>OY288221.1:7500000-8750000 GCA_958449745.1 Ochropleura leucogaster | reverse complement strand
ATATTTACATATCAAAATCAGTTTAGCCATTTAGGCGTAAAGACGTAACAAACAAACAAACTCACATTCACTTTTATAGTATTAGTAAGGACTAAATATTTTTTGAAAAAACGCAAGGCTTTTGAATTTTGGCATCTTTAACAAGGAAAAACACGGCAGGATTTTTCATACCCTTATTTGAAAATGGAACCTGATCAGCGGGTGAAACCGCTAGACACAGCTAGTAATTATATAGTATTCAAAATGACGATAAGATAATACTTATTTTAAATACATATTGTCATCAAATACTAATTCAATTAACTGATTAGATCAAGTGCCGAGTAGTGTGTATTTTGTTAAAAACTTCTTATCTTATTTAAATTGAAATCTGTGATGATTATTAGAATCATTAAGGAAAATTTTGACAGATGAACTTTTATTTTGTGGGAAGACCGTCGAATACATTCTGGCGGAAAAAAAAAACACATTTACTTGTTAATTGTTGATCTTATTACTATCGTTTACCCAACCTTCTCACAATTACTTTAGGATTGCCTTTCAAGTCACACTGGATGAAGCCATTTTTTTTTATAAGGATTGACTTCCTACCTGATGGTAATACGATGCTCCGGTATGCCATGTGCCATTGAATCCTACTAATATTATAAACGCGAAAGTTTGTTTGGATATATGGATGTTTGTTGCTCTTTCACTCAAAAACTACTGGATGGATTTTAATGAAACTTTACAATAAAATAGCTTACATATCATAATAATACATAGGCTACAATTCATAAAGATATGTTGTATATTCTATCACCACGTGAGTAAAATCGCGGGGCGCAACTAGTAGAATATACTTAAAAAAAAACAGGACAAATTCCTAGTGTGCGGACACTAGGAATTTCTCCTGTATCGTGGGTGCGTTTGCAAACATTTAAACACACATACGCAAACAGCCAGACTCTGAAAAGACAATACAATATACTTTATTGCAAATCGAAGTTAAAGCATAACTGAAATACTTTTATTTATTATTCATGTGATGAGCAATGAGACTAATATCTCTGCAAATGAGATACCAAAAAAACTGTTGTTTTTTTTGTTAAAATATGGATTTTATTTTTAAACATTGCTGAAGAGAATCAACATATCAAACTACATACTATTGATGTTTCTGCTTTAAATTATTTAATCTGTACACAGAACTCTAAAAAGGGACAAGGCACACTTTGACCACACTATATTTTATTTCAGATACACTAAAGAAATGAAAACCATAAATATCTTTAAAACATTTATTGCTTAATTTAATCAGATTTGTTCAATTAAAATGGTTTCTTTCTTTTTTAGGGTTCCGTAGTCAACTAGGAACCCTTATAGTTTCGCCATGTCTGTCTGTCCGTCCGTCCGTCCGTCCGTCCGTCCGTCCGTCCTCGCTTAATCTCTGTGACCGTTAGCGCTAGAAAGCTGAAATTTGGTACCAATATGTATATCAATCACGCCGACAAAGTGGTAAAATAAAAATTTGAAAAAAATGTTTTATTAGGGTAGCCACCCTATATGTAAAGTGGGAAGTGATTTTTTTTTTAATTTTAACCCTAACGTGTGATATATTGTTGGAAAGGTATTTAAAAATGAATAGGTGTTTACTAAGATCATTTTTTGATAATATCAATAATTTCGGAAATAATCGCTCCAAAAGTAAAAAACAATGTGTCCCCCCCCCTCTAACTTTTGAACCATAAGTCTAAAAAATATGAAAAAAATCTGAAAAGTAGAACTTTATAAGGACTTTCTATGAAAATTATTTTGAACTTGATTGACACAACAGTTTTTGTACAAAAAAGACAAAAAGTTGTACAGAATAATTTCTGGACTAAGTTTGTAGTATAATCGTATATGCAAGCTTTTTTTGTAACTTTGTTTACATATTAACGTATCTTTTTTCAAACAAAAAAAGAATTATTGAAATCGGTTGTCGCAATCCAAAATTACCACCGAAATTGCACGTTTTTGTATTAATTAGTAACCCAATTCCTCGAGAGATAGCGCTGTAGGTACTTATTACATTGGATCGGGTATTACCGAATTGTTCGGTTGGCCTCATAACTGGGAACACTTATTGTGACGGACGGGAAACTACGGAACCCTACACTGAGCGTGGCCCGACACGCTCTTGGCCGGTTTTTAATTTAATAAATACGCCAGTTGTTGACAATTTAGCCCCGATTGCATAAACTATCAATAAATCGTTAATGTTGTACATTTAAATTTTAAAAGTTTAACGGCCGTAGATGCGGACCAAGTAGTAGTATCCGTAGCCCCTGGCTGATGTCAGTCTGATGGTCGCCTGGTTGAAGCCGACGCCTCCTGCCCTGAGAGAGGGCATGCCCCACTGTGTGGCACCGACCTCCACCGCCTCGAGGTAGGTGATACGAACATTGTTGGCTCCTCTGTATGTGATGTCCTGGTACTGAACGGCGTTGAAGATAGGGTTCTTGGAGTAGTACGCACTGAAAAAATATCAAGATATTTAGTTACATATAATAGCGTGACATTCAACATGACTCATCACACCCGTCCCTTGCTAGAGCCAGCCCGCGATGCTGAGCTAGTAAGTTCAAACCAGTTCCTAAATAATGTCAGTCAGATCCAGACTGTCCCTTTGTTGTCCTCCTCCAGTGTCGCCCTAAGCTGAGGCTCGTACCCCACACGGGGTGGTCTTATAGGCCATCATATCATAAATTCAAAGCATGTAAAGAAAGTGCCCGGTTAAGCAGACAACAACCTCCTGGGTTGAACTGCGAGATGCCATTAAAAAAAAAAGACTAAAAGCATGTTTCCAAAGTCGAATTGTGCAAAAATGAACGCAGAAAACAAAAGATGCCTTGTGTTAATAATTAATGTGAAGCAAATCAGTTGCCGTTTCAATATGCCCGCACCATAAGTGCTCACTCGAGTTTGTGATCTCGCACAAATTACCTGTAAAAACATTAGTATGTTTTGAGCCCATCCGCTGACTGGCAAATCACCACACCATCGTAATCTCGAATAAGTCACGATGATTTGAGTAAAGAAGGAAACCAATTTTAATATAGGTACACACCTGTGAAGTAATCTGTCTCCGGGTAAATAGGTGCCTTGGTGCATGTTAGCCCTGGCGACAGCGTTCTGTACCGCAGCCGCGTCATTGCAGGCGACGAGCGCTGCTAGCACAGCCAGGAGGAACAGGGAAGCCTTCATCTGAAATGTCACGTTATTAAATTAATTATGGCCCAATTGCCGCAAATATTTATGGATGTATTATGTCGTGATTCCGATGTTAATATCGATTGGAAAAATATTAAACAATTTTTAAGTACTTACATTTTAGTTTTTTTATTAGTTTGTCGTAAAAAATCACAGTAGCTATTTAGTTGAAGCAAAAGTATGAATGTGATTTACTTTCAAGAGGAAATAGTATATATAGTAATCAAGTAAAAATGATAAGACAATATTGAATGTATTATCAGTAATGACTAATTTGTTAAATTGATCACGACAAGTGAAGTAGCTGCCGCTAATATTTAAAAATAGCTAGTTATCTAAAAACACTGAATAGTTTTGTTGATTAGGGAAATCTTTAAGGAAAATGATGAAGGAAAAACCCTTTATTCTTAGGAAAATCCTCGTTAATGCAAAAAAGTTTCAACACAGATTACTATAACGAATAAATGTTAAGCTCTTGTAAGTAAATTCCCACGCAAAAGCCATATTTAATACATGTTTGAGTCATTATGTTTTCAATGCGCATGTTCTTTAAGTGGCTGTTGACATGTTGAGTTTTATAAGAACTAAGAATTAATTTGCAAGCAGTAAAGCGCTTCAAGTAAGTAATAACCCTGCCGGGGTTGCAGGTTATTCGAAAGAGATGCCGCGGCCCACAAAGGGCAAGGAAGGAACATGGGTGGGTTTTACTCAATAAAAATCTGATGTTCCACCCCGTTCAACCCAGAGCGGGGGTAGTTATTTGAGGAATTACAATCTGTAAAAAAAAGAAAAATAATAAGGGACACGTTTTTTATATTTGTAAAGTAGACCAAAAATGACAAAGATATTGTATAAGTACCAATGGAAGTTACATGTGACGTCACTCGTTGCGAAAAAATGCAGCAATGCGTGACGTTTTACGTATCTTTGCCATTAATGCCTTATTTTTGAATAATCGGCGACGGACATTTTTTTTTTAAACTATAGGTACTATTGCATGTTCGGATTGGAATGTAACGCAGCATTGTGATTTACTGCTTTATATTCATTGAAAGGCGTATTAAAAATCATTATACTGTTTTAGCGATGTCATGCCTTTGTTTCTCAGTAGGTATGAGAAGACAACGCGCAGGGAAAAAAACAAATTAAACCATAGTTTCATATTGATTAATGACAAAGGAACTTTTTGTGCTGGTATTTAATTTCTCCGAAGTGTATTGAAAAATGTCATTCAATTCACGTGAGAATTCGTCACTGTTGTTCTCGGCTCTTAAACACTCGCCAGCCGGCTCCCCATCCGCCTTGGCTGCTATGACATAGTTTCCTCACTTGCCGGCCGTCCGGCCGTAGACAGTCATGCAAAACCGACATCTGTAGAAGACACAAACGCAACTTCAAGCACGTCTGTTAGGGCACGCCACAATAGTGGCGGTAAGTCCCCTCTTTGAGGAGTGGCTGGAGAGGCGTCATGGCGTCCTCACCTACCGCCTGACGCAGGTCCTCACCGGACACGGAAGTTTCGGGAGGTTCCTGCACATCATCGGACGGGAGGAAGCGCCCGGGTGTCACCATTGTGACGATCGCCCGGAGGACACGGTGGATAACACAGTGGCGATCTGCCCAGCTTGGGCGGAGCACCGCCGTGCCCTCGTAGTGGCAATCGGCGGCGGCGATCTCTCGCGTCCGGCCCTGGTTCAGGTCATGGTCCGGAGCGAGAGGGAATGGGAAGCGGTCACCACCTTCTGCGAAGCAGTAATGCTAGCAAAGGAGGTGGCCGGGCGTTTGAGGGAGAGAACATCTGCCCAACCCAGCCGCAGCGGGAGACGCCCATGGCGCCGGGCGCCCCGAGACGACTCCCGGCCACCGTAGATGCGGGCCTGTGGGCCGTGAGCAATGGGTAGTTCACCGTCCGTCCATCGATTGACGACAGGCCGTGTCGACGGCGCGTTCGTGTTTCACGCGCGCCTCAAAGAGAGTCAGCAAAGCAGAGGGGCTTGCCAGAGCCTCCTCCTGCCGGGGTTGCGGGTTTTTCAAAAAAGATACCGCGGCCTCGAAACTTTCTAAGAATTCATCTTTGTATGTTTGTGTTATTAAGAACATTGCTCTACGTCCATAAAATGTTGGCCCTGAAGTCAAGAGCATCAGAAAATGAAGTATTGTTTTCTCTGTCATTAGTAAACTCCTTAAGGATCTCATTTTTATAGCGACCTAGCCGTAGATCAGATTATTAAAAAAAAATGGAGGTTATAATCAGAACATCGAATATTAGACAAGAGTGGGCAATTAGTAGCTGCCTATGCATTTTTTTCTAACGCCTAATAATCGTAAGTACAACATTGAAATGAGAATGCATAGAAACTATTCATATAATTTTACTCTTACCCATATTCTTAACATCATCTATGTTTTTAGTCGCGATTAAAGATACTGTACAAATATATCTTATCTAATATTTAAAATTCTCATGTCACAGTTTTCGTTCCCATACACCTCCGAAACGGCTGTACCGATTTAAACGAAATTTTGTGTACATATCGGGTAGGTCTGAGAATCGGCCAACATTTATTTTTCATAACCTTCTCTAGAAAAGAAACTGAGCAGTGAGTGAAACCGCTGGGCACTGCTAGTAAACTATAAAAATGTATATTTTGGCATACAGCTCGTCCGTGTTAGAGAAGTATTTGCAACTTACATTATAAAAAAGACAATTATCGTGTAATCCGATACTCTTCATTTTGAACATTGTCCTTTATCTCCTAAATTATGTAAGAGAGTTCACAATTTAGGATATAAATTATAACAGCCGCTTGGTGAGTGGACCTAGTCTGATCTTCAGATAATGCGCTTGTCTATGTTGGTCCGTGTATAGGTGAACACTCTAAACTTTTTTTTTACTAAAATATTTACTTTTATTGACTGACATCCGTCCATGTTCTTTCTGTGTTCCGCCGCCGCGGTATCTCTTTCGAACAACCAGCAACCCCGGACTGACCACCCTTTACATACTAATTTTCCATCGTGCCTCAGAAACAGTAAGCTTCGAAAATTTGAACCGCTCGTCTTTGTTGTCATTTGCTCTTTGAGAGTAATTACAGGTAGTCAAAAGTCAGAAAACTAGTCTTACCAAGAAGTTTCGTATTACTTATACTAACTGGGTTTAAGAGATCAAATAGGAATCCACTCCATTTAAAACTAATAAACTACTAATACTAATATTAAACTGCGTTGTTCATCCTCCTGTATCGTGGGTGCGTTTACAAACATTTAAATTCTCACAAAAAACAAACCAGGAACAACTACATGTCGGTTACACAAATATTTGTTCCGTGCGAGAATCGAAACCGCGACACGCGACGCAGCAGCCAATCGCTTAACTACTGTGACAACCGTGTAGTCGAAAAATGGTTCCCCATCTTTCGGACAGATGATGAAAGTCACAATACCATACCATACAAAGATAGATGTTCTGAGCATTTTTTACCTTTACCTATATTTAGGTGAGGCAAATAAATAGACATAAGTAATGTAAATAATTATCTTATATTTATATAATTTAATGCTTAACCTAATCAGATTTTACAGATGTTTACAATGTTTATAGTAAACCTCTTTCTTGTTTAGAAAATCATAGATCTTTTAAAAGTTTAACGGCCGTAGATGCGGACTAAGTAGTAGTACCCGTAGCCTCTGGCTGATGTCAGTCTGATGGTAGTTTGGTTGAAGCCAACGCCTCCTGCCCTGAGAGAAGGAACGCCCCACTGGGTGGCACCGACCTCCACCGCCTCGAGGTAGGTGATACGCACGTTGTTGGCTCCTCGGTATGTGATATCCTGGTACTGAACGGCGTTGAAGATGGGATTCTTGGAGTAGTAAGCACTGCAAAGATATCAGGATATTTAGTTTCAATGTTCACTAGTTAGACTTATTTTTTACAACAACTTTGCTCTAAATTGTAAAGGAAAAGAAATTGTTTTTTCACCTCAACAGCTCAAACATGCATGTTTTGCGTGCAAACAGTGAGCGAAATTCGATTTTTCCCACTACGTAAGATATAGCAGGATCTCGTGTCATTGTATCCTTTGCCATGATCAGGATTCTACTTTAGAATCCCTTACTACGCTCGTGATTCAATCATAAATTCAGTCGCTTGCTCAGGACTGAAAATCATCACTCTCAGGAAAACATAACTTCGTACTCTTATTGCACAAATAACTATTCCGCGATGCAAATGTTGCACCATAGGTGCGCCACGCCATTTTGTATCTTATCGTACAAATTACGTGTGTTATACCGATATAGACTAGCCGATATTACATCGCAAAAGTATAATACATGTAAATAATGATACGAAGGAAAAATATGATATTTTGATATAGGTACCTATGAAGTAATCTGTCTCCAGGCAAATAAGTGCCTTGGTACATGTTGGTCCTGGCAGCAGCATTCTGTACTACAGCCGCGTCATTGCAAGCGACGAGCGCCGCGAGCACAGCGAGGAGGAACAGGGAAGCCTTCATCTGAAATGTCACATTGTTATTACTAATGACTCAAATGACCGAAATATTGAGTTAAAAATTTACAAACGTCACATCTTATGTTTGTACTGTCAAGAAAAGTATTGTAAACGTTTGTTAGTAAATAAGTACTTACATTTTCAGTTTTTAAATTAGATGTTCCCGTAAAAGATCACACACAGTAGCTCGCTACTTAATGTTCAATTTGAGTGTAATTTACTTTCTGAAAGATACAGTTTATATAGTAGTCGGGTTAATAAATATGATAAGATAGTATTTACATGAGTTATCAATGACTAATTCAATAATTAATAGATCGCAGGAAATTGTTATCACTATTACAATGTTTTAAAATAATAACTCGATCTTAATACCATCGACAGCTTCGATTATTAGGAAAATCATTCTTTAATCTTGGATTACCTTTTTCTTGGCGATTGGGAGTTCATCCAAAATATTTTCCCCACTTTGGGCTGAGCGGAGGGAAAATCAGACCTTAACGGACTAAAACCCACCCACGTTCCTTTATTTGCCTTTAATGTTCTGGGGCCGTGATATCTCTTTTGAGCAACCTCCAACCCCGGCAGGCGGTGGCCCTGGCAGACCCCTATGCTTTGCTGACATCTCTTTAAGGCGCACGTAAAACACTAGCGCGCCGTCGACGCGGCTCTTGGATACCCTTCAACTGAAAAGTACAGATTGTCGCGTCTTTTATTGACTAAAACGAAACAGCGTTAAAGTATAATTTTTCCTAAATTGTAGGTAATACAATAAAATGTATCAATAATTTGAAACTTTGTACAATCTACCTTAAATTAGGCATGCAAACATTAATGGAATTGATAACTAAATTGAGAGTAAAATTAATGGTTCATGGTTAAAACCAATGCTCCACATTCACTTTCAAAAACAGGAAAAATGCAACCAAATCAGCGTTTAGATCATTAGGTATGTCAATTAATTAAACTACATCATTTACTTTATTCAGTTTATATTTTAGTGTCATGTAAAAGTCAGCTAAAGATTAATAACATTTTGCAATTGAGAATGATTTTAAGCTCTTTTTAAGTTTTGAACAAACTACGATCGGGGAGTTTTACTTGCTCTCTCTATTCCAAAACAAAGGTACTGAGGCTCTGTCTCGTAAATATTATAACGTAAATATTTCAAATTAAAAATACTCGTTTCACATACAAAACGTTACTTGTTGCAAACAATTTAATTAAATTGCTAAAGGGTAATTGTGAAAGTTGCGCCTGTTACAGAAAAAGTAAAGGGAGCCGTTTGTCTTGGTACGGATATGTAACTGAAGGGACAAAGCGCATGTGACTAAAAGGGTGATGGATTTAATTTTTGATGGACGGAGAGCTAGAGGAAGACCAAAGAAAAGATGGTTGGATTGTGTAAGGAATGATATGAAGGAGAAAGGAGTTAATGATGCCCTGACGCCTGATAAGGGAGAATAGAAAAAGAAAAAAAGATGATAGTAAAGGGTAATTGTATAAAGGGGCATTTTAGAGTTTGTGCGGGTCAGATAGGCAGTCGCTTTATGTAAAATATTAGTATTCAGCTGCAGTACCAGTTACACTGGACTGGACCGACCCCAACATAGTTAGGAAAAAGCTAAGCTAGGCAGGTGATGATAATGCCAAAGGAACTTTTAAACTGCGGGCCAGTGCCGAGATCTATGTGCTGCTTGTAAACGTTATATTTAGCTAGAGTTTGCAACACCTTGTTCTGCAGACCATAGACACAAAGATTATAATATCGCCACACGAGTATTTGCCTAACCAGTGAATTAGCCAGTTATGGTGCATCGGATTATTTCATTTGTATCGAGGCGGGCCGGTAAAGTACTGACGCTTCTCCTGCTATTTCATTTTCGTGACCTGCTACCCTACCATGACGTCTTAAAGCAGAACTTATTCCACTGAAAGAAAGAGACAGAGCTTTACAGGGTGTCTCGCACCATCTCTTTCCCTTGGTGGAATAAGTTCTGCTTTAAGACGTCATGGTAGGCCTACTGGAGAAGCTCTGAAACTGTCGTGGTGCTTCAAGTTTAGAAGCTTTTACACTGATTAATCAATTGAAGAAATTTATTTCGGTATTTAGTGCATTGTACTGTGTTAGCCGGTGTGATAATTGCATCGACCTTCATTATTTATGACTACTGTTTTCAAAGGTTTTTAAAAACATGTTCGTATGACTAAAGAAATAAGCAATAATACAAAGAGTAGCTCATGGCTACATTATAACATCCGCACAGTTCAATCCTTAAGTAAAGCCGGGCTTGACTGAGGATAGGCGACTACGAGTACATTACTTACCGAGCTTGTTCCGTGCCTCGACTGTCATTCGATCTTTGACAATCGTCACAGGTGACCCGAAAGTGTGACAACCAGTCATACTGAGGGGTGTCGTTTTATTACTATCTTTATGAATTGCTTTGTGGTGACCAGAAAGGCAGTCGCTCCATGTAAAAAATACTGGTTTTCAAATGCATCTGATATGATAATGATATACCCCAATCTTTATAACTTAACCTTTTTTCGTTTATTTATTTAAGCACATTTAATTTTACTTTTTTAAATATCTTTTATTAAAACCATAGAAAAAACATTTAAAAATATAACAATTATAGTAGCACACTGGTATCGGGAACAGGGTCCAAGCTACCGGCAGTCAGGGCTGAACGTCGTGACGATACCGTGGCGAGGAGTACCGTTTCTGTATCAAACCCTTGAAATTATCCTCAGATGTTTTATCTAACCTTTATTATTATTATATAAGGAAAATCAAAAGACAGAAATAATATAAATATCTTATTTATTTATTGCTTAAACCTAATCAGATTTATTTCTGTTTACATCATTTTAGTATAACGCTTTCTTATAATTAAAACTTCACATCCGTTGAGTTGTTTTAAAAGTTTAACGGCCGTAGATGCGGACCAAGTAGTAGTATCCGTAGCCTCTGGCTGATGTCAGTCTGATGGTAGTTTGGTTGAAGCCAACGCCTCCTGCCCTGAGAGAAGGAACGCCCCACTGTGTAGCACCGACCTCCACCGCCTCGAGGTAGGTGATACGGACGTTGTTAGCTCCTCGGTACGTGATATCCTGGTACTGAACAGCGTTGACGATCGGATTCTTGGAGTAGTACGAACTGAAAAGATATCAAGATGTTTAGTTTCAATAGTAAGACTTCTTTTTAAAACTATTTCTTTGTATATAATGGAAAGTGAAGGAAATTTTCCACGGTGCAAAAACTTACAGAAACGAACCAATAACTAAAAGACAAGATACGGCGTGTGGACACAACTAATGTAATTGGTTGATTGTCACTTGTTGCACCATAAGTGCCCCACTCGAGATTGTATCATATCGTACAAATGACGTATTCAATATCAGAATCAATTAATGTTCTATAGCAAAAGTCTTCTTCACACGAACAAAAACGAAGGCTTAGATTTAATATAGGTACGCACCTGTGAAGTAATCTGTCTCCAGGCAAGTAAGTGCCTTGGTGCATGTTGGCCCTGAAGGCGGGAGTCTGTACTGCAGCCGCGTCATTGCAGGCGACGAGCGCCGCGAGCACAGACAGGAGGAACAGGGAAGCCTTCATCTGAAATGTCACATTGTTATTTTTAATGACCGAAATATTTAGCAATAATAAAGTTAAAGTGTCTGAAAAAGTTAAGTTAACATTAAAAACTAAATCAGCAAGTCCTTACATTTTCAGTTTTTTTTATTTATATAGTCCGTAAAAGATGACACACAGTAGCTTGCTACTTAATATGAATATGATTTACTTTCTGCACAGAGACAGTTTATATAGTAGTCGGGTAAATAAATATGATAAGATAATATTTACAAGTGTTGTCAATGACTAATTCAATAATTAATCGCTGGAAATGGTACGTAACACAACAATATTTGTATTGCAAAAGTAGCTCGTTATCTTAATACCATCGAAAGCTCCGTTGGTTGGGATAATCTTTAAGGAAAATGATGTATGAAGAAAACAACGCTTTTGGACGCTCTCCAACTAAAAAGCGTTAAGGTTTTTGTTGATTACCTTCTGTGAAGGTATTAAGCAAACATTCAAAAGTGCTGGCTGGTTTGCGATGACGTTCAAATACTCAGGTTGTTATTGAAAATCGACGGTCCCTACGTATATAACGTTAAGTCAAAAACCGAGGTTTACAGGAGAGCGTAATTTGTGTTCAACACGCTCTAGAAATAATTCTATGAACAATATTATAATAAATATTTTCTTTCTACCATATATTAACAGTTTTAAGAGCTTTATATATACTATTTATATTATACCATTTACACATAAATATTTTTTTTTTCACTTTTTCTTAGAAAAACTGAGAGATGACCGTTTCTACGGGACTTTTTTCGTTGTATTTATGAGATTTGTTCTCTTATACGATTTCTAAAACAAGGTAAATAAATAAAATAAAAATCGTATGTCAGCATGTGCGCATAGATAATCTAAAGCCAATGAGACAGTAAAAACAAAATGCCATTTCGACATGTCTTTATGTAAATAGGGACCGGTCGTCTACTAATTGCATACCTTGGCGTATCGATGGCAAAAACTTTCAAATGTATTTAGCCCAAAACTCAGTCACGCGTCCTCTTTTTGTCTTATATTTATGTTTCACATATATTGTACGAATAGGGAAATTTCTCTGTAATATTAAACCTATCGCATACTGGATATCTTTCGTGATTCGTACTTGTTAACTGCTCTCGATGGTTCAAAGAAGTTGCAAGTGCCATGATTGCGTAATAACTTGAGAATGTGGGTAGGTGATAAAGCATTGCTAGGTACAGACAACCTGTAATCTGTCTACCCTCTTTTTAGTTCACATTCTGCAGTCACCTCGCGATCATGACGCTTACAATATAGAAACAGCGAAAGCTTAAAAGATTTTTTCTTAGAATTGTCTTCAAAACATTTTACTTTTTTACTATAATAGTGATTGCGCAATATGCGCAATTACCTTCTGCACGAACACCTGTGGAAAAATAGAACCGACTTCTAAAAAAAAACTAAAAACTGGAAAATAACTTTATTTCCGTCGGTTTTATTTTTTTACTAAAAAGTTTTTATTTCAGCATTTTTAGTTATAGTATTATGATATAATACGCAAACACGGTTAAAAATTTTTTATTTTTAGCTTTAGTCCCGTCTTAAATACAAGTTTTAGTTCCACATCACGCTATAGATTAAATACCTACTAAGTATCTATATTATGCTTTAGTATTAAACCAATTCAGAAATCATATGCATCATCCCCTAGGGGATACAGCTGATACTTGATCTGATGATTATGTTTCTTAATGACTAGGTGAGGGGTGGGGAGGGGATACGTTCACCCTGCTCCCACTCGCCTGCCTACCCTGGCGAAACCCATACTTATACATGTGATTGCAGCAATCACGGCAGATTTGCTGTCATTTGTTGAAGAGTGCCGTTGTATATCACTGAAGATCTGTCACCAAATTAAAATACAATCACCTCAAAAAACTGCGATGTCCTTCCAAACTATAGTACATCGCATTTTTTGATCATTTGTCTTCGACAACTTCTAAAATATAATTGACGAATGAGTATATCATCAACGTACACGAAGTCAATCTAATACGCATTATTAAAGATAACTCAAAAACTACGTGTCGGATCTTGATATTTTTTATGGGACCAAACGACAACCACCAGCTTTCGAATAAAAAAAGAATCATCAAAATCGGTTCACTCAGACCTGAGTTATTAGGTAACAAACACAAAAAAAAACCATACAGTCGAATTGAGAACCTCCTCCTTTTTTGAAGTCGGTTAAAAAGATTAACAGGCTACCTCTAAATGCGTCGTCACCCCGACATGTATTGTCGGCGGCGCGTTCATGTTACATGCGCGCCTCAAAGAGATGTCAGCAAGGCAGAGGGGCCTGCCACGATCCCTGCCGGCTGAGGTTATAGATTGTTCGACAGAGGTACCGCGACCTCTGAACAATAGGGATAAAGGAGCAACAGGGATGGGTTTTAAGCCTGATTCCTATAATAAACGATTTGTTGGTAAACAAAAGATACTACTCGTTTTTGAGTTATGAATAATGCGTTGCTATAAGCTTTTGCGTCAACTACCAGCTGCGAACAGTTCTCCGTTACATATTTACCGAAGCTCTTCGTTGACACATGCTCGACCCTCCTTGTGTTTCGATATTACAATCAAATGTGTTTAGAAGCATAGTAAAAACCTATGTATAATGCACTTAATAAAACATTTTTTTTTTTTAGTTAATAACATTTTGACACTCTAATTACCGCTTTACAGAACAGGAGAAGTTATTTGATAATCACAACCAAAAAAAGGCATCGTCACCCCAATTATAGTCATCGTTATCTTTTATGATAGGAATAAATACTTAAATTAATTGAAAAATCATGGTTACTAGCAAATATGTAAAGATGATATAAAATGTTACAGGAAAATATAAGGTGGAACTATACAAAATTTTAATTAAACTCTGTCAAACAAATGGGTAGTACCCAGTACTACCTGGGTTGTAGAGGTCAGATAGGCAGTCGATTTAAGTTAAATACTAGATTCGAGGTTAGACTGGAAACCGACCTCAACATAATTATTTTGGGAAAAGGCTATGTAGATGATGACAACATTAAATTAGGTAATTGTCTTTCTACATAAGAAATATGTTTAACGACTAATAGTTCTATTAAGATGACTTATTAATTTTGTAATAGCTATTTCACAAATTTTTTGCAATTTGTAATGAAAACACAATAAATTTATTTACAGAAAAAAATCGGAATCTGTCGAAACCGAAGAACAGAATATTCTTGTTTTCCTCATATTTTTACCAACGATCCAAAATAAAAATAACATAAA
The DNA here is from genome assembly GCA_958449745.1 of Ochropleura leucogaster. Classification (NCBI taxonomy): domain Eukaryota; kingdom Metazoa; phylum Arthropoda; class Insecta; order Lepidoptera; family Noctuidae; genus Ochropleura; species Ochropleura leucogaster. The sequence continues at coordinate 8,735,331 of OY288221.1, read as the reverse complement.
TCATTAATGAAATTTGTTTATTGCTTAACCAAATCAAAGTTTTATTTGAATAAAACCCTTTCTCATATTTAAAACCATTTTAAAAACATCGGTCCTCGTCGTGTAAGAATTAATTTGTCATAAAAGATGTTCATTTGTGTTTTAAAGTTTAACGGCCGTAGATTCGGACCAAGTAGTAGTATCCGTAACCCCTGGCTGTTGTCAATCTAATGGTGGCGTGGTTGAAATTCACGCCTCCTGCCCTGAGTGAAGGAACGCCCCACTGCGTGGCACCGACCTCCACCGCCTCGAGGTAGGTGATGCGCACGTTGTTGGCTCCTCGGTATGTGATGTCCTGGTACTGAACCGCGTTAAAAATCGGGTTTCTGGAGTAGTAGGCACTGAAAACATATGGAAAACATTTAGTTTCAATAATATGACCCATTTTTTACAACTACTTCGCTGATAATTTTGTCGATAACATCATGTAGCTCATGACAAAACCACTAAGCATAAACGTATAGACATTGGCCCATCAGACAAATAGGTTTGTGTTCGTTTGTAATTCGCCTCATGTGAACCGATGATGTGGCCCAGGCTGGAACAAGCTTGCTATTAAAATTGGTTGGTATCTACCTCCAGACGTGCAACATAACGCCCCATACCTGTTTGTTTCTTATTGCACAATTTACGTAATTACTTGGCCCACAGACTAGCTAATGATATGCTGTCACTAAAGTCGTATACAGGTCGTGTGGGCACGCTCGAAGACGAATACTTAGATTTGATGTAGGTACACACCTGTGAAGTAATCTGTCTCCAGGCCTGTAAGTGCCTTGGTACATGTTGGCCCTGAAGGCGGGAGTCTGTACTGCAGCCGCGTCATTGCAGGCGACGAGCGCCGCGAGCACAGCGAGGAGGAACAGGGAAGCCTTCATCTAAAATGTCACATTGTTATTAGTACATTAGTAGTGGCTCAATTGACTGAAATATTGAGTTAAAAGATTTACAAATGACACATCTTATGTTTATAAGTTTAGTAAACGTTTGATAGCAATGGAGTACTTACATTTTCAGTATTTTTTTTTTAATTTGGTATTCCGTAACAGATCACACACAGTAGCTCACTACTTAATGTCCAATAAGAATATGATTTACCATTTGCAAGAGGCCGTTTATATACTATTTAGGAAGATAATTTGATAAGATTTACATTAATTATTTAGTGCTATCAATGACTAATTCATAATTGATCGCAGAAAATGGTAAAAATCACAACCACGTTGTCTAATAAAAATATCTCGTTATCTAAATACTATCGAAAGCTTTGTTAGTTACAAAAATCTTAAGGAAAACGACGGAAAATGGAAATTAATAATTGTTACTCCGGTGACTAATGGCTTTTTTTCCCCCGCTCTGGGCGGAGCATGGCCATGTCAGACTTGTACTGACAAAAACCCACCCATGTTCCTTCTGTTGCCCTTTACTTTCCGGGGCCGCGGTATCTCTTTCGAACAACCCGCAACCCCGGCAGGGTGACTAATGGCGCTAGTTAGTTTGAAAGAGATACCGCGGCCCTAGAACACAAAGGGCAAAAAAACAATATTGCGCAGAGGCAATATCGTAAGCAATGAGGTTAATCCGAAGTGCGATTATTGCTAGTTGAAAAAAGAAAGGGCAAAATAGGTTCCATGTGGGATGGGTTTTAGTTAGTAAAAGTCTGACACTACTGGTGGGTCTTTTAAGGATTTCCCAATGGAATAAAAGTGCACTCTTTAAATTTTTAATTTTGTGGTTAATTCTGAGATGCCGATACTATTATTAATAGCTAAACCAAAAATAATAGGCCCGAGAACAACTTCCTTAAAGTGGGGACTTAATAGTTGCGGCCGAATTCACACCCGATTGCGTCATGGGTGTTATGGAGTCAGCTCCATAACTGCAGAACTGCAGCAACAAACGCCAACGTGAATCAAACGAATTTTTTCAATACAAACTTTTCAAGAAAAGTATTTTTATCATTAATCACTTTGAGAAAATGTTTTTTTTTATTTTCTGCGCTTCGCAGGCTGACGACTGTAATTTCATTGGTAATAGCAAAAAATTTCAGTCAGTTCCGATTGTCAGACTTTTACTGACTAAAACCCATCCATGTTCTTTCGTTTGCTTTTTATATTCCTGGTGCCACGGTATCTCTTTCGAACAACCCGCAGCCCCGGCAGGCGGTGGCCTTGGCATGCCCCTCGGCTTTACTGACATCTCTGTGAGGCGCGTGTGGAACACTAACGACCTGTCGTCACTGAACCGACGGACAGTTACCCATTGCTCAACGTCCACAGACCCACATCTACAATGGCCGGGAGCGTCTTGCGGCGCCCGACGCCAAAAGCGTCTCCCGCGGCGGCTGGGTTAGTTTGAGGTTCTCTCCCTCAAACACCCGACCCATGGACTGAATCAGGGCCGGATACGAGAAATCGCTACCGCTGATCGCTTCTACGAGGGCACGGCAGTGCTCTGCCCAAGCTGGGCAGACCGCCACAGTGCGCCCCACCTACACGGTGGTTCCGGGCGATCGTCACAGTGGTGACACCCGGGCGTTTCCTCCCGCCTTATTATGTGTAGGAACCTCTTAAAACTTCCGTGTCCGGTGAGGACCTGCGTCAGGCGGTATGTGAGGACGCCATGACGCCTCTCCAGTCCCTCCTCAAAGAGGGGACTTACCGCCACTATTGTGGCGTGCCCTGCACGGGGTTGCAACAGTCGCTCTTTCCATGACACCATGAGATCGCACCGGAGTTCTGTCCGCTGAGCGGCGATTTGGCGGTGTCGGAACAATAAAGAAATATGAAAAAAAAAGTATGGAAAGTTGAATCATTGATTTTAATTATGACTCTTACACAGTGTATTTTCTACGTGATAAATGTGCTATTATGTAAGTTGCTATTTTTAAATGCGATTGCTTTTTAACACTCTTTTATTGAATTCAATTGTAATTTACTGATTACATAATTATTTAAAAACATTTCAAAACTTAAAGTTGACCGAAAATACGGACGAAGTAGTGGTATCCGTAGCCCCTTGCTGTTGTTAGTCTGATGGCCGCATGGCTAAAGCCAGCGCCGCCTTCCCTGAGGGAGGGCATGCCCCACTGTGTGGCACCGACCTCCACCGCCTCGAGGTAGGTGATACGGACGTTGTCGGCGGCACGGTAAATTATGTCCTCGTACTGTACGGCTAAGAAGATTGGGCTCTTTAAGTAGTACTCACTGAAAAGTAAATCCAGATATTTCTAGGCATTTTGTCTTCGTTAGCTTAGTGAGGGAAAGGTAAATATTTCATAATAATATATCATAAGTGCTACATTCGAGTTCCTATCTTATCGTACCAATTACCGGAAAATATTGTTTTTTTAATCAAAGATACTAAACTAAAACTTCCATTCTTTATCTTTATTGCACGTAAAAAATATACACACAGATTGCATGTTTGAAGCTTGTGTATAACGGGAAGCTTAGTTCAGTATTGTGTTTTCTTTTAGCAAACTTTACATAAATTGCGTTTACAAGTGAGGTTATATTAATGTGTAAAAACAATATATATATGGGGAGTGTAATTACAAATCAGTAACAAATAACAGTACCAAAATTTGGCGTTGTATAGTCGTAATGCATATCTGCTGTTCTGTATGTCTTTTTAAATTCTTTATTAGATCTTGTTAAGAAGAAGATTTTATTAAAACATAAAGGTACTGACTTGACAAGCACTCTGTCGCCTGGCCTGTAAGTGCCTTGGTGCATGTTAGCTCTGGCTGTAACATTCTGTACTGCAGCCGCGTCATTGCAGGCGACGAGCGCCGCGAGCACAGCGAGGAGGAACAAAGAAGCCTTCATCTGAAATGTTCCGTTTAAATGAAGGTCAATTTTAATTTGGTCCAAGTTTCGCTAATATTTCGTGCGAACATTTATTAAGAACACATTTGATTATTTATAAGGAAAAGTAAAAAAACATCCGATGATTAATAAGTACTTACATTTTCTGTTTGTTATAGTTCGATGTTCAATGTGAATATATATACCTTTTGCAGTAGATGATATAAATAAAATAGTGCTCAGGTACAACGATAAGATAGTTGAAAGTGTATTATCGACGATTAATATTAATGGATAACAAGCGTGAAGAAGTGCCGCCGTTTAACAAAAATAACCCCTTATCTTAATACAATCATATGATTTGTTAATTAGGAGAAACCTGAAGGAAAATTATAATTAATAAAGGCCTTTTTCTTGTGGGGTAAACTGTCGTGGGTGTCCTACAACAAAAAAGTAAAGTGAAGTTTGAAATTGTAACTTCGAAGATAAAAGAAATTATTACATCAAATGTTAAACCAAAATACGGGGAAACAAGATAGAACTATACCCCTGCACATATATTTTAGCTAGTTATAATTAGCTGGTTTATGCCTTCTTTTGCCCTTTTAGTTGCGGGGCCGCGGTATCTCTTTCGAACCAACACGCAGCACTAGCTAAAAGCTTTCATATATGTTTAGTTTGGATAACAATGAATGTGCAGCTAAATGACGTAATTCCAAATCCAATATGGCGCACTATAATTTTTATGCATACCCATATCGGTATCAAATGAAATGATTTGCTGAATAGAATACTCGAACGTGTGTGTGTGTGTGTGTGTGTGTGTGTGTGTGTATGTTTAACTAAGAAAGAAAGAAACATTAAGAATTTATTTGACTCGGTCAGGGCATAAAAACAAAAAAATGGAACAAATAAAAGAAAAGACAACATATTGAAAAAAAGAGTCATACATGAAACAACTTATACCTGTACGAAGCCAAAAAGGTCCCTTTCTAAGCATGGTGTAACAATTAATGTTAATTTAAATACAATTTTTTTTTTATAATTTTTTGGGTGCTAATAAAATAAATAAAAAATGTTACTGCGCTGGTATTCTGATTGGTCCAAGCAAGTGATGTCAATATCATTGATAACTAAATTAAGTGTAGAACTGTAGATTTTTAATAATATACTAACTGTAATATTTACGTTATAGCAGGTATTCTTTTATATCAAGAAAAAATATAATAACAGATACACAAGTATTTAAGATTCATCATGATAATTTCATAATAAAAAAGCATTGCCATCCAACGCGGTAATGCTGCCAGCCTTCTGGGCACTTTACCTGTTGACGGCGATGCGGACGAATTTTTTGACGCCCTGTAATTTTAATTTTTTACTTGTATATATTTCTTTATTATTAGTTTGTGTATATTTATAGGTTGTATATAATTAGTAATTAATTTGATTATGATATGATGAATAAAAAGTGAAGAAACTGGGGAACATGGAATTCCTTTTAGTACTCATTTTTACCTTAGTAAGAAACGAAAATAAAAATAACATAAATATCTTAAATATCATTTATTTTTTGCTTAATCTAATCAGATTTTAAATCAGTTTACATTGTTTTATTGAACCTTTCTTTAAATCGAAAACTTTGGATGCATCGGTCTCCGTTGAAATCCTTTTGTCGTAATAGTTGTCCTTCAACCTTTTAAAAGTTTAACGGCCGTAGATTCGGACCAAGTAATAGTACCCGTAGCCCCTGGCTGATGTCAATCTGATAGTCGCCTGGTTGAAACCCACGCCTCCTGCCCGGAGAGAGGGCATGCCCCACTGGGTGGCACCGACCTCCACCGCCTCAAGGTAGGTGATACGCACATTGTTGGCTCCTCTGTACGTGATGTCCTGGTACTGAACGGCGTTGAAGATAGGGTTCTTGGAGTAGTACGCACTGAAAAATCACCAAGATATTTTTAGTCATTTTGTCCTCGTTAATTTATCCTTACAAAAGCGAAAGTGAGTTTGGTTGTTACGTCTTCACGCCTAAATGTCTGAACTGATTTTGATGAATTTTGGTACAGAGATAGTTGGGACCCTGGAGACGAACACAGGCAAATTTTTTAGAGTGAGAAATAAGTGAGAAAGAGGGAATAAAAGGGAAAACTTAACTCTGCTATTACTTTAAATAAGGCGCAAGGGTAAAACCTACAGGTAGCAGGTACCTGAAAATCAGAAAAAGGGAACTGTGTTACCCCGAATTCAACGTCAAAAACTAGTTTTAATATAAAGGTACACACCTGTGGAGCAGTCTGTCTCCTGGCCTGTAAGTGCCTTGGTGCATGTTGGCCCTGAAGGCGGGAGTCTGTACTGCAGCCGCGTCATTGCAGGCGACGAGCGCCGCGAGCGCAGCGAGGAGGAACAAAGAAGCCTTCATCTACAATGTCACATTAAAAATTAATGTCAATTTAACAGTACTTCGATTTTGTAAACAATACTTTCGATTTTTAAAATCATCTGATGTTTAACTTAAAGTTCTTATACTTACAGTTACTTTCTTTAACAAGATTTTTCAGTAAATATCACAGTAGCTACTTGTAAGTTCAGCGTGGATATGAATAACTTTCCGCAGTAGATAGTATATATAGTGTTCAGGTATAATGATAAGATGGCACTAAGTGTGTTATCGATGATAAAGAAGAAGCTCCGCCGTTTCAAAAACAATAACTCGTTATCTTAATACAATCATATGATTTGTTAATTAGGAGGCACCTGAAGGAAAATTATCAATAAAAAAGGCTTTGTCTTGTGGGAAAAACCGTCGTGGGTGTCCTCCGATAAAAAAAGTTTTATTATTGGAGGCAATAAACAGATATAATATAACACAAGTGTATAATATGACACAAAAAAACAAAAGTTTTTGTGTAATATATTACACAAAAATCTAAACAGGCACACAACTAAAAAGTTTTTAGTTGAGGAATCTCACAAATTCTTATTTGGAATTCATTCTGCATTGCTTCTAAGAGAGCATATAGTCCATATGAATTAGACGAAAAAAGCATTATAGAAGATAACTCATAAACTACCCAAGCAATATGAAATTGTTTTCCTCTATGCTTACAAAAATATATTTTTTTAATCTGTCTAATTGACAACCTCCTCCTTATTTAGGTCGGTTATAAATTATGTTGAAATCCTGTCTGATGTTCCACCTGTATGACGAAGAAAGATAAACAGTTCTTTCGTATCGAGTACACTTCGAATAGCGATTCGAATAGCGGTTCGAATAGACCGAATTAACTCGTAACTTGGTCACGCTCCTCGCTCCTCACAGCTATCTTGGACCGATCACGCCAACGAGTCTGATCATTGGTCGAGTGGTCGCGTTTGCAACCACTCGACCATCGAGGCAGTCCATTATATGATTTAATAAGATTATCTTATTGACTATCTTAAGTTAAGGCCTTTAAAAAAATAAACATTGCCCCGCACAAGGAATTCTTCCGTATCGTGGGTGCGTTTACAAATATTTAAACTCACATACACAAACAGCCAGACCCGAAACAATTATCTGTAGGCCATACATATATTTATTCCGTGCGGGGATCGAACCCACAACACTCAGCGCAGCAATCGATCGTCAGCCACTGCGCCAACCGTGTCTTCAAGGCTGAGCCTACTGCGTTAATAAAGTATTAGCTTATTAAGAAAACCAACAAGTTTAAAGTGCAAAAATGTAGCCCTCATGAAGGTTTCTGAACCTCAAAAGTAAATAAACAGAACCCTTATAGAATCACTTTGTTGTCCGTCAGTCTGTCAAGGCCCTTCGTTTTGGGAACGCGTAGAGGAAAGAAAGTCATATACTAAAATCTACAATCCCTTAGAGCTGTGAAAACTCAATCCTCTAAGTCCACGCGTTGATAAGATATGGCCGTTAATGTAATTTTTCTGTTTTCGTTAAAGATTGATACTATTAGGTACAAAGTTTGTATAAAACTCAACTCTGTCCAGATTTTTTACATACATACATAAACTGAAAGTAATTAAAAAACAACTTTATCATAATAATATTCTGATCTATTCTTCAAAAAAGTCAAAATAATATCTTGATAGCTTCAACTTTCTTCCTCCAATTTAAATTTAAGAAACTTCTTTTTTCTACTAGCTACTTTTGAATAAATAAAATACGGTCTGAAAAAACTATGATCGTAATTATTAAATAAAACCGGCCAAGATCGTGTCGGGACACGCTCAGTGTAGGGTTCCGTAGTTTCCCGTCCGTCACAATAAGTGTTCCCAGTTATGAGGCCAACCGAACAATTCGGTAATCCGATCCAATGTAATAAGTACCTACAGCGCCATCTCTCGAGGAATTGGGTTACTAATTAATACAAAGACGTGCAATTTTGGTGGTAATTTTGGATTGCGAGAACCGATTTCAATAGTTCTTTTTTTGTTTGAAAAAAGATACGTTCAGGATAATAAAATATGTAAACAAAGTTACAAAAAAAGAAATATACGATTATACTACAAACTTAGTCCAGAAATTATTTTGTACAACTTTTTGTCTTTTTTGTACAAAAACTGTTGTGTCAATCAAGTTTTTTTTTTTTTTTTTTTTTTTTTTATTTCTGGTTTTTATTTATCATATTATAATTAAATTAATTACTAAATATATACAACCTATAAATATACACAAACTAATAATAAAAAATATATATATATATACAGAAAATTACAGGGCGTCAAAAAATTCGTCCGTATCGCCGTCAACAGGTAAAGTGCCCAGAAGGCTGGCAGCATTACCGCGTTGGATGGCAATGCTTATTTTTTGTGCAAAAAACAGGCCAGCCCTCTGGTCACGAGAAGAATCGACCAACCGCTTGGCGATTTCTCGAAATACTACATGGGCACTCGGACCCCATGGCCCTAGTGTTTCAACCCCAAACGGCTCAAAAACATAATTACCAATCAAATTGTGATATTTGCGCCGTTTGAGGTTTTCAGCACCTGCAGCAGCAGCTCCAGCGCAACCCACCGTACTAGGAAGATGGGATGGTGCAAGGGTGTCGACACAAGTTGCATCCCACACCAAAGATCTACCCAACTTCCATGGCATTATGGTCATACCATCTGGTCTCTTTCCATCGACGCGTACCAAGCCAGTTGGTTCTAAAACAGCTGGCACCCCGGCGGTGGCAAGAGCACGACGGATGAGATCATTAATGCAAGCGTGCCGAGCAATACGACCTGCGCTTTTACTGCAGGAAAGGCCATGGTGTCCGAGGCAGTCGACTGCTTCCCCACATTGACAGCGATGCGGAGCCCCACAGGGTGCACCCAATCGCAAACACGTAGCGAGCCGGAAGGTTGTGTCACCCAACAAAGTACCTATGTTAGGTGACGGTAACGCCTGTAGCCAGAGGCCCGATTCCCACTCACCCACAGCCAGCAAGCGGGCACGCTCAGCAGAATTGGTGGACGTATTAATAAGGTTATTCCGTACCAACCTGCAGAGCGGCTCATCCCACTGTCTCTGGGAAAACGGGTTCACGGGCCGATCCGAGTCCGGGCAAGCCATTTTCCAGGCATCCTCTGCGTCGGTCAAGCACGGCACTTCCGAGTCAACCAGGGAGGAAGCTAAAATTTTCCTGGTCAGCTTTTCAGTGCTGTGGACGGAAGACAGGAATGCCGGTAAGCTTACACTGGAAATTTTGCGGACGCCGAGGCCACCAAAACGAATTGGCAGGGTGGCTTGTAGCCACGCTCGGTCATCCAAGGCCATATTAAAAATGGAAGATACAGTATTGCGAATAATTTGATCAATTTTGTCCAAATGTTGTGGTTGCTTCCAAAGTGGAGAACAACGCAGAAAATACATAAAATTTGGACCAAAACAGCAATATCGTAACAGGGTGAACGCCGAATGCAAATTAATTTGAGATAGTCTGTCCGAAATATCAATAAAATGATTGATTTTGTTCTAGATGAAAAACTTTCTTCTAAAATAGGAGAACCTAGGAGGTGAAGGGAACTTTTTTCTAAAATTTTGATGTTTGGGGCTATTGCATTAAATTTATCTATAGTCAATTGTCTGTCGGTAATGTCAGAAAGGTAAATTTCGCACTTTGAGGGATTAAGGTCAAGGCCAATAGATTTAAATTGCTGTTTTAGTAGTTTCAGATCATTCAAAACAGTGTCAACATCACCTCCTAAAGTTCCATCGTCCAAGTACCAAATGTTGAATTTTGAATTTAATTTTTTGATTATGGGGTGAATAGCTAAACTGAAAATGACAGGCCCGAGAGGGTCACCTTGTTGGCAGCCAACTGCAGATTCCAAAACATTGTCCTTGAACAATAATTTTGATGGATGTCTATAACATTGCCACATGAAACCATAAATTTCGGGAAGTTCTTTTTTCACTTCAGTCAACAAAGTGTCCCTGTTAACGGAGTTAAAAGCGTTTTTCACGTCAACCTTGAGGATGATCTCACCTTTTTTAGAATTTAAAAAAGAGGATAAGGCATGTACGGCAGCTTCACAACCCCCTCTGGAACCAAAACCGAGTTGAAGGGGTTGGAACTTAGTTGCAAGCGATTCGCTGTAAAGCTTGCAACAAATTTTGGCTGCCATACGCCTGTAGGTGCAACCGACGGCAATAGGACGAATGCCGCCATCCTTCTTGCGGAGGGCACACAGATTGGCCCCATACGAGAGGGGGGGGGACACATTGTTTTTTACTTTTGGAGCGATTATTTCCGAAATTATTGACATTATCAAAAACTGATCTTAGTAAACCCCTATTCATTTTTAAATACCTTTCCAACAATATATCACACGTTAGGGTTGAAAATAAAAAAAAAAATCACTTCCCACTTTACATATAGGGTGGCTACCCTAATAAAACATTTTTTTCAAATTTTTATTTTACCACTTTGTTTGCGTGATTGACATACATATTGGTACCAAATTTCAGCTTTCTAGCGCTAACGGTCACAGAGATTAAGCGAGGACGGACGGACGGACGGACAGACAGATATGGCGAAACTATAAGGGTTCCTAGTTGACTACGGAACCCTAAAAAACAACCTTATCATAATATTATTCTGATCTATTCTTCAAAAAAGTCAAAATAATATCTTGATAGCTTCAAATTTCTTCCTCCAATTTAAATTTAAGAAACTTAATTTTTCTACTAGCCACTTTTGAATAAATAAAATACGGTCTGAAAAAACTATGATTGTAATTATTAAAAAAAGAACTTTATCATAATATTATTCTGATCTATTCTTCAAAAAAGTCAAAATAATATCTTGATAGCTTCAAATTTCTTCCTCCAATTTAAATTTAAGAAACTTCTTATATCTACTAGCTACTTTTGAATAAATATAATACGGTCTGAAAAAACAATGATTGTAACTATTAAGGCCAACTGCAATTCCAGCTGTCACTTTATAGCACAGGGAATCCTATATTAAGTGACAGAGTATTGTAGATGTATTCTCATTATTTTTGAAATTAATAAACCTATTTGTATTGTATTCTTATTTAATGTTTTTCGGAAATTTGCTTTTAATATAGATTTTGTTCTTAGAAGAAAGTATTACGGCCAATATTATTGATAACATGACATTATTAAACAATTTAAGTTGATTAGAGTCGCATGTGCGGCTGTGCGTGATACACATACACTTCATATTTCGAGTACAGATTGCCAATTTGTAGTATTTGTAAACAAATTATTACAAGATTCCCCCCTGTTGAGTGGCTCTAAGGGCCAATTTCGTCTATCACACTTGTTATGAACCACTTCATCATTAAAACAAAGCCAATAAGAGAATCATTTTAAAAAACGTGACAGTTCTATCTGGGTAACAAAATAAGGAGAAAATAAAAAAAAATGTTCAAAGTAATAACTTCAAAAATTAGATACGGCACAAAATCCAGTAACGTTACTTCCTCTCAAAAACCATTAAGACCGCAAGTGGTGGCACAACGCAATGTCAACTGTTTAAATTCTAAATAGAAATTCGGAATTCGAAAGGTATTGCCCTCTATAGGCCCTCTGATTCTGTGCATAAGAGCCGTTTGCTCTCTTAATTTCATTGGTGGATACCGCCGACGGATAGAACTAATATTTATTGAAGTTCTTGACCTAGTAGAACTAAAATTCAATAAAGTAAGAATAACTTTCGTCTTAACTTGCGGATATTACAAGCCAACGTGCAACAAAAGGGATTTTGTTGGTTTTTTTAGGACAGTTGGGGTTCTAAGTAAAGTAATTTGTTTGGAGTCTAGATTTGTGCTTAATTATGGTAAGAAGTTCGTCCAAATGTTTCACACATTATTTGAACATAGCTGGCAAAATCTAAAATCTGAGAGTACTGTTACCGGGGAAGCTTGTCTGACCTTCACAGTCCACAACCCAGTTGCTGGGTCTCATGGTAGAGCTTGGTAAGATTGACTGTCAGAATGTGAATTGTGTAATATTGAGTATTGCTCAGATGTGTAAACTTAATTCAAATTATTTGGGATTACGGCTAGAAAATGATGATGATCAGCTACCCTACTATGACGTCTTAAAGCAGAACTAATTCCACTGAGGAAAAGAGACAGAGCTATACAGGGTGTCTAGCACCATCTCTTTCCCTCAGTGGAATAAGTTCTGCTTTAAGACGTCATAGTAGGCCTACAGATGTATAAACATGGGTATAGCAAACGATTCATACAAGGATCGTAGCGAATGTGATGTTCTGTAGTTTAAAAAAGGCACTGTCTCATCATCATATGGATAGCAAAACAAAAACACAGAAATTATTTAAATAATATAATACAGTCTAATCAGAATTTCAAACAATCACATTTTTTCTTAAGCCAATCTAATCTTTTCGTATAACTCCATATTGTTTTTATAATATCCACTCTTTGGTTGCCCTTTTATCTTTGAAAAAAAACCACAAATGTAAATATTGAAGTTCTAAAGAGTTACCATGACGTGTCAAAGCAGTGTTGTTTTGATCTTATCTTATCTAGTATGTGAAAGAGATGGCGCTAGAAGTCATGTATAGCTCTATCTCTGTCCCACACTAGAATGAAATCAAAATAATCTTGCTACCGTCATGTTGAGCTATTTAAAAAAAAAACAATACATCGAAACAGTTGTCCTTCCATCTTGACAGTCGTACATTCGTCTAGAAATTAATAGCCCCAGATTTCGACATAGTAGTAGTACCCGTATCCCCTGGCGGATGTCAGCCTGATGGTGGCGTTGCTCCAGCCGACGCCCCCATAGATGAGGCTGGGCATGCCCCACTGGGTCGCTCCAACCTCGGTCGCTGAGATGTACGAGATACGAACGTTGTTGGCTCCTTGGTACGTGATGTCCTGGTACTGGACTGCGTTCAAAATTGGAGATTTGTAGTAGTAGTTACTGAAAAAAACATAAAAAAAATATTTATCTTTTGAAAGAGACAACACTAACATTATAGAACGCACTCGTATTTTAACCTCGGCTGCAGATGAGCAAAAGAAAACCAGTAAATAGGCAAGCGTTTTAATGTGTTTCTTTTGTTCAAAACCATTTTCTACAGGATTGGCGTTTATAAGCTTCATCTCACACACTTTTACTATTTTTTTCACTGAAACAACGTCATTTTGTCTAGACCCTACGTGCTTCTCAACCAATTACCGTGTATCTGTGCTGGCGAGGAAAGATAGAACTAAAATAAATATACGTTTATACTACTACTATATGTTTGGACTACCAATGCTAATTTTCTTCACAAGCAACGCCACCTTCATAATCATTTAAGTGGTCATACACTACTAAAGAGTGTCTATGGAGTTTCTTGTCCATTCTTCTCCATAGAGATTTACGTTTTAGAATGGGCAACACAACACTACAGTACTTTCACAGGTTATTATAAATAAATAAATAAATAAATAAATAAATAAATATCTTAGGACAACACACCCACGGCTATCTGATCCCAAGCTAAGCAGAGCTTGTGTTATGGTAACCAGACAACTGATATACATACTTATATAATTTATAAATACATACATATTATAGATAAAGCAAGTTATGCAAGTAAACTTATGAAAATACTGTAATTGCTGAACTTAAAGCATTTATTTCAATTGGACAGGCACTTTTGAATGTCATAAAAACAAAAAAGATATTAATGCTACAGGGGAATGCTTTGAGTTTCAGTTTAACACTTTTGAGTATGTCAAGCTCAAGTCTTGATGGATAAACTCGAAACAAAATATCTAAATAAATCGCAAGATAAATCAAATGATAAGCATAAGGTTGAAGGAAAAAAATACAATAAATCCGAATTAAAATAGCGAAAATCTATTAAAGTTATCAGTTCTTTTGATTAGCGTTTAATTATCACGACTGCATGAAACAGCGTTTATAATGATGACACAAAATATAATCATAAAGTCGGAAAGGCAAAGATTATTATATCCTATCGCATCGGTCAATAAACCTGGTAAGTCATCAGATGCATATCTTAATTGCTTATCACTGTATCTGAGTCATTTTGAGTGACTCATTAACAAAAGTAAGTCAACAACGCATATTATGTAACTTGCACAAACATAGTAATCCTACTAATATCCTAATAATATTATAAATGCGAATGTGTGTGAGGATGGATGGTTGTATTCATGTTTGTTACTGTTTCATATTTATTGTCCAAAAATATAATACAATATTTTTCAACTGAAGGGGGCACTGATAGACCCTTCCGTAATTAAAAAACCTGGCTGCCGATTGGTTAAGCGTTCACAACCACAAATAAAGTAAAGTCTTAGCCTAACATAAGCAAAGACCAACCTGTGAAGTAACCTATCTCCTGGCCTGATAGACCCCTGGTACATGTTGGCCCTGAGGCCGGCATTCTGTATCACAGCCGCGTCGTTGCTAGCGACGAGTGCCGCGAGCACAGCGAGGAGGAACAGGGAAGTCTTCATCTGAAATGTCGCATTATTAACAATGTAGATACTGTTGGCATTCGAACAGTGTTTCAGTGGCTATACTACACACACATACACATACATACATATACTCATCATTCTTCCGCCCACATCCCTATTTTTTTGGGGTCGACGCAATCTTCGGTCTTTTTTTTCCATGCTTTTCTTTAATACGTCACAAACATATTTTTCT
Organism: Ochropleura leucogaster; assembly: GCA_958449745.1. Taxonomy (NCBI): domain Eukaryota; kingdom Metazoa; phylum Arthropoda; class Insecta; order Lepidoptera; family Noctuidae; genus Ochropleura; species Ochropleura leucogaster. The sequence goes on along the minus strand of OY288221.1, from coordinate 8,720,313 downwards.
AATACCTAAACAATTTTCAATAACTTAAAATACTGCTTTAATATTCAAAATTTCGGTCAATATGCAAGTATTGGTATTTACATAACTGTGTTGAAAAATGTACATATTTATCTTTTTATACACAAAAGACATTTTGTTAGGCATTATAAAATCGCTTTCAGATGACAAAACTAAAAAAATACAACATTTTAAAAAACTTACATTCCAAATTTTGGTGCAGTGAATAAAACAGATGCTGTCTTCTAACAGCGCAGTAAGTCAATAAGATAGATCTTAAAGAAGATAATATATATACTATACAGATACAATATATAGATAAGATTATACTATCACTGTCTCACGAAGTGAAGCCGTTTCATGGAAATGTTGATCTCAAGAATAAAGATGCCAATACCTTTTGTCATTGAAGGAAAACTAAACGCATAAGGAAAATTATTATACTTGCAAATGAACGATATGCCACTTCAATATTTATCTACGTTACAGGTAAAGTTAACCAAAAATTGATAAAAGCAAACTTGATTACAAATATTGCATTACTATTGCCCTGATTCCGACTTTGAGAAACGACTGTAGAGGTCACACTATAATGGAAGTGGGTTAGCCAATTTGTAGAACACAAGCGGACAAATACCACTCTTATAATCGTGCCCGCTAAGTTGGGATTCACTTATATCAAGATGCGAGTTATTCTGATAAAACAGTATTGACAAACTGTGGCAGTCATTTCTGCTGCACTGACATTCCTAAACATTTTCATGACAACAGCTGCGTCCTGGTCATGTACTAAACTGGTTATCTATAAAACAGTGCAAGGTCGATTAAACCACTGTTACCTTTGAATTCACGAGCACAATCGGGGTGCTCTTTCGATTCGAGAATAATATTATGTCTATCTTTTTTGGCAATACGAAAACCAAATAGACATATGACTTCCCGAATCGAAATCGAACTGAAGCGTTTGTGAACAAGTCGCCAGATCTAGCAGAGGTAGTGGGTATTACAAACATTTAAACTCACAAAGGTAAAAAAAGGTTAAAGGTTGTCTTGAAAAGATCGCTTTTAGCGATAAGACCGCCCATTGTGTCACCTTATTTATAAGTTTGTCTATTGTTATTCTTGTAACTTGTATGGTGTACATAATAAAGAATATTCTATCTATCTATCTATCTCACATAGACAGACCCGAAACAAATACCTCTAGTTCATATACATATTTGTTCTGTGCGGGGATCGAAACCTCGATCTGCAGCGAAGCAGTCAAGCGCTCAACTACTGCGGCAACCAAGCCATCCTGGCTCTATGTGAGTGTCCTATTACCCCGAAGAGTTAGGCAAAGGTATTTCTAACACCTTTGCCTAACTCTTCGGGGATTACAGGCGCGATATAATGTAACATATTAAAGTGTTTTGACAAAAACATAGAATCATGGAAAATATAAATCCAAAATCCTATAACTAGCACATTTGTGGTTACATCTAACGATTTTACTAGTAATGCTGATTTTAATCATCCATTAGTAACGACTAATATATGATTTAAATCAGCATAATTCTTTAAGTATGCATTATTATCCACTTCATTGTACACCGTTACAATATTACCGCATGACCGAATCGATTCCTATACAAAATATGACTGACTAGCTGCGCCCCGCGGTTTCACCCGTGTAGACGCGGAATAATATGCCTTTGGGTAGCCTATGTGTTAAGCTAGGTTAAATATAAACTATCCGTTTGTTGAATTTAATCCAAATCTGCTTAGTAGATTTTTGCGTAATCTACAAACATAAATCCACCTCCGTCACTAACGCATTCTTCCTTCGCATTGATATTATTAATATGATTACACTAGAAATATGACCATCGGATGTTATACAATAAAATAATTAAGTCATCGGTCGTTACCACATTTTATCAGATTAGAATAGACAATTTATTCATCAAATCCCGATTTACTATAATCTAGAGTGAATCATGAAAATCATATGATTATTGTCATATCAATTATAAAGCCTTTGGAGTTTTTTTATCACACATCGTTATCACTTTGTAATTAAATCTATATTTTCCTTAAACATAAGTCAGGTATAATTTTTACTGTTTCGTACCTCAAAAGAAAAGAAAATCACAAATATTTATAGGATCACTTTGCTGTCCGTCTTCCTGTCTACCAAGACCCTTTATGACAGATATATATATATATATATATATATATATATATATCTCTGTCATATATATATATAGAGAGAGAGAGACTATATGTAGAGATATCGAGTTAAAATTCGAACAATATATACTCAAGTCTGTAGTCCCTCGGAGCCGTAAAAATACAACCCTCTAATTCTACGTATTCAAAAGATATGGCTGTTTATGTAATATTTTAAAAATAGAAAATCCCACATAATTATTCTCGCATAAATATTAGTCACCTCTAGAATTATATTATCAACATTATAAGATTACGTACAAGGTATCTGATGTCAGTTTGGTACTTTGGTCAAAATAAACAATTATCACTGAATTATTTAATATTGTTTTGTGTAATTTCCGTTTGATAATATTCTTTTGGTACAGGGGGCGAAGTATATCTTTGTAGTATAACCAAGTCCAGAGTTTCGTCGGCGTAATTATGTTCCACGCGCGCCTCAAGGTGTTGTCAGAAAAGCAGAAGGGCCTGCCTGGGCCAATGCCTGCCGGGGTTGTGGGTTTTTTGAAAGAATTACCGCGGCGCCGGGCCATAAAATGCAAAAAAAGGAAAATGAGTAGGTATTTTTCAGTAAAAGACTGACACAACAAGCTATTTAATGGTTTCCCATCCGTAAAATAAATGTATTGGTCGTTATCTTTCCGATTAATTTTATCTTTAGAAAATCGATATTTAAAAATAAACTTTATGACGTAGATACTTCGTTTTTGTTCACACTTTTCTCAACCCAAAGAGTAATTTTGCCGGACAATACGAAAAATAACAACTGAAATCTTTTTAGTGACTAAAAAGGATTTCACTTGTGGAAAAAGAATGGAATAACACAAGAAATGGAATTTCAAAACTTTATTAAAAGATCATTTGTGGCATACGCAAAATCTGAAACACCATAGAATCGTAATCCACCATCATCTGTCGAAGTTGCGGGTTGCTCGAAAGAGATACCGCGGCTACGGAACATAAAGGGCAAAAGAAAGAACATGGGTGGGTTTTAGTCAGTAGAAGTGTTTATAAATTAAACAACTGCGTAGTTCTAACAATATAATTATTATTCGTAAGACATAAAAGATGGCGTGTTCGTTTTGTTCGTTTTTTACGGAGAGTGAAGTGACGGCCGGCCGGTGTTGCCCGCCGTGAAGCGGTGTTGCTCGCCGTCAGATAGGGTTACCAGCGTCGCCCTAGTGTTGCGCGCGAACATCTTCCCGGGCCTTGAAAGTGTGGCTTTCAAAGTAATTTATTTGGTGCTATTAGCGCCGTTATTTACAGCGACATCCCTTGCGTCATCAGTGACCGGGAGTATGCACATTTTGTTTACTGCCCTCCGAAGTGTGCCCTTTGATGTTCCAACGTCGGCAACTCTGTTGACACCATCATTCCCAGGATATAAGTGGGTAACGCGGCCAAGTTTCCAGTGCAGTGGGGGAAGATTGTCTTCTTTGAGGATCACCAGATCGCCCACACGAAGCTCATATTGCCTTGTTTTCCACTTGACGCGTTCCTGAAGCTCGGCAACGTACTCCCGGCGCCATCTTTCCCAGAATTGTTGTCTTAATTGTTCAATTAACTCATATCTGTTTGGGTGCTTGCATGTAATGGGTAACGATGGCACTGAGGTGAGAGGCCGCCCAATAAGAAAGTGCCCTGGGGTTAACGGAGTGGGATCAGTTGGATCATTTGAAAGAGGAGTAAGGGGACGAGAATTTAAAATGGCTTCGATTTGTGCGAATAAAGTCGCGAGCTCCTCGAATGTCAGGGAAGCATTCCCGGCTACACGCTTAAAATGGTGTTTCGCGGATTTAACGCCTGCTTCCCATATGCCTCCAAAATGAGGCGAGTATGCGGGGCTAAACACGAACTTAATGCCTTCATTATTGGCATAATTACTAACTGACTCACGACTGGACCTGAGTATTCCTCTTAACTCATTATTTGCGCCCCTGAAATTGGTACCATTATCGCAATATATAACATTAGGTTTACCTCTTCTAGACACAAACCGTCGCAAAGATAAAATGAAAGCAGCAGTGCTCATATCGCTGACTAACTCTAAATGTATTGCTTTGGTCGAGAGGCATACAAACAAACATAGGTAGCATTTTGAAATACGATTACCTTTACCTTTACGGCTAGAGATCAAAAACGGGCCAGCAAAATCGACACCACACGAGTAGAAAGGAAACATGGAATAGCTTCTTTCGGCAGGTAAATTTCCCATTATGGGTTGTAATGTTTTCCCACGTAGGCGAGTACATACTACACACTGCTTTGTCGTGCTACGTGCTAAGTTTCTGCCACCTATAGGCCAAAATCGTTCTCGTATTGAAGCTAGAAGATGTTGTGGACCAGCGTGAAATAAGCGTTCATGTTCGCACCTTAATATTAATTTAGTTAAATGATGCTTTGCATCTAAAATAATGGGGTGTTTTTTATCATAAGCGAAATCGGAGTTTTGAATTCGACCCCCAACTCTTAATATGCCATCTGAATCAATAAATGGATTCAGAGGCAATAACTTAGACTTACGATTAAGAGTTTTATTATTTCTAATTAATTCAATTTCCTCTGCATAGCTTTCTAACTGACTTAATCTAACTAACAATAGCAGAGATTCATCTAAGTCCTTAATATCTAATGGTCCCTTGATTTTAGCATCTTTATTTTTACAATAATTTAGGAAACGTTTTACATAAGCATAAATTCTTTTTAACCTATTTAAATTAGAATATTTCTCAAAATTGATTATTTTGCTTGTAACAACAATATGACATTCAACGGTATTTGAGTTTTTAACTTCGGGTAAAGTGTTAGGGATTTGTGTGTGGTTGTGTGTAGGCCAACAAGTTGGGTCATTAGCGAGGAACGAAGGCCCTTCCCACCAGAGGAGAGAGGACTGCAACTGCTTAGGAGTCACACCTCTAGACGCAATATCTGCAGGATTTTGATCTGTGGGAACATAACAGAAGGTGAATCCAATTGCAAGTTGATTGATTTCGTTTACTCGGTTACACACAAATATTTTAAGATCCCTGGGTGGGGTTTTCACCCATCCTAACACAACTTGTGAATCAGACCAAATAAATTTATGATTTATAATACAATTTAATGACTCTAATACCTTTGAACATAAACGTGCACCTAATAAGAAGCCACATAACTCTAATCGGGGAATAGTAGTTGGGTTCATCGGAGCAACTCGTGCCTTAGCACACAGCAACCTGACTTTAACCTCCTGATTATGATTTACAGAACGCAGGTAAATACAGGCTGCATAGGCCCTTTGAGAGGCATCTACAAAACAATGTAATTCTATATTAATAGGCGTATCACACAGAACTCGCCTTGGAATACTAATTTTATTTAAATTTGAAAATTCTTTTAATAAGTCGGCCCAGTTTTTACAAAACTCAGCTGGTACTGGATCATCCCAGTCCAGCTTGGAGGACCATAATTGTTGGAGTAAAATTTTAGCTACTATGATGCAAGGACACAATAATCCTAAGGGATCGAATACCTTAGAAGTAGTAGAAATTATTGACCTTTTTGTAATATGAGTGGAAGGCTCTAAGTCTGTAGAGAATTGCAGTGTATGCACCAGTTAAGACCTAATACACTAGATTCTTTGTTAAAATCAATGGGATTTGAAAAACCACATTCATCATCAAATAATTGAGGACAATTTGTGCGAAATTTCCTAAGAGGTAAGCATGCAGAATTAAGTATTTTAACAACTTTGTGATAGATATGTTTTAGCCCTTCTATAGATTCTGATCCTGTATTCAGGTCATCAGCGTAAAAATCGTTTCGTATTACACGAGCTATAGACTCATCCTCACACTCATTTGCTAATTGCAAAAGGCATCGAGTGCTTAAAAATGGTGCCGAGGCAGTACCATAAGTAACTGTATTGAGTTGTAACACATCTATCGGCTGGGAATTTTCATCACGCCACAGAATAAGCTGCAGATGGCGCTGCTGTTGCTTGACTTCAATTTGCCGGAACATTTTTTCTATGTCGGCTGTGAGAATGAATTTATGCTTGCGAAATCGCAATAAAATAGATATCAAATCACTCTGCACTACTGGGCCAACCATTTGAATTTGATTTAGTGATTTACCAGTGCTTGTTTTAGAAGAGGCATTGAATACTACGCGGAGCTTTGTAGTTTCGCTCTTTTCACGAATAACTGCGTGATGGGGCATATAGTACCCAAACACTGGTTTCGAAATTTTAGTTAAGTGCCCTAGACTTGCATACTCATCTATGAACGCCTTGTAGTTTACCTTTAAATCAGGATTTTTTATGAATTTTCTTTCTAAGCTCTCAAAACATTTTTTAGCTATATAGTAAGAGTCCCCAAGAGCCTTTTCAGGCGACTCTTTCATGGGCATTAACACAGAAAATCTGCCATTTGATAAGCGAGACACATTTTGTTTAAAATTATCCTCACAGAGTTGCTCTTCAATGGAATATGTTTTTGTGGCCGGTAAGTCATCAATTTGCCAAAATTTTTCTAAAGAGTCCTTTATTTCTTGAGTAAAATTACAATAAACCTTTGTAATGGACTGACTACCGTGTATGGGGCCACTTATGAGCCATCCAAGCATAGACTCCTGTAAAGCCAGTTTGCTATTACCTAACTTGATTAAATTAGAGCCAACTATCTCCCAATACACATCTACTCCTAAGAGGATGTCGACCTCAGCCGGGGAAAAATAGTCAGGATCAGCTAGAATAATATTTCCTGGTAACTTTATATGGTCTGTATTAATAATAGAATTTGGTAAGATTCCTGTTATAGTAGGTACTACAAGACACTTAACATTTAATTCAAACGGCATACATCTAGATTTAATTTTAACATAACAACTTTCAGTAATGTTACATGTAGCGTTATTGATCCCACAAATGCTCACTGAACCACCGGGGTTGATTGCTAGCCCTATCTTCCTTTTTAATTTATCTGTAATGAACGATGATTGACTACCTGTATCCAGCAGCGCACGGGCTGTATATTTTTTATTATTTATTATAATTTGGACTAGGGCCGTACTCAACAAAACCTGGTCATTAGATGCTACTGACAGTGACACAGGTAGTGAGGAAGATGTAGAGGGTTGTTCAGCTTCAGCAGTAGCTGTAGGGTTGCTTTTAGTTATATGAACTAATGTGTTGTGTTTCCTTTTGCACTGGCGGCAAACAGCCTTCAGCTGACATTGGAAAGCATTGTGACCACTGTGAAAGCAATTCTTACATAACTTAAAGTTGTTCACTTCATGTAGTCGCTCATCTACATTCATATTTTTAAACTTTAAACATTCATGCAAACGATGATTTTCATCGCATAAAACACAACTATTTTTTTTATTTTCTTTTTTATCAACTGATACTATCAGGCTTTTGGATTGGTTATTTACCCTGGGCCTATTATCCACCTGTTTGTCAGGACGACTGCTATTAAAATAGGCTGTCTCAAGTATGTTAGCACGACTGCGCAGGAACAAATAAAATTCACTAAGTGAAGGTAAATCTGCAAGATTGCACTTGTATTCTTCCCATTTTCTACTCGTGTGAATGTCTAATTTAGCTGACACCATATATATAATAAGAACATCCCACATGTTAGTAGGCTGGCCAAGAGTATCAAGAGCCCGCAAATGTTTTGATACATGGTCAACCACAAACCGCAATGATTTATAAGATTCCCTTTGAATGGACTCGATACTAAACAACGCTTTTAAGTGATTATTTATTAATAGGTTTTTGTTATCAAACCTTTGGCATAACAGGTTCCATGCAACTTTATAATTTTTTGAACTAAATTCTATTGATTTAATAACTACCGCTGCACTTCCTTCAAGTGAAGATCTTAGATAGTGGAATTTATTAATTGGTGCTATACTTTCATTGCTGTCAATCACTGAATAAAATGTATCTTTAAATTCTAACCAGGTAAGGTAATTCCCATCAAATGTAGGAAGTTTAATTGTGGGTAATTTTAAATTATTAAATGAACAGGAGCTAGTTGATGCATGGTCACTATTTTCTCTATCACAATTTTGATTCTCTTCCTTCCTTAAGGGGGAATTAGCTAAGGTATCTTGGCTCCTTGCTATTAAATTAATAAACTGGTTTTCTAGACAATCTCTTTCTTTAACTTGCTCTGTAATATCAGAATGCAATAAATCTATTTTTCCTTGTATGACCTCAAACTCTTCCATAAGCGACTGAATTTTATCTAACTTTTGGGTTAATTCTCTATATTGAATAGAAGTTATTTCTTTTTGTCCAATTAAATTATTTAGATACTCTGTATATCTAGTAACGCGACCCTTGATAATGCCACGCTCCTTGACTAACTTAGTTATTTCTACCTTGAGCTCTGCTTCACTCATGTTTACAGATTATAAATTATAGTACCAATAACACAGGTGAACAATCAACGAAGTTATAAATGTGCACCCAAACCCTTTTAGAGGAGTTGAGAAGCTCAGGTCCAGTCGCTTATGCTGGTGCTAGCGCGACGCGATGCTCAGGGCAGCTCGCGCCGAGCAGACAGCTTTGGCCAGCAACGCACGCGCACGTGGCGGCGCACGCGGTGGAACCCGGCGGGGGCAGCGATGCCGAGACCGATGCGCTCCTTTTCACGGAGCTACGCTGGAATAGTCGGCATATGGTATTGAAATATTAGGTAGCTACTAACGTTGTCCACGTGATACCAGGTAGGTATTAGATAGGTTTTGGGCACCCTGCGTGCTAAATCAGAAGAACTTAAACGTGCTGGGTAGGCTAGGTGATCGTTAGCTGCTATTAAGCTTTAACAGAATAATTTAGCAGAATAGGTGAAATGCGAGCTTTGTATAGCTTAGGCGCGTGCTCGTATTTTATAGATAGATAATTAAATCTAACGCTGCACATGCATATATTTAGCGTAACACCATTGAAAGCTAGCTTAGATGTAAAAATAAACCCAACACTCGAGGAACAAGTCGGCCATTCACACAAAGCGAGAACAAAGGATCGAGATTTCGAGAATTGGCTAGGTAATACCTAGCCTAGGTATGAAGAGGTGAGGCATAGGGCTTCTCTCCTTGGGCTAGACCTCCGGTTCAGGTTCACGATGTCCCCCAAAGGCTCCCGAAGCAGTAAGATGCAGCAATATCAGTTCTTTTTCTTCCTCCACGTGGCTCGCTGCGTAGCGGAACGGCGGGCTCATTTGCTCGTGCGACGCCCGCAAATTCGAACAAACTTTTTCTTGGTCGATGGATATATTGAAGATGCGTGTCCTGTCACGGTCGCCACTTTGTTTATAAATTAAACAACTGCGTAGTTCTAACAATATAATTATTATTCGTAAGACATAAAAGATGGCGTGTTCGTTTTGTTCGTTTTTTACGGAGAGTGAAGTGACGGCCGGCCGGTGTTGCCCGCCGTGAAGCGGTGTTGCTCGCCGTCAGATAGGGTTACCAGCGTCGCCCTAGTGTTGCGCGCGAACAAGAAGTCTGTCACTCCCCTCCCGCTCCGCCCAGATAGGGGGAAGCTTTTTTTGATGATAATATGTTTTTTAATGAGTTTTACATGTATCTAATTTATCTCTGAGTAAAATACAGGACCAAAATACAGTATTTTTCTTCATTTCCCGAACGAATTCCTTTCCTAAAAGTACTCAACTAAATTATCTTATCGTATATTTATCATTTGTAACCTAAAGTGCACTCATCACATCTCAACAGTCTACTTTTAATATCGACTCGTATAATTTCGACGAAACCAAGAAGTGTCAGTAATCAACTTTCTAATCAATAAGTACCATGACTGGTAACTTTCAACACTAAAAGAGTACACGGTCATGTGAACGAAAACATAGACAATTTTATTTTTAACTAGATGTTCCACGCGGTTTCACCCACGCTGCTCAGCACCCGTTGGTCGTATCGTTAAGTTTATATAGCCTATAGCCTTCCTCAAGAAATGGACTATCCAACACTAAAAGAATTTTCCAATTCCAACCAGTAGTCCCTGAGATTAGCGCGTTCAAACAAACAAACAAACAAACAAACTCTTCAGCTTTTTAATATTAGTATACATAATAGCAATAATATCTGCCTGCCATTGCCCTACACTAGGATGTCTCCTGTATCGTGGGTGCGTTTACAAACATTAACTCGCATAAACAAACAGTCAGATCCAGAACAACTCGTGTAGGTTTTTAGTAAGTGTAGGTCATTAAAAATATTTGTTACGAGTAGGGATTGAACCCGGTCACGTGGCGGAACAGTCAAACCGTGTCGTCAATGACTGTGTCGTTATTTAAAGTTGATTGATTGAAAAGAACAATTGTAAAAAAAATTAAATATATTGTTTTCCCGGAGATACTTGCACGAATACGAGCTCGATATGAAATGACTCTGACGGCACACAGAGTTTGGCATGGCGAGACCTCCGGCACAAATTATGTGAAACTTTCATTCGTGCTTTTATTAAGGTGTTCAAAGTATGTATCTCGATAAATCGTGTGACGTCCTGTTATGTAAAACAATTGATTCACATGCTGCTGCCTGGCTACTGTCTGTGTGGTCAGGAAGCAGTATGGCTAAGACCAAAAGACTTTCCGAACTACAGCTCTAATATCATGAGCAGTGGTAGCCTAGTTACGCGACCGTTGGACTGACCCGAGGTCCCGAGTTCGGACGGCCCTGATTTTTCAGATTCATGTGCGTTTTGTATAATTATCACTTGCTTCGATGTAACCAGCATGCCTGAGAGATATTTCTCGACGGCATATTAACCAAGTCAGTAGCCCAGGGGCGGCATAGAAACTCAGATACCAGGTTAGTCACTACACCACACGATAAAGAAGGAACACTCTCTCCTATCTAAAATTCCTTGAAGCTGATTGATAGATAGCGTTTCTGCTTTAATATTTTTGACAGGCGTTAAATTCTGTTTTCGCTTCAACATTTCAGTCGTTACAATATTAGTCGTTTTTGCGCACTTTCCATTGATATTGTTGCATTGCATGTGAAATAATCAAATAACTTCTCCCGCTCTGGGCGGATTGAGAAGGAGTATCAGACGTTTACTAATTAAAACCCATCCAAATTGCTTCTTTTCCTCTTTGTGTGGCGAGGCCGCGATATCTCTTTTTTTATCAACCCATAACAAGCAGTGGCTCTAGCGGGCCCCTCTGCCTTGCTGACATCCCTTTGAGGTGCACGTGGAACACGAACGCTCCATCGACACGGCCTGTCGTCACTAGACGGACGGCAGTTACCTACCTATTGCTCTTCGTCGACAAAACCGAGTCCTCGGTGGCCGGGGGTCGCCTTACGCTCTTGCTACGCTAAAGCGCAAATCTCGTAGCAATACGAGGCATGCTACGGCGCGCGTCGTAGCTCTGTGCTACGATGGCCCGATCTTTTGTACTGTTGCTGCGAATGATTGGTACAATCCCTTTTTAAATAGAACTATTCAATACTTACATCCCTATCTATAACCAAGGCAAATGATCACTTGATTTATAATTACTTAAGATTAAATAGGTAATTACTTTAACTAGTCTTTAGACACCGGTGTTAATCTCGGACTCTTGTTGCATACTGCTATCTAAAAGTAACTCTTTGGTGTTGTTTGACTTATTTACTTAGCAATATTATGTAACTTGCTCCATCACAATACGAGTATAATCTAATATTATACAGAGGTAAAATTTGTTTATTTGGAACGATTTAACTCAAAAACATTTCAAGCAATTTGAAAAACTCTTCCACCATTAAGCTACATTATCACCAAATCATATAGACTAGATAACGCTACTACCCACGGGGGCGGTATAGTAACCAAAAACGCGGGTGAAACTGCGCAGGGAGGGTAACGGATTAGTATAAAAAAATAATTGCAACGAAATCCTTTTTTTTATATTTTATCGTCCCCAAATATCGATGGAGTACTGAAAGCCACTTCCTCTGGCTGATGTTAACCTGATAGTCACGAAGTTCATCCCCAGTCCTCCTGCCAAGATCCTCGCGGTAGCCAGCTGCCCAGACGTCTGAATAGCGCGGATGAAACTTATTCTGGTGAGGGCAGCTCCACGGAAGAGAATATCTTGAATTACAACCTGGTTAGCTACGGCTTGCACCCGAGGAGTGTAGCTGGAAAATAAATAAATAAAATTATTCGAGTTCAAACAAGCGGGAACATAATTTTCCGAAGGGTTGGAGGCAAACAACGCAGGATCAGCAAAAGTGGAGGGAAATTGAGAAGGCCTATGTCGCAAGATAGCCTAACCTAGTAGCTGACAAGAAAGACCATTCTTTATATTTTTCTAGTTTTAAAGTGTAGATACATATTTTATAGTATTTTATAGTTATAGTTTTAGTCCGGTCTATTTAAGCCTAAAATCAGGAGGAAGGTTACATAAATTCCCATAAAGCTGAATATTGGCATAGTTGTTCAAAACATCATTATAAAGAAAATCTCAAAAGTCCTCATCGTTCCGAGGTGTGCTAAAAATTTGGCACGGGGTCAAAGGTCAAAAAAATGAGTTTTTTGCGATTTTTAGCGAAACGGTGAGTTTTTTCGCAAAATTACCCCAGTACAAAATTGTAGATCACGAAATTCTCTACAAAAAATATATTAATAATTTTTTTCCTAAAAGCCACCATTTTGGAGATATAACGTACCGAAAAGTTGGATCAGTCGTAATCCCTCTATTTTGCACACGTACGCCACATATGAAAGTCACTAAAGGTGTAATAGAACTAAAATAAGTTCGCTATTATTTATTGTAACTTGCTTATGTAAAATATAAGTTAAACTACGAGAATCTCAGGTATAATGAAACCCCGTTCCTAAATTTGTACGTCAGTATAACCTTGGGATAACATCTGTCTTTTATTCTATTGTCCGCGTGGCTAGGGTCGTATACCTGCTTTATGTTGGCATGCCCAATATATGAAATACATACCGTTAGTCTTGAGCGCCACTGCGTAGGGAAAACATGTGCTTATCTTAACCTATCTTTTAACCTATTTTGTGCGTTTTAGATTTTTATAAGAAAAATGTCAGAATATTGTTTTATTTGTACTCATCTTTTAACTGAAAGTGAAACTGTAACTGTCGATCGTGGTATGAAGACACTGATTAATGCAAGTGCTGAAAGAGATGATGGATACTCGGAATTTCTTAAAAAACAAAAATCTGTGACAATACATAGCAACTGTCGTAAAATTTATACGCGGAAGTGTTCTATTGCTGCTGCCATCAAAAGAAAACGCGAAGAACAAGAAGCTAACACATCTACAGGATCTACAGTAAGTAGTCCTCCTCGTACTAGATCCCGTTCAAGTGATTCAGCTTTTTGTTTTAAAAAACTATGTTTATTTTGTGGCAATAAATTGAATGAAGAGTTGCAGAGAAAAAAATCCTTAGATCGTCGCAGTAAAATTTGTCAAGTAAGTACACTCCAATTCAAACATTCAATTTTGGAAGTAGCACGAACTCGTTCCGATGCTATATCGAAAGCTGTTGTTGCTCGAATCGAATTTGACTATGATTTAGTTGCTGCTGAAGCAAAGTATCACCAAGAATGTTATACTTCTTTTTTGAAACCGACTACTGGCGGTACAGTTGGTCGTCCTAAAGATGAAGCAACAGATCTGGCAATGCAGGAAATATTTACATACATTGAGAGTAGCAATGACTGTCAGTTTACTTTGGCTGAGTTAAAAGATGTTAGCAAAATTTTAACTTTAGATAACAGGACTATTAAGCTGCGACTTAAACTGAAATATGGCGATAAAATTATTATCACTGAAAAACCGGGAGCGTTAACATTTGTATGTTTGATAAACAGTCACCATGAAATTTTAAATCAATCTTGGTCCGAAAATAAAAAAATTAATAAACAAGAAGAACGATTAAAAACTCTAGAAGCAGCAGCATCTATTATTCGAGAAGATATTCAATCCTCGGTATTTGATAATTCCTACTACCCTCCACCAGGTCGAATGTTTGAAGATTTAAATAATGACATCCCACAGTCACTGACATTTTTTTTTGAGCAAATGATCTTAAAAAATAAACGATCAAATTTCGATCATTTAAAACTAGTATGCACCAATATTTGTCATAGTATCATGACTGCTATTCGACCAAGATCGTTCAAGTCCAAATTACAGTACAAAAAAACGCGCTTTGTACACTACCTCATAGGTGGCGTGGAAACGTGTGCAAAATAGAGGGATTACGACTGATCCAACTTTTCGGAACGTTATATCTCCAAAATGGTGGCTTTTAGGAAAAAAATTATTGATATATTTTTTGTAGAGAATTTTGTGATCTACAATTTTGTACTGGGGTAATTTTGCGAAAAAACTCACCGTTTCGCTAAAAATCGCAAAAATCTCATTTTTTTGACCTTTGACCCCGTGCCAAATTTTTAGCACACCTCGGAACGATGAGGACTTTTGAGATTTTCTTTATAATGATGTTTTGAACAACTATGCCAATATTCAGCTTTATGGGAATTTATGTAAACTTGAATGTGTAAATAGACCGGACTATTTAGAATAATTTAAATATATGTAACACCAAAACAAAAATTGTAGCTAATAGTGTTATTAATTTTAAGGTCAGAGGAAATAAAGACTATTTTTATTTTATTTTATTCGACTTCAATCCTTGTGCTAAAATATTTAGTTGGGATTCTAATATTTAATTTGATGACACGGTTGGTGCAGAGGCTAAGCGATCGACTGCTGAGCTGCATGTTGCGGGTTCGATCCTCGCACGCAACAAATATTTGTATGACCTAGAGTTAGTTAGGTAGTTGTTTCCGGTCTGGCTGTTTGTGTATGCACATACTAGGAATTTCGACTGTATCTTGGATGCGTTTACAAAAATTTAAACAATGAACATACACAAACAGCCAGCCCCGAAACAATGACGTGTAGGTCATACAACATATACATGATACTTACTGAGCTAGCAAGTAATCCCACAATCCTATGGTTCCCATACTGATATTGTTGCTTCGAGTAGCCATTTTCGCCTCTTCATCCTGATGTTGCATTAAAGTATCTGTGGATTTTCCGTCCGCTCTTGGTCGGATGGTAATGATTGGCGGTCTTTCACCCTCTTCTGGTCGGATGGTAATGATTGGCGGTCTTTCACCCTCTTCTGGTCGGATGGTAATGATTGGCGGTCTTTCACCCTCTTCTGGTCGGATAGTAATGATTGGCGGTCTTTCACCCTCTTCTGGTCGGATGGTAATGATTGGCGGTCTTTCACCCTCTTCTGGTCGGATGGTAATGATTGGCGGTCTTTCACCCTCTTCTGGTCGGATGGTAATGATTGGCGGTCTTTCACCCTCTTCTGGTCGGATGGTAATGATTGGCGGTCTTTCACCCTCTTCTGGTCGGATGGTAATTATTGGCGGTCTTTCACTCTCTTCTGGTCGGATGGTAATGAATGGCGGCCAGTCGCCATCTTGAGGTCCTACAGTAGTGACTGACATTTGACCCTCTTTTGGTCGTACGATAATGATTGGCGGACTTTCACCCTCTTCTGGTCGTACGATAATGAATGGAGGCCATTCGCCATCTTCAGGTCCTATAGTAATGATTGACCTTTTATCATCTTTTGGTCGTATGATAATGATCGGTGGGCTTTCACCCTCTTCTGGTCGTACGATAATGATCGGTGGGCTTTCACCCTCTTCTGGTCGTACGATAATGAATGGGGGCCGTTCGCCATCTTCAGGTCCTATAGTAATGATTGACCTTTTACCATCTTTTGGTCGTATGATAATGATCGGTGGGCTTTCACCCTCTTCTGGTCGTACGATAATGATCGGTGGGCTCTCACCCTCTTCTGGTCGTACGATAATGAATGGGGGCCGTTCGCCATCTTCAGGTCCTATAGTAATGATTGACCTTTTACCATCTTTTGGTCGTATGATAATGATCGGTGGGCTTTCACCCCCTTCTGGTCGTACGATAATGATCGGTGGGCTTTCACCCTCTTCTGGTCGTACGATAATGAATGGGGGCCGTTCGCCATCTTCTGGTCCTATGATAATGAATGGGGGCGATTCGCCATCTTCAGGTCCTATAGTAATGATTGACCTTTTACCATCTTTTGGTCGTATGATAATGATCGGTGGGCTTTCACCCTCTTCTGGTCGTACGATAATGATTGGCGGACTTTCACCCTCTTCTGGTCGTACGATAATGAATGGGGGCCGTTCGCCATCTTCAGGTCCTATGATAATGAATGGGGGCCATTCGCCATCTTCAGGTCCTCTAATAATGATTGACCTTTTACCATCTTTTGGTCGTATGATAATGATCGGTGGGCTTTCACCCCCTTCTGGTCGCACGATAATGATCGGTGGGCTTTCACCCTCTTCTGGTCGTACGATAATGAATGGGGGCCGTTCGCCATCTTCTGGTCCTATGATAATGAATGGGGGCCATTCGCCATCTTCAGGTCCTATAGTAATGAACCTTTTACCCTCTTTTGATCGTAACTCTACCTCAGCGTCTTCACCCCCTTCAGAGAAATTCCTTAAATCATAGACCCCTTTTTCTATCCGGTGGATCACATGCGTTGCCACAAATCTAGCCGATAGAGCTGCGAGCATCGTTACCAAAATTAAGTAGCTCATCTGAAAAAAATTGTTTTTTTTTTATTTGACACGAAATACACACGTGCAGCGCCATCTACACCACTACGTACGAACTAAACTGTCATTGCTTCTACATCATAATATTGGAATTACATTACCAACTATCGTAGAAACTGGATCCAATCAGTCTTAAAATATATAATGTAGGGTTAGGAACTTCACATCTTGTTCCTCAAACTTAGTAATTAGACTACAAAAAGTATGTTTTTTTTTTTAATACTAAATAGGCTTTTGCTTGACCCCAACTCGCCCTCTCAGCTCGCGACTAGGGCGCAGCACAAAATAAAGAAACATATTCCTTTGAACTTTGAAGAGATCGAAATTTATAATGATCTGGGACCTGAAAAACTGGTAGCGAATTCCACAGACTAGCGGTTCGTACAATAAATTTGGGATAGGGTTTTATTCGGGTTTGTGGCACAAAAAAATGTTTTTTGCAAACACACCGTGGCAATAACTTAGAAGCATTCCAAAAAAAGATATAATATTATTTGATTGTCGATGGTGTTGATGTATAGAAATATTCTGTGTGGAAATTAAAGGAACTAAATCATATTACTTATTACGTAATCAGAACTTGACATTCATATTAATATAAAAAAAATATTCAAATAATCACAATATGCAAACTATACTTAGTATTTACCGTATGTATATTTATTGTTAACAAGAACACACACAAATTATTTTAAGACGATAAGAAATGCAACGCCATCTTGTTTTTTTTTATTAAACAAAACAAAAAGTAGTTAAGGACATAAGTAAGGGTCTAGCTGTTACCGCGACCCCGGAACATAAAGGGCAAAAGAAGGAACATGGGTGGGTTTTAGCCAGTAAAAGTTTGACTCTCGTCCCCACTCCACCCAGAGCGGAGGAAGTTATTTGATGATTACCCATCCGCAAAAAATAAAGAAAGGTCGCTCTGTCTTTTCCGCCATGGCGAAAAGTGTGGGTTTTAGCAAATATACCAACTTTTTCTCTGCTTTCCACGATAGTATAAAAACAAAAAAGAGCATTACCTTTTGAATTTCACTTTTACTTGATCCAACATAATACTTGAGCAAATTATGTTCTTTGAGCCTAATCCATGTGAAGCAGAAGTTTTTATAGTCAAATATTGATAAGATAAATATTATCTAGTCAACGAATTAAGTCATATCTTACACTTATATGATGGTCGGATTTAAACAATACTTATAATATTACAAGTTATTAAACGAATATATATTGTATATATATACTGATTCGAAAATGGAACTAGGATTATTTATTATTACTAGCTGTGCCCAGCGGTTTCACCCGCTGCTCACTTAGGGGTATGAAAAAAGATGTTGGCCGATTCTCAGACCTACCCAATATGTACACAAAATTTCGTTTAAATCGGTCCAGCCGTTTCGGAGAAGTATGGAAACGAAAACTGTGACACGAGAATTTTATATATTAGATTGATAACACGGTCGGTGCAGTGACTGAGCGATCTGCTGCGCTGCGTGTCGCGGTTTCGATCCCCGCACGGATCAAATATTTGTATGACCTACAGGTAGTTGTTCCGGGTCTGGCTGTTTGTGTATGTGAGTTTAAATGTTTGTAAATGCACCCACGATACAGGAGAAATCCATAGTGTGGGGGTTGTAAAAAAGACAAAGAAACAAAAGATTTTAAATTACTTTTTGTGAGTAACTGGAAAACATTTCCGGTATAGAGCGACGCGCACTTTGCATTTGTTCATTCTTTTTATGACATTATCACAACGATTTTATTTATAACTATTGATAATGTAGTGTCCTTTTTCATCTTATCTAATACCAACAAGAGTTCGTTTTATGACTGCCAAGGATGATCTTGAAATAGGATTATTTACGAAGTAAAATTTCCAGGGAAATTCCGAAAACAAGTTGTTACAATAGGCATTGTAATATAATCATGCTGATTGTTCTGTTAAACTCATGATAACTTGTATAATTGGAAAGCATTGTTTAAACAAGTATTGAGAGAGATAAACAGCTACCATCTCTTCAGGTAAATCGAAATTTGATAGCATCTCAAATTTTGGAACAGACGATCTACACCGTCCGTAATACCCGTTGTAATTAGCGAAACAGCGGGGTTGAATGGCGTCTTTCGTTTCCTTGTCACTGTCACAGTAACGTTAAATTTGAGCGATAGGCTTCATGCACGACATACGACAGGCCCCGTAGGCGGCGCGTTAGTGTTCCGCGCGCGCCTCAAAGAGATATCAGCAAAGCAGAGGGTCTGCCAGGGCCACCGCCTGCCGGGGTTGCGGCTTGTTCGAAAGAGATACCGTGGCCCAAGAACGTAAAGGGCAAGCAAAGTTTTACAAGTCTGACACTCCCCCGCCTCCGTCCAGAGGGGGGAGGGGAGTTACTTGATGATTTCCCACCCCAAAAAATAAAAGGCTTTATACTACATAAGGTTAAGGCTACAGTAACTACATTGTTATCATTGTTGCAAACGAGAATGATGTCAGACAATGTGTCTGTACATAAATAAAAAAATCCAACGTTAGTCTTCTTTATTACTTTTGCTTCTTTCATGGGCGCCAGTTAAACTCTTAGCTTCGATCGTTTGCACTTATTTTGTTTTATCCATCAACGGTAAAATTACAGCATCAGTTAATTAAATTTTATTATAGCGAAATTAAGTAGGATTAAACCTATGGTGAGAGCCACGCAAAATAAATACTAAGTAAAAGGCAAAAAAGATCTAGCCTTGTCAGATATAGGCATACTTGGACGTGACGATTAGGGGGATAGTCTTCTGTATAGACGTTCAAAAAGTGTCAATCATCAGCATAGTTTGAACTAATCAGTTTTGAAATCTTTGATTTGATATCTTAACTTATTTGCTGACTATATACAAGAAGTTATAAAGATCATGAAAACGATAATGTCTCCAAACAATCCTTATCCTTACTTCCTTATCCTTACTAATTTTATAAAAGCAAAAGTGAGTTTGTGTGTTACCTCTTCACGCTTCAATAAGAGTAAAGAGTTAGTTAAGAGAGCTAAGAGATAGTTGGGATCCAGGAGACGGACATAGGCTAATTTTTTTTTTTAAGTTGGATATGAGGGAGAAAGAGGAAAGAGAATGGGAAACTTAGCGCTACTATTACAAATCAATTAGGCGCTAAGGCAAAAACTGCAGGTAGCAGGTACTGTGTTAAGCCGCGGGCAAAAGCTAGTAATCCATAATTATCTACTAAACAGATTCGGTAAGTATGCTTTTTCTGATCTGGTCGCACGCGCAACTGCTGAACTACACCTATATATCCGTCCTACATTATAACAGGCATTAATCCTTTAATTCATAATTAATCCACAGACATACGATTAGTACTAAATTGACAGCTAATCCTATTGTTGTCAGACTAGGTAATGAAAGTGTTGTGACACCGATTTTTAAACGATTAGTACCCAGTGTAAGTTCTTACATTGGAATAAGTGTTCCGTACTGTATTTAGTTGTTTTAATCCACTTAAATGAAGGCTAGCTGTGCCTAGCAGTTTTACCCGCTACTCTGCTCCTTTTCTAGAGAAGGGTATGAAAAATAGATGTTGGTCGATTCTCAGACCTACCCGATATGCACACAAATTTCGTTCAAATCAGGTTCAGCCGTTTCAGAAGAGTATGGTAAGTAGCACTGTGACACGAGAATTTTATAAATTAGATTTTGGTACATGTATATATAAAATTGAAGTGGAAAGTTGAATTACTCAAAATACAAGTTACTTACTCATTTTGACTACGTAGTTAACTTATTCCAGGTCAATCATAATTTCATAATATTGTGAATATACAAGAGTAGTGAAGCAGTTATTATATTTCATCGGATGAGATAATGCGTCACAGACCAGATAGGCAGCGTATACACAGATTTTACTTATTAACTGCTCTTATGGTTTCGCGGTTTGCAAGTGCGACTGCCAAAGCACGGCATTACCGGGTCTGGGAAAAAGTGATATTGAGATTTTCCATTAGGAATTTCACACTGGCAGTCTGGAGTTTGGTAGTTGGAAGTTGGCGCTAAGATACCCCCATGCCTCGTAAGTGCATTAAGCCGTTGGTCCTGCGCCTGGTCTCTCTTCGGCCGTGTAGAGATGCCGTCCCATTGGACATTTACATCTGGACATTTTAGAGTGAGGGAACAGAGAGTGTATCTGTGCCTGCGCACCCACGCTTGCATTGTAACATAATCCGTGGCGATGGCTAATCTCCGCTGTAAAATAAAAAATGATTTTAATCTGATTGTTCCATGTTCCTATTCGAACGGTCTAAGGAAATGTCCGGAAATATAGTATTTTTTTTTTATTTTACACATTATCTCAATCAGGTAACATTTTATGAAGATATCCCTTGAATTGTCTTTGATATGATGATAATATTGATTTTACTTAATTTCAGGCTTTTATCTCATAAATTTACCTCCAGTTTCAGAATTAAACATAAAATTTGTAGACCAAGAAAGTCATTACAGATCGTAGTTTCCGTTTCAGTTAAATTTCACGATATCAAGGAACCCTAAAAATATATTCCGATCTTAATCTCTTGCATTAATCCGAGATTTAAAAAAAACAAGACTAGCTTGGCTTTTAGGTAATGTGCAAGTACGAATCCTTACTTATAATTATAATTATAATATTATAATTATAATATTATAATCCTTATCCTTACTTAATATTATAAAAGCGATAGTGAGTTTGTTTGTTTGTTTGTTTGTTACCTCTTCACGCTTTAATGGCTAAACCGATTGTGATGAATTTTGGTACAGAGATAGTTGAGAACCAGGAGACGGACATAGGCTAATTTTTATTTAAAAACAGTGGGATGTGAGGGAGAAAGCGGGAAGAAAAGGGAAAACTTAGCGTTGCTATTACAAATCAATAAGGCGCAAGGAGAACTGCTTTACCCCAAATTTAACGCGGGCGAAGCCGCGGGCGAAAGCTAGTAATATTATAAAAGCGAAAGTGAGTTTGTTTGTTTGTTTGTTTGTTACCTCTTCACGCTTTAATGGCTGAACCGATTTGGATGAATTTTGGTACAGAGATAGTTGGGAACCAGGAGACGGACATAGGCTAATATTTTTTTGAAAAAAGTGGGATGTGAGGGAGAAAGAGGGAAGAGAAGGGAAAACTTAGCGTTGCTATTACAAATCAATAAGGCGCAAGGGGAACTGTGTTATCCCAAATTTAACGCGGGCGAAGCCGCGGGCGAAAGCTAGTACTATCATAAAAATAGAAAATTTGCAAAATAACGTTAGTAGTGATAGTAAAAACAATATTATAAACGAAGTAAATAATAGGTACACAGATTATTTGTGTTCGACCGCTTTTATAACATGAATATCTCATACTCCCACAAATCACATCACCTACTCTTCCGCTGGGATTTGAAAGCATGCCAAACATTGCAAAAGTTAAGCTCTGTAGCCCTACTATGACCTCCTAAAGCAATTCTTATTCCGCTGAGGGAAAGAGACAAAGCTATACAGGGCGTCTAGCACCATCTCTTTCACTCAGTGGAATAAGAATTGCTATAAGATGTCATAGTAGCCCTACAGATCATTACAATACTTTTTGCCGTAGCGTACATCTCATAGCGCTACGCTTTAAGCTACGGCGTAGCTCCATGCTACGAAATTGTCTACAACATTTCTATTAGACAAAACTTTTAATGACTTTTTTCTACAATGATTAATAAATATTTTTTATTACTTTGGTGATCACAAGTTCCAGTTTCGACTCCCAGGTCGGCTTCCAGTCTTACCATATGCACCTGAATACCAGTATTCTACATGGAACGACTGCCTATCTGACCTCCACAAACCATTTAGTATTATGTAATACGATAAACTCCTTGACTAGGTGTCATACTTTCGAGCCACTGTAACCTGTGACAACTGCCAAAGATCTACAAATGACAGCTGAAACCAACATCTTTACGTAGCTGATGAACGCTTTTGAAAGTGGCAACTCACCGCCTAATTTTGGGCTGTCTCAATTTAGAAATGTCAACGACACGCTTATAATAAAGCATCTTTTCTTTTTACCACATTTTGGAACGAAAGTGCTTATCGCGCGTTGCGAAAGGGGGCTAGACGGAAAAAAATAAGACCAAAAGTTGTAACGACACTTTTTGCTATAGTAATAAGCGGTGCGGCGTACGCGTGTTTCTCTGTCTCTCTCTCTCATAGAAAGCAAGCCAGTTATTTTCGTTTCGTCTTTCTATTTCGCATTGAACAGTGTGGTGTCGCGACGATTATTGTTGTTGAGTGTTTACAGGTTTTTTGTACATAATAATAACTTTGTTCCATCCGGGTGTCCTTTGAAACTTCTCAAGTTTTTTTTGCTAACGGTGGGATTAAGGATTAGAAAAATTGGGCTACACGGGAATTAAACAAACGATAATAATAAAAGATTATCGTGTACTCACTACTGTTCATATCGATATAAATACTGCGGCAGGTTCATCATTTATAATAACTTTTGAACCCTTTAGGAGTCAACTGTTAAAATATTTAGTGGAAGTCGCATTGAAATTATAAGGTAAGTGTTTTTCAATCTAAACTAATTAAAAAGAGGTCAAATTTGTATGCAGCCTAAAATTTTCGGCTTAGCAAAGTTTAATTAGTATTATTACCAGAATATAAAAATGTCTTGAAAGCGTAAAATATGTTCAACTTATATGCAGTCTATGTTTTTATATCGTAAAATACACGACTTCTGTTTATATCTGTTTCTTAAAAACAACGAAAGTCAAATCTTGGCTATATCACGTTCTCTTACTGAAACTTTTTCAGTATATCACTTAATACGGAGAATAAAAACAATGAGAAGCTATTGGCTAAATAATGACACCGCTCGGGTCGACCTTTAGGTTGAGTTGCACTTACCTAGATTGTTCCATGTGATACGGAGATTTCTCTATGCCTTGAAAAGCACGTTGAGCAGTTGGTCCCGGCAGTCAATTGTAGATCTTTGACAGTCGTTACACGTAGTCACAACCAATCATACGAAAGACTTTTATATTAGCCAGTACTGACTGGGTTATGGAGGTCAGATAGGCAGTCACTCTATGTGAAATACTGTTATTCAGATGCATCCGGTTAGACTGGAAGCAGAACCCAACATAGTTGGGAAAAGAGTAGGCATATGATGATCACTTAATACAGTGAGGACACATTAAACGATTGTGCTTCCTTATTTAAATCTAAAGTCTCCTCTATAAATTAACCTTGGAATTTCCGCCTCCTGAGCAGGTCTCTTAAAAACCATATTCTTCCAGATGAACAGCCTACTTCTCATCATATTCTTAGCAGCCACAGTAGCAGCATCATTCGTCACTAATGAAGGTCCTGCATCTATGGTACCGACGCTGGATGAGCTAGAAAATGGCTACGAGTTTGATGAGAACGGTATACCTGTGGAGACTATACCAGAATCTCGAAGGAGTCTGAGCTTGGGTACCATTGGCGCTAATGATAGACTGCTGGCTAGGTTGGTAACATTTTTATCTTCTTCTTATGAATTAAAATTTTGTCTTTTTGGTAAAAGACCTTCCAGAGTTTAATATAATGGCTGTTCGTACATTGTTGCTGTGAAAAATTAACCCCTTTAAGTCTACACAGTCATAAGATATGGCCATATAGCAAGCAACTTGTACTTTTTCCGGTTTTTTTTTTGTTATCGACTATGTCTGTATGAATATGTGCCCATCTAGTTACGGAGATATTTAATGCTAAAATACCTACCATCTTTTGCACATTTTTTTAGTGCGGTAAAAAATACAAATTTTAAATGTGGTAACTTTACTTAATATACATCCATAGTCTTTGTATAATTCAAAGCATCTGTCAGCTTAATTTTTCCCAGCAATATTTTTGCGTAGAGTTTCTCAGTATGATGTACAATGCTTGGTTAGCGGTTAGTAAATGGTCCGTTTACACCCTGCATATAAACACTTTTACAAATGGCCATTGGTACGTATTACGTATGGCTGGCGGATGGCAATAGCCTTACCGTCTATAGCCACAGAGGTTTTCACCAAATGTGGAAGCATTATAGGGTGGATCCACCTCTACTGAATTTTACGAAAATAAAAGGCGTAGTAGTTAATAGTCTTTATCGTTTTATTCTCAATTTTTTGCGGATGGGAAATCTTCAAATAACTTCATTGCTCCGAGACAAGCGGGGGAGAGTGTCACACTTATACTGACTAAAACATGTTCCATTCTATTGCCCATTAAGTTCCGGGGCCACGGTATCTCTTCGTAACAACCGGCAACCCCGGCCGTAAAATCCTCCTTGACCAAACATTGATAACTTTTCAGGATCACCCACAAAGTGTTAGCATCTGCGTTCGTCATCCATGACCAAGACGTTACATTCCGCGGGGTTGAGTATACTAACATAACTGCAATTAGGGTGGCAAGGAACGGCCAGACAACGAACGCTGTGCCAACCATCAAGGCCGGAGGACTCAGACATGAATACGTCGTTATCGGAATCAAAGGTGTTCGCGGCAGTGGCTTTGATTACTTAATCAGTATCTATGCGTCTATAAACTGCTCAAATAGTTAGATACTGGGAGGGGATCTCCGCCTCTTTTAGCAGTGTGGGAAAAAGATGGAGCTATACAGGATATATAGCTGCATCTCTTTTCTACACTGAACAAATTAACGTTGGTGGTACAGTTCCAGATGAGTACATTATAATTTAATCGTCCTGAAAACGGATTTATTTTTCTATTGTGTTAAAAATTAAATTATGTAGATCTAGGACTAGTAGTTTTACAAAAACATGTAAGAACTTCTTTATGATATCTTATATTTTTTAATAAATAATTTTACTGAATTTAGTGTTACATATTATTTTAAATATAAAACTGCTCCTCGGGTCGAAACTGCTACTCTGGTCGATCGTGAGGTAAAGCCACGCTTGCCTAGGTTGGTCCGCGAATGGGTGACAACCCGACACATACCGAGTTTTCTTCGTACCTCAGAAAGCACGTTAAGCCGTCGGTCCCGACTGTCATTTGTTAATCTTTTACAGTCGTTGATCGACCCTTGCTCGTCATTTTGACAACAAGTTTACTTACTACTACTAAGTTTACTTACTCTTTTTGCAAAAGAGGGCAATTCGTTCAATGTATAAATTAAGTCCTAGACACTCCCTCAGAGAAAAATTTAAAGAGATTAACATACTTACTGTGCCCTCTCAGTTTATTTACGAAAACCTTTTGTACGCGCATAAAAATATAAAATTGTTTAAAAAATACAGTGATATCCACGACATAAATACAAGGAACAAACACAAATTTGTTGTTCCTGCAACGAGGCTCAAAAAAATAGGAGGTACTTTCACATGCCAATGTATACGTTATTATAATAAACTGCCAAGCGATATTCAAACACTAAGCCTCAATAAATTTAAATCTTTCATAAAACATAAACTATGTCTCAAAGCTTACTATAACATGAATCATTACCTTGAAGATAAAAAGGCTTGGGATTAAGCTGCTCCAATTTAATTTACTCAGTGAGTGTCAAAATTTGCCTTTGTTTCACTTATTTATTGTCTATTCCTTTATTTTATATACTTTGACATTAATATTTACTTTATTTTTACATTCTTTTTATTATTATGATTAGTGACATTTTATTTTCTTATTATTTTCATTTATGACATTTTATGATTTCATTATGATCTCATTAATTATTTATTTTTTATTTGTTTATTGTAAATGTGAGGACCATGTGGATCATTTCTTTTATTTACTTTGTTTTTTGACGAAGGTCTGGCAGTTTGAGTGCTATAAGCGACCTACACAAATGTCCTTTTTTTGGTATTGTTCGTCGTGTCGTTGAGCTCCTTAGGTTATGAGTTGAGCTACACGATAACTGACAAATGCTTGCACTGACTGGACAGGTCCACTCAATCTGTGTGGTGCTTTCTTAAAAAGACCATTTCAGACACTATCTGCATAGTCCTCATGTAAGTTGACCAAGATTATTTTGTCTGGACTTTAAAAGAGACTATGACCTCTGAGTTTGTTTCGGCTGTTTCTTCTCAGAGTAGTCGGGTACGAAACACCGGCCTCATCTAGTTTTAAAAAAAAATGACGTGTAAAAGTGTTTGTGAAAACCTACTTGCAAAATAAACATCATTTATCATTTATCATTTATCATTACTTACCAAGGAATATCATATTACACAGTCGTTAATGGGTTGTGGAGGTCAGATAAGATGAATATGAATCCGGTAAGACTGGAAGTCGAATCCAACATATAAATGTAGTTGAAAAAGGCTAGGATGATATTATTCTGAACTAAAATGAACACCGGGTTCTAGCTGCTATTCAGTAATTTGTAAAACATGACCTCAATCTCAAAATCCATCATTTTCGAGTACCTATCGAGAAATTATCGATACACATTCATTCAGTAACCCAACAACTACCTTATTGCAACAGACATAAAGTCCACTGAGTTGTTGACAGTAAAGCAAAATACGTGTGGGGCTGTGATGTCTGATAATGCCTACTTTGTTTTTAGAGCAGTGTGTATTTTATTGACGATTGACTATTCAATGAACTTTTTAATCCAGTAAGGATTAAAAAGTTCATTGAATAGTCAATCGTCGCCCTTACTATCCTTACTAATATTATAAAAGCGAAAGTGAGTTTGTTTGTTTGTTTGTTACCTCTTCACGCTTTAATGGCTAAACCGATTTCGATGAATTTTGGTACAGAGATAGTTGGGAACCAGGAGACGGACATAGGCTAATATTTTGAAAAAAGTGGGATGTGAGGTAGAAAGAGGGAAGAAAAAGGAAATCTTAGCGTTGCTATTACAAATCAATAAGGCGCAAGGGGAACTGTGTTACCCCAAATTTAACGCGAGCGAAGCCGCGGGCAAATGCTAGTATTTATATAACTGTGTGGGGTGACTATCAGTAATTTTAAAAATGATATCGAGGTTTCATGTATACGTTTTTACTTATAAATGGTTGATGAGATATTTTCTTCTAGTGGTAAAAATACCCCCACCCCCAATAAAAGGTAGTACATTCTCAAAACCACAAACGAGAATTGGTAACAAGATTAGAGATTTTTCCGTCAGATGGAAATGTTCTAGGAAAATCAGTTGTCTACCCATATTTCAAATTAAAAACTAAACTGCAGATCAATGATCACGCACATCAAGTATGGACCAATTGATAATTATTTATATGCGTAATCAAAATGGCGAGACGACTAAGCAGTACGCAAGCACGGGGCTTTTTTGTCTTTTATTTTATCATCGTAACTGCAAAAACAAATGACGCGCGCGGTTATTGACCCTGCGTTCCGAAATGCAATAAAAGTATCAATATCGTGAATCCGACAAAAGTCACAAAGATTACTCAATAGCCCTACATTTTGTGACTTTTAAATACTAATAAACTGTAACCCATTGTAAGCGACGTCGTGACACAAACCTTTACCAAATCAGCTATTCGATACGTTTTGCAATAGCTGGTCAAACAACGAGTAATCATTGAAAATTTCAGTTCTAGAGTGGATGGTAAATTGCCTACTTCCCTAAAAAAAGTTTGTATTTTATGTAACGTTATTCCATCTTAAACCTAATAAATAATATTATATCTTCCAATAAAATACATATTCTAATGAATATAATCTAATCTTCTGATATATTTAAGTTATCACAAAAAAACAAAGTTACATTATTTCTTAAAACTATCACAAAAACTAAATCCTTTTGTCCCAATCGTTTCTCTAACTATTTGCACAACCTATAGTAGCATGAATGTTAATCGTGTACGAGAAGCCACTCCCTCTAACTCCTAGAATATTAATGGTGACGAAGCTCTGACCCAGTCCTCCAGCTTTGATGGACGGGATAGCATGCGTGGTGGTGCCTACTCGGTCCACTTGGATTGATGTGATGTTAGTCTGATGAGCTCCATGGAAGGTAACGTCTTGTTCGTGGATGATAAACGCAGCTGCAGCCACGTTGTGTGTGATTCTGTAAAAGCAAATAACATCATTGGTAATTTGTAATACAGTTTAAAGTTCATGCGTGTGTTTATAGCCCGTTTTTATGTAACATATTTTTTCCGGTATTGCGTGCGTTTACAAATATTTTAACTCGCATACATAAACAGCCAGACCCAAAACAACTACCAGTAGGCCTACTATGACATCTTAAAGCAGAACTTATTCCACTGAGTGAAAGAGATGATGCTAGACACCCTGTATAGCTCTGTCCCTTTCCCTCAGCGGAATAAGTTCTGCTTTAACATGTCATGGTAGGGTAGCTGTAGGTCATACAAATATTTGTTCCGTGCGGGCATCGAACTCACGACACACAGTGTAGCAGTCAATCGCCCAGACACTGCTGCGCTGGGCACACTGAGATCAATGAACTAGGACGAAGAAAGATTATCATAGTTCTGACCGTTTTGCCAC
Source organism: Ochropleura leucogaster (assembly GCA_958449745.1). Classification (NCBI taxonomy): domain Eukaryota; kingdom Metazoa; phylum Arthropoda; class Insecta; order Lepidoptera; family Noctuidae; genus Ochropleura; species Ochropleura leucogaster. The sequence goes on along the minus strand of OY288221.1, from coordinate 8,690,933 downwards.
GCGGCGGCCAATCTCAGAGGAGTCTCAGTTAGTAATCAGCGTAGGAGATATTGGAGATAATTATGATTATCCCTCACTCCCACAGTCCAATACAATGCAACCGGAAAGAGATTAGACGTAGAGCCACCGGTTTGATGTGCTTTCTGAGGCAAGGGGGTATCGTACCTTCAACTTCCGAACTCCGGCAACCACTGAGAAACCCCTTATAGGAAAGCCGATCAACACTTTACCAGACCCAAGTTTTAAAACCCCCACGCTCAGTCACACTTGTTACCGCGAGACCAATGATTGCTTCGTTGGTCTTAAAAGGAATATGTTATTACCAAAATGCATAAAACACTAATATTTAACTGCAATTGCTTAATTTATAATGGAACCTACCTAGACACCAGCCTATCATCAGGACCAATGACTCCAACTCTCAGACTTTGTCGTGCTGCTGGTATGGTCCGCTTTGGCACACCGTCTTGGTCGTACTCAATTTCGCCTGGTTCTTCCATTTCAGGCACCTCATCAAGTTTAGTCACTTGTGGCACTTCAGCCGCCTCTGGCACGTTAGCCACTTTAGCGATTTCAGCCTTTTCTGGCACTTCAGGTACTTGATTGACCGTTGCAGCTGCTGCCGTTGCCAGCAACGTAAAGAGAACTAAGGTATTCATCTGCAAAAAAAAATCTTTAAATTTATCTCGTTACCATACGATTTATTATGATAAGAAGCTCGTGTTGCTAAGAAATAAAAGATATTCAGAAAGTTGATAGCAGGGTAAGTACCGACACAAGGACTAATTAGTGATAGGCAAACTTTAGCCAGACATGATGAGTGTCGATGTGTTATCGCGATAAAAAAGACAACTAATTTATTGTTTATTTTTATGTCAACGACCACAAATATTGCTGCTAGGCACTAATCAATTTTAAAATCTCTTTTATTAGTGAGTTATTGATTGATATCTAAATACGACAAAACAAAAATAAACACATATTTTCTAAACTAATATCTACTTCAAGTTGTTATTCCAAATAAAATTTAGAAAAAACAAGTTTACTTTTTCAAATAAAACTCAAGACTATTTAGAATATAAATAAAACAAGTGTTAGAATCAGATGTTACTTTGCGAAAATTCAGGACATTCAAATAAAAAAGTTGTGCTAATGTTAGTTTTATGGTTTCCATACCTCAAAACAAAAAAGGGAACCCTTTTAAATAAATAAATAAATCTTTATTTCAGACCATGTGTCCATAATTATTATTATAAAATTTATCTGACATGAGCAAGAATATTTTTGAGTCCTGCTTGTCTGCAATGACCTGGAAGATGCTGTTAGTGCTGCCCCGGACTCTGCCTAACAACGATGGGAGCCTGGCTAAACCCTGGCCTCCGCAAACATAACAGAGGCACTACAAAAGCTACTACTTTTGTACGTCTGTCTGTCTGCCTGTCAAGACATCTCAGGAATGTGTGGAGTTATCGAGTTGAAATTAAAACCATTTACCCAAGTCTGTGGTCCCTTATAGCTGTCTGAAATAAAAATCATTCCTCTAAGTCTACGCAAGATATGGCCGTTTGCGTCGCAAGTTTGTACGGAACTCTCGGGGCGCGACTCCGACTCGCATGAAAAACCTAATTCTACCCAGGTTCTTGTATACTACTCTTTTTTCTAAATATTGTATGATAATGATAAAATATTCTTAAAACCAGGCAAAAAAATTATGCTCAGAATTTCGTTCAGCCACATCTTCTCCTTCGCTAAAATCCTTACTAATATTATTAAAGCGAAAGTGAGTTTGTTTGTTTGTTACTTGTCTTCACACCTAAATGGCTAAACCAATTTTGATGAATTTTGGTACAGAGATAGTTGGGATCCTGGAGACGGACATGGGCAATTTTTTTTAAAGTGGTATATGAGGGAGAAAGAGAGAGGAAAACGGAAAACTTAGCTTTGCTATTACAATCAATAAGGCGCAAGGGCAAAAACTACAGGTAGCAGGTACCTGCAAATCAGGAAAGGGGAACTGTGTTACCCCAAATTTAACGCGAGCGAAACCTAGTACTACTATATTTTAGAGGAACGTTTTACGTCGTTTTTGAACTTTTGGACGCCATTGTCTCATATATCTACTTTAACACAAAATGAGATGCTTGCTTGAATGCATTCAAAAGTTGTTAATTTTCCACGTTCCAAGTTTAAATAAAAAAAATCTTACCTTCAAATTTTACAACGACTTGATGCTCCAAATACAGCTAAATATTTATAAAAATACTTCTGAAGAAGACACTCTTTATATTAAATTACAACTGATGAAACAACGATAAGATTGCGATCTTTTGTTTTTATCAAAATATTACTAATTGCTATCACGCCCCACTTAATTTTAGCTTTAACTGCAAATATAAAATGTACAGACAGTGACAAAAGTAACATTTTATTTATTTACAACCCTCATACGTAGTGAAAGAAAGAAATGCTGTAATTCTTTCATTGGGTCCGTTTCGCTAAAGTAGTTAATATGTTAGACAGCAACTGTATCCGGTTAGACTGGAAGCCGACCCCATTATTATGGGACAAGGTTAGGTTGATGACTTTGGTTAGCCACTACACTGGAAATTTTGAGCAGAAAACAGCACAAGTGCACTCTCTCCTGCCAAGGTTGCGGGTTGTTCGAAAAAGATACCGCGGCCCCGAAACGTAAAAGGCAAAAAAACATGGGTGGCTTTGAGTCAGTAAAGTCTGGCACTCCCCCTTGTTTCCATACTAAAAAAATGCACTCTCTGTTCTTTTGTCCACATAGTCCGCCATGACATGTCGTGGTGTAGATCATGCATAGAACTTCACGTGCTGTCGCAGAGACGCAGTATTCTTGATTTATGAAGAAAACTATCACGCATCCTTTACCACGTAAATCTTCCACGACAGTGTTTACTTGCACCCAGAGACAGCTAAATGTCAATGTTCCTGACTGTACATTTTATTTTCGTGTTCAAAGGCCATGAAAATATAATTTGGTAATTTAGATGTTGAGATAAAGACATATAAAATTATTATCTTATTGTTTTTCATCAATTTACGTCCAATATAAATACTGCTCTCCTGATTATATTTTATTAAGTATAGTCATTCTAACGAGCTATCATTTGGTATATCGCGTCTTACTGAAATTTTGAAGGTAAGCTATTTTTTTTTTATTTTTACTAAAATCAATTGCCGTGTTTTGTGCGTCAACATTAAAAAAACGCAGCTCCTCTAGGAATTTCTCCTGTATCGTGGGTACAGTTACAAACATTAAAACTCACATACACAAACAGCCAGACCCGGAACAACTACCTGTAGGTAGAGTTGGTTACCTGTAGATACATATTTGTTCCGTACGGGGATCGAAACCGTGACACGTAGCGCAGCAGTCAAACGCTTAGCCATTGCGCTAAGAGAGAAAGAAGTTTAAACAGGGTTGCTACGGGCTTTTTTAAAATGTATGGTAATCCGCACACCGCAGTCAATGTCACTTTCTTTTCTTAATATTCGTATAGACAATCCGTTCTTTTTCTTGATATTCGTTTCTCCTCCTAATTCTTCTTGCGCTGTAAATAATATTCAAAATGGTAGATCCGTATTAAATACTGGTTCTCATCATCATGTGGTTAAACTAGAAACTAACCTCTCATGACTTATTAAAATGGTACTTATATGTACATATATAAGCGATGAAATATAGGACAAACTATTTTTACATCAAGTTAGCCAAAAAACAATGAAGAACTATTATTATTTGACTGACAAGGCAAAGTGTTTTTGGGTTATAAGGAATTTCTCAGTGCGATTTACGGAGTCTGGATTTATGTATATCTCGGTTAATGGCAATAGTCTTGCCCCCTTTTACATGGGACTTAGACATAACTTACGAAATGGGGCTGCACTGATAGGTACACCTCTGCTTACATCGGTGAGTACAGGCTTGATGTTATGATATATCATTCTGTTATTCCAGATGAATAGCTTACTTCTGATCGCGTTGTTATCGACGGCTGCAGTAGTAGTATTCAGTGATGAAGTGGATGTAGCTAAAACAAATGAAGTCGAAAAATACGATTATGACGAGGATGGCGTACCATTGAGGACTGTACCAGACGAGAGACAAAGTTTGACTGTCGGAGTCGTCGGCCCTGATGATAGGTTAATGGCTAGGTTTGTACCATACATCACAATAATATTATAAAAACTTGTGCCTGTCATGTTTGTTGCTCATTCGCCCTCAAAAGGCTTATCGGACTTTATTATCAATGCGCTAAAATCTAGAAACTTTTCCTGAATTTTAATTATTACTTCTTAATTTAGAAGATTGTCCTATTATTCTTTTATATTATATGTGTAATAAAAGATGAAGTTATTGGCTCGTGTAAGAATGAGTAACTGCACTGACCGAGAACCTTTTTATTAACGACGCCATATTTTATTATCAACAGATTTTTATAATGTCTACCAAAAGCGCTGAAAGCGATAATGTAATAAATAAAAATGTCTTTCAACCGCCAAAATATGTAGTGCTTGTCTCACTGTAATAGTTTCCAGGGTCAAAGTAATTACTTTCCATTTAGTTCGTCTTTTAGATTATTCAAAAATACATCACTCGTTGCGAATAAATGCAGCAACGCGTGACAACGTGACTAAATCTTTGTAATTTTTGGTCTAATTTACAAATAAAAAAATACGTGTCCCTTATTTTTGAATAATCTAAAAGTCGGACTAAGATTTTTTTTCGGAAACTATAGGCCTACTATGACATCTCAAAGCAGAACTTATTCCACTGAGTGACAGAGATGGTGCTAGACACCCTGTATAGCTCTGTCCCTTTCCCTCAGCGGAATTATTTCTGCTTTAACACGTCATGGTAGGGTAGCTAGTATTTAGATATAATGGCTTACACTTTGTATAACTTCACAGAGTTGTTCACACGGTTGCTGCTGCCTCCTTCATTATCCATGACAATGATGTCACCGTTCGTGGAGCAGCACATACCAATATAACTGCAGTTCAAGTAACTCGCACAGGGACAGCTCAGCATGCCATCCCGACCATCAAAGCTGGAGGCCTGGGGCGTAGCTTTGTGACTGTTAACATTTTAGGAGTACGTGGCCGTTCCTTCGACTACGTTATCACCGTGTATTCGGCTATTGGATGCGCAAATAGTTAGGGTGGCTTTTTAACTATCGGTTATTTTTTTTCTGTGGTAGACCTACCTATATAATTTATATGATTAGCTTTATTCTTAGTGACTATACTGTTTTTTGTAAGTTTCTCTAAATAAATAAGTTTGTTTTATGAATTCGTGATATTTTATTTGTTGATGTTTGATTTGAATGAAATATTTATGTCATCATGAGCTTATTCTTATCCTAACTATATAAGGGTTTGGATTTCAGTCCAACCGAACGTAACAAAAGACATACATTTTATATGAATCCATAATTCAAAATTAAAAATAAAAGTCATTAATTCAAAAATTCTCCGCCTTTCCTAGTGTTTTAGCTGGGAAGAAGTGGCGGTAAAACTCCCCAAGAACACACCAAGTCGAAAAAGTTGGAAGAACTAGATATTATACATTATTAAATCCTCTTAAACGGCTGGACCGATTTGAATGAATAATTCGCAACGTTATTTGCCAGTCTATCATCGCCCTTGTTTGCAAGCATTAAGTACGCTGTAACAGATTATCAAATGAGAGTGAGTGAATGAGATAACTACGACATCTTCTTATCTTACCGTTTGTATCGTATATTGATTTGTTTATGTTAAAATCGGTTCTAAAAGAAACGATGGTTGTCTAAGGAGAAGGACATGCTTTCTTATTTGCTAACACCTCCTGGGCCCGCTGCTCTGAGGCCTCCTGCTCCATCTCTCAGAGAGCTCTGTGACCCAGACAGTTGTAGGATTATAATGTGTATTATATAACATCGTTGCAAAAACATGCCTTAAAGGGTTAGACTCAGGTGTAGGTATATTTGACGACACATTTGGCGCAATGGCTGAGCGATCGACTGCCGCTCTGCGTGTTTCGGGTTCCATCCCCGCAACAAATATTTGTATGGCCTACAGATAGTTTGTTTCGGGTCTGGCTGTTTGTGTATGTGAGTTTAAATGTTTGTAAACGCAACCACGATACTGGAGAAATTCTTAGTGTGGGGCAACGTTTTTTTTTAATGCTATTGCTAAAGAACTGTTGTTTTTAACCAACTTCAAAAAAAGGAGGAAGTTCTCAATTCGTCAGTATCTTTTTTATGTATGTTCATCGATTACTCTAAGACGCCTGTACCGATTTCCAATATTCTTTTTTGTTTGACAGGGTATACTTTCCAAATGGTCACATATTAATTTTATTTATATTGCTTAAGTAGTTTAAAAGTTATCGTCTATAATAAATATTTTTCTCTATTTTGATGATCTGCTAATCTTTCAATAACAATGGAAAATTAATACTCGATAAAAAAATATGTGATTTATCATTATATCTACCATAACTAAAAATGCTGAAGTAAAAAAACTATTAGCTAAAAATAAAACCGGTTTCCAAAAAAAAACAAAGACTGGCAAAACAGTCAACGAAACCAACAAAAGATACCGGAAACTTCCGTAAGTAAAGTTATTTTCCACTTGTTAGTTTTGAACGTAGGTTTTTTTTAAGAGATGTGTGATAGGAGTCACCTTATTCCCCATCAATCGAAAACAATTGCAGACTCCGTTGCTGCTACTCAGAATCTCCTGGTAACCAGCAGTTTTACAGATTTCAAATAATCTCGAAAATTATGTAACAAGTATGCTAGTATGTCTATGTTTGAATTATTATGTTTTACATCTATACATTACTTGAAAAATTGATTTACATAAATTAAATTACATTACTTTTAAAAGAAAACAAAATCGTAGGTCCAAATGTATTTATTTATTAAACAAACAGTATTCTACATAAAGTGCTTGCAAAATAAAATCTATGATATCGATAAAAAAAAAAACAAATATAAAATCTTAACCGAATGCGCCTAAAATGAAACCCGACCATCTTATCTGCCATGAACTTGAACGTTGTAGTTAAATCCGCGGCCAACAGCTGATCGTATCCTGACAATGACCATGTAGTTTCCAATACCTCCACTCAGGATGGATGGGATTGCGTTCTGTGATACTCCCACGCGAGTCACCCGGATCGCAGTTATCGGGCGGTTCGAGTGGATTGTTATATCTCGCACATGGAAGTGGTCCACGATGGCAGACGCCACGTGGTCCGCACTGGAAACAACAAATGCAGATATTAAGAAAGTGTAAGAAAGTGCATATCTGAGAATCACTACTCTTCGTGGTTAATCTTTTAGCTGTCCTAGGCTTATTTCATGCTGTGAACCTCAACTTCTTGCTAAATTAATCTCAAATAATAAACATGTTGTCTTACAATGGGGTCTGTAAAGTATTGTTAATTAGTTTATTTTCTGCTTGTGAATACTTACTTATACACCCGCACATCTGAAACGCCGATGGTTCCCACACTCAGGTTAAGTCGAGTGGCTACCGCAGTCTCCTCAGCCTCGTCAACAAAGTCAGCCGCGTCAGCCAGCTCAAACACATCAGTCACAACCACGTCAGGCACGTCATTACTGAATACTGCAGCTGTTGCCGCCGCTGCTAACAACACCGTGAGGAATACGCACTTCATCTGGAATTATAGCATTACTTTTGAAAAACACGATATTAAATATCACTTCATAATTGAACACCAAAGCAACGGTCGATGGACTATGTAAAAGTAATATGGCTAAAAGGATGGGTCACTCATTAGATGACTTATTGACAAATATGGGGGAAAAAGTCTTGCTGATGTCTTTATTGTACCACAGGAAACCAAAAGACGTATTTTTTTTAATTAATTCATGGGCGAAAAATATCACTTACCTTTCTAACGTTTACTTTAATCCACAAATCAAGTGAACTCCTTTGAGGCCAGTGTGCGTATAAGTTGTGTTGTAAAGGTGTCGGTATTTATAGTGAAATTAGAAACAATGCTTTGTTTTTACTTTGTGATAAGACTATATCTGACCTACATTTCGGTAATTTACATTTACACGACAACTTATCAGTAGCGAAGCTTTTAACAGATATCATTCAATGCCAAATCTATTTTAAAATACATTCCTGTCAAGACACTTATAGACAGAGCTAGTGAAAGTGAGTAATACTGGGATTTAGCTGCATATGACTATACTAGGAGCCGATCCCAATATAATTGTAAAAAGGGTAGGCTGATGATGATGTTGATCTTAGGCAACTTCTACAAAGATTTGACTATAATCTTCATTACAAACACCTAGGCTCAAAAATATACAACTAATAAAATAAAAGCTTGCACATTCATAAAATTAATCAAGAGGAAATGCAAACTGAAATTGACTACTGGTTAAAATCACAAAATTATGTCGAAACAGAGAAACTTGTGGAAGTGTAATACAGTCATCACCCCCTCACACACCCACACATAACACATTTCACGGATGGGGTGTCTGTGACGTGTGTTTTGTCGCACTCTTCATTAACACTCACCTATACACCCATTCACAGTACTCACACAAATCTATCTTTTGTATTTATATTTCCTTTGCGTTACCTTTGTATTTCAATAATTAAATCAAACTTTTAAAACTGACTGCATGGAACATCATGGAACATCAAATGGGAAATCATCAAATAACTACCCCTGCTCTGGGCGGAGCGGGGGGGGAATGTACGACTTGTACTGACTAAAACCCACCCATGTTCCTTCTATTGCCCTTTACGTATCTCTTTCGAACAACCCGAAACCCCGGGAGGCGGTGGCCCTGGCAAGGCCCTCTGCTTTGCTGACATCTCTTAGAGGCGCGCGTGGAACACAATCGCACCGTATACTTTTGCAGCACTCACCTATACACCCATTCACAGTACTCACACAAATCTATCTTTTGTATTTATATTTCCTTTGCGTTACCTTTGTATTTCAATAATTAAATCAAACTTTTAAAACTGACTGCATGGAACATCATGGAACATCAAATGGGAAATCATCAAATAACTACCCCTGCTCTGGGCGGAGCGGGGGGGGAATGTACGACTTGTACTGACTAAAACCCACCCATGTTCCTTCTATTGCCCTTTACGTATCTCTTTCGAACAACCCGAAACCCCGGGAGGCGGTGGCCCTGGCAAGGCCCTCTGCTTTGCTGACATCTCTTAGAGGCGCGCGTGGAACACAATCGCACCGTATACTTTTGCAGCTAACTTCGTTAAACTTCTTGTCCTGTATTCTTTATCTGTTATTGTTTCTAAAAAAAGAAAAAACTATACTTATTAGATTTTATATCAAGATAATTAAATTTTGAACAGCATCCGAGAAATACAGAATTTTTCCAGATTGATGGTACACGGCAAGGGACGAACACCAGGAGTTTTGGGATCATAAGGGATAATTACATGAACCATCAAAGTTCCTGGCGAACTGTAACAATACTATAGGTACACCTTTTTTTCTATTCCTCGCATATATTATTGTTCACGGATTCTTTGTGAAGACAGAACATTGTGGGCCTTGTTTATTCCTAGAGCCTTATTATTTTTTGATAACTTTGTATCTTATTTTACGTTTTGTAAAGTAAAGCATTCCTTACTTAGTGGCGCGCGGAGGCACTACACCGGGGGGAAAACCCGCTGCCGCGGCAAGTTGTCGCTCGGCGGACAGACCTCCGGTGCGATCTCATGGTGGCATGGAGAGAGCGACTGTCGCAACCCCGTGCAGGGCACGCCACAATAGTGGCGATAAGTCCCCTCTTTGAGGAGTGGCTGAAGAGGCGTCATGGCGTCCTCACCTACCGCCTGACGCAGGTCCTCACCGGACACGAAAGTTTCGGGAGGTTCCTGCACATCATCGGGCGGGAGGAAGCGCCCGGGTGTCACCATTGTGACGATCGCCCGGAGGACACGGTGGAGCACAAAGTGGCGATCTGCCCGGCTTGGGCGGAGCACCGCCAATACATTTATGCCAAGAAGTTGAATCACAATTTGCACAAAAAAATTTAATACCGTCCGTATTTTTATAATCTAAACTTCTTAACTAATCTAAATCTAAACTAATATTATAAATGCGAAAGTAACTCCGTCTGTCTGTCTGTCTCTTCTTCACGCCTAAACCACTGAACTGATTTTAATGAAATTTGGTACAGATATAGTCTGGGACCCGAGATAGGATATGTCCTATCTCGGGTCAAAAACTATCCTATGGGATAGTTTTCATCCCGGAAATCCCCCGGGAACGGGAACTATTGATCCACGCGTACGAAGTCGCGGGCAAAAGCTAGTAAACAATAAATGTAAAACAAAATGAGAGCTTAAAATAACTGCCTTGTTTGCCTTTTTCGAATTTAAAAATAAACGTGTAAGTAATATATAAAATTATCCTGTCACAATGTTCATTCGCATACTCCTTTGTAATAGCTTAACCGATTCTTATGATTATTTTTAAGAATATTCAGTGAGTCTAAGAATCGACAAACATTCATTTTTCATACGTGAGCAGCGGGTAAAACCGCTGGGTACAGCTTGTTTTTTTTAAGCATATATTTTCAAACTCCTTTCATAGGAATTCCTTCAAAAAGATTTGTCATTGGCAGATATCTGTAAAAAGCTTCGTCACAGATAAGTTGTCGTGTGAATGTAAAGTACCGCCATGTAGGTCAGATTTAATCGTTTCAGTATCACATGCGATTGTTACTGTTTTTTCGTATAAATACTTGACGTTTTCAGAATGCAACTTATACTCACACTGTCCTCGAAGGAGTTCACTTTAGAGTTTGTGAATCAAGTCGAAGTAAACATTGCAAAGGTAAGTGATTTCTTTTGGCACAAGAATTAATTTATAACCTTAGTCGATAAATGGGGAAATCCTCTGGCTTCCTGTAAGTAATATCATTCACCCTCCGTTTTAACCATATAACCTTTTAAATAGTCTAACTAATTTATGAAGTGATGTTTAATATGATTTTACAAAAGTAATGTTATAATTCCAGATGAAGTGCGTATTCCTCACGGTGTTGTTAGCAGCGGCGGCAACAGCTGCAGTATTCAGTAATGACGTGCCTGACGTGGTTGTGACTGATGTGATTGAGCTGGCTGACGCGGCTGACTTTATTGACGAGGCTGAGGAGACTGCGGTAGCCACTCGACTTAACCTGAGTGTGGGAACCATCGGCGTTTCAGATGTGCGGGTGTATAAGTAAGTATTAACAAGCAGAACATAAACTAATTAACAATACTTTACAGACCCCATTGTAAGACAACATGTTTATTATTTGAGATTAATTTAGCAAGAAGTTGAGGTTCACAGCATGAAATAAGCCTAGGGCAGCTAAAAGATTAACCACGAAGAGTGGTGATTCTCAGATATGCACTTTCTTACACTTTCTTAATATTTGCATTTGTTGTTTCCAGTGCGGACCACGTGGCGTCTGCCATCGTAGACCACTTCCATGTGCGAGATATAACAATCCACTCGAACCGCCCGATAACTGCGATCCGGGTGACTCGCGTGGGAGTATCACAGAACGCAATCCCATCCATCCTGAGTGGAGGTATTGGAAACTACATGGTCATTGTCAGGATTTCTGCTAAAACCTAAAGCAACATGGATGGACAGAATGAGATGCGCAATAGGGTTAGGGCGTACCCCGCAGGCGACGCGCAGGGGCAGCACCCGGCCCCCGCGGGAAATGGACAAGGGTTGTTGCATCATCCCGGGCGGGTGCGACGTAAGAAGCGAGCTCGGGAAGTGAGATTGAGGTATGCTAGTTGGAATGTTGGGACAATGACTGGAAGAGCCAGAGAATTAGCGGATGTGCTGAAAAGAAGAAGAATAAATGTGGCGTGTTTACAAGAAACTAAATGGAAGGGTACAAAAGCAAGAGAAATCGGTGAAGGATACAAGTTTTTCTATTGTGGAAGTGATGGGAAAAGAAATGGCGTGGGAATAGTCCTTGATAGTAATTTGAAAGAAAGTGTCTTAGATGTAAAAAGGATTAATGATAGGTTAATAGTTGTGAAAGTAATGTTAGAGAATATGGTCTTGAATGTGATTAGTGCGTATGCCCCACAGGTAGGATGTGAAGAAAGAGTGAAAGAGAAGTTTTGGGAGGATTTTGATACGGTTTTGATGACCATCCCGGTGCAGGAGGAATTGATAGTTGGAGGTGATTTTAATGGACATGTGGGAAGAACAAAAGGATGTTATGAAAGAGTACACGGGGGATGGGGTTTTGGTAGATTAAATAACGAGGGGGAAACTTTATTACAATCAGCTACTGCATTCGATCTAGCAGTAGCTAACACTTGGTTCCAAAAAGCCGATGGACACCTAATAACTTATAAAAGTGGTATGCATAACACGCAAATTGATTACTTCCTCGTAAGACGAAACAATTTAAAGCACATCAAAGACTGCAAAGTGCTGCCAGGAGAAGACTTGGTCTCACAGCATAGACTCCTGGTTATGGAAGTAGTTTTACAAATGAGGCTTTCCAAACAAAAAGAGCGACCCCCTCCTAAAATCAAATGGCATATGCTAGAGAAGCCTGATTGTGCGAGGGAATTTATAGAGCGAGTGGTGGACAAAATGGTAGAGATGGGTGATTTGAATGACCTAAGTGTAAATGAATGTTGGAATGAGATGGCAAGGTGTATTAGGAGCGCAGCAAAAGGTATTTTGGGAGAGACGAAAGGAAAGGGCACAATAGAAAGGGATACGTGGTGGTGGTCGACAGAGATACAGAATGTGCTGAAGGAAAAAAAGAAGAAGTTCAAAGAATGGCAGAGTGTTGGAAATGAGAGTGTTAATTTGAAAGCTGTAAGGAAGAGTGAGTATGATGCTCTCAAGAAAAAAGCCAAAAGAGCTGTGGCCATAGCGAGAGCGAAAGCCCAGAACCAACTCTATGACACACTGGATAGTCCAGCAGGCCAAAAAAACCTTTACCGGCTTGCTAGAGCTAGAGAGAGAAAGTCGAAGGATGTTTGTCGGATAAAATGCGTGAAAGACGAAGCTGGAATGGTAATATCAGATGATGAGAAAATTAAGGATAGGTGGAAAGGTTACTTTGAAAGACTGATGAATGAAGAGAATGACTGGAATAGTGAGCTTGAAAATAAACCAGTGAATGAGGGACTAGTAAGAAATATTAGTATGGATGAAGTGAGGATGGCCGTGAATGGAATGAAGAATGGTAAGGCATTAGGACCGGACGGAATACCGGTTGAAGTATGGAAGTTATTGCGGATGGACGGATGGACGTGGTTAGCTTTATTCTTCAATAAACTGTTGCTGGAAGAGGCCATACCTGACGAATGGTGTAACAGTTCGCTGGTGCCCATCTTTAAAAACAAAGGTGATGTGCTGGAGTGCAACAATTATAGAGGAATAAAGCTAATGTCACACAGTATGAAAGTTTGGGAGAAAGTTATTGAAAGGCGACTGAGAGAAGAGAGCGAAATCACACAGAGCCAATTCGGTTTTATGCCTGGTCGGGGAACGACGGACGCCATTTTCGCTATCCGCCAGTTGTGCGAAAAATACAGAAGTGCACACAAGAACTTGCACATGGTGTTCATCGACCTCGAAAAGGCATACGACCGGGTACCGCGTGCGGTTTTGTGGTGGGCTCTTAAGGAGAAAGGTGTGCCTGGGAAGTATGTGCAGTTGATCCGTGCGATGTACAGTAGATGCAGTACCCAAGTCCGGTCCACAGCGGGCACTACCGGCACCTTCAATGTGGCTGTCGGTCTGCACCAAGGGTCGGCTCTTAGCCCTTACCTCTTCCTGGTGATAATGGACGCTCTCACGTCGGACATCCAGGAAGAGGCTCCCTGGTGCATGCTGTTTGCCGATGACATTGTATTGGTTGCCGAGAGCGGCCAAGAGGTCCAGAGCAGATTGGAAGTGTGGTGGCAAAGACTGGAGAACGTTGGCCTGAAATTAAGCAGAACTAAAACAGAATACCTGTTCTGCGATTTCGGCGGTCTCTCCAGTCCTGTGCCCATAACCCTTGCCGGAACGCCTATACCGATCTGCTCCAACTTCCGGTACCTCGGGTCGCTTGTCCAAGGGGACGGCGAAGTTGACCGAGACGTAACGCACCGGATCAACGCAGGATGGATGAAATGGCGACAGGTCACTGGAACAACTTGCGACCCACGGATGCCCCTCAAGTTAAAGGGGAAAATATATAAGTCCGTGATAAGACCTGTTGTACTGTATGGGTCAGAATGCTGGGCTGTAAAAAAGGTGGATGAAAAACGATTGCATGTAGCGGAGATGAGAATGTTGAGGTGGATGTGTGGAGTGACAAGAATGGATAAAGTAAGGAATGAATATATTCGAGGAAGTTTGAAAGTTGCGCCTGTTACAGAAAAGATGAAAGGAAGTCGTTTGTCTTGGTATGGACATGTAATGAGGAGGGATGAAGGACATGTGACTAAAAGAGTAATGGATCTGAATGTTGATGGACGGAGAGCGAGAGGAAGGCCAAAGAAAAGATGGATGGATTGTGTAAGAAATGATATGAAGGAGAAAGGAGTAAATGATGCCATGACGTCTGATAGGGGAGAATGGAAGAAGAAAACGTGTTGCGCCGACCCCAAATAGAATGGGACAAGGGCAGGAAAATGATGATGGTCATTGTCAGGATACGATCAGCTGTTGGCCGCGGATTTAACTACAACGTACAAGTCTATGGCAGATAATGTACTCGGGCGCATTCGGTTGAGAAATTATAGATTTTTTTTACTGGTATCATAAATTTTGTTTTGTAAGAACAAAATGTATTGTACATTTTGTACGTTTATATAAAATAAATACATTAAGACCTACGCTTTTGTTTTCTTTTAACAGTCATGTAATTAAAACAGAAAAATAATTTTCAAATAAATTTCTTTAAAAGTAAAGTTTTTAACCAACGCATAAAAACAAAACAACTAATCTTACACACAGGCTCACCCACATATATTTAACATGCGACACAGTCTAAGAATGCCAGCTTAATGAAATAATTTGTGTTTAAAAGACAATTGTATTAAATACTACTTTAATTAAGGTATTACAACTTCAAAGGTATTTTAAAATTAAGTTATAATAAAAACTACTTTGAAAAAGGAGACTTTCGTAGATGGAACTACGAAATCACTGCATTTAATTTTGCTTTTGCTTCTAATCTGTCAATTAAGTGGGTATTTAAAGCATATTGATAGTGTTAAATATTTATGATTCAAGCTGTAGTTATGTCGGTTACACCCGAAGAATGTACACACGACGGCAGGTCAACCTATTCTAATCTATTATAACCTGATCTCCCTACTACGGATCGCGCACCGTAGTAGAAAGATCAGGTTAAAGTGGTTTTGTGTAGGTTGATGTGCCGTCGTGTGTACCAGAATTCCCATGCTGGAAACTAGCCCAAGTCAGCGCGATACAGCCAGAACTGTCAGTATGTCGCTGCCAATAGTACAAAGAATTCTCCGACGATACGAGGAAACTGGCTTTTATCTATGCTGACCAGGAACTGTACTTGTAAAGGAAATGAGACATAACTTCTGCTGCTTTAAATTGAAATTGAACAAATAAATCAGAAAATATATATGTGTTATAAGTTTCCAATTTTTTTTTTCTTATTAAAACTTCATGTTCAATTAAAAAGTTATTGTACAAAGGTGGACTTATTGTCTTTGGCATTTTCTACCAGGAATTGTGTTTAATAGAGCATCATTGTTAGAATTAAGTGCGTTTTAATATCGAAATTTGATGTTTCCAGAAATGAAACTAGTCTTATTTTGAATGTATGTCTTCGGTTATTTTCGAGGAGCTCGTGATTTTTAGGTACAGCCGCGCTTGTCACGCGAGGTGCGTGACAAGTTACCTCCGTGCCTCGGAAAGTACGTTAATTGTTGTGTGTTTTTTAGATCTTTAACAGTCGTTACAGACTGTCAGTTCTACAAAAGTCTGACACCCAGTCTTACCAGGGGATGTGAACCCAGTCGCTTCATGTATGATACTGGTTTTTAGCTGCATCTGACTAGACTAGATAGTTAGCATTTTAAATTGTTTCAGATTGATGAAGTGCACGGCGAGGAATACTAGGAATTTTCAAGGTCCATGTTATAGGGCTAATTACATCTTTTTTCCTCGATGGATGATTGTTCTCAAAATCTTTGTTAATGAGTAGACATAGTGAGCCTTGTTTAGTCGTAGACGCTTGTTAATTTTTGATAACTTTGATCTTATTTTACGTTTTGTAAAGTTAGGGATGACTTAATGTCAGGCTTACGCTACTCCTCTCATGATTAACTACTAATGCTTTAACAAAACATGATGTTTTAAAAACGTAACCATTAAGTTTTTTGTCTCTTCGTCCATACAACCAACCCGAACCGTGCACTATTTCTCGACGTTTTATAAGTGCCAAAGTATATGTAAAAAAAAAAAAGGATTTATTATTTTGACTCCTGCCTATCCCTAAAGGGTAACAGCCGTGATGATATGTATTTTTGCAAAATGTTACAAAATATACATCCATTGCTGAGACACAAAGCTCTCTGAGAGTCAGAGCAGTAGCCCTACTATGACCTCTTAAAGCAATTCTTATTCCGCTGAGGGAAAGAGACAGAGCTATACAGGGTGTCTAGCACCATCTCTTTCACTCAGTGGAATAAGAATTGCTATAAGATGTCATAGTAGCCCTTCTGGACACATCCTCCACGTGGGCTCAGGACTTGTTGCTGGAAGATTTAACTTATTCAAAGCAAATAGGAGAGCTAGTCTCTCGCCAAAGACAACGTTTATAAAGGTTCTCTTTTCATTCGGAAACTTCGTTGTTTTATAGCCATTTAAAACAGCAAAAGTCAAGCTTTATTTCCTTCAGAAAAAAGACGTAGAAATTATTTTATTGACATTTTCCAAAGAATGCATTACAAGTGTATTGTTTTATTTATTAACATGTTTACTTTTCACAATTAAGTAACAAAAATCCTATAAAATAATGTAACAAGTATGGCTGAATGAAATATTTAGTTATTAGCTTTAGATGAAAACTATTTTTGATGATTTTTTATTATATTACTAATACTATAAAAACAACAGCGTAGATTTGAAAGTATTTATTTGCGAAATATATAATATTTTACATTATAATCTTGAAACAATTTCCATAATACTGAAAATAAACTCAAAATTCTTAACTGACTGTGCCAAAACGACTCCGAGCACATTATCTGCCATAGACTTGAATTCTGTAATGAAATCCGCGGTTCGGCGCTGATCGTAGCCTAATTGTAACAACGGAGTGTCCGATTCCTCCACTCACGACGGATGGGGTTGCGTTCTGTGAGGCCCCCACGCGGGTCACCCGGATCGCAGTAATCCGGCGGTTCGTGCGGATTGTAATATTTTTCACATGGTAAAATCCTGAAACGGCGTTCACTCTGTGCTCGGAACTGGAAACAACAAATGCAGATAGTCAGGAAAGTGAAGCAAATTGATGAATATAAATCCGAAAATCACCACTCATCATGGGTAAACGTTCAGTTGGCCGAGGTTTATTTCCTGCTGTGAACCTCAACTTCTTGCTAAATTAAACTAACCTTACCTTAAATGATCACCATATTCCTTTACAAAAAGGGCTATTTTAAAAGCTAATTAGCTTATGTTCTGCCTGTGGATACTTACTTGTGTACCCGCACATCTGAAGAACCGATAGATCCTTGGCTCAGGTTACGTCGAGATGCTACTGCAGTCTCCTCAGCCTCGTCACTCAAGTCAGCCGCGTCAGCCAGCTCAAGCAGGTCAGTCACAACCACTTCTGGCATCTCGTTCATGTCTACTTCAGGCACTTCGACTCCGTCAGCAACGTCAGGCACGTCATTGCTGACTACTGCAGCTGTTGCCGCCGCTGCTAACAACACCACGAGGAGTACGCACTTCATCTGGAATGATAACAACACTTTTGTTAAATACAATATTCGTATCACATCATAATGAGACACCAAAGAAACGGTTAATGGACTGCGTAAAAGGTAATATGGCTAATGAGGTTGAAGTTGTGATGCGCCGACCAGAATTAAAAATTATATCTTTATTCTATCACAGGAAGACAAAGGGTTTTTCTTTCCCTGTTTGTCGTCTTTTTGTGTCTAGTTTATTGTGGAGCCAAAAAAAACACTTACCTTTTCAATGTTTACTATAAATAATCCACTAAACTTTAAAGTGAACTCCTTTGAGGACAGTGTGAGTATAAGTTGTATTCTGAAGGTGCCTGTATATTTATACTGAAATTAGAAAGCAAAAGCATCGATAATACTATATCTGACCTACATTTCGGTAATTTACATTCACATGACAATTTATTAGTGTCAAAGGGTTTTGCAGATATCAGTCAATACCAAATCTATTTTAAAATACATTCCCGTCGAGACACTTCCAGGCAGTGCTAGTGCAAGGGTCTCGCCTAAATATTCCTCGCTTGGCTGTGTATTCTCTCACTCGCCCTGAGTGACAGTATCCTAGTATTGTCACTTCTTTTTGAGAAATAAAAGTAAAAGTCTGATGTTTTAAAAAGAAAATTATCTTATTGTTTTTGAAAATTGACAATTACTTAAAAGTAATCCCCAGCTCTGTTAATAATCACAGCATGAATGCAGCTGTAATATTAATACGAGACCAACAATACGGTTATTCTGAAACTTAAAAAAAAAAAAACATTAATGCAAAAAGTACGAGTATTACTGCAAAAAATACAATCATTTAATTCTCTAAAGAAAAGTGTATTTATGCCAAAAATTTAAATCACAATTTGCTCAAAAATAACATTTTAATACCGTCTGTATTTTTTTTCAATAAACAATAAATGTAAAAAATAAGACCTTTAAACAATACATATACTTTTTTTTTCTTTTGCCTTTAAGAGTTTGGAAATAAACATGTAATCTATAAAATTCTCTTTTTAATGTTTATGCCCATACTCCTCTGAAACGGCTCGACCGATTCTTATGATATTTTTTTAAGCATATTCAGTGAGTCTAAGAATCGACCAACATCTATTTTTCATACGTAAGCAGCGGGTAAAACCGCTGGGCACAGCTTTTATTTATATATATTTTTAAACTCTTTTAAAATAGATTTGTCATTGACAGATATCTGTAAAAAGCTTCGTCACAGATAACTTGTCGTGTGAATGTAAAGTACCGCCATGTAGGTCAGATTTAATCGTTTCAGTATCACATGCGATTGTTACTGTTTTTTCGTATAAATACTTGACGTTTTCAGAATACAACTTATACTCACACTGTCCTCAAAGGAGTTCACTTTACAGTTTTGTGGATTATAATAAACATTGAAAAGGTAAGTGATTTCTTTTGGCCCAAGAATTA
Source organism: Ochropleura leucogaster (assembly GCA_958449745.1). Taxonomy (NCBI): domain Eukaryota; kingdom Metazoa; phylum Arthropoda; class Insecta; order Lepidoptera; family Noctuidae; genus Ochropleura; species Ochropleura leucogaster. The sequence goes on along the minus strand of OY288221.1, from coordinate 8,671,469 downwards.
ACTTAAAGACTTAGTCGATAAATGGGGAAATCCTTTGGCTTCCTGTAGTACAATAATGACATCATTTTTATTTGAAATATATTCAGCAATACCTTTTCTCCCTCAATCGTCTATAAGTCATATCATGATTGACCCTCCCTTTTAACCATATAACCTTTCACAAAGTCCATCAATCAATTTATAAAGTGATGGTTAATATGGTTTTAACAAAAGTAATGCTATAATTCCAGATGAAGTGCGTATTCCTCGTGGTGTTGTTAGCAGCGGCGGCAACAGCTGCAGTATTCAGTAATGACGTGACTGACGTGGTTGTGACTGATGTGGTTAAGCTGGCTGACGCGGCTGACTTTATTGACGAGGCTGAGGAGACTGCGGTAGCCACTCGACTTAACCTGAGTGTGGGAACCATCGGCGTTTCAGATGTTCGGGTGTACAAGTAAGTATTCATAAGCAGAACATAAACTAATTAACAATACTTTACAGACCCCATTGTAAGACAACATGTTTATTATTTGAGATTAATTTAGCAAGAAGTTGAGGTTCACAGCATGAAATAAGTCTAGGGCAGCTAAATGTTAAGCCATGATGAGTGGTGATTCTCAGATATGCACTTTCTTACACTTTCTTAATATCTGCATTTGTTATTTTCAGTGCCGACCACGTGGCGTCTGCCATCGTAGACCACTTCCATGTGCGAGATATAACAATCCACTCGAACCGGCCGATAACTGCGATCCGGGTGACTCGCGTGGGAGTAACACAGAACGCAATCCCATCCATCCTGAGTGGAGGTATTGGAAACTACATGGTCATTGTCAGGATACGATCAGCTGTTGGCCGCGGATTTAACTACAACGTACAAGTCTATGGCAGATAATGTACTCGGGCGCATTCGGTTGAGAAAATATAGTTTTTTTTTACTGGTATCATAAATTTTGTTTTGTAAGGACAAAATGTACATTGTTGCACGTTTATGAATCAATACATTTAGACCTACGCTTTTGTATTCTTTTAACAGTCTTGTAATTAAAATAGAAAAATATTTTTTAAATAAAATAAAGCTTTTCTTCTTTACGAATTTAAAGTTTTTAACTAATGCATAGTAAGAAGACAACTCAAACATAGACACTCACATGTTTGTTTCATCATTTTCTGGGTTCTTTGTTACCAAACAGAAGAATTATAGACATTTTATAAATTTATTTGAAGTCATTAAATACTCAAAATTTCTGTACAAAATTACATGTCATAATCTAATTAAATAACCCGCCCCTGACCATTCCCGGCGCAAAAGTGCCCATAACACTTGCCGCATTTCCGCGTTGGATGGCAATGGACAACCTTTGCGCCAGAAACCGGCTGGAGCGGGCTGGCGCTGACAATGTTTAGCCTGTGCCCTAAGTTCTGAATAAAGTCCTTAGCGTCTTTACCCCAACTGCCCATGGTCTCCACTGCTATGGGTACAAAATGGTACAGCGGTTTCAAAGGAGCATACTTCAACCTCTTCTTTGAAGCGGCATCTTCCGCAGCGGCTGACGGAGAGTAGATGGTGCGACACAGGTGGCTGGCGGCAACAGTGCAGACACAAAAAAATTAAATTTATTTTACATCAGTTTAATTCTACGGTAAAATATGGGTCTTTAAACTGACATGGTTACTAAGATTATTATTTAAACTTGAAACGGGTTATTTACCCTGTTTACTTGTTTTTATATTTCAGCGATGTCGTAAAACGCCGTGATCATGGATGAACTGAAGTTATTGCGGATGGATGTTTATGAGCAGACAAAACGACTTATGTAATAAGGGCTAATTACATGGACCTTGAAAATTTCTGGTGAACTATAGGTACACTTTTTTTTTGTTCCTTGCATAGATTAATTGTTTTTCACACATTCTTTGTGAATGAGTGGACATTGTGTGCCTCGTTTATTCAATGATGTTTGTTAATTTTTGAATACTTTTTATCTTACTCTACGTTTTGTAAAGTAAGCAATGACTTAATGTCGGAGTTACGCTATCCTCACATACTTAAGTACTAAGTAACATTGTTACGGCAAAATTATAAATAAAATGATTTTAAGAGTGTAACCATGAAGTTTCTTTCCTGTTCTTCCCCATATGACCGACCCGCACCGTGCACCATATCTTGACGTTATAAAAGTGCGCATGTGAAACAAAATATTTGGAACCGTGATAATAAACATACATCATACGCCTACAAGGACGTTGTTTCATTGCTGAGCCAGAAAGCTCTCTGTGAGTCAAAGCAGGACACATCGTCCACGTGGGCCCAGGACCTGTTGCTGGAAGATCTTTTCTTTCAGAAGTTTCGTTGTTTTATAGGCATTTGAAACAGCAAAAATATGACCTTATTTTCTTTGTTGTATGAAATTATTGACATTTTATAACGAAACAATTAATCCTTCGCGCGACAAAGTGTGCAGACGGGTGCAAAAATTGATACATTGTTACCCTACATTTTTGTAAACAATCGTGCGACGGGTTAAATGTTTTTAACCCTTACTTTATACCTAATATTTATAATTTAATATTTTAATATAATATTATAATAGCAAAAGGGAGTTTGTTTGTGTGTTTGTTTGTTACGTCTTCACGCCTAATTAGCTAAACTGATTTTGATGAATTTTGGTACATAGATAATTGAGACCCTGGAGACGGACATAGGCTACTTAAAAAAATTATAAATAAGGGAGAAAGAGAAAATAAAAGGTAAAACTTAGCATTGCTATTACATTAAATAAGGCGCAAAGGAAACCTACCTATAGATCTGTAAATCAGGAAAAGGGAATTATGTTACCCTGAATTTAACACGAGCGAAGGCGCGGGCAAAAGCTAGCTAACTAGTTTACTTTCTCACTACTTATACCTATAAAATGAATGTAACAAGTATGTGTGTGTTGGAGATCTGTTTTCATTCTATACTCGAATGTATTTAGGTATAGCTTTAGCTAAAAAATATCTTAAAAAGAAATTTTCTAATATGACTTGTAATAAAAACAAAAGCGTATATTTTAAAGTATTTATTTGTGAAATATATAATATTTTACATTATCATCTTGAAACAATATCCATAATACTAAAAATAAACTCAAAATTCTTAACTGACTGTGCCAAAACGACTCCGAGCACATTATCTGCCATAGACTTGAATTCTGTAGTGAAATCCGCGGTTCGGCGCTGATCGTAGCCGAATGGTAACAACGGAGTGTCCGATTCCTCCACTCACGACGGATGGGGTTGCGTTCTGTGAGGCCCCGATGCGGGTCACCCGGATCGCAGTAATCCGGCGGTTCGTGCGGATTGTGATATTTTTCACATGGTAAAATCCTGAAACGGCGTTCACTCTGTGCTCGGAACTGGTAACAACAAATGCAGATAGTCAGGCAAGTGAAGCAAATTGATGAATATAAATCGGAAAATCACCACTCTTCATGGGTAAACGTTCAGTTGGCCGAGGTTTATTTCATGCTGTGAACCTCAACTTCCTGCTAAATTAAACTAACCTTACCTCAAATGATCACCATATTCCTTTACAAAAAGGGCTATTTTAAAAGCTAATTAGCTTATGTTCTGCCTGTGGATACTTACTTGTGTACCCGCACATCTGAAGAGCCGATAGATCCTTGGCTCAGGTTACGTCGAGATGCTACTGCAGTCTCATCAGCCTCGTCACTCAAGTCAGCCGCGTCAGCCAGCTCAAGCAGGTCAGTCACAACCACTTCTGGCATCTCGTTCATGTCTACTTCAGGCACTTCGACTCCGTCAGCAACGTCAGGGACGTCATTGCTGACTACTGCAGCTGTTGCCGCCGCTGCTAACAACACCACGAGGAGTACGCACTTCATCTGGAATGATAACAACACTTTTGTTAAATACAATATTCGTATCACATCAGAATGAGACACCAAAGAAACGGTTAATGGACTGTGTAAAAGGTATTATGGCTAATAAGGTTGAAGTTGTGATGCGCCGACCAGAATTAAAAATTATATCTTTATTCTATCACAGGAAGACAAAGGGTTTTTCTTTCCCTTTTTGTCGTCTTTTTGTGTCTAGTTTATTTTTGAGCCAAAAAAAACACTTACCTTTTCAATGTTCACTATAAATAATCCACTAAACTTTAAAGTGAACTCCTTTGAGGACAGTGTGAGTATAAGTTGTATTCTGAAGGTGCCTGTATATTTATAGTGAAATTAGAAAGCATCGATAATACTATATCTGGCCTACATTTCGGTAATTTACATTCACATGACAATTTATTAGTGTCAAAGGTTTTTGCAGATATCAGTCAATACCAAATCTATTTTAAACTACATTCCCGTCGAGACACTTCCAGGCAGTGCTAGTGCAAGGGTCTCGCCTAAATATTCCTCGCTTGGCTGTGTATTCTCTCACTCGCCCTGAGTGACAGTATCCCAGTTTTGTCACTTCTTTTTGAGAAATAAAAGTAAAAGTCTGATGTTTTAAATTGAATATTATCTTATTGTTTTTTTTTTTTAATTGTCAATTACTTAAAAGTAACCCTCAGCTCTGTTAATAATCACAGCATGAATGCTGATTCATGCTGTGATTATTAACAGAGCTGAAATCGAAATTGGTCTCGTATTAATATTACAGCAGCCTGTAATATTAATACGACACCAATTTCGATTTCACAATACGGTTATTCTGAAACTTACAACAAAAAAAAAATCATTAATGCAAAATGTACGAGTATTACTGCAAAAAATACAATCATTAAATTCTCTAAAGAAAGGTGTATTTATGCCAAAAATTTAAATCACAATTTGCTCAAAAATTACATTTTAATACCGTCTGTATTTCTTTCAATAAACAATAAATGTAAAAAATAAGAGCTTTAAACAATATATATACATATACTTTTTTTTTTCTTTTGCCTTTAAGAGTTTGAAAATAAACATGTAATATATAAAATTCTCTTTTTAATGTTTATGCCCATACTCCTCTGAAACGGCTCGACCGATTCTTAAGATATTTTTTTAAGCATATTCAGTGAGTCTAAGAATCGACCAACATCTATTTTTCATACGTAAGCAGCGAGTAAAACCGCTGGGCACAGCTCGTATTTATATATATTTTTAAACTCTTTTAAAATAGATTTGTCATTGAGAGATATCTGTAAAAAGCTTCGTCACAGATAAGTTGTCGTGTGAATGTAAAGTACCGCCATGTAGGTCAGATTTAATCGTTTCAATATCACATGCGATTGTTACTGTTTTTTCGTATAAAAACTTGACACCTTCAGAATACAACTTATACTCACACTGTCCTCAAAGGAGTTCACTTTAGAGTTTTGTGGATTATAATAAACATTGTAAAGGTAAGAGATTTCTTTTGGCCCAAAAATTAACTTAAAGACTTAGTCGATAAATGGGGAAATCCTTTGGCTTTCTGTAGTAATAAAGATATCATTTTTATTTGAAATATATTCAGCAATACCTTTTCTCCCTCAAGCGTCTATAAGTCATATCATGATTGACCCTCCCTTTTAACCATATAACCTTTCACAAAGTCCAACAATCAATTTATAAAGTGATGGTTAATATGGTTTTAACAAGAGTAATGCTATAATTCCAGATGAAGTGCGTATTCCTCACGGTGTTGTTGGCAGCGGCGGCAACAGCTGCAGTATTCAGTAATGACGTGCCTGACGTGGTTGTGACTGATTTGGTTAAGCTAGCTGACGCGGCTGACTTTATTGACGAGGCTGAGGAGACTGCGGTAGCCACTCGACTTAACCTGAGTGTGGGAACCATCGGCGTTTCAGATGTGCGGGTGTATAAGTAAGTATTAACAAGCAGAACATAAACTAATTAACAATACTTTACAGACCCCATTGTAAGACAACATGTTTATTATTTGAGATTAATTTAGCAAGAAGTTGAGGTTCACAGCATGAAATAAGCCTAGGACAGCTAAAAGATTAACCACGAAGAGTAGTGATTCTCAGATATGCACTTTCTTACACTTTCTTAATATCTGCATTTGTTGTTTCCAGTGCGGACCACGTGGCGTCTGCCATCGTGGACCACTTCCATGTGCGAGATATAACAATCCACTCGAACCGCCCGATAACTGCGATCCGGGTGACTCGCGTGGGAGTAACACAGAACGCAATCCCATCCATCCTGAGTGGAGGTATTGGAAACTACATGGTCATTGTCAGGATACGATCAGCTGTTGGCCGCGGATTTAACTACAACGTACAAGTCTATGGCAGATAATGTACTCGGGCGCATTCGGTTGAAAAATTATAGATTTTTTACTGGTATCAGAAATTTTGTTTTGTAAGGACAAAATGTACAATGTTGCACGTTTATGAATAAATACATTTAGACCTACGCTTTTGTATTCTTTTAACAGTCTTGTAATTAAAATAGAAAAATATTTTTTAAATAAAATAAAGCTTTTCTTCTTTACGAATTTAAAGTTTTTAACTAATGCATAGTAAGAAGACAACTCAAACATAGACACTCACATGTTTGTTTCATCACTTTCTGGGTTTTTTATTTCCAAACAGTAAAATTATAGAAATTTTATAAATTTATTTTAATACATCAGTTTAATTCTACGGTAAAATATAGGTCTTTAAACTGACATGGTTACTAAGATTATTATTTAAACTTGAAACGGGATATTTACCCTGTTTACTTGTTTTAAGTTTGTATATTTCAGCGATGTTGTAAAACGCCGTGATCATGGATGAACTGAAGTTATTACGGATGGATGTTTATGAGCAGACAAAACGATCTACTCATGTAATAAGGGCTAATCACATGGACCTTGAAAATTTCTGGTGAACTATAGGTACACCTGTTTTTCTGTTCCTTGCATAGATTAATTATTTTTCACACATTCTTTGTGAATGAGTGGACATTGTGTCTTGTTTATTTTAAGATCCTCGTTAATTTTTGAATAATTTTTATCTTATTATACGTTTTGTAAAGTAAGCGATGACTAACGCCCGATTCCAATAAACAAAACCGACTCGTTTTGGTTACGGATAGTAGTCGCGAGTCAGGCGAGTCGGTTTTGTTTATCAGAACCGGCCGTTTATGTCGGAGTTACGCTATCCTCACATACTTAAGTACTAGGTAACACTGTTACGGCAACATCCATATCCTTACTAATATTATAAAAGCGAAAGTTGTTTGTTTGTTACCTCTTCACGCTTTAATGGCTAAACCGATTGTGATGACTTTTGGTACATAGATAGCTGGGAACCAGGAGACGGACATATGCTAATTTTTATTTTAAAAAAGTGGGATGTGAGTTAGAAAGAGGGAAGAAAAGGGAAAACTTAGCTTTGCTATTACAAATCAATAAGGCGCAAGGTGAGCTGTGTTACCACAAATTTAACGCGGGTGAAGCCGCGGGCGACAGCTAGTTATAAATAAAATGATTTTAAGAGAGTAACCATGAAGTTCCTAGTACCTGTTCTTCTCCATATGACCGACCCGCACCGTGCACCATATCTTGACGTTATAAAAGTGCGCATGTGAAACAAAATATTTGGAACCGTAATGATAAACATACATCATACGCCTACAAGGACTGTTCCATTGCTGAGTCAGAAAGCTCTCTGAGAGACAGAGCAGGACACATCCTCCACGTGGGCTCAGGACTTCTTGCTGGAAGATTTAACTTATAAATCTATTATTAAGGTTCACTTTTCATCAGGAAACTTTGTTGTTTTATAGTCATTTAACAGCAAAAGTCTGGCTTTATTTTCTTAACAAAAAAAAATATAAAGTTTTTTATTGTCAATATTGTCATTCTCTTACGAAAAAATTAAATAAGTTTTTTTGTTTTAACTTGTTGATTTTATCACTATTTAGTAACAAAAACCTATAAAATTATGTAACAAAAATGTACCTATATCTGTGTTAGAGATCTGTTTTCATTCTATACTCGAATGTATTTAGGTATGTATAGCTTTAGTTAAAAATATTAAAAAAAAAAAATGTGACTATTAATAAAAACAATAGCGTATATTTGAAAGTATTTATTTGTGAAATATATAGAATTTTACATCTAGTTCTTGAAAAAATATACATAATACTAAAAATGAAATCAAAATTCTCAACCAACTGTGCCTAAAATGACTCCGAGCACATTATCTGGCATAGACTTGAACTCTGTAATGAAATCCGCGGTTCGGAGCTGATTGTATCCTGATTCTAACAGAGGACTGTCCGATTCCTCCACTCACGATGGATGGGGTTGCGTTACTTGAGGTCCCCACGCGGGTCACCCGTATCGCAGTAATCCGGCGGAATGTGGTGACTGGTACACTTCTGATAATGTAATGTCCTGGTACGGGGTTCTCTCTTAGCTCGGAACTGGAAACAACAGATGCAGATAATCAGGAAAGTGAAGCGAATTGATGAATATAAATCCGAGAATCACCACTCTTCATGGGTAAACTTTCAGCTGTACTAGGTATATGTAAAGCTGTGAACCTGAACTTTTTGAAAAATGAACATAACTTTACCTCAAATGATCACCATATTCCTTTACAAAAAAGGCTGTTTTGAAAGCTTATGAGTTTATGTTCTGCCTGTGGATACTTACTTGTGCACCAGCACATCTGAAGAGCCGATAGATCCCTGGCTCAGGTTACGTCGAGAGGCTACTGCAGTCTCCTCAGCATCACCAGCCTCATCAGCCAGCTCAAACAGGTCAGTCACAATCACTTCTGGCGTCTCGTTCACTTCAGCCACTTTTTTTTTATCAGCCACGTCACGCACGTCATTGCTGACTACTGCAGCTGTTGCCGCTGCTGCTATCAACACCGCAAGGAGTACGCACTTCATCTGGAATTATAACGTTACTTTTGTTTAATACCATATTAGTTATCACATAACATCATCATCTGACACCAAAGAAACGGCTGATAAGCTGTGTAAAAGATGATACGGTATAGTATATGCTTTGCTAAAATCGCCTTAAGGCGTGCGTGGAATACTAACGCGCCTTCAATACGGCTTGTCGTCACTGGACGGATGGACGGTGAGCTACCCGTTGCTCACCGTCCCCAGACCCGCATCTACGGGAGTCGTCTAGCGGCGCTCGACGCCCGGAGCGTTTCCCAAGGCGGCTAGATTTGTTTGAGGTTCTCTCCCTCAAACGCCCGGCCATCTCCTCCGCTAGCATGACTGCTTCGCAGAAGAAAGTGACCGCTTCCCATTCCCGGAACATGGATTAAACCAGGGCCGGACGCAAGAGATCGCCGCCGCCGATTGCCTATAAGACGGCACGGCAATGCTCCGCCCAAACTAGTATAATACCCTTAGCTTATACAAGACGTTAAATTGTAAAATAAAAATATGACGCAATTTAAAAGAAAAAATTGTAAAAATATTAATTATTCCTGTTTCATGCGTGTTGATTCATATGTAAGTCAATTTTAATAATGTCCTTTATTTTTTTTTAACTATTAGTATTTGCTTTGACTTTTTCCATCAATTAGTACTGGCAGTGGCTTTGGGATGTTTGTCAGAAGTATCTGAGGGAAAAACAATTATTCGAAACTCATAGCACGTGGCAAGATAATTAACAAATATAAATATTAAAAAACTTACCTTGTAATGTAACTACGACTTGATTCTCAAAACACTTCAGTTGACTCCTTTGAGTTCACTGCTTCTATAGCTGCCTGCTGCAGAAACCAGTATTTATACTAGCATTGCATAATGATAAGATAATACTATCAGTTGTCTCATAAATAACAGCAATAAATAACCCCGACTTTGATTGTTAATACAAACGATTTAAATCGGTATCTATGAGATAATTTTAATGGAAGTAAGTAAGCGGGGGAAATTTTTGATGATTTCTCATCCGCGAAATAAAACAGTAAGGATAAGTACATCATTGTTTCTATCGACAATTCCATGCTGTTATTATAAATGCGAAAGTTACACTTAAAGTAACTTAAAACAACGTTCATAATTGGATTCTCTTTTATTTTTGGGAACAGATTATAGTCCTTTTTCTTATTAACTTATTTTGTAGCTATTTGATAACAACAAAAATTGTTTTTTTTTTGTGAATTTCTGCCGTTGTTTAGTATTTATATAAAACTTTTTTATTAACTATAGCATTTTAAGCTGACGTAGTCACTAACTTTATTAATAACTAGCTTCTGCCCGCGACTTCGACGGCGTAGAATAGTTACTTTGAGCTAAAGGTAACTTTAACCCGTGACTTCGTTTATATAGGTGAGTAAGTACTGGGTCTTATGAGCAAAAGCAGAATTCAATAAGTTGTGCTGCCTGCGAGTTCCATTCATTGTTGATCTTGCATTTTGTTGAGCTAATCGTTGGGAACGTTCAGCGCTTATTTCCCGTTCTCGGTTCGCCAACGTTCGGGAATTCTGTGCGACCAAACGTTGCGAACGTTCAGCGCTCGTTTCCCGTTTGCGGTTTGCTAAAGTTCGATAAATCTGTGCGGTCAAACGTTGCGAACGTTCAACAATCGCTTCCCGTTCGCGGTTGGCTAAAGTTCCAGAATTCTGTGCGGCCAAATGTTGCCAACGTTCAGTGCTCGTTTTCCGTTCTTATAGCCTATGTTACTTGCAGATAGCGTAGCTTACCGATTCTAATAATTCTTCACCAATCGGTGAAGAATTATTAAAATCGGTCCAGTAGTTTTGGAGTTTATCCATTACGAACAAAAAAAACCAAATCTATCCTCTTTATAATATTAGTGTAGATATTTAAAACGGTATAGTTACCATGATTATTACTGATTCTGAGTTTTAGATATTAACGCACAATAAATAGTTATCCTACTCCATATCCTATATTAATATTATAAATGCGAATGTTTGTGAGGATGGATGGATGTATGGATGTTTGTTACTCTTTCACGTCCATATGGCAGAACGGATCTTGATGAAATTTGGCACAGAAGTAGATAATACTCTAGAATAACACATATGCTACTTTTTTTCGATACCACCCGGGTAAAGCCGCGGGCGCCAGCTATCCTTCCTACTTCCTACTAATAGTTATATAATATTATAAATGTGAATGTTTGTAAGGATGGATGGATGGATGTATGATGAATGCTCCCTTTCACGTCAAAACATCAGAACAGATTTTGATGAAATTTGGCACAGGGGTAGATTATAGTCTGGAATAACTCATAGGATATATTTTTTCGATATCACACGGGTGAAGCCACGGGAGCTACGCGCGGTGGCACCGTGCGAACCTCCAGTGCGATCTCATAGTGGCATGAAGAGAGCGATTGTATTAACCCGTACAGGGTTGGACACATAAGTCCACTCTTTAAAGATTGGTTGGAGAGCAACTACAGTACATTCACAAGTTATTATGCATTGTGTCTCTTACTGTAGCTTCGTTCTTTTGTGAATTGACATCTAAAAGTGCCTGTTATGGTCTTATTGAAATAATTAGTTCAAGTTTGAGGTGCTACGGCGTCCGGAGCACCGCTGTGTCCTCGTTGAAACCATCGGAGGCTTCTTGAATCCGGCTCTGTTTCGATCTAGAGTTCAGGGCGAGAGGGAATGGAAAGCACCTCCTTCTGCGAAGCTGTTATGCTAACGAAGGAGGTGGCTGGACGTTAGAGGGAGAGACCTTCGAACCAACCCAGCCGCTGCGGAAGACGCTACGAGTATCGGGTGCCACGAGACAACCCGGCCACCATAGATGCAGGCCTGTGGACAGTGAGTAAGAGGTGTCGGTGGATGAGTTTTATTCAGCAAAACACTGATACTCCCTTCCATTCCGCCCAAAGCGTGAGAAGTTATAAATAAATATAAATAAATAAATATCTTGGGACAGCTCACACACGGCTATCTGATCCCAAGCTAAGCAGAGCTTGTGTTATGGCAACCAGACAACTGATATACATACTTATATAATTTATAAATACATACATATTATAGATAAATCACACCCAGACACAGAACAAACAATCATGCTCATCACACAAAGTTTGTCCTGGGTGGGAATCGAACCCACGACCTCCGACTCAGCAGTCACTGCCACTAACCACTAGACCAACAGGCCCGTCAAGTTATTTGATGATCCCAATTGAAAAATAAGTAGTATGTGTGTCTTGGAGTTATGTTTCCTTTCTATATGCATGTGGGATATAGGGTTCTTCCAATAAATAAGAAATCGTCCTCGCAGTCTTTACTTTTATTATATCGTATCTTGTAACGTCGTCTTACGGTATTCCACAGTGAGTACTGTCACTGTCAGTCCTTACATATCCTTCCTTCCGTCCCACGTCGCCCCGCCTCTCACTCACACATAGCACTCGATGTCTCTCTTCCGGTGGCGTTCCGTCTCCCACATGCATACCAAAATTCGTCAAAGTCGGTTTAATAACATGATATGGTTATTATTTAAAACAAAAGCGTAGCTGTAAATGTTTTTATTTTTAAACATATAATATTCTTTAAAAAAACAGAAAATATGATAAATTCTTAACAAAAGTTCTCGCCACAGACAAATCCCGAGCACATTATCTGGCATATACTTGAATGCTGTAGTTAAATCCGCGGCCTACAGCTGATCGAATCCGGATTGTGACAAAGGTCTGTCCAAGTCCTCCCCTCAAGATGGATGGGGTGGCGTTCTGTGTGGTCCCCAAGCGGCTCACCCGAATCGCAGTTATCTGGCGGTTCCGACTCGTGGTGATTGGTATATCTCTCTGAACGATTTCACCCGTGACACCAAACACCCTGTGCTCGTTGCTGAAAACAGGATAGTCAAGAAAGTATTACAAAACAATACATTCAAATCCAAGTATCACTACTCCTAATTGTAAGTCCTCTTACTGCCCTCAGCTTATTTCATGCTGTCAACCTCAGCTTTTTTCTAAATCAACCTAACTTTACCTCAAATGATGATCATATTCTCTCACAATGGGGACTGTTTTGTTAATAAACATATGTTCTGCCTGTGGATACTTACTTGTACTCCCGCACATCTGAAGAGCCGATAGATCCCTGGCTCAGGCTATTTCGAGAGGCTACCACAGTATCCTCAGCCTCGTCACTCAAGTTAACCTCGATAACTTGCTCCTCAACTACATCTGGCACCTTGTCCAAGTCTGCTACAAGCACTTCGTCTCTGTCGAGCACGTCATTGCTGACTACTGTAGCTGTTGCCGCCGCTGCTAACAACACCACGAGGATTACGCACTTCATCTGGAATTATATCGTTTATTACATTACTTAAAAAATAAATTCCTTATGAAAAGTTACGGTTCCCTTCAATTGCTCGGCATGTCATGTTATAGTTGTTGAGTTGATTCTACCACAGTAATATTGTCTCCATACGTATTATTGTCTCCTTTAATCGAGTACGTTAGGGGGTCAATTGTCAAGCTCTTGGTGCTAGGATTCTAGATCAATCCTGGGCCTATAAAATAAAAAAAAATGGAAATATCTAAAAATGAAATATTTATGGGTATAAATAAAAAAACGAAATAATAATAAAAACCACTTACCTTTGCAAGGTTTACTTCGACTCGATCCACAAACTCTGAAGTGAAATCCTTTAAGGACAATTTGAGTATAAGCTGTAGTCTAAGGGTGCCTGTATTTATAGTTAAATAAGAAAGCAAAAACATTTGATAAGATTACATCTAACCTACATTTCGGTAATTTGGCAAATAATCAGTGATGAAGTGAACAACAAGTTAGATGACACCGATTTAATTATAAAGATACTATGTCTGTTTATACTACTCGTGCGATAACATTTATGACAATTCATATATGTAATTTAAATGTGTCTCCGGAAGCCAAAGGGTATTTTTTAAACTAAAACTAAGAATCCAGTATCGAACAGCCATAAAGGACACACCACAATAGCAGCGATAAGTCTCTTCTTTAAAGAGTGTGGCTGGAGAGGTCCTACAGCGTTCTCACCTGACGCTGGTTTTCACCGGACACGGTAGTTGTGTTGTGTTCCTGAACATATTGAGGAGCACACTGTGCCGGTGTGCTCCGCTTGGTTGGAGCACCGCTGTGTCTTCGTCGAGGCCATCGGCTGCAGCGACCTCTCGCGTCCAGCCCTGTTCAATCCATGGGCCAGCGAGAGGGAATGGGAAACATTCACCTCCTTGGAGGTGTCTGGACGTTTGAGAGAACAGTCTTCGACACGCCTGCCGGGACAGCAGGTTAATTCGAAAAAAATAGAACACAAAGGGCAAAAGAAGGAACATTCATGGGTTTAGTCAGTAAAGTCATGTGCTACGCAGCGAGCTACGATTACCTACGACGTAGTAACAATGCGCAAGTCGTGCTCTCCACACCTCTCAATGTAATTTTCCTTTTTTTAATAGGTCAGTTTTAATCAGCTGAATCATTTGATTCAGCTGATACAACGGCAAAAATAATCGTTGCCCGTTTGCTAAAAAATATGCACTAAACAATCTAATTCCAATTTTGTTATAGATTAAGTTCATATAGATCATGATAGATAATATTCTAAAAGTAACATCTACTTATTGAATAATTAAAACTAAATATTAACTTATATAATATTTTTATGACTGATTTTTTAAGTCGGTTATAGTGTTTAAAATAACTTATAAATAAACTAAACGGGAACGTCAAAAAAATTACCCTCAACGAATTTCGACTGATTAGTTGAACTTGTGATCTCATGTGGTACTGCTAAGTTGAAGAATTTGATCCCCAGGATATAAAAGGTTCTTCGATCAAGAATGTGTCATTGGCGTCCCGTAATCTAAACTTTCATTTTCTATCCATTTTCATACTAATATATACATATCCATTTTCATACTAACATACAGGATGATTTTTAAGTGAGTATGTTTCTTAAAATTTTTACCCAATAACTTGGGGTCCAAACAGGTTTGTTTCGAAAAAATTGAACTTTTAAAATTATTCAGATATTTGTCACCTTTTTTTAAATTAATCACAAGATTTTATATGAAACATTAAATTAAATTAATTACTATTTACAACCTATAAATAGACACAAACTAATAATAAAAATATATACAAGTTAAAAATGGAAAATTACAGGACGTCAAAAAATTTGTCGGGATCGCAGTCAACAGGTAAAGTGCCCAGAAGGCTGGCAGCATTTCCGCGTTGGATGGCAATGCTTATTTTTTGTGCAAAAAAAATAGGTCACGAGAAGAGTCGACCAACCGCTTAGCGATTTCTCGAAATACTACATGGGCACTCGGACCCCATGGCCCAAGTGTTTCAACCCCAAACGGCTCAAAAACATAACCACCAATCAAATAAAATATTTCACCTTACTTTGTTTAATATATATTTTTTAATTGTCATTTATTTATTTACATACATATTTTTAAAATTTTTGCTAACTTTTATCAAAAACAAAAAAAACATTTCAAAATATAAAAATAGTAGTTCACCTGTATCGGGAACAGGGTCCCAGCTACCGGCAGTCAGGGCTCCAGAGACAGGAACCTCCTAATAATACGAGCCGTGTCCAGGAGTACCGCTTTCTGTATCAAGCCTTTGATCCAGCTGCCTAACGAGAGCCTCCTCAGGTGTTGGTCGAGGCTCTTGGCAATTAAGCCATTGGCAGATATGATTATCGGCACAATGATCGCTGAGTCCGCATGTCGACAACCTCGCGAGCAAAGTCAATATAATTGCTCATACTTGTAGTACGGCACTTCTGATTCCACAAGGTTATATTTTAGAGCAAGTTTCTGATGGAAAACAAGGCAAATTCCACACATCTATGCAAGTACTCTCCGTTAGCTAGACGAGAACAAACAGAGATAATGTGGCATGCCCGACATATGTCAACCGTGCCGTCCTTCACAATAAATCTCCGGTAGTTATTTGTCATCATAACTGCACGCGCAGACAAAACCTTCGGTTTCTTCAAAGAGATCCCCGGAACGTAAACAGGCTACGGAAGCTAATTGATCTACATCGGGTCCATGTAGGGCCCGAAAAAGCGTCCGTGAAGCTCCTTACTCTGCCATACCTCCCTGCGGTCGTTAGTGTCAAGCACTACAGGTTTGCGCCAGTTCTCTTTAGCCAAGGAGAGCGGGGTGAGGCCTTTGTCCACTGCAACCACATCTCGATGCATTGCCACGTGTTTCTAGAAAATATTCCCTGAGACTGCATATCTCGCGATTTTGGAGAGTCTTGGCGTTTAAAAATCCTCGACCTCCACAACTCCGCGGGATATACAATCTCATGACCGAAGAACGTGGGTGATGCATACGAAATGCCGTTAACAATGTACGGACCTTCCTATCCAGGGCGTCCAGTTCTGTTTGAGTCCATTTGAGTATGCCGAAAGAGTACATCAAATATTGTCTAAATATCTGGATAGCGAAGGACTGTACTCCATTGCCTCATACACGAGATCAGGAAGATGCGCAGAGTTGCATCAACTTTATACAACTGTAGCATCCTCATGAGCCATATATGTGGCAGTGAGTCATAGGTCTTCTTAAAGTCCATCCAACAGATGTCTTCAGCAACGGCGAACCTGTTGACTAATGGCCATATCAATGAGGAGCAGCTCCTTAGTACCGCGGGACCCGTTCCTATATCCATTATCAGAAGCAGAAATGATAGAATTGTCATCAATGTGTTGTGTAGTGATTTTAGCTCTCAAAATGGGTAAGTAAAGTGTCGGAAGACACGTAATTGGTCTTTAATTTTTGGGTTCCGCCGTACTACCCGATTTATGGAGCAGGTGGGTTATACCAGTTGTCAGGAACTTGGGTAGCGACCCTGACTCTAAGGCCGTCTGGAATTGGGTCGCCAAACAAGCGTGAGACCTCTGAATGTACTTTATCCAGAAGTTGTGCAGTCCGTCCGGCCCTGGAGATTTCCAATTACGCAACGGACAGACCGCACAAGCTACATCTTGGGGGCAGATTGTTAAGGCCTCCATTTCTGGTATGAGATCACACGCTCGCTCGACTTCCTGAGTCCATTCGCCTTCGGTAAGTCTGACAGGCACCGACCAGATGCTGCGCCAAAACAAACACATGGCGTCATCATCCGGTAGGTGCGTATCAGACACACCTTGGTCCGATCGCTCCCATGCTCTATACACCCACCTTTCATCGCTTTGGAATGTGGATTCAAAGTGTATCTTTCCACCCGCCACTTAAACCTACGAATACGGTTTGCCCATACATAAGTATACTTTCTGCTCTGTGATGCGGGACATATAGTCTGGAGGACTTATGACTTAAGGACGTATGTCAGTCCCTGCAAATGCCCGCCTCAGAAAGCGCATCACTCGAGGTCGAGTGTTGCCCTCCCTAAACAGATTAGTTTGCCGATGAGTGCTCTGGCCACACCAATACGCCGCTCAATCCTGCACTACCAGAACGGTACAACTGGTTTCGGTCGTGTAGCTCTGTTATCTGGGAATTTAACGTGAGCTACACGACACGCTGCTACAGCCGCACAAAACAGGATTGAGTGAGCATCAGTGAGGTTTTCGCAGTTGTCAATATAGTTTGACAACTACGAAAAAATAACCTATGTACGTCTCCTGGGTCCCAACTATCTCTGAACCAAAATTCGTCAAAGTCGGTTTAATAACATGATATGGTTATTATTTAAAACAAATCGTATCTGTAATTTTTTTTATTTATAAAACATATAATATTCTTTAAAAAACAAAAAATATGATAAATTCTTAACAAAAGTTCTCGCCACAGACAAATCCAGAGCACATTATCTGGCATATACTTGAATGCTGTAGTTAAATCCGCGGCCTACAGCTGATCGAATCCGGATTGTGACAAAGGTCTGTCCAAGTCCTCCCCTCAAGATGGATGGGGTGGCGTTCTGTGTGGTCCCCAAGCGGCTCACCCGAATCGCAGTTATCTGGCGGTTCCGGCTCGTGGTGATTGGTATATCTCTCTGAACGATTTCACCCGTGACACCAAACACCCTGTGCTCGTTGCTGAAAACAAAATAGTCAAGAAAGTATTACAAAACAATACATTCAAATCCAAGTATCACTACTCCTAATTGTAAGTCCTTTTACTGCCCTCAGCATATTTCATGCTGTCAACCTCAGCTTTTTTCTAAATCAACCTAACTTTACCTCAAATGATGATCATATTCTCTCACAATGAGGACTATTTTGTTAATAAACTTATGTTCTGCCTGTGGATACTTACTTGTACTCCCGCACATCTGAAGAGCCGATAGATCCCTGGCTCAGGCTATTTCGAGAGGCTACCACAGTATCCTCAGCCTCGTCACTCAAGTTAACCTCGATAACTTGCTCCTCAACTACATCTGGCACCTCGTCCAAGTCTGCTACAAGCACTTCGTCTCTGTCGAGCACGTCATTGCTGACTACTGTAGCTGTTGCCGCCGCTGCTAACAACACCACGAGGAATACGCACTTCATCTGTAATTATAACGTTTATTACATTACTTAAGAAATAAATTCCTTATGAAAAGTTACGGTTCCCTTTAATTGCTCGGCATGTCATGTTATAGTTGAGAGTTCTACCACAGTAAACCATACGTATTATTGTCTCCTTTAATCGAGTACGTTAGGGGGTCAAATTGTCAAGCTAAGTGCTAGGTGCTAGGATTCTAGATCAATCACGTGCCATAATATATTTTTTCAAATTGAATAAACGAAATTAATAATTTAAAAATAAGAAATATTTGAAAATGAAAAATTTTATGTGTATAAATCAATAAAAGAAATAATAATTAAAATCACTTACCATTGCAATGTTTACTTCGACTTGATTCACAACTCTTAAGTGAACTGCTTTGAGAACAGTGCGAGTATAAGTTGTATTCTGAAGGTGCCTGTATTTATAGTGAAATTAGAAAGCAAACGCATTGATAAAATTATATCTGGCCTACATTTCGGTAATTAGAAGTGACGAAGTGAACAACAAGTTAGATGACACCGATTTAATTATAAATACACAGCCCTGTTTATACTACTCATGCGATAAGATTAATAACAATTTTGAAGGATAAAAAAATTAATAGGTCTCAAATAGCCATTATAAGGGCATTTAAAGAAGTCGTATTTTTAAACTATGTTTATCATAACAATCCGACCAACTGTCTTATTACATATCATACACCTTTATTATAACTCTGGCTTATGGTGGGAACGAAAAAGGTAGTTACGTATGCTTGGGAAGTATGTATAAGTTAATTCAAGCAATGTACAGTCAATCTTGACACGTGTTCAGTGTGGCTGCAGTTTTACATTAAGGTCGTTGTTGAGTCCCTACCATACCTGTTGAGTATGGATGTTTTGACTTCGGACATACATAGAGGGTCACTCTGGTGCATGTTGTTTGCTGCATGCGGCTGACGTCACCGCCAACAGCAGTCGTCAACAAGAGGCAGCAAAGCCGAATCGTTCACACACAAAACAAGACTACCTCTAGATATTCGAACGTTGCTTTAAAAATTGCACGATGCCAGACTTAACTCCAACGGGAACTAAGAAATAAGTGCAAATAATGTATAAACGTGCTATGCGCAATCGTGCTAGGCCTTCGTGCAAAATTCATGAAAGCCTTACATGCCTTTTCTCATAGTCAACGGGATAAAAATTGACCTGAACACACAAAGGTACAAAATACCCAGCTAGGACAAAATTTATAAAAGAAAAGAGCAATCCAGGCATCGGAATGTATTTGAAACCAGGGATAAGATCGGCAAAACTCCGTTAATGGACAGTATCGACGATGCAAACATACGCATTGGAGGATGCAGTAGGTATCAATACACCAACCGCATGTCTGAATCACAATCAAGGGGATCTACATACCAATACCGAGACAGGGAGACCTATAAAGTCTCCTAGACCTATAGTACGGCCAACGAGAAGCGATACGAAAGGTCATTAACCTAAAGAACAACGGCGGCGTTGACAATCTAATAGCTCTTTCCATCTTGTGCCTTTGTCGTAATGTCTCGTTCTCCCGGGAAAAACATGACAACGTTAAGACGGGTTCGCCAACATTCGGGCGGCCATTTTAGATGGGGTTTAGGGTTAGCATGGGTTTTGTTTACATTTGGTATCGCTTCTCGTTGGCCGTGCTATAGTAAGCGCCATCTGAAATGACTCGAAACTACGCATGAGACAACTTATTTACACCAGAGACCGGAGCCATTTTTTTTTTCGGAAGAATACCACGTCACACTACGTTGTGCCAAAGCGACCACCTGTATTGTATTGTAGTTGATAAAGAATTTTTCTAGCCGAGTGAGACAAGAGGGCTTTTTAAAAAGATTTTTTTTATTCGAACAGCGTTAGGAATTCTTTGTTCGTTAATAAATTGACTTGTGATAAGTGACTGATAATTGTAAACCTCGGTGATGGATAAAGCAAAAAATAAAACCAATTTATTTGAAAAAAAAAACATGATTGATTTAAATAAAATTCATTCGCTTAAATATCACCAACATAGTACATTGAATGACTCCCAAATTCCATTGCTTCCTGCAGTTTATCGTCCATAGACTTCGATCTGGTAGTTGTAGCCGCGGCCTCTAGCTGACTGAAGCCTGATTGTGACAAAGGTAGTTCCAACTCCTCCAGACCTGATGGCTGAGGTGGAGCCCTGCACGGTGCCCACGTGCCTCACCCGGATCGCGGTTATCCGGAGGTTGGTGCGGAAAGTGATGTCTTGTACATGCACCACGTTATTAGCGGCGCCCCTGATATGCGCGGTTCTGAAAACACAGCAAATGTTAGTGTTGTGGGTCGTCAGAAAACCAAAAAACTGACAAGCAGTCTTACAAGGGGTTTCATGTTACCCCGTTAGTACGTTGTGTCAGTGTTGTAGTACCCACCTGGCAAGCAGCCTACTGTTGCCGATGGTGCCCACGCTCAGGTTGCGTCGAGAGGCGACTGCAGTCGGCGGCACCTCGGCCACGTCACTCACGTCGACGTCCGCATGCGTCACGATCATCTCGGGAGCCTCCACATAGTCATTTCTGACATATGCTGCTGTCGCCGCCGCTGCTAGCAGGACCATGAGGAACACGCTCTTCATCTGTAATAAATAACGTTCTTCAGACATATCAGGCGCTTAGTACTCGCATTCGGCGTTTGGGTGTATGTCTGAAGTGTCTGAGAGCAAAATAATAATACAAAAGTAAATAAACAAATATAAATAACAAACGACTTACCTTGTAATGTAACTACGACTTGATTCTCAAAACACTTCAGCTGACTCCTTTGAGTTCACTGCTTCTATAGCTGCCTGCTGCAGCAACCAGTATTTATACTAGTATTGCATAATGATAAGATGATACTATCAGTTGTAAATAACAGCAATAAATAACCCCGACTTTGATTGTTAATGCAGAGGCTGTAAATCGGTATTTATGAGATAACACATGATATTATATGATTGTTTCTATCTATTATATTCCATTCTGTCATTATGTATATTCAAAATGTCTATGGATGCAATTAAAATCCATCTATGTTGATAAAGGTTCACTTTTGTTTTAGTATATTCTTTTTATTTTTTATATAAACTTGTTTTGTAGCTTTTTCGAAACAGCTAAATTTTTAGTCCCATTTCCGTCATAAAAACAAAACCTATTTCATCGTTATTTTTAGCGGAAGAAACCATTTTAAATTTAACCCTTTCATATCGCCTTGTATGACCATATAAGTTTAAAAAACTTTCTCGACCATTTAACTGATTGATACTGTTTGAATAAGTAATATGTGTGTGTGTGTGTGTTGGAGTTTAGTTTCCTTCCTAAATGCATTAAGCAACGGCTTTACTTGAAAACTAACTTTAAAGATATTCAATGACATGACTTTTAATAAAAAATAATAGCGTAGGCTTAAAAGTATTTATTGATAAAATATATAATATTGTACATATTGTTCTAGCAGAAGTACCAAAAAATACTCCAAATTCTTAACTGAACCCACACAAAACGACTCCTGAACGCGTTATCTACCATAGACCTCAACTCTGTAGTGAAATCCGCGGCCTACAGCTGATCGTATCCTGATTGTCACAAAATTCTGTCCAATTCCTCCATTGACGATGGATGGGGTTGCGTTTTCTGGTTCACCCACGCGAATCACCCGGATCGCAGTTATCCGACGGTATGTGCGGACTGGTATATCTCTCTGAACGTTTTCACCCCAGATGCCATTCGCTCTTTGGTGGGAACTGAAAACAAGAAATACAGATAGTTAGGAGAGTGCAGCAAAATGATGGATGCACCACCACTCTTCATGGCTTAACTATAAACTGCCCGAAGGCTAATTTCGGCCTGTAAACCTTGACTTCTTGCTAAATCAATCTAACCTTACCACAAATGATTACTATATTCTCGAAGAATGAGAGCTATTTCGTTAGTGAGTTTATGTTCTGCCCGTGGATACTCACTAATGTACCAGCACATCTGGAGATCCGATGGTTCCCTGGCTCAGGTTACGTCGAGAGTTTACCGCAGTCTCTGCAAAATCGTCAATCACGTAATCCGCGACAGCCAGTTCATGCACGTCAGTGACTATCACTTCTGGCATCTCGTTCACGTCTACTTCAGCCACTTTGTTATCGTCAGCCACGTCAGGCACGTCATTGCTGACTACTGCAGCTGTTGCCGCCGCTGCTAACAACACCACGAGGAGTACGCACTTCATCTGGAATTATAACATTATCAAGAAATAAATTGATTATGAAAAATTACGGTCCTCTTCAATTGCTTGACATGTCATGTTATAGTTGTTGACTTGATTCTACCGCAGCAAACCAAACATAATATACTTTTTTATTGACTATGTTAAGGGTTTAGTGTCAAGCTCTATTTGCTAGGATTCTAAATCAATCCTGGGTCATAATAATATAAAATAAAATCACTTACCTTTGCAATGTTTACTTTGACTTGATTCAAAAACTCTAAAGTGAACTCCTTTGAGGACAGTGAAGTATAAGTTGCATTCTGAAGGTGTCAAGTATTTATAGTGAAATAAGACAGTTAACGCATTGATAAGATTATATCTAACCTACATTTTAGTAATATACACACACATGACTCCTAATCAGAGACAACAACAAGTTAGATGACACCGATTTAATTATAAAGATACTAGCCTGAAGGATAAGAAAATAATATTATTGCAATGAGTCTCAAAAACCTATTGCATGCAAGTAATCTGTACGTTACGTCTATATCTAGTAGAGAAATCCAACTAGCTATTTGTTTCGCAGCAGAGCTACGCGCTACGCAGCGAGCTACGATTCGCTACGGCGTAGCAACATGCCATGATCTCCACAGCTTGCAACGTAATTTTGTTTTGCGCAAATAGTTTCACTTCAAAATCTTGAAATGATACTGGAAAGGCAATATATGGATAATAGGCAATTGTTAATAAATAAATAAAGAGAATGTGTTGCGCCGACCCTAATTAGAATGGGACAAGGGCACAAAAATGATGATGATGGATGTGCACGATACCTACGTCTGTCTACGGTTTAACTTTTGTAACCGCCCAAATGTAGTAGGCACATTTAGTGCCGAAGGCAGCTTTCCTTGGCTAGACGACGCCCAAAGAGAAAAACACAACAGGTGATTAAAACATTCATGATTAAATAAAATGTTTAATATAATGTAAACTGTTTAACTGTTAAGTTTAGTGTGTTTTTTTGTCTTTCAAATAATTATGTCTATATCTTCAACTATTTAAATGCTTAAACAGGCAACTAAGTTCTATGAACCTACCCATTGTTAACATCTAAGTTCTGTACACTTAGCAAAAACGAATTTGACTTTGACTCTTAAGCTACTTTTCTTCTTTGGTGTATACTTCTCAACAAATTACTAACATCCAGTAGGTAGCCACATAAATGACGGCATCGGTAGCATTTTGAGTCCGCTAAAACGAAGGGAAACTGGCCGGATCGTGATTAAATTTGACCATGAGAAGGATTTTAATCTGAAGAAGGACACAGGTTATTTATTGATACGCTAGTAACTTAGATGAGTGAGCAGTATTGTATTATGTCTATATTCGTAAACTGTTTCACAACTGACAACTTTCATATCATGCATTACAATTCTAAACAAATCGTGAATTTACCTCGTATAAAGTCGCGGGACAGCTAATTTTAATAACGCAAAATGTCACACAAAGTCACTACAAGCGTGCCGAGGATGCGGGTTGTTCATTAAATCCCAACTTATATTTATATAAAATAAAAACGCTGTCCAAGTATCAAAATGATCAATGCAGTATGATACGGGGCCGTTCGCTCCAACACAAACGGCTGTGTGCTATAAAGCTGTGTAAGTAAATTTACCCAGCTTTAGCTTTAGCTTTCTCTAGTATTGTATAATTATTAAGCCCATATGTGAGTGCTATGTAGTATCATTGACTTGACGAAGCCCTGGTGGTTAATAGTGTCATGCTCACTTAAATGTCTCGCTGATGGTGGCGGGTGTGTCGGGTCATTTAGCTCCCTTCAAAATGGTCGAGCTGAATGGGGCTGATCCATACGTCATGTTCGTGAACGGGCGCTGTCAGTTGGGACTGGTCATTTTTTAACTACCACGGTCATTTTTATTTTATTTAGATTTAAATTGAATTTTGTTTTTTATTTACTCTGGACGCTCTTACTGTGCACGTCTTTCTACATCGTTCTCACATATTTGTATAATCTCAACACGAATGATGTAAATACTATTTTGTAAAAATATTAGAATTTAAAAGAGTGTCCATGTAGTTTCTTGCCCATTCTTCTCCATAGAGATCAACGCTTTGGAATGGGCAACTGCAGTACTTTCACAAGTTATTATGCCTTGTGACCGGGACTGTAGATTCATTTTGTTTCTTGACATTCAAAAGTGCCTGTAATGGTCTAATTGAAATAAATGATTTGATTGATTGATTGATTGATACCTATAATTGCCGTGCGCTGCATCGGCGTAACGCTCTTAAATTTATTTCATGATAATTTTCTTAGGGCAGAAATCCTTACTTAATATTACAATAGCGAAAGTGAGTTTGTTTCTTGGTTTGTTACCTCTTCACGCCTTAATGGCAAAACCGATTTTGATGAATTTTGGTACGGAGATAGTTAGGACCCAGGAAACGGAAACAGGCCATTTGTTTTAAGAAAAAAGTAGGACATGAGGAAGTAAGAGGGCACCAAAAAAACTGCAGGTAGCAGGTACCTGAAAATCAGCAAATGGGAACTGTGTCACCCCAAATTTTACGCGAGTGAAGCCCCGGGCAAAAACTAGTCATTTTATATTTAAGCCTCATAATGTTTCTGTGTATGACCATTTCAGTTTATAAACGGGGTTAAATATAATGACCACCATAAAATGCTTTGATACCCTTAGTTATGTAACCAAAAATATCTACTTAACACCAGAAAAATAATGTCTAAAATTACAATAGTACCAGCTATTTTAGTCACGACTGCACTTTAAATTGTATTCGACCACCAAATGTAGTAAATGAGCACCAAATCTAATCGAATTATAACCTCAATATGGTTAACACCACGACTCAGAGTACCCCGACTCGGATAGGTTAGGTTAGAAGGCTAAGGCGAGAGCGTAGCGGAGCGGAGCTCCCGCTTTAGCCTTCGTGGTTTTTTTTTAAACCACCCAGAAATAAAAACTTTGGTTATAATTTTACTTTAAAATGCTGGTTTAATTTTGGTGATCATTTACTATTTTTGGGTTAACCACGATTTATTTGAAGTCATTTTGCTTAAATAGGATAGCAAATTAAAAAACTAAAATATAAAAAAAAAACTTTGGTTATAATTTTTCATTAAAATGCGGGTTTCATTTTGGTGATCATTTTATATTTTTGTCTGCTATTTGTTACTATATCTGGTGGTAAGTTAAACATAAGCCTTTATAAACTTACTCGATCATTTCACTGATTGATACAGTTTGATGTGTGTGTGTGTGTTTGTGTGTGTGTGTGCTGGAGTTTAGTTTCCTTCCTAAATGCATTAAGCAACGGCTTTACTTAAAAACTAACTTTAAAGATATTCAATAACATGACTTTTAATAAAAATAATAGCGTAGGCTTAAAAGTATTTATTGATAAAATATATAATATTGTACATATTGATCTAGCAGAAGTACCAAAAAATACTCCAAATTCTTAACTGAACGCACACAAAACTACTCCTGAACGCGTTATCTACCATAGACCTCAACTCTATAGTTAAATCCGCGGCCTACAGCTGATCGTATCCTGATTGTAACAGAGGACTGTCCAATACCTCCATTGACGATGGATGGGGTTGCGTTCTGTGAGGCTCCCACGCGAGTCACCCGGATCGCAGTTATCCGGCGGTTCGTGCGGACTGGTATATCTCTCTGAACGATTTGACCCGCGATGGCATTCGCTCTTTGGTTGGAACTGGAAACAACAAACACAGATACTTAGGAGAGTGTAGCAAAATGATGTATGCAAATTTAAGAATCAGCACTCTTCATGGCTTAACTATAAACTGCCAGAAGGCTAATTTCGGCCTGTAGACCTTAACTTCTTGCTAAATCAATCTAACCTTATCTCGAGTGATGACAATGAGAGCTATTTTGTTAGTAAGTTTATGTTCTGCCTGTGGATACTCACAAATGCACCTGCACATCTGAAGATCCGATGGTTCCCTGGCTCAGGTTACGTCGAGACTCTACTGCAGTCTCTTCAAAATCGTCGATCACGTCAGCCGCGTGAGCCAGCTCGTGCACGTCACTGACTATCACTTCTGGCATCTCGTTTACGTCTACTTCAGCCACTTTGTTATCGTCGGCCACGTCACGCACGTCATTGCTGACTACTGCAGCTGTTGCCGCCGCTGCTAACAACACCACGAGGAGTACGCACTTCATCTGGAATTATAACATTATCAAGAAATAAATTGATTATGAAAAATTACGGTTCTCTTCAATTGCTTGGCATGTCATGTTATAGTTGTTGACTTGATTCTACCACAGTAAACTGAACATAACATACTTTTTTATTGACTATGTTAAGGGTCCACTATCAAGCTCTATTTGCTAGGATTCTAGAATAATCCCGGGCCATTAAATAAAAAATAAAATCACTTACCTTTGCAAAGTTTATTTCGACTTGATTAACAAACTCTAAAGTGACAGTGTAAGTGTAAGCTGATTCTGAAGGTGTCAAGTATTTATAGTGAAAAGAAAGCAAACGCATTGATAAGATTATATGTAACCTATATTCCGGTAATTTACATCCACATGACACCTAATCAGAGACGAAGTAATCAACAAGTTAGATGACACCGATTTAATTATAAAGATACCAGCCTAGCCAGAAGGATAAGAAAATAATATTATTGCAATGATTTTCAAAAACCTATTACATGCAAGGATCCGTACGTTACGTCTATATAGAGAAATCCAACTAGCTATTTATTCAGCAGAGGTACGCGCTAAGGCAGTTACGATGCCGTGATCTCCACACCTCACAACGCAATTTTCTTTTTGCTTTTTGCTTTGCGCGTAGCTCTGCTGCAAAATAAATAGCTAGTTGGATTTCTCTACTAGATATAGAATATCGTACGGATCTTTGCATGTAATAGGTTTTTGAGACTCATTGCAATAATATTATTTTCTTATCCTTCTGGCTAGGCTGCTTTCTTTATAATTAAATCGGTGTCATCTGACTTGTTGGTTAATTCGTCTGTGATTAGGTGTCATGTGGATGTAAATTACCGGAATATAGGTTACATATTATAATCTTATCAATGCGTTTGCTTTCTATTTTTACTATAAATACTTAACACCTTCAGAATTAGCTTATACTTACACTGTCACTTTAGAGTTTGTTGATCAAGTCGAAGTAAGCTTTGCAAAGGTAAGTGTTTTTTTTTTATTATCATGGATCCTGGGGACAGTAAAGACACCAATAATTATAGACCCGTATCCGTTTTGCCGGTTTTCAGCAAGGTGTTTGAAAAGGTAATGCTTAACCAAATGCTCAACCACTTTAACACCAATAAAATCTTACATGAAAAGCAGTATGGTTTCACCAAAGGACGTTGTACGACTGACGCCGGTGTCACCCTATTAAAACACATATTTACTGCGTGGGAAGAAGCACAGGATGCCATAGGGATCTTTTGTGACCTCTCAAAAGCATTTGATTGCGTGAACCACGAAACCCTTCTCTTAAAACTTGAACATTACGGCCTAGGGAAACTTGCCCTTAGTTTAATTAAATCGTATTTAAATGATAGACAGCAGCAAGTACAAATAAATGGTGTCAATTCAATGGGTTTAAATGTAAAGATGGGTGTACCACAAGGATCGATATTAGGTCCCTTCCTCTTTTTAGTATATATCAATGATCTGCCCATTTGTTTAAAAACCAACCACAAATGGTGTTATTTGCTGACGATACCTCTTTAATATTTAAGATAAACAGACGTGCCACAAATCTTGACGACGTAAATAATGCCCTAATGTGGGTACATAATTGGTTTACCGCTAATAATTTAGTATTAAATGGGAAAAAAACGAAGTGCATAAGATTTGCTCTACCTAATGTCAAAAACAGTGTGTGTGACATAGTATTGAATCAAGAGAAACTAGAATTCGTCGAAAAAACTGTTTTCTTGGGAATAACTCTCGATTCAAGGCTACAATGGGGTCCGCATATAACATCTCTTGCAGGACGCCTTAGTTCAGCAGCATATGCTGTTAGAAAAATCCGTCAGTTTACTGATGTAGATACCGCGAGACTGGTCTATTTTAGTTATTTTCATAGTATAATGTCATACGGTATTTTACTTTGGGGACGGGCTGCAGACATCGACTCTGTATTTATTCTGCAGAAAAGAGCCATTAGAGCCATTTATAATCTACGTAGGCGAGATTCTCTAAGGGAACAGTTTAAGGAAATTAACATCATGACAGTACCTTGTCAATATATCTATGAAAACATCATGTACGTCAGAAAAAATTTGCATCTATTTGGTAAACGAGGTGATAGACACAACTATAATACTAGAAATAGGGACCAATTGGTTCAGCCGGGTTTCAGGTTAGCTAAAGTAGACTCATCTTTCATGGGGTACTGTTTGAAATGCTACAATAAAATACCTTCCCACATTCTTCAACTGAATGAAACGAAATTTAAATCTTGTATTAAACGCACACTATGTAGGCAAGCATATTATAAGTTGGGGGATTATATTGATGATAAAAATGCTTGGCTCAATGCTGGTCCTGCTCCTCAAGCATAGGGGTAAACTCATTGATAAGTATCCGAAGCTATAGTGGAAGCTGCAGAAGATTGTAAGACTATCTTTGCAATGTATAGAATCAATTCTCTAGTATTGTATAATTATTAAGCCCATATGTGAGTGCTATGTATTGACTTGACGAAGCCCTGGTGGTTAATAGTGTCATGCTCACTTAAATGTCTCGCTGATGGTGGCGGGTGTGTCGGGTCATTTAGCTCCCTTCAAAATGGTCGGGCTGAATGGGGCTGATCCATACGTCTTGTTCGTGAACGGGCGCTGTCAGTTGGGACTGGTCATTTTTTTACTGCCACGGTCATTTTTAATTTATTTAGATTTTAGATTGAATTTTGCTCTTTATTTACTCTGGACGCTCTTATTGTGCACACCTTTCTACATCGTTCTCACATATTTGTATAATCTCAACACGAATGATGTAAATACTATTTTGTAAAAATATTAGAATTTAAAAGAGTGTCCATGGAGTTTCTTGCCCATTCTTCTCCATAGAGATCAACGCTTTGGAATGGGCAACTACAGTACTTTCACAAGTTATTATGCCTTGTGACCGGGACTATAGATTCATTTTGTTTCTTGACATTCAAAAGTGCCTGTAATGGTCTAATTGAAATAAATGATTTGATTTGATTTGATTAATCTAGAATCCTAGCAAATAGAGCTTGTCAGTAGCCCCTAACATAGTCGATAAAAAAGTATAATATGTTCGGTTTACTATGGTAGAATCAAGTCAACAACTATACATATACATGACATGCTAAGCAATTGAAGGGACCCATAACTTTTCATAAGGAATTTATTTCTTGATAATGTTATAATTCCAGATGAAGTGCGTACTCCTTGTGGTGTTGTTAGCAGCGGCGGCAACAGCTGCAGTAGTCAGCAATGACGTGCCTGACGTGGCCGACGATAACAAAGTGGCTGAAGTAGACGTGAACGAGATGCCAGAACTGATATTCAGTGACGTGCACGAGCTGGCTGACGCGGCTGACGTGATCGACGATTTTGAAGAGACTGCGGTAGAGTCTCGACGTAACCTGAGCCAGGGAACCATCGGATCTTCAGATGTGCGGGTGCATTCGTGAGTATCCAAAGGCAGAACATAAACTTACTAACAAAACAGCTCTCATTGTCATCACTCGAGATAAGGTTAGATTGATTTAGCAAGAAGTTAAGGTGTACAAGCTGAAATTAGCCATTTCGGGCAGTTTATAGTAAATCCATAAAGAATGGTGATTCTTGAATTTGCATACATCATTTTGCTACACTCTCCTAAGTATCTATGTTTGTTGTTTTCAGTTCTAACCAAAGAGCGAATGCCATCGCGGGTCAAATCGTTCAGAGAAATATACCAGTCCGCACGAACCGCCGGATAACTGCGATCCGGGTGACCCGCGTGGGAGCCTCACAGAACGCAACCCCATCCATCGTCAATGGAGGTATTGGACAGACCTCTGTTACAATCAGGATACGATCAGCTATAGGCCGCGGATTTAACTACAGAGTTGAAGTCTATGGTAGATAATAAATAAATATCTTGGGACAACTCACACACGGCTATCTGATCCCAAGCTAAGCAGAGATTGTGTTATGTTATCAATAAATAATTTTAAGCCTAAGCTATTGTTTTTTATTAAAAGTCATGTCATTGAAAATCTTTAAAGTTAGTTTTCAAGTAAAGCTGTACCTTAGTGCATATGGAACGAAACTAAACTCCAGCACATACACAAATAAACACACACACACAAAAAAACACACGTACTACTTATTCAAACAGTATCAATCAGTGAAATGATCGTGTAAGTTTATAAACGGATATGGTCATACACGGAAACATTTTTAAGCGTTGCAACAGCAGCAATATTTAGAGCTGGGCAGGGGGTGAACCATGATGATGATTCACCCCCTGCCCGGACCCCTGAAAGGATAAGTCAGATGTGTACATCCACGTTTCACCAATTAAGTCCCAAGTCATATCCCATGTAATGTCCCATGTAGGGGGTCGAGTATATTGGCATTTACCGGGTACGACTCCAGACTCGGTGACTGCTACTGAGAAATTCCTGATGGAAAACATAATTACACTTTGGAATCGATCCAGGTCCTCATGATCAAATTTCCAGGCAGAGTACGATAGTCGGCAGACCAATGAAAGCGCAACAAGGCAGCTAAAGAGCTGTTGTAAAAATATTGTTATACTAGCTTTTGGTCGCCGCTTCCCTCGCGTTATATTCGGGGTAGCACAGTTCCCCTTTCCTGATTTGCAGCTACCTGACACCTCTACAGGTGTAAAAACTACTTTTTGCCCTTACGCCTTATTTATTGTAATAGCAAAGTTAAGTTTTCCCTTTTCTTCCCTCTTTCTCCCTCAATTTTTTGTGTTGTTTTTTTAAACATGTAGAACTGAAGCTAAAAAGCAAAGACTGAAAAGCAAAAACTGAAAGTTTATGTCCGTCTCCATGGTCCCAACTATCTGTGTACCAAAATTCATGAAAATCGGTTTAGCCATTAAGGCGTGAAGACGTAACAAAGAAACCCACTTTCGCTTTTATAATATTAGTAAGGATTCAAACCGCATTACGTCACTTAATTAATTAACACGTGATAAGTGACTGCAAATAGTAAACCTACGTAAATTGTTGATTGATATGACAAAAAAATAAAACCACATTTATTGCGAAAAAACGTGATTATTTGAAATGTAATTCATATGCTTAAATATCGTCGAAATAGTCCATCGAATGAATCCTTGAGTCCATTGCTTCCTGCAGTTTATTGTCCATAGATTTCGATCTGGTAGTTGTAGCCGCTGCCTCTATCTGACTGAAGCCTGATTGTGGCAAAGTTATATCCAACTCCTCCAAACCTGATGGCTGAGGTGGAGCCCTGCACGGTGCCTACGTGCCTCACCCGGATCGCGGTTATCTGGAGGTTGGTGCGGAAGGTGATGTCTTGTACATGCACCACGTTATTTACGGCGCCCCTGATGTGCGCGGTTCTGAAAATAGCAAATGTGTTGTGGGTCGTCAGAAAACCAAAAAACTGACAAGCAGTCATAATATCTCGTTAGTACATTGCGTCAGTGTTGTAGTACCCACCTCGCAAGCAGCCTACTGTCGCCGATGGTCCCCACGCTCAGATTGCGTAGAGAGGCGACTGCAGTCGGCGGTAGCTCGGCCACGTCGCTCACGTTGACGTCCGCATGTATCACGATCATCTCGGGAGCTTCCACATAGTCATTTCTTACAAATGCTGCTGTCGCCGCCGCTGCTAGCAGGACCACGAGGAACACGCTCTTCATCTGCAATCAGTAACGCTCTTCAGATGTATCAGGCGCATAGTGCTCGCAATCGGCGTTTAAGTGTTTGTCAGAAGTGTCTAAGAGCAAAATAATTATTCGAGAGTAAATGAACAAATATAAATAACAAGAGACTTACCATGTAATGTGATTTAGACTTGAATCTCAAAACACTTCAGCGGAGTCCTTTGAGTTCACTGCTTCTATAGCTGCCTGCTGCAGCAACCAGTATTTATACTAGCATTGCATAATGATAAAATGATACTATCATATGTAAATAACAGCATACATAAATAACCCCGACTTTGATTTTTAATGCAGAGGATGTAAATCAATATCTATGTGATAATACTAATGGAGGAAAGGATAAGTGAAGGTTTCTATCCATGCTTCCATACTGTTAGTATAATAGTGAAAGTAGCTCTTTGATTTTGTATGTTTGTTGCGTTCTACGACTCAATGGCTGGCCGGATCATAATGAAATTTGTCAAGGAGATGGATTTCAATCAGGTAAAGAACACAAGTCATACATCGTTAGAGTAGTAACTTAAGGGGGTCAACAGTATGCCATTATTTCCACAATCCTTAATTGTTTCACAACTGACAACTTTCATAGCATGCATTGAGAGTTAGGCAGTTAAAGGTACGCAAACAAAACGTGGAATCGAGAACCTTCTTACAAAACTCATGTGAAGCAAATCGAGTACCTAAGGCATATGAAGTGCTCTGGAGAGTGTAACTGGCGAGAGATGTCGTGCGGTGTCCCACAGGGATCGGTCTTGGGGCCGCTCCTGTGGGACATCGGTTACGACTGGGTGCTGCACGCCGACCTCCGCAGCAGCGCCAGCGTAGCAAACTACGCTGACGACACGGTTGTTCTGGCTCAGGGGGGTCGCACCAGGCGGTGGCCGACATCATGACACGCGGGGTTGCAATAGTCGCAGAGAGGATCCGGCTGCTGGGTCTCGAGGTGGCATTGCATAAATCCGAGGCCATGGTCTTTCATGGCCGCGAAAACACGCCACCGTCGGGATCTCAGTTGACGGTAAAAGGGGTTCGCATCGGCGTCGGGTCGACGATGAAGTACCTGGGAATCGTCCTAACAAACCCAGCCGCCGCGGGAGACGCCCCAGGTGCCGCGAGACGACTCCCGGCCACCGTAGATGCGGGTCTGTGGACGGTGAGCTATGGGTAGCTCACCGTCCGTCCGTCGATTGACGACAGGCGAAAGAGATGTCAGCAGAGCAAATTGGCTTGCCAGAGCCTCCGCCTGCCGGGGTTGCGGTTTGTTCGAAAAAGATACCGCAGCCCCGGAACGTAAAGGGCAATAGAAGGAACATGGGTAGGTTTTAGTTAGTAAAAGTCTGACATTTCCTTAAAAATCATTAGATAATTTCCCACCCGAAAAAAAAGGCCTATGAAGTCGCGAACAGTTCGTATTTAATACAAACCATACAAAGTGTGACCCAGTGCCACAACACACCCTTTATAATAGAAGAGAATAGAATAGGTTTTTATTTCTCTCAAAAAAGTACATTCTTTGGTTCAAGTCATATTATGTCAAATCAGATTTATAACCTTTGTGAGAGCTGGAGTCTAGAATGGGTTCGGGACCTGTATGACAGATCTCAGGCTAAAATCAGCCGCTGAATTGCTCGCAGGCCACTTTAATTAAGTTTTTTTGGTTGGTGGTGTTCTCTCAATTCTTCATCTGTTTCTGACTAGAAGAAAATATGTACTCTGGATTTTTTCCCGGTTTTATGGGAATGGGTGACCCTATTACATGCATCTTAAAAACACATACATGTTATATAGTATATACCATTAGCATATAGCTGTCTCACTGCTGGGCCACAGAGCTCTCTCGGGCCCAGGACGTGTTGCCGGAAGATTTACCTTATTCAGAGCAAATAGGAGAGCTAGTCTCTCGCCATAGACAACTTTTATAAAGATTCTCTTTTGTTTTGGAAACAGATTGTAGTTATTTTAATGTATAAAATTTTTTTTTAAATAAAACCTATATAAACAATTTTTTTTACACTTTTACATGGTAAGATGTTTCTATAACGGGATATTTACCATGTTAAAGTGTATGGGTTTACGATATAAACTGACATGAGGTACGGAAACGCGGAAAAACGGTACAAGCTGACAAATCAACCTCTCACGCTCGTGTCCATCCAAAAAGTAACGTTTCTTCAATCTAATTCCCCTAATGATCAATAAATTACAGCTGACAGCTATCAAACCAGACTTGCCAGGCCTTGTACCGATCTCACCCAAGCGCACTGCTGGACGTTTCCGAACAAACGATAATAGATGGCGTCGGTCTAAAATAACGATTTCAATCTCTCTGTGTTGATTCTGCGACAGATATATATATATATAAATATGTGTGTAATATTCGCAATATTCCCATTATTTAACTCCACGCCCGTAATCCCGAGAAGATAAGGCAGAGGTGTACATCCACGTTTAACCAGTTTAGTCATATCCCATGTAAGGGGTCGAGTCTACTGGCATTTACCGGTTACGACTCCAGACTCGGTGACTGTTACTGTGAAATTCCTGATGGAAAACATAATAATACTATGGAATCGATCCAATTCCTCATGATCAGATTTCCAGGCCGAGTATGATAGTCGGTAGACCAATGAAAGCGCAACAATTGAAAATAGGCAGCTGAAGAGCTGTTTTAAAAATATTGTTATATTGGACCCGCATTACGTCACTTAATTGACACGTAATAAGTGACTGCGAATGGTAAACCTACGTAAAGTGCTTGTTGATTGATAAAGCAAAAAATAAAAATAAAACCATATTTATTGCGAAAAAACGTGGTTGCTTGAAATCAAATCCATATGCTTAAATATCACCAACATAGTACATCGACTGACTCCATAAGTCCATTGCTTCCTGCAGTTTATCGTCCATAGACTTCGATCTGGTAGTTGTAGCCGCGGCCTCTAGCTGACTGAAGCCTGATTGTGACAAAGGTACTTCCAACTCCTCCAGACCTGATGGCTGAGGTGGAGCCCTGCACGGTGCCCACGTGCCTCACCCGGATCGCGGTTATCCGGAGGTTGGTGCGGAAGGTGATGTCTTGTACATGCACCACGTTGTTAGCGGCGCCCCTGATGTGCGCGGTTCTGAAAACACAGCAAATGTTAGTGTTGTGGGTCGTTAGAAAACCAAAAATCTGACAGGCAGTCTTACTAGGGGTATCATGTGGTAACATGATACCCCGAACGGGGTACCGTTAGTACGTTGTGTCGGTGTTGTAGTACCCACCTGGCAAGCAGCCTACTGTTGCCGATGGTGCCCACGCTCAGGTTACGTCGAGAGGCGACTGCAGTCGGCGGTACCTCGGCCACGTCGCTCACGTCGACGTCCGCATGCGTCACGATCATCTCGGGAGCTTCCACATAGTCATTGCTGACAAATGCTGCTGTCGCCACCGCTGCTAGCAGGACCACGAGGAACACGCTCTTCATCTGCAATTAGTGACGTTTATCAATAACGTTCCTTAGATAGATCAGGTTAATACGACCCATTGGCCATCAGGCGTACGTTCTACATTCCCACTTTTATGGTGTATCTAAAGAACTGAACCTTTTCTGCAGTCACTGGTCTGATGCCCAAAACATCCTTGCATCAACGACGGTCGCCGCTGCCAGGGAACCGATCGCGATGAATACAATCTCAATAGAAGAAAAACAATATTTAAAATTACTCAGACGGTTGTGCTGTGTGTCAGTGCGAATATCGAGGTCGTGTTGCGTTTGAGTCAACCGAAGTGAACACTACTATCCTTTTTAGTAGTCGTAGTAGATCTATGATCACTTCCTGGGCAGTAATAACCTTCGTGGATATTGGGATAAATTAAGTGACCCAGATAGTGGCGATCTTCAGAGTCGCATGAATAAACCGGTGAATTCGGCAGGAACGTTTAGGTGCTTGACGGTAGACCGTTTAAGTTGGAAGGTAATATATGACGTTGTAGGTATGACGTTGAAGGTAGCAGTAGGACGTAGAATATAGTTTTATATGAAACGTTAACTTGTACTATCAGCTGTTCGCGTTTGGTAGTTAGCGGGATATCACCAGAAGTGTCTTAAAGCAAAACTTTTATCTAAGAATCTTAGGAAGTGACTTCCTGCCAACCGTGTATTATTGTGAATAAACAAATATAAATAAAATAAGACTTACCTTGTAATGTGACTACGACTTGATTCTTAAAACACTTCAGCTGACTCCTTTGAGTTCACTGCTTCTATAGCTGCCTGCTGCAGCAACCAGTATTTATACTAGTATTGCATAATGATAAGATGCCACTATCAGTTGTAAATAACAGCAATAAATAACCCCGACTTTGATTGTTAATGCAGAGGATGTAAATCAATATCTATGCGATAATACTAATGGAGGTAAGGATAAGTGAATGATTGTTTCTGTCCATACTTCCATATTTTTAGTGAAAGGAACTCTGTTTTTTTTATCTTTTGCGACTAAACGGCTAGCCGGATCGTTTCGAAATTTGACAAGAAGATGGATTTTAATCAGGGAAAGAACACAAGTAAATATTGTTATGCTAGTAACTTAGGGGAATAAGCAATATAGCATTATTTCCACAATCCTGAACTGTGTCACAACTGAACTCTTTCATAGCATGCATTGGAATCGACGTATTTAAAGAGGCAGTTACAGGAATGCAAACAAAACGTGGATTTGAGAACCTTCTGACTGAAAAACTTATGTAAATCAAATCGCAAACATAAGGCATACGAAGTCGCGAACAGTTCATATTTAATGCAAAGTGTCACACAGTGCCAACAACACACCCTTTATAAGCCTTAAATCAGCCACTGAATTGAAGCCACTTTAACCTAGTTTTCTGAGTAGAAGAAATGGACTCTGGTTTTTTTCCCGGATTTATGGGAATGGGTGACCCTATTACTTGCATCTTAAAAACTATAACTGGTGAACTGTGGACATAGGTAATTTAGGCACACCTCTGCCTAACCCTTTAGGGTCACAGGCATGATGTTTCGTATTTTTACAACGTTGTTACATATTTAATACCATTAGCAAATAGCCGTTCCACTGCTGGGCCACAGAACTCTCTGAGAGACAGAGCAGGACACATCCTCCACGCGGACCCAGGACGTGTTGCTGGAAGATTTAACTTATTCAGAGCAAATAGGAGAGCTAGTCTCTCGCCATAGACAACGTTCATAAAGGATCTCTTTTGTTTTGGAAACAGATCGTAGTTATTTCAATGTATAAAAATAAGCAAAATAATCTTTAAATAAAACCTATAACATATTTCTTTTAAACTTTGACATGGTAAATATTCCTGTTTCAAATGTTTCTGTAATGGGATATTTAACATGTTAAAGTGTATAAGTTTCCGATGTAAACTGATATTAAGTAATTATTATTTCTTAATTAGTCGATAATTTCACTGTTCGAAACAACAGAAAAAGTTTTAACAAATAGTATGTGTGTATCTGTGTTGGAATTTTATTTTCTTTCTATATCATCAAATTTTGAAGAAATTCATTGACATGATTTAAAATAAAAACAATAGCGTAGGTTAAAAATTATTTATTTATAAAACATATAAAATTGTACATCTTGTTCTTACAAATCTAACAAAAAAATATCTTATTTATTGACCAAATGCGCCCATTATCTCTAGCATATTATCTGCCAAAGACCTCAATTATATAATTATAACCGCGGCCTACAGCTGATCGTATCCTGATTGTGACAAAGGAATGGTTAATTCCTCCACTCACGATAGATGGAGTTGCGTTTTGTGAGGCCCCGATGCGGACTACCCGGATAGCACTTATCCAGCGGTTTGTGCGGATTGGTATATCTCTCTGAACGATTTGACCCGGAATGGCGTTCGCTCTTTGCTCGGAACTGGAAACAACAAATGCAGAAAGTTAGGAAAGTGTAGCTAACGATACATTCCAATCCAAGAATTACCACTCTTTATGGTTAATCTGCCAAGGCTTATTTAATACTGTGAAGCTTAACTTCTAAATCAAAATAAACTTACCTTAGAAGATGAACATATTCTCTTACAATAGATGCTGTCTAAATAATTAGCGTTTGTTCTGCCTGAGGATACTTACTTGTGTACCCGCACATCTGAAGGGCCGACGGTTCCCTGGATCAGGTTGAGTCGAGAGTCTACCGCAGTCTCATCAGCCTCGTCAGCCAACTCATGCACAACCACTTCTGGCATCTCGTTTAAGTCTGCTTCGTCTCCGTCAGCCACATCGAACAGCTCCACCACTTCAGGCGCGTCATTGCTGACTGCAGCTGATGCCGCCGCTGCCAACAACACCACGAGGAATACGCACTTCATCTGAAATTATAAAATTTCTTACTTCATTTTATATACGAATAGCAAATACATAAATATATGATAATCAATAATAACAACGTTTAAGGACAAATGTAGTGATTTTTGACCATATTATACTTCAACATTATATAAGAAATATTTTTCTTATAAGAAGTCACTGGCATGTCATGTTAAAGTTGTTGAGTTGATTCTACCACAGCAAACCATACGTATTATTGTCTTCTTTATTCGAGTATGTTAGGGGTCAATTGTCAAGCTCTAGGTGCTAGGATTCTAGACCAATCCTAGGCCATACTAATAAATAATTAAAATCACTTACCTTAGCAATGTTTACTTCAACTTGATTCACAAACTCTAAAGTGAACTCCTTTCAGGACGATTTGAGTATAGCTGTATTTCTGAAGGTTTCAAGTATTTATAGTAAAATTTGAAAATAAACGGAAGTGATTAGATTATTTCTGACCTACATTTTACTGAAATGTAGGTTCACTTGCACGTGGCAACTAAACAGATACGAAGTAAACAACAAGTTAGATGACACCGATTTAATTATAAAGATACTAGTCTATAACCCTTACTCGTGCGATAACATTAATAACAATTTTGAAGGATAAGAAAATGAAATTTTTTGCAAAGGGTTTCAAGTACCAATTCTTTTATTGTTAGTAAAATATCCGACCAGCTAGTTCATTTCGCAGAGCTACGCGCTACGCAGCGAGCTACGATAAGCTACGGCGTAGCAACGATGCCGTAATCTCCACACCTCGCAACGTAATTTTTACTTTGCAAAAATATGTAAATTAAAAATCATATTTCAAGTGGGAGTGGGCCATAATCCACCATGCTAACGAATTACAAATTAATGGATTTTCACGATGTTTTCTTCAGCGTTTCATAATCAGCCATTCATAAACAAGTCATAATTTTTATCATTTTCCTTATCCCTGTCTTTTTGGGGTTGGCGCAACACGTTTTCTTTCTTCCGTTCTTTTCATCAAACGTAATTTTTTGAAAAAATTGGAAACTTCTTTCAACATTGTAACAAAAATATCTACTTTCTTTTTTTTCCTAAAGTGTTTTCGATGTAGTATGGTACAATAATATTACATTTTACTAATTTCACCCGAAATTAGTAAAATGTAATATTACTCTTGAATCTGGAACGTTACCTCGATCTGTGATGATGACTGAAAGCCTTTAAGGCCCTGAATAATATAGCCGATGATTTAGTGATAGGATTTTTAAACATATCCTGCCGGGGTCGCGGGTTGTTTGAAAGAGATACCGTGGCCCCGGAACGTTAAGGGTAAAAGAAGGAACATGGGTGGGTTTTAGTCAGTAAAAGTGACACTCCCCCCCCCCCCCCCCCGCTCGATTGCTGATTACCCAGCCAAAAAAAAACACAAAACGTAATATCTCTCGATGTATTATCACCCGCACCATACTAGAGCGAACATAGTATAGCTGCACTCGAAAGTACGTATTATCAAAAAACCTCATTATTATTAACTTTGACAGCTGTCAATGTCAATGTCAAATCTGCCAATATGAAATTAGTGGCAATACAAGCCAGAAAAACTAACCGCAACAGTGGCAGATCAGATGGACGTAACAAAGGTTAATCTGTGGCAAAAGTCCAAGTTAACATAATTTTAAAGTCACTGAAGTCAACGGCTTTATTTGATCAATGATTATATATACTTGATTCAATTAAATTGAAAGTTTTTCTCACTTTTAATCAGTAGTTTCTACTTCAAATCACTTCAAGATTTATTCAAAACACATAATGTGTATGTATAGTTTGAGCTTCACAACTCTACCCGTTCGCAACAACTTTGGAACTTCACGAAATTTATTGAACATTTCGGGAAGTTTCAGGTTTCCACATCGTCAACTAACGCCACTAATCTCAAAAAATAAAATGCTGGAATATTCCAAAAAAACGGGCCCTAGTATTACTGCGCAATAATTCCGGTACGTTTTCTATATCGGA
This sequence comes from Ochropleura leucogaster, assembly GCA_958449745.1. NCBI lineage: Eukaryota > Metazoa > Arthropoda > Insecta > Lepidoptera > Noctuidae > Ochropleura > Ochropleura leucogaster. Next base: position 8,630,486 of record OY288221.1, on the reverse strand, counting down.
ATTGTGAATAAATATCATTAATACTTCAATCCCTAGCACCTTAATTTGTCGTAATTCATTATTATTCATCTGTGATAATTGGCTTATTGTTAATCATGGATCAGGACGGTAACTTGACTCGTGCATTTCATTGAATACCTAGTTCTACATAAACAAAAACCATTCAAAAATGCAAACACAATTGGGCATCTCTTTGTTGAAGACTCTTGGACCAAGACATCAACTGGAAAGCACATGTTGATACAGTTTCCAAAAGAATTAATAGGTTTGTATATGCACTGAAACAGATCAGAAACATAACAAATATTAAAACAGCAATTACAACATATCATGCATATGTTGAATCGGTGCTACGCTATGGTTTAATTATGTGGGGTAATAGCACCGATCAAAATAGAGCATTTGTTGCACAAAAAAAATGCATTAGAGCAATTTATGGGCTTCGACCCGATGAATCTTGCAGGCCGATATTTAAGCAACTCGATTTGTTACCGTTGCCATCTCTTTATATATTAGAAATTTGTATGTTTGTTTTGAGGCACAAGGAGTTGTTTGTTAAAGCAAGCGATGTAAATTCTCGAAGCCGTCGCGAACCCTACAGGCTCGCGTTAGATGTACTACCAAGGCTTGCGAAATATAATAAAAGCTACTTGTTTATGTGTGTTTGGATTTACAATAAGATACCAGATGAATTTAAAACACTTAATAAGAGATTGTTTAAAATAAAATTACATAAATGGCTGTCTGCTAAAAGTTTTTACAGTACCAGGGAGTTCCTAGAGCATAAACCCGGATGATGAAAGTTGTGTATGTACCTACTATAAAATTTGCATGCTTTACCTAAAAAGCAAAACATGTAATGTTCTAATACTGTTTCCACCATCTTATATACCATTTTTTATGCGAATAAATGAATTTGAATTTGAATTTGAAGCCCTGTTTTGTCGAATGGAAAATCATCAAATGGGTATAACGGGAAGGGTTAACTTAAGCCCACCCATGTTCCTTCTTATACTCTTTATATTCCAGGGCCGCAGTATCTCTTTCTAATAACCCGCGACCCTGGTTGTCTAAACATTTAAGTATATGTTTTTCTTAGTTAGCCTTTTATGTCATAGTGCTAGGCAAAGACCTTCCAGGTACACTCGAACCAGCACTCGTGATGCCTCGCACCTCTATCTAGGCTGGCCTCAGCGGCACCGTTAATTCTCAGGCACCCATCGCGTTGAGATCTTCGCCCAACAGTCATTATGCACGCAGCTCATTTGCCCCGCTTTAAGTTTATCTATCCATAAATTATGTAGGTATCTGGCACAGCAGCGATGACACTAATCAATCTACATACTTACTTATCTTTATTTCAGTAATCCCTTAAGTTAGTAATCACAGGTAATCTACTACTGTCCTATCACTGACTTATCAATTCGATATTCTATTTTTGCATCATTTGTATTTGTTTTTTGAAAGTAATCGCTAAATTATTGGTATCAGGTAATCGTGATTATAGATAAAAATATTGGTAGTCATAAACAGAGTGTTTCCCTGAATTTGCCCCAGATTTATGCCTCCGAGCTTTGTTATAGATAGTTAAACAATATAACAGCTCGCCTTCTCTAAAGGTTTAGACAGCCTTCAAATACAACCACATTTCGCTCGTTTTATTCAAGTCCTACATAAAAGGGAGGTTTTCAATTTAGGCTTTGTGTACAGTTAAATGAAAAGCATTAGCAGAAACATTTTAAGACGCAGCAATAAGCTAATCTTTAGTTTTTCGCGGAATTAACGCTAGCTGCATACTAGGCATGGTCTGACAGAAGTACACGACAGTATTGAATCGAACGAATAGAAATAAGGTCGAAAATATTTCGGTGTTTGATTTTATTTGAATATCATGTCCACCAAAATGTAGGTAATTTTGCAGTTTTTATTGAATATAAAAAAATACAGCTCCGTGTTTGTAAAATTTTAGATATCTCTTTAGGTTTAGTCTATACAATTTTCTTTGTTATAGATACAAAAATATGATGGTTGTCGCTGAAAAAATTTGAGTCTTTTTAAACTTTTTTTTTTTCTTAGTACTAGACCACCTTTGTAAACTTATTTTGTTTAACTCTTTACTTTATGTATTGAACTATACTTGGTATTTTTTTTTGGCTAGTGGCATGTACAGATACGGCTAACTTTGCGACGAAAAACTAGACGATTTACGAAGTGTTTGCTTTGTACAGCGCCTTAAAGTACTTTCCTTAGCAAATCCTTTTATTTGATACGCATAATTATCATGACCACGTGAAATATTCACGCGCAGACTGTCCGCCACATTGGATTTTGAATTACGTATAATCAATCATGTATTGTCATCCAAACTAAACGTGTGTGCAATCGGTTAGGGTTAACTGTTTTAAAATATGGTTGCAAAATTTGACTTACAAACACTGCAAATTATATAAAACCTTTTGACGAAAAATATCCGGCGGGCCATATTTACAAACAGCCAGACCCGAAACCACTACCTGCAGGCCATGCAAATATTTGGTCCGGCGGAATCGAAATCGTGATGCGCATCATAGCAGCCAATGGCTCAACCACTGCGCCAACCGTTCAGTCAAGTTTTTGTGATTTAGAATAGGCAAAAAAGCTTTCAAATTATGTCACACAACAGGACAAATTTAATCTAATAAAATAAAGTATTTTCATCAAAATTTCAGCAAAAAGATAACATTAATTGATAAAATATTGTTTTTGTTAAAAAACGCTAGTCATGTTGCATTAACAACAGAGTGTTGTTTATAAAAATGATTTTTATCGTAAACCGGTAGTACCTTAATGCAACCAAACTCCAATATTATCTATTTGGTAATCTGGGAGATTTTCAGTAAACTACTTTGTATATTTTCGCGCATGGCCTTAATCCGAACTTACGCCGCTATTTTATTTTGTTCATAGTTTCCATACAAACTCACAAATTTTAACCAACCGTGCAGTGCTGACAATTTCGTTATAACCATCAAGAACTCTGTATGCAATGTGTATTATTTTAAACGCCAGACTGTAATGTTTTGTTCTCATAAACCGGGAAACTAAAAATCTTTTGTTCCACGAGATTCTGAAATTCGCGAAAATCTGATCAACTTCTACTGTAAAACAACAAAAAGGCAGACATTCTAAAAAACATTAAAGAAATTTTGTTCAGTTTCACGTTTTGTTTCGAAATATCGCTAAGCGGTTGGTCGACTCTTCCTGTGACCAGAATTCTGGCCTTTTTGACCAAAGAATTAGCATTGCTATCCAACGCGATAATGCTACCAGTCTTCTGGGCACTTTTCCTGTTGTTAATGCGTACGAATTTGACATATTTCTTTGTACATTTTTTTTATTATATATGTACTTATGTCTATTTGTAGTTTGTAAAAACGAAATATAATATACGAAATAAATATAATTTTTAGTTGCTTTAAAATATTTTATTTAATTTATTCCGATTCTGATCAAGATTTCTTAGTTAGTTGAGCGATGCCGTAAAAGCTGATAAAATGCGATATAAATACTGATACTTATCCATAGTTGTTCATCATAACAAGTGTAGGTAATAATTTCCACAAATAATGCATAATACATGACAAATACGCTGATAGCCATCTTTCTGTATGATACGGTATTGTGCCTACTTATACTTATTACACGCGGCAATCAGCCTAATTTCGCAGCCGTGGTGAGGATATGGTAATAATAGGAACCTAATCAGTATCATTACGTGACGTTGTATTTTTTTTCTTTGTAATAATTAAATATTATTACTAACCAAAGTTGGTCTCTACAAATTACACATTTACGAAATCACGAGCTGAACCCAGGCGTTTTACCCGATGCTTTGATCCTCAGTGTCGCCCACGTTCGTTGTTGTATAGTCCATTTATTTCGTGAAATCATGCCTAAGCAAAAGTCAAACCGGTCCAGGAATCGGATTCTCCCATACAAACTCAGCAACCCTGTTTTACTCCCTAAGAAGTGCAATTTTGCATGCAACATGTCCCATGCGAAATTTGAGACTCCTTACACTTTAAGTTTTGAGATTTCGTATTTAGTGAATTAGAGATTTTCTCGGTCATTGGGTAGCCTTAGGGGCGGTCTCTTTTAGATATAAAAACTATTGGCATTAACTACTTACCCCGACCGACGTTGTCCTGTCTTGTTAAAAATGTCGGTAACAGGCGCAACCAGCGTTGAACCACAGATAAGAACAATTTAGGTACACCCTTCAGAAGTACAAAAAAAAACTTAATCAGTCAAGTCAGTTAGGAGAAAAATTATAAGCACACGCACACCGGTCTTGAACGCGCAGAAACTGCGTCATAGACAGACGTCATGTTATCAACACTAATATCGAACGAACATCACTCACAAAATAAATACAAAAAACAAACTTAAAATTTTATTATTAATTTAACGAGAGTATCAAAATGTGCATTACATTCCCGCCATATTCCTTTCCACAGAAAAAAAATATTACATTGTTACAACATGAGTAGACCAAAGCACAAAAGTTATTCAGCCAGTATTCATTTTAACAAAGCGCAAAATTCATATTTCAAAATGTGAAATTCTGAATTTAATTTGAAATCCAGACAGAACTGGGCGACGCGGTCGGTGCGCGGTGTTCTAAGTTTAAAATTGCTTCCCATTCAGACTCTTTTAACAATGGCCGTCGCAGCATAAACGGAAACTACGGAAGTAAAACCTACATTTATATAGCAGAGATCTATGGTTTAGTGTATGACTTTTACTGTGTTACTCTATTGTACTGTGTTCAGCTTATATCTATATTGCTTTACATGGGAAGCAGGAATGAAAGCTGGCTTGTTGTGAAACAAGATTTAATCATTAAAAAAAAATTACACATAACGTGCAACAAATTAATTTCTAACAATGCTGCGGTCGGCTTCCAGTCTAACCGGATGTAGCTGAACACCAGTATTTACATAAATAGAATCCTCCTACCTGATCTCCGCCCCAGTTAGTACATAGAAATGCGATACCCCTTAGTAAGACTGGTTATTAGACTTCGAGCCACCAACGACTACCAAAGACTTACAAATGGACGCCGCGTCGAACGGTTTAACGTGCTTTCCGAGGCACGGAGGAAACTCGCTAAGCTCTGGGTCACACATCCACGAACCAATGTAGGCAAACGCGACTAAACCTATAGATTGACCCAAGGGGCTGTTATTCACTAGCCACGAGCTACTCTAACATGAACATGAAGTTACTTTAGATATTTTTTTGTCATTTGCAGCTCATTTTCAGCCGATAGAAATAGATTGTGGCGCTATTTCTGATTATAACCACGCACCAAGAAATCCGATATACTTTTTTATTTTTAATATTTTTTCCTTGTTTACCCACAAAGAGGATCGTAGTGATAGCAGCATAACTAAATACTCTTTTCTCTTCATTCGCAGGCGGTGTCGGATGAAATGCTGGTCGAGCTGAAGGCTTGTTTCATGGAGGCTTATGACGACAATCAGGATGGCAAAATTGATATACGAGAGGTAAATATCCAGAATTATTAAAAAAAAATAGACCAAAACGTTTGTTATTTGGTTTTTGACTACTGGCTCAATGTCCTTATTACCCTTTACGGCCTATCTTGCTGGCCACAAGCTACTTGCTCAAGTGAAGCACATGTGATGCAATACCGACTGAGGAAAAACAATTGAAAGAAGTTAATAGAAGCACGAAACACTGCGATGTGATACTGACACGAGAAGCTGACATCTCTTTGAGACGCGCGTGGAACACTAACGCGCCGTGGACACCTGTCGTCACTGAACGAACGGCCGGTGCGTCCCCTGAAGTAGCCTGTAATATCCTGGAGATGGAGAATAAGATTGTACAGCAAGAACGAGATTCGGGACTAATGCCCTTTGAGAGTAATTATTGCACCCCTGAAAAAATATACAGTAGTTATTAAAATATATACTATTACTATATATTGGTAAGTACGCAGGTGCGTGATGACAATTAATGAGTAGCTAATAAATATTAAATCCGATACACATCATAAATCTACTAACCTACTTAATTTGACTTATCATAAAAACAACTGTAAAAAATATTTTATTTGATGAGCTAATAATAAACTTCATACCGTTATGATGACGAATAACTACCGGAGATTTATTTAGGGACGGCACGGTTGACATATGTCGGGCATGCTACCGTCCGGGTGAATCAATTCGACACATTATCTCCGGTTGTTCTCGTCTAGCTAACGGAGAGTACTTGCATAGACACAACCTTTTTTTTCGGGTGGGAAATCATCCAGTGACTTCCCCCGCTCTGGGCGGAGCAAGGGAGCATGTCAGACTTGTACTGACTAAAACCCACCCATGTTCTTTCTATTGCCCTTTACGTTCCGGGGCCGCGGTATCTCTTTCGAACAACCCGCAACCCCGGCAGGTAGACACAACCTTGTAGCCAGGATTATCCATCAGCAACTTGCTCTTAAATACAGCCTTGTGGAATCGGAAGCGCTGTACTACAGGTATGAGCCCGACCCAGTTCTTGAACATGGCAATATCACATTGTACTGGGATCGCTCCATCATCACTGACAGGACTATTGTTGCAACAAGCCTGATATAGTGGTGGTAGATCGAACAGAGCGGCGCGCAATGAACAATTATTCAGACATAACAGTCCCACATGAAGCCGAGAAAAATAAGCAAATCAAGTATATTGACTTGGCTCGTGAGGTTGTCGACATGTGGGATATGGACTTAGCGATCATTGTGCCGATAGTCGTATCTGCCAATGGCTTAATTGCCAAGAGCCTCGACCAATACCTGAGGAGGCTTTCGTTAGGCAGCTGGATCAAGGGCTTTATACAGAAAGCGGTACTTCTGGACACGGCTCGTATTGTTAGGAGGTTACTGTCTCTGGAGCCCTGACCGCCGTAGCTTGGACACTGTTCTCGATACCGGTGGGCTACTATTTTTATATTTTTAAATGTTTTTTTTTGTTTTTAAGAAATATTTAAAAAAATAATATATGAAATAATATAAATGAATTTTCTACCAGTCATCCAGTCAGTTCATCCAGTTTCTATCTGTTGTTACAGTTGGCACAACTGCTTCCCATGGAGGAGAACTTCCTTCTACTCTTCAGATTCGACAACCCCTTGGAGTCCAGTGTAGAGTTTATGAAGGTAAGTGAGATACCCAACTTACAAACAGAGCTCCAGGCAAAGAGATGTATGTGGTTGCTCAGATGAAGCGTGTCAGCGGACATTACATGGAATGATGAACCGTTCCTGTTTAATCTTGAACGTTACCGTGATTTAAGATCATGACAATATGCTTTACTCTTAACATCATAGTCGTGAAGGATTACCCATCATAGCAATATCAACCCCATCACTAGATTACAGAGAAAACAGTATAGGCTTATATGAAACCTATTAGGTTATATATACAGTTCAAATCGATTATTTATTTTGACACTTCTAGTATTTTTTCTGATTAGAACAGACTCGACCTCGGTGATACTTACGGAATTTATGTATAAATACGAAAATAAAATGCCTTGAAACGTTTCCATTCTATTAACACTAATATTTGCTATACGTCTAGACCGATTTGAATAAAATTTGATATGTATGATAGCTGACGACCATCGATACCTTATTAATTACTTTTTACCCCTTTGATACAAACTTTACTCATCTATTTTTAGGGTTCCGTACCTCAAAAGGAAAATACGGAATCCTTATTTGAAGCACTTTGCTATCCTTCGTCTGTCTGTCAAGATCCTTTATCTCATTAACGCGTGGAGATATCGAGTTAAAATTAAACTCAACTCTGTGGTCAATTTGTGCTGTAAAAATTAACCCTCTAAGTCTACGCAGTCAAAAGATATGGCATTTGGCCGTTTTTTGTGATAATGGTTTAATGTTTTATTTTTCAGATATGGCGGGAATACGACACTGATGGCAGTGGATATATAGAAGCCGATGAATTGAAGGTACATACAAAGTCACGTTTTAAACTGGGTAACTAACTATTCCTAACTTGACCTGTCTTATATTTCCATTGTTTCTTACCGCTTGAGGTACCTGTACGCCTAAATGGAAGACTTTGCCAAGAGTACCTAATCTGTAGTACATAAATACTACAAAACGCAACACTGTAACACGCAGCACGTTATACGTATGTACCTAAGTACATACGTATAACGTGCTGCGTGTTACAGTCATTTCCTTCGCGTCAACGCGTGAACATTTTTCACATGCTAAATATATTCTCAAATATTTTTGTGTTAATAAAACGTTGCCCCATACTAGGAATTTCTCCAATATCGCAGGAGCGTTTACAAACATGTAAACTCACGTACACAAACAGCCGGACCCAAAACTACTATTTGTAGACTATACGAATATTTGTTCCGTTTGGAGATCGAACCTGCGACACGCAGCGCAGCAGTCAACCGCTCAACCACTGCGCCAACCGTGCTGTTTCTGTGTTTGTGTAAAATGCAATTAGTCTAGGACTTCATGCGTTAATATTTTAGTATTGGTGCTACTAAAATTTTGGTTGTGAATTTGAACATTGCGCTTAGTGGAGGTGGAGAATTGCAATTTCAGTAGTATTGTTCCAGTTGGTTTTGTTTTAATTTACTTTTGTAAATTAAAATTGTAATACTTGTTTCAAAACATATTACAATACAAGTGGAATACTTACCTAAACGCAAAAAGGAAATAGCTTTATACTATACTCAAACTTCACTCGATTGACTTACAGAAATTTTACCGTCATCGACACAATTTTTACTTTCCAGAACTTTCTCCGAGATCTACTGAAAGAAGCAAAGAAAATCAACGACGTGTCAGAAGACAAACTCATAGAATACACCGACACCATGGTAACTTATCCAAAATCTCCATATCTAATATATTATCTTACCCTATCCAATCTATATATATATAAAAGAAAATCACTGACACCCATCTCAAAATCTCAGAAACTACAAGTGTAAAAAGTCTCAAATTTTGAAATTTACGTTCCTGCTGAGCAGTGGGTGAAACCGCTGATCACAGCTAGTACTATATAATTTTGTAAATAGCTAAAGTCGTCAACCTCTGGATCTACTGAAACAAAAAAAAACTTTTTCGTACCACTTGCTCAAAAAAGTAACATTCTATGCCCCAAAAAGCGAACATAACAATAGTCATTTTTAATCTGTCAAAAACAGGGAAAGAAAATTGTACTGAATTTCATTCATCCCCTAGAATTGGAATACTTAATACTAAACTACACCTGTGTTTACACCATTGAGTTCGTATATTATTAAGCAGTTTATTATTAAGCATCTTTTTTAAAAAGGAATACGCAATTAATTATATGCAGTTATGATTATTAAATAAAATTACCAAAACCGACGAGGTCGTATGAGCTTTTCCGACAAAACATATTAGTCTAGGAATTTGTCGCGATTTTGTTTTGTCTTCAAATAGGTACATAAACGTTAAGTTTACTTTATAAATAAGTTAATGTTCTAAAAATACATTGTTAAATCAAAGCGACAGTGACAGTGTATTGTCGGACTCCATCAGTGCAAATGCTGCCGCAATTATACTCATCAACAATAAATGTACCAAACAAAAGTATAGCTCTCTCTATAAATAATTGGACCAATGTTCGAATGTTAACTTTTACTTTTAATGTCATTATTTTTAATAAATGCTTATCTCATATTATTAATGTGTTAATTTTTTCGCAAATGGTACGAAAAGTAGAGTATTTTCCTCGGTGATAAAGCTGTCTTAGTCTTGGGTAAACTTAAATCTCTCGCTACACTCAGGACTCGTCTTAAATCCCTCGCTTCGCTCGTGATTTAAGTTTTTAACACCCTCGCTACGCTCGGGAGTAAACCTCGGGTCCTTTGTTACGCTCGCGATTTAAATCATCACCCGCGACAGAAGACACTGCTTTATCCCCTTGGTTAATAATCTACTATTTCCAATAGAAAGCCATGTCATTTGTGAGTGTCATATGCTATCACGCTGCGTGCAACAGGGACTGAGCAGTAGGGTAATTGACTACGGGAACGCAGGAGAAACCGCGCGGGGAAAAGCTAGTCTATTATCTTTCTCTAGGAGGTAATTTATCATTTTATTGCAATTCGTCGCATTGCACAGTAATTAAGTATCGAGGTCTAGGTCTACCCTGCTCAGGTTGCGGGTTGTTCGAAAGAGATACCGCGGCCCCGGAAAACAAAGGGCAAAAAAGGAACATGGATGGGTTTTAGTCAATACATGTCTGTCAGTCCCTTCCTCTCCACTAAGAACGTAGGCAACAAAGGCATCTTTTTCCTATACTTTCCCAACTACACATAAGTCTAAAATCTAGCGTATATTTAATTCGTGGAATGGTCTAGAGATTTCAGGGAACAGATAGTGAAAGGTGTAGGGAATTATGACAATTATTTACTTGTACTATATTAATCTAGCTGCCTTATCGTAATAAACATTAGGAATGAATCTGAGACAACCTCAATAGATAATATTGTCACATGACACAAATAGATAGATAGACATTACCGCAGCGACCAACTAAAGAGGCGTTGATGGACAAACGTGTTAATGTGGGCAGAGGCGAAACCGAGGCATACGTAAGTCCATCAAAGCCTAGTTGTGATCAAGGCGTGCATACTACTTTTCACAAATAATTGGCGGAAATTAAAACTAAATAATACCTAGCAGATCTCTTTATTTGAAATACAGTACTATCAACGAACAAATTGTTCACGCGGCCAGTGTTCATTTGTTTTTTTTTTTCAAGAAACCGCTCTTCTTATTCGCAAACCAGTTCGAAATTCAAATAAAACTTTTGATAAGTTACCTCCTTCAGTTGCTATGTTTCGGGGTAAAAGATCTTTCCATTTTCAAATTCCACGACAGTTATGAGTTAAATATTATTTTTTATGGCCGCTAAAACAAGACGGATATGAATTTTCATACAACTCTTGCCGGTTGCTGCTCGTATGTATTTGGCAAGCAATTTAATTTTTTTTTTAATCTTATTTTATTTTCTATTTACAGCTCCAAGTATTCGACTCCAATAAGGACGGGAGACTACAATTATCAGAAATGGCTAAGTGAGTATAATTCCTTCATATCTATTTCTTGTTTTCCAAAAACTTGTGTATTGTGTGATTCACCTATATTTCGTACCTAAATACTACTATCAGACTTACTGGTACAGTATTTAAAAATATATTTTATACGTAGTAGGCTTAAGATAAAAAAATGAATCCAAACAGATAATAATGACATAACCAAGGTCACGCTGTAGGGGAAAAACAATTAAGCATGTTATCGTAAAATTATTAAAACTGATTAAAAAGTATATAATGTACTAATCTGACAATAATTTGCTATAATTATAGGATTTGGTATTTGATAAGATAGTAGAAAGAGGGCCGGGTTACTTGCAGTTTTATTGCACATGTTATAAATTTTAAAGTAAGTATTAAAGCTTAATGAGTAGCATCCCATCGACGTCATCATGCTAAGCCACCACCACTGCTGGGCCCAGACCTGTCTTTGCGTGTACCTACTTCCACGCTCCTGTGCCAACCCCATTCGTACAAGTTCATCGTTCAGCCACCATGACAACAAAGCCGGGCTGCAGCTGGACTATTAACACTTCTCTAAACCCCTTGTAATCACAACTGCACTTTAATTTTAAGTGTCTAGTGTCTATGTCGATGAAACCGGTCCAGATGAGATGAGATGGTGCTAGACACCTTGTATAGCTCTGTCTCTTTCCCTCAGTGGAATAAGAACTGCTTTAAGACGTCATAGTAAGGTAGCAGTTTTCCAAATAAACTAGTGCGTTTTTGTTCGAACGACTGCTATTATTATAGGACGCGGCATCATGATCCAAGGTGTATCTTCAAGATTTGGCGACAGGACCTTCATTAGAATCGTCGTTTGTTTTATATTATGGTAGGGCCCAAGAGTTGCGTTCGTAGTCCGGTAGAAGGTTTGGACAAGAACTACCACAATCACACTGAGTGTCGAAAGGATTGTTAATTACCCTTTTAATTAGCTTGATTGTGTCTGCTGCAATGAATGAATTAAAAGCATATAATTTCCCAAATAAAACACCAGCAGTTAGTCTGCTTTATACAGATTTGGTCAAACCTTAAGCCAGAAAAATAAAATTATCTGGTTTTTGAAATAGGATCGAGGTAAAAGTTATTTCAGGCCCGTCACAAAAACAATCCGGAATCCGACGATTGGATATTCCAGTGATTTGGGTCCGAACGTCCACGTCCAAAACTTTAAAATAAATTTTAATTAACCAAAGCTTTGCCGTTCCCCGAACAGATTAAATGGGAAATACCGTGTTGATCCCAAAATGTGAACTACGTCATGTCCAGGAATAAATTGAACGTGTGTGGGAGCTGCTCTCGAATTTCTATGTCGAATCGTTAGCATGTTTTAAGTGAATTTTAATAGCTTTTACGAACACGGTAATAAGATTGGTACATAGCTAAAGGTTACTTTAATTTTATTATCTCGTTAGTCTACTGGTTGTAATTATACTGTTATCTTAAATAACTACTTAGATTATTTAACATACAAAGGGCGGAGCACATGCTCCTCAATGTAACTAGCATGGGTTATTTAAGTTACTGAATAAACATTTATTTTTATTATTAATTATTATATGAGCTCATGGCTAAACACGCGAAGATGCTCAAGATGATTTTCAGGTTATGATTATTGTGGTGTCCTCTAGGCACACAATAACATAAGCGACTTACCCGAGTGTTACAACCTGAGGTAATAAAGGCAGCTCTGGTCGATCTTCGCGCTAGGCGTTAGGCTGCGCTTGGCTAGTTTGGTCGGCAGATGGGTGACCATCCATTACATTCCGAATTTCCTCGGAGACTCGGAATGCACGTTAAGCCGTTAGTCCCGGCTGCCAATTACAAATCTTTGAGTCATAACCGGTCAGCGTCCTGAAAATCTGTCAGTTTTACCAGTCTTGATGAAGTCAGATGGGCAGTCGCTTCAAGTAAAATACAGGTGTTCAGCTGCATCTGTGAAAACTGGTAGCCGAACTCAACTACGTTGAATAAAGGCAGACAATGATGTTAGTATGGTGGTCGTAAACGCTACTCGATCTCGAGATCTTAGCTTCGATCAAACAGTGTCAGTGTAAATGCCACGATATTTGTGAATGGCGCTTGCCCGATGGATGCCAAGCCTTAAGTGTATTATCAGCCTTGTTGCTTTGAGCACTCTACAAATCTGTACATTATAATATTCACAATATACATCAAATGCTTGACGGACTGCTTCGTTGGTCAAGTGGTTGCAAGCGTGGCTGCTAAACATGAAGTCTTGAATTCGATTTCCGGGTTGGGCAAAAGTGTTGTTGGGTTTTTCCATCAACTAAATATTCACTAGCAGCCACTGAATATGTATTTATGACCGATTGGTGGCAATAGGACTTAAAAACGTATGTGACGAAATGTGGATACTAAAACGTACAACTGCCTAACCCTTTGAAGTATCAATATTATGATTAAGTGTTGTCAAATACGTACAAACTGTATAACAGTCTATCTACAAAAATAAACCTATTTTAAACTCAAAGAATTTATTTCAATTAAACCTTAACAGGCACTTTTGAATGTCAAGAAGCAAAATGATGAAGCTACAGTCCCAGTCACAAGGCAAAATAACTTGTGAAAGTACCGTAGTTGCCCATTCCAAAGCTTTGATACGACACTTCACAGACACTTCTATAAATCATAATGTTTGTACAAGATCATAGTTACATCATTCATGTTGAGATTATACAAATTTAAATAAATAAAATAAATATCTTGGGACAGCTCACACACGGCTATCTGATCATAAGCTAAGCAGAGCTTGTGTTATGGTAACCAGACAACTGATATACATACTTATATAATTTATAAATACATACATATTATAGATAAATCACACCCAAATATGTAAGAACGATGTAGAAAGACGAAGTAAAATCAAAAAAATAATTTTAAATCTAAATTAATTCAAATGAACCGTAGCAGCTAAAAGATGACCAGTTCAAACTGATAGCGCCCATTCACGAACATGACGCAAAAATCAGCCTCATTCAACTCAACCATTTTGAAGGGAACTAAATAACCCGACATATCTGCCACCATCCGCGAGACATTTAGGTGAGCATGGAATTCTTTCAACCACCAAGAGTCAACGATAGTACATAGTGCTCACACATGGGGTTTCAGTTATACAAAACTAGGAAACTGAGTCTATACAATGCAAAGATAGTCTTATCATCTTCTACAATAACTTCAGATGCTAATCAATGAGTTTACTCCTAAGGTTTTGAAGCAGAACCAAAATTAAGAAAAAAAAATAAGCCAAGCATATTTACTATAAATAAAATCCCCAAACTTATAATATTCTTGCCTACATGTATGCGTTTTATAAAAACAGATTAAAATTTCGTCTCATTCAGTTTTAGAATGTGTATATATATATTTTTTTTCATTTCAAAAGATAAGCCTCCTTTGTGTCATGCAGCTCTAAACGTAGATAATGGAAGGTCCTAAGCTTTAAGTATTGTACTTAAGCCGCTCAAAGTTGACCACTCGTGTAAGCCCGTTCATTTATGGATTACTAACTCCTTTGACGAATCTTTTTGTGAAGAAAATAAGCACATAATGGATGCTTAAGTACTTTTTTCCTTCGCTGAACTTTTTCATGTGGTTTGTTTTTCATTGAGCTGCGCACATAGAAAAGACAAAAGACAATAATAATAAGTTAATATACTAACGATAAATAAGACATTACTGTCTGCCAAACTTGGTGTATAATTCACATAATTTTTAAATGACTTCAAAAGAGCTATGTCCGGCTGCCGGTACTGTTAACTGTTACCCTACTACTACTTCTGTTACCCTCTCTATTCCTATGCCTATATCTTCTTGGGATGTAACTAAAAATCCGTAGATATGAGCAAAATAGTCTAGAAATAACGAAATTAGTTCGAGATTTATATTTTTTACAAATACTTATTAATGTTATAATTAAGATATTTTACTAATTATCTTATCGTTATCAAGATTTAGGAACACGATCTGATTGTTTTTTCATATATTTGATACTAATATAGGTACACACGGCATACATCAAGCTATAGATTTCCCAATATATTAAATAACTGTTTTTTTTTTCGCATAAACTGTTTTTTAGATTGATGTGTCACCGAATAAATATTGTTTTAGCAAAAAAAAATACTCTTGTTAATAAGGAAACCGGTGTCCTAAAACCTCGGCCAGTTGTGGCCAAACGCAAGCCTATTAAGTGTATAATTAAACGCAAAACACCAACGCGCTCTGGGCCTATTTCCTTAGAAGAGATGAGGCCTGCAGTCCTAATAAAAGAAGGCGTTAATGGATAACCATGCTATTATAACTTTAATTAACAAAATATACTTCACACGGTCATTAACATTACGCTCACATGTTGCAGGCTGCTACCCGTCAAAGAGAACTTCCTCTGTCGACAAGTCTTCAAGGTGAGTGACGTTTCATTTCCCGCCATTGTCCATCCAGCCGCCATATTGCCGACACGTATCGATGAAACCATAGAGTAAATAGAATACAAAGCAATGGCAATAGAAATAGGCAATCTTTTATTGTTTTTCTTATCGAACCTTTTTATTGATGGTAAAAATAAATCATTTGTAATATGGGGTCAAATTATGTAAAAATAAGCGCATAAATAATAAATATAATAAGTTTTTAGCTGTTCATATCAACATTCATGCTTCAAACTGTCATAAAAGAATATTATCCAACCAGTATTTTTTTACTTCCTAACACCTTTAGATTTTAATTGACTATTTAACATTTAAAACTGCGTTCATTTCTAAAACGCTACTATATGAAATCTAACGGTGTTCAATAATAACTAGATCAGCATACTAGTTCTTTCTTTGCAACATTCTTTTGATAGAAAATTAGTAGATAGTTACATTATCATAGTATTATGCACTTGTTTCCTTTCCATTTAGTTTTGCTTGTAGTAATAAAAAATTACAATAAAAAAATCTGTTATAATATATATATTCATATTCCAGACATTATACATATTCATAACGTTCATATAATACATTAACACACCTACCTACATTTATCATATAAGTACTTACATCAATAGACAAACGATCCTGCGCCTGATCTCTCTCCGATTGTATCGGATTGCCGTCCCATCGGTCTATGAGAGCGAGGGAAGAGAGTACATCTGTGCCTGCGCACATACTTGTGCATTATAATAGCCCCCGCGCTATTGGCATGTTTTTCTGAGATTTGCTGCCATGACCGAAAACGGTCAAGAAGACTATGTTTATTATTATAATTAACTGTTAAATACTAACGATCTATTTCCCATATTTGTCTCTTAACTTAATAGATCATGCAATAAGCTCAGAATATAGGATTTTAAATCATTTTACTTTTACTTATCTGCTAATATTTATTGATAACAAATATCTAGTTCTTACTCAAAACAATTTGAACTCAATACTCTGTAACAAAGGTTTAAACTTAAAATAAATAATTTAAATTAGCACGTTATAATGATTTTTTTGCCTGTCTGTCTGTCTATCCTAACACTAACGCTTATGTCTGCACTCTGCACTCCTAGGAGGGCATAGAGGTGAGTCCTCGCGTTGCGTTTACACGCTGGCCCACGCTGGCTCCACATTATGCTCATGACGCTACTAGAACCTACTTGGACGATTGTTCCATAATTATGTACTTATTGAACATCTGTCTTGGGAAATGGGTTTTATTCCCTAATTTTGTGGAGTTAATGTTTGGTTGGCCAACGTTTAAATGCGCGTCACTTGATTTTCTTAATAGTTACACAAAAACGACTAGTGAATAATAAAACTGTCTGTTTGTATGAAATAGTTCGTATTATAAATTCTATCCTTTTTTTAAGATATTGTCTTAGTGCAATGTGAAATGTTTAAAAATGAAATACTTATTGCTTCTTTTTGTTCACAAAAATAAACATATGTTATTGTATGTGTGCAAGCTTACTTTTATAAAACTCGCTTTCGTTTAATTATGTGTCTAAATAAAAATAATCATTCTATTTAATACAAAAAAGTGATAATATTTCACATTTTTTGCAACTAATATAAATGTTATTTATGTTATCAGGGCGCCACAAAACTTACGAAGGACGATATTGAAAGGGTCTTCTCTCTATACGATAGGGTAAGAGGCTTTTTATTATTATTTTGTAAAGGGTAGTTTTGGGGCAAAACATCCTATTTATGGAACACTTACGATAAAAGGAAAAGTTGGAGGCTTTTATTAAGCTTCTTATACAGGGTGTAAACGTATCCTTCATGAAGCCGTCCGCCATGCATTTAAACGTTAAACTAAGTTATTCTACGTAAAAATTATTGCTAGGAAACTAAAAAACAACACATTTTACGGTAGCACTCAATATAACGCACTCAAATTATGTTTTGGTAGCACGATGGTGCCGATGGATAAATTATGTAATTTAGTACAAGGGTTGGGGAGATATTTAAGATAATGTTTTAATAATAAAAAAACTTGTGAAAAAGTTGACTCTGACTTCCAAATATCTACGTAACTAAAAGGTTTCCAAGTATTGTCTTTAAAACGAAAATTATCGCAATGCAAGGAAAAAAGTGGCTTTCGGCTTCCTTAAGAATACTTTTACACCTGTTATACAGAATGAATGAAAATGACATCATGAATGTTACCATTACTAATTAAAACAAAAGATATATCCTGCAAAATTGTAATACCTACAGAGTCAAAACGTACGGAACACCTGTTCCTTTAGATTCCGTGCCTCAAAAGGAAAAAAGGGAACTATTATTTATGATCATGTTGCTTAGGTCTGTCTGTCTGACAAGACTCTATCTCGGAAACGCGCGGATGTATGAATACTCTCCCTTGGAGCTCTGAAAAAAAATCAACCCACTAAGTCTACGCAGTCAAAAGATATGGCCGTTTATATTGTGTCGGAAGTTTGTACGGAACCCTCCCGGAACCGGAGTATTTTTAAATGTGGAATGATATTCTGAATACTTTGTTACCGTTAATGCATCAAAGTCGTTTCCACCCTGTATGGTGGTACCATATTATAATCTAAAGTGATTGACATCGCAACGATGACCGCTTCAAAGGCATCGGTGTAACATACGTACCATGAATTTATCACATAAGTCTACACTACGATTCTTAGATCTACATCTAAGTTTTCCGGGGAAAATTCCGGACATTTAGAGGCAATTCGGAACGTAACTTGCCTTTGAATAATGCGGAGCGGTTTAATTTTCTTCTGTGATTTTTACAAAAACTAATTAATAATGCATTGACATCGTAGCTGATTATTATCAACAGTCAGCTCGGTGTAGAGATACCGGGCTAGCTGTTGAATTTATAAGCATAGATAGATAGATATTAATCTTATACATACCTGTTTGCTATTGTACAGAGGCTCAGTTGCAAGTTTTGTAGTTTTGTATTTACGGACGTTTTATAATTCGCCCCACATCCCAAACACTAAGCAAAAAATCCGGATTCGTCCAGAAAATTCCAGATGTATGGCAACCGTAGTCTTCACTCACCAGATTAAATAAATACTGTGAAAATGGAATAACCTACGAAAATAACAACATAAGTACAGTCATGTACTCAATTCGTATTAACAATATACGCTTTCCCCAGTCCATATATTATTTTTTAAAGTTATGCGTGTGCCTGACTTGTATTCTCGTTAAATTTAGGTAAACGCTAAAGGCAAAGGAAATTAATGCCCTCATTTAAAAGTTGAATACACTTAAAAACACGATGCTCTTCTTCATAACATAGCAGAACTTAAAAAACTGACTTTTTTAAAACTCAGATATCACAAAACGAAAATTCTTTTAAATAACCTTACTTAATTTAAGTTGTAACGAATCTATTGAAATTGTTTCAGGATAATAATGGGTCCATCGAGAACGAAGAACTCCGTGGATTCCTCAAGGATTTATTAGAATTAGTTAAAAAGGTTAGTGTTTGTATACGAAACTTTTTTATACAAGTACCGGAATTCAAGTAGGAATTATTTTAAAAAAATTGACGTATAGAAAAGCACTCATTTAGTTGTATTATTTTACCTACATCAAATAATAACATCTCCCCATTAGGTTGTGCGATCCGACACAAAACCTGTTAACGGTAATTGCACTAATCACCGCTATACGGGATATTTCAGTTTTACTATTTCACTGATCACCGCTATACGAAATGTTTCAGTTTTACTATTTCACTGATCACCGCCATACGGAATGTTTCAGTTTTACTATTTCACTGATCACCGCTATACGGGATATTTCAGTTTTACAATTTCACTGATCACCGCCATACGGAATGTTTCAGTTTCGTAGTTGTACTGATCACCGCTATACGGAATGTTTCAGTGTTACTATTTGACTGATCACCGCCATACGGAATGTTTCAGTTTCGTAGTTGTACTGATCACCGCTATACGGGATATTTCAGTTTTACTATTTCACTGATCACCGCCATACGGAATGTTTCAGTTTCGTAGTTGTACTGATCACCGCTATACGGAATGTTTCAGTTTTACTATTTCACTGATCACCGCCATACGGAATGTTTCAGTTTCGTAGTTGTACTGATCACCGCTATACGGAATGTTTCAGTTTTACTATTTCACTGATCACCGCCACACGGAATGTTTCAGTTTCGTAGTTGTACTGATCACCGCTTTACGGTATGTTTCAGTTTTACTATTTCACTGATCACCGCCATACGGAATGTTTCAGTTTCGTAGTTGTACTGATCACCGCTATACGGTATGTTTCAGTTTCGTAGTTGTACTGATCACCGCTATACGGAATGTTTCAGGTTCGTAGTTGTACTGATCACCGCCATACGGAATGTTTCAGTTTCGTAGTTGTACTGATCACCGCTATACGGAATGTTTCAGTTTTACTATTTCACTGATCACCGCCATACGGAATGTTTCAGTTTCGTAGTTGTACTGATCACCACTATACGGAATGTTTCAATTTTACTATTATAATGATCATCGCTATACGGAATGTTTCAGTTTCAAAAAATTTAAAAGTTACAAAAAAAATCTTTTGGTGAAATTATATTGCGTTAACTGTCGGAGTGCCTTCCTTATCTCTTTTCATAAAGATGAGGCCCGGAATTTGTGAATGTATTAAGACCTGTAGGACAATCTTAGTGACTATGATACATATTTGTTTTTTTTTTCGCCATTTATATATTACTAGCTGTTCCACGCGGTTTCACCCACGCTGCTCAGCACCTGTTGGTCGTAGCGTGATGTTATATAGCCTATAGCCTTCCTCAAGAAATGGACTATCCAACACTAAAAGAATTTTTCAATTCGAACCAGTACTTCCTGAGATTAGCGCGTTCAAACAAACAAACAAACAAACTCTTCAGCTTTATAATATTAGTATAGATTAGTATAGATTTGTGATGGATAAAGGCTAAGTAAATTTGTCACATAGTTATGTTATGTGTCTGTGTTCGTAAGACGTGGTATGTCTGCATAGTTGTCTATGTGTCAATCGAACTTCTATCTTAATTAATATTTGTTTTTATTTTTCTCTCACCTTGATGTTTTTTGTGTTGATTCCTGTATTGTGCCTTTTGTTTCATCAAATAAATGTTTTATTTATGATGCCTTTTTGGAAGCCTACTTGGTTTGCAGGCATTAAGGGTTGTGTTTATTCAAACGATTTCGACTCAGCTAGTTTTCAATTAATAAATAAGCCATACTTAGTGCAATTAAGATGAAATTGCTTACAAAAGTGGCCAAGCAATGATGGATCGACTATCATCTTTAGAAATTACATCTGTAAAATGATTGTTTTCAAACGGGAATAATGAACACAAGTTATAATGAGTGACTTACGTTTTGTTCTTCCATCAGCAAATCTTGGTGGCATCGGCATCGACTTATGTCACCAAAACTTTTTACCAAAATAACCGGAAATATCTTGAAGTAAAATCCAACATTTACATTAATAAAATCAATTCGCCAAATACTTCTTAAAATTTTCAACCTTCATGATTAATAAATGATCCCTATACTGTAATAAATAAATATTTCTAAAGTATTTAAAACAATATGCACGCCATTTTTTTTATTCAATTTCCCACGCTTTTCTAATGACAGGTTACAATGTTGCTAGTAAATTTCGATTAACACCTTATTTAGATTTTTTAAGGGGGACTGTAGACGATCAATCTGGTTTCTATTGATCTTGTTTTTATTTTGCAATAATTTAACAACCATTCAATGATGGTCTGTCGTTTTTTCCCATCTCAAAGTTGGCAATGTTCCTACATAATGACTTTTGACAAAATAAATGAAAGTTTTAGTTTATCGATTCACACTTGTCGATTTGTTTTATCTCCTATGAGTGATTGATCGTGTCAAAATATAAATCACTCACGTAACTACAAAGTTATGTTGGCAATTTTGGAGACGGCAAATCATTTACCGAAATATATTTTACTAGTTTTTGCCCGCGGCGTCGCTCGCCTTAAATTCGGAGTAACACAGTTCCCCTTTTCTTCCCTCTTTCTCCTTAAACAGATTGAGATATGTCTCAATCTGTTTTAAAAACAAATAGCCTATGTCCATCTCCAGGGTCCCAACTATCACAGTACCAATAAAAAAACATCAAAATCAGTTTAGCCATTTACGTGTGAAGACGTAACAAACAAACAAACTCACTTTCACTTTTATAATATTAGTAAGGGTAACTGCCTCATTGATCTTCCTACAAACTATTTGCTACGTGACTACTCGTTCCCTGTGAGACGGAATTAATATATCTATTTTTTCCTATATTAAATAAATATAGTACTGCTACAATGTTCTATTTCCACAATTTTCTTATAAGTAGGTATTTATTTTCCATGATATGAAGAGTCTGATTTATATGTTTCAGGACTACGACGCTCAAGATCTATTAGAGTTCGAAGAAACAATCCTCCAAGGTGTCGAATACAGCAGTGAAGGCAAAATAAGCAGAAAGCAACTGACGATGATACTTCTAGCCCTTGCCAAGCACCATCAAGAAGAAGAACCTGCCACTCCATAATTGTTTCCGAATGCAACCGCCACTCCGTCCCGATATCCGAACGAATTTCTAGCGTCGCGAAGTTTTGACACATTTGACTCCATCTTGGTATAAAATTTGGCATAACAATTTTAAATAAACCATAAATATTTTGAAGTTAGTGTATACGGAATTGTCTGTCAAAATAACCTTAATGAAAAAAATGCAATGCGTTGTTGCTTTATACCAGCTGTTCTATTCCAATCATTTGATTTTGGGCAGTATTTTGGACATCTACCCTCGGTAAATCATGGTCGGGTCGACTCACACAACTGGACGAAGATATGCGAAGACTTTGCAATCGACAATAACAGAAAACTGAGATAAATTATTCAAGCGCACCCAAGCGACTTTTCTCGAACATAAATTCGATTTTGCTGCCGTGCCAAGCTGTGCAGAACTATTTCGGCCACAACGTGTGTGCAGCACAGTGTTCACAGTATTTTGACATGATACCCACGTCGACATTCAATGGGTTGAATAATCGACTTAACTACGACTGAGCAAGTCTATCGAAATGAACGTTTATTCTATTGTAAGGTCATGTCAATCACCGAATAATTTTAGTAAGAAAGTAATATTACTTACATTAGATTCCTTCTTCAAATACATGTTTTACTAATTCGTTAATACTACGTTTAATATTTTTTTTGGAATTTCAGAAATACTATTAATTATTAATAATAATAATTCTCCCAACCCTACCCGAACATGATTTAACGGGGGCAGTCCGTAGTAGAATATGCTAACAGAAGTTTGTCAGTCAATACAAACCCAATGTGAAGCAATTGCTTCAGATCAGCTGTTATGTTCAACAGATACCTCGCCCGATCCAAACGCACCTGTAAAATCCATGGAAAAAAAATTGGAAAGCAAAGCACTACCTATTGTTTTTTTTAGGATTTGTATAGCTTCAAATGTGTCAAACCTTTTTTAATGGCTGGGATATATAGTTGATATTAGGCCAAGCGCACATTAAATTCGCTTCGCGCCGTAGGCAATGGGCCGCATTTCGAAAAATACCAGCTGTCTGGCCCGCCTGATACGTCCATTGATTAGAAAAAATGCACAGTCACGAATATAAATACTTAAAACTTACGCAAAATTTACTACTTTTCTTTAAAAACTTGCATGACCCCTGTTCACACAGTGCATCCATTGACACAAAGATTGAAATGCGTTACATTAACTTTTACCGTAAAACTTGATTTTCCACTCCAAAAAGTAAATAATTTCCCAATCGCAATATTGTTTGCGTAGAATTATTTAATTTAAAGAATTATTGGTTCGTTTTTGGAGTCTTTTTGGGGTTCGTTTACCCCTTATATTTATGCTCGCGACTGTACCTAGTTACTTACGTAAGTGACGTTGGAGGAGGATATTCTTGATACGGAGCGGCGCGACTATATGTGCGTAAGCCTTAAGTGTATGTATGTATAGGCCGACCTTTTATTTTTAATATTAAAAAATATTATTGCTTATAAAAAAGTTAATTCCAAGATCTGAGATTGTGGCTATACTTATTTTTTTACTGAAAACACTTAATTTAGTCGAAAACGAAGCACAAAGTAGTGATAAATAATAAAATCATAAGAAATACCTTCAGTGAAACTAACACAAATTTTAATTATTTATTAACCACGTTTTCGTGAACGTAGGACACCACAATCTATTGTTAGTAAAACTTTGTAATGCCCATTTTCACTATCAACAAGCGCCTCCCAAAAACGCCTAACTCTCGGCGTTATAATAAATATGCATTCATTAGGGTGTCGCCTAAATTTTTGGTGAAAACGGGCACATCTACCATTACATACATTAAAGTCAACACTTATTTTAGACACATGAAACAAAAATTTAGATTACACCAAAACATATTTAACTTAATCATTTAATTTTTATTATTTTTTGATACTTCCTTTATTATAGGATCTGTCAAACTGGTACGGTCACACTTAAATGTGTGGTGTTCATGGCCGGAATCGGGTCCGTGGTTTGTCTACACCGTTTAAAGGACTTTTAGTAAAGCAATTTGAACCGTATAATATCGCAATCCTGCAATTTTTTTTATTAAACTATTCCGGTTTGACTTTTTATCGTATCTCTAAAAGCAGATTTTTGTAAATTAATACATTAAAATAGAGAGAAAATATTAATTATATACATAGAATATTATATACATGATCATCTACAACGCCAAATCGTATGCCAAATATTTTAAACCTAACTATGTGATCGACGCTTGGTTCAAATGAGGATAAGGTACACGTGCCCCGTCCTTAAAGGGTTCTGTAAGGGTAGAAGTATTTTAAATTTGAAATAAAAAAATAGAGGTGAGCTTCACATCGTTTCAAAATCGTCTTACAAGTCAATTTGTACACATTTAGGCATTTTCCCATCTCTAGGCTAAAAAGCTAAAAACAATTTGTTTACGAAAACGTTATCTAGCTACAGCATTTCCTAACTATTTAACAAATTAATATTAAATTAGAAACTCGCTTTATTAAAAGCAAAACGCGAATTTTTGTTATTTTTGCTAATAAATCCTTTGAAACTATTTTCATAAACCATTTTTACCTAGTGAACAATGTAGATAATATGTACACCGTACAAAAAGTTTATGGACATATCATTCCAAATCAATTGGCATTACTTCGGATAAATCCTGTTTCAATATGAACGTTGTTTGTTTAAAAAGCAGGAATTTTACGATACATTTAGCTTCACAGCAATTTACATTACAATTGACAGTTTTAGCACCATAGATAATACATATTTCTAAGACTAATCATATGCTATGATATCTTGAACAATTAAAATGCGATCTACGACGTAGCTTGCTACGCCGTAGTAACATGCTCGCGTAGGTCGTGCTACGCGCCATTACAAACGCAATTTGGTGCATAAATCACTTATATCGGACCTCTCGCTCGCACTTACGATCATTATGTATACTGCTATCGGAGTGTTTAACTGTATTGATTGTATTATCGATAGAAGAAATCGATTAAGTAATATTAAAATGTTAAAAATGATTCATCATGATATTTTCACATTTATAATTAGTAACAAAAAATAATCCAGCTAGGAACGTGTTTTGCGTTCATTTTTTTAATAACTCTTGACGTCCCTTGGAAAATTACTAATGGATAATTTACTACCTGCGTGTCCGCATTAGCTGATTATCGACAAACAACTTGCGCTTATAGTGCATCGTTATTGCTAAAGTGATTTATGACATAAAATTGCGTTTGTAATTTCCCAAGTAGGTATAGGAGGTGTTCCTATGACACAAACAAAATATAGACCACCAGCTTCTAGTACAATAAATTCGAAACAAACAACGTTTATTGAAAATATCTTTGTCACAAATTCGCTTAGCTAGGAACTCTTTCAAGAACCCCTAATCTATTTTAGTAAAAAACAATCTTCCTACTCCCTCTCAAAGTCTATTGTTGACCTATTTTATCCATCAAGTTTTATACTTAGAAATAGGTGTTAAACAAAGCTATCCCGTTTGCTATAGTTGCTATCCCATTATTGTATACTATAAAGTACTACGCATGCTAAGCCTAAAGGCGCCTACACACTATTATTTGACTGTTACCACACTTATCAATGTAGAATATGGTTATCCCGGTCAAAAGCAACTTTAATTATGTCCATTTTTACTTATAAAATATATACGATATATAAATATGTTAGGTTTTGGCGGGTAATCTATAGATCTACTGAAACGATTTTGATTATTCTTTTACCAATAAAAAGCCACGTTATCTGTGTGTGTACGAGTGTCGTAGGCTATATATATAACATCACCCTACGATACTTAGAAACCGCTGGGCACAGCTAGTGAGATACCCCATATTACACGGTACTTAAACATAACTGGCAAAGTCTGGGTAAACCAAACTAAGTAAAAAAAACCTCTGCCTAAACCTTTGTCGACAGGCGTGATGTTATTTATGTTACACACATAAATCTCGTTCTGAACAGATCAAACAGGTCCGTGTTTTCAAGTCAAGTGGCTCACTCTCCTGCCGCCGGGGTTGCGGGTTGTTCGAAAGACATACCGCGGCCCTGGGGCCCTACTCTCTTTCTCCGAAACGTAACTTCGTTAACGAACGAAAGTCAAAAGTAGTTACGTTTGTAACCCTACTCTATATCATTTTGCGTGAATTAGAGTAGGTTTAGAAAATTTTAATGTCAAATAAACTTCGGACGTCCGAAATTTCGAAATGAAAGAAATAAAATGAAACCGTGGTAGAAAACGTTCGAAGTTTCGGCCGCAATTTCGTTTTACGTAGAATTAGAGTAGACCCCCTGGAACGTAAAGGGCAATAGAAGGAACATGGGTGGGTTTTAGTCAGTATAAGTCTGACACTCCCCCCCCGCTCCGCCCAGAGGAAAATATTTGACGATAACTCCAAAAAAAAAGTCACTCACTCTCTTGTTAGAGATATTGTCGCCGTACGGGTTTGTAGCCCCATATTAATGTATACGTGTCTTTAAAGCTTTTCAGCTGTTTTAGTCATTTTGTTATGTAGCTGTATTGTCATGGATACATAAATCAGACGAACCCTCTAGAAGTCGTAGTGCTCGGTATAGTGTGTAGGAGCCTTATGGCATTTACTTCCTGTCAACTTTCGAAACCTAACTTAACTGTGAAATGAAATTGATACAAACAAAATTAAATACTATAGTGCATTGAAGTCCAGCTACCCTACCATGACATGTTAAAGCAGAACTTATTCCGCTGAGGGAAAGGGACAGAGCTATACAGGGTGTCTAGCACCATCTCTTTCACTCAATGGAATAAGTTCTGCTTTAAGATGTCATAGTAGGCCTACAGTTCTCACTAATACAATATTAAAGTGGCCTAAAATCAAATCATTGATATATAAAAACCCAAAAAACACACTCAGCGACAAAAAAGACCCCAAAATTTTACATTTGCATAAAAAAGAAAAATCACTATGCGGATTATTTGAGTCCTTTGGATAAATATACCGTTTGATTCAATCCATCCATGCGACACTTTTAACAGCGAAATTTAAAAAAAAAACTCAGCATCTACGGTTTTATATAAAAATGCCTAAAATGAAGAAATTGTATTTTCCTTTTAATTCAATAACTCTTCTCCTCTACTTATATAAAACGTATTTAAGTAGAATCTTATTTCGTCCATTTTTTGTAAAATAAAATATAAAACTATTTCTACTCCTTTTAAAAATGGCAGCAAAATTACAAATCTTTAGAATAATCGGTGTAGCTTTCAAAATGTCCCCTTAGAATTTTCTCTAAATGTCTTTGCTTGAAAAATCCTTGTAGATAGGTTAATAAGAAAATGTGATAATAAAAAAAAAACTTAAACATCTTGTTGTGACTCGATATGCTTTTTTATTCAGTTGAAATGCAAATCTATCTTTTAATTAATCTGGCAACATTAAAAAGTGCACACTTATTTTGAAAATAATTTTTTTTCCTTTTTTAACGAATTTTTTGTCGTGTTTATTTATTTGGATTTAGTCATATGAGTTGAATATTTAAAATAATTGTATTTTTGTATAATAAATATATGTGTAATAAAAATGTATCATATAAGTCGATGTTTCACATAAGTATTGTTTTGTAACTGATAATAATGTGATGTTAATTAGTATTTTGTATAAAAACGATTTGATAACTAGAAAAAAACTCATGCGATTCGGTGAAAGAGGTAAAAGTGGTCGAGTACCAAGTTTTGTTATTAATTGTTCTAGGCCGAGCTTAAATCGATGTTAAATATAAAATGAGTATAATGTAGTTATTGTTGAAATACCCTGATTGTGTGTAGCGGCCTTCTGTGTATATTTTTTAATGTTAAATATATGAACGGCGGGCAAAAGAGTTAAGTTTCAAGTGACCTCTGCTTTTTCGAGGCAGTCAAAAAAAAAATCCCAGAGTCTAAAAAGTATTAAGGTAAAAAACGTCGCGTTGGCTCAAAGAAACTTCTTTTTTGATTGATGGTACTTTCATTTTCTATTTTTATCTATGTGCATGAGATAATACTGATAACTTACAATAATAACAGTTGTCCATGGAACTGTACAGAAGGAAATATTACCCAGCTGATATCAAAACCTAAGTTTAAAATAAATTCTCTCTTATTTTATAAAACATAAATGTAGTGCAGACTGCGACACTCATATTTTAGTGGAGAAACATATTGTTTTCTTGTTCAAACCAAATTTTCTATTTCACAGTTTCAAAAAAATACGTGATATTTGCCGAAGAAACTCTCCTTCGTGAGATTGAGTAAAACTTGACTCGAACCTCCCCACGCCTCACGCGATTAATATACGCCCTGTTGGAGCATGCTACAAACAGCTACCCTACCATGACGTCTGAAAGCAGAACTTATTCCGCTGAGGGAAAGAGACAGAGCTATACAGGGTGTCTAGCACCATCTCTTTCTCACACAGGAATAAGAACTGCTATAAGATATCATGGTAACCCTGCAGTACTCAAGTAGAGGAAACAAATAATTACACAAGGCGACTAATAAAGCTATACAAAGCAGTGTACGAATATCTGTACAAAGCGAGGCCATTTTTATTGGGGATGTATAACTTCATGTGTCACCGTGTGTACAGCGGGTAACACTTGACAAAAGGTCACGTAGGACTCGCACCGCCTGAGGCGGCGTACTTAACCCTTTTGCCAATTTTAGTTAACTTATATTAACAAAAATCTTAATATGTGTTGTGATGGTATAACGTCTAGCTTTAAATATCTACAAATGAGTTATCTATATCTTACGCACAATGAAACATCGCTCAATTACCTACTTAAAGTGCTACAAGGATCTTTTGGCGCTCAAAAAGACGTTGAAAGTGCGCCACTTTAGGTGACCGATTGAGTAAAATGTGTTAAAAACAAGATGGTTGAGTTAGTTCCAATTTCAGTCACAAGCCAAAATATCCTTGTAATATTTTTTTACCCTTTAGCGCAAATGTATTCATTGAAAATTATTTAATTGTTTAAAACGTGTTCTTAAATTAATTCCGATGTTAATTTGTTATTAAAGTCTCAAAATGCTTGTAGAAAAAAACTTATTATTTGATGCTTCATTGTTCCAACTTCTTATTTATTCAATCAGAGCTAACTTATTGTTAATCGATGTTATGAATCTAAGGAAATTCTGTACAGTCTTTTCAATGTTATTTTACTTCTGCGAGGCATTTTGATAGTCTTGTCAGTGGTGCAAAGTCAGGGGTGAAATAAGTTTGAAAAAACACAGGACGATGTGAGTGAAAAAATCCATAGTAATATTAAAATATTTCAAGGTAATTTTACTGACATTTTGTAATTTTAAAAGCAAAGGGCCGAGATAAAGTGACAGTCGGTCAACGTAAATAATCATGGAGACATCGAAAATTCGAAGCGGAGAAGTGACGTTCAAAATACAACCAATAATGGAAGAAACGAAAGATGCAATGTAGTTTTCAACTAATTGGATTGGTTGATTGTCGTTAAGCAAGCTAAGGTTTGTGTCAATTGGGTAGTTGACACCATTAACCAATAATTTAAAAACACAATTTTTCTGAAAGAACACCTTATTCTAGACCTGAGAACTCCATTTATTTCAAAATAACTTTAAAATTCGAGTTTTAGTTGTTTTTAAATCAATAAATAGTTACGTCATTGACTTGACAACTTAGTGACATACAAAATCTATGGGGGAAGCGCGTTTTGACAGCTCATAAAAAGTATATCAATAAAATTGATTGGTGGTGTCAACTACCCTATTCTAATAAATTTCATTGTAAGTAAAAATAAGTACGAAACTTTGAAAGGCATTGCCATTTGTCTAGGCCCTCTGCTTTGCTTTGATATACATAAACCATTTCACTTGTCTGTTTTTATTATAGATCTTTGGTAAAAACGTAAATTCAGCTGTACCTAACATGAAAATAACTAGATGATACAAAATGGCTACTTTATTGATTTCTTCGCCTGGCACTAAGTGTTAAATGTAAGGTTGGAATACGATGATGTTTGTTATAAAATGTTTATATTTGTAAATCTGTTGTTTCATTTTCTTGTCCTTTTCCCATTACCTACCAAAAAAATATCCTATGTTGTCCCACTGCTAGCCGCTACTTCCTCTAAAACTATTGCATCGAGTGTGCTACGTGTTCTCAAGATATGTTGAGTAGGAATCATCGAATATATAGTATAATATCGAATTATAAAGCGTCGTAAGTTTGCACCAACGAATTCTGTGACGCATACCATGACACCGAATGTAAGTCTTTCACTCAGTAAATAGCAGTATTTGACTTGGTACGAATTACTGACCACAACGCATGTTACAACAAAATCACGCCAAACAGCGTGACCCCGAAATAACGAAACAACGACCGTACGGTATCACCGTCAGCAAAAGAAAACTATGTTTTTTTCTTCCTTTTTCCATTAATAAAAAAAAAATGGATTTGGACTCTTCCAAATTAAAAAGTGATGACCATGACAGAGCGACTGACTAGACACAAATAGGAAACAGTAAACAGCCACACAGAAATAGCCTGTGAAGGTTAGGACCTTCACCTGTGTGGCTGTTTATGTTATACTGTTGGAAGTATCTAATGGATCACAAGCCTCATCCATTTCTATTTAATAATCTACCAAGCGATCCCAACCACCATAAAACTAACCAACTATTTTGGCATGCGCTGTATGTTTTAGGCTTATGGTTTAGGTACAGTCAGCATCAAAAGTAGATGACCACATTCAGATTTTCAAAATCACTGTGCATTATATCACCCATAAATCGCTCAACAAGATAGAGCGCCAGTTTTGAATGAACATCATTAGAGTTCAAAATTAACTGAACACTACTCGTCAAAGGTCACTAAACACCGTTATGCCAAAAATTGCCGATCGTTATAATATCCGAAAACATCTCAACATTCAGTTTTACAAAAGTCACTGAACAAAATAAAATACTTGTTTTGTTTTTCTAGTGTAATCACAGAAACGTCCAAAAATAATTTAACACCATAAAGAACGAAAGTTACTGAACATTATTTTGTTTTTGATACGTAGCGTGTAAACTATGGAATTCAATCCCGACTCGAGATCGTAAAGTCGAGGATTTAGAAATGTCAATCCCGCGGGATCCCGAAAATTTTAGGATCTCGTCTAGTTAAAAAAAAATCACATGACTAAATACGATGAAAACTGATTGTTTGTGATAGTGACGTTAATTAAAACAAAATATTATTTGAAAGAAAACAAAAGCCTTTATTTATATTAATAACTAACTAATTAACAGTTTTACTAATATGAACATAATTAAAAAGTAGGTATTAAGGTAGGTAGGCTCAAGGAGATTAAAAAGTAGTTACGGGTGATTTCGAAAGTAACTTCTTAAAAAAAAAAACAAAGTGTGTCAAGTGTACTATCTGCTAACCGACAAAATTACACGAGATCTCGCGAGATCGGGATTGCATTCCCTAGTGTAAACTTATACTATACTATCAAAAGTAGCTGAACTGCAAACTAAAAATGTGCGCGTTACTATCTTCAGAGTTTTAAAACCAATCTTGTCCTATCCAAACTAAATCATGTAAGAAAAAGTTAAAGGGGTAGAACTTTTCTACCAACCTACTTGGACCGAGTGAAAATGCATAAAAAAAGCATGGCAGGCAGCTCGCAACGCCTCTTTTTTTTTGGTTTAAAAACAAAAGAGGACAGAAGAATATGGTGTCAGTTATCAATTGCGTTTTAGTGACAATAAACATTATAATTCCATTTAATATTCATATTGGTATAACGTCGAGTTTTAAATAGGATTGATAGCTGTCACACGTGCAGGAGAGATATTTAATTTTCTTAATAAAAAAAATTGTTGATAATAGGGTGGTGAATTACATTTGCATGTGTCTACTTAGTTTATATACCAAATACATAATATACGTACAAAAAAACACACACATAAAACCCAAAAAATATTTCATTTTGTTTAGCCACTCAAGCGTCCAGCCCGCGCAACTAATATCCAGTCAAGCGTCCATGGCTAATAAGGTATCCAAAACCAAGGGAGCGTTGTACGTCCTGGATACTTCATTAGCCATAGCGACTACTTTTATAAAATCGACATCTATGAAAAATCTACGGTACTGCTTGAGAGTTTTGTTAGTTGAATCGATAGCTAAAGAAATACTCAAAACAAAAAACAGATGGCAGTATAATATAGCCTTGACGAATGGTTAAAAAATATTATTCTTCAGTCGCAGTTTGTTGTTCTGTGGTGTAAGGTCAACAAGTGTTTTAAATTATGTCGTAAGTACTTGAGTTTTATTTATTTTTTCTTAGATTATACATCAAAATAAACTAGAAGATTTGTGCTTTATAATTACGTATACATAGCACAGTTTTAATTGTAAAATTGAGTCATATTTTGAATTCAAAGTATAGGTGTTTCGAAAAAAATTGTCGCTCTTCAGTACTCGATCAAATTTTAGTTCTATTTACGTTGTGTTTCAGTAAAATAATATTTAAAGAACGAGTAATAGTTCGTAATAAACATAATAATGCACTTTAAAAACGTAAATATACTGTATTCGTGGAAGATTCCTTAAAAATATCATTGTGTTCCTCAGGTTTTTTGATGTGGATGGTTCAGTATCCACGGACGTAACTAGAATGGTTCAAAATAAGGGTCGGTACAAACAACAAAATATGTTTGCAATATTTTTGCTGTTTTGGATGTAATGTTTTATTCGCTTGCTTGGTGGTGTTTCATCATGCTTTTATCTCACACTTTTTGTTCTTGTGATTTAGTAATGTTGTGTTTTTTTATGATTGTCGGATTTTGCTCAATTTTTTAATTTCGCTTTACTAACATGAAGGATATGTTCTAAGATTTCTACTCACTTTATTTTCCTAGTGTGTTTTGACAATTTACTTAATTCTCATATTTAATAAAAACCACTAACTAGGTATCGGTATACGAATTTGCGCTTATTTCCTTAGTTGTTTTTGAAAATATTGATGTCGTAATCGTAATATACCATGCGCATTACAGGCTTATTGGAAAAATACTAACAACCTTTTCTGAGATATTGCGTTTTATTTAAAACCCCAACTAAAAAGCATTACTACCTTTTTTAAGTTGCGTAAAAGTGTGTGGGAGGCCTTAGGCGGCCATATTGCTTATATTTTGCGTTCGCGAGCGAGTCGAAATCACTCCGACACATCACGTTAAAATTATAAACAGAGGTGTTTTGTTTTGATTAATTTAAGTACTTAGCGTTAACAAAACTTAAACATCCATGCACCAAATGAAAGGACATTACGTCTAGTTTGTTGTGAGATTGTTTAATTGGTAAAATAAACAATATTATTGCGTTGTGGTACGAATTAATAAAATTTATATGTTTATTTTTCTCCAAATTCTAGGTTTACACCCGTTTTTAATATCTTAAATTAGATTTTTAGATAGTTAAATATACATAGGTTAAATGTGTGTTCTTCTATAAATTTTTCCTTGTTTTTTTCATTACCCTAGCTATTGTGGTTATGTAGTTATGTAGGTTTTTGTCACAGCATGCGAGCGCGGTAGCGCTTGATTCAGGGCCGCGCGTATCTGGACGTTCAAGGGTATATTGGTTGCGCGGCTTGGACGTACAACGCTCCTTTGATTTTGGATACCTTATTAGCCATGGACGCTTGAGTGGGTAAGGACTATACATATAGAGACGAAGAATGTTATGCTTTTTTTATTATAACTTTGTTAGTGACTTTTGAAAAGTGATGCTTTTGTGTCCTTAATCTGAGTGCCATGTTTGCCCTGTTTGCCATAGGTGCCCATAGAGCCCTTATTGCAACGCGTGCCAGGTTTGCCCTGTTTGCCATAGGTGCCCTTATTGATCTGGGTGTCATGTTTGCTCTGTTTGCCAAAGGTGCCCATAGTGCCCTTATTGATCTGAGTGTCGTGTTTGCCATGTTTTCCATAGGTGCCCACAGTGCCTTTATTGCATCGAGTGCCATGTTTGCCATAATAGGTGCCCATAGGGCCCGTATTACACTGAGTGTCATGTGTGCCCTGTTTGCGAAAGGTGCCGTAAGTGCCCCTATTTATCTGAGTGCCATGTTTGCCCTGTTTGCCTTAGGTAGCCATAGAGCCCTTATATCATCGAGTGCCATGTTTGCCCTGTTTGCCATAGTTGTCCATAGAGCTCTTTTTGCAACGAGTGCCATGTTTGCCCTATTTGCCATAAGTAGCCATAGAGCCCTTATAGCACCGAGTGCCATGTTTGCCCTGTTTGCCATAGTTGTCCATAGAGCTCTTATTGCAACGAGTACCATGTTTGCCCTATTTGCCATAGGTGCCGTAAGTGCCCCTATATATCTGAGTGCCATGTTTGCCCTGTTTGCCATAGGTAGCCATAGAGCCCTTATAGCATCGAGTGCCATGTTTGCCCTGTTTGCCATAGTTGTCCATAGAACTCTTATTGCACCGAGTACCATGATTGCCCTGTTTGCCAAAGGTAGCCATAGAGCCCTTATAGCACCGAGTGCCATGTTTGCCCTGTTTGCCATAGTTGTCCATAGAGCTCTTATTGCAACGAGTGCTATGTTTGCCCTATTTGCCATAGGTGCCTTAAGTGTCCTTATCTATCCGAGTGCCATCTTTGACCTGGTTGCCATATGTGCCCTTATTGCACCGAGAGCCTTGTTTGCCCTGTTTGCCATAGGTGCCATAGAGCCACTATTTCAACGAGTGCCATTTTTGCCCTGTTTGCCATAGGTGCCGTAAGTGTCCTTATTTACCCGAGTGCCTTGTTTGCCCTGGTTGCCATATGTGCCCTTAATGCACCGTGTTCCTTGTTTGCCCTGTTTGCCATAGGTGCCCATAGAGCCCTTATTTCAACGAGTGCCATTTTTGCCCTGTTTGCCATAGGTGCCTTAAGTTTCATTATCTACCCGAGTGCCTTGTTTGCCCTGTTTGCCATAGGTGCCCTTTGAGCCCTTATTTTAACGAGTGCCATGTTTGCCCTGATTGCAATATGTGCAATTATTACACCGAGTGCCATGTTTGCCCTGTTTGCCATAGGTGCCATAGAGCCACTATTTCAACGAGTGCCATTTTTGCCCTGTTTGCCATAGGTGCCGTAAGTGTCCTTATTTACTCGAGTGCCTTGTTTGCCCTGGTTGCCATATGTGCCCTTAATGCACCGAGTGCCTTGTTTGCCCTGTTTGCCACAGGTGCCATAGAGCCCTTATTTCAGCGAGTGCCATTTTTGCCCTGTTTGCCATAGGTGCCGTAAGTGTCCTTATTTACCCGAGTGCCTTGTTTGCCCTGTTTGCCATAGGTGCCCTTTGAGCCTCTATTTTAACGAGTGCCATGTTTGCCCTGATTGCAATATGTGCAATTATTGCACCAAGTGCCATGTTTGCCATAGGTGCCTTAAGTGTCCTTATTTATCTGAGTGCCATGTTTGTCCTCTGACATTTTAAATTGACATCTAGCTGACATTTTATATAATCTAATGTAATCATTGTTGCGGGGATTTCAAATTGGCTTATGTTTAACTTACCACCAGATATAGTAACAAATAGCAGACAAAAATAGTAAATGATCACCAAAATGAAACCCTCATTTTAATGTAAAATTATAACCAATGTTTTAACACTTTGCTATCCTATTTAAGCAAAATGACTCCAAATAAATCGTGGTTAACCCAAAAATAGTAAATGATCACCAAAATTAAACCAGCATTTTAAAGTAAAATTATAACCAAAGTTTTTATTTCTGGGTAGTTTAAAAAAACGGGGTACTCTGAGTCATATTGTTAACCATATTGAGGTTATAATTCGATTAGATTTGGTGATCATTATCTACACATTTGGTGGTCGAATACAATTTAAAGTGCAGTCGTGACTAAAATAGCTGGTACTATTGTAATTTAGGACATTATTTTTGTGGTGTTAAGTAGATATTTTTGGTTACATAACTAAGGGTATCGATCAAGGGTCATTATATTTAACCCCTTTCAAATTCTGAGTATGTGCGCTACACATTTAATATTCATATTGGTATTACGTCGAGTTTTAAATAGGATTGATAGCTGTCACACGTGCAGGAGAGATATCTATTTTATTTTCTTAATAAAAAAAATAAAAAAATAAATTGTTTAGTGACTTTTGTAAAGTGATGGTCACCTACTTATGCCCTTTTATGAAAATCATTCATTTCTGGCGTCGTCATGTTGATCGATTAAGGTGTACTACGGTGTACAGTGATTTTGAAAATCTAAATGTGGTCATCAACTTTTGATGTTGACTGTACCTACCTACATATTATTCTTTCGATTACAGAGAAATTCTATAAGAATAAAGAATCTTTAAACCCAAATTCTTATTCCGTATTGCCTCGTGCTCGTAGATATGAAGGTTTGATTTATAACATCTTCGGAAGGAAGGAAAGGAACTTGACAAGAACTCGAACCTACTTCAAGTTTACTTGTTGTTAACCTCCAAACCACAGAACAGATAAAAGAGGTTAGAAAGGAAATAGTTCCTGATTTGTATCAGAACGCGTGTCGCCGTTTGTCTCCCACTCTTTAACTTCACTACAAGGAAGAGACCAATGCATACGCGGATTACGCACACAAATAAACAAAACGCATATAGATCGTGAGTTTGCTATTGGTTGTCACACTAACGCAATTACTGCGTTTGACGTACACTCATACACGCGTAAAATCTCATGTATGCTAGGGCGACTAAAAGGTCGATTGTTGATATCGATAAAATTAATGCAATCTTGGCTTTTACTTTGCAAGTATTGTGGATTATGTGGACTTCTGTAATGCATGTTGTGAATATTGTATTCATGCGAATATAGAAACAAATAAATAAAAGTGAATAAAAAAAAAAAAAAAAAAAACTTAACTGAATTTTAAAACCAATTTTCGTACATTTATTGTTTAACTGACATATATTTACATTTTTAAATATTTCTGAAAAAAAAATTAAAACATTTAAAAATAGTAGCCCACCGGCATCGGGAACAGGGTCCAAGCTGCCGGCGGTCAGGGCTCCAGAGAAAGGAACCTCCTAACAATACGAGCCGTGTCCAGGAGTACCGCTTTCTGTATCAAACCCTTGATCCAGCTGCCTAACGAGAGCCTCGTCAGGTATTGGTCGAGGCTCTTGGCAATTAAGCCATTGGCAGATACGACTATGTCGACAACCTCGCGAGCCAAGTCAATATACTTGATTTGCTTATCTTTTTCGGCTTTCACGAAAAAGATAAGCAAACCAATTTTATTATTAACATTAAGATTTAACATGGAATATTTACCATGTTTATTAGAGAAAGTCCGTTGCCTCTCAACTTTAAATTTCTGGTGCTTATCACCAGTTCAAAAAGAAAAAAAATGTCCCTGAAATAATACCTAGTGTATTTATTAAGTAGCATACGCTTGCTCTCTTTTAAATTGGAGTTTTTTTTTAAATGAAAAGCTTCTTTCTTTTCCCTGACTTTATTGTTACGTATTTATCATCATAGAAATGTTGCGAACAAATTGTGCTACATTTAGTAGTTTCTTTATACCTGGATCCGTTGGAAACCTAAAACATATTAAATCATAATAATATGTCAGTTTCAATTGAAAAATTACATAAAACTTATACACAAAAAAAAATACAAAAACCTCACTCAAAATCTATCTTAGTAATTGGTCATAATATATATTACTGGCTTTTGCCCGCGGCTTCGCTCGCGTTAAATTCGGGGTAACACAGTTCCCCTTGCGCCTTATTGATTTGTAATACTTATTGATTTGTTTGGGACTCATAAAAGTTGCTGGGTGGTTAAATATTTTCTTATTAACATTAAATACCTCTAAAACTAAATATATTGCATTCACAAAATATAACAACAGTCAACCTGGACCTAATCATAATCTTAGACTACATAGCTGTGATGACCCCACTAGCACTAGTTGTTCTTGCAATAAAATAGAAAAAGTGACTGATATAAAATATCTTGGTATCATAGTAGACCAACGATTATCGTGGCATTTACATACGGACATGGTCATGTCTCGTACTAGAAAACTCATTTGGATTTTCAAGACTTTAAGACATGTTACCTCAAAGACTCTACTAAAACAAATATACGTGTCGCTGGCCCAGTCAGTTCTAGTGTATTGTATACCTATTTGGGGCGGGGCTACTAAAATTAAATTCCTTGAACTGGAAAGAGCGCAAAGATCTCTTTTGAAAGTGATGTATTTTAAACCGTACAGATTTCCCACTGAAAACCTTTACTCACTTAGTGGCCTTCTCTCGGTTAGGAAATTATATGTACTCTATGTCACTCTAAAACTACATAAATCCCTCCGTTATGACTCTAGCCTTAACAAAAAAAGAAGAAAATACCTTGTTGCACCAGAAGTGTCGGTTAAAACCTCATATGCAAAAAGACAGTTCACCAGGCAATCCGCCTTCATCTACAATAAACTAAATAA
Source organism: Ochropleura leucogaster (assembly GCA_958449745.1). Lineage (NCBI taxonomy): Eukaryota > Metazoa > Arthropoda > Insecta > Lepidoptera > Noctuidae > Ochropleura > Ochropleura leucogaster. The sequence goes on along the minus strand of OY288221.1, from coordinate 8,591,696 downwards.
AATTTTAAATATTTATACTATGACATATACAGAATGTAAAAATAGTTTAATAGACTGGCTAAAATATAAGAGCTATGACGACATCGAGACACTGTTACAAAATAACACAAGATAATATAATTTAACCATAAAGGACACACTCACACACACACAAACACATACACCACTCCACACCACACCACACCACATTACACCACACCACTAAACACCACACCACACATACATACTTGCCTAGATATAAGTTGAATTTCTTTTGCGTAAATGTGCACTACTCAATTATTATTGTTACTATATAGTTTTAGAAGAGCGGGGTCTCCTAGCACAGGTATCCAATACTTAAAAGGAGGCCTCTATTGTAAAAATTGTATATGTTTTTAATCTGGTAACTGAAATAAAAAAATAGCAACGCTAAGTTTTCCCTTTTCTTCCCTCTTTCTCCCTTACATCCTACTTTTTTTTAAAAAAAAAGCTTTTGTCCGTCTCCTGGTTCCCAACTATCTCTGTACCTAAATTCATCAAAATCGGTTTAGCCATTAAAGCGCGAAGAGGTAACAAACAAACAAACAAACTCACTTTCGCTTTTATAATATTAGTAAGGATTATTTAAGTTATAAAGTGTACTATTGATAATAATCAATTGTATCATAGTAATTGTCGATATTGTTTACAAATTGGCACAGTACTATCGATGTGCCTAGATTTACCTTTGGCTCGGCACTTGGGACTCTCGCAGTGAACGTTATACATTGCGCGATCGCTCACGTAGTGCAAAATGCATCCATCTTAATTGCAAGCAATATATTACTATTTGTCTACCTGCGATTATTTCGTTTTTGTCTACAAAGTTCATAATACTAATGTTAAAATTACAAATATCACAAGTATTTTAACGTTTTTGGACTAACCGGTGGAAAAAAATCCCTTCTCGTGCTAGACTACATGCCTGGCTTCTTTTCCGACACGTTATAATAGCGCAAGACGGCATAATTTAATATTTTTTGCGCAGCTTACGCACGCTGTCAAAACAAAAGCGCGATTGATGGCCGGTAAAGTAAATTTTGGTTGATGTTGAGTATTTGCTCATAACCGCGGCGCGCGTGCCCCGCCCACAAGGCCCTTCTAATCTCCTTTATATGTTCTGTGCTCCAAACTGTGCAAAATTGACTGCATGAGTACCTATGGCTTACGAGCACGACGGCCAATTAGGTGCCCACCGAAACGTCACGGGAGTCGCGCTTGTCGAATTGAATGGCATAAGGAACAAATTACCTACATGGACCCGGGAACAATTGGATAAAATTTTATTTTGCGATGAGTCTCGATTTCGGTTCAATCCCGATACTAGAAGGGTACGAGTGTAGGTACCGTCGTCCTGAAAATACTGAAAGACTGAGGTGCGTTCTGGAAGTGCATCCATACAACGGCTCAACAGTTATGGTATGGGCGGGTATTATGAACAACAGACGAACTGAGCTCGTTTTTGTAAATGGTAACATTAACGCTGTAAATAACGTTGAGGATGTTCTAAGGCCTCATGTTCATCCATTTGCACAAACGCTTGGCTTCGATTTCTCGTTGACGCATGTTAACGCGCGTTCGCATACAGGTTTGTACACACGGGAGTACTTGGCAAAGGAAAACATCCTGGTATTGTCTTGGCCTGCACAATCGCCAGACCACAACCCCATTGAGCATGCATGGGACATGCTCCAGAGACGTGTTTTAACGGACTTGGATGGAGTGACAACCACCCAACAACTGATGGACTTATAAATTAACTAGCTTTCGCCCGCGGCTTCGCCCGCGTTAAATTTGGGGTAACAGTTTCCCTTGCGCCTTATTGATTTGTAATAGCAACGCTAAGTTTTCCCTTCTCTTCCCTCTTTCTCCCTCACATCCCACTTTTTTCAAAAAATATTAGCCTATATCCATCTCCTGGTTACCTACTATGTCTGTACCAAAATTCATCCAAATCGGTTCAGCCATTAAAGCGTGAAGAGGTAACAAACAAACAAACTCACTTTCGCTTTTATAATATTAGTAAGGATTGGGAGCGATTGCCGCAGGATAAAATTTCAGTCTCATCGATTCTATGAATAATCGGTGCACGCAAGATCCCAATAACAGAGGAGCCCACACTTTGTTAATTTATGCAACTTTTGTACAACCATGTAATTTTAGTTTAGTTAATTAGGCACCATACTTTGCCCTAGGTACGTACTTAAACGCGTATAATTAACAAAATATTAGAGTTAAAACAGATGAATTTCTTAACAGAATTTCATTTCGGAATAGCTGTCTCAAAGATCAGACTTTTTATTACGTTCTAGGTTCTGGCCACTTCAGCTTTTTGTGCATCAATATGACAGATTTTAAAGTTATGTGTGGTAAAATAGAGATCACATTTCGAACTATCTATTAATTCGTATTAAATGTGGTGCGACTGGGTATAATAGAGCTGAGATGATCTTGATTCTGTATTTTTTTATTAGGAAACATTTTAAGAGAATGGTTTTACAATGACACCGAGTTTTTCTCAAGACCAGACACAAGTACTGCCCCTAATCTGCACATCTCATCCTCAAGGCTTAACAACTAGCGTTATCTACCGGCATCGAACGTAACTAGTATAACTGCAGTGGTTAGGATTACATCCATTGATGTTATATATCTATAGTGGCGCCATCTATCAATTTATACTCAAAATTTGCAGCTCCAACCAAACAACATTACTAGAATGCATGATATAATAACCTACCTGTAAGAAATTCGTAAACTAGTCTATAAGTTTATTTGATGTATTTCCAAAGCTGCTGCATCTGTATTCAATTGTTGGTAAGCCAAATAAATAAAATATACTGACATTACCATGTTGTAGTCGTTAAAATATTAATTTTAATCATTCATTCTATGAGCATTCATTTATTTACCAAGGAAATGTTACAGTAAATCATATTTAATTATAAAAGCTTAGTTTATAAATCTGTAGGTTCTGTGCTAATGATTTTTATAATAAGTAGTCATGTATGAAAGTGTTACGAATAAATTTTGAAACAAATAAAAAGGGAAACAAGTTTGACTTCCGGCTGAGGGCGGGCACGTTACTCGGCGGCAGACTGAGGAAGCGAAGCTTTTTGTGTTAGCGGTTAAATTGTATATTATAATAAAATTGTAAAGAATTAACTGACACCGCGTGTAATGTTCCCTTTTGAACACCGGTCAAAATAAATAAAAAAGTAGTTCCCGTTAGAAACAATATTACCGTTCAATAATACCTTAGGATAGTAGATGGCGCGCACGTGTATTTGTAAATGTAATCATGATTAAAATTTATTATTACAAGCAGAGTATACAGCCCGAATAGAAGAATAAGCGAAGCCGCGGGCAAAAGCTAGTGATAAAACATCTTAGTTTTAAATTAAAGAATTTATTTATTTCTTGGGACAGTTTGATGTCAAAAGGTACAAATAAAAACTCAAAATTTCCACAATAAGTTTATTCATCTTAGTTATATGATAAAGCTATCATTGAAATCACCTTTACCTACCACACATCCAGAATGAGTGTCCACTCAAGGTAGTACAACTTGTGCAAACATTATATACAGTTTTGGGCTACAGCTGCGACGCACATCTGATTTGGCCTTATTCTATCAAGATCTTACACTTCTCCATCATATTTGTGAATAAAGAGTGACAAGACTTCTAAATGTGACTATTAGACAATATTGCACGATTCTAGTAATCCAAATGCGTAAGGAATGTCGTACGAGCTAAGTTTTCACTCACAATGTATCTAATTAGAAAAAATACATCAATATTTTTCTATAGATAAATGGTTTTATAAAATTTTGACTGCCCCGTAAATGTGATAAGAGAAAATGTGAGTAAATGTAATTGACATTAATAAAAGTGAAATTCCATTTGTAAATAATCTTGAAGTTCTTATTTCATAAAAATGGTTGCATAAAATACTAAACACATTTTGACACAAGTTATTATTGTGCAGAATCTTAGGATAAAATTAATTCGTAAAAAATTACGTGTAACTTCCTCTTCCCATATAAGCTAAGTAAATTCATAAAATGGGGAGATTTGACATTTTGATCTTGGCAGTTGGAAGTGGTTTTTCTTAGACATTTTCTGTACCCATATTTAAGTTATTTTAATATATAATTAGGTAAAAAGAAGTCTGCAAGATGAAATAGATAATGTCTAAGTTATTTATAAGTAGGTGGTTGCATTAAGGTTTTATTCGAGGCGCAGAAGTTCAACATCGAAGACGAGGGTGGAGTTGGGGGGGATGACTCCGGGGTGGCCTTGCTGGCCGTAAGCGAAGTCGGGGGTGCAGGTCAGCTTGGCGCGTTCACCCACTGACATCTGTAAAGATAGAATACAACTAATTAAGCAAATGTAAGAAACAATACGGTGTGTTTTCTTCCTGAGGGCAACCAACCAAAAGGTCAGTTGTTAGACTGCAGAAAACATTTTGATTTAAAAATAAAGGTGACGGACAGGTGGCTCCTAAAAATTACATGGCATAGAAATAAATAATTTCACTTTAATCTTAATGATAAACAGGTAATAAATACTGTTGGGGTTACCCTAACATCCTGTGTGTACAAATATTGTTTCTTTCCACACCACAATTGTATGGGACTCAAACAAGCTACATGTGCAGTGAGTTTATAAAACAATGCTCATAAAGCATTGTAAGTGCCGTAGTAGTAAACAATTTTCATTTTAAAACCATTGTAATAGTTGTCATGTCTGTTTTTTACTAAGGCTAAAACCCAGCTAGGATCCAATTAAATGTGGTAAAAGATATTAGTAGAATCGGAACTGTCGGAACGTCCTGCCCCTTGCACATCAAATCTAATTTGGTGACCGAGAGTAAGACCACCTAGCAGCAGCTAGCAGTCAAATAGTGTTTTCAAACCATCTTTGTGTCTTGGGTATGTTTCGGAACTACTGATCTGATTATGAAAATTCTTTCAATAAAAGGAAGCTGTATTATTTTCCCGAGGGTATATACTACCATATGTATAGGCTATATTAGAAATGTTTGTTCGGTTAATTAACAACCATAAGGCGAGCATAGCTGTGGGTAAAACCTTGTTATACACTACTAGTCATTAAAATTTACCATGCTGTCATCAGATGCCGAGCAGTCAGCCTCAAAGAGATTCAATTGTTGTGCCATTTAAAATATCTAAATTCGAAATCCTTTCCAGAATGGGTACTTTACTGTAGCTAAATATTGTTACAATAACATGGAACACCAATTGTTGATAATGTGATGAATTTTTGGTAGTGTATCTTTTTAAAGTTGGACATTAAATGCTGGACATATTTAGACAAAATATATTCATTTAGTGTCTTATGCTCTGAACATCCTGGTGCTGTATCTAGTAGTTTATTTGCCAAACTCAATTTACTTTTTCGATGAGCTAGTACTGGCTAAAAAAAAGTCTATCATGACAACAAAATTCATTAATAACCCATTACTTAACCTTACAAACTTTACCCATTTACATCAATAATGTAAAAGTGTGCTCTCAGCATTACCAAGCAACAATTTTATCCTTTAATACTTTTAAAAGGATGTCATGTAGAACAGTTGTGACCAGTTGTGTGCTGAACACATTTAGCTTTGTCATGTATGATAGTCAAAAGGTTAATCATATTCTGTCAGTTGTATGAAATGGTTTTACCAAGGCAAATCCATGTGCTAAACAATATATTCTTCAAATAGAACTATGAAGACTATTCCTTACCTTAGCAACACCCTCATCCCAGCCTCGGATGACCTCTCCCTTGCCAATGCGGAACTTGAAAGGCTTGCCACGGTCGCGTGAGGAGTCGAACTTCTTGCCATTGGTCAGGGTGCCTGTGTAGTGCACAACCACTGTTTGGCCGGACTTGGGATAGGTAGACTCTGAAGAAGATAGAAGATATATTGTGATACATTCAGCTAAGTAATGAAATCATAATACTCAAAACAATTTTAGGAATGTTTGTTTGCACAACCTAAATTGAGTGAATAGAGAATTCTGCTGCTCATGACTAGAGTAACATTCGCATTTTACTTCATTCTTACTTGAAGCATTTTCAATACTACATAATAAATTAAACATAGTTATAAATACCATAATCTAATAAGACTTTCTAAAAGCATAGAGGCAACATACAATACAACCTAGATATGTTTTTGGTTGCAGAATTTTGGAATGGGTCCAGACAGTCTGCCAAACAAAATAATGGTTTCTAAGGAAAATGACTGGATATGCCAAATAACTTGTATACTTAATATTGTTGACACATAATGTTCATACTGTTATCGCATGTTGGTACTTATCTCAACTTATATAAATAGATAACAGCTTTAATTACTACAAGACGTTTTATGTGCCACTGTGTCTGGTAAACTAGGTGGAAATAATTAGCATAATGCAGTAGTTTTCCACACGTGGTATGTTCCCACGCATTTTCTATAGATGCTGGCAGAAGCCCTACCCACCCTTTCATATAGGTAGCGTGAATAAGAGAATTCACGTGAAAATACTGTTTATTTTTATTAGCAAGTAATATCGAAAATAAATATGAAACTGAGTAATCGAAAACAGATTGGTCATTGTTTGTACAAATTACCTGGCTATCGTGATTTATGAACGAGGCGTCACTCCGATGACCGCAAAAAAAGAGAATTAGTAAAACATCAGTACTTAAGCAGACGAGTAGCAATTAACTTTAAATGATTACTAATAACATCTAGCTCAGCGTGATGACTTAAAAATCCTGTAAATTATTCAGAAAAACTAAAGAAAACCGATGGGTTTTTTTTACTGCACCATGTCATTAACCTCTCAGTAAAAATGGAAATTTTAAAAACACTTACCGTCTCCAGGAGAAACGGTTTCCACGTTAACTCCCATGTTGGTTTAGATAACTTATTTACACGAATTAATAAATCCAATACCACGCGTCGCGGCTACGCCGATTTTCTCAATGATGGCGGAAAATTGGTGTTGCCAACAATAAAAGATTTGTCTATGGAAGTAATCTTCACTCCAATCTAGATGTTTATTTCTATGGTGTAATTTATATACGTATTTACGTTAGTTTGTTGTAAAATTCACCTCGTACTAATAAAGCTAGTAAATAACAGCAATGGCGAAATTTTAGATGGATTGATGTCCATCTAAAATTCATCCATTCATTTGTAATTATTATAAGTCAAATCATGAATTATTCGCATATTATGGGTAGATATTATGTCATAAATTAATGTTTCATAACTTTAACTAATCTTTTTTATCATTTCTGGTATACGAAACTTAAATAGGAATTCGAAATGAGGAGGTAATAAATAACTATACATATTTATGACCCTAGGTAGGACGTGCAGCAACCTGAAACGTGAATTAGGCGTCTGGATTACATTGTGAATAACAGATAATAATTTGTGCTCGTATCCAGGGATTTTTTTGCATTTAGCAGGTAAGTGTCAAATTGTATGTTAATATATTTATTTATTGTTGTATTTATTTATAATGTTGCAATCATCAAAACAACCCTGTAGGTAAGTTAATTTAGTAAAAAATAAAATAGGTTTTAATTGACTTAGATGGTGGGATTGATGATAATAATATTAACTTTTACATACAGTTTGACCTGCAAATTATAAAAAAAAAACTAAGAAAAATGTGAATTTCTCTGGTTACCGCGACTCTATAGAGCAAGATGGCGGTTAGTTCTAACTGTAGCCACGCATCATAAGATCCATGGAGCATCCGGTATGTTGTATCATGTATCCGGTCCTACCCTATCTACCCAAACAATTTGAATTTAAATCTAGTACCTACTTACCAAGTTACAAAGTACCTTATTAATAATTATTCAATAATAGTGTTAAGTTGGGTTGTTACTTTTATTGTATGTAACCACCAAAATATGCCACGGCCAAAATAGTAGTAATTGATAGTAGGCTTGTAACGGAGGCCTCCTTAGCGGAGGCGGAGGCGGATGCGGAGGCGATGAGCTTTGCCTCCGCGGATGCGGAGGTTAACGGAGGCGGAGGCGGAGGTGAAAGTGGATATAGAAAAATATTCATATATGGTAGAATAAAAAAGTCTGTATATCAATGAAATAGGTACATACATTGATAGTACGCTTTAATTACTTATTTAATCAACTAGTATTCAAAATTAAGAAGAGGCAAAATATATTTGACAAACAAGAGTTTGGCGGCTTTGGCACCTTCCAGACGATTTCTGAGAGGATCATAAATTAAGCCAGCTGATCTAAATCACTGGGCACTGAACTCGGCGGCGCCGATAAATATGTGCGAACGATGGGAGAAAAAGCTTGATATTTAGAGTTATGTCTCCACCACAATAAAGGGTCTTCATCTAATTAGGTTGGGTCGTCGTCGAGCGTCGCTGCTCGCGCGTTTTTGTACTGATTAACGTAAATACACCTCCGTTATAACTCCGCATATATTTGACGGAGGCGGAGGCGGATGCGGAGGTACGATTTCTTGCGGAGCTTCCGCAGTAACGGAGGCGGAGGCGAAGTTCCGTTACAACCCTAATTGATAGCACGGTCGATTGATTGAATGGATATAACGGCCAATCGAGTGGTTATGAATAGTACCTTACTACCCTACCTTAATGCAGAACGCTTAGGGGCGATCGATGTTGTAGTGTGGTTAGTGTGCCATGACACACTGTGTGTACGGGTAAGAAATACGTATACAAATAAGTTACTCTGTGGCTGCATTTAATATCTAAAATAATTAACGAGACTTACTTAATAGAAATCCTTAGCAATATTATAAGCGAAAGTTTGTTTACTTATTGCTGTTGCTCACTGTATGTACATAGCACCCAATCAGTTTATTTCTCTACTAGCTTCCGCCCGCGACTTCGTCCGCGTGGTATAGTTACTTTGGGCTATCGCTACCTTTATCCCGCGTGATGATCGAAAAAAACAAGTCTTTCTCCCCTTATCTCACTTTTTTTTAGTCTCTGTCCGTCTCCAGGGTCCCAAAATTTATCAAAACAAATGGTCATTTAGGCGTGAAGTTGTAAGAAACAAAAAAACTCATTTTCGCTTTAAAATATTAGTCTTGTTGTTTTTGTGTCGTCGCATTTAATCGACGTTGTGAAGGCGTGAATGTGTTCTGGTTATTGCTGAAATGCAACATTAATAAGTAATCTTCTTACTATGGCTACGGTGAAACTCAACCTATTCCTTGAATCGGGTTGTACTAGATCGTTAGCAACAAATAAGTAGTCCAGTTAACCAGACATCAAAACTGGTTGGTTACCGAGTAAGTCTACTCTCTAAGCAAAAAATCCCAGTGTCAGGCGGAAGTTATGGTCGTTTACTACTTCGTATTATTTACAGACTTTCTTTTTGCGGGTGTGAAATCACCAAATAACTTCCCCCGCTCTGTGCGGAGCGAGGGGGAGTGTCAGACTTTTACTGTCTAAAACTCATGTTTCTTCTTTCGCACGTTATGTTTTGCGCCCGCGGTATCTCTTTCGAAGAACTCGCAACCGCGGGCTACTTACGGACTTAAGATTAGTTAAAAGCCTATACTAAAAATGTATGACCCGATAATAGTTCCTACACTGAACCCGATGTATCCTCAAGACTCATGAAATGGAATTTAATAGTGAGTAGGGTTCATTTCGAGGTATCGAACTTCTTTCGAACGCACCCGTAACTTCGATGAAGGACTATGAGAGTAAAAGACTAAAGACCAAACAATAACGGATACAGGGGGACTAAAAGACAGATTCTACTACTACTAGAGTATTTTACTTATTTATTAAAACTTTATGCACAAGTAAAACCTGTACAAAGAAGGACTCAATGCCTTAGGCATTACCCCACTGTAGTTATTAAAGCTTTTAAACAAATAAAAATCAAATTAACCGAAGACCTTTGGGGATTGTCTATTAAAGTTTGTGAAGCTATCATTGAGACTATAGCACCGTACTTAGCCTTTATATTTAATTTGTGTGTGGACCAAGGAGTCTTCCCGGACCTCATGAAATACAGCAAGGTAATGCCACTTTTCAAATCTGGGGACAGTAAAGACACCAATAATTATAGACCCGTATCCGTTTTGCCGGTTTTCAGCAAGGTGTTTGAAAAGGTAATGCTTAACCAAATGCTCAACCACTTTAACACCAATAAAATATTACATGAAAAGCAGTATGGTTTCACCAAAGGACGTTGTACCACTGACGCCGGTGTCACCCTATTAAAACACATATTTACTGCGTGGGAAGAGGCACAGGACGCCATAGGGATCTTTTGTGACCTCTCAAAAGCATTTGATTGCGTGAACCACGAAACCCTTCTCTTAAAACTTGAACATTACGGCCTAGGGAAACTTGCCCTTAGTTTAGTTAAATCGTATTTAAATGATAGACAGCAGCAAGTACAAATAAATGGTGTCAATTCAATGGGTTTAAATGTAAAGATGGGTGTACCACAAGGATCGATATTAGGTCCCTTCCTCTTTTTAGTATATATAAATGATCTACCCCATTTGTTTAAAAACCAACCACAAATGGTGTTATTTGCTGACGATACCTCTTTAATATTTAAGATAAACAGACGTGCCACAAATCTTGACGACGTAAATAATGCCCTAATGCAGGTACATAATTGGTTTACGGCTAATAATTTAGTATTAAATGGGAAAAAAACGAAGTGTATAAGATTTGCTCTACCAAATGTCAAAAACAGTGAGTGTGACATAGTATTGAATCAAGAGAAACTAGAATTCGTCGAAAAAACTGTTTTCTTGGGAATAACACTCGATTCAAAGCTACAATGGGGTCCGCATATAACATCTCTTGCAGGACGCCTTAGTTCAGCAGCATATGCTGTTAGAAAAATCCGTCAGTTTACTGATGTTGATACCGCGAGACTAGTCTATTTTAGTTATTTTCATAGTATAATGTCATACGGTATTTTACTTTGGGGACGGGCTGCAGACATCGAGTCTATATTTATTCTGCAGAAAAGAGCCATTAGAGCCATATATAACCTACGTAGGCGAGATTCTTTAAGGGAACAGTTTAAGGATATTAACATCATGACAGTACCTTGTCAATATATTTATGAAAACATCATGTATGTCAGGAAAAACTCGCATCTTTTTAGTAAAAGAGGTGACAGACACAATTATAATACTAGAAATAGGGACCAATTAGTTCAACCAGGTTTCAGGTTAGCTAAAGTAGACTCATCTTTCATGGGGTACTGTTTGAAATGCTACAATAAAATACCTCCCCACATTCTTCAACTGAATGAAACGAAATTTAAATCTTGTATTAAACGCACACTATGTAGGCAAGCATATTATAAGTTGGGGGATTATATTGATGATAAAAATGCTTGGCTCAATGCTGGTCCTGCTCCTCAAGCATAGGGGTAAACTCATTAATAAGTATCCGAAGCTATAGTGGAAGCTGCAGAAGATTGTAAGACTATCTTTGCAATGTATAGAATCAATTCTCTAGTATTGTATAATTATTAAGCCCATATGTGAGTGCTATGTATTATCATTGACTTGACGAAGCCCTGGTGGTTAATAGTGTCATGCTCACTTAAATGTCTCGCTGATGGTGGCGGGTGTGTCGGGTCATTTAGCTCCCTTCAAAATGGTCGAGCTGAATGGGGCTGATCCATACGTCTTGTTCGTGAACGGGCGCTGTCAGTTGGGACTGGTCATTTTTTAACTACCACGGTCATTTTTAATTTATTTAGATTTAAATTGAATTTGTTTTTTATTTACTCTGGACGCTCTTACTGTGCACGTCTTTCTACATCGTTCTCACATATTTGTATAATCTCAACACGAATGATGTAAATACTATTTTGTAAAAATATTAGAATTTAAAAGAGTGTCCATGGAGTTTCTTGCCCATTCTTCTCCATAGAGATTAACGCTTTGGAATGGGCAACTGCAGTACTTTCACAAGTTATTATGCCTTGTGACCGGGACTGTAGATTCATTTTGTTTCTTGACATTCAAAAGTGCCTGTAATGGTCTAATTGAAATAAATGATTTGATTTGATTTGATTTGATTTAACCAAACAATAACCGATGCAGGGTAAGAACCAAACAATAACCGATGCAGGGTAAGAACATTAGGTTATTATTATTACAGGTTGCTATAATTGGTAATTTTTGTTTGTAAAGTTATTTCCTTTTTTTGGAAGTGAATTATTATTTTTGCATAAAGGTTTATTTTACTTTAGACTTTTTTTTCAAATTAATCTCTGAAGGACATTAAACAATACTACAAACGATCTTATAGATGCTATTCATAAAGTAATTATTGGAACTTCTATCATCAGCTCACCTCAGTAACTTGACATATTTCAATGCCGTATGTATCCTACTAATAGATATTATAAATGCATCAAGACATAACGGCTGAATGGATCTTGATAAAATTTGGCACATAGGTAGATTATAGTCTGGAGTAACACAGATAGGATACTTGTGCCCGCGCAATCTAAAGCATTTTCCGCTAACTCCTAATTTCTAACGAATAGAACCTTTTATCATCGGCTCAGATGTATTTAAAATGTTGACTAAGTACTAGACGCAAATATCTAAATAACTTTCTTTTTTTCTCTAAATTCCTATCTTCAGATTCTGACTTGTTAACTTATGGGACCACCTAAGGAGTAGTCCTTTTGCACCTAAAGAGTACTCCTTTCACAGTTGTTCCGTCCACAGTTGGCGGAGTACTTAATCAGTGGACATGAAAAATAAAATTAAAAAAAGTTGCGGTCGAACATAGAACCTGTTCCTTTTTTGAAGTCGGTTAATAACTTCTCTACAAACATTTATTTTGAATTTTCTGAAAAATGTGGGATGATTTGCAAAACCGGCCAAGTGCGAGTCGAGGGTTCCGATCAAACTTACGACAAAAACGGCCATCTATACTTACTAATATTATAAACCTGAAGAGTTTGTTTGTTTGTTTGTTTGAACGCGCTAATCTCAGGGACTACGGTTGGAATTGAAAAATTCTTTTAGTGTTGGATAGTCCATTTCTTGAGGAAGGCTATAGGATAGGCTATATAACATCACGATACGACCAACAGGTGCTGAGCAGCGTGGGTGAAACCGCGTGGAACAGCTAGTATCTTTTAACTGTGTAGACTTAGAGGATTGTTTTTTTCACTACTCCAAGGGAACACAGGCTTATATGGTAAATCGTTTTAATTCCAACTCGATACCTCCTTCCGTTCCAGAGATATAGGGTCTTGATAGACAGACGGACAACAAAATGATCCTATAAGGGTGCCGTGTTTTGCTTTTGAAGTAAGGAACCCTAAAAATCATGACCTACTGGTTTTGTAAGCTTTCCAAAAGGATAAAATTTAATATCTATTAGATTTCCGAATTTGGGCTTGATGTTCCCTGTCACCCTTTATAGAAATCACGTATACCTATGTTTGTACGATGCTAATCTCCGAAACTAACGTACAAATTTCAATTAAATCTTATCAACGTGTATACTTGGTTTCAGCTTGAGTATTGGACCCGAAACGAGTGCCGTACGATGCAGGGGATGGGGGGCTAGTTAAAAAATAAATGACCACAACTGACATTTTCATACATTTTTATACACCAATAAAATACTCACAGTTGGATAGGTACACTTATGAAAACGGTAGATTCTCTAAAAATACAGCCTTGAGCGCAGCGACGAACCCAGACGACTCTCTACGAAAACTTGACACCACGGCAGCGCTAAGCTCGACGCCGCATTCATACAGAATAGCACGACAGGTAAAGACAACATTCAACAATTTCAATACTTAATTAAATATTGGACCTAATTTAGGTCGTTATAACATGTTAGTCCGTCGATAAGCGAGATAATCTTACAGCGACCCTGTTCCAGTTCCACGGCTAGATGACAAGTTCCTATAGGGTAATTCCTTGCGTTGCCATCCATGATCATTTTAGTATTCCTGAAAAATTAAATATTTTTAATTCTGGCGAGAAATAATAGATATTCCGTGACCTACTCTTCGCCGGGGAGAACTGAGATTATGCCTGTTCTTTCTTAACTATAACCTCAAATTCCTTCGATAACCAGGAGACCTGCCCGGGAGAAATAAGTAGCTACCTAAATAACATGCGCTATGGGATGGCAATGTGTAATTTTAACCAAATTACTTTTCAGAACTAAAGATTTCCTTCTATATTTTTTATTAAAATAATTATACGTTTTTTGCGGATGGAAAATCATCAAATAACTTACCCTGCTCTGCGTGAAGCTGGGGGGAGTGTCAGACATTTACTGCCTAAAACCCACCTATGTTCCTTTTTTTGCCCTTTATGTTCCAGAGCCGCTGTATATCTTTCGAATAACCTACAACCCCGGGGCAAATCATTCTACTTTCAAAATATTCATATTTTTGCCTTTACTATAGACAATAGACTCTTTATCAAGGAAAATATATGTCTAATTGACCACATATTGGCATAATTGGCATATTGACCACGCACAAGCAAACTGGCTCATTAAAAATAAATTGTTTGATGGTGCTGTATGTTGAGGAAAATTACCTGGAAAGGGTTAATTCCTTCTTAAGTGATCCAACAACTCCATGGTATTCAATAGATCGTTTCTTCCAGTTCGTATACCAGTCATTCTTATTTTTGATCTATTTATTATTAAATTCGTTTTCAACAACAGGAGTCTCACAAATCCATGATTTTTCATCAGTGATCTTTTCCATTTTATCATTATTTTTTATAGGTATTTTAAAATACTTATACTTCTTCTTATGTACAAAATAAATACTTTAAAGGACGTTTTCATCTCGCTTAGTCATTCCTTATAACTATAAAACATCGATTTATTTTATATGGCACTCTAGCCTAAGGCGAGTCTGCCATCTTATTATCAAAAAGTATATCTAATTATTTAAGGGAAAAGCACCAGGATTGTCCCGCGAAAATTCAAAGTTGTATATTTTGATTAAATTGTGAATTAACGACCGTAAAGCGTATTTATTTATAAAAATATAACAATTAAGATCATCGTGACTTTTAGAAATAGTCGATCAATTCAATGAAATTAAATGAACTGAGAGGGGTGTATAGATGATTTTTATAATTAGAACTAACTAAAGCCATATTTTTACGGCAGTGATTCATTTTAATCAACAAACAACTTGACTCTGGCCAACAAAATGCCAAAAAAAAAACATAAGAAAATTTGAATTTCGCGGGCTCTCCTGTAGCTTGTACCTTCATGAGCAACACCAAAAGCTTGTTAGGAGTACATAGATATGTTGTATAGTTGGGCAAGTCTTCTCCAATCATGATTTGATTACTTCGATGTTCTTTTCGATAGCTTAATGCTTTAGCATTTTCAAAAAGCTTTTTCTTCATTGTATTTGAAAGATCTTCTTACAGCCAGACTTAAGCCAGTTCTTAAATAGGTATATATATTCGCAGTGTAAACGTACTTACAACAGGTATATAGCTACCTTTATTCTAAAATAACAGTGTCAGGGTTCATGGAACATGTTCCTAAGCTCAGTAATAATTATAATCAAATCTTTGGTATATTCCCTGCATTTGGAGGCTTTTTTCAACTAAAGTTTTTGAGGTTAAGTCTTATTTGAGTGGGAATTTGTACTTGTTTTTTTTTTTAGTTTAGCCCGGTTCTCCGTTAACACGACTAAAATTAAACGCAGGCATAACAAAATATTTCCGTCTTTTTCCGAATTATCAACTGAGCCAGGTTTTGCCCCATCAACTGCTTAGGGGCCATTCATACTTTAGATAAGACGATAAGGACGGGTGGGAGATCGATCATGCCTTATTTTTTCTTACAAACAGGTGGTAGAAAGGAGTCTTGATAGTTTTTATATAACATCAAAAAATGCGTAAAGTTATAAGAGAACCTTTACAATGCGGGCGACTGGCCGAGTTTCGAGGTGCCAAAATAAATATGACTGGTACCTTTGTAGGTACAAAGAAACATTCCTAGAAATTGTTACTTTGAGACTTAATAGGGCGGTGGGGGCAGGTCTATTCTCTCTTTTCATAATAAATGGCAAGGTTGTCACAAACTAACAAAAAATGTCTTACGTAATATATGAATGTCCCCTGGGAATGCGGGGATACAACATTTATATTTTCTCGTATACATCAAGGTCATTGTGACCATCTACTTTTATAAATAAAGGAACAAGAAAGTGATAGAGTGGTCGATCGGACCGAAAAAAACACACAGCGCTCCTACATGAGCAACTTAGAGAAGTGATAACGGAGAAAAGAGTGATGAAACATATTATCACTAAACTTATAACTATTTATATTTGTCAGCTTTTATTCGGTATGGAAGTAGCTTACTCCACCTAAAATAGAAAGGCAAAACATTAGTATTGTAAAAAAAAAACAAGGATTAAATGATTAAAGTTATCTTCACTATGTCATAGGCAATCGTTTCCCAACCAAAAATCTTTAAAACAGTAGGTACCTATGTGACAGCAGATTGGGAGACGACGAAGCCATTATTTACATAATATACAACATTTGTGTTTTATTTTATGCGAAACCCGAAACATGTTTCTAATATTTTGATCTAAAGAATCTTTGTACAAAATTTAAGAACTGTATCGTGAAAAGCACAAAGTTACACAGAATCATAATGCTTAGTTTAATAATATGAATAATTACGTTACCATTCGTAAAATGGTGAAAAAGTGACAATTCACCATATTATCTGCGTCTGTGACCATTTGAAGAATTTCAACATGATTTATTTTATTATTCTATTATGATTCTCCTAAAGCTGACATTTTAGACCCCCTGGTTATCCGATCAAAAACACGTGCAAATCACCGCGCGCGTCAAGTGTCGCTGTGGCCTGCAGTGACCTATGTTGTGCGCCGTATAGTAACATACATATTATATAGTATGGTGTATAAATATCTATTGGAATCGTTTCGTTTAGATAGGTACTTATTCTGAACAAACTATTTCAGGTTTCGCAAATACGTAGTAGTTTTAAGTACATACGTTGTAACATACAGCCAAAGAACTTATACACTAACTGGAATGATTACAAGCAAACTGTTAATGTTGATTTTTATCTCACAAAATGAACTTCATCACAAAGGCATGAAATTCTTATTGCTTTCTGCGGAAAAAGACAGCAAGATAGGTGCAGCGTGTCCTAGTCGCGCAAATGCCGGTTAAAAAAAATTTTAGTCGGTTAACATAAAATAATAATTTCTTAAAAAATATTGATATTACTTTATTGATTTTACATTTATAAAATATTTCTTGCAAAATATTACTGATTAGCAGAAACTTACAGTTCAGTAATAGTATAATTCATATAACTCATAGAAACTTTATTGCCATAAAATAAATATAGAGAAAAATATAATATGCCCAAAACATACAACGAAGTTGATGTTTTGAAGTTGTATGTTTTCGTTCTTCTGTTTTTTATTGTATTTAAGTGAAAAGTTTCAATTTAAACAAGGTAAAAACGTGTTGTATTTGTGGTTTCAATTGTAAAGCAAAGACACACTCAACGCTTGAAGCTCTCTAGCTCGGAACGCTTTTGAGATGAATGTTGTCATTCCAGTTTGTATATAAGTTCCTTACCACCTTGATTATTTCAGTTTGAAGCATGCTTTGTGTGAGTGCGGAGCCGTTACATTAACTGACTTACCGATGTAGTCCTCCTAATACAGAAGTGAAAACTTGCGTAAGCTAGATTAGTTACGTTTACCTTTTTCATTGTTTAATGTCATTGATATTTCTATGTCTACGTAAAAGAATTAAAAAGAGAATCTAAATACAAAGCCATGCTTAAATTATACGAAGTAACAAATATTATACGCAACTTAGAAATATGCACATAACTAAAGTATTTAAAATCTCTATACTTATAATAGATAAACACGGAGGAGTAAACAAACAGAATGATACTTAATAATTGATGATCGCAAAAAATAATGTGAGTCCGTTGGTTGGTGCTGATACCGTATTAAATCAGGGCTGTCACTTGGTTTAATTTTTTGTTAAATTTGTACACTTGTAAATCCATTAGGCCCCGGGGGGAATCGTATACAGAGTAACTAGGTATAGCAATAATAATAAAAAGGCAAGAGTGTTGGCTTACCCTTGGGTGCTTATGTCCAACCAATCAACTGACACCAAATGCCACCACGGTGCGATTCATTTTGAAATGGCTACTTGACATATTAGATACTACCATCTTACAAATGAGACTATCTCACCAAGTGATCATCAATCTTCTTTCTAGAAAAGGGAGGATCTTACCCCCAGACCTTGTGCTGGCGTCTGCCAAACTTCAAGATGCTTGACAGTTTATACAATACTATACTGTCGGTATGATACGCTTTTCCCATCTGCTAGCGACAGCCTTGCTTTAATAACAAGGCAAAAGCATCATCAATTAAGTTTCTGAATTTTGAAAGTCGACTTCGTAAAGTTTTGTTTCTATAATTTTATAAATGAGACATTTCTTCCCATTTAACTCGTATTTTAAAATTGATTTTGATTAAAGATAAACTACCGAAAATAACAAAACTCACAGGCAACTGCTTACTACTCCGTGGTAGGATTAACTGTCGTGTGCAATAGAAGCCATCCTTTAATCAAGTGAGGTTATTTAGATTACTTTTAACCCCCCCCCCCCTCTCCGTCTCGATGATACGTTGGTAAGTTTATGTTTTTTAATAATTCAATAGGTGTTCCAAACAGTTACACGTCTTATTAAATTGTTTTTATTTGTCCACCGGAAAACATACATGTGATTGTCACATTTTTCACCTGTCTCCTTCATCGTGATTTACCGAGACTCCTTCCCCTTTTGTTTTCAATCCTCACGTGATTAGAGTATGACCTCATATCTTTGAAGCATGTTCACTTAACCTCATTAAAATACACGCATATTATTAATACAAAACATATTTACTTTACGTAAGACAGCAGAAACCTTTTTGAGTTTCTTTCTTAGTCTTTTGTATAAAACGTTTAGTTTTAAAATTTGTTTATTTTGAATAGCGATTACTGCAGTTGCCTTGTCATGATCATTCATTTCTCCTGTTTGTAGTTTGATTTTCAGGCTTTCTGCCTCATCAACCACAGCCAGGGCCGCGGCAATTAGCTACAACAATATTTAAAAAAATGAGAAGCAATGATAATGATGGGCCAAGTTACACATCTTGTAAGGGAAGGGAGTGCTGATGCTCGTTCAATTGAACACAAAGATTTCATCTCATAACAACGTTTTTGGTTGGATGTGGTCAAACAAAAACGCTCATGTTAGTACACTTTAACAATCGTTGTGCTCACTCCATTTGCTTATTACTCCGAGGTCGGGTTCTCGCCAAAAAGAACTCAATTACACCAGCATTTCCAGTATCAATTTTTGAATTTCGAGAACAGTGTATGCTTTTTTACTTGCTACCTTAAAAGCATAAGTATCTTTGAGAAGTTAGAAAAAGCGTTATGTGAGATGAATGTAAGTGAAGTAAGTGACGCTGAAAATAAGAACTCACGAATGCGGCGGCCTGGCCCCGCCCGTGAGCGGCGACGCAACTGCCGTGGCTCAGTATCTTCCTCCTGTAAAAACGTGGTGACAGCTGCTCATGTACACTGCTACAAGGGTCTACTGGTGGTTGGTTAGCATCGACATGAGGGCTCTGTAGTACGACCATTCCAACGACAAAGGCATACCGTATTCAGGGATATGAGTTATAGTTTTGTATCAGTGATGGAATTTATGAAATCGGAAAAGTAGTTTGTACCTCCCATCCAAATTTTTACTGTTTTTATGTAGATGGTTACACGATAAGTGCCGCAATAAAATATCTGTTTAGTAATAATTGATTGGGTAAGTGAAGGGTGCTCTAGCGACTCCAGACATAGGGCGTTGCTAGGGGGTTGACTTGGGAGGAGTGAGGGATGTGCTATAAATAAACTTGTTGTTGTTAGATGTTTCGATTTTTCTGAAATGTTCGAGATGATTATCACTAATAAAGTTATATATTATGCGAATTAACTTTGCTTTCTTAACAGGAAACTGAAGCGCTAGGCAGACGACGGATTATTTGTTTGATAGACACGAACGCGCGTCAACTGATAGATGAAAAAGGTCGGACTCATTGGAGCAGTGATTTCTGTCTGGCAGACACAGGAAAGTAAGTTTGAAATGTCCATAACGATAATAATACGTCATGAATATATCCAGCCTTTCTTAATTATGTTGGGGTAGGCTTCCAGTCTTATAGATGCAGTTAAATACCAGTATTTTACAACTTGCGGCTACCACCCATAACCCAGTCCGTTTGTTAGTGGTTAATACAATAAACCCGGGAAAATGGAAACTTGTTTGTATTTATGAAATTGTACAGTCTCCGTTTTTTTATATTTTCTAAAATGAAAAAATAATGTCAGAGACTAAGTTTTTCCAACAGCATCCCTCTGTAAACGTCATTAAATTTCAGCACCGAAATAAAACTGTAGCTTGTACATGCAGACGTACAACGCCATCAGGGGTATGTTGGCGCTCCCATGGCAGTGCATTGCCTCCGGCATGTTCGCTGAGCACGGCACGGATGGTATCTAGGCGGTAGTTTGGAAAATAACGGCCTCCTTGTGGTCTCGGGTAAAGGGTAGCGCCAACACGCTTCTAAGTGTGTTGTCGGACAGAGTGGACAGCCATACCCTGAGGCAGGGGTCGCTCATGCATGTCCAAGATAATAACTGTTACAAATTTTACTAACACAGTATTTAAGTTTTCACCTAGGTACATAATATGGACTTGTATCATTCCTGTGTGTTTGGTTTGGAATAAATATTTTCAATTTAACGAAGAATCACATTCAGATATCAGATGTCACAATTATAGCGTAGATATGCGATTTCGAAATCGCGATCTAAAGGTGACCAGAGTCGCTGCAGCTGCTAGGCATAATAAAATGATTATCATATAACCTTCTTGCTTGACTTTCGCCCGGATACAATCTTCTTGATACGCTCCAGTTTAGCTCTGCCTTGCTGGTAATCCACTGTGCTTTCTTGAGTTTCCTCATCATGAATTTCTGCAGGTTCCGGAGTCCTAGGGAGCGGCAGTCGTTGTAAATGGGGTCCCATATCCACCAACGGGTAGGGGTTTAGGGCAGACTGGAAATAAAATGATGGCATATATTGGCAGAGGTGATATGGTGGTGGCACGAACGCAATGCCTAGCACGAACGCAAACGTAACATTCGAACAATGTAAACAAATAAATAAAATTAACCTTTTGAATGCCATTGTCACATATACACTACTAGAAAAAATTAAAAGATAAAAAAACACAAATTTTACGGAAATTTTCAACAGGCAAACTTTTGGGAAATTTTCAACTTCTAAAGAAATGGTCTTACGGGAATACAAAAAAAGAAAATATTAGCTCCAAATTTCCCAAAAATTTGGTTTTCTTTTTATTTTTTATTTTTGTCCAGTAGAATATGTGACAAGCAAGCCCGGGCCCTGAACGCCAATGACACAAATATATGACAAAAATTGGGGTAAAATGAGATGGTTGGCGTGGAGGGCACGCACGTGCGTTTCAAGCGTTCAAAGGTAGCGTTTTACTGAATGCTTTTACCCAAACCTCTAATCTCATATTATAAAGCTATGGAGTTTGACGTCTTGACGTGAAAGGGTTTCAAACATCTACACCATACATCCCATATATACCATACATCCTAACTCGTATTTATGATATTAAGTATTATTTGTCAAAAAATCTGTGGATACTTACGCCTACGTCCAGGCTAGGACGTTCATTTACGCGGGAGGAACAGATCTCTTGAGAAGATTCTTCGAATAAAGTAAACGGCAGGCGCTGGCTGAAGTAACGCTCGGGCTAGAAGCAAAGATAAACAGTTAATTTATGTTTATTCGTTTAGTTCTTTGATCACATAGAATTGTACATATTTCTTAACAAAAACTTAGAAAAACAACCTATAAACCCGCTGGTATCGGAAACAAGGTCTAAGCTAACGGCAGTCAGGGCTCCAGAGAGAGAAATCTCCTAACGATACGAGCCGTGTCCAGCAGCAACGCTTTCTGTATCAAACCCTTGATCCAGCCGCCTAACAAGAGCCTCCTCAGGTGTTGGTTGAGGCTCTTGGCAATTGAGCTATTGGCTGTAATGACTATCGGCACAATGATCGCTGAGTTCACATCCCACAGCAAAGTCAATTTACTGACAGTTTATATTATTAGGTCACTTTAATGTGAGAAAATGTTCCATAAAGAACCTCAAAAGTAAACAGGTTCAAAGAAATTGTTGAAGTTTTCTTAGAAAGTAATGGGTGTTTCATATGAATTTTAACTATATGATGTTGATACTATGATGTTGGATAAAAACTCCTCAAAAATATACAATAAATGACGCCTATACACATTATAAATGGGGAATAATGTGGCAGCACATGTGACTAAAATAGTGATGAATTGAAATGTTGATGGATGGAGAAGGAGAGAAGACCAAAGAAAACATGGATGGATTGTTTGCGGAATGATATGAAAGATTTTTTTTTGTTAATTGATAGTTTGACGATTGACAAGGGACAATGGAAGAAAAGAACGTGTTGCGACCCGAAATAACATTGGACAAGAACAGAAAAAGATATTGGCTAAGTAATGACAAGATTTCTTGTTCACTTGTCATATGGTGTGTCGGAACCATACACACTGACTTTAAATTATAATAATCTTTTCCCTTTGTCTACTTAACACCTACAGCAAATACACAGTAGCCTAAGAAAAATAATCTTTATGTTTAATATCACCTAGCACAAGCTTAGTACCAAAGAAAACAAACCATAAACAAAAAAAAATATATAAAAAAACACTATAGAATACACGCACAGCAAGACCTCCATTATTTATTTTTTTATAAAACTTACTTGAATATTTTCCCACGGTTCACAGGTATTCTCATTAAGTAACAGAGTTGAATCAGGTTCCTGACTGCGCAAAGGTCGCATAGTCGGAAACATATAGCTACTGCTAGGCCCGGCTTGCTCATCCATTTGAAGAAAGAATTCCGGGTCTCTTTGAGCAACCGTCTCTTCCTCCATTGGTTGTTTCTGTTCGTCAGCGGGGAGTTTTTCAGGTTCATATTTGACTTCCGCTTCATTCGACTGTTCATGTTCTGAGGACTCTTCCTCAGGCTGAAATGAAGACATTGAAATCAATGCTAATCAACAGTTATAAATATTGTTAATCATTTGTGTACACATGACTGGTCTGGTCTGGCGTATAACACGCTTTTTCCCTTACCCTTTGAGTTACTGGTTTTGCCCGCGGCTTCGCTCGCGTTAAATTCGGGGTAACACAGTTCCTCTTTACTGATTTGACCTGCTACCTGCAGTTTTTGCCATTGCGCCTTGTGGATTTGTAATAGCAAAGGTAAGTTTTCTCTTTTCTTCCCTCTTTCTCCCTCATATCCCACATTTTATTAAAAAAAATATATAGCCTATATCCGTCTCCTGTACCAAAATTCATCAAAATCGGTTTAGCCATTAAGGCGTGAACAGGTAACAAACAAACTCAATTTCGCTTTTATGATATTAGTAAGGATTTGACCTGTCTAAAGTAAAAGGTGGAAAAACATGTGTAATAACTTTTAACGAAAATGATTTTGAACAAGATTTAATATTTAGTTTTTAATAACAAACTGTAACAGTAACTTTGTTTTTCATTACCATGCTATCAAAATGAATTTGTTGAATTACCTCCAAATAAATTAATTATTGTTGTAAGATGTATAATGAACTTAAGGCTAAATTTTTGCTGACTTAAATCTTAATCCAAGTCATTAGACATTTATTTTGACATGTATTTCTTTAGATTGAAAACTAGAACTAGTAAAAACAGGTTATGATATAAATAACAAGTAAACTGATAGCTCAGCTCTCTGTCTTGTTTCTTTTGTGTGTTTTATATTTTCGAATTTTTGACTCTCACCAAAAAATAAACAATTTAGTAGGTACACGAAACAATTACAATTCTGTGGCGGTTAAATAAGTTGCACACAACGAATTACGTTAGATGTGAGGAACAAAAATGTCGTCCAACAGACCTGTGACAGCCAATATTTAATTACACTGATGTAATATATAGATAGAGATTGAGGGAGATGGAGAAAATTTTATTTTGCAAACATGGGTAAGAGTAAATGATGACAAAAGTATATTGACAGGTTCAGCCACGGGGTTCAGCCATATTTAACCACTTACCCCCGAATTCTGAAACGTCACTCAAAATTTGAGGGCTGCTTAACATTTGAGCAGCTCTTAAACTTTACATTTTGTATTATCAAACGTCACATTTGAATATCTGTTAAATTTAAGTGGTACTTAAAAATTTTACACAAAAAAAACTAAGTTGTAATTGAAAAAATCTTTCTCCGTAAGGTACTGTAAATAATAATTACATATTTTTAAAATAAATGAGTATACTCTGGTTGGTTATCAAGATGCTACGCTTCAGCTGTCTGTATACAGATAGTGTGGTCTTAACCTATGTTAACCTGTATAGTATCTGAAAAGTAGAAGTTATACTGTGGACTGGGCCAACCCTGTTGCCACCAACCCATTGTTCATATTAACAATCAAATGTACTTTTAAGGTCACTGCACACAGCCGGCGTGGCGTGACGGGACGGGACGGCGACGCGACGCTGAGCAGTTGTAATGTACTAGATATTACGGACGACGCCACACAGAGCCGTCCCGCTCGACGCGACGGTAACCGTCGCGTCACGCCGCCGCCGCGCCGCGCCGAGCGGGAATACAAGTCAGAAGCGGCGGGGACGGGCGCGGCGGGACGCGAGCGGCATAGGCAGTATAAAAACAGTATACGGTCGGCGTGAATGGGCGCGACGGGACGGGACGTTATCGCGCCCGCAGTGTGAACGATGCCGCCGCGCCAGCGCCGCGTCGCCGCCCCGTCCCGTCGCGCCCCGTCACGCCACGCCGGCTGTGTGCAGAGACCTTTATACTGTATGTAATGCTGGAATGCATGTATTTATTTAACATTTTATTAAAGTATTTTAGAGTTTGAATACTTTTATTTTATAAATCTTCAACTGTTTCTTAATTATCAACAAGACAACATCAAACATATTATCGAAACTTTAGGGATTAGAATACCTGACGGGAGTAAAAATACCTTGGTCGAAGCCGAAACTAATTTGTTCTCCCTGTCATCGCAATCAATGAAAACACGGGACTCTTAAAGGATCACTTTGTTCTCCGTCTGTCTGTTTGTTTGCCAAGACCCTATATTTCGGGAACGATTTTGAGTATCGAGTTTAAATTAATAACATATAGGTACTTAAGTCTGTAGTCCCTTGGAGCTGTGAAAAATATATCACAATATCGCACGTTTGTATAGATCCTTCTAGTTTCGGAGTTATTGTGGTTCAAAGGTCCAACTATGTAGTAGCGGTAAGTCCCCTCTTTGAAGAGTGGCTGGAGAGGCACCATGGCGCCCTCACCTGCCGCCTGACGCAGGTCCTCACCGGACAAGGAAGATTCGGGAGGTTCCTGCACATAATTGGGCGGGAAGAAACGCCCGGGTGTCCACCCTCGAACATAGAGGGCAATAGAAGGAACATGGGTGAGCTTTAGTCAGTACAAGTTTGCCACCCGTTCCACCCAGAGCGGGGGAAGTTATTTAATGATTTCCCATCCACAAAAAGAAAAGGTACAACTGTGTATTTCACATTTTTTTAAACAGAATTTTTTATTGTTCTTTCTAAACTTTAAATACCTAGCCGAACCCTGTACTATTCAATGCATCCATCGATGTGCCGATGAGAGATTGAGTGCGATACATTGAGTCCATAAGACGTAATGTTTCATTCCCAATAAATTTCGTTTCCCAACAAAATTTTACGCGTAGAGTAACTTAGTTTGTTGTACAGAATGCATGGTTGACGGCTTCGCGAAAAGTCCGTTTACACCTTGTAAATTACGCCCACATTATAGAACTTTTAAACACATTTTTTCCGGCTGGTTAATCATCAAGTAACTTCCCCCGCTCTGGGCAAAACGGCTGGGAATGACACACTTTTTTGCCCTTTATGTTCCGGGGCCGCGGTATCTATTACAAACAATCCGCAACCCCGGCAGGAACTCATAGACACTTTCAACAGTCACTTCCACGAAATATAAACAACGCAATAAAAATACTGGCACGAAACAATAATACACAGCAATCAAACACAAGAAATACATAACACACACACAGTAATAAAACCGAGAATCTATTAGCCCATTATGTTCGCACATCATTCTACAATTGACACACGGCGCTGGTACAGTGAGGGACTGTCCAGACAGGAGATATAACATACTCAGGTAGATGTAGGTAGCGGAGTCTGGGAGTAGAGATGTGCCCTACACGACGTGGGTGAGCACAAATTGGGCATTATTGGTAATTTGTTTTGTGACCTATGACTGTTTTGTTTCAGATATTGTGAAAGGTTGTTTGGGAAAGTGGTGTTCAATAATGTATGGAATGTTTAAGAAAATACTAACAGAAGTCCTAATAAATGAAAAAATCGTTTCTAAAAATCTTTATTTTTACATTTAAAACAAAGTATCACACTTGTTTTTCGCTCTCGCTCTTGCCCGGTTTTTTTCAAATAGAATAACGCTATGTGATGACTCTTCTTTATCAGTTTTTTCGGGAACGTTACAAAATATACTTTCTGTCTGGTACACACTATCTGGTTTTACCTTGACTCATGTTTCCTAGAAGCCCACGTATTATACGTCAGCTTTTCCTCAAATGCCTATTTTTTTACGGTTGGGAAATTAACAATTAATTTTCCCCGCTCTGGGCGAAGCGGAGGGGGAGTGTCTGACATTTACTGACTAAAATACACCCAGTTTACGAAGTCTTCCAACACCATTTTAAAATCAACTTCTTAAAAAAATATAAAAAGCTACTTACTATTAATGAGAGACGGTAGACGACATACTCGCAGGGTATGGCGCAGGTCTTCAAGTACTTCTTACCAGACCTCTTAACGGTGTAATCGTTGTCACGGAAGTGACGAGAACAGACGAAGTCGGTCTTGTCTGGCTCCCAATCCTTACGCCCTGATAAAGCTAGCCATTTAGCTCTGACCTCTTCGTCTTTCGGAAACCTGTAAACAAACAAATATTAAGTTCACCTAACAGCCATTATTTTTTTTGTATCCGTTTCTGGTCAGGAGACAAAAACGATTATTTCCAACCAAGGTTAAAAATCTTATTGTGACAAACGAAGTATACATATTGCTTTAGCAGAACGCGGTTCCTTAATGTGATCAATCGTTATATTAGTCGTAATTAGTATCAATCAGCGTTGGTTTAAATCTTTTTAAGGTTGCTTATATATTTGTTGGAAACTAAAGATTCGTAGCAAATGTTTACGTTTATTTTAAGCCATGCCTTAAATCAGTCTACATTATGGCGTAGCTTCGTAGCACCGTAGGCCATCCGCTACGACACTATGCTACGAAAACTACGCACTACGCAGCGCTACGATTCGTAGCACTTATCAATACCATGCGGTATTCAGTAATTATGAGTTAATTATAGTTTTGACAAGTGTAGGCGTAACTATACACATGCCCAAGTATGTACCTTGTGTTTTATTAAAATAGATGTCAATTAATGATCCCTTTCTTTTCAATCGATACCAATGTCGCCATATTTGTCTAAAAGTAGAATTCGGTACGAGCCTGCGCAGACGTGATTGCTTTGTTCTGTAGTCACGTTTTTTTCCAAATTTAACATTTACAAACTTGTTATTTTAAACAAACAAATACATTTTTAAACCGACTGACCGTTTAAAAGCGCGGGAAACCATTTTAAAAATAAAAATCACACTTATCACTTTGTTATATTAAATTAAAGAAACCGATATTTACTATAACTTTAATTATTACGCAATACGGCGTTTCATAAATACTACCTGGGTATCATGTTTCCAAAATTCGCACAAAACATACTAAAATATCGCATTACAGCAGAAATCACAAGAAACACTTATAATAGAACACAATACATTGTATTTATCGATAATTTGTTCATAAATATATGATGGGGGCACCTCTAGCCTTCGACCCTCACCATGAAACGCGCCTTGAGTTTTCGTCGCTATCGGTCGTGACGTGATACACTGCCCTTTGTCATAGCGCGACGAAAACCAAGAGCGAACATCAACAGCAATGTATAGCTTTCGCAATGCAACAGATTCATGGTCGCTTGAAAAGGTGATTTGTAATTTTCAAGCTGTTTTTTTTTAAAGCTAAATGATGATTTTTTACTTACGGATGAAAGTCGATTCCCTCAGCGTTGCCCTCTTGGCCAAATTTGCACGTAATCACCGCACAGACAGGCATGTTTGATGTTTTTTGTCTCCGGACTGTTGCACTCCAAGGGATCGGCGGACAACTAAATATCGCATGCGCTTATTTCGATCGATAGGTGTATAACCAATTGCTGTTATGCGCAGCACGTCTGCCACCCCCAGATTCTATTTTTAGTTCGACTCCATGTCCTGGGAAAACAGGGAAGCAATATATCAGTAATATGCAACTTCACATCTCACTTCAGGTGTCTTGCCGCCATTGGTATGGAAATGGAAAAGTTTTCTTTGTTAAGTTCAGCCATTACATTACTTACATGGTAACAGTTATGATAGTTTTTGAGATTTCAGTACATTTGTCTTATTTTAAGGACATATTAGCTAAACTGATTACTTAATGTAACAGTAATAAACTTTACTTAAGTTGTTTTAGTGTTTTAACTAACTTATTAATTAAATTATATTTAAAAAATGAGAGTAGGCTACATGCAGCAAAATTCAAATCGCTTTATAATGAGTATTTTTTTAAACAAAGCATTCAAAGATTTCTTTTAATCTTATGTAGAATTATTCATACGGAAAATGTAAGTCAACCATTTGTATTAAGCTTCTTTTTCATGGGAGATTAATACAGCCGTGCTAATTATAATTAACGGCCACTGTTTTCCTATATTAAATTATATTCACAGGGAGTAAAAGTATTATTACACAGAAGTTTACAGCTAAATAGCAAGTTCAAAAACATAAAATAATTTTACAATTTAATATAGACCGTTCTTTAACACCATCTTCCTAATGGCGCCCACCGCGTAATACCAACGCGATATTATTATTTGGTTTCTACTTGATTAGTGATTTGATTTATGCTATGATTTCTTCGCTAAGCGTGAATGCTAATACAACATTAAACAATTTGGAATAGTATAGACAGGGAGATGTTGGCATCAAACGGGATACCAATTAAGGAAACCATGAATAATGTAGTTAATACTTTACCTAATAGAGCATTCATTGAAATTTAATATAGCTGTTAGGTTAAGCCTCTATTTTTAAGCAAATTGTCTAACAACGAAGAAACATCTAACTCTACATTTACGGGAAGTGTTTCACACTTTTCTAAGTTGAAACGGATACATAAATAAGTGGGGGGAGCAACAAAAGAGGCTTTGTGTTCCGGCGAGCACGTGGCAATGGCGCCCGCTGTAGGGGTAAACCTGACTTTGTTGTGATCATGGTTCTTCTAGGAAAATGGGCGATGGTGTGGCTTGGGCTGAAATTCAATGCGATTGTTATTATAACGATATATATATATATGCCAACCAAGAATCGTTTTATTCTACCTAGCATTAATACTTAATTTCAATTGATAACTACGTTTATGTTCACTGAACCGCTACCCCAATTCCGCGGATTGTTACTGGCATTTTCTAATAATTGTTTTCGTTTTTATTATAATTATTAATTTTAATTATCGTTTTGTAATTGTAGTTTTCATTTTAATTGCCATATCTGTATTTTTTTTTTAAATTTGATTGACATTTAATATCGTGTAGGTATTTTTTTTATTTTAATGTGTTTATTATGGTATATTTATTTGGCTTATTAAATGATTATGTCAATATGACAAGATATAGCAAGAACGTCTCAACTTAAAACATCCTCAATGTATATACATTTGTTGGACATATTTTTAACAAATGAATAAATAATTATGATTATGCGATTTTTTTTTTTTTTTTTTTATTCTTTATTAATTTTGGGACATTTACCGCAATGCGTATGCCAGTCCCATCGTAACCTAAATACATGTGTGTGTTCATATCAGGGTCATGAACCTGAACAGAGTCTTCGCATCATCGCCATTTGGCCTAGATAAAATGTTGTGGAAAGTGCCTACTTCAAATCTGTTCAACCTCAAGACCCTAAACAGTTCATTTCTCTCAGCCTCATACCGAACACATTCCATCAGTAAGTGGTGTAAATCTTCAAGAACTCCACACTGTACACAATTGGGCGAGTTCGTTTTCTTCATCATGAAGGCAAACTTATTACATGGAATGTGTCCAGATCTGAGTCTATGAGCTATGACAATAAATTTTCTATTTAATTGACTATTAACAAACCAAGGCACACGAAAAGGCTGACCCTGGATGGTTTTATACCAGATCCCTTTGTCTAACGAGCGCTTGTCAAAATATTCCTTCCACTCGTCGTAACATTTATTTTTAAATTTAGGTAAAAGCTCCGAATAATCCAAGTTTACATTAATGTTCTTTCCATTTTTAACTGCATATTTTGCCAGCATATCAGCCTCTTCGTTGCCCTGTAATCCAATGTGCGCTGGAACCCATTGCAATCTCAATGTTACACCTTTACGTATGATGCCATCTATTTTAGATAGAATAACATAAGCTAGCGGTACACCTCTGCGGCCAGAGGCGCATCGAGCTAAATGTTGCAAGGAACTTTTGCTATCTGTGCAAATTACAATACTTTTTTGTTGACAACTGTTACAATAGGTAAGTGCTTCAGAGATCGCAATGAGCTCCAACGTCATTATGGAAGCATTTTTATCTATTTTAAAGCAATTTCTTTCATAATTTATTGGTTCACTAGGTACATAAAAGGCTGCTCCACGACCTTCCACACTCTTCGACCCATCTGTAAATATACTAAGCCATTCGTTGTACTTCAACCGCAACTCTCTAATAACTTCAAATTTTAACAAACTAATGTCATAGTTTTGTTTTGATAATTTAACTACATCCAAGTCCCATATAATTACTTCTTGAATATTAATGTTGGTCATCCATGTCCTCAGAGTAAACATCAGTAAGGGATTAGATGCTGCTATATGATCTACTTTCACTTCATTATATAAGGAAACCAGCAGAGGGATCTTTTTATTCCTCCAATAATTATTCTGTCGAAGAGTGTGTAGTTCGTCTAACAAATGAATAGTGATATTGTTTTCTATGGATTTTGATTTTAAGCAGAACTTATAACCTAGATATTTTCTCCGTAAATACAGCGGGGATACACAAAGCTCACTTTCCATAACATGGATAGGTGTAGTCTTAATAAAACCTCCTATAATTCTCAACGCCTGGTTTTGAATCTTGTTTAACTTATCTAGGTGACAATTTGCACTTACATCATATAAAAAGCTGCTGTAGTCTATGCGACTTCTTATTAAGGCTATATAAATATGTCTCAAATGTTTAGGGTGCAGGCCCCATGAAGAACCAGCCAAGACTTTGAGTAAATTTAGAGTCCTCTGTACTTTTTCAATTATAATATTGATATGTTTACTCCAACGCAATGAACTGTCTAACCACACTCCCAAATATTTGTAATTGTGTACTAGCTGCAAACCATGTCCATTTATGTTTAAATCTATTTCTAATTTTCTGTAACCTCTTGTAAAAATACATAATTTAGACTTAGTAGCTGATAATTCCAAACCGATATCATTCAAAATATTACAAAATGTGTTTAACGCTACCTGTAATTCACGTTCACTTTGATTAAGATTTCCAGAGGGACAATACAGAACAAAATCATCCGCGTATTGACACATATTTACATTTTTAATTTTATGGAAACAAGTCATTGTGACCACATTAAAAAGAAGGGGGGAAATTGGGTCTCCTTGAGCTAAGCCTCTATCAGTATACCTAATAAAATAATTATGTTGATCAGTCTCATCTTTCATCATAAGGTGCCTTTCGCTTAGAAAGCTCCACAGATATTTACATATTTTTTGCCCAACTCCTATTTCATCGAGAGTATTAACCAGAGTGTCTACTAATACATTATTATAAGCGTTCGAGATATCCAAAAAACAAGCTACAGTTGGGACCTTATTCGAAAATCCTACGTAAATCTGACTTACTAATTTAACTAGACAATCCTGACATGACTGCCCTCTTCTAAATCCGGAAGTATACGGAGATAACAATTTATTTTTTTCGATGTACCATTCAAGCCGTTTTGTTATCATTGAGTGGAAAATTTTGCAAACACAGGATATTAACGAAATCGGTCGTAGTTTTATATTGTTATTGGGGCAGTTTTTAGGTATGGGCGTCACCAATATTTCGCGCCATTGGTTTGGAATATCCCCCGTAAAAAAGATATAATTATATAATTTCAATAGGTAAAGCCTGCTCACAGGTGAGAGATGAAAGATTAATGAGTATGTTATACAGTCATTGCCAGGTGCTGTGTCTTTACGCTTAAAGCAGTGAGTCATTTCTTGTACAGTGAAGCTGTTATCTAATTCTGAATTATTTGAATTAAAACTGTGAAGTGGCTGTCGGCAAGTATAGTCGGGAGCAAGAGTACTAAGTAGTTCGAGTTTTTGTTCGTTCGAAACATATGTCCGTGCTGAATGAATACCCTTAATCCAGCCCATACGTTTCCACATATCGGAGCTGGATGTTTGCTCATCAATGCTACTACAATATGTTTGCCAGTTACTTGATCTCGCTCGCTGTATGGCCGTTTTTGTAGCTTCCGCTATTCGCTCGAGAGTGGTTAGATTATTAGGTGTAGGGTTATTTCTAAAAACTTTTAAGGCCAGTCTTCGTTGTGCAACAGAATGAGAAAGCTGTGGAGTCCAATATGGCTTGGGTCGAAATTCGTTATTTGGTTTATCACAGACCTTTACCCGAGGTATGAACTGATCTGCGGCTTTCTCCACTTGTTTAATAAAGTGGTCATACATGGATTGGACAGTGGCAGTTTCAACAGGTTGCAGGAGATTATGCGATGTAATAACGAAAATCACCAATCCTTTTTTTTTAATTAAAAATACTTGTTTCACTCAATTCAATTCTACTTCCTTACTTCCTTACTATATCCTTACTAATATTATAAAAGCGAAAGTGAGTTTGTTTGTTTGTTTATTTGTTTGTTTGTTTGTTTGTTTGTTACCTCTTCACGCTTTAATGGCTAAACCGATTGTGATGAATTTTGGTACATAGATAGTTGGGAACCAGGAGACGGACATAGGCTAATTTTTATTTGAAAAAAGTGGGATGTGAGGGAGAATGAGGGAAGAAAAGGGAAAACTTAGCGTTGCTATTACAAATTAATAAGGCGCAAGGAGAACTGTGTTACCCCAATTTAACGCGGGCGAAGCCGCGGGCGAAAGCTAGTAATATTATAAAAGCGAAAGTGAGTTTGTTTGTTTGTTTGTTACCTCTTCACGCTTTAATGGCTGAACGGATTTGGATGAATTTTGGTACAGAGATAGTTGGGAACCAGGAGACGGACATAGGCTTATATTTTTTTGAAAAAAATGGGATGTGAGGGAGAAAGAGGGAAGACAAGTGAAAACTTAGCGTTGCTATTACAAATCAATAAGGCGCAAGGGGAACTGTGTTACCCCAAATTTAACGCGTGCGAAGCCGCGGGCGAAAGCTAGTATATTATAAATAAATAAAAATCTAAAATAGAAAAAGAGAGAGAAAACTATTACATGGATTGAAATAAAATTTTACAAACAGATAGTTTATTACCTGTTTTAACACATAAGTTTTATTCCCAAAATAATGATACCGTGCGACATTTACAGTCCTAGTCAGTCCATGGTCCGGAGCGAGAGGAAATAGGAAGCGGTCAACTACTTCTGAGAAGCAGTTATGTTAGCGAAGGAGATGCCTAGACGTGCGCAACAATCAAATTAAATATTAAAACAATTTCTATATCTTAGTTTCAGTTCAGAAATAAAAATTGCAGTTAGAAAGCTTACAGAAAATATGTGAAAATGTCGTCAAACCTCTGCTCTGATATTCTGTATAATATCCTAAAGGTATATACCTATTTACAATACGAGTATTTATTTTTATACTAGCTTCCGCCAGGGACTTCGTCCGCGTGGCATAGTTACTTTGAGCTAACGCTTACTTTAACGCGCGTGATATCGAAAAATAAAATTCTTTCTCTCCCCTTTTCTTCCCTCTTTCTTCCCCTTAACTCACCTTTTTTCTCGGTAGGCCAATCGGTTTGGCCATTAAGGCCTGAAAACGTAACAAACAAACAGACTCACTTTCGCTTTTATAATATTAGTAAGGATTATGTTCATTTTATAATTATATTCATATATTTTCCTGTTTAGTCTTAACTACTAGCTGTGTCAAATCCCATCCAACTTTACTATCGCAGGACTGCTGGAAGAAATTTCTTATAAAATAAGGAATACCTTTGTGTATTTTATAAGTACCTAAAACAAGAAATAAACAGACTATTCCTACTGACGAGGAGGAAAAAAATATAATTAAGGAAAAGTATCATTTTCATATATCAAATTAGTCATAACCATTCATAAAATAAACGAAACACTGATGGTACGACTTTCCGCTTAATTTCTAAAATATTTATGAGTTGTAATTACATTTGGTTCATGAATCCTTATCGGTATATTGAATGAAAAGTTCAAGCGGATAATACGCCTTCAATATAGCAAACCAATTAGGTATCCGGTAATGTTGACATTTTATTTTTACCAAAAAATAAATCTTATAAAATTCTTTCCTTTCTCTTAAAAAAATATTTCAAAAATTAATAGGTAGTTTTCGTTAGGCAGCTGGATCAATGGCTTGATTCAGAAAGCAGTACTCTTGGACACGGCTAGTATTGTTAGGATATAAAAGTCGGCTACTATTTTTTTTTAATAATTATTACAAAACCAACTGCGCCACGCAAAAAAAATCAATTTAATAAGTTGTTTAAGCATCCCACTAGAACATAGCACTTTTCCGAGAACATTAGCTCAGCCTATTTGTTAATCCAGAGTATTAGCTATCTTGTAACCAAATTTTATCTAAATCCGTTAATCCGTTTGGGCGAGAAGCAGTAACAAGCAAACAACTTTCGTCTTTATATTACTGTGATATAGAATATAATAGAATAGAATGATTGAATGAATGATTTAAATCCGCCTCTGCACTTTGTGCTTGAAGGTTTAAATAAATAAACAATAATATTGCACACCAAAATTGAAACAACAATTTTACAAAAATGCTAATTCTATGGTAACATAGGGCGGTTCCATCGAGGATAGACTATATGAAAATAATAAATAAAGGGGGTAGTCAATGGTGTACCTACAGTTAATACTACACAAACAATTCAAATAATAGTCAAATAAATTTTATGTAGATAAATAAATAAATGAATGAATAAAAAACAAAAGAAACAACCCTAATAGTTATTAATAGAAATAAATCTCACCGCGACGCGTCCCTTCGTCGTGTTTGAGTCGATGTGTTGATCGACTCAGTTTCCCTCGGGAAGTGTCGAACTTGTCGGACAAGAGACGACTGGCGCTTGTCAGACTTGGCTGCCGATTTTCTTCTTGTTTTTTTATTAGGTAACAAGCTTTTGAATACGGCTTCGATCGTAAGGAGGATGGTTTCACAATCGTAGAAACATGTGACCCGACGTCCCGACAAGTATTTTAATTTTGCCAACATTTTGATATTTATTTCGTGGACAGGTCGCCCCTATTGCGTAGGAATTAAACATAATTGGTCTAATGATCTCGAAAGGTAACACGTAGTTGGTAGAGGGGTGATGTGATTTTGATGATTTTTAGTCTTGTTCATGTAACACTTAATTGTACGGAAACAATTAATAATCCTTACTAATGTTATAAAAGAGAAAGCGAGTTTGTTTGTAACGTCTTCACGCCTAAATGGCCAAACTGATTTTGATGAATTTTGGCACAGAGATAGTCGAGACCCTGGAGACGGATATAGGCTAAAAAAGAAAAGGGGAAAGAAAGTTTTTGATCATCACGCGGGTTAGAAGTTTTAATAGTATTTTGTTTATAAGAGGAGGAAAGGCAGCCGCTCCAAGTAAGAAAACTGATATGCGGCTGCATCCGGCTAGACTGGGAAAAGCGTAGGAAGATGATGAATAGTATTTTATTTATGTAATATCAAATGTCGTGATGGCCCAGAGAAAAAGGTCTTGCCTCTCATGCTCTCATGGTTTTCTTTTTAGCTCCGGGCAGGTCCCAATGTAAGTTTTTCAATTTATGTACTTACTTTCTAAGTTTATATAAAGCATCGATGAAGAAAAACATCGTGCGGAAAACTGGACTTGTAATTAATTTTTTAACACCTTTGCTCGTAAAGCTGATATAATTCCATCGGTTTTAAATATGTAAAGAGGGTCATAAAAAACGCGTGTGTTATCAAAGCAAATAGTTAAGTTATAGTCTATACAAATTCCATAACAGCATTATTTGCCATTTCAAATTTGGAACTGATCGCCGCCGCTCGACTTCAGGCTGCTAGTGAGCAGCGCGCTGTTACTATTCTTTTTTTTTAAAATTTATTTAAAGGGTTTTGTCGCTTAGCGCTGTTACTATTCAAATTTCGAACTAATTCGAAAGTAGGCAGCGCTAGCTCGCTGTTAAAATGGCGGCAACAGTGTGCATTCACAGATTGAGTTTATTTAATTTCTTTTTTCTGTTTCCTCGCAAATGTGTTAAAAAACGTCGTACGATATACGTGCGTATTGGTTATAACATGCTCGTCTCAATTACGCCCTCGCCTTCGGCTCGGGCTGAAATTCCGACTCGCATGTTATAACCATCTTAACGCACTAATATCGTAATGTACTATTTTAACACCCTTGCTCGTAAAGCTGATATAATTCCACCGGTTTTAAATATGTAAAGAGGGTCATAAAAAACGCGTGTGTTATCAAATCAAATAGTTAAGATAAAGTCCATACAAATTCCATAACAGCATTATTTGCCATTTCAAATTTGGAACTGATCGCCGTCGCACGACTCCAGGCTGCTAGTGAGCCGCACGCTGTTACTTTTCTTTTTTTTTTATTTATTTATTTAAAGGGTTTTGTCGCTAAGCGCTGTTACTATTCAAATTTCGAACTAATTCGAAAGTAGGCAGCGCTAGCTCACTGTTAAAATGGCGGAGAAAGCAACAGTGTGCATTCACAGATTGAGTTTATTTAATTTTTTTTTCTGTTTCCTCGCAAAAGTGTTAAAAAACGTCGTACGATATACGTGCGTATTGGTTATAACATGCTCGTCTCAATTACGCCCTCGCCTGCGGCTCGGGCTGAAATTCCGACTCGCATGTTATAACCATCTTAACGCACTAATATCGTAATGTACTATAAATCTGATATCGCCAATCCGTCTTGAGCAAGCGTGGGGATTAGAAGATTAGAATTTAGAAGTCGTTCTGATATAATTGATCTATCGGTTGAACATAATATTGCATTGTCTTGTGTTGAGCTGGATAGGCATGTCATAGTGTGTGTTTACAGGCCCCCAAATTATCAAAACTACTCGATATTTGAGTCAGTAATGGAAGATGCTTTGGCAAAACTTGCAACAGGTAACAAATCGCTAGTCATCTGTGGTGACTTTAACATCAATATTTTAGATGAAAATTCAAATAGCAGTAGATTCTTAAATCTTTTTAAATCATTTAATTTGTTGAATGTGTTTTCGGAGTCAACCCGAATTACTACAAATACCGCTACATGTATTGATAACGTTTTCTGTTGCTGCGACTTCTTAGATAAATCCATTGTAAATTACCTTCCCTCTGATCACAGCGGTCAAACCGTCGTTTTCGAGTCCTACACATCATCACAAAAAATTCAGATACAGTCTAGACAAATAACACCAAGCAATTTAAATAAATTTAACAATAATTTAATAAGTAATCTAGGCATTCCGGGATATGATATTAATAATGTAAATCATTTTTATGAGGAATTCTTTTCGGTTGTCTACACAGAGTTCAATGATACGCTAAAACTAAAAACTAAATCTATTAGCCCAAAGTTTATGTTTAGTGATTGGGCAACTAAGGCTATAAGAAAAAGTAGGGAACGAATGTTTGAGCTTTACGGCCTTAAGCCTTACATCAACTCGGAAACATTCAATCGCTACGTTGCTACTTACTCAAAAATGTTTAAAAACACCTGCAAGGTAGCTAAAGCCTTATTCATAAGCAACAAGATTAAATCCGCTGATAATAAAATTAAGACGGTTTGGAAAATAATCAATAGCGAAACTAATAGAAATAGAAAATATAATAATGATATTACACTAGAGTCTTCACGTGGTCTTCTAACCACTAAAAACGAAGTTGCTCAAGAATTTGTGGATTTCTTTACTAGTATCCCAATTAAAACTACAGAAACGTTAAATTCCTCACCCTTGCTTTCTGTTGAGTTATTAAGAGCAAACGTTTTACCATGCTCGGTTGAGTTTCAGTTTAAGCATATTAACCCCACTGTAGTCATTAAAGCTTTTAAACAAATAAAAATCAAATTAACCGAAGACCTTTGGGGATTGTCAATTAAAGTTTGTCAAGCTATCATTGAGACTATAGCACCGTACTTAGCCTTAATATTTAATTTGTGTGTGGACGAAGGAGTCTTCCCGGACCTTATGAAATACAGCAAGGTAATACCACTGTTCAAATCTGGGGACAGTAAAGACACCAATAATTATAGACCCGTATCCGTTTTGCCGGTTTTCAGCAAGGTTTTTGAAAAGGTAATGCTTAACCAAATGCTCAACCACTTTAACACCAATAAAATATTACATGAAAAGCAGTATGGTTTCACCAAAGGACGTTGTACCACTGACGCCGGTGTCACCCTATTGAAACACATATTTACTGCGTGGGAAGAGGCACAGGATGCCATAGGGATCTTTTGTGACCTCTCAAAAGCATTTGATTGCGTGAACCACGAAACCCTTCTCTTAAAACTTGAACATTACGGCCTAGGGAAACTTGCCCTTAGTTTAGTAAAATCGTATTTAAATGATAGACAGCAGCAAGTACAAATAAATGGTGTCAATTCAATGGGTTTAAATGTAAAGATGGGTGTACCACAAGGATCGATATTAGGTCCCTTCCTCTTTTTAGTATATATTAATGATCTACCCCATTTATTTAAAAACCAACCACAGATGGTGTTGTTTGCTGACGATACCTCTTTAATATTTAAGATAAACAGACGTGCCACAAATCCTGACGACGTAAATAATGCCCTAATGCAGGTACATAATTGGTTTACCGCTAATAATTTAGTATTAAATGGGAAAAAAACGAAGTGTATAAGATTTGCTCTACCAAATGTCAAAAACAGTGAGTGTGACATAGTATTGAATCAAGAGAAACTAGAATTCGTCGAAAAAACTGTTTTCTTGGGAATAACACTCGATTCAAAGCTACAATGGGGTCCGCATATAACATCTCTTGCAGGACGCCTTAGTTCAGCAGCATATGCTGTTAGAAAAATCCGTCAGTTTACTGATGTTGATACCGCGAGACTAGTCTATTTTAGTTATTTTCATAGTATAATGTCATACGGTATTTTACTTTGGGGACGGGCTGCAGACATCGAGTCTATATTTATTCTGCAGAAAAGAGCCATTAGAGCCATATATAACCTACGTAGGCGAGATTCTTTAAGGGAACAGTTTAAGGATATTAACATCATGACAGTACCTTGTCAATATATTTATGAAAACATCATGTATGTCAGGAAAAACTCGCATCTTTTTAGTAAAAGAGGTGACAGACACAATTATAATACTAGAAATAGGGACCAATTAGTTCAACCGGGTTTCAGGTTAGCTAAATTAGACTCATCTTTCATGGGGTACTGTTTGAAATGCTACAATAAAATACCTCCCCACATTCTTCAACTGAATGAAACGAAATTTAAATCTTGTATTAAACGCACACTATGTAGGCAAGCATATTATAAGTTGGGGGATTATATTGATGATAAAAATGCTTGGCTGAATGCTGGTCCTGCTCCTCAAGCATAGGGGTAAACTCATTAATAAGTATCCGAAGCTATAGTGGAAGCTGCAGAAGATTGTAAGACTATCTTTGCAATGTATAGAATCAATTCTCTAGTATTGTATAATTATTAAGCCCATATGTGAGTGCTATGTATTATCATTGACTTGACGAAGCCCTGGTGGTTTATAGTGTCATGCTCACTTAAATGTCTCGCTGATGGTGGCGGGTGTGTCGGGTCATTTAGCTCCCTTCAAAATGGTCGAGCTGAATGGGGCTGATCCATACGTCATGTTCGTGAACGGGCGCTGTCAGTTGGGACTGGTCATTTTTTAACTACCACGGTCATTTTTATTTTATTTAGATTTAAATTGAATTTTGTTTTTTATTTACTCTGGACGCTCTTACTGTGCACGTCTTTCTACATCGTTCTCACATATTTGTATAATCTCAACACGAATGATGTAAATACTATTTTGTAAAAATATTATAATTTAAAAGAGTGTCCATGGAGTTTCTTGCCCATTCTTCTCCATAGAGATCAACGCTTTGGAATGGGCAACTGCAGTACTTTCACAAGTTATTATGCCTTGTGACCGGGACTGTAGATTCATTTTGTTTCTTGACATTCAAAAGTGCCTGTAATGGTCTAATTGAAATAAATGATTTGATTTGATTTGATTTGATTACAGAATGAGACAAGCAGTGGGACAGTTACAAGCTGGTAATTTTATCATCGTGGTTGTAAACTTTAGTTTTCTCAGGTTTGTGCCTGGTATTTTTAGAATTTCATGGGTGAGATTGTTGTTATTAGTTTGAGATAATAAATTATTATGTACTGTTGCAAAATTATTGTCTAGGTCTTGTTGTAAAAAGTTTACTATGCGGCAAGTGCTTAATATTTCAACTCTTTTTGTTATTACATATTTAGCTTTGTAATATTATTTTGTAATATTATCTTTGTAATATTTAGCTTAATAATGTACTGATTTGACATCAATTAATTGCATTGCGGTACTCAATTATTACAACAATAATGTGTTTTTTTTAATTGCTTATGCTTAATAAATTAGTTTTTAGTTTGGTCTAATCTAAACACCAAATGGGAAACCATTAAAAGGAAAGGGAGGGAAGTGTCAACTTAATCAATGTACGTCTCTTACTGATATTTTATGTTTTTCACAACAAGAAAAAACCGGTCAAGTGCGAGTCAGAATCGCACACACGGGGTTCCGTAGCAGCAGAGTGTGTTTTTAGCCCTCATTCAGATTTATAACTTTATGAGGAAATTTGTACTCGACCGCTATATTTGTTTTTTCATAGAACTTTTATCAAAAACAAAGGTTTTTGATTAAAGTTCTATGAAAAAATGGCTGCAGTTTGATAACAAAACTCTTATATCGCATAAACTTAATAATTATCAAATCGTGTTCAAACAATTTTTTGTTCAAAGTTTGTTATAAGTACACAACAATTTGTACGATTTTAGAAGTAAATTTCTCATCAACCATTTAGTTGATTGTATTTAAAGAATTCTCATCAACCATTTAGTTGATTGTATTTCAGTTTCTTAAACACCATTATAGAAAGGATTAATTGCCCTCTGGTGCAGTACTGGAACAGTGTGCACGCGGGTTTCTGGCCAATATTTTTTTTATATTATACTAGCTGTTCCACGCGGTTTCACCCACGCTGCTCAGCACCTGTTGCTCGTAGCGTGATGTTATATAGCCTATAGCCTTCCTCAAGAAATAGACTATCCAACACTAAAAGAATTTTCCAATTCCAACCAGTAGTCCCTGAGATTAGCGCGTTCAAACAAACAAACAAACAAACTCTTCAGCTTTATAATATTAGTATAGAAAAGTTTTTACTAACATATTATTTTTATTTCACTACTAACAATTTTAGGATTTTCTATCTGAAATAAATACTTAATAATAATCCGTTACTGCATTAGTAGGTACCTAATAATATGGAAGGACAGTCACGACCGACAAGCCGAACAATGAGGACGAAGTGATGACATCAATTAGCCTACACAAATTCTAAAATGAACATACTTACATGGACTATTCCAAGATTATGTCATATTGATTTATATCATCACTAGCTTTTGCCCGCGGCTTCGCTCGCGTTAAATTCAAGGTAACTCAGTTCCCCTTGCGCCTTATCGATGTGTAATAGCAACGCTAAGTTTTCCTTTTTCTTCCCTCTTTCTCCCTCCCATCCCACTTTTTTTTTATTTTAGCCTATGTCCGTCTCCTGGTTCCCAATTATCTCTGTACCAAAATTCATCAAAATCGGTTTAGCCAGTTTGTTTGTAGAAAACAAACTCACTTTCGCTTTTATAATATTAGTAAGGATTACACTATTATTATTAATCATCATTACATTATTATTATTATTTTATCATCATTACATTTTTATTTACATCTTTCCTTTCAAGAACCCTACACAGCGTCACATTTTGCACTTCACATATAATTCTACTTTGGTTTTATGTGAAAATGTGAAATAATAATTTCCAACAGCGGGCGTTGGAAATTCTCGTTTGAGATAATTGATTTGTAGTGATTATGGTAGCGTTTCACTTATCCCCATAAGTGAAACGCTTGAGTGTTAATTACCAACTGTTTTATTTTCTCTTTTTTTTCGAAATGGCATCTCGCAGTTCAACCTAGGAGGTTGTCGTCTGTTTAACCGGGTGATTCCTGTGGATGCCTTAAAATTGAGGCCTCCAGCCAGGGTAAAAAACTAAGCGACTACACGCTAAGAGCACCCCCTGTGGGGTACGAGCCTCGGCTTAGGGCGTCGCTGAGGGAGGTCAGCAAAGGGACAGGCTGGATCTGAGTGATATTATTTGGGGACTGATTTCAACTTACTGGTTCAGCAGCGCGGGCTGGCTCTAACTAGGAACGGGTGGGTGTTTTATTTTGTAGCTCTACAATGTTTATATAGACATGCTCCCCACAGTTTTTTTTTTTTTCAAAATAATACTTTATTAATATAACACCTCCGTTAACAGTCCTTCAATTTACCATCAAAACTAACGTTTACAAACCTCACTCCAAACTCCTAATTAAACTTTTTACCCTGAAGTGAGTTCCAAGTGACACTTGGAACTCACTCCCGGGTAACATTCGTGGCATCAAAACTACTCTTTGCCTCTCTCTCTCTGTTTAAAAAAAAATAGCCAGAGAACATTACCTCTCCTCTATACTTTGATATTTTGTATAATTTCATTATGGGTATCTATGTATTATTTAGAATATTTATTATTTACCTACGTAAACATTGATTTTTTGTTCATCATTAACGTTTTTCCATATTGATATCCTTTTATTTTACTAATTAGTTTTAGTTTATATAATTTATTATTTATTGTGCTTGATAATT
Organism: Ochropleura leucogaster; assembly: GCA_958449745.1. Lineage (NCBI taxonomy): Eukaryota > Metazoa > Arthropoda > Insecta > Lepidoptera > Noctuidae > Ochropleura > Ochropleura leucogaster. The sequence goes on along the minus strand of OY288221.1, from coordinate 8,547,997 downwards.
TTTTTAACACAGTATGTCTACGTGTATTCCTACTAACTGTCTGATTAACTGACTAACTAATTGGAATGACTAGTTTTTGCTCTCATCTTTCTCTGCTCTCGGAAAATAATGTACCTAAGTCATTACGAACATAAAAACCCATTTCATCACCCCACAGAGGACATACTACTGGGTAAAAAAGTTTTAATGTTTTAGAAAGTTTTAGTTTTCTAACCTCGAAATGTGCCGAACTAACCTGAATACAATTCAGTGATGGCAGGTCGGCAGGTACCGTACGGCGCGACTAGTATGAGGGTAGAATATGTGTACTACCTGTTTCGGGTTGGCGTTTTGGTTAAATAATACTGCTTTATCGAATGTGTCGACCCGAAAAAGTGAGTTTTTAACTGACTTCAAAAAATATTGAAATAGATACTGATTTTTTTTTATTGTATAGGAATATATTTGTTTGGCTCCGTTCGTGTTAAATATGGTGAAGTTCAGTTGCAGCCATGCAGGGTTCTGGATATGAAAACTGGAGCTCGTCAACGGTTCGCTCACAAAACAATCCGTTTTACGTTTTTATGGCAATTGTTTTATGTTTGGATTACTTGTATGACAGAGTCCACACATGACAGTATTCCAGATGCAGTAAAAAAATATTTATCCTACAAAATATCACCATGTAAACAACCGTGCAACGGCAGCCCACTTCATGTACCCAACGACTACCACACATTTAAATTTGACGAGTTGTTTATCATCCATTCAGAAATCGTTTATTATTTACAAAAATACCTACTCAGTCTACGGATGCAACATTTAATCAAGTTCAATTTATTATTTAGTTAATCTTCCTTCCAGTAATGAACTCCAAGGACGATTTCGATTGTGACACTGACCGCCTGACCGCCTGCAGTTGCCAGTGAGTGTCAATTAGACAAAGCTCCCAGTGTGGTGACGACTGACGACCTCAGTGAATGACGATAATTTATTGCAGCGTTGCATTGCACACCTTATACGACTATACGTGCATCTTTAATCGTGTCTAGTCTAGATAATGTAACATCAAAGTCTATGGGCAGTGTTTGGAAACAAATCTCACTTCTGAAACCCGGTTGTGAAACCGCATTTGAGATATCGATATCTTTACTATCCTTACTATTATAATAAAAACGAAAGTGAGTTTGTTTGTTTGTTACCTCTTCACGCTTTAATGGCTACACCGATTTTGATGAATTTTGGTACAGAGATAGTTAGGTTAGGAGACGGACATAGGCTATTTCTTTTTTCAAAAAAGTGAGAAAGGAGGTAGAAAGAGGGAAGAAAAGGAAATCTTAGCTTTGCTATTACAATAAGTAAGGCGCAAGGGCAAAAACTACAGGTAGCAGGTACTTGCAAATCAGGAAAGGGGAACTGTGTTACCCCGAATTTAACGTGAGCGAAGCCGCGGGCAAAAGCTAGTAATTAATAACTAGCTGGCGCCCGCGGCTTCGCCCGCGTGATACCGGAAACAAAAGTATGTGTTATTCCAGACTACAATCTACCTCTGTGCGCGAAAGAGTAACAAACATCCATACATTTATAATATTAGTAGGATTTTCACCTAACATTATAATATCACGCATTGTATTTCCCCAAAAGAGAAGGCAGAGGTGCGACACCTACACCCCACATTCAGAACATGCCTGTTTATCGACATAAGTCTCGTTCCGAGTTATTAGTAAGAACTTCCTGAAGGAAATCCTAAGCCCAGTGACTAGTATGAAATAGGTATCATGCTCAGCAGGAGCGCGTACTCGAACGAGGCAGTCTAATCAAAAACATATTATTTGGGTGTTCTGTGGGGAGTTTGTATGCTATTTCTTCATACGCCAAGATCCAGGTATCCCCAGGAACTTTTCAGTCGAAAAAAGCGACATCGCCATTAAACAAACGGATAGATGTCGAATATAAAAAGCACTGATTATGCAACAGAAAATGCGTGCTCTGCCGCTTCTCTCATTATTATAGCAAATGATCTCATCTCCCTGATGCTACATTTGTTCGCGATGCGGTTCCGTGCTGATAGAAGCGGTGCAGCACTACCTTACAATGCCCGACCAGGGGATCGAGCCCCAGGTGACGAGAAATAAATATGAAACTGATTTGTTTTTTCTTCGCGCTGTCTTCTCATACTGAAGGAGAAACAAAGGCATGACATCGCTAAACAGCCAAATATTACAAATAAAAAAAAATGTTGCGACACAAATATGAAGAGGCAAAAACTACTACAGCGCCATCTATGCAGTCACTGAAGAACTAAACGGCAAGATTCCTACATCGCGCAAGCAAAGTTGTGCGCGAAGTTAGCATATGCATATACGAGCACCTAGTAAGCAACTGTTGGTCGGAAGATCCTCCTTTCCCATAGAGGATAGAGAACTTTACACCCTGTTATTCATACCTCTAAAACGTTTTAGAAGTCAATCAGATATCTATTTGTTGTTATAAGCAAATTATTATTCTTTTATTAATGATCACGTTCGTTTGTTATATTCTGTTGATAAACACAATTTATTTATTAAAATAAATATGAAGGCTTTAAATACAATCGCCTCTTTGCTCTAAAAAAAGCTGACAGCTACAGGGATTTGACCAGTTGTTTAATTATTATCCGTGATTAAACAGAAAAATGAAAGCCTTTGTTGGGATAAATGTCGAAAAAGCACGCGTGAGAAATCCATTGCATCTTGAAAACAATTGTAGTGCAATAAGAGCCAGTTTCCGAAGAAGTGTATTGAAAATATTTTTCCGTACTTTTATGTACAGCATTTAGGTTGACGGTTTCATGAAAGTTCCGTTAACACCTTGAAAATTAATACGTTCTATCTGAGTGTACCTAATGATGACAAGTTATGGAGAAATATGGAAGAAAATGACAAGCTGTGCAGATCACAAACAAATTGGGGTGTTATCCAGTGGATGAAGAATATGCCCTGTAGGTAGTGTAAAGTATGTATGTTTTAAATTGTATAAAACTTAAGGAACAATAAATAAAAAGCAGTCATAGTTATTCATAAAGGTAAATTTTAATCGTTTTCCGTATTTCAACTTTTCTCTTAAACTAAGTACATACAATTAAATAGAACTCAAATACAAAAATTTCAATCACTCGCTTTAATTAACTTAAAAAATTATCTCTTCTTATACTAAAATAGGACAGTGCACTAAGAACGCGCATTTTTATTTTTATTAACAAAGCCAACCAAAGAGTATAATAATTCAAATATTTTTATTTCCGAAAACAGTACACAGTATCCTTACAAACTACAAGTCTACTTGAATTCAGAATCTTATATTATTCACATTCACTGCCATTTACTCAGCTAGCTAATTTGTTTATGTAGTCATAAGTTGATTAACGAGTTATAACTCATTTAATACTTTAATGGAATTTGATCTCTGTCTTGTATGACAAATGTTCAATGTTCCAAAACTTGATATTGTAAGGTACTAAATTCAAGTCAATTCGAGCACATACAGCATGTTGATTTGCATCCTCGCCAAATTCAAGGACGTAACTATGCTAATGATTCTCGACCCAAATCGATAATAAAATAAATAGGTTTTTTTTTTACTTTTTTCGTATTTTCAGAAATCGGTAAAAGTGTACACTACACTCGGACTGTGTGCGGGCATGCCGCTGTATGATACGAATGCGCCGACGCTCACGCACACTGTTCTGTTAGTTCTGTAGGTGATTCTCTACCTTGAAGTGGAGATATTCTATAATACTGTTAAATTAAAACAGACTGAGACATATCATAAAAGCGCCGTATATTATTATTGATCAGGTACCGTAATTTTCATTGATTATTTATGACTTTTATTAGCACCTCCTAAATTTTGGCGAGGAAGCAAATCAACATATTGTATAAAAAAAGGTTCATTGCACAACTTTCGAATTTCGAAATAATAAGGCCATACAATTTGAGGACAATGTTTTAGGGTCACAATGTAGCTTTAATATTAAACAACAAAAGTGCATGGTATATACACTCCGGTAATTCAAGGAAATTGAATGATTACCACATTGACCACAAACTTAAATTGACCGTAGAACAACTGTCATTCTTTGACAGCTGTTGTATATCATGGAAAATTGACGTCTTGTGGTAATTTAAATTACCTGTCAATCCATATAAAATGGAAACTCAAATAACCTTCTAAACAGGAATACTTAATATTGTACTGTGATTATTGCCGCGATAATTTTTGGTAAATAATAATACCGCACATATACATCTTAAATATAACATACCGTTTGAGTAAGTGTATATTAATTAAGACCGTAATTTAGACCGCATACATCCTCTTTGATGCCATACCCTCCCTTAGACTAGTCTTAGTACTTTTAGATTTTCATTAGAAAAAGATAAACTATGTATGTTCTGATCTTAATCTTCTTATATCTTTATTGCAAGTAGATTACGATGGTCTGACCTCTTCTCTATGATTAGTTTATACAGGATGGAAGAGATACCGACGATAGACCGGTACATCATTTGATTTAAAAAAGAACAGCAACTAAACTGAAATACAACATGGTCAAAGCGTATAGAATAAAAATAGCATATTTAAAAAAAAAATGTTGAGAGAAGTCTGTGTGGAGAATAAGTATGAGTATTGAATATGTAACCATTTTAGTGTATAAACTACATTAAGCCCAAACCAAAGATTTACACAAGTATGTCAGCAGTCCCGTATACATTAATGGCGTTACGCCTGTTTGAATTCACTCAAGGCGACGAATGCCTAAAGAAAAGTGCGCCGGCGATTTTTTTCTTTCGACTGAGTTGAAAATCCAACAGCGCGCCTTATAATAAAGTTACATAAGTATAAGTCGCATTTTGCTTTAAATTCAGTTGCATGCAGCTAAAACAAAATATGTATATATAAAGATATTACATATTATGTTATATAGTAACTTATAGTTTTATTTATAAAAATATATCAGTTATTTACACTTTGCAGTCAAAAATAATGTCATTTATTTAAAAGATTTAAAATCAAACAGCATTTCCGATTATTTCAGCATTTCTTGTGAGGGTATTTTGCCACGAACGCGAAAGCACAAACTGGGTAAATAAAGAATCTTCTTTATTATTATTTAGAGTTGAGCTGGAGTCTATCTAGACACCAGCTCAACTCTTTAAACTATTCATTGTACACATTAAACTAAATTATGTAGCAGAACTTCATAGACATAGGGATGGCGATCTACTATTTTATTCCTTATTTTATAAACATTGCTTTGTTAATGGGGTTTTACATTATAGATAACCAATTGTTTGTGAAGTTTCGCTAAATAATTTATTTTATTTTGAGAACTTATTTCTACACCATGCACAATGTCACATCTACACGTATACTTTACATGTTCAACTTCAACTTCTGATAGATTTTACTCCTGTATTGTGTTGATTTTGTTGACACTAACTTTTCAACTTCATTAATGGCTTTTGTGGACAAGAGATACCACAATTTTGCCAATAACAGGTGTACTGGTAATAAACTATCAAATGCTGGAAAATATTTAGCAAGTAATCACAGTAATTAAAAAATATAAAAACAATAAAAGTATTTCTTTGCATTCTTCTAGGTATAGGACTTTCATTTTTGACAAGTATTGCTAGTCATAGAGCGTTGATCTTTTGGCAACGATATGACGGCAGAATAGCCACCTAGGCTCAGCTGCCAATAAAAAAAAAAAACGACATTTCGATGACATTGACAGTAGAGTAGTAGTAGACTATTGGTAATTTTTTATTTGAGAAATTGTATTTATTAAAAAAAAGGTTACATTTTGAAAATTGTTAGTTATGACATCACACCTGTAATCCTCGTAGGATTAGGTAGGATTATAGTAGGCAGGGCTTACCTAATAGTAACACCCACAATTCGCCAGGAGTTTTAAGTCCCATGTAATAGGAGGCGAGCATAATGCTATCAACACAAACTAATCCAGATTCCGTACTCTATTCTGAAAAATTCCTGGTGGAAAAACCTAATAGACATTGTCCGTCCGGAACCAGCGCATGCAATTACATAGCTGTTGAACATAATCAGTGTAATCACATCCCACGTAATTTTTTTAAAAAGAATTTCAATGGCTTGCAGCTCCATGCCAGCCATTTTGATTAATGTGAGTTTACATAATAATTAATTTTAACAAGGCGGTTAGGTTTTTATGTTAGAGGGCATCCCTCTCATTATACATAACTTATACACACGTATTCACATTATTACAAAGAAATTGTAAAGGTAAAAAAAATTGGTTGTTGTTGAATAAAAATGGCATGTCACATCCATCGACCCGCATTAGGCCTACATAGATTTTGACATTTAAACTATTTGATATGATACGGTTTTATCAAAACATTCACGCTTAGAAGTCTACTAAATGCATGTCATGAGTTTATCCATCTAGTAAAGACTATCATAATATAAAAGATTAATTATTCTTCTTATTTATAGAAATTTATTTCTCCTTAAATTTATATTTTTTATTTAAATTATAAAAAAATTATAGTCCACTAGGATGGTCGAAGATTAAATTATAATTATGAATCTTATGAAATCCCAAATGCCTTGTTAAAATCATGTTTCCTGTTACATATGGAACATTTCAATTGTATTCCAAATGTTGTCCTTACGTTTCTAGCTTACTACTAATGTTGTAAATTAATGTTAGCAGTTATACTGGCAACATTGCAAGGAATAGAAGGTACTAAAGCAAAATATAGTTTTTAAATCTTGGTGACTCAATCTGACAATGTAATATATTTTTCTCAGACCTGCTATGAAATTTGAACCTTGAAAGACCTTCTTCGAGATAAATAGAAATTTCCGTACTGGCCAAATAAATGCGAGTAGCCAGCAAAAGTTGTATGAAAATTCATATCCGTCTTGTTTTACCGACCAAATAGCGAACAATTTTACTCCTGTATAGTATTGATTTTGTAACTAACTTTACAACTTCATTAATGGCTTTTGTGGACGAAGGATACCAAAATTTTGCCAATATCACGTGCGAACTGTTAATAAACTATCAAACGCTGGAAAACATTTAGCAAGTATTAGCAGTATTTAAAAAAATATAGAAACAATAAAAGTACTTTGCTGATTTAGATCACTAACTACTCTAAAAATTACTCAAATTTAGTTTATTCTGTCAAACGACATTTTTCATAATGTTATTAGGTATGACATTTTAATCTTAGTCTAGTTTAATCCGGTGGTTAATCAGAATCAACACCAATAGTTAATGACTAATAAATGGGAAGACCTCAGTATGCTTAATTTTAAACAGATTACAATAATTTTTATTCACAAAATCAAGACTATTTATAAATTAAATGGTCAGTAATGGTTTATATTGCACTCTATCATGAGATACAACACACATATACATGATGACAAAATTAATTAAAATATTTATATGAAATGTCAGTTGAGTCACCAAAATTATACAGGTTAGCTGCAAAAAATCTTACTTAGTTACGAACAACTGCCGACATGTATAAACGTTACTTAGCATGTGCTTTGGTTTACCAATGTTCCACTCAATATTGTTTAACAGTATTTGGCCTCAACTCAGACCCAAAACATGTTAGATTGCTGGTTTTCAACAGGCCTCATATCAAATTAATTTTAATAATGCACATAAATGTCAATTTATTTAGTGTGCGTTTTATATATTTCTTTTAAATGTATACAAAATAAAACTCTTTGCATTTCCAACTTTATGGATGTCATACAATCCAACACCAGACTCGTTTTTGAAAAGAAAAAGACGAAGGGAAAGAGCAGGTTGCACTGACCGAACTTAACTGTATCATTATTATGTGGTGGTGGTATGGTATAGATAAATATATAAATTACAAATAATGTCACTCATTATTCATCATGTCAAGTATTTAGAGTTCACTAAACATTTTAAAGTCTTTTACATACTGTTTGTGACCCATTCTGCTTCAAACGTCTACACAAAACCTAATAAATCACAGTTCGTCACTTTCACACGACGTTTTTCACAAAAACTTACTGTTAAAACAGTCTATGAGTTAGGTAAAGGTTTGAGAGGCCCTAAACTTAGCAGTCCATCAGCTCCTAAAGCTTGCAAACTGTTTGTAATGCCATTTTGTACATTGTGTACTGAGATTACTGGTATACCGAAACATCCTCCCGCTTGCTCTCTATTTGCTAGCGGTATAAAACTATATATGCCTAAACTACTCAACCGTTTCAGGTTCTCTTCTTGGGATAAGTCTACTACAGGCAATCCCAGTTCTCTGTTAGGTCCGGTGACATTGTGGAATACCCTTTTATGATGTTGTAGTTGTAAGGATTTTGGATATGAAGCCGGACACTCCTCACACTTGAAGACTGGTAGTTTACTCTGAGGATGTGCGTTAGACATGTGAACAGAGAGAGAGTTGTGGTTTCCAAACATTTTCTTGCAAATTTTACAGGAAAGCATTCCACCGCCGACTTTCGCCTCTGGTATGGAGAAGTTGCTTGATTTCGACGTGTGTTTGATACTCATCCCGGCGCCTAAATTCGGGATATGAGGGATGGGACGTTCTGGAGTAGGCGAACGACTCTTTTGCTTTTGTTTAATGCTAATACCTCGCGATGCTAACACATTAGCCATAGCATTTGCTTCTTTATTCACCGTCTTCTTTGTTATGGATATTTGGCTACCTAGATTGAGTTTGTCTTTTGCTCCTTGCACACTCTGTATCATCGGCAACCCTTCCCTCTGTTTTTGCATCGCCATGACCTGACAGTCTTCGTTATCATGCTTGCCTGGTAGCAACATATCTGTGCGTCGTTTTTGACCCGGTCCACCGGCCATAGGCGATGGTCTCTTCATAGGCATTCGCACTCCTGGTTTCTGCTGTCGAACTTGAGCATGTACTTGTATGCCTGGCCTTATTCCCGGTCGAGGGCCTCTAGGATTGGCCATACGTGGTCTTGTACCTGTAATATTCGCACCGGGTGCCATTCTAATTTGGGTAGGCGCAGGCATTTGCCCTCCTACCATTTGGCCAGGTGCTGGTGGTTGTCCACCCATCTGGTCTGGACCAGCCATGCCTACCGACTGACCCCCTGAGAAAGTTTGTACATTCTGGATCTTAATGCCGCCCCCAGGTGGTTTCATAGATCCTCCCGGGCTTGCAGAGGGCACATAGGATGACCCGGGTGGACCCATTTGACCTAATGCTTGTCCCAGTTGAGAGTTAATTCCACCAGAAGGCGCTTGATTATACACGGCCTGCTGCATACCCTGAAGCGGGGAAGCCACGGAATAAGGAGATGACGAAGGCGGGAACTGACCCTGAGACATAGCACCAGGGTAGCCCGGAGGTTTCTGCATTGGCTGCTGGAACTGTCCATAACCACTCGGTTGACCCATATAAGCCTGCCCTGGATACTGTCCAGGCATTGTTTGTTGTTGACCGTACATATTATTACCATAATCAGGCTGCACATTCTGCCCAGGCTGGCCAGGATAACTGTTGTACCCTCCCTGTGGATTCATCATCATGCCTCCGGTGCCAGGATACGCTTGGATATTAATCATGACATTCTGCTGATGAGTAAACCCTGGGCCACTTCCTCCGATTGTAGATAATTTTCCAACTTGGTCTGCTAGTTTGACAGGTAGTAAGCTAGAGAGAATATTCGAAGTCGGATTGTATGGCATGAGTGTGGACGATGATGATGGAAGCACTAGTGTTTTGGTATGACCCGTCCTCCTTCTGTGCTCATCCAGCAAAGATACATCAGTAAATCTAATATTGCATACATCACAAGAATGTTGGGGGCCTAAAGTGTCTAAGGATATATATTCACTGGCATCCGATATAGACATGCCTTCTTTTTTGGTAGAATTTGAGAGTAGGCTTTCGAATATGTCATCAGCGCTTTTTTCGAGCATATCCAAAGGTGGTTTGGAATCTGGGGCGTTCCAGTTGAAGTTGTGTTGCTTTTCTAAAGACGGGCCAGTCAGGCGTGTACCGAGCATGCCTGAGGAACTGTAGCTAGGCTGTGTGGTCGGATACGACGGTGGCGGGTACGTCACAGTTGGACTTGGAATCGGTTCAATTTTAGGAACTACAGGTTTAATGTCCGGTGCCGGCGTCGCTGACACCACACAACAGTCATCATCTTCATCGTTAGAATCTCCATTTATCTCTATGACTGTTACCACACCTGGCTCTTCCTTTTTGGTAACTGGGAGGAGTGGTGTGGTATTAGAAGTCAAATGTAATGCTAAAGCGCTTGGCGGTGCGTTCTGGTGAGATACTAAAGCATCTGGTTCAGATTTCACCGTGGCAAGTATTGGAGTAGATCCTCCTTCAGTCGGCGTCGGAGAAGTTCTCTCAGACTTAATCTGAGTGGAGCTTGAGAATATAGGAACATTAGATGACTGTGTTTCGACGGCCTCAACCTCTTGTTTGACTACAACGTTTTCCAGGCTTGTGCGAGATTCCAGTCGTTCTGGGGTAGGAGTATTAGTTGGAGTAGCAGGGGACCTCGCCTGCAGAGCAATTAGCGAATTATCTTTGGGAGGTATAGGAAGATTCGCTCCTCTTTTCGGAGTCTGTTTGACCGCCGGTCTTACAGGTGGCTTCGGTTGCTGTACTGGGACTTTCGCTGGCGTAGGAGGATCCTTCTTTTGAATTATAGACATCCCCTGTAAGTTTTTCAAAGGATTAGGTTTTAATTTCGCAGATTTGTCTGAATCATCGCTTTCTGATGTTTTACGAGTACTGGGCGGCGTTTTTTCATTGTCGCCTTCAGAATCGTTTTCACCTGACTTGTCTGGATCCTCATCAAAGTCTGGTTCTTCTCTACTCTCGTCATTCCCGCTTCCTTCATCCTCGTTATCTGACGCATCAAAATCTTTCAGCCCATTGATCACTTTGAACGAGTTCGCATTATTCCCGTCTGATTTTAATTTCAGTTTGATACCGCCTAGTTTACCCAGTTTTTGCATTACATCGTTAGTTTTTTGTTCTGGTTCACTCTTGATTGGCGTACTACTCTTCTTAATAGTGAACCCTAATCCACTGAGTTTGTTCAGAGCCGAGTCGGAGCTCTTGTTCTCATTTTCAGCTGGCTTTTTGAGAGATATGCCTGTCTTTTTGAGTAGTTGGGATATGTCAATTTTAGTCGGTGTGACTTTCTGGGGGGTCTGTGGTGGGGCTGGCTCTTCGTCTTCATCAGACCAGTTTTCATCTCCTGATGGAGGACCATCTTCGTCGTCGGAAGGCAGCTTGTCGAGTACCACGGAGGGCAGAGACACGTGTTGGATCAAGTGTTTCTCTAATTCCTCCCAATTTTGGAAGTCTTCGTTACACGTAAAACAACGGTACTCTTGCTTGGGTTTCTTTATGAGGGCGCCTGTAGACTGAAGCCTTTTTAGAATGTCCGCGACATCACTCGCTCCTGGTTTTATGTTCTCTTCCTCTTGTTCTGAGCCTGCAGAGTCAGCGGCCTCGTCATCTGGAAAATAAATGTAGTACATTTTAGTTTTTAGGTCTGTAACTATATTTCTCATTTTTATATTCATGCAGGTCTATTCATGAAAACTTTATCTTGAATTAAATATAGACGGGACAAAGTTCAAAGTATCGTCATCTACTTGATCATTGAATGAAAGCATGGAGACAAAATGGCCAGCGCTCTAGTGTTGAGTACAAAGTTTACACACAACCGAAAAGCGGTTTTATACGACCGATATGAACCAAAAGGGCTTTATTGTAAGCCCCAGGCCAGCAGGGAGGAAGAACCGACAGGGGAATAAAAAAGGATTCCGCTTCGACCCTTTCAGCACGCTAACATAGCGTAAAACAGTATATATTGCACCTTATCACCTGCAACATGGTTCTAAATACAGTTTTTACAGAACAGAGACGGTTAAAATGGACATAACTAAGTCTTGTAACTAGTACGTATTACTAAAATATTATTGATCGGCACGACTTAGTAGGAGCGGACCGACAAAAATACTGGTCTGTTGTGTCCGGCAATGGTGACAAAAAAAAAACCACTTCTGGGTAAATACAATCATGTAATGGCGATATCGGGCTTCTTATTAATGTTATGCTTTGATCAAACAAAGTACTGTAACATTAATAATGCAATATTTTTTTCTATACTTTGAAAATAGTATTTAACGTAGCCAAACATATTTCGATTGAGCAATTCTCGGGAGCTCCTATATGACTACCATAGGACTAAAAGGTAATGACTACATAGCATAGCTGGAGCTTTCCATTCTAGGCATACCATAAGACCTTTATTAAAGGCGGGTCGGTAATACCAGCTTAATATTATGACAGACCGCACACCCGGGTAACCGACAGCTAGTCAGCTGCCTAAAGCCGGTTAGGTTACGTTGCCTACGGCTAACGGGTCCGACACCGTGGTTTTAGAGTATCATGACTGACAGACTTACGTGTTGTGACTTAAGAGTCAGGTCTAGAGGAACCGCTCAAGTTTTACATCTTTGGTCCAAGGTTGTTAGTAGCAATTGGAATAATAAGTTTAAAGTGACAAGTATATCACGTGTTCAAGCAAGATCTATTTAGAGAACAAAAATACTACGGTAAAATGTTATGCACAAAATACTTGCTTATTAACAAACTCAAACTCAAAGCAATTATTTCAATTAGACCATTACAGGCACTTTTGAATGTCATAAAAAAGATGCTTATAGTCCCAGTCATAAGATATAATAACTTGCGAAAATACTAAGCCCATTCCAAAGGGTAGATTTCTATGGAGAAGAATGGTTAAGAAACTCCATGGCCACGCTATTAAATCATGGGTACATAATTCATGTTGAGATTGTACATATATGTGAGAACGATGTAGAAAAACGAGCACATTTAGAGCGTCCAGAGTAAAAGCAAAAATATGAGTATAATAGATGAAATAATTAATTAAAACAAACCATGGCGGCTAAGAGATTACCAGACACGACTGAGGCGCCCGTTCACAAACATGACGCATATATCAGCCCCATTCAGGTAAACCATTTTGAAGGGAACTAAATGACCCGACATAAACGCCACCATCAGCGAGACATTTAATTGAGCATGACAATGTCTCAACCACCAGGGCAACCGTCGAGTCAATTAAATTACATGGCCCTAACACATCGGCATTAAAATTATACAATATTAGGAAATCAATTAGTTTGCCCCTATGGTTGTGGAGCAGGACCGGGCAGCCATTAATGAAATCCCCCAACTTATAATAATATGCTAATATAAAATATTAAAATATATATATATATATATATAAAATTAAATAAATAATTGCAAAAGTTTGTGAGGTTGTGTGTGTTTACTACTCTTTCACGCAAAAATTACTGGACGCATTTTGATGAAATTCCTCACACAAAAAGTACATAAGCTGGATTAACACATAAGCATACTTTTAAGCACGGAAATATCGCTGCCCTAGTTCAACAGTAAATGTTCCTTTCGACTAAATTTCTACGGTCACAAGGCTCGGGCAACAGCTAATGTTATGATAGGTGAGTAACTTAAGAAATAAAGGACATCAAATCATCTGCCTGGCTTTTTCACAACTACGCTGGGGTCGGCTTCCAGTCTTACAGAATGTATCTGAATACCAGTAATTTACATGGAGCGACTGCCTATCTCACCTCCACAGCCCGTTTAGTGCTGAGTAAATACGATACCTCTTGATAAGACTGGTTGTCAAACTTTCGAGAAACTGACTATTTGTAACGACTTTCACAGATCTACAAATGATAGTAGGAAGGAAATGCGGTGTGTAACCGGTGGTCACCCATCCGGAAGACCAACCTAGGTAAGCGAGGCTTAACGGCAGCCATGGTGTTCAAATAAAGAACAACGAATAACACCTAAACACACAGTAGTCTAACCATACATCATGCAATTTCCTACCATGCAATACCTACTGTCCCGATTCTTGACCTCAGAAATCAGGAGATAAGATTTGCGTCTCGACTTTAGTCAAGCGACTTGCGCATATGTCACTTGTTCGCGTCACGGTGACAAACAACTCCTATTGTTTAACGGGCTGATGTCCGCAACTTCACGACTGTCCCGCGTATTTTGCGTACGGGAAAGAAACTTCGGAACGGTAACTCTCGCTTCAAGTAAAAGCTATACAACAAGACAAGTACTTAACAACGCCGCGACGTAGTAATCACTAATGCCACTTTTTAACCGACTTCAAAAAAGGAGGAGGTTCTATGTTCGACCGTATTTTTTAATGTATGTTCACCGATTACACCGCCAACTCTAGACTTAAAACGCAGAAAAAAAAACAAAGTTTTTTATAATGCATAATTCATTGTCAAGAATCACAAATACCGCAGGGCGCAGCCCCTGAACACAAAGGGCAAAAGAAGGAACATAGATGGAACGACAGGCCGTATCGACCGCGCGTTCATGTTCCGCGCGCGCCTCAAAGAGATGTCAGTAAATCAGAGGGGCGCCTCCGGGCTTATGCCTGCCGGGGATGCGGGTTAGTTTAAAACGAGATACCGCTGCCCTGGAACACAAACAATAAAACAAGGAATGGATGGGATCCCTTCCGCTTCGCACACAGCGAGAGGAGGCGGATATAAAACTGTCACTTCACGCGAATGGCCACGCCACTACTTTAGGTGTTATAACATTTATAATCCCACTAGGTGTTGCCCGCGGCTTCGTTCGCGTTACATTCGGGGTAACACAGTTCCCCTTTCCTGATTTGCAGGTACCTGCTATCTGTAGTTTTTGCGCTTGCACCTTATTTATTGTAATAGCAAAGCAAATTTTTCACTTTTCTTCCCTCTTTTTCCCTCATTTCACAGTTTAAAAAAATAAATTAGCCTATGTCCGTCTTCAAGGTCACAACTATCTCTGTACCAAAATTTATCGAAATTGGTTTACCCATGTAGGCGAGAAGACGTAACAAACAAACAAACTCCCTTTCACTTTTATAATATTAGTAAGGATTTACAGCCTCAGGCAATGCACCTTGCGACGCGACTCGCATCAGTACCGTCATGTCGCAAGCAATATCGAATGTAAACTCTCGTCAAGAGACTTGTGCGTGTCACTTGTACAAACAACCTCTTCCGTTTGTTTACTCCGCAGTCGCTGTCGTAACAGCCGTTGTCACTTGAGTTTGTCGCTTGTGACCAAGCAAGGTAAGATCGATGTATCGTCACTAAAAATGACTGATAGACTGTTGTGGACATGCACATTATGGTGATGAATCGAGTCGGCCTTGTTAGCAGACCGGATTACAAAAATCATCACTTTCGTAACGCCCAAAATTACGACTGAAAGCCCTTTAAATATCCGAACTGTAAAATAAAGATCTGTTGAAAATTCCTGAGAACTGAATTCGGTATAGCAAGCTAAAATGGGCCTTTGTAAAATCAAATCAACAGGTGACAATGATAGACAGCATTTTTCAGCTTAGTCATGCTGTCGACGAGATGTGTCATGTGTCAATTTTGCATTATTTGTTATTTTTTTCTTTTCTAATACATTTAGTCAAAAAAAGTGTTCTGAATTGAAATTAAGTTAAACGTTTATTTTTATGTAATTTTATCGAGATCATGTGAATGGAATGAAACAAAAATAAACAGTCACCCGAAGAAATCGATCACTCGAATCTTATATCAACTAAAATCAGTTGTTTGAAATACATCCCTGGGTTTAGCAACGCAGATCAATTATTACCCACACCAACCGTCATGGCAACAGCCTTATCGATAAGATAACGTTCGCAACTGCCTTCGTTTACAAGAGGCACTTGAGTCAAGTTTTTGCAAAAACTTCTTTCTTTCTTTCTTCTTTGCTGAAATTGCGAGACACGGAAATTCCCTCCATTCGGTTCGGTTATTCGGGTGACCTACACGATTTGGCGTCCTATGTATACTATGACGAAATAAGAAAAAAATATTTTTGCATAAATCGAGGCGTTGGCGCGAAATCTAGATGGCCAAATCGTTCATCGTATTGAACACCATATGGTCAAAAACATGTAACTAATCTGGACCAACAACGAATACATGGCCAGCCTGATCTAACAAATCAGTAAGCGCCTATACTATGCCTGACATCGACTGCCTTACAGCGCTACATAAGCCTGCACTTAGGAGAGGTCCCCGACCAGAATCGTCTCAAGTTCAAGCTAAAACCTACCGAACATACTTCATATAGATCCTCAATTAAAGGACGTTTGACCGAAAATGCGAAATTGGTCTCAAAATCTTACAGCATAAAGTAGAATTTGGCATGAAAGTTTGGAGAACGGGTAGAAGAACATTTTGGGCCGGGATTTGTCATCGGGGGAAACGCTTGGGAAGATAGATAAGTTATCCTAGAATTTGAAGTAAACAAACTCTTTGTTGGAAACATGAATAGGCCAAATATTTTAGCTTTGTCTACTTTAAAAGTAAGACATAAAACAGTGTGTGGCAGGTGCGAACCTAATATGAAACTCATTGTTTGTCCGTTTCTTCTTATTTTAAAAAAGAATTGCGGAACTGGCGGCTCAATCGTATTGAGGATTATTTGTTCAATTATCCAAGGCATCATTAATATTTCTGACATTTCTCATCCTAGTAAAGGAAATGGTGCACAGATGCCAACAATAAACAAAATTTGATCTCCGGTGTAGTTACGAACAGCCCTTAAAAAACCCCTCTCAAACTCCTACTGAGGTTCGCATCGGATGGCAAAAACTTATATAACGTATGTATACCAAAGGGTGCTTTGTCGTCTACTCTCGAAAATAAGTATTTGCTGGCTCTTTTTCAAATCCACCTTCAACTTTCGATAAACAGTACGACTGGCTTTGGGTTAAAGTGCATAGAGATCTGAGAGAGGTCGGTCGTACACCCAGGTTTCATAGAAAATTGCCCAAATTTGACTAGTCTTAGAAATAGTTTACGGAGGAATTGTAAAACCTTGCGAAACTACATAATTTTCTAATTCGCCGGCTTTGCTGGTGCTTTCATGTAGTGTAATAATACCTCAATCAACCTCCTCAACGATCAAGTTAGAAAATGGGATAACCAATCAATTCATACCATGAAGGGCTTTAATCCCGGCCCATCTATTGAAAACCCACAAATGCTACATCATCTAACTTGGGAAGTATCGCACTCCAATCGAACAAATCTCTATTCAAGTGGCCTACCACCACCTCATATCACAGTATAACTTCAATTTGGGAAAGGGATAGCGCTATTTGCCTTTTATAGCTCCTTCTCTTTCCCACCCTGAATATATCTGTAAATTTAGCATCCAAGACGTACTTGCAGCGAAGTTATTATCGCTATTATTGCATCTCAACAAAACCAGCTTTCTAGAGTCATCGCTGTGCCTCAAGATCTCATAACCGGTTTAGTCTAGATCTCCTGAAGAGTGAGGTTTCATTTTATATCTATTCTACCTCCACCGTTATAGACTGCACTTGGCAATAACCGCAAGCGTCATGCCGCTGCGGTGTTAACTCAACCAATAGGGGACAACATATATGTGCCTGAGATGAATAGTAGAAAGAGCCATGGGCAACTACAGTACTTTCACAATTTAATACGCCTTGTGATCGGAACTGTGGCTTCATCTTTTTGTTTTTGACATTGATAAGTGCCTGCAATGATCTTATTAAAATAAAGGCTTTGAGTTTGAGTCAGGTTAAAAATGCTTGCTGGTTAAGTTTTACATAATCATTATTTTATTGATGGAGCTATGAAATGTATTTTTTTCGGTCTACCTTTACTCTTAAAGCCATCAAATTTATACTAATACTAGCTTTTGCTCGCGGCTTTGCTCTCGTTAAATTCGGGGTAACACGATTTCTCTTTCCTGATTTGCAGGTACCTGCTACCTGTAGCTTTGCCCTTGCGCCTGATTTATTGTCATGGCAGAGCTAAGTTTTCCCTTAAATTCCCTCTTTCTCCCTTTGATTTAAAAAAAATTGCCTATTTCCGTCCCCAGGGTTCCAAGTGTTCCAACTATCTGTACCAAAATTCACAAACTCACTTTTGCTTTTATAATATTAGTAAGGATTAAATCAAATAGTAACGGGCAAGAATCTAAATACATAGTTGTTATCAGAACACAGGTTGAGTTGGGTCGTTGGTAAAAAGTGAAACCCCGAGCCAAGACCAAAAATAATAATATATAGTCTATGTTTGACATTGTGTAACATTGATTCTCAAAAAATTTAATTCCGATTTACATGTCACATATTTTTTCAATTTTGGATCATCGACTAGATTTTTCTTGTTGCAAAGAAATATTTAGGGTTGCTGCGGCTGGATGGCTTTACAATTGCAGTTTGCGGTCTACTGTACCTTTCGGAATGGTACCTTCAGTTTTGTCACTCGGCGCCAAGTCGGCAACTATCCAGTTCAAAACTATTCTATTTTTCAAGCTGGAACCAACCACGCACATTCACAAAATTAAATGATTATAGGTCGGGTTGTTTCGGAAATTAACGTGTTCATATATAGTAACAAAAATACTTCTAATTTGTATAAAATATTAAAAATTAAATGAACAACAGAACTAGACGCGTTGGATAGGAATGTCCGTACATTATTGACGGCATTTTGAATGCATCACCCACGTTCTTCGGGTATAACGCTGTATATATCGCAGAGGTGAGAAGGCCGAGACTTTTGAAACGCTAAGACTCTACAATCGCGAGATAATATATGCTAGAAGCCGAAGTAGGTAATAGTGGGGATGCATCGAGATGTGGTTCTTGTGGTGGACAAGAACCTTACTCTCCTTGGCTAAAGAGAACTGGCGCAAACTCGTTGCGCTTGACACTAACGACCGCAGGGAGCTTTTTATTGGCCCTACATGGGCCCGATGTAGACCAATCAGCGTCCGTAGCCTAACTACGTTCCGGGAACCTCTTCAAAGAAAATGAAGGCTGTGCAATTACGGATTATGACGGGCAAGCCATCGTCAATCAATCCGTCACATTAGCTCCGAGTGTTTGCGTCTAGCCAGGTATTTCCATAGACATAACCTTATAGCCATGATTATCCAATAGCAACTTGCTCTATAATACGGCCAGGTGTAATCAAAAGTGCCGTACTATAGATATGTGCTATGTGCCCGACCCAGTTTTCGAACATGGTAACGTCACATTGTATTGGGATCAATCCATCATCATTGACAGGACTATTGTGGCCAATAAGCCTGATATTGTGGTGGAGAGAGGAGCGAGTCCCGCATGACGAAAACCTTGTGAAGCCGAGAATGATAAGTTAATCAAGTATATTGACTCGGCTCGCGGAGTAGTCGACATGTGGGATGCGGACTCAGCGATCATTGTGCCTATGGTCGTATCTGTCAATATCTTAATTGCCAAGAGTCTCGATCAATACTAAAGGATCTCTTTAGGCAGCTAAATTAAGGGCTTCGATTCAGAAAGCGGTACTCCTGGACACGGCTCGATTTCGACGAGATTCCTTTCTCTAGAGCGTTGACCACCGGTAACTAAGACTCTGTTCCTGACACCGGTGGGCTGCAATTTTTTATATATTTTGAATGGTTTTTTCAAGCGCAATGCCACATTTTAGGGTGGAGTAACAGCACGGTAGTTTTGATATGAGACCGAATCTTCTAAAGCGTCACGTTTCCGAGATATATACCGTTATAATATTAGCCGTCAAAAATAAGCCGTAAATTAAAACGTATCTTTTCTTCGGTAACAAAAATTAAATTGCTGAAGTGTCTTTCGTGTTTCTTGTTCTGTTGCCCTGTCCAAAATCCGGTACTAATTATCTATTTAGTTTTACTTGTTACTTTGTATTTTTTAAGATTCTAAGATCTCTTAGAATACACAAAAAGCTTGAAATATTGAGCACATTCAAATTACAAAATACTAATCTACATACAGTACGGCCGACGAGAAGCGATACCAAATGTAAACAAAACCCATGCTGAAACCCCATCTAAAATGGCCGCCCGAATGTTGGCGAACCCGTCTTAACGTTGTCATGTTTTTGCCGGGAGAACGAGACATTACGACAAAGGCACAAGATGGAAAGAGCTAAATATTAGATTGTCAACGCCACAGTTGTTCTTTAGGTTAATGACCTTTCGTATCGCTTCTCGTTGGCCGTACTGTAGATATACTACTTAAGAATGTTTGTAGTTTTCGACAGTTGACATTTCTGATCGTTATTATGTGGATCTCTTCAAAATACGTGTGAATCGGTTTCTAGTAGTAAAGCGTCCACCCTACCATGACTTATATTGCGTTCTCATTTAATTCATTGTAAGATACAAATTTATCAAGAAAAGACTTGAGGAAGCTTATTTCATGTTTTAAAAAATGTTCTGGAGCTCTGAAGAGAAGAAAACAGTTTAAAAGACTGGGACATCCGCGTGCCTGAATATATTTTATTTTGTATGTAGTCATAATACCTATCTGCTGATAAAATATATCGAAAGTGTTTTTTTTTTTGTTAGCTCTAGAACTGCAGAGTGATCGTCTTTACCCAATTGGCGGAGGGTTGTGTGTTTGTTCAATTTAATATCCTATTCCGTGTGGTTTGTATTGACATTCTTTGTGAATACATAATAAATTATTTCTAATTATTGTGTACACACTGCTATACATCAGACTGTATTTATCCAGTATAACAAGGTCTCGCTTTGTTTAGATTTCCCGTGCAATTAGATACCCAAATTAACTGGTTTTCAATAGCTTTGTTAGACGCCGCGCCGCGCCGTGCGCATGTTCAGAATCTTTGACTCTGGTTAGGGCTGATTTTAATAATGATTTTAGGGCTGATTTTTCAACAGTCAGATAACTTTTATCGGAGGAATAAAAATAGTGATTTGACATATTTTCTATAGATAAGCTGTCAAACCGCCATTTTTATTCTTCAGATAAAAATTATCTGACTTTTGAAAAATCAGCCCTTAAACGATTGATTTACCCTAACGTTTTTATTCTAACCGATTTTATGTTTCTTTCCTGTCCACCAAGATAAGTGTTGCTGGCCAGTTATAAATTAACATACAACCATTATTTTTAGATGTGGTATTACTGGGGCCGCTTGATGTCCCGGGAACTCCTCACAGAAAGTCCTGTGTTCCAGCAGCGAAAACGTCATAGTACGAGGCAACGCGCAAATTTATACTGGATAAAAATCATGTCTACTGCAGTAAAGCGTTGGCGCTTTCAGTAGATATTTTTTCCATCCTCACTCTCGCCAAAGACGCCGCTTAAGTCTGGGCTAATTATCATCGACACACTAAAAAGATCATTTCTAGTAATTGTTTAATATTGTGGTGTCCACGGAGGACCCAAAGTTACAGCATATCAAACTTCGTAAAAACACTTAATAAAAATAATTTATTTTGAATTTGAATGATTATTTGGATTATCTTGAATCTAGAATAAAGCCAGCCTGAGTGAAGGAAAAATACCTACATCACCTGCGTAAATTCCCACATTTATGCCTACTGCTGGCCCCGGCTGTGCTTGGGATAAACTAACAGTTGTTTTTAATTTCAGCCGGTATAAAATACTTAGTTAGATAAATGGTACCTCACGTACTATCACAGCAAACGAGGCTGTGAAGTTGGTTTTACAAGTAACGGTGAGGTAAAAAGAAGCCTTGAAAAAACTTGCACTGTCATGTGAGTTCTACCATATCTGTGTCAACTGTGGTATTTACTGAATAGGTCAGCAGTTGCATTAATGGTATACCTGCACAGAAGGCGCATTGGTTCTCAGCTCTACAAATAAATTTTGCCAAGTTTATAAAGGTTAGCTATTGGATTATACTGGATGTCGTGATCTTCAGCAATGAGAGAACGACGATGAGGTGCTCCCAAAAGAGCCTCAAAGATCATCTGTCGAAGCTCTCGCTTGTTTGGGCCTCATTCAGAAGGCAGTGCTTCTCAATACTGCTTGAATTGTGAGGAGGTACCTACGGTGGTCATGACGTGGTTTTCTTCCATTCCGCCCAGTCAACAGTCACGCAATCATTTACTCCTCTTTCTTTCAAATAATTCCTCACGCAATCAATTTATACAAATATCGATAACTTTGTCTTCCTCTCCATCTATCAACATTTATATTCTGTTTACGGCTTGGTACCCGAAGGTTTAAGGACCTCAAGGAGATTACTAAGATTGTGCTGTTCGTCCGTCTGTCACTGTCACCAGTAAAACTAAATGATCGCTCGCTAAGGGCACCGCCTATGGGGTACGGACCTCGACTTAAGGCATCAATAAGCCCCTC
This sequence comes from Ochropleura leucogaster, assembly GCA_958449745.1. NCBI lineage: Eukaryota > Metazoa > Arthropoda > Insecta > Lepidoptera > Noctuidae > Ochropleura > Ochropleura leucogaster. The sequence goes on along the minus strand of OY288221.1, from coordinate 8,525,674 downwards.
AATGATGCCTTAAGCTGAGGTCCAGCTGGGCCGACGGCAGCTAAAGATGGGCTAGGTGGAATTATATTAGAGGAGGCTCGTTTTGCAAGGGACGGGCTGTAACATTACATGGATATCACGAAAGGTCTTGGCGGCTAGGTCGGGAAACGAGATCGCGGACTGTATTTATTTTTACGAACAGTACATCATTCCCTACTACTTTTTTGGAGGATAGTGATAAGATCATCGAGATCGATGAGGTTATGCTTTTATCGGCGAAAATTCCCTGCCGTTGAGGGGGTATAGCGGGAAACCGATACGACCAATGGGTGTTGGGATGTGTCTCGGCGGTATCGAAAAATTGCTTTGTGAGAAGTTTTATAGCCTGTGGTATGGTGACTGGGGATAAAAGGTCGACATTCAGTCGTTCATTCCTTAGGAGGCTCTCGTGACTTTTGGAGTTCTCTTATCGAGACGGCAGAGCTGGGCGTGCGCAAAGTTGGGTCATGATGGGACGAATGCACGCGATGTCAATACGCAACTTGCACTTGAGTAACAATTTGCTGCGCGAATTCAGTGGGGAGTGGAGTCTGCCTAGAGCGAAATCTGCACTCGAATGTGCCGTCTTTGTGACTGACTCCCCGAAGATAAGGCGTTGGTCGAAAATCACACAAGTATTTGGCTTGCTTCTCCCAAGGGATCGGCTTGCCGAACATGGTGATGGGATCGGATTCATATTCATAACTCGTTTAGTCACATGCAAACCGTACCTACCTCACTCATGTTCATTCCAAGACAATCGATTCCCTTTCAACTTTTTTGTAAATTGCGCAACTGTCAAACTTCCTTTTATATGCTCATTTCTTACTTTATCCATTCTCGTCACACCAGAAATTATCATTTATAAAAAAATATACTTAAATAAAGAAATTATTGTGACCATTTCGAACCCTGTTTTTTCATAAGAAAGCAAGGTTACAAAAACAAACTAAGCATCTATTTTAGCACGAAAAAAGATCTGTACTATATAGGGTGGAATTTTGTAATGCCACCTGAAGGGGAAGTACTCTTAATACTTTAGAAAGAAAATTTTACTCAAAGAACACATTCCTTTATTTTTGAACAGAAAGAAAACGGCATTCTAAGATTTGACCCGACTAAAATAATAAATCTGCAAAAGTTGCACCTTGTACTTTTATTGCATCGATCAAGGTAGGGTCAATAAGGATGAAATCTCTTAAACAAATTTCATAATTTAAATGAAAGGAAAACAATGAAATCTTAAATTAATTTAATTATTTACAAAAATGGTAGACTAACTAATTAATTGCTCGAAATGGGCCATTTTCTTGGATACACAAATTTATTCTTCTAACGAATTCATTTCTAGTAACCTTTAATAACGTGTTGTGGTGAATGTTATAAATCGTATTCTGAACTTTAACTCTCAACTCGTTTAAATTCTCATAAGATTTAATGTAAATTTGATTTTTACATATCCCCACAAAAAAAAAACTAAATGGGTGTGATCTGGTGATCTCGCAGGCCATCTGATTGTGCCGTTTGTACCAATCCAGGTATTAAAATGGTTATTAATGTAGGGCGGCGCGTGGAGTTCCACTCGCACCTTTCCTAGACATAACGGGGGGAGTTTTACATCTTACTCCACCCGGTACAAGACCCGCGTGGCAGTGGAAGTCGCATTGGATCTCTTTGGATCATCCATAACGTGAAAAGAAAAGGCATATCCAGGTGTTACGTCTTGTTAGTCGCCTTTTACTTATCCTCTCAATATTTGTCACTACAGCTTCTTTAAATCTGAAACGTAGTCGTATCACATAATTTCTCGATTCAGATCGCGTGTAATAAATATAACTAATGTGCGGCGCAGCGGTGACTCATAGAGAGAACAGGTAAAATAAATACTTGTATTTTTGTGATTTGCAGTACGAGTCACCAAATCCAAACAGTGTTGGCACGTGTCAGACGTTAACAGGTGATATCCCAAATAACTACAGCATAAAAAACTTTTTTTTATAATCGACTGTTATATTTAATTAACAATTAATTATCATCTGACGATATCGATTCCAATGAATTATGTTTGATACATTAATTAATCAAATAAAGAAGGTACGAATCATGCAAATATCAATTAACTGAAGTATTACGCGTTGAAGTATCAATTAAATAAAGTGTAACGCATTAAAATATTAAATAGTCAAAGTGTGAAGAATTCATGTTTCAATAAAATATGACGCATTTAAGTGTCAATAAAATATGACGAATCAAGCTAATCTTCCGAAACTTCTCTTATCTATACACGCGGTTTCACCCACGCTGCTCAGCACCTGTTGGTCGTAGCGTGATGTTATATAGCCTATAGCCTTCTTCAAGAAATGGACTATCCAACACTAAAAGAATTTTCCAATTCCAACCAGTAGTCCCTGAGATTAGCGCGTTCAAACAAACAAACTCTTCAGCTTTATAATATTAGTATAGAAGTATAGATATTATAAAACAAAGTCCCTCGCCGCGTCTGTCTGTCTGTTCGCGATAAACACAAATACTACTGACCACACTACTGGCACCAATTTTCAAGCGATTTTCTCCACTCGATAGCGTGATTCTAGAGGAAGGTTTTACTATGTAATTTGGTTAAGTTTTTGTATTTATTTCTGTGTACATTAACGATGTTTGTTGAAGATGTCGGCAAAAAATATGCTGTCTGGGAGCTTTCAATGAAAACGTTGCCTTAACCTTTTTAGATATAACAAAATAATGTATAGTGGAATTGTGTATCTTATATAGGTCTACAGAAGTTATCATAAGTTTAATAATTCTCAAAATTAGATCCGCGCAATGGATTCGCGCTCTTCAATCGCTTCGCATGACGCGGTCGCCCCTCACCGTCTTGCATACTATTTCTTTAGCTAATAAGCCGAACCGCAATAACGCACGCACGCACCACTGAAGACTGTGTTTTCTTTCGGGTGTTGTTGAAAAGTTATAATTGCATTTTTGTTTTGTGTTTGTTTTCTTAATTGAAAATAGATTAATATTATGTGCATGCATATATTTAAATCACTTAGGTATTTGGAAATTGTTAATCCACACAACTCAATTTTGTTTAGTGTTTGTTTTCTTTAGTTACTTAGATACTACATTGCACCCGTGCGAAGCCGGGCGGGTCGCTAGTATAAGATAAAAAAGAAAGCAAGGGACATCTATGACGCAAATTTTGAACAAAAATCAAAAAATCTTAAAACCCTTTCCTTAAGGAAAGTCATTACCTGATAGATATTGCACTTTGTCTGTTAAGCAATGTATGTAAAACGCTGGCTTTCAACTGCAATCAGTTAGACTCAAAAGCCGACCCCAACTGAGTGGTGAATAGGCGCATAGGATGATAATGACCACCTTGTAAATAGATTCCAGACAACAACTGTCGGTAACGAGCCCGCCATTTAGAACAATAGCCCACCATATAGAAACCAAGCCTCTTTTTTCAATAGAATATTCAGGTACTTTATACACTGTTTCTCTTAAACCTTAAACACACAAACTCAGCGTTGCCAATTGAGCCCTTTCGGGGCTAGATCTAGCCCTTTTTGAGCTTTGTTAGCCCTTAAAATAATTATTTAGCACCAAGCCCTATTTCTAGCCCCCAAATGAGAACCCTAAATTCAAACAAAACTTAGCATAAACTAAACGCACTCACAGTCTCACACACACTATTACTCAAATTCAGCACAAAGTGAGAGTTTAATCTTGTGTGGCGAAGAATCCTCTGATGAGGACTTGGACATTTAAGTTGTTTTTTTCTAAATTAAGTTAGATTGTTTTCAAATTTTTGATTGTGTGTTCCAAAAAATATATGTAATAAGTAAACAATAGTTAACAAAACTCAATTATTTTATTTATTTTTATTAAAAAAGCAATTTAGCCCCCATCTAGCCCTTTTTTGACTCTGTTTAGCCCCGAATCTTAAAACCCAGTTGGCAACACTGCACAAACTATGTATCATATGACACATTCAAGTATCAATTAACTATCGTCTGCCACATTAAAGTATAGAACATTATACAACAGTCGTATGGCGCAATCAAGTATTAATCAACTATCGTCTGACATATAAAATATCAAATAACTGTCGTATGACGCATTCAAGAATTAATCAAGTATCGTCTCACATATAAAAGTATCAAATAACTGTCGTATGACGCATTCAAGAATTATTCAAGTATCGTCTCACATATAAAAGTATCAAATAACTGTCGTATGACGCATTCAAGAATTAATCAAGTATCGTCTCACATATAAAAGTATCAAATAACTGTCGTATGACGCATTCAAGAATTAATCAAGTATCGTCTCACATATAAAAGTATCAAATAACTGTCGTATGACGCATTCAAGAATTAATCAAGTATCGTCTCACATATAAAAGTATCAAATAACTGTCGTATGACGCATTCAAGAATTAATCAAGTATCGTCTCACATATAAAAGTATCAAACAACAATCGTATGGCGCAAACAAGTATTAGTCAACTATCATCTGACATATAAAAGTATCAAATAACTGTCGTATGACGCATTCAAGTATTAAACAAGTCTTATCTGACACATTCCAAGTATCAAATAGTTATCTAGAAGATCTGTGACTGTTACTAAGAACGTCCTGATAGAAAAACCCAATCTTAAACATAGAATAAACAATAAAGAGCCCTCAATTTCTTGTGCACTGAGTTAATTAACTATGTAGTACAGTGACATAATTATTTAAAAAATTAATACGGCTGTTGTACTCAAGTGCGCTAAAATCATATGATGCAATACCACAGCACACTTCTTTACTTAAAAACAATTGAATGTACCCAATTAAAATATTTTAATACATTCAACCTAAAAAAGCTAAAAACATAACTGCACTGAAGTACTTTACCACTTTATAAAAGTTCAAGTAATAACTTAGGTAACCATTTTAGCGCATTAGACAAAATTTGGAACGCAAGAACCGTCAAAGAAAGCAAAGCTAAGATTTCTAACTTTGACAAAAGCATGCTTACTTCAAGCAATCACTTAACTATAGAAAAAAAAAATCATACGTAATCACTTTTACTCAAAGTATCACTATAACATGTTAGAAACTCTACCACATACAAAAAATCTTTTAATGCACTCAACACCTTACTAAAATCTTTCAATGCATTCGAAAACTTACTAATGTCCCTCCATGCACTCAACAACTTACTAAAATCTTTTAATACCCTCAACAGCTTACTAAAATCTTTTAATGCACTCGAAAACCTTACTAAAAATTTTTAACGCACTCATGAACTTACTAAAAATTTTCAATGCACTCGAAAACTTACTTATGTCCCTCCATGCATTCAACAACTTACTAAAATCTTTTAATGCCCTCAACAACTTACTAAAATCTTTTAATGCCCTCAACAGCTTACTAAAATCTTTTAATGCACTCGAACACCTTACTAAAATCTTATGACGCACTCAAGAATTTACTAAAATCTTTCAATGCACTCGAAAACTTACTAATGTCCCTCCATGCACTCAACAACTTACTAAAATCTTTTAATGCACACGAACAAATTACTAAAATCTTTTGACGCACTCAAGAACTTACTAAAATCTTTCAATGCACTCGAAAACTTACTAATGTCCCTCCATGCACTCAACAACTTACTAAAAACTTTTAATGCCCTCAACAGCTTACTAAAATCTTTTAATGCACTCGAACACCTTACTAAAATCTTTTAACGCACTCAAGAACTTACTAAAATCTTTCTATGCACTCGAAAACTTACTTATGTCCCTCCATGCACTCAACAACTTACTAAAATCTTTTAATGCTCTCAACAACTTACTAAAATCTTTTAATGCCCTCAACAGCTTACTAAAATCTTTTAATGCACTCGAACACCTTACTAAAATCTTATGACGCACTCAAGAACTTACTAAAATCTTTCAATGCACTCGAAAACTTACTAATGTCCCTCCATGCACTCAACAACTTACTAAAATCTTTTAATGCACTCGAACAAATTACAAAAATCTTTTGGAGCACTCAAGAACTTACTAAAATCTTTCAATGTACTCGAAAACTTACTAATGTCCCTCCATGCACTCAACAACTTACTAAAATCTTTTAATGCCCTCAACACCTTACTAAAATCTTTTAATGATAAATGATAAATGATGTTTATTTTGCAAGTAGGTTTTCACAAACACTTTTACACGTCATTTTTTTTTAAAACTACATGAGGCCGGTGTTTCGTACCCGACTACTCTGAGAAGAAACAGCCGAAACAAACTCAGAGGTCATAGTCTCTTTTAAAGTCCAGACAAAATAATCTTGGTCAACTTACATGAGGACTATGCAGATAGTGTCTGAAATGGTCTTTTTAAGAAAGCACCACACAGATTGAGTGGACCTGTCCAGTCAGTGCAAGCATTTGTCAGTTATCGTGTAGCTCAACTCATAACCTAAGGAGCTCAACGACACGACGAACAATACCAAAAAAAGGACATTTGTGTAGGTCGCTTATAGCACTCAAACTGCCAGACCTTCGTCAAAAAACAAAGTAAATAAAAGAAATGATCCACATGGTCCTCACATTTACAATAAACAAATAAAAAATAAATAATTAATGAGATCATAATGAAATCATAAAATGTCATAAATGAAAATAATAAGAAAATAAAATGTCACTAATCATAATAATAAAAAGAATGTAAAAATAAAGTAAATATTAATGTCAAAGTATATAAAATAAAGGAATAGACAATAAATAAGTGAAACAAAGGCAAATTTTGACACTCACTGAGTAAATTAAATTGGAGCAGCTTAATCCCAAGCCTTTTTATCTTCAAGGTAATGATTCATGTTATAGTAAGCTTTGAGACATAGTTTATGTTTTATGAAAGATTTAAATTTATTGAGGCTTAGTGTTTGAATATCGCTTGGCAGTTTATTATAATAACGTATACATTGGCATGTGAAAGTACCTCCTATTTTTTTGAGCCTCGTTGCAGGAACAACAAATTTGTGTTTGTTCCTTGTATTTATGTCGTGGATATCACTGTATTTTTTAAACAATTTTATATTTTTATGCGCGTACAAAAGGTTTTCGTAAATAAACTGAGAGGGCACAGTAAGTATGTTAATCTCTTTAAATTTTTCTCTGAGGGAGTGTCTAGGACTTAATTTATACATTGAACGAATTGCCCTCTTTTGCAAAATAAAAATTGTCTGAATATCGGCGGCATGGCCCCACAAGAGAATACCATACGACATCACACTGTGGAAATAACTAAAATAAACTAAACGGGCTGTCTCTAAATCAGTCAAATCACGAATTTTTTTAACGGCGTATGCTGCTGAGCTAAGCTTTTTTGACAACTTATCTATATGAGGGCCCCACTGAAGCTTAGCATCCAAAGTTAAGCCTAGGAACACTGTATTATCTTCCGGTTTCAACTCTTCATCCTTGATTAGTACACTAGTTTCCACTTGTCTAACATGAGGTAACGTAAACTTAATGCATTTGGTCTTTTTTTCATTTAGAAGTAAATTATTAACGTTAAACCAATTAACGACCTTTGCCAGAGCGCTATTAACATCGTCAGTAGCTAGCTGCTGACGTTTTAGTTTAAATAAAAGAGAAGTGTCGTCTGCAAACAACACTACATCATGATTATCCTTTATGAGGTAAGGCAAGTCATTAATATAAATAAGAAATAAAAAAGGGCCAAGAATGGACCCTTGTGGTACTCCCATGCTTACTACAGATCCGGGAGATCTTTTCCCGTTTACATCAACTCTCTGAATCCTACCACTCAAATATGACGTAAGAAGATTCAGAGAGGCGTTCCGGATTCCGTAGTGGTGTAGTTTTCTGATTAATGTTTTATGGAGAACGCAATCGAAAGCCTTGGACAAATCGCAAAAAATCCCCAAAGCATCACATTTATCTTCCCAGGCATTATAAATGTGTCCTAGAAGTTCAACACCGGCATCAGTAGTTGAACGACCCTTTGTAAAACCGAACTGTTTATTATGCAATAACTTATGTTTATTGAAAAATCTTTGCATTTGATCTAAAATTATTTTTTCAAAAATTTTACTAAATGTTGGTAGCACTGAAATTGGTCTATAGTTAGTAGGGTCTGATGTACTACCCGATTTAAACAATGGTATTATTTTACTATTTTTCATTAGATCAGGAAACTCACCACGGTCAATACAATCATTAAATATAACAGCTAATGAAGGAGCTACAATGGTTATAATGGACTTGGCAACGTCCACAGAATGACCCCATAGATCAGCGGTCTTCTTAACATTTAACATATGAAAAGTTTTAATTACATCATTACAATTGACATATTGAAAATTAAATTCGGAATCATGGAATGGAACATTTTCCTTTAGTAAAGCATCTGCAGCAGCAGGTGACGACGTAATGCACTCGAACACCTTACTAAAATCTTTTAACGCAGTCAAGAACTTACTAAAATCTTTCTATGCACTCGAAAACTTACTTATGTCCCTCCATGCACTCAACAACTTACTAAAATCTTTCAATGTACTCGAAAACTTACTAAAATCCTTCAACACACTCTAAAATTTACTAAAAATCTTTTAATGCACTCAACATTTACTAAAAATCTTTTAATCACTCAACCACTTACTGAAAATCATAGTACTCAACCACTTCCATTCATTAGAAGAAATCATAAATTCCTGATTGAATAAAATAATAATGGACTTTTAACTAAAGACACCAACTAGAATAGTCATTCTTGTCCAAGCATAACTAAATGAAGATTTTATAAATAGAAATATAGATTAAGATTGAATAAACTGTCAAGTATCTGGATTTTGCATTTATTATGAATAATAACCATTTCCAAATTTAAGTCCAGACAAAGGACCAAAAAGCCAAAGCTCTAAATATAGAGGTCAGCTTGAACTGGGATTGTGGACTCTCACAAGAGGTTTGTATTTTAACTTTTTGAACAACAGAGCATAAACACATAGGCGAGCCCTCAACACTAAGCCTCAGTCATTTTACCTATACCAAAACATATTTGTGTTGTTGACGTCAACGGCAATAGGTTGTTTGTCACATGTATGTGACAATGAAGTTCAAAAGGCTAACTATCAGAAAGATCTGAAAACATAACAATAAGCATATTGAACAGCAGCATTTATCATATAATCGGTACCAACCCAGTACATATACACCAACTAGATTCTTTAACTAAATATTGCTAACATATCTGTAAAAAAGCATAAATAAATAAAACAAGCAAACAAAAGGCATATAAATAAACTAACCTGTGTCATTGTTTGTAGGCGGTGAAGAAATAACAGATTCATGCTTAGTGGCCATCATCTACGATACCTGTGAACAAGTATAATAACATCCTTAGAATGTCTCCTCTTTGGACGGTCATACTTTTGTATTTCCCTTTTCTTTTTGTTGTTTATGATCACATTGTTGTACTCTAATTTGATATGGTTGGCTTCGTACAAGCTGTGCTATTATACAGCCAGGTTGGAATCTATTCTGATTATTTATGTATGTCAAACAATGCTAGACTTTACATTGCTTAGTAGGTAGAAAGGGAAGAAATTAATAATGTTATAAACTCATTCACAGATAGTTTTTTATTAGTAAGTAAACACAACACATATCAATACATAAACAATAGGTTCAAAACATTCAAATTTCTATATAACTTAACTGATAAGCTTTGTAATATAAAATTTGTTTTGTTTACAGTTGAGGTTAGGTTTCATGGGTTGCATTGTAAACTAAAATAATATTTAAACTATTTATATTATTTTAGTTAGACGTTAAATTACAGTAAGTTATAATAATGACAGGATTCCGAACTTAAAAGTTATAATTATACCTACCACACTTATCATATCCAAATGAACATAGCCAAATTCAAATTTATTCTCAACTCATACACATTGCAGATGAAATGAACTAAAATAACATTAAAACAAACAACTCTTAGCAATGCAAGTAGACAGACTTTCATGCCCTAAAACTAGAGAAGTCAATGATAATATGCATACTTACGATCATTATCCACTTAGAGGTAAAATTGTAGCCGCATCTTACACATCTATCGGCGTATTTTGGTTCATATTCACACAAACAACACTTAAAAATCCGGCACAATCCAACACGTTACTATACAATCCAATTTTGCGTCTTATTTATGCCGTAACGAAGACAATAACATATTCGACCGGTTTCGGTTTTCACGTGTTATATGTTAACCTTGAGAAAACTATATCATTCACTGGAGAAAATGCAAATAGTTTATTTTCCGCTAACTTCTGTAGTACTGTCACTTCGCTTCGAGCTGCAGGAAAATACAAAATGGCCGGCCAAATAAACGAGCGCTGTCAAAAAAGCCAATCAAGTGTTCCAATAACCCGCCGATAGCCACTGAACGTATTCTGTTTTATTCTCTGACGTTTTCCGTCAAACAGGTTAAGTTTACAATTACTGTGAACCAATTATGTAAATCATTTACTTTATTAATTATGTTCAAGTAAGCTGTGCAAAGTGGCTGACCTGCGTCTTTCGATCGAAAACACGAAACGCACTCTCAGTTTACTGAGGTACACGAAGCTCTGTTCCTTTCACTCACAGGCAGACGCGGAGCGACGCTCTGTTGCCAATGCCAGTATGGCGGACTGCCAGTATTGGTCGGCTGGCAAATTCCTAGCGGTTGTCGGCAGCAGTGTGTCCTATCTCTGTCTAACCAAGGAGGCCGGGGCGATAGTCTATTATCTGCCTCTGTTGCTCGATCCGTAAGCGACGACAGTCAACATAAGCATAAATAACTCTCTGGGCAACATAGTGGTATATTATCGGAATGGTTCGCCCCCATTTTGTCCGTAATGACCTCGCTCGCTCGCGCGCTCGCTTTGCTCGTAGCAGTGCTCTTCGAAGGTAATAATAATACTGGTTGCGGTTCGAGCCGAAATGTTGAGTCACGGAATTGTATATATAATTGAGCCAAGTCTGCTTAGCCGAAGCATAATGCGCTTTGCTCTGTTACGCTCGGTGATTATTATGATTGTATTGATTGAATGAATAACCGAAATAAAATTCAAGTTTAGTTATGATTAGAATTATTTCTTAATATTAGGTTATTATTATTCGTTTTTACATGCCTCATGTTACCTAAGTAGATAGGCAGATTGGTACTTAAATAGGGTTATTAAAACCTACTTTAGTAATATATAATATATGTATAGAAATATGTAGGTACCACATTAAATATAGGTACCCAATAACTTTGCCCTTAATCGTGATAAATAATTAAGTACCAATACAATCTCTAACACGGTTTGCCTAATTATTAGGTACCTACGTAATTTTCAGACAATGCCTGGAAAATAATGGAAAGTTTCAATTCCCGAACAATACGGGAAAAGAAAAAAACAGATTCATTACATAGTTCGCCGTTGTTGGCCGACACTGTCGGGCTTCTTAACGCGGCACAAACACCGCGCACCGTATTCTGGTAACAACCGGTTCGTGAGCAGTCAAGCGAACACTCTATCTCGTTCTGCAGCAGTCAGTTGTAGTATTATTATCGAGTTGTTTTGTGCCGTTTGCCTTATAGGTACCGTATCGATTTCGAATGTATATAATAATAATAATGACACTTTAGCTAGGCAGTCAATCTTTTGCTTGGCAGACGATATAATTTATGTAAGTTTGTTTTTCCATTATGGTCTTTATCGTGTGGCTTATCAGTGTATTTTGCTATGCCGCTTGACCTTGGCGCGTGCTAACGCTGACGTGGAATGTAAATTCATTATGTAGATGTCTGTACGACATTTCCTGTCGATTTAGGAGTTGGCGTTTAAGGGTTATGTATCCTTACTTATCCTTACTTTATATATCCTTACTTAATATTATAAAAGCGAAAGTGAGTTTGTTTGTTTGTTTGTTACCTCTTCACGCTTTAATGGCTTAACCGATTTTGATGAATTTTGGTACAGAGGTAGTTGGGAACCAGGAGACGGACATGGCTATTTTTTTTTTAAAAAAGAGTGGGATATGAGGGAGAAAGAGGGAAGAAACGGGAAAACTTAGCGTTGCTATAACAAATCAATAAGGCGCTACCTAATTTAACGCGAGCGAAGCCGCGGGTAAAAAGCTAGTATCCTTACTAATATTATAAAAGCGAAAGTGAGTTTGTTTGTTTGTTTGTTTGTTACCTCTTCACGCTTTAATGACTGAACCGATTTGGATGAATTTTGGTACAGAGATAGTTGGGAACCAGGAGACGGACATAGGCTAATATTTTTTTGAAAAAAGTGGAATGTGAGGGAGAAAGAGGGAAGAGAAGGGAAAACTTAGCGTTGCTATTACAAATCAATAAGGCGCAAAGGGAACTGTGTTACCCCAAATTTAACGCGGGCGAAAGCTAGTAATATTATAAAAGCGAAATTGAGTTTGTTTGTTTGTTTGTTACCTCTTCACGCTTTAATGGCTAACCCAATTTCGATGAATTTTGGTACAGAGATAGTTGGGAACCATGAGATGGACATAGGCTAATATTTTTTTGAAAAAAGTGGGTTGTGAGGGAGAAAGAGGGAAGAAAAGGGAAAACTTAGCGTTGCTATTACAAATCAATAAGGCGCAAAGGGAACTGTATTACCCCAAATTTAACGCGAGCGAAGCCGCGGGCAAAAGCTAGTAATATTATAAAAGCGAAAGTGAGTTTGTTTGTTTGTTACCTCTTCACGCTTTAATGGCTAAACCGATGTTGATGAATTTTGGTACAGAGATAGTTGGGAACCAGGACATAGGCTAATATTTTTTTGAAAAAAGTGGGATGTCAGGGAGAAAAAGGGAAGAAAAGGGAAAACTTAGCGTTGCTATTACAAATCAATAAGGCGCAAGGGGAACTGTGTTACCCTAAATTTAACATGGGCGAAAGCTAGTCGGTCATAAATCGGGTTTCGACGTTTTGTTTTGCTTGCGTTCTTGAAAGATAGTGCAGCATTTCAAGTTGTTCTCATATGGTTTGCATACTTTGTTGATAGTGTGTCATTTCAAGTTGGTCTTACATGGTTTGCATAGTACCTATGTTGATAGTGCACCATTTCAAGTTGGTCTCGCATGGTTTGCATAGTTTGTTGATAGTGCACCATTTCAAGTTGGTCTTACATGGTTTGCATAGTTTGTTGATAGTGTATCATTTCAAGTTGGTCTCGCATGTTTTACATAGTTTTTTGATAGTGCAGCAAGTTGGTCTCGCATGGTTTGCATAGTTTGTTGATAGTGCAGCATTTCAAGTTGGTCTCGCATGGTTTGCATAGTTTGTTGATAGTGTATCATTTCAAGTTGGTCTCGCATGGTTTGCATAGTTTGTTGATAGTGCACCATTTCAAGTTGGTCTCGCATGGTTTGCATAGTTTGTTGATAGTGCACCATTTCAAGTTGGTCTTACATGGTTTGCATAGTTTGTTGATAGTGTATCATTTCAAGTTGGTCTCGCATGTTTTACATAGTTTTTTGATAGTGCAGCAAGTTGGTCTCGCATGGTTTGCATAGTTTGTTGATAGTGCAGCATTTCAAGTTGGTCGTGACCGTTGGTCGTTGGTCGGTCTCGCATGGTTTGCATAGTTTGTTGATAGTGCAGCATTTCAAGTTGGTCTCGCATGGTTTGATAGTTTGTTGATAGTGCAACATTTCAAGTTGGTCTCGCGTGATTTGGATAGTTTGTTGATAGTGCAGCATTTCAAGTTGGTCTCGCATGGTTTGATAGTTTGTTGATAGTGCACCATTTCAAGTTGGTCTCGCATGGTTTGCATAATAATTATACTAGCTGTTCCACGCGGTTTCACCCACGCTGCTCAGCACCCGTTGGTCGTACCGTGATGTTATATAGCCTATAGCCTTCCTCAAGAAATGGACTATCAAACACTAAAAGAATTTTCCAATTCCAACCAGTAGACCCTGAGATTAGCGCGTTCAAACAAACAAACAAACTCTTCAGCTCTATAATATTAAGTATAGATAAAAAGCTATCGGAGGCGCATGCAGCTTGCTAACCGGTAGGGTGGGCGGTGCAGAATAATTAAGTAAGAGATTATAGGAAAGAGCGAGTGGAGCGAGCTCGAAAACATTAAGCACCCTGCCTGAAAATGTTATCATTTAAACAGATTATTTATATTTACCTAGTATTCCGCTTTCTGAACGTAAATGCAATATTGGAAATAACAAATCAAGAGTATAGTGATTGTATTAAATAAATATGGTGGCTTATTAGAAAATAAGCAAGCACAAGCCGCATTTCTCAGTTAACAGTCTCTGGCTATCTTGCCATAGGTACATTACTAACAATTATTATAAAAGGTACTTAGTTGAAATATGTGTGTAATTCTCATTTGTTTTCCATTAGGCAAAACTAGATTGAAATCAATGAGATTTTCAAAAACCCCAGACCCAGTCCTGGAATCAAGACCCCCATGGACTATGACCCTCCTCTTTGGATGCGCCTTTGGGTAACTGGCATAAAGAAATATCCTTGCGTTTATATTATATATATCTTGTTGGGTGAAGCACTTAATATGGAATGGACCAAAAATAAATTATTCAACCATTTACTAAGACAAATCTTTTTAATACAAACCATAAGTACTAATATTTAGTCTGCCTCTGTTATTATGAATTCGAACGAAATCGTTAAAAACAGGGCCTATCTTTACCCATTTCATCCCTAGGATAGGGTGGTTTATATTGAGGTTCGGGAACCCTCGGCCCACCGAAACAACACAATCCACCCTCTGTCCTTCGACCCCCTCCACCCTTCGTCCTTTTTCTGCGTAAAGCCCCAAGGACAAAGTCCCTTTCCGTATGCATTCTCCAACATTTCTCCAAAAATGTTTCGGAAATGAATTGGTACCTACCTACGTCTCCGTTTTGTATTTCGCATTGAGCGAACTCAAAAATGAAAGTAATTTGTTATCACAGGTAGCATATGATGTGTTAATAATAAACTCAATATTGTTTTTTTTTGTTTTCTATAATATTATTAAGAAATGTTTAAAAAAAATAATTTGTATGTATTTAAATGAATAAACGATTAGAACTAAAACAGAACTTATTCCACTGAGGGAAAGTGACAGAGCTATACAGGGTGTCTAGCACCATCTCTTTCTTACACAGGAATAGGAACTGCTATAAGATGTCATGGTAACCCTGCAGAACTAAATTATGAGCCGTGTCCAAGAGTATCGCTATCTGTATCAAGCTCTTGATCCAGCTGCCTAGCTAGAACCTCTTTAGGTATTGTTTGAGCCACTTGGCAATTAAGCCATACAACTATCTAAATAATGATCGCTGAATACACATCCCACATGTCAACAACCTCGCCAACAAAGACAATACACTGATTAGCTTATCTTTCTCGCCTTTCACGATGTTTTCGTCATGCAGGACAGTTACGTCAACAATCAATGAGCGCTGCTCTGATTGATCCACCAGCACTATATCAGGCTTATTGGCCACAAAATGATACAAGTACAATGTGATATTGCCATATTTGAGATATTTTGTAAAATCAACTGTTTCAAGTAAGTACCTATAAGCACAATATAAAATGTAGTATAAGGCAAGCAACTCTAATTATTTTATTTTGCACCGGTAATTGTTTTTCACATTTCCCATTTTGGCGCCCCTTACCGTCTGGTACCTAGAGCGCCCGCTCATCTTGCTCTACCCCACGGCCGGCGTTGCCTGTCAGTGATGGATGATGATGAAATGGTCCCAGTACAATAGGTATGCTTCTGCCGTTTTCGAGAACTTGGTCCGGTAATTACTTGTATTAGGTACGGCACCTCTGATTCCACAAGGCTGTTTTTAGACCAAGTTGACATTATACTTATATACCTATTTACCTAAACATCTTAAAATAAAAACAAATCTATCCACACAAAAATGTCTTACTTAATGGTTTTTAGCATTGCCTCGTTGAATTCTGGTTCTTTGACCTAAAAGTAGGTCAGATATCTAGTGAAGAGTAGACCGTTCGCTTGGCAATAACGTGAAAGACCTGAAAAACTCGATATTACCAAAAAATTTATTTTTTATTTTTTCGTAAGATTGAGTTTTTTATTTAAAATTTGGATTTTAGGATCGGGAAAGACACTGCAAAAGTTTTTGTTCCAAAAATCTGATATTAAATAATATTCGTATAATACAATACCTACATTCCTACTAAAATACTTTTAGTTTATGAACTCTCTGTTCAAACTTATTTTAATCTGTGGTCTCAAACTCACAAAGCGTCCGAGTTATGTGTGCTTATGTCGTGTTTGTTTCTGTGTGTGTGTGTGTATTGTGAACCCAGGCGCGGATGACCTGCGTGGGGCGGCCTTGTAGGGGCTATTACAAGTTCAAGCGAGCGTATGATTTGGTAACTAGGTATTTTTAATAATAATAAAGCGAATAGACAAATTGAGAATATAATAATGATACTGGTTCTTTAAGTAATGCTTATGCAGAGTGCGGTAAATAACTTATTGCTTAGGATATACGTAAGTTTTGAGAGAGTTGAGTATTTTTACGACGTCGTTGTTCATGTTTCAACATCAATTTTCAGAATTAACAATGCATACGAAATTATAATCAGTAGGTAAGTAATTATATTTATTTGTACATAATACAATTGAGTAACTCATGATTCATTTCATTCCTCAGTCATGGTTATTAGCAAAACTAATTTTAAAGTAGTTATTAATTGAACGCATAAAATTTTAATTTGTAGTGTGTTTCTAAAAAATATTTTGTTGTGGTTATAAATTAAATACGTTCTGAGGTGGTTATTAATTAAACGCAGTTTTAAAGTGGTTATTAAGCAATAGTGTCCGACAAAAATAGCAATTTTCAGCCGAAACCGAACCTACTTGCAAAATAAACATCGTCCCAGTTTCAGTCGAAACGAAAACCAAAACTTGTTTGATCATACAAAATATTTTTTATGGCCCGTTACTTGTCCGACAGACTCCGTAATTGTACCTTAACTTTAAGACCCTTGCAAGATCTTTTCACATTGTGGAATCTAAATAAGTATATGAATGAATACATAAACAGATCAGACAGTTGCACAAGTTAAATATAAAAATAAAAACTCCAAATAAAGTTATTTGTTCTATGCTTATGATCTTTGCGCAAAAGCAAGGAATAGTTTGAATCAAACACTATATTTTAATTTAACAATTTAAAGTCGAGAAACCAAACCGTTCTGTGTTGGTTATTAATGATACTGGTTTTGAAGTGGTTATTACCAAAATGAGTATTGCAGTGCAGTGGTTATTAGTGAAATAAGGTTTTGCAGTAGTTATTAGTGAAACACGTTTACGGTAAATATATTACGAACGCATTATGCTATGATTAATAAAAAAAACCTTTATAGGTGAAAGAAGGAAAATAAAAAAAAATAAGTCTTTAATTATCTTCTTCAAATAAGTATATTATCCTACTACTATTATAAAGGCGAAAGTTTGTATGTATGGATGTATGGATGTTTGTTACTCTTTCACGTAAAAACTACTGAATGGATTTGAATGAAACTTTACCACAATATAGCTTATACATCAGAATAACACATAGGCTATAGCTTATACATCAGAATAACACATAGGCTACAATTTTTGAGGTTTCTAATGTGAGGTCGTAAAAAAACACATTTTTTGCGCTTACATTGCAAACGCTGACTGAATCCTACAAGATAGATCAAAACAATGTACTACAGTATTGTACAACTTAAAAAGGTCTACAAAAAAGTCCGTGATGGTATATGTTTATCTCTTAGGAATAACCCACAATAACCATTTTTTATCCTTTAATTTGTACGAGAAATAATGGTTTATTTACGAAGCGATTTTAAGCAATACAGTATTAATCCTTATCCAATTAAGTATCTTAAATACATTGTGCATTTAATAAAGATCAATATGGCTTTTTACAGCATGTAAATTAAATAAATATTTTCGAAGATATCACAGATTTAAAATGCAGAGTCATAGCAATTTCGGCGATAAAAACTGTTTCGGTGATAAATACCGGCAGCGGTGCCAGGCGAACGGGGCGTGGGGGGAGCGGGGTAGGTGCAGTGGAGAAGAAGTGGCTCATCGCTGAGTGCGCGACCCGAACGACGCAGACGCCGTTGACGGTTGTGTCCGTTTAGCGAATTTTCAAGGCACTAGCGATTTGATAAAAACGTATGGTCGCCTACTTTAAGTAATATAGGCCTAAGGTTAGTTATTGCCAGGTTTCTTTTTGGTTAGGAGTTACACGTACAAAGAGATACTTCATTTTTACGAATTACTTCATTGATAATTCAATTACTATATAGATAGGTTACTTACAGTTAATTATAACAAACTAGCTTCCGCCCGCGACTTTGTCCGCGTGGCATAGTTACTTTAGGCTAACGCTAACTTTAACACCTGTGATGATCGAAAAAAAAATATCCTTCTCTGCCTTTTTCTTCCTTCTTTCTCCCCCTACTCTATTCTCAGTTTTTTTAGCCTATGTCTGTCTTCAGGGTCCCAACTATCTCTGTAACAAAGTTCATCAAAATCGTTTAGGCCATTTAGGCGTGAAGACGTAACAAACAAACTAACTAAACTAGAATAGTGCCGAGTTGATGGCAATAGGCTCAACCCTTATTACAACGGACTATAACACAAATGCGCATTTATGTTATAAAAAGCAAGTATTGGTGTGTCAACTTAGACAGAAGTGTATAATATCCTTATCCTTACTATCCTTACTCCTTACTTATCCTTACTATAATTATAAAAGCGAAAGTGAGTTTGTTTGTTTGTTTGTTACCTCTTCACGCTTTAATGGCTGAACCGATTTGGATGAATTTTGGTACAGAGATAGTTGGGAACCAGGAGACGGACATAGGCTAATATTTTTTTGAAAAGTGGGATGTGAGGGAGAAAGAGGGAAGAGAAGGGAAAACTTAGCGTTGCTATTACAAATCAATAAGGCGCAAGGGGAATTGTGTTACCCCAAATTTAACGCGGGCGAAGCCGCGGGCGAAAGCTAGTTTTAAATAATTTTAAACCACAATATTAGTATTCAGACTCAAACATAAGGAACAAACAAAACCTAGCAAACTCAACCTTATCTAAAACATTTCTAAACTAACTTTAAACTTGGTGGGTACATCATAACCCAACCAGACCCCTTAATTTTTTTATTTGCGGTCTATTTTCAGCGCAAAAAAGCACAATTTTCAAGGAAAACTTGCGCAGTACAGATTTTTCTATACCTAGTGGTGTAAGTTCCTGATCCCTGGGGGTGCTAGACTTTGCGAGAGGAGTCGTACAGTAGAACCAGGGTGGGCTGAAGGCGGGCCGCCCCTTCCCATTACCTGCCACACCACCCTGTCTGCGTTATACTGCTACGAACCTCTATATAAAATACTTTATGGTAGGAGAGGATTTTGGAGCAAATTTTTTGCTTTTGTTTTTATACCAACCTTTTTATTTAACTTTTTTACGTAACAGAGTTCTGTTTGTACATAGATTTTAATTAAGTACATTGTTATTTGGCACGTGACCGTTGTCAGATCTAATGCCGAAATCATGATTTTACAATACAACCATCAGCTAGCAATGTCATCCAAACGCCAAAAAAAACATGCTGCAACATACCTATGTGTGTAAGTTTTGCGATGTTCATGTTTATAAGTAAAGATTTTTCTAGGAAGGTAAATAATTGCGATCTTATCAGTGGTTGGAGAGTGTTCCTTTAAGAACGATAAGACAATATACCTACTTTGTTGTTGTATTTAGATAAAATCCTTATCGTAGTTTTAATTACACTAAAAGCTTAGTCATAGCATTGTTTCAATTCAGGATTTACTGTACCTAATATGAAAACAAAACAAAAATCTTGTAAATGTAAGCAGGTGCGAATAACAGGTACTTATCGCTTTAGGTTAGTAGCATTGAATCTGTCGTCAAGATGTCAAATGATACTATAGGTATCAAGTGACATGCCATGAACTCATATATCAGTATTTTTTATACCAAACGATGTCCACAGAATAAATAATAATACTAATAGCAGTTATAGCCACTACTAACCTGATGTAAAGCAATGATGCGTTCTTGGGTGGGGTACGTTTTTTTAGAATGGCATTTCGCGGTTCAACGTGTTTGTTGTCTGCTTAACCTAGTAGTTTCTGTAGATGCCTTGAGAGTAAAGCCTCCAGCTAGAGCGTAGAGCTTGCCTACAACTTGTTTATACTTACTTCAGTGTGGGAAAGAGATGGAACTAGTCGCCTTGTACCTATAGCTTCAACTCTTTCCTATATGAAATGGTCAGTTCCGGATTAGCCCATAAGCAAATTAAGGGTACCTATGCTTATGGTATGACATCTAGTTGAGGGCACCAAAAAAGGCTAGCACATGAAAAGTAAAGTTGTTTGAAAATAGCACTGATTTAAAGAGGCAGTTATAAATAGCGGTTTTGGTAAGTTAAAAATTATAAATGGCACGTTTAATATAGGTAAACTAGTTCAGCAGTTAAAACTAAGCAATAAAGAAAACAAAAATAAGTAGTCAAAAATAATGAAATGGATCATTGAATACATAATTGAGCAGGAAAATAATTAAATGTTAATTAACTAGCGGTTACGTGTTGCAGTAATAAATTGGAATTTGTCGGTAAGAAATCTCATTCTAAGCAATTCTATAAACAATAAGGTGGTCAAGTTCCTCGATATTTTTTTTATTTTTTTTTTAATTATAAAATTTGAAATAGTTTGGGTAAATTAATGTAATTCAATAAGTAGGTATTCTAAACTAAATTAAGTTCAGTTCCGGATAACCTACTAAAAACAATCTCGTTTTTCTATTAATGCAAGTTGTTTCTGGCCCTCACGGGCACGGGCCTTTGCCGTGGCACCGCTCGCTTCGCTCGCTCGGCTCGTGCGTAGGTGTTCACAGTTTGAACCTAACCTAACCTACCCATTTTTTTTTTTGAAGAATATAACCTTATCTATTTCGAGATCACTACGCTCATTTTTTCAAGCAACATTTACTTTAATTTTGACTTTGTAAGTAAATCAAATAACTTCAGTATAAAGGATACCATGCAAGGTAAGGTGTCAAATATCATCAATTTGATATTTTCTATTTTAAGCTAAAGTGTTGTAATATTTTTTTTATGTTATCTTGATAGTAATATCGTAACTGTTTTTAAAGACCGATAGTCCGATACTAGTTTAGTACACGGAGACGCCAACAGGCGTGGATAACTTAGGGCTTAGGGTATCAAATCATCTTAATGCGGCCCTGGTGGTGGTGCTGGTTATTTGGTAAGTGACAATGACCAAAATTACAAACTGCCAAGCCTGAGTATTGATTCCTACAATCCGTACCGACAACACCACATAAGTATTCAATAATTACCAACAATAGCGCCTTTAATTCGTTGCATTGAGAGCAAATTTCGTGTAGGTGTGACATCAGTGTGAAGACTAGTATTACAGTTTTTGAGAAAGTAGACCTAGTATAGTAGGCAAGAAGTTAAATAACGGAAACGCTCACAAAATATCCACAATCCACATGAGCCACAGAACAAAACAGGCAAAACGGGCTCACAATAGTCAGTATATTCCAACTTTTGTAAACCAAATACGAGCAAAGTCTGCCTTCTCAGAAGGAGAACTATGTGAGGGAGAAATGCGCCGGTATCACCCCCGGTCTACAACAGCTAAGGGTGGGTTTAGGGTGGGAGTCACTTAAATAAGGGTGGCGTTCACCCGACACCCTAGGCTCGGCAACATTTATAATAATCCCCAGTTGGGTATGGGTATGAGTTTGGTTTGATTGATCACCAGAGATCGAACAAAGTATTATTAAATTATCATCTGGTTGTTATTTGTTTTTTTATTACTATTATTGGCTTGTATGTGACGGGGAGGAATGAAGAAAATATCGTGAGGAAAATTTTGAGAATAAGATGGGTTTATGAGAAGAGGACTATCAAAGGATGCAGCTGGTTAAATCACCGCCCCGTATTATACCATTTTATAAAGCAAAAGAAGAACCTGCTTCAGTGATATAAACATCATGAAGTTTTAAAACTGTTGCCGAAATGATTAAGACCTGAAACTAGGTTAAACATTTGCCCACGCGGTTCCGTAAAACGCGCACCGTAGCGGGGGCACGCGCTTGGCCCGCCAGCGGTAACACCCACGGGCTTGTTCAGTCAATAACGCTTGGCAACGGGCTTCTTCGCTTACAAAAAAAGCCTATGCGCGTAGACGGGCGTCGGTTGCACGTCACGGGCGCCCGTTTAACGCAGTTTCAGCGCCCGTAAGGCACCGAGTTAAAAAAAAGGTTGAAATCTATACTCCCGGTAACATAATATCAGAATTTAAAGTCACCATGACTCGACTGGTGTTTATCACGTTATTAATGTGGCTAAAAGATTCTTAAGTGGTGATACAACTGAAATCTATAATATTTTAGATTACTTACCTATGTTAATATTACACTTTTGTTCCGATGAACAATGCGATTCAAATAAGAATAGGAATGTCAATGACCTCGATCTGTCAACTGATTTGTGTATTTTTATTATATTTTATTAACACCTTTTATTAAAAGCATGGAAGTATTAAACCAAACACAATATTAAAAACGACGACAGACTTACCTACATTAAAGTAGATTAATTTTGCGAAATTTTGTTTTTGTCTCGTTTGCGGAGAATGTAAACCCATTTTTGTTTTCTTTTTTGGTATAAAGATGTTACTAAATTAAATAGGTACCTATCTGTTTTATATTTTGCAGCTGACATCATAATATTGTGCAAGGTCATTCGTATTTTTAAGTATATAAATTACATAGTGAAATAGGTAGATAGCTTTGTAACTTTGAATATATTTTTTTGTAAACACAAATACAATCAACAGTAAGTATCTTGCTGATTATTTTTTTTAATTAATTAAATAGTTACCGATAACCACTTCATACTGACTAACTAGTCAGTATGAAGTGGTTATCGGTAACTTTTTTTATATACTTAATGTAGTTACATACAGTTACAAGTATATAAATAACGACCATGGATAGCAAAGGCATCCTATCTCACTGACTAATTTGTGTACCTAAGCTTCTTTCTAGTGTATCCGGAACCGGATGCTGCTGAATCTGAACCTATCTGAACTTTTAAATCTATGTCAAAAGTAGTTATTTAAAACTCGTTCCCCGCTAACGTTGCTATTCCGAACTCTTCATGATAAAGAGGAATCTTACTAACTCAATGGTACGTATTAAGTAGCAGCATAGATGACAACTGAAAAAACTCACAATACATCAGGTCAAAAGGTTGACAATGCCTTGCGCTACATTTAAACTTACGTCACCTTGGAACTCCAAATAGCTCGTCGCAGTTATGACGTTGTTTTTTATTATATTTTTAGAGCATAGAGTGGGGTCTTTTTTTCATATATTTTTTTGAAGCTTCATACGAATTTATGATTCACGCGTAGTTTTATAAAATGTGAAGGTTGATTTCGAGCTCGTATGTGTAGTCGTGAGACAAGCGAGTTCTGTACCCGTAGCCGACAGGCTAAATATACTTGGATAGCTTTTGAGGTTTTATCAGAGAGCGCTACGGTGCAGTGGCTTGGCTGGATACCTACCTACCTGTGTGGCGTCACGCGGCTACCTGCAACATGTGGGATTGGTAGGTTGGGTCTGTAGTACCATAAAGGTAGGCTACATTTTTTGCAACACCGGCCAAGTGCGAGTCAGATTCGCACACAAAGGGTTCCGTAACTTCAAAGAATATTTTATTGCTCATTCCAATTAAATAGAATGTTAAACTCAATTTGAGTAGTATGTGCCTTTATTCGCACATCATAATAAAGAAAAAAAATCAGGTTGAAGTAGCATAATAAACTTTCAACGAAAATTGGTTTCAACAAGGTTTGATATTTTTCAGATATGGCAGTTGCATACTGCAGCTGCAAAGTAACATTGTTTTTCATTAAAATTATTATTCCTTTATTCATTTGTTACCTACACTTACAAATACATTTAGATAAAATAGGTCTCTGCCGGTATCGGGAGCAGGGTGCAAGCTACCGGTGGTTATAAGGGCTCCAGAGACAAGAACCTCCTCACAATGCGAGCCGTATCGAGGAGTACTGCCTTCTAAATCAGGCCCTTAATCCAACCGCCTAAGGAGAGCTTCGAGAGATGGTCGTCGATGCTCTTGGCCATCAGGCCATTGGCCGTAACTACTATCGGCACAATGACAGCCGAGCTCACATTCCACATATCGACAACCTCGTGTGCCAAGTCAAGATATTTGAGTTGCTTCTCTTTCTCAGCTTTCACGAGGTTCTCGTCATGTGGGATGGTAACATCGATTATCATTACGCGGCGCGCTGATCTGTCTATCACCACTATGTCAGGCTTATTGGCGACAATAGTCCTGTCAGTAATGATAGACCGATCCCAGATGTTCTCGAGAACTGGGTCAGGCACAATACTTGTAGTACGGTACCTCAGATTCCACAAGAATATTTCAAGGCAAGTTGCTGATGAATAATCTTGGCTACTTGGTTGTGCCTGTGCCAGTACCTATTCGCCGTTAGCTAGACGAGAACAACCAAAAATAATTTGTCTGATGGATTCACCCGGACGGACGGTGGCATGCCCGACACACGTCAACTGTCCCGTCCTTCATAATTAATTAAAATACTTATTATGAAAATATTTTTTATAATTTCGAGTGTAAATTGAGAAATTTAATTTTATTGAGAATCGACAAATGACCGTAAAATAGTACATTTTGATTCAAGTGAGAAAACTTCGTCATTGCGGCCGAGGCGGATTTATAGTTCTAGAGCCGAGAACAGCAGTGACAAATTGGGTAGTTGGCACCATTAACCGATAATTTAAAAACACAATTTTTCTGAAAGAACACCTTATTCTAGACCTGAGAACTCCATTCATTTCAAAATAACTTTAAAAACTTTTAGTTGCTTTTAAATCAATAAATAATTGCATCATTGACTTGACCACTTAGTGACGTCATCGGTTGAGAGTCTCATACAAAATAAGGGGGAAGCGCGTTTTGACAGCTCATAAAAAGAATATCAATTGATTGGTGGTGTCAACTACCTTGTAACGTAAAACAATTAATGTCGATTTTCAATACACTTACGCAAAAATTAAGTAACAGAACAAAAAGTACTTTTGAGAGTATGATTTAATTTGTTTTTTCCCCACGCTTTGTCTTTTCAGACTGAAGGAGAAACAAAGGTATGACCACTAAACAGCCTAAAAACAAATATTTTACCATTTACAAATCAAATAAATGACAATTTATTTTTATAAGCAAATTATAAATGAACATGTTTATTTGTGATATTCTGTTGATAAACACAATACATATATATACAGTGAAACCTGGATAAGTGAGACTTGAAGGGACGAGAGAATTAGTCTCACTAAAAGAGGTATTCCACTAACCCAGGGTCTCCACTAACAGAGGTGATTCAGGGCCAAGGTGTCGGGACTTCAGCATGAGGTCCAGTTATGGAGGTTTCTCACTTACCCAGGTCCCACTTAACAAGGTTTCACTGTATTTATAAAATATCAAGGCCTTAAGAAATGCGCCTCCTTTCTCTAAAATAGAACCGCCGCCGGTAAAGGTTTTTTTTAAGATATCCGTGGTGAAATCAGAAAAAAATGAAAGCCCTTGTTGTGATAAATGAAAAAAAAACCACGCGTGTGAGATACATTGCAAGTTGAACTTAATCGTAGCGCAATAAGAGCTAGGTTTCGAGGGAGTGTTTTGAAAATATTGTTTTGTGCTTTTGAGGACTTTGTGTGCGAGCCCGCACTTGGACAGTTTTTTTGCCTACAATAAAGAAATAAGGGCGGGCGGTCGGCGAGAAAGCGAATATGAGGGTCGGGTCGTATCAGATGGCGTTCTTTACTTTCTACCCAAAAGGGAAAAATGTATGTTGGTTACATGGAAGAAAAATCAGCTTGCTCTTCAACTCAGTAGAATGAGGGCGGCTTATCCTAAAACTTGTACCTTTTTATTGCCAATGCGATAACAGATAATTGGAACAACTCGAGGACCTTATCGCGTTACAATTGAAAATTAATAATGGTAATGATTAATTTTAAGATAAGGAAACTCACTTCAGAAAAGTTCGTAACCATTATTTAAGTCGTAGAAGCACTGCCATGGTAATCACATAATAGGTTCCTTGTTTAACCGACTGCGGCTAAGATCAAAAAGCAGGTTGTTTTATTAAGCAAATCTCTCAGCGAATGTTCCGACCACAAACGAACATCGCTTACTCTGTCATTTAACTGACTCCTAAAAAAAACTTTTTAGTAAAAAAATAAAACCGACTTCTCAAAAAAACTAAAAACTGGAAAATAACTTTATTTCCGGAAGTCGGTGGCTTTTGTTGGTTTCGTTGACTTTAATTTTTTTTTTTTTTTTTTTACTAAAAAGTTTTAATTTCAGCATTTTTAGTTATAGTATTATGATATAATACGCAAACACGGTTAAAAAGTTTTTATTTTTAGCTTTAGTCCCGTCTTAGATACAAGTTTTAGTTCCACATCAAGCTATAGCCACTCAAGCGTCCAGCCCGCGCAGCTAATATCCAGTCAAGCGTCCATGGCTAATAAGGTATCCAAAACCAAGGGAGCGTTGTACGTCCTGGATACTTCATTAGCCATAGCGACTACTTTTATAAAATCGACATCTATGAAAAATGTACGGTACTGCTTGAGAGTTTTGTTAGTCGAATCGATAGCTAAAGAAATACTCAAAACAAAAAACAGATGGCAGTCTAATATAGCCTTGACGAATGGTTAAAAAATATTATTCTTCAGGCGCAGTGTGTTGTTCTGTGGTGTAAGATCAACAAGTGTTTTTAGATTATGTCGTAAGTACTTGAGTTTTATTTATTTTTTCTTAGATTATACATCAAAATAAACTAGATGATTTGTGCTTTATAATTACGTATACATAGCACAGTTTTAATTGTAAAATTGAGTCATATTTTGAATTCAAAGTATAGGTGTTTCGAAAAAAATTGTCGCTCTTCAGTACTCGATCAAATTTTAGTTCTATTTACGTTGTGTTTCAGTAAAATAATATTTAAAGAACGAGTAATAGTTCGTAATAAACATAATAATGCACTTTTAAAACGTAAATATACTGTATTCGTGGAAGATTCCTTAAAAATATCATTGTGTTCCTCAGGTTTTTTGATGTGGATTGTTTAGTATCCACGGACGTAACTACAATGGTTCAAAATAAGGGTCGGTACAAACGACAAAATATGTTTGCAATATTTTTGCTGTTTTGGATGTAATGTTTTATTCGGTTGCTTGGTGGTGTTTCATCATGCTTTTATCTCACACTTTTTGTTCTTGTGATTTAGTAATGTTGTGTTTTTTTATGATTGTCGGATTTTGCTCTATTTTTTAATTTCGCTTTACTAACATGAAGGATATGTTCTAAGATTTCTACTCCCTTTATTTTCCTTGTGCGTTTTGACAATTTACTTAATTCTCATATTTAATAAAAATCACTAACTAGGTATCGGTATACGAATTTGCGCTTATTTCCTTAGTTGTTTTTGAAAATATTGATGTCGTAATCGTAATATACCATGCGCATTACAGGCTTATTGGAAAAACACTAACAACCTTTTCTGAGATATTATTAGCGTTTTATTTAAAACCCCAACTAAAAAGCATTACTACCTTTTTTTAAGTTGCGTAAAAGTGTGTGGGAGGCCTTAGGCGGCCATATTGCTTATATTTTGCGTTCGCGAGCGAGTCGAAATCACTCCGACACATCACGTTAAAATTATAAACAGAGGTGTTTTGTTTTGATTAATTTAAGTACTTAGCGTTAACAAAACATAAACATCCATGCACCAAATGAAAGGACATTACGTCTAGTTTGTTGTGAGATTGTTTTATTGGTAAAATAAACAATATTATTGCGTTGTGGTACGAATTAATAAAATTTATATGTTTATTTTTCTCCAAATTCAAGGTTGACACCCGTTTTTAATATCTTAAATTAGATTTTTAGATAATTAAATATACATAGGTTAAAAGTGTGTTCTTCTATAAATTTTTCGTTATTTTTTTCTTTATCCTAGCTATTGTAGTTATGTAGTTATGTAGGTTTTTGTCACAGCATGCGAGCGCGGTAGCGCTTGATTCAGGGCCGCGCGTATCTGGACGTTCAAGGGTATATTGGTTGCGCGGCTTGGACGTACAACGCTCCTTTGATTTTGGATACCTTATTAGCCATGGACGCTTGAGTGGATAGATTAAATACAAAGGCGCGTCGCCCACACGACATTTGAGAAAATCTCGCTGCTGCGTGACTCTGATGTGAGATTATCTTTACTATATTATGCTTTAGTATTAAACCAATTCAGAAATCATATGTATCATCCCCTAGGGGATACAGCTGATACTTGATCTGATGTTTATGTTTCTTAATGACTAGGTGAGGGGTGGGGACCGTATCCCCATACGGTCACCCTGCTCCCACTCGCCTGCCTACCCATACTTATACATGTGGTTGCAGCAATCACGGCAGATTTGCTGTCATTTATTAAAGAGTGCCGTTGTATATCACTGAAGATCTATCACCAAATTAAAATACAATCACCTCAAAGAACTGCGATGACCTTCCAAACCATAGTAGTACATAGCATTTTTGATTATTTGTCTTCGACTTCTAAAATATAATCGACGAATGAGTATATCATCAACGTACACGAAGTCAATCTAGTACGCATTATTAAAGATAACTCAAAAACTACATGTCGGATCTTAATTTTTTTTTTATGGGACCAAACTACAACCACCAGCTTTCGAATAAAAAAAGAACCATCAAAATCGGTTCACTCAGACCTGAGTTATGAGGTAACAAACACAAAAAAAAAATTAAAAAAAAACATACAGTCGAATTGAGAACCTCCTCCTTTTTTTGAAGTCGGTTAAAAAGGAGATTATGCATTCAATCAGCATATTTATGACTTTTGTCGCTACGTCAAGCTAGCTAAGCTAACACGCGAGCTGACTGTTCATTAGTAAGTATCACAGACTATTAGTGTAATTTATGAGATCTATTTACCATTAAAATAAAAACGGTACCCCACACTAAGAATTTCTCTTGTATTGTGGGTGCGTTTACAAAAATATAAACTCATAGTCTAAGATCCGGCTGCAGAATCAGTGTACCCATCGAGTGTTTGCTGAAAACCAAATTTTTACACATATTCATGATTAGGAGAATTTATATCCACCAGGTTGCCTATCAAAATGTGGCCGCTAGTATTTTTAATTAAATTATTAATAATTCATAATCCGTAAGAAATTTCATTGACTTTTTTTTTCAATGAAATGTCGTCTACTTTACGGCAACATCATAAAGATTCTGAAAAATTATGGTTGCCGTTGCGCACCTGGCCGCACCTATTCGCAGCCGGGTATACACAGGTATGAATTTGTTACATTTATACACCCACAACGTACATTTATAATTTATATATCAAATTAAAGCTAATTTTTTTCTGTATATTATTATATACGGTTGCTCAATTAAATCTGGGCGCCAATAAGGGTTGCTGGCTAATAAATATAGTAAATATTAAAAGTAGAGTGAAAGAGAGCTAGCGCGTAACACCACTAGTCAGACGAGGATAGCGATTGCCAGCTGTCGGACGGTTTAAAGCCATTGCGCATGCGTCAGATGTTAGTGTTCTCAACGTCTTTGAAGAACCCGAATGACATTTTTAACGAAACCAAAATCGATGCAGTTCAACATTTTACATGCCTTATGTATGGACTCCCAAAGTGCCAAAGTGTAAATGCCGCAAGATTTTTATTATTCAACAAAATGTAAGCTTCAAAAGGAAGTAGTGAGAAATTTATGAGAAGAATTAAAGGTTTTGACTCAACGCACATTCCACGATGCTGGAAATCTTTAAAGGAAAAATTATTGCGGACCATCTTTGTTAATTCGATGTGGTTAAATGCTACTGAGCGGGATTGCATCAAGTTCAGCGCGGAAAATAATGGCTGGCTGCTGTCAGATGGTGTTTTAAAACCAACATGGTTCCTGGGAGATTCAACTCCAGCGCAAGTTGAGAATGTGCTGTGTGATTCCACGAACAAGCTTTCCGATAATAATGACGATACCGATATTTCTGATGAAAGTGATAGCTGCGATGATAGTGTGACTGAGAGCTCCGATGATTCAGATTTTTAAAAAAGAGTCATGGAAGTATAAAATACATTTTAAAAATTCATAATTTGCTTAAACTGAAGATTGATGAATATGTAAAATAAATGTAATACTTGAATAAAATTAAATCTTTTTTCATACAGTACTTGTACAACACAATTTTTTTACATAAGTAACCTTGATTTTATTCATCATCAATATTCATTTTTTTTTGTAATTTTTAAATTTGTCATTGACTTTTTTATTTTAGAAAAGAAAGACGTTTCTTTTGGAGTATTTATTATTTTGAGTCGTACCTACTATTGTTTGAATCGGAGGTTGAGAACACTAACATCTTACGCATGCGCAATGGCTTTAAACCGTCCGACAGCTGGCAATCGCTATCCTCGTCTGACTAGTGGTGTTACGCACTAGCTCTCTTTCACTCTACTTTTAATATTTACTATATTTATTAGCCAGCAACCCTTATTGGCGGCCAGATTTAATTAAGCAACCGTATATAATAATATACAGAAAAAAATTAGCTTTAATTTGATATATAAATTATAAATGTACGTTGTGGGTGTATAAATGTAACAAATTCATACCTGTGTATACCCGGCTGCGAAGAGGTGCGGCCAGGTGCGCAACGGCAACCATAATTTTTCAGAATCTTTATAGATGTTGCCGTAAAGTAGACGACATTTCATTGAAAAAAAAAGTCAATGAAATTTCTTACGGATTATGAATTATTAATAATTTAATTAAAAATACTAGCGGCCACATTTTGATAGGCAACCTGGTGGATATAAATTCTCCTAATCATGAATATGTGTAAAAATTTGGTTTTCAGCAAACACTCGATGGGTACACTGATTCTGCAGCCGGATCTCGTACTATCACATAGTATAGGTAGGTACACAAACAGTCAGACCCGGAACAACTATCTGTAGGCCATACAAATATTAGTTCCGTGCGGGAATCGAACGTGACATGCAGCGCAGCAGTCGATCGTTTATGTCATGTCATGCCGTCTTTTCTGTGTTTTGAGTTGTAATCAAAGACTTATAGAGCGGACATTCGGATTTTTTTTATACAAAAATATTAATCCCAAACATTTTGATTTTAATGCCTAGTTGCATGAAAATCAATGGATTACAATTTTCTTCGTCTTGACATTCAAATATTTACGAGTCATAGACTCCCGTCTATGACTCGTAAGTACCTATTTGATTGTCTTTGGTTATAATAGTCGATACGTTAATTGTCGCTTCCACTTCGGCAGTGGGACAAGCGTGCTAAAGTGTATCCTTATGGATCTTGTCCCTAATATATTTTCCTGTAGGTATCGTTGCTGCGTTTTCAAACATTCAAAGTCACATTCACAAACAACCAGTAATGCGATCCGTATCGGCCTCGTCGCAGAGGCCCGCCGCGATTTTCCGGTGTTAAAACTAGAGTCCGACCCTTGCTATTATACCTAACCCGCGAGTTGAGCTAGTAGTTTTAGAAGTCCCCAAATAATAACCCAACCCGGCCCCTTTTATAGTCGTTTCAATCATGACCCTCTAAGCCGAGGCTCGTACTCCACACTCCACAGGGGGCACCCCCTTAGAGTGCGGCCGTCGAATATTCTAGTAGCTTTTAGCCCTGGCTGGGGGCCTTAAATTCATTAAGGTCACCACAGGATAGTCCGGTTGAGCAGTGTAACAACTCAAGAGAGTTGAACTGCGAGTGGCCCTATAAAAAAAAGTCAACCAGCATCGGTACAGACGCCTGCAGGTCAAGCTACCCGAAACTGTCAAGTTTTCCCAATGAACCTGGAACCTAACAGTTTAGAAATAAAGTCGAAAATCTATCAAAGAAATCTGACAGATTGTAGTAGCTTGATGTGCAGGCGTCTGTACAACGAACCACAACGCAACAGTCAAACTCAAACTCGAACATCACACGACGCAGAACAGAACAGTCGTGAAGGGCATTTGTAGGGACATGTCCGAGAGCTTTTTGGCCTTTTGGCCCGTTAGGACTTCGCAAGGGGAACTTCTTTTTCATTTGGTGGTTTTTAAGATCGTGCGTTCATGTTGATTTCAACACATAGGTATGCGGGGTTAACCCGCATGTTCAAATTTTTTCACAGCGTAAAATATCCCCGTCCCAGCGTCCCGCGTACCTGTGTGAAAAGGGCGTTACGCGGGCACTCCCGCATGCGTGATGAAATACCGACTATATTAAAAACAGCCTATGTCCATGCTTTTAAAGATACAATGATCACGTAAAATGTGTTTTTAGGGTTCCGTACCTCAAAAGGCAAAATGGGAACCCTTATTGGATCACTTTGGTCCGTCTGTCTTTCAAGACCCTTTATTTTGGAAACGCGTGGAGTTATTGAAATTTCAATACAATAGAAATAGCTGTTTATGTCGCAAGTTAGTACGGAACCCTTGGTGCGCGAGGCTGACTCGCTATTGGCCGATGTTTTTCAGCTGCAGTCTTTCTTTTTTTTAGGACTTTTTAAATGTTGCATCTGCAATGGTAATGCAGAAGTTTTAATTCCATTAACCAAACCCGAGTGCAGGCTGGTTCGCAATGATGTTACAATACTCAGGTTGTTTGAATTTAATAAAAAGAGAGAAGAGAATGGCGTGGGAAGTGAGTGACATGTATTGATAAACTTATGAACGGAAATATATTTTATACGCTTTTAATTACGGGTAGGTCTCCACACTCGACAGTACTATATGAATGCATTCTACTTAGGAATCTCTATCATTCTACTCGAGATAATCAACATGATAAAACCAATACCCATTAAATTACCTGCGTGATTGTGCAGTTGTAATGCATTCGTCTGTGAAAGTACAGTCAGGAAAATAGATAAGTAACCAAACTCGTCTTGAGCTATAGTTGAATCAAATAATAGCAATATGCAAATAAAACAACAAAATCTTAAACTAAATCATTTATTACATAAGATACAATTCATTGAAGATCGCTTTCCAGCTACGCGCTAAAACGACACGTGACGCAGTGATATCGACGGCGGAAAAATAACTGAAAGTTATTGTTGCGGAGCGACGATACTCACGAGAAGGAAACAAGAGACCGCGTTCTACGGGCAGCTCGCGAAATTTAAATCATGTTACTCTTTATCTGCATAGCCTTTTCCCAAATTCGACGGCACGGTTGGGGCAGCGGTAGTGGTGTCTGGTATGTTTGTGTATGTGAGTTTAAATGTTTGTAAATGCACCCACATGACAGCCAGGACCAACAGCTTTGCATGGGACTTAAGTCCCATATTATAATGAGGCAAAATGTGGGTATACTATTAGGTACACCTGTGGCGAACCCTCCGGGAATTACAGGCGTGAAGTTATGTACGTGTTCATAAAAAAATCATAAATTAAATTAGCTTATTAGAGAGTTGTGCCCATAAATGCTATGATTATAACTATGTAAAGCCAGTTCTGTTCAGGGTTCCGTGCCTCAAAAGGATTAAAAGCGAAACCCTTATAGGAACACTTTGCTATCCGTCTGTCTATCTGTCAAGAATCTTTATCTCGGGAACGCGTAGAATATACTAAAGTATGTGGTCCCTTGAAGCAAAAGCAACTCGAAGTTTACGCAGTCAAAAGATATGGTCGATATCGTTATACGTAGTAATTGCTCCTGTATCGAAAACTCACATACACAACAGTCAGATTCCGAAAAAAAATCTGGTCATACAAATATTTGTTTCGTACGGGGATCGAACCGCGACACCAAGCGCAGCAATCAAACGACAGCACCAACCGTATCGTCAAACATAATTTGTTACGTGCACGAATAATATTTTGTTTTTCAAAAAACAGCCTGACATTACAACAAAAAGCGAATTCCGCGGACCACCTTAGCGCATTCTATTTAAATATTAAGATTTAAATTCTCCAGATAGTATCCTTCATATTCCTTATAAGTCTTTCCATCAATGGTTCTGTTACATGAGATATATTTTTTCAAATCATTGTCTGCCCACAGTTGAAGGTTCTCATGTCCCAAGTCCAAGGTTTTCGTTGTTTTTTGAAGACTGATGAGATTCTCGTTGAGTCGTTTCTTTATTCTGTCTATGGTCATCTGTTCCTCTTCTGTTTTTGATGATATATCTGGAATAAGATGGTTTGGAGTTAAACGAATGACAATGGTGCAAAGAGATAGTAGTAAAGATTTGAATGTCAACAATTCAACATATTTTTATTAAAGACTTTGTTATCAGTGTGATTTAATTGAAAGGGTACTTTGTAGGGAAACCGATAAAGTGCAAGCAGTCGGGTCTTGGACCAGAGACCGCGGCTTGGATCACAAAGAGCAAAAGAAGAAACATGGAAGCGTTTTAGTCAGTACAAGTCTATCAGTCCCTTCCGCTGCGCCCAGAGCGGGAAGATTCATTTGATGATTTGCCAACCAAAAATAGTCTTTATAGTTAACCTTGGTTGGCTTTGCCCACTCGAAATCAAGTATCATACAGAAAATCTTACTCACCTATAGCCATACTTTTCCTGTGACTTCCCTCCAGCCCCTTCATCACTGCCTCCAATTCTTCCTTCTTCTCCACCACGTGTATGAGTCGCAGCAGATTGCGCGACAGACAGACAGACGGGCACATTAGCGAGCACGTGACGTCATCACGTTGCCAACTCGAGTGGAGTCTGTCGATCGATGCTTGGAGGGTTTCGAATATCCAGATTTTTTCACCACTAAAACACAAAATATATTGGTAACTTAACATAACTAGTTCGGCCGGATTCCGGAAGCATTTCCGGACACCGGACTTGTACGTCCTTGTTCAGTTAAACTGAAGCTTAAATTCAGAATAATGCATATATAAGTACTAGCTGGGCCCAGCGGTTTCACCCGCTGCTCTGGCCCCATTCTGAAGACGGCCCCCTTATCAGTTAGGAGTATGAAAAATAGATTACGACGAATATTCAGACCTACCAAATAAAATTTCATAAAAATCGACAAGCCGGCTCTGAGGAGTATGGCAACTAAAACTGGGATACAAGATTTTTTTATATATAAGACTTGCTATTTCCAGCGGTTTCACCCGCCGGTCAGGTCCCCCTTATCACTTAGGGGTATAAAGAATAGATGATGGCAGATTCAGACCTACACGATATGCACATAAAATATCATACAAATCGGTCCAGACGTTTCGGAGAAGTTTGGTAACGGACACCGCGATACGAGAATTTTATATTATAGATATGCCCTTGGCTGGAGGCCTCAACTTCAAGGCACCAATCGGATAGTCTGGTTGTGAAGCTAACTACCGCATAGATAGACATGCGAGATGCCATTAAAAATTATGCTTGTTCTATATCTTTGAAGCAGAACACTCCCCAACTGATGCTAACAACTGAAAAATGTCACCTGCACCCAAATTGGATCACAGTTACGATCCTTTGGTGGTGGTGTTTTAAATCTCACAGTGGAACTTAACTGTATAGGTATCCAAAGACAATCAATGAGTTAAGCTTACCTATCCAACACCAATTTTCTGTTCTTTTCCAATTTGAACTTCTTCAAATAGATTTTGAGCTCGTCAATGAATGTTGGGTTCGCATTTTCTGAAAAATAATTTTAATCTCATCGACACGAAAATATTTACAAGAAAATCAATGTTAATGTACGATTATAGGTATAGCACTGGAGTTGGTCGTTGTGGCTACATGCAGTATGCAAGAACAGCAGCAGTTTGGTTCGAACAACTCACCGAGTCTACAACGAGTCTAGCAAAAACTCATCATAAAATACATTAAACAAAAATAAAAAAGTAAGCCTTATAGGACTCGCTTCGGATTCACTTGGTTGTCTGTCAGGGCCCTTTATTTCGGGAGCGCGTGAAGATATCGAGCTGAAATTAAAACCTCAAGTCTATGGTCTCTAAGAGCTATGAAAATCGACTCTCTAACCTCTAAGTCGACACAAGTAAATGATAAGGCCGTTCATCTCGTAAGTTTGTACGGAAGCCTCGGTGCGTCAGTCCGACTCGCACTTGGCCGGTTTTTTTTTATTGACAACTCTTGTTTTGCACGGAATATTTACTTGGTTATGGATGATGATGTGATGGAGTGGAGTCTTCTACTACAGGCATTATTTGTCTAAAAGAAGGCTCCGAACACAACTATGTAAACGAATTATTTGACACAATAAATTTTATTTTATTTTAAAAAAAAAATAAGAAGATATAATTACTGGAAGCAATTAACTAAAATGTCATCGGAACATCTTATTATTGATAAAAAATAAAATCATTCGTATTTACGTTACGTCCACAGCATATGGTGTGTGGCCCATCTGGTATGATGACTTACCTGCAGCATCATAGGAGCAGTTCTCCGAACTATCGAGGTCCATGCTCAGGTTGACCTTGTTTCTATGCCTCTCTCGCCTCTCCTCGTAGAAGCGGCGAAGAGTTGACATTGACTCTTGTGGGAGCGACAGTTGACCTGGATAATTAAACAATATTAAGTTTTTCTATACTAATTTGTTTTATTTTATTTTTATTGTCCAAAATTTTAAGTTACATTACTAGAATAAGCAAAAATGCTAATCTATGGTAGACCAGACTCTCCTAATACAGGCATTGCTGCTTAAAAGGTGGCTCCAAACACACTAAGCCCCTTTGTAAACTGAAGCATCAATAAACTTATTATTAAACTTAAACTATACTTAGTTTGTTTTTATATAATCGGTCTATGTTCCCACTGCTCGATAACAGGTCTCTTCCTTATTAGAAAGAGTGGGCTGGACTGCTTAGTCCAGTATCTGTTACAATTTTGTTTAAAACTCAATTAAAACCGGTGCCTCCGCTCAGGAGCTATAATGCCACAGACATACTTCAAGCTTATAGCACCACTCTTTTTTGGATGGGAATTAAAAAATATAAGCAGGCTTGTCCTGGGTTTATCAGTTTGGTTTTCTCGACACATTTTGGTTCTGCTTTCCTACAGGCACAGGTATGAATGACCTACAAAATCTAGCTACAGCACGTACCTCCAAATCTGTCCCTCTCCGTATGTCCAGCGTCACTATGGAAGCTGTTGAATACATTGATGAGGCATTCTCGAACATTCTGTATCTTACGCTCAGTAATAGCGAGCGACGTTATGAGACGTTTCAGCTCATCCCGCTTGCTTTCCTGTAATATTTTAAACGTTAATATTCGTCATATTAAATTGATTTGTGTACGCTTTAAAACCTCGGAGAAAACAAACATTACGCAGAGAATGAATATCCTTACTAATATTATAAAAGCGAAAGTGAGTTTTTTTGTTTGTTACGTCTTCACGCCTAAATGGCTAATCCGATTTGATGATTTTTTTTACATAGATAGTTGGGACCCTGGAGACGGACATAGGCTATTTTTAAAAAAGTGAGAAATGACGGAGAAAGAGAGAAGAAAAGGGAAAACTTAGATAGATAGATAGAATATTCTTTATTATGTACACCATACAAGTAACAAGAATAACACTAGACAAACTTATAAATAAGGTGACACAATGGGCGGTCTTATCGCTAAAAGCGATCTTTTCAAGACAACCTTTGGAAGGACTTAAGAAGAGGAGAAACAGTACTGTAGGTAGTCTGTGGCGTAACATTTTCAAAATTAATTTTCAAACATTTTTTTAAAAAATTTACAAGATCAAATACTTATATATAAATACATATAATATATACATATAAAATAATAATCATGAAGAGCAAAGAAATATTTCATGTTATTGTTTAAGGAGAGAGGTACTTAGTGCTTTTTGACCATAGTTTTAAAAATAGACAAGGTTTGAGCGCTCCTTACAGACACGGGCAGGGCATTCCATAGCCGTGCAGCTTGAACTGTAAAGGATTTATCATAAAAGCTAGAAGAATGCACCGGCATCTCAAGTCTCAGGTTTTCCGATGACCTCAGATATCTATTATGTGTGTCATGAAGGAACTTAAAACGTTCTTTAAGATAAGGGGGGTTCTAGGGTTAAACAAAATATTGTATAGCTGAAACAGGATATGAGTATTACGGCGAAGTCTTATGGGAAGCCACTTGAGCTTTATACGAAAATCAGAGACATGATCACATTTGAGCAAGCCAAATATAAATCTTATGCAGACATTCTGAAGTCGCTCAAGTTAATCTAGTTGTGCCTCAGTGAGATCGAGATAACTGACATCGGCGTAATCAAGGATGGGAAGTAATAGGGATTGAGCAAGCGCAGTTTTAGTAGCAGTTGGAAGAAAGTTTCGCAATCGTCTCAGGGATTTAGCCGATGCAAAAATTTTGCGACATACGTCCTGCAGCTGAGGACCCCAAGAAAGATGCCGGTCGATCCAAACTCCAAGGTTCTTAACTTTGTCACTTATTGGTATTTTAGTTCTATTAAACTGAACCTGGGGAAGCTGCGTCCAATTTATCTTGGGGAACATCCTTGAGCTGCCAACAACAATGACCTGAGTCTTTGCAGACTCTTTTAGCTTTGCTATTACAATAAATAAGGCGCAAGGACAAAAACTGCAGGAAGCAGGTACCTGCAAATCACGAAAGAGGAACTGTGTTATCCCGAATTTAACGCGAGCGAAGCCGCGGGCAAAAGCTAGATAATAATAAGGAAAAGCCACTCACAATAGCCTTATCAATAACGGCAATCTGCTTGGCAGCCTGCCGATCGGGTGCAGTGCCCGTGGGCGCGTCGAACGGCGCGCGGCGTGACGTCACGTCGTCGTGCAACGCACGCAGAGCGCGCACGCGGGCGTCAGCGCGCGCACGCTCGCACCGCACCACGAGCAGCTCGCACGACGCGCCCGACATGTACTCCTGCGGACAGAACGTGACGTACGACGGTCAAGCAGACTGTACAACATGGGACTGATCGCTCACTGTTGCAACTTGAGCGTATCCGCTTATGGTAGCAGTCCGCGAAATTCAAATTTTTGTAGGTTAGTGTCTTTTTTGTGGCTGTGGTGGAAAATCCCCGCGACACCTCGACTGCCTCACGGATTGTGAGACAGTCGAGGTAGTGTCGGACTCGAACCGACTAAAACCACGTAATAAAATATGAAACAAAACG
Source organism: Ochropleura leucogaster (assembly GCA_958449745.1). NCBI lineage: Eukaryota > Metazoa > Arthropoda > Insecta > Lepidoptera > Noctuidae > Ochropleura > Ochropleura leucogaster. The sequence continues at coordinate 8,486,242 of OY288221.1, read as the reverse complement.
CGCACAGTGTGGCTTTCCGGCCACTAAAATACATGATTAAGAAAAAACGTAAGCTATTAAGGTCACTGATCATGTTAGATCACTTGGAAAGGCAGGACCTTTCGGAATTTACTGGCTCATTTATTAATTGCAGGTTAGTGTCAGGTTGTATAATGTATATGCCCCAATTTAATAACAACGAACTAAATATCAAAATATTTTTTTTCAGTGTTGATTGTTCGGGTAAACGGGATTAGGTTTTAGCTAGTAGTCGTGGACACTGCTGACTGCACACGCAGTGTCCAGTGCCGCATCACCTCCTGGATTATTATGAGCACTAGTTTTCTCAGTACAACGCCTAGGTTTATTTTGTTTTTCTACGAGATGTATGTCAAAATACTACTATTCGTAAGCAAAACGATTCGTTTTTTTTTTTTTGGAACCGGGCGTTAGCTTTTTTTATGGAATCAATAAATAACTTCGCCCTCTGAACTTTTGCCCAATCCAACTACATTCCTTCTTTTGCCCTTTATGTTCTGGGGCTACTGTATCTAAATCCGCTCCATCGGAGGTGCTACCACTTTCTTATTATTAAACAACTATTCTGTTCTATTCCTTTGACTCCTTTGTGGGTTCCCTTAGCCCAACTGTGTACTATGAATGACAACATACTTACATTAAGTTGTGTGAGTGAGACAGCAAGTCTTTTCTGCGTTTGTTTGGTGTGCACCTTGTTCTTGATCGCGTTTAGAGCTAGTGTGCAGTGAAGGGACGCTGTGTGCGACAGTACCCATTGAGGAGTTATCCTGTGGAATAATTTTGTTTAATTATAGAATTTTTTTTTGGGCTACTGCCCTGTTTGCTATCATTTTTAATGTCCAGAATGATTATAAAGGGCTCTATCAGTCCTTACCTGTTAGTTTCGGTGGCGTCATGTTCAGTGGTCGCGTGTAGTGCGGCCGTGAGCGACGCACGACGATCGCACAGTTGCGGCCACAGCATCCCGCCGCATTTCACGAGGGAACTCATCTGTTCTTCTGTTAAGACAAACAATGTCAAGTTATATTTCTAACTAGCTATTCTATTAAAAACCTTAGAATTCCCGAACTTTCCGGTGTCCCTTGGGGCTCAAATTTTGCATAAATGTTTAGTAGTTATGTCATGTCATAAGAATCTCCTAAATATTAAAAAAGTAATTCTTAAATCAATGAGCGCATCATTCTAGGCGTCAAGCTAACCAATAACCAAAGACAATGTACGCAACATTACACTGCTATCCAAAACCACAATTATTGACGTTGCTAAGCTGAATGAGCTGTGGTTAATAACAGCCACTTTCTGTAGCTCTGACACAGCCAGAAGGCGTCGCGGCACACCTCATAGAAGATGACGGGATGAGCTGGATAAAACCAACTACCTGTGGTCTATATTGACCCTGAAAAGTACTAACCGGAAGTCATGGGGAGAGGCATTTGTCCAATAGTGGATGACGCAGACTATAACAGTATCCCAAAGACACATTAATACACACACGCCAGTTGTGAATACTATAGCACGGCCAACGAGAACCGATACCAAATGTAAACAAAACCCATGCTAAAACCCCATCTAAAATGGCCGCCCGAATGTTGGCGAACCCGTCTTAACGTTGTCATATTTTTGCCGGGAGAACGAGACATTACGACAAAGACACAAGATGGAAAGAGCTAAATATTAGATTGTCAACGCCACAGTTGTTCTTTGCGTTAATGAAATTTCGTATCGCTTCTCGTTGGCCGTACTATACGCACCTGAACTTTCTGAAGAACCTCACCAATATGATCAGTGAATGTCCTAGAGCGACCCCCTCCCGGCGCTACAAATCACACGAGCTTATAACCTTGTAATACCTTTTGTTAGTCGCCTTTCACTCATAAAAAATTTGAAGACATTATCTCACTTCGTCTCAAATTCATAGTTTTGTAACAGAGTGGGTATTTTACCCTCTCTGTTGCCTCAACCTCTTTCCTTTTGGATCAACACTGATTTTTAAATATTCATATTTCGAATTTTCAACAATCAACAAAAATTTCATCTTCAACAATATTTTTTTTGGCTCATTACGTTTTTGGATAACGGTTAGGAGACACACGTGCTAGACTTTTTATTTTTTTATTTGACTGTATTTAAAATTTATAAAATACTAGCTGTGCCCAGCGGTTTCAACCCACTGCTCACTTAGGGGTATGAAAAATAGATGTTGGCCGATTCTCAGACCTACCCGATATGTACACAAAATTTCGTTTAAGTCGGTCCAGCCGTTTCGGAGGAGTATGGGAACGAAAACTGTGACACGAGAATTTTATATATTAGATAAATCAATGTGTGTATCAGTTTATTGTGCAGTGGCGATTCAATAAAGAAAATCTAAAATAAATAAAATAAATAAATATCTTGGGACAACTCACACACGGCTATCTGATCCCAAGCTAAGCAGAGCTTGTGTTATGGTAACCAGACAACTGATATACATACTTATATAATTTATAAATAAATACATATTATAGATAAAACACACCCAGACACAGAACAAACAATCATGCTCATCACACAAAGTTTGTCCTGGGTGGGAATCGAACCCACGACCTCCGGCTCAGCAGTCAGGGCCACTAACCACTGGACCAACAGGCCCGTCAAATCTAAACTTGTATTGACTATTATTTGTTCACCTGTATAACTTCGGCCTCGCTGGGAGGGCAACGTGTGAGTGTCACAATTTCACTAACATGAGACAACAATGGTTTTAATATTTATTTTATTATGAGCCAGATATATCCCAATGCAGGGCAAAAGCCCTCCCGTCCTTCCTCCGATTTATTTTGGTAATTTTGCAGTTTGGGCCCGATACTTTTAGTAAAAGTCCAGCTTGTCACGCTATCTCCTTTTGGGGCTACCGCCTGGTTTGTTATTGGGATTCCATATAGTTATTGCTTTGGCCCAATTTTTACCATAATAAATAAAAAATAAATAAATAAATATCTTGGGACAACTCACACACGGCTATCTGATCCCAAGCTAAGCAGAGCTTGTGTTATGGTAACCAGACAACTGATATACATACTTATATAATTTATAAATACATACATATTATAGATAAATCACACCCAGACACAGAACAAACAATCATGCTCATCACACAAAGTTTGTCCTGGGTGGGAATCGAACCCACGACCTCCGGCTCAGCGGTCAGGGCCACTAACCACTAGACCAACAGGCCCGTCAGAGGCCAAAGGTCGTCATAATGATTAACCCACAAAAACAAAATCCTTACTAATATTAAAAGCGAAAGTGAGTTTGTTTGTTACCTCTTCACGCTTTAATGGCTAAACCGATATTGATGAATTTTGGTGCAGAGATAGATGGGAACCAGGAGAGACGGACATAGGCTAATTTTTATTTTAAAAAAAAGTGAGATATGAAGGAGAACGAGGGAAGAAAAGGGAAAACTTAGCGTTGCTATTACAAATCAATAAGGCACAACGGCAAAAACTGCAGGTAGTAGGTACTGTGTTATACCAAATTTTACGCGAGCGAAGCCGCGGGCAAAAGCTAGTAACCAATAAACTAATAGTGATAGTTGAGAGATAGACTCACCAGAATCATTGAGGTCTCCATTGCTAGAGGCGACGGACGAGCTAGCCAGCGGAGCGACGCTCACGGATAGAGAGGCCGCCGGCCGACTGTTCTGACGCCGAGATGTCACCTTATCTAGCTTACTCTTAAATGATACAAATAGATTTATCAATAAATTATTTGTTAGCACTGCGCTATACAAATACAGCATTAATTTTAATAAAACCTTTAAGTCATAGTATTTGTTAATAATTTTAATATTATATTCGTATTTTTTTTTGTAATTTGTAGGTATTATATCTTTTTATATTTAAAATTTTCGAGTCACAGTTTTAGTTGCCATACTCCTCTGAAACGGCTTGGCCGATTTTTATGAATTTTTGTATTTATGTTCGGTAGGTCTGAGGATAGGTCGTAATCTATTTATTTTTTATTTTAGCTGAGCAGCGGGTGAAATCGCTGGGCACAGCTAGTATATGTATCTCAGTTTTCGAAAAGAAGTTATTGTCTTTTTTATTATTTACTAGCTGGCGCCCGCGGCTTCGCCAGCGTGATATCGAAAAAAAGTATCCTATATGTTATTCCAGACTATAATCTACTTTTGTGCCAAATTTCATCAAGATCAGTTCAGCAGTTTTGACGTGAAAGAGTAACAAACATCCATACATCTCTATCACGATGTTGTCTTATTTAACCCAAAGGTTGACTGGTAGTTCTCCACTATTTTGTGAAAATAGTTGTAAAAGTCGGTTTTTTTGCAAAAGTGTTTCTGTCAACTATGCTGGGTTCTGCTCCCAGACTAACCGGATGCAACTGAATACCTAGTATTTTACTGCGTATTTGACGTTCACAACCCATTTAGTACTAGGTAATATGATACCCCGTGGTTAGGGAAGGTTAATGTGTTATATCAGTATAATAATGTGTTCCGATGTAGTTACCTCCACATCCCCACAGTCCTCAACGCTGCACAGCGAGTCAGCGATGCTCCGCGCCTCTCCAAGGTTGTACTTCTTGGAGCGCAACTCTTCAGCTAGTTGTTGCAGCAACCATGCGCGTCGCTGTGCGGTTTGCACCCGCCCGCGGCATAGGTTGCGGTGCGATACTGAGGGGGTAAAAAGGTTTATGAAGTACATAATAAGCATTTTTTTGTTGTTGTAATATTTGCATTATAAAAGAGTGTCCATGGAGTTTCTTGCCCTTTCTTCCCCATAGAGATCAACGCTTTGGAATGGGCAACTACAGTATTTTCACAAGTTATTATGCCTTGTGACCGGGACTGTAGATTCATTTTGTTTCTTGACATTCAAAAGTGCCTGTAATGGTCTTATTGAAATAAATGATTTGATTCAATTTGTATAAGTATATAAATAATAAGGCATACAAAGCACCGACGAGGTGCGAGTCGGACTCGCGCCGTCGCGTCAGTGCGCGAGTCCGACTCGCACCTCGTAAAAACTTGTGACATAAAAAACCATATCTTGTGACTGCGTAGACTTTAGAGAGTTGATTTTCACAACTTTCACAGCACAAAGGGACCATAGAGTTCGATATATAGTTTTAATTTCGACTCGATACCTGCACCCGTTCCTAAGATAAAGGGTCTTGACAGACAGATAGACGGACAACAGAGTGATTCTATAAGAATTGTGTGTTTTAATTTTGAAGAACGGAACCGTAAAAAACAGGATCAATTACAAATGCTTTAAGAAGCCTAGACTAGTTATTAGAACATAGACAAAATGTAATTCTAAATTCTGAACAAAAAAACGAGAAGGATTGCCGATTTGACTTTAGCTGGAGGCCTGCCATGACGTTTTACAGCAGAACTTATTCCACTGTGGGCAAGAGATGGTGCTAGACACCCTGTTTAGCTCTGTCTCTTACCCTCAGCGGAATAAGTTCTGCTTTAAGACGTCATGGTAGGGTAGCTGGTCAGAAAAATCTTAATGACTATGCAAGCATGAAGTACGCAATGGGATTTAAAAAACTCGTTCGCTTCAGTTCAGACGACTAGACACTACGTAGATAAATGTGATCACTACATAAACTGGTTGTATAAAATGGTCTCTAGAAGAATCATAATCCTTACTAATATTATGAGAGTGAGTACGTGTTCACACCTTAATGGCCAAACTGATTTTGATGAATTTTGTTACAGAGATATTAGGGAACCTGGAGACGGGCATAGGCTATTTTAAAAAGCGAGAAAAGGAGAAAGAGGGAAGAAAAGGGGAGAGAAAGATATTTATTTTTCGATCATCACGCGGGTTAAAGTTAGCGTTAGCCCAAAGTAACTATGCCACGCGGACGAAGTCGCGGGCGGAAGCTAGTCGGTTAATAAATGTTCACAAAGTGATTTGATCGTTCTAAGAACTTGTAACGTAATTCATATTATTAAAATACTAGCTTTCGCCCGCGGCTTCGCCCGCATTAAATTTGAGGTAACACAGTTCTCCTTTCCTGATTTACAGGTACCTGCTACCTGTAGTTTTTGCCCTTGCGCCTTATTTATTGTAATAGCAATGCTAAGATTACCCTTTTCTTCCCTCTTTCTCCCTCATACTTCAATCTTTAAAAAAAAAGTAGACTATGTCCGTCTCCAGGGACCCAACTATCTCTGTACCAAAATTCATCTAAATCGGTTTAGCCATTTAGGCGTGAAGACGAAACAAACTCACTTTCGCTTTTATAATATTAGAGGATTATGTTTCTGCTGAAGCGGCTATTTTAGGCCCCCCGTTGAGATAAAAAGCAGTTCATCTACTTACATCTGCTAGAAACTTTATCGACGAGATGGTTCAACTCCTGCCTGGCTTGCAGTACCCTTGCCTCGGCATCTTCTACTCTCTCTCTTAGTGCAGTCTGTTGTTTCCATAGTGATAGTTCTTCAGGCATGACTACACTTGAATCAGGCTGTAAATAAAATAAAAAGTCATGTATTTAAATTAGGTTGTTATTTTTCCGGATGGGACTTGACCCACTTTGGGTGGAGCATAAGAGAGTGTCAGACTTGTACTGACTAAAACCCATGATCCTTTTTTTGCAATTTGTATTTCGGTGCCGCGGTATCCCTTTCGAACGGTCGCAGCCCCGGCAGGCATTTAATCGCACGGTTAGAACATCAAAATGACACAAGATAGTCCCAAACATCGGCTCATCAAACAAAACTTGTGTCCTAGTGCCTTCTCGTTATCTTCATGGCCTTTCCAGATCTTGTTAAGTTTACAGTGTAACTGGTAAAGTTAAAAGTCAGTACCTACCTGTTTAAGCGATACCTATTATGCTGCCTAAATATCTTAACCATCCTGCTTCCTAGATAACATAATTCCCATTGGCAAGACTGGTTTCACAAGATAAAATGCTTACACTTGTGCGAACCGCCAGTCTGTGGAATCCACTGGCAGGTCCTCTGTTCCCTGATCATTATTATGTGGATTTCTCAAAGTTCGAGTGACTCGGTTTCTTCTAGGCAAGCGTGCTGCACCAGATGCCGCATCATCACTTCACATCAAGCAGGTTGCGACCAAACGCAAGTCTATCTAGTACAAAAAAAAACCTAAACCACAAACCTTGCAGAAAGCATTCTTCTTCTGGCAGCGCTGGACATCATTGCTAAAGACTTGCAGTCTCTTCTGTCTGATAGTCTCTTTGGGTTCGACGTGCTCCATCAAACTGCGCCATACCATATAGTACTGGCCGCGGCACATTCTGGCAGGAATATTAAGACAAATGATAAAAATAAACATAACCCTTACATTCGGGTAAAGAGGTCGATCGCAAAACCGAAAACGCTTTGAAAAGATGGATCCTGTGTTTTATTCGATTGATTGATTGACTGTTTTGTTAATTTGTGTTACTAACAACAGCTTTTTTAAGTTAGTATGTATATGAACTGTTGGATCAAGATGTCCGTAAATGAAAATTGAATTGAATTTATTCCGAGATCCGACAAAATGATTTTTGAGTTTTTTAAACAGGATATCCTCAGTACCAGTCACGATGTCTGCATTTGTGCCTGATCGTGATACTCTCACCCATTTACATAGGATTTAAAAACTATTGTATGGTGTAGAGGTAGGTGTACTAATACTTAAGCATTTCTTTTTCTCTTTAAATATTTTACCTTTCACACGTACACAACTAACATGTTTGTATACAATTTGGGTAAGCACTTGAAATATTTTTTTATTGCACATTAACTGTGACATTAATTAATGTTTCCATTGAGTTATTTAAAAACGACAGGGAAACAAAGATGTCGGGGATGCGGATTGGTTCTAAAGGCACACTGCGGCCCCGAAACACAAAGGAAAAAAGAGAAACAGGGATGGATGTTACCGGCCCTGGTTCAGGCCATGGTCCGGAGCGAGAGGGAATGGGAAGCGGTCACCACCTTCTGCGAAGCAGTAATGTTAGCGAAGGAGGTGGCCGGGCGTTTGAGGGAGAGAACATCTGCCCAACCCAGCCGCCGCGGGAGACGCCCATGGCGCCGGGCGCCGCGAGACGACTTCCGGCCACCGTAGATGCGGGCCTGTGGGCGGTGAGCAATGGGTAGTTCACCGTCCGTCCGTCGATTGACGACAGGCCGTGTCGACGGCGCGTTCGTGTTTCACGCGCGCCTCAAAGAGAGTCAGCAAAGCAGAGGGGCTTGCCAGAGCCTCTGCCTGCCGGGGTTGCGGGTTGTTCGAAAGAGATACCGCGGCCTCGGAATGTAAAGGGCAACAGAAGGAACATGGGTGGGTTTTAGTCAGTACAAGTCTGACATGCCCCCCCCGCTCCACCCAGAGCGGGGGAAGTCATTGGATGATTTCCCACCCGAAAAAAAAAAAAAAAAAAAAAAGGGATGGATGTTAGTCAGTACAAGTCTGACACTCTCTTCCGCTCCGATCAAAGCGGATGATTGCCAACCCAAAAAAAAAAGAACTAGTAGATGTATTTCCTGATTTCTAAAAAACATAACATATCCACAAATATTGTTAAAAATGTTGTGTGTTATAGAAAAAAAAAAACAGAAAATAAACTCCTTTGCAAATAAACATTGTATACGAAATATTTAAACAAAGTTTTTATCAATCTGTAATTTAAATACTACCAATCTCATATACTTTTCTAAAATATAATCCAAGGATAGAATATTTAAAATTTCAAATAAAACGTTCGTATTATAATTAAAACAAAACTAATATAAAAAATATAGATTGAAGGATTGTGAATAAACTCAAAAAGATTTTCCCGTACCGGGAATCGAACCCGAGCCTCCTGGGTGAAAGCCAGGTATCCTAGCCACTAGACCATACGGGAGATGACAATCGTTGCGAAATTGTAATTCTATACGTAAAACCCTTTTTATTTACTATGCGTATGTATATTCCGTACAAACTATAAATAGATACATAATAATAATATGCAAACATATAATAAAAACATTCGCAACAACGGGAAAATGTCCCAAATGCTGTTTCAATTTTTAAAAAAAGACCGGCCGTTAGTTTAGCAGAAGACTCGCCGGAAGACTATTCTTTGAACCCTAAATGGCTCAAACACATAGCAACCAATTAAGTTATTGTATTTGCAAATCTTGCCTTACCTTCCTAGGAAGACAAGGTGGTGCAAGGGTTTCGGCTCAAGTTGCATTCCACACCAAAACACGTTGGAAAACACTAAAATTTTCTAAATTAAATATTTGTTTTGCATTCGTTTTTTTTTTATTTGTTTTTTTGGTCCAATACAAAACCATAAAAGACATATTTTAGGTTTAAAACGAATTTATAATTATGTATGCACAAAAAACCTCTTAAAAGGAATGAAATTTAACTACTACATGAAAAAGAGGAGAAATTATGATAAAAAAATGTCAATAAGTACATTCAAAAAATTCAAATTCAAAATTGTTTATTTCGATATTACACGTTATGCAATGTTATCTAGTTGGTGGCGTCCCCTTTTAAGCATATAGATGCCTGTACCAGAGGGCGCCGCTCTTTTACATCATACAAGTGTAATGATACAAAGAAGTGTAAATGTATTTGATTATGTACATGTAAATGATATTTGAAAAAACAATTATTTTTTGTGCATGGGGTGTCTATCAACAGTTCTTATACATTTGTATTGAGGTTTCAAAAATACCTACATCTTTTCCTAAGTCAATATTTGAATAGATATATTCGTTATTACAGCTATAAAAATGGGGCACACTAATTTATAGAAGAAAAAGATTTTTATATTTTTGACGACCCGGTTGGCGCAGTGGCTGAGCGATCGACTGCTGCGCTGCATGTCGCGGGTTTGATTCCCGCTCGGAACAAATATTTGTATGGCCTACAGTTAGTTGTTCCAGGTCTGGATGTAATGAATGTGAATTTATATGTTTATAAACGCACCCACGATACAGGAGAAATAGTGTGGGGCAACATATTTAAAAAAATATAGGTATATATAGAAAAAAATAATGGATTTGCAAGATATAAATTTTAAACCAAAATTGACAAAAAGGCATTTCTTTTAAAATCCGATACTTTTTTGGGAAACCATCTGAAATGCCAAAACAGCGCTCATATCTACACTCCAAGAAAAACTTAAAATGAGAGCTGTGAATAAAACAAAAGTAACACATCGTCTATTTCTACCATGGGGAGTAAAAAGTTTTTAGCCGGAATAAAGAGATGACGTAATTGTTTGTGTTTTTAAATGGATAACATCATGCTTGTAATCCCTGACGGTTAAGGCAGAGTTGTACCACAAACCACCACATTTTGCCAGTAATATTTAATGCCCGTGTAATAGGGGGCTAGCCTATTGCAAACAACCATACACATATTCAGACTCCGTGGCTGCTACTGATAAATAGCTAATGAAATAACCCAATATCACTTTACCCAACCCAGAAATCTAACACAAGACCTTATGCTCAGAAGTAGTGATTGTAACCACTAGACCAATAATAGGCAGTTCAAGAGAGGCGAGGCGAGCCGAAGCTTTAAATGCATGTCCAACATTTTGTTGTCAAAAACATGTTTTATGCATATTATTCAAGCTCAAACAGCAGGGGGTTTATTGAATCTTTTGGTAGAAGTAACAAAAGTTAAGGGTGTCATTCCCTTTATTTTTGGGTACGTTATAACTGATGTGTGCTATATTGCTTTTTCACAATTCAACAGTTGTATTATTAATATTGAAAGAATTAGAGAGATTGGAACTGGAAGACTCACTCGGCAAGTTTCTCTACGGAAGGCACTTTGTCCGGCGGACAACCCATTGACAGGAGCCATTCAGCGAACTTCTCAGGTACTTTATCAGCGCTCAATTTTTCTTCATTCATTTTAGTCAAAATTAAGTTTCTACAGATTTAAAATGACTATTTTGCAGACAATTCACAACAAGCAACATAAACCAAACAGACGAATTTTCAAATTTTACGTTGTTATGACAGCCGATAGGTGACAATTACAGTTTGTTGTGATCCATAGACAAACCCCACTGAAATTCTCGTTTTACTGCTGTGGGAGCTAACAATGAGACTGTACTCTTTATGGGGACAAAGTCATTGGGGAAAACGGCAATGGACCTTGTAGACGCTGCCACATTATAATACTAGACGTTGTAGGGACACAATCGGAGCTATTATGCAAGAATTCGCCGCTAAAGGCGAGATTGGTCGAGGGCAGATGATGTGATCAATAAAACAATAAGCATTGAGAAGTTCCATTATATACCTAACAGTATCTGGCACCTAATCAGTATCACACTCAGATTCACACGAACAAAAACCAAGACAATGACGTTAAAAATCTGGTAAAAGAAGGTAGACCTGTATCCGAATAAGTCACAATAAAACCTTGAAGTTATGTCGCAACATATATATTCAATCAGTCACACATCTGATTTTGTGAAATAAATTCTAGCTACAAAAATATAATTAATTAAATAAATTTCATTGGCATGGGTTTCTTCAATATTCCCTTAATAGGAATTCCTTCAAAAGGCTGTTTCGGTGGCGGTGGGGGCTCCAAGGGTGGTGCAATACCCTCACGGGGAGAGGGCATTGTTCGATTTCGCCAGAAAGCACGTGGCATAAACGTATAGGAAGAATCGATAGCAGTGACTGCAACAAAAACATAGCAATAACTAATTTTTATATTAAGTGGTGTACTTACAGCAGAATCAGTCTCAAAGTAAAATATTTTTAGGGTAAAAAATGAGCTTTTGCCAACTTATGCTAAACCTCAATCATATAGGCTTTTTCTTACTCTGCATTGACTACAAGACAATACATCTAGGTGTGACAACCTGGGATGAATAATTGGCCAAAAGTATACCTCCTAATTACGATTAAAAAGGGTGATAACTTACCTCTAGGCTTCTGGTCAGACGGTTCACTCATAAAGAGGGCGCTGTGAGCCCTCGGTCCCGACACCATATTGAGAAAGAAGAAATCGTCAGCCCCATGACGGGTCGTCTCGATTTTGTTCTTTTCATGTAGTTGACGCAGGCGGACTACCTTGTCAAAGTTCTGCATGAAGCTTTTCGACGTATTGTGAAAGACAATGGTATCCAGTACGCCTGCAATAAAGATGACGTGAATGAAAATGTACAAAAACGAAAGTGTTGACTGCCTCGCTGGTCTAGTGGTTGCAAGCAAGTGCAGAAAGCTGCTGATGAGCAAATCCAAATTCCAAACCAACATCATGCTAGAGAAGAACTAGAGGAGACCCTAGCTGACGAGCCATCTGTCATCATCGGCGATATGAACTTACGTATGCAAACTCTTGGCCACAGCAGAAATTCCGGCCTCGGCAACATTGTTAAAAAAGCAATTAAAGACGGAATCTGCTCGCTGAAATACGCCAACGCACCATCTAGACCTTTCAGCCAAGGTAACAATATCCTGGACCTAGCTATAATAACACATCAACAACTAGAAGCACAGGCCAAACAGGTAGAGAGTGTTGGCTCGGACCACCTCCCTTGGTTGCTAACGTTGAAGATTGAACATACTATAGAGGAACACTTATACCGTAACACAAAGAAAATCTATGAGGACGAGAAATTAAGAGCGGCATATCAAGAGACAATGTGGGAAGGTTTCTGCAACCTTAACGAAGAAATCATAACAGAAGCCGACTGCGAGAAATACGTCGAAACAATGGAAAATGCAGTTATCGCAGCCCTTGACACTCACGCACCTCTGAAAAATTCAACAAGGCAAGAACGACTACCGAAGGAAATAAACGATAAAATAGACTTTCGAAACAAACTGAAACAAATTACATGGCAAGCGAGACACTGCAGCCCCAAACTCCAACAGGAAACACGCAATCTTTACAACCGTGCCAAGAGAGAAGCTGAAAGGATCCTGAGAGAATACTCCGAAAAGGGCTGGCTCGACAAACTCCAGGATGCACGAGACAATAGGTCACAAATGTGGAGCATCCAACGAAACATGAAGAAGCCTATCGTTAAACTACCAAATATTACTGGATGCAGTACAGAGATAGAAACAATCGACAAGCTTATTGACACAGCCATAGTTAAAGAGGCCAAAATAGCAAAAGAAGATGAGGGGACCGAAAAAACCACACCGTTCCAACCGCTTGACCCAACGTCAAAAAATGAAGTGCAACTTGCACTCAAAAAATTTAAAAACAAAAAGGCCCCAGGGCCAGACGGAATAAAAGCAGACGCCCTCAAACTTGGGGGAGAAGTCTTCACCGAGGCATTTGTGCCTCTAGTTAACTTTGTATTGTCCACAGGTTATTTCCCTAAGCGATGGAAAACCGGCGAGTGCATATTTTTGCACAAGGCCGGCAAAGACCACCGTCAGGCATTATCATACCGCCCAATCACACTGCTCAACATCATGGGCAAGCTGTGTGAGCGACTAATCCTGAGAAGACTAACAGCTACGGTTAACCGGCTACAACCAACGTTCCAGCACGGCTTCACAAGAGCAAGAGGCACAGCAACCCAGATTCTACGTACAGGAAAAATAATCACGGATGCGTTAGCCACAGAAAATAGCGTCTCTATGATATCAACGGACTTATCGAAGGCCTTCGAGTCGATCAACCACAAGGGCCTGGTCAAGAAACTTCAGAATCAAGACGTTCCCAACAATATTATTAAAATAATTGAGAACTACCTAGAAGGCAGAAACTTGAGAGGTAGATTTAGAACTACCACAACCAAAGACAAACCGATACCTCACGGCGTACCCCAAGGTTCGATCCTGGGACCGATAATCTTCAACCTATACGTCCATGATATTTGGGATATACAAGACAACATCAAAGGTCTGAAACTTTCACAGTACGCGGATGATCTCTGTATACTCAACATAGCTACGAACCCAGAACATGCGACTACGCGTGCTGAATGGGCAGCGGAAGCCATTGTCGACTATTACACGAGGTGGGGGTTAAAGTGTAATATAGAGAAAACAGAATGCATCATGTTCTCGAAAAAGAAAAAATACCGGCCAACGGTGAAACTGAAACAACAAACATTGCACTATCAAAAACACATCAGATACCTCGGCGTTATTTTCGACAAACACATGAAGATGAACCAGCATACCGAAAAAGTAGTAAAAAAACTGAAGCAAGTTAGAGGTGCCCTCGGTTCAATAATAGGATACAATGCGAAGACAGAATTATTTACGAAACTGGCCATCATTCAAGCCTGCATTTTACCGCTGATGGACTACGGAGTGGTGCAACTACTCTCAAGGTATAGCGCAACGAACCTTAGCAAAATCGAACGCCAATACAGATTGGCACTGAAAAACGCCGCACAACTACCAAGACGAACACCGACGGAAGTTATCTGGGAGATGGCTGACATAGAAGCCTGGCACCTACGCGCCGAGGACCTTAATACTAAAATGTTGGAAAACGTTGCAAAACTAGAAATAGAAGATCTAGAATCTCCTGGAGATGCCTACCAAGCGCACGGCGAATTCAACCCCCTCAGGGTTAATCACAGAATAGGTGACATACTGTATGACCCTAATAAAAAAGGATACAAACGGTGGCCTACTGACAAATCAAAGGCTCCTCGTCCCCTTAAAATAAAATAATAATAATCAATAACATAAATAAAACACGTAATCTGTCTGTACTATATATCTCCACATATTGCGAATCAATAAATCACAGCGAACATAGATCCCTATAGGACATAAGTTAGCTGACTCACCTCTGCACGGCCCACCGGCCACAGAGACTTTTTGTACACAAAAGTAGGCAAATAAATGTTATTCTGATTCTGATTCTGATTCTGATTCTGATGAGCACGAGGCCTTAACTCCTGTTGGTGCGTTTTCTCATATTAGTCAAATCGTTATTGGAGTTTTCCATTACAATGGAATTTCTCATTAGCGTCCCGGGCCTTTTAAACGTTACTGAGAAAGCAACCTCATTTTGCCAATTAGTACTACACCCTCAGAGTGTAACTACTGAGTAACACCTATGCTTAACCCTTTGAGGATTGAAAATTGCAGGCGTTATATAAAGCTAAGGAGCTATAAATCAAAAGACCAAAATTTAATAAATAATTAAGATAACATACGTAGTTGTGAACACCTCGCGATGATCGTCTCTTTATACCGATGTTTCCTAGTCATGGGGTTGCCAATAAAGTTCAGGTCCACTAAACTCACCAGTGTGCACAGGTTATCAGCAACAGTCTGAAGTGTATACAAGCATTTTTCAAACCAGATACTTCGTAAATTATGTTAAGCGTGATTTACGACAGTATTTGTTACTACACATAGCATAGCTTAAGCTTTATCAGGTTATAATGTTCCTAATCACAGTCTCCTCTCTATAGTAGACAGGGCAGTAATCTACCTTTTGGGCCTAGAGGGGATTGATAGATAACACAGAACGTTGAAGCAGTGTTGATGAAATAAATAATTGACAAGTACCAGTAATGCCACCTAATGCGGTTGCGGTACGCCCTACATAATTGCGTTGAAAAGGTGTGCACTCGTGCACGTCTGAAAAGGGACAAAGCGAGACGAAGCATGGAGGGGTACTGCCTTGTAATGTAACGCCCGAAGTGGAATTGCAGTATAGTGCTGTGCTGCGATGCAGTGGCATCGTCATGGCGTTGTGATACCGCTCGTTCCTTGCATTGGTCGAAATCACGCAATGGAGCATTAGCCAATACCTGCATGGCTTCACTGTTAAGTGCTTGTTATGAACAAAGTCCGGCCGTAAGCAGTAGACCATCACTGCTGTTTTAACAGTTTGTTTTCGGATTGGAAATTATGAAATATCTCCCCCCGCTCTTGGTGAAACAGAAGGGAGTGTCAGACTTGTACTAAATAAAACTCATACACGTTAATTCTTTTGCCTTTTGCATGCCGGGGCCACGGTGTCTAATTCGAACCAACACTTAGCCCCCGCAGGCATTGGGGCCCTGACGGGTCCCTCTGATTTGCTGACATCTCTTTGAGACGCGTGTGGAATACGAACGTGCAGACCACGCGGTGTTATTTACAAGTTATGGCCTGTATACAATCAGCTATCAGTTGATTTATTTGGTTGTGGATACTTACTTGGTAATCACAAAGCATATTCTTTTTTGCCACGAGCACCTCTAGTCGTCTGAGAGGCTTTACCCACGACATGTCCGTCAGTTTGTTCTCGGATACATTTAATATTCTTAGCGAAGCCTAGAAATCAAACCACAGCATTACAATATCACGCCGGTAATCCCCGAAGGGTTAGAGAGGTATGTTTCAAATTCAGAGGGCTTAAACATGAAACTCATAACAGAAATTCTACCCACAGTTTGCCAGGTAAGTGCGAGCCATTGACCACAGGACTTGAGTTTAGGCTCCGCGCTTCCAGGTGAAGTCTGTTGAAGATGACCACAAACAGCCTCTTCTCTGTTTGTGCTCATCTCCACCCTTCTGTGCTAGCCTTATCCAAGTTTTACCTGCGATAGCAACAATGTTATCTGCTGTCTCGCCGCCGAACAACCAACACTTCCCTTTATGCAAAGTCATACTCACACCAATAAACATGACGGTCTTTGGATCAAAGCACAGTGCGTCTGGACTCTCAAAATTCTGCTTTTCTATATGCAATTCTTCCAAATACTTCAACCCTTCCAAATTTTCTACTACGCTAATGTTATTGTTACCCAGGTAAAGCTTCTTTAAACGATGCAACGCGCCTAAACCTTCCAGTTTGGTAATTTTATTCCATTGTAAGTGTAGATGAGTGACGTTATAGAAATTTTCTAGGTTTTCGATTTTTGTGAGATGGTTATTATGATAGTAGGCGTATACTAAGTGGTTCGGATTCTTAGGGGCAGGCTGTGAAAAAGGTAAAACATTAATGTGTACATTTATCGTTACACACCGATTTTAGGGTCACAAAAGTGAAAATTACAAAACTACGAAAGAGTAGAGTTTGAGCCCGCCACATGCGGCCAATTGAATCTTATTATCACTTGATAGGATACTAATATACTTACAATTTTAGTTATTCCTTTCTCATGCATAAACAAATGTGTTTGTTTTTTGAAAACATCGGAGTTTTTTTGACGTATTAGTGTCTTTGCCTGTTTACGCAATTTCGCTTCGGTTTCTTTTAGTTCAGTTAGTTTTGGGGTCTTATTCATGATTAAATCTGATTAAAAATACATTTTCTAAAGTAAAATTATCGTAACTGCAGAATGAATAATCGATCAAACTTTGAAAATGGCGCCTGGAAGTGCTTTTTTTATTATGTCAGTCGGAAAACACATTCGGATATTTTCGGACAAAATATGTCATTATTTTGGTTGCCAGTTTTTCTATTTTCAGATTTTGGTATTATTATAGTATGTACAAATTAAAAAAAAATCCATAACATGAATGTTATCTATTGTATTTACCTTGCAATATTGAAATTAAAATTAACCTTGCAATATTTTAAAAAATAAACTGTCGCACAGACTTCCACATCTAGACCGTAGAGAAAAAAAAAATAAAGCTGCATTTTTCTAAACTTTGCGTTTAAATAACCTGAGAGAATGGTAACGTCTTGCCATGTTATGACGTCATATCTGTCAAATCGTCGGTATCGAATCGATTAACAAAATATCGGTAGAGTCAGCCAAAAAGATGTTTAGTAATAACTTTTGTCAAAATAAAATAGTACAAAAAGAGTACCTATAGATTGACCTCAAACTAGGCAGAGCGTGGCAACCAATACAATTTAATAACTTGTCATTACAAAAACATTAAACAAAACATAATAATGGACAATATTACCTTTCCTTGTATTCATTTGTTATTGTGCTATTTCTCGCTCTCAAAGATTTCATCAACATTGCAGACTCTCTCGAGCTCTCAATGCATAACAACGCCTCACTTACTCTTTATAGCAAGTCAATTAAAAAAAAAAAAACAAGATAATCATTTATTAGCAAGAATTAGATGTTAGCAAGAATAGGAAATATAATTGATATTTATTTGTGTGAGTAACATTTTTGTTCTAAACATACTATCCTACAAAAGGCACATAATACACCCATATTCTAAGTTGTAACCTCATGATTTCCTCGACTTAACTCAAACTAACTGAGGTGGTTTCATAATCATAGTTGCGATTTTACTCCTCATCTTAAGTAGTTTCCTCAGTGGAGGTGAATTTGGCTTGAGGAAACAATTGTCAAATTTAAGGTACGTCGCGATCTACCTTAAAGCTTCCTTGAGGTAGTTATCAAGGGTATTATAACCAAAACAAGCGCATTTTATTTGATTTTCATAATGTCTTTTGAAGAGTTTATTGAATATTTATACGATAATCCTTACAATTACTTATCGAGACGGTATTTACGAGATGCAGAAAATCCAATTGAGTGTTATGACGAAAATGAGTTTCAAATTAGATTCCGGTTCACTAAAAATGTTGTGATGAATTTCTTGCTACCGTTATTGTTTCAAGATATCGGTGGTAACCAACGTGGATTGCCAATAAGCCCTATAATCCAGGTGCTAGTCGCTTTACGATTTTATGCAACGGGAAACTTTCAAGTGAGTAATATTTTTTATTCGATACGAAAAAAATAAACAGTTACAATTAATTATTTGTAACAGAACAGTAGGCACATAGAAACACATTTAACTTAAATTGGTATTATGTATTTTCAGATTGTTTGCGGGGATTTGCATCATATCAGTCAATCGATTATTTCAAGAATTGTATCAAAAATTTCCAAAATGTTGGCTTTAAAAATGGCGCGAGCCGAACGTTCTCCTATTTGTTATCTATCTGTAATTTTGTTACATACATTTGCCTACACAAAATTGTGTGAAATATGAGACTGAATTTCGAGACTAGTCGATTTGTCTCATTCTTTCAAATACATACTTGTATTAATTATAAGAGACAACATCATTTAAGTTGTTTAAAAGGACATTTTCCCAGCATGGGACCTGTCTCCTGTATAGGTATATTATTTTAGTCTGTGGTGTCTGGCAAGTCATAATACAAAACTATTGTAATAAGAAAAACACCAGTTTTTGTTTAAATAATACTAAATATATTTTCTGTTCTTATTTATATTTGTAATAATATTCTTTTTTTGTTTTTGTTTATTTGTAATATGCCACAATTTATTTATTTGTATTATGTTGTCATTTGTTTTCTCTCAGCGCTGTGACGGTTTTATATGTTACAGCAGCATGCTGAACAGGGGTCTTTTGGCCTCGTAGAAGAGCAATATGTCTTTTTTTTGTTTTTGTCTTGAGCAGTTACAACCGAGCTTATAACAAAAATATATTTTAATCAGGCACACTCGATGTTATACAATCTTTACATAGTTGAGTTTGTTGTTGTTGAGTTGAGAATTAAGTTAGAGTTGTCTTTTTTTTGTTTTTCTCTTGAATATAATGCTCTGTGGTAACTGACCACAGACTGTGCACACATTTTAATCAGGCACACACGTGATTTTGTTAAAATCTTTTCATAGTATTAAACGACGTTGCTTCCGCTGTCTGCTCGCTTAGATCGTTAAAACTACACAACAGATTTTAATGCAGTTCTCAGCAATAGATAGAGTGATTCAATAGGAAAGTTTGTATGTATATTATTAATATCTACATTGCACTTGCGTGAAACCGGGGCGGGTGACTAGTAAATAATAATTACTAGTTACTGTTAGGTAACCTGTATGTGTGTATGTCCACTGCTGAATTGCTTTTCCCTTTGACTTCCAAATTTCGATCTAGGCGTAATGTGAATCAGAAGGCGTTGCGGCAGTCTTTGTAGGAGATGTTTGGAATAGCTGGACAAAATCAACGGTTAGTGGTCCACATTTGCCCTAGATACTATTTAAAGTAATCTTATTATTTTATTTCATAGACATGGATTTCTTCAATATTCCCTTGATGGGAATGCTTTCACGAGGCTGTTGCTGGGACTTCGAGGACGCTAATGAAGACGCGGTGCCCTCACGGGGAGAGGGCACTGATTGATTTCGCCAGGAAACACGCGGCATAACCATATAGGTAGAATGGATAGCAGTAGCTGCAACAAAAACACAGTTATTACTGGAGACTGGATTATACGCAACCTAAAATCGCCGTTCGACGCCTCATATATGCACGAAATATGCACCAATACGCCAAAAAAATTAACAAAATTAAAACAAGTAACAACCTAAGAGAACTGTTTTTTTTTAAATAAGAACCTACTAAAATTTATGTTTTAAATGAAAAAAATCAACAGCTCCACCATTTAACATTCAATTTTTTTCTCCATAGCTCAAAACAGTAAAATCACATGATAGGGTAAGAGCATAGTCAAAGGGCAACAAGAAAACTAAACAGTCTCCGCTTCTCAGGCGTTATTGTTCTGTTCTCCTCCTTGTCCAGCCAGTTTCGAGGTCGTGCGATGAATTTGTCGAAGACCAAGGTCATCTGATGATTAACAGCACCAAGAGCTGTTGGTTGATGAATCAAAGTAAAGGGATCTCTCCCTCTCCTACTGAAGAGATAACCTACTATGGATATGTGCAATCTTCCCACCCTCACCTATGAAGCGCGGAAATGGTCACTAATGAAGCGACAAATCGAGCAGTTGATCGCATGATGGCATAAGGAACTTGAAACTGCGTTCCAATGCTCAACTCACTCGGTCTTTTCTTACCTGCCGCTGAGCTAAGTTTAGTTTTCGATACTTCTACCCTCTGAGTCGGAGACTTTCTACTGCTGGAGCTGTCTCGAGTGCCAGACGCGTTCGAGACGTGAGTTTCTCTTATTTGGTCTAGAAATAAAATTCTAAAATATTATATACATCATGATTTTATGTGGAGAGTCAGAGAAATCCCAAAGAAAAGACGTATGAATTTTGTGAAGTAGGATGTATGACGAGCTACGCTGAATTTGATCTTTGCGTAGTTTTAACTTCACACTCATTCTCATCAATATTGTTTAGGTGTGCATTTCAACGTTTTTAAATTAGCGTGTCCAGTCCACTGAAGGGCACAAGCGTCTCCCAAGGCGCACCACCTAGCCCGAACTTCGGCCACACGCATCCAGCTGCTGCCAACATGTACTTAAGTAATTATAAATCAGTAGTAGTTAATAAATCCATCAAGGTAATCACTCATCTACTCATCAAAACGTAACACACCTTACAAGTCTACATAACAGCTTCACTGTTGAGCATCATGCCCCAACGAAGGATTTGAAACAAAGAGGAGAAGCTAGTATAACGAGAATAAGTGAAAATGTATGGCCATTAGTGGTGAGAACAAAAACCAACTGAGAGCAACATACCACCTGAAGCACAGCAGGTCCATGATGTGTTTTCTGATGTAAAGATGGACAAGTTTAAAGACAAGAAAAGTTTATTTGATGCCCAGGATTCGGGGGAGTACTAAAGGAATCCTTAGAGCTGATGCTCAAACATATAGCGACCTATAAGAGCAAATGCAGGGTTAGGTACTTGTGGTGGACCCCGCAGATGACATCGCAGCGATGCGCGTGGCGTTTGTCGCGGTGACGCACGCAACGCAGTGGCCAGCCAGCGAATAATAGAACCTGTATTATGGATAAAGCTTACTTACCTTTAGGTTTCTGGTCAGAGAGATCAGACATATGGAGGGCGTTGTGAGCGCTCGGTCCCGGCACCAGATTGAGATGGAAGAATTCATCGACCTCCTTGCAAGTCGTCTCAGTTTTATCCTTCTCATTTATTTTACGGAGTACATCGTCAAACTTTTGCATGAATGTGTCGGGAGTCTCTCTGGTGTCCAGTACGCCTTTAATAAATAAAATTTACCTCCTTGATGGTGAAGTTACATAGTACTATTATTTATTCCGTGGAAGAATAAGTACATTCAAATGAAAATATAGGAACTTAAACAGGATGATTGGTTAAGCGTGAGCAATACTTTTAGCGATACGCGACTATTTTTTGCGCGATGTCATGTCCCATAGTAAAAGTTGTGTATTTTCATGAGTACTACACTCTCCTAAAGTAATGCTCAAGTATAACAAATCATCCAGTGTAGTTATTATTTATTAATATTTTAATTTACATACGTATTTGTGGACAACTCGCAATGATTGTCTCTCTATACTTGTGCTTCTCATTCATAGGGTTGCCGGAGAAGTCGATCTCCACTAAACTCGCCTGTGTGTTCAAGTAATCAGCGACGGTCTGCAGCGCATTCAGTAAGCATAAGTCTAAATAGTCACTTCGAGTTTCACAAAATATGAGCGTGGTTTGCGAAAATGTATGTTTTACACATAGCATAGCTTAAGTGTAATCAGCTTTTAACGGTCCCAACGCTGGCACACAAACTTATTCTCTATGAAAAGAAGAGGGCTGTCCACCACGTGAGCCTATTGGTGTTGAGAGATGGCACATGTCTTTGAAGCAGTGATAGTGAAATATAAACGAAAAATGAGCTTAGCTGAATTCAAACCCATGACCACCATTAGCTCGTCATCTTCCTGCCCTCGTGCCATATCAGTTGGGATCGGCTCACGGCTTGCTATCATTAACTTGTTTTTCAAACCAAAACCAAACCGTACACTGACACATGGCTCATAAAGCCTATGTGCCAAAAGGTAAGTTAATGCCATAAAGTTCTACATTCTCTTTGGTTAACTGACATGCAAGAACTTCTAGTTCTTTGATTCAGATACTTACTTGGTAGTCATGAAACAAATTATTTTTCGCCTCGAGCACCTCCAACTGTTTGAGAGGTTTCACCCATGAAATGTCCGACTGTTTGTTCTCGGATACATTAATTATTCTTAGAGAGGCCTGGGAAACAAACCACAGCATCACAACATCGCGCCTATGATTCTTGAAGACTTAGGCAGAAGTCCCACTTAAGAAAGAGCGAAATTTCAATATGATGGAAAAACGCAATCGCACGTTGCGAGACTTGGGAATCGAAACCAAGGCAATCATACTCAGCAGTAGCACTTGTAACCACAAGACCAACGATATAGCAAAGCAGTTTACGAAAACGAAATCGTATGGATATTGAAGTTTTTGTTGTTGATGATATTTGTTGGGTCAATCTTCAATCTTATCCAGATTATCCCACAATGGCAACAATATGTCTGTCCCGCCGCCGGACAACCGCCGGGCTGCCGACGTAGGTCGGCAACTTTTTGTCGGCGTTCTAGTTGGCGGCTTCACTTAATGCATGTTGGAAAATTTGGCCGGCAGCATGTCGGCGTCTTGAGATAAGAAAATTATTCAGTAGTAGGGCAGTCAGCACTACAGGTCAAGTGTCGCCGGGCAACTGAGCGCAGGCGCTTTCAAGCCGCCAACATGTCGGCGGGCTATACGAGCGGGCACATGTTTCCGACAGGGTTAATTCATACAGGCCGCCGGCTTGTGTCGCCGGGCTTCGTCGGCGACCCGGCGGGCTCTGTGTGTATTGCGCTTTACAGTCAAATTATACTTACACCAATTTGGATGATGGTCTTTGGATCAAAGCATAGGGCATCTTGATTGTCCAGATTCTGTTTTTCTATATGCAATTCTTCCAAATACTTAAACTGTTCCAATTTTTCTACTACGCTGATGTTATTGTTGCCCAGGTAAAGCTTTTTTAGACAACGTAACCCATCTAGACCTTCCAGTCTGGTAATTTTGTTCCATTGTAAGTATAGATGGGTGACATTGTAAAATGGTTCGAGATTTTCGATTTTTGATTCATATTGGTGGTTGTTTTGAAAGTACTCGTTTACTATTTGAACTATTTGATTTGGATTCGTAGGGGCAGGCTGAAAAAGGGTTTTAAAATATGTATGTAGCAATAACGGAGATATGGGCCGTTTATGACTAAGGCCTACGACAAGCATGTCGGTCGTAATCAATGGACGACAAACAGACAGACTACAACAACAACAACAGTATACAGACCAGAAGACAGACAGACAAACAAACCGAACGATAGTAGATGGTGATGGATGGTTGTCATTTCTATCGGTGGAGTTCATGTAAAGCTGAGTGATTTGCATTGAATATCATTGAGATATCATACAAGTACAACCATTGGCTTATCCAGTTCCTGCGCTTTTATTGCATTCGGTTGCAACCGCCATGTGGTACGCCATAGATTAATATTTATATGGATTATTTTTCCTACTAAGGGAAGAGTTACGATTCCTAAAAATATTACCTACAGACTGTTGATTATAATACCTCATTTCAAGCACTAGAGTGGATAAGGTGGCGTTTTTGCTAATCGGCTTTCCTGATTAGTCGGTACATCTGTAAATTTAATATGTACGAGTAAGACTTACAATTTTAGTTATTCCCTTCTCATGTGCACATATACATATTTGTTTGTAAATAAACAAATACCAAAAATGTGTTGGTGTTTTGATGACTTCTGAGGTTTTTTGTTTACTTATTAGTGTTTGTAGTTGTTTACGCAATTTTTCTTGTCTTTCTTTTAAAGAAGTCACTTTAGATGTTTTATACATGGATATTCTGTTACTAACACATTAATTTTGATTGGGTGGTTTGATTTTTGTTTGATGTATGACGATGACCCCGGGCTACTGATCTGATGAACTACCAAGAACCAAAGAGCACAGCCACAGAGTAGAATACTTGTACAAATCAGATTTTTTAATATTAGAATGATAAGTCTGACACTCCCTCCCCTCGCTCCGCACAGAGAAGGGGAAGATATTTGATGCTTTCCCATTCGCAAAAAAGGGTTACGTTTTTTACTTTTGAAGTATGGAACCCTAAAAATGATTTTACTAACAAAGCACATTTATATTGACATAGGTATTTGAATACATAATTAATTAATTCTCAGTGTGTACTCGCTAGTATCAAATAAATATGTAAGGTTGTAGTGATTGGAACTTTGATCTAAACGAAGATTAAACAGCTTCAATGTAAGCTTGGCGCTTACAAATTACAATACGCCTGCAGGTGCACTCAAGGGCAATAGGAATAGGAAGCCATATGCCACCATTCTTGCGCCAGGGCACATGGGATAGCACCATACTTCAGATATCTCTGCCGTCATAATTGTAAGTGCAGTAATCGACATTTTTGCGATTTTCACTTTTTTGCAAAAATGACACCTCAAGGGGCTAATCTTTACATAAAAAAATAATTTTCATGATTTTTTTAATTATAAACCTGTTTTTTATATAACAAGATACGCAGTACTTGCACCAAATTATTACTTTTGCTAACAGGATTTACAGTACTCAGCATGTGCTAGAAGGTTGTGCAGTACTTGCTATGTTTACTGCAACTTTATTAAACGTTCTAGTACTTTGCAACGAATACTAACTAAAGCTTAACGCAGTATTCAACATTGCTGCGTGTGAGAGTAGCAAGTATATTATAGAGCTTTTCTCGCGCCACTAAAACTACAAGCAGTATTCGACAATGCCGCAAGTATAATAAATCTTTCAGCCAGTATGAGGCATGATAATAAGACACAATTAATAAATAGAAACGCAGTATTGAACACGTGCTAGGTGATTTTGCAGTAATGAAACAAATACTGCCTTTGGGCTTAGTGATTCTGTCATGTTCACAAGTCTAGATGGTAGAACAAAATGCAGTAATGCGCATTTAATCGTAAATAAATAATAAAGTAAAGAAAAAAATTGATCAATACAAAGTTTGATTTTTTTCTTATTTTTCTGGTATATTTAAAACGTTATTAAATTCATACTTGTTGTGTAGATATCATAAAACACGTTTACCGCGTTTATCTCGGAACCGCCAATTTGCGAGTACTGCATTTACAATTATCAGGGCAGATCTGTAGACTAGGAAAATCTAGTACTTGCACACTATTATCAGATAATATAAAATAATAATAAATTAGATTTACAGTAAGGAATTACATAGATTTTGTAATTGAGTATTTTTATTGTATATAAAATATATGTTCTGTAATGTTCCTTTGCGCATTAAATTATAAAAATCTTTTTGACTCACTGACGTTGACAGACGCATCATTGACTTTGACGTTTCGTTGTTGAGCTTTGTCGCTTGCATTTTGTAAACATTTACCACTAAGCGAAATCATAAAAAAAAAAAATATAAAAGCAGTTAACAACTATAGGTAAATTTAATCACATGTTAAGGATTAAAGACGTAAGACAGCTTCTTCAGTTTTTACGAAACCTAACCTCAAAACTTATTTTGCAGTAACAATGGGTGAAAGATACAATATCCACAGTCAACTTGAGCATCTTCAGAGCAAATATATCGGTACAGGACATGCAGATACGACGAAATACGAGTGGTTGACCAATCAGCACCGAGATTCGTGCTGCAGTTACATGGGTCACCCTGATCTGCTAAGCTACTTTGCTATCGTTGAAAACGAGTCAAAGGCTAGAGTGAAATTCAACCTCATGGAAAGGATGCTTCAACCTTGCGGCCCTCCTCCAGAAAAGCCAGAAGATTAAAGTACTATTATTACTACATATTAAGTTCTCTTCTTTAATTTAAGTGGTGTACCTACTAAGCAAAAGAATGTGAAGTGACATTGCCAACATTTTCCTCATTAAAGTATTATAAAGTAAATGTGGTGGTTATTTGAATGAGCTTTTTCCCCTAATCATCTAATAAGTTGTCTAAAAGGATATAAGTCCAATCATGGCACTGTTATTTTTTGGCTTATTAAATGGGAAATAATCAAATAATTTCTGCCGTTCTAGATAGCGTGGGGGAGTGCCAGACTTGTACTGACTAAAAGCTGCCCATGTTCCTTCCTTTACCCTTTCATGTTTTGGGGCTGCCGTATCTCTTTCAAACAACCCACAGCCCCGGTGCACCCACTGAGTTACTGGTATAGCTTTATTCCAGGCATTTATTAGCAAAGCTATAACTTTATTCCAGGAGGGTACTACAGTCCTTAGAATGAGTGTCCAGGGGACAGGGAGCTCCAATTTATAATAACTAGAGGATTTGTGTGATATATGTGATGACTTGCTAGAATTTTTTGTTCATCTTAACCAGATTCTACAAGCACTACATAAAAACTAAATTCTGCTGTAATGGCATTTCAGACCTCACTCTTGTGATGTTAACTTTCAGTGTAATGTGAGTAATGTCCATATATTAAAATATATACATATAAAATACATACGGACTAGGCATCAAGGAATCACTTGAAGAAAAAAAGCATTTTTTTTCTCATAGCCCATTTAGGAATATTGTGAAAGACTCAGAAAGTTTACAAAAACAATGATAACCTGAAGGTGTGGCTACACACCTGTACAAACCAATGATGGACACCTAAAAAAATCAGATATACTTTCTCTACATCTAGCTAATGTGTTTTGTCTGAACGAAGGCGGCTACACAAAGGAGCCGCCAGGTAACTCGGCTTGTTCCTGGCATTCGAGCGGTAGTGGTGTGCGGTTTGTAGCTAGCGTTTTATTTGACTGTCACTACCGGAATGATGGTTGGTGGCTTGTATTGCTGGCGGCATAAACCCGGCGGCACTGTGTGTAGGAGCCTTTAGGCAAACAATCAGTGGAGCAGACTGGTCGCGCCGCACGCGAAACGTCGCCAGCCAAACCAAGACGAACTAGACGACTCTTCCAGGTAAGGATAGCTCAACCCCACTTCAAATTTTTATCAAATATAAGCTGGGGAGCCACAAGGAGTAATCCTTGAACCCGTATTTCATAATTTATGATGTTCCTATATAAGGTATCCAGTAAATAATAGTGCAGGATGATAACTTGGGCCAATACCTAACAAAACAAGACATTTATAAGTCACTAGATTTTGCCCGCGGCTTCGCCCGCGTAATTTGGGGTAATACAGTACCCCTTGCGCCTTATTGTTTTTTTTAGTTTTCCCTTTTCTTCCCTCTTTCTCCCTCACAACACAACCCACTTTTTTAAAATAAATATAATAGCCTATGTCCGTCTCCTGGTTCCCAACTATCTACATACCAAAATTCATCACAATCAGTTGAGCCATTAAAGCGTGAAGAGGTAACAAACAAACTCACTTTCGCTTTTATAATATTAGTAAGGATAAGGATATTTATCATCGTTTTTTTTTGTTTTAACATGTCTTGATTGAGTAGGCTTGCTTATAGCATCTTGACATAGAGCATGTGGTAAGTAAAATAAAACACAAACAGCAAATCTCATGCAAAATTTAATAATTTCTTCCATTCTTCCATCTTGGCGTTTAAAAGCTGCTCCCTTTCGTTTGCTTCCTCCTCCAACCGCTTTCGTTGTTCGAAACACTTAAAAACATTAGCAACAAGCACTTTTTGCATCATTGGCACAAGTCTTGCACACTCTTTTTCTAATACTTCCATAGCCTCTGCAATGCATTCAATGTCCATGGACCCTACTTGTGTGAAGTCTGATATTTGTTTTAATTCGGAGAGCATTGATAGTGTTAATACTCCATGATTTGTGGGAGTCTCTGGGCTTATTAGAGCGAAGTTTTCTTCAGCTTCTGTCGGGTCTACAAACATCCTGTCCCCTACAATGGCGACGGAACACGATGTTATGACGTCATACATCGGGACTGCAGCATCTGCTAAAGCAAGGCCAGCAGCATTGATGGCTGCTGACAGACACGCTCCATCATTTTCCAGAATGTATATGAAGACATCAACCTGTGAATGAAAAAGAAATGTATTATTAATAAAGTGGGTATTAGCTTGTTAACTGAAAAGGACAAAATCTTAGGAAATATTTTCACTAGCATTATGACATGACAACTTTGGGAATGACATAGCCACACGACACGCCTGTACCCGGCGCGGTTGGCGCAGTGGGTGAGCGATTGACTGCTGCTCTGCGTGCCAAGGGTTTTATCGCTACACGGAACAAATATTTGCATGACCCACAGGTACCTGTTCCGGGTCTGGCTGTTTGTGTAAGTGAGTTTAAATGTTTTTTAAAGGCAACCACAATGCAGATGAAATTCTGTTTAGTGGGGAAGGGATTAAAAAAATAACATTGTGCAATACAACATACATTACTCTTTTCTATGAATAAAACTTTGAGAGTAATTTGCTCTTTATCAGTGTTGGTTTTTAAGTTGTGTTAAACTGGTAGACAGGTAGAACTGCTAACTGTGCACACTGCATCAGACATCCTCAAATATCATGCGCCCCTAGTGCACCCACAATTCAATTTCAATTTCTTTATTGTGAATCACAGGTTTGTACATAATACAGGTCTTAAATAATTAAATAGATCAGCTATGTCCCACCCTTAGGGCATACAATAATTTTGTAATAATATAGGTAGGTAAATTATTTAAAAAAATCCTCAGTTTTGTTTGAGTCTTATGCAATAGCAGGTGAGCATATAGTCAGCAACCAGGCACAAATCGGACTACATGAAAAAACCCAATAATAATTACCCCAACCCAGGACCTCATGGTCAGCAGTCGCAATTATAACTATTAGCCTAATGAGGCAGTCTATACCAAATGACTGTGGATAGACTTTCTGGAAGATGATGCAGCTATAAAAGGGATGAGTATGGAGATAGCCAGCACTTGGGAGAATGTTATAGAAGAAGCCATGTTGCCACAAATCAAAATAATTGGACTTAGAAATAATGATAAAGATGACTTACCTGATAGTTAGGGAACATGTGTCTACACACAGTAGGTTCAAGGGCCTTCCTCAGAGCTACTGATAGAGCTTTTTCTTCTGCATCGGGCACGTGCGGTCGCCGCCGGCGCGGACACGAAAATGGCGCGAATTTCACCTCACAGAATATTTGCCCAAGTTGACTGAAAATTGAATGAAAAAAAAAACGAAATTAATGTAGTAAGATAAATAATTTATTTCGGAAATTTAAGTTGATGAGATTTGTGTAAATAATATTATTCAAA
Organism: Ochropleura leucogaster; assembly: GCA_958449745.1. Lineage (NCBI taxonomy): Eukaryota > Metazoa > Arthropoda > Insecta > Lepidoptera > Noctuidae > Ochropleura > Ochropleura leucogaster. The sequence goes on along the minus strand of OY288221.1, from coordinate 8,456,300 downwards.
TCAATACATGTAACAAAACAAAAAAAAACTTTCTTATAATATGAAATATAATAAACTTAAGTATAAAGAGTATTGCCTGTGTAGTTTGAGGTTTGCAAGTTTAGAGAAATTTAATATTCAGTGAGAAAAACATTGATTACCTGAATTCGTTCTGGTGGGGGATTTCCCGCGGATCGAAAACAGAGCAGACAACCTTTGTTTTTCGCAGTTCAACGTACGAGGATCCCTTAGCCTGTGACACCATGTCCGTCCTTGCGACTGAAATACAACACTCAAGTTAAAACGCCAATTCTCATAGAGAAACAGCCATTGAAGTCAAACCAGTACATACAAAACATACACATGCTACGCGCTTCGGACAAAGCGCGCCCATCTTTACGAACTCCTTTATCATCCAGTAATTCTTTGTTAAGTTCATCGTAGGTCTTTAAATAACCCTTTGTGAAACGTTTGTATGATGTACTGTCTTCAGGTCCGTTGAATCTTCGGTAATCAAGAGGCATTTTGATTGTATTTTGATTTTTGTTATGAATACATTGGACCCCACTTCACATAACCTCAAACTTCAAGTGACTTTGTAATGTGATGTTTTGCTACGTTTCGTTTTGTTTAGTACATGGACCTGAAATAAAAAAATTAAATTAAAACCAAATCCACAATATCGTTTGCTAACGTAAAAGGGCGTAGCCTGAAATAAAATGTATGCCACGATGAACGTAAACTATAATCTGACAATGATTTGTTAGAAAATTACCCGAAAATGACCCGGCTGAAGTGTGTTCCATGGCAATGTTTTTTATTTTCAATTTTGCATGTATAAAAACAAAACGTGAAAAATTTCGTTCTGAAATGTCAACCCTAATTTTTTTCATTTTATGTGAATCCAAAACTAAACCTAGGAAAACCTAAACCTAAATTGATGTGCCCACTGCATGTGAACAGTGTCAGACTAGTGGCGTAGCTAAAGTAGTAACGTGATGATATATAGCTTTTGCCTTTTTTCAATTCAAACCATGTATGTGTTTCTTAATTAGTGGGTATTATAACCAAACAAGCTCTTCCGCGTAAAATAAAGTATAGATTTGAATTTAGCATGGTTTCTGAACGAAGTGAAAGAACATGACAGCATTACACCAACAAACGTCAACAGTCGGTCCACTGATGTCAGTCAAGTGAAACGTCAGTTCAATCAAGCTTATTTCGATTTTGGATATCGAAAATGTTGAATAGATTATAGAAAACGTGTATTGAAATATTATAAATTGGCACCGCTATGAGATAAGGATAACTGCTCGTTATTTTTATTATAACTTTTGCATATCGACTTCGCGTAAAGTAACAACAAAATGTAAGTACTTTTGTCTGACATTCACGTCGACGGTCGAACGTTCCGAGGGTGACGTTTCAAAGCGTGTTATACAAATTCTAATAATGTGTGGAAGAATTCAAATCGATTAATAGGTTATTTAGGTACTTGATAGCAAATTGTCATGCCTGTTCAGTTTGTAGTCGCTAATCGTTGAAGCAAGAAACAGGTCAACAGCGCTCAGTAGGTATCTTACTCGGGGTTTGTGATTCATGGGACTTGATTTCGTTCACTGGATCAGACCGATATTATGTCTGGATCTGTGGGTTAGTTTCGCTTCTCCTAAGAGTAGTTGTCCTCGTTTTGGAAGTCGATTAAAAAAAGGTGTAGGTACAGGTGTTCGTAAAAACCTATTTGTAATATAAAAATCATTTATGAATATGATTATTGAGTATCTGTATAAAATTCATTGTAATTACGCTATTGGGCGGCTCAAATCATGCTGGTGTTTATGTTTATATTAGAAACAATTGGATACACCTCCATATCTCAAACACAATTTGCCTATTGTTTCTAGAAATTATTGTTAAAGAGTTTTAAGTGTGCATTCTAGTTTGTGAGTATTTTTTATTATATATTTCATCCGATCATTCATGATTTGTGGTCATCTACCATTTTAATTTAAGATGCTTCAAAATATTAAAGCTCTGGTTGTCAACACTGTTTATAGTTGGCATCACAGTAATAATAGTTTTAAATAACACCTGTACAAACAATGTTCTCTTAATGTTAAAATAGTCATTATTTTATTATGCGACTCATTTTATCAGCAGCTCGTTCATTAACACTAATGGGAACTTATCAATTAACTGTATACCTTAATGAATTATTCTAACATCAAAGATTAAAACAACTTTCCTAACTTCTTGTTTACTGCCTCCATGGTAACTCATATTTTGTAACTAAAACTATGTAAACATTCACTTTTGGAGTATTGGCCTTGCCGGGCAACAAGTGTCCAATTAATCTAAAATGTTTGTTCCACACACTACAGTACAACTGTTTTCATTCTAGTAATTAATGGTGGTTAAAACTATTCTTGGTGTTAAGTATAGTCATATAAAATAAAAATGTATCTTTGGGCTAATACTGTTTCCCGGAAGATAGTTATATGACAGTGATTTATAAATTAAATAAATATAATAAATATCTTGGGACAGCTCACACACGGCTATCTGATCCCAAGCTAAGCAGAACTTGTGTTATGGTAACCAGACAACTGATATACACACTTATATAATTTATAAATACATACATATTATAGATAAATCACACCCACACACAGAACAAACAATGATGCTCATCACACAAAGATTGTCCTGGGTGGGAATCGAACCCACAACCTCCGGCTCAGCAGTCAGGGCCACTAACTGCTAGACCAACAGGCCCGTCGTAATCATGTTACAAACTAAACTTATCTCGTACTAAACTAACCATTTTACTGCCACATATACAAGTGTTACAAGCCCTCTCCTCGAACTTTCCCAATGTATGTTAGGTTCTGCCTTTAGTCTTAACTGACTGTAGCAGAATACCAGTACCTATTTTACATGAAGTGACTTTCAAAAATACTAGATCAGATCAGACCCTTCGGCTTTAATTGGAATCAACATAATCTCTATAAAAAACTGAGCTGTTGGGCTTAAGAGAACCAGACTATAAGGTCTATTAGACAGGCATGCCCTATACAAAGCTGCTTCAATACTTCACTTCAGACAAGATCTGGCCCAATGCTAGCCCTTTTTGGGAAGAAAAAAAAAACTCAATGTTTACTGTAATGCTTTTTTAACTAATATTTGCCTACAAGCTGACTATAATGTAAGATGAAAACCAACTTTAATATATTGTGCTCTAAGTCTGAAGCAATCATTAGTCATGAAAATGTAACAGACAAACAGTTTACAATTTTCCATTTATAATTTGCAATAAAAATATGGGGTTAACCTAAACTAATAAGAGCACCAATAAAATTAATAAGAAAAATGATTCATGGCTTCTCAAATACCCTTGAAAATAGTTATAATGTACAAAACTTGCTTAATGTTGTTTGTCGACCAACAAAACCTGTTTTCAACATATTTTTTGATTTCCTTATCCTTGTAATAAGTTCTTATGGTCTTTTTAATGGCAACCAACTGTTTTAGTTCAGTATTAGTTTGCATGGTGCCAGCCTTGTGGACAATTTTCCCGTTGTTACAGATTCTTTTGATGCCTTTTTGTGTTTGATAGTTGTATTTTTTTATTATTTTAGATCTATTCCTAAATGATGTACATACTAATTAATAAAAGCAACTTTATTTTAAAATAAAATTCAAAGTAATTCTATACAGCCATTTACTGCAGAATGTCAATAATGTTGTAAATAACATAAATTCTTTAATGTCATGCTTGGTTGGTTTTAACATCGGAAACTACATACAAGTGTAATTTTATTTAAAACAGCAATGTTAAGTGTTCCATGAAAAGCAATGGTAAAACTTTTTAATTGTGTTGTTCAGTGAGTAGATACATCAAATACTGTTAATGTGAAATATTTCAATTCTTGGTATTTCAAATGGATTGATGATGGAAGATTGTTTTCATCCTACAATAATATAATCATAATCTCAAATAGGAACTACATAATTCATAGTAAGTACTCAATAAATGTATAATTATATCCACAATAATCTGGGTAAATACAGCTTAGCATTGACTGAAAGGATAATCTACCACATCCACTGCACTACCTCATAATGTTTATAATCAGTCAATTGTTATGACATTTAATAAGGATATTAACTAGACAAAGCAAACTGCAGAGTCCATGTCTTTATACGACGCCATTAAATCTCATTACATTTCAGTGTATGCAGGGCCGTCTTTCACCTATTAGAGGCCCTGGGCACATTAGGATAATGGGGCCCCTATGACGATAGTAATAAAAAGCACTTTTTTGTTAGAATAAACAAAGAACGTACATGTGCAAAGTTTTAGCTTTATTTTTATTTCTTAACGATACATTAGGTATTATTATAATGAATAGATAATATAATGTATAACCAGTATCCATGATGAATCCTTTATGAGTATCTACACTGATTGAAGATTTGCTAGAATTGAGTTGAGCAAAATCCTTAATTACATCTTTTTTCTATGTTTTTGAGCAATTCACATTCTATCAAACTGTTTAATCTCTCTCTCATTTTTAACCGACTTCAAAAAAAGGAGGAGGTTCTCAATTCGACTGTATGTTTTTTTTTTTTTTTTTTTTTTTTTTTTTTTGTGTTTGTTACCTCATAACTCAGGTCTGAGTGAACCGATTTTGATGATTCTTTTTTTATTCGAATGCTGTTGGTTGTCGTTTGGTCCCATAAAAAAAATATCAAGATCCGACAAGTAGTTTTTGAGTTATCTTTAATAATGAGTATTAGATTGACTTCGTGTACGTTGATGATATACTCATTCGTCGATTATATTTTAGAAGTTGTCAAAGACAAAATTATCAAAAAATGCTATGTACTACTATGGTTTGGAAGGTCATCGCAGTTTTTTGAGGTGATTGTATTATAATTTGGTGATAGATCTTCAGTGATATACAACGGCACTCTTTAATAAATGACAGCAAATCTGCCGTGATTGCTGCAATCACATGTATAAGTATGGGTTTAACCAGGGTAGGGATGATGCATATGATTTCTGAATAATTGGTTTAATACTAAAGCATAATATAGATACTTAGTATTTTATCTATAGCTTGATGTGGAACTAAAACTTGTATCTAAAAAGCTAAAAATAAAAACTTTTTAACCGTGTTTGCGTATTATATCATAATACTATAACTAAAAATGCTGAAATAAAAACTTTTTAGAAAAAAAATAAAACCGACTTCTAAAAAAAAAACTAAAAACTGGAAAATAACTTTATTTCCGGAAGTCGGTGGTAAATAAAGTCAACGAAACCAACAAAAGCCACCGACTTCCGGAAATAAAGTTATTTTCCAGTTTTTAGTTTTTTATTCGTTTTAATTTGGAGAAAGAGCATTCCCCACTGCAGTTGCAAGTGCAATTCTACAAATTGACCTTAGTCTGCAAGCATTTTTTGTTAAGACTGATTTTCAGGCGAGAGTAGAGTAGCTATCGGTTTTCCTTTGGAAATGGAGTAGGGACTAGACTAGGGGGCCCCAATCCAACGCGGGGCTCTGGGCACGTACCCAGTGTGCCCAGTGGGAAATATCGGCCTGAGTGTATGCATGAAAAAATGTAGACTTGACATTCTGTTTTAATCTAGTATTCAGCAGTTCATATTGAACATTTTGGACGGACATCAGTATTATTAAGCAAGGCAAATCGTGAACCTAATGCTTAAGAAATCCCTGTAACAGCAGACAAAGCTTTTGGATTCTATTGTTCTTAGAATTTGGCAAGGGTTTATAAAACTGGTTTATTTTCAAACCAGTAAAATTATTTTTAACCGAGGTATAGACACTCATTCATTTTATAATTATTATTCATTAAGGTTTGGAGAGGGATTAAAAAAATAATTAAAATAACTGGTTGTAATAGTTTGATAAGAATCCCACAATAACATTGTTACAAAAAAGAAGTTTCAAAATGACCTTTATCTATTCATAGACTAGTTTTTGTTTTGTACTGTTAACTTGTGTACAACCAACTAGTACCACAAATTCTCATTTGTTTTATATTATAGTTTTGGATATGTTCGTAATAGACAGTTTTCTCTTTATGGTTTCATCTATCGTACTTTAAATATACACATTATAAATGTTAAACAGCAATAGTAAGGTGGGTGGCCATTAGGCTAGGTGGAGCAACAATCTTCACTGTGGTGCATCTGGATAGGTATTGCCAAGAATCGCAGTTGATTAGCGTGCCTTTGGAAAAGCCTATATGCAGCTGTGGAGTGCTGTAAGCTGATGATAAAGCTGACTTATTAACTCCAAAATGAAAAAAAATATTTGACCGTCTTAAAAAGAAATATTAATTGATTAATTTCAGAGTCAAGATGCTGAAGAAAAGGACGGTCTGCCTAGCAGTGGCGGTCTTCATGGGGACAGTTGCCATCTCGATGGCGCAGGGCCATGTTCCTGTGCCGCCTTCCCCCGACCCTACCATGGTTTCTAGCACAGAGGTATGTTTTTTTTTCAATGCAGTTGGTTGATAAACGAGGTTTTTAATCTTAAGACGAAGATGCCTTTTACCAATTTAAAACAACATGAGTTAGGCTAATGAAAAGAAATAGCGCAGTCCAAAATGGAACTGGTTGGAGCGTATCGAAGCGTATCGTGAAAGACGTAAGCACTGGCTGAAGCATGCATAATATTTAATTTATGTCATTTGCTCCAACTGCTTGGGATTTTCGCTTAATCTAATATATAAAATTCTCGTGACACAGTTTTCGTTCCCATACTCCTCCGAAACGGCTGCTACGATTTAAACGACATTTTGTGTAGATACATATCGGGTAGGTCTGAGAATCGGCCAACATCTATTTTTCATACCCGTAAGTGAGCAGCGGGTGAAACCGCCGGGCACAGCTAGTATCTATCTAAAAATACTTTTAATTAATTTAGAGACATAGGTGCACCTAAGGCGCTAATGTGTAGCAACAAAGCTCATTAATTTCGTATGCTGGAGAGTGCAGACTGCACAAGCAGTATTTTTTCGATAAAACGATAACACTTGCAAATATGAACCTTAAGGCACCTCTCGTACTACGCGACCACGACTGATGGTGGCAGCGGCTTTACCAGGGTTTGCCAATTTTATAAAAAAAAATCCGGTGACAACTCGTAGTGGCTGCATAGTGCGAGAGGTCCTTAAAGGTGGCGGTGCACTTTCGACCGAGAGCTCTCTCTCTCACCCGAGATCTCGCAAAAAACACAGGGAACGGAGACCAAGTGAGGGACATCGAGGCTAGACAAGCGTTCTCGCACTCGCGGTACCTCGGAGTATCTCGGTGAGAGTGTACAGGCTCCAGCCACCATAAGAACGATGAATACAAAAACCTCCTTTTTAAATCAATTCAAAATTACGCCCATAGATGCAATGTGTAATTAGTATATAAATATCTATTATTAAGGTTGCATCGAATCATGTGATGCTGATTTCCTCAACATCGTTAAAAATACATTTAAATATAGGTAGGTATGTTTCAAATCAAATGCGGTTTCTAAAAATAAATCATGAATGTGTTTTATTTCTCGCGTTGCGTCTGTGTCTTGGCGAGTGTGTGTGACGTCAAAATCAAAATATTTTTTTTCACATGTTACTGTTTCCTATGAAGATGTATCGGCAAGAAACTAAATGGAAACTCTTTTATGCCAGTTTAGTTATATAATGTTATTATGTTCATACTATTGTATGGGAGAACAGCGTAGGATAGTCGGGGTTTTATGTTTCCATGATAACTAATCGCATGCTGACTAATTGATATATATTGATGAATTCATTAAATATTCATCATCTTCTTAGCCTCCCGACTATGTTGTGGTCGGATTCCAGTCTAACCGGATGCAGCTGAATGCCAGTATTTTACACGGAGCGACTACCTATCTGGCCTCCACAACCCAGTAATACTCATTTATTATAATATATTAACTGTGCCAAGCGTTCACCCGCTGTTCAGTTCCTTTTCTAGAAAAGGGTATGAAACATAGATGTTGGCTGATTCTCAGACCTAACCGATATGCACACAAAATTTCGTTGAAATCAGTGCAGCCGTTTCGGAGGAGCATGGTAACTAACACTGACACGAGAATTTCATATATTAGATTAATTTGCGTTTATATTAAAGAGGATGACGAGTAGTGCAGCATTCATTTAATTTTACTTTTGAAGTCATATACAATTATTGAATTATTGTATAACGGGCTGGTGTCTGGAACTCCACGTCCAAGGCGCATATTTTGCGTACCTACGGTATTTTGTTTATTCAAATAACCACTTAGTTTGAATGATTAAATTATTAATAGATTAATGTGGTGTGCACTGATAAGAATTAATTTAAAACTGTTATATATGTTATATTTCGCACTTATCAAAGCAGATAACATACAAATCAATCATAGAAACCTAAAATAGTTCGATAACTTTATGTTCCTCACATGAGCTAGTAAGTAATTCATTTAAATACTTCGATAGTGAAATATAGAGTGAAGTAAGGGACATTGAGTGTGCTTTGTGATTTTGAACTTTTAGACATATAGTCGAACGTTGCAAATCTCTTACGCGATCAATGTTTGTTACGGTATTTCAAGTTTTTATTATTTATTTTTACGACAAATTGTAGATAACGTAGACGCGTCACGTCTGTTGTTATTTTGACTACAATTATTATATTTTATTAAGATACGAGATTCGTTTGACTGCAAGGTTGTGTCAAGAAACTCGTAAAAATGTCGACGACCTAGACACAACTTGTATTGTTCCGAGTTTTTGTTAGTGAAAGTTTACGTTTAATTAGAGGTCAGCTTATGTCCTATTAATCACTGTAAAAAAAGGAATTAAGCTGTTTATTTAGGTTTGTTAACTTAAAAATCTCACGGATGTCGCAAGTTATCTTACAGGAACTGTACAGCTGGGATAAAAACTACCTATCCTAATTCAGAGCATAGTCAAACTGTGTGCCAAGCATCGAATTCCCTTTAGCCGTTAACACGTGAAAATGTTAAAGGAAGATAGTTACTTTTTAGCCGACTTCAAAAAAGGAGGAGGTTCATGTTCGACCGTATTTTTTGATTCAACCAATTACTTCGCCAAGTATCGATCGATTTTCATAATTCTTTTAGCACTTACAAAAATATTATAACTAAACGATTTTACGGTTGGGAAATCATCAAATAAAATCCCCCGCTGGGCGGAGGTGAGGGGAGTGTCACTTGTACTGGCTAAAACCCACCCATGATCCTTCTTTTGCCCTTAATGTTCCGGGGCCGCGGTATCTCTGTCGAACAACCCGCAACCCCGCAATAATAATTAGTTAAGCGAAACTTTGATTGTGTTTTTGGGCAACTCAACCTTATAAAAAATCACTAAGATTCTAGGTCATAATACTCACTCACTGTGACTGTCATAACTTGACCTACTTCAGCTGTTATCGTTTATTTTGTTACTAACCAAATTTAAACAATTGTTTAAGCGAAGTTTTGGACATAGGTACCGATACGGACAAGATGCAGATGCTGCCACGGACACCGAACTCTGACAAAAACCTTTACATAGTTTAAAATGAAATCGATTCCGTTGTCTGTTCGCTTAGATGTTTTAAACTACTCAACGGATTTTAATGCAGTTTTCCTCAATAGATAGAGTGCTTCAAGAGGAAGGTTTAAATGTAAAATGGTATCTACATTGCACCCGTGCGAAATGTATAGTGTTCTAAGTAAATCTGATTTTTGGTTACTCAATTACCGTGACAAAATGATACCACTATGGAGGAGCTCTTGGCCAGTCTTGGCTAAATATTAGTAGCCGGTTGGGGTCGATCTTTAGGTTAACCCGCGCTTGTCTATATTGATTTGTGGAAGGGTAACCTCCCGTTACATATTACCCAGTAGGTAGGTACTTACTGGGTTGTGGAGGTCAGATAGGCAGTTGTTTCATGTAAATTACTGGTATTTGGCTGCATCCGGTTAGACTCAAAGCCGGCCCAACATGTTGAAAAAAGGCTAAACAGATGATGATAGGCACCACCGTTATAGACCATGGAAGGTCTAGGGTAAACTCCTATAAAAAAGGTAGTGTCATCAAACCATCGTAATGTCAGGGTAAACTCGCTGGTGACCCTGTCATGCTGAGCTTTATTCAAGTCTTGAGGGAAAAATAGTTACTACCCCAGAGTTATACCAAAAGCCAGTGCTTACCTAGCCAACGAATTCCGTAGCCGAACGAGAGAGATATTGTGTTGTGAAGGACGGGGGTTTTGACGGTCTGTCTGTGGTTGACTGTGCTGATTTTCAGCCTAATATGAGTAAATTACTATTTATTTGGAATAAAATTAATGGTAAAGTGAATGATACCGCCCTTCCCCTTGACACGATGCAGTGTAAATAACAAAACTTGTTTGTTGGCGCTGCTGTCGTTTTCGCGGTAAGAAAACTGCGTGGCAATAATTGGAACTACGTAGAATTAGCTAGTAACGACAGAAGTTCACGCGTAGTTCAACAGATGGCGCTACTGGTAGTGTGCGAGGACAAAAACATAATTCAGTTTACTTGAAAGTGAATAAATATTAAAATGACATCAGAATTCATGATGTTTATTTATTATAGCATTGAGGATTTACAGCTTGTAATAAAAACTTAATATAAAAAAGAAAACAAAAGCCATAGACAATAGTAAGCCAATTACAAGTCCTCACGTATAGAATCAGACTAGAAATTGAATGACAAGACACTGGTCCCAACATTCTGGACGCTAACCCCTATCTAGGTAGACCTACTGACCTAGAAGGCTGAGAGCCTGCTGTTAAAATATTCGTAGAAAACTGAGCCTTCTAAAAAGGGTCCATATTATCAGGAAATGTTTCAGCAGCCTTTATTGTTTTTATGGCTTGACCATCGAGTGTTTATGGCCAATTTTCCTTGTTATCACTTATTTTCCTTTCCAGATTAACATCGAAAAGAAATGTGACATTGATGTTTTATCTATAAATAGCGGAAAAATCTTCACCTTGACAAAACTCATTAAAGTCGTTAGCAATTCCATAAATACAGTCATTACTGTGTTTCATCACAAACCAGTGGACAGTTATTTTTTTAGACGAAATAAACTCGTCTTTTCAGACGATACTTCGAATTCTTTTCAACGCAGCATGCTATACATATGTCTTAATCTAATATATAAAATTCTCGTGTCACAGTTTTCGTTCCCATACTCCTCCGAAACGGCTGGACCGATTTAAACGAAATTTTGTGTAGATATTCAGTAGGTCTGAGAATCGGCCAACATCTATTTTTTAGACCCCTAAATGAGCAGTGGGTGAAACCGCTGGGCACAGCTAGTTATATGTATAATTTTCAGGTATAACTTTAGCATTGTGCAAAGTGCAAAAAAATTAACCTTGTCTATGCCTCTATTCGATTTGATCCATACGGGGACCCCCTTTTAGAGAGGCCCGTCAGGGCCGTGCGTGACAGGGTTGCGGGTTGTTCTAATGAGATACTGTGGGCCCAGAACAGGCAAAAGTAGGAACATGAATGAGTTTACAAGTTTGACACTCCCTACCGCTCCGCCCAGCGGGAGAATTTTTGATTATTTCCCATCCGAAAAAAGGGACAGCCTGTATACCTAATTCGAAATAGTAATCCGAAGAAGATCATAACTTTGGTGCCTACGTGAGAATATATATATAGCTCGACTCCGGTCAAATAGGACAGACGAAACCCGGTAGGTGCAAATATACATAAATAAAAGTATGATCTCACTTCTAACACTTATCTACGCTTTTTACGAAGACACCATGTTCGCATTGTTTTTATGTGTTTCTTTGTCGCACTAAAGTATTATTTGTTCAGTACATAAGATGTAGCATTCATTGTTATAATATTTTATAGGTTCTTTACCGTATTGAGGAAAACCGCAGGAAAACTGCTTGACTGTAATTTATTTTATCTCGGTTTTTAGGGTTTCGTACCTCAAAAGGAAAAGAATGGAACCCTTATTGGATCACTTTGTTGGCCGTCCGTCTGCCTGTTTGTCTGTCAAGACCCTTTATCTCGGAAACGCGTGGAGGTATCAAGTTGAAATTAAATACCATATACGCAACTCTGTGGTCCTTTTGTACTGTGAAAAACCGCTTTTGCAACCCTGTAAGTCCACGCAATCAAAAGATATGGCTGTTTATGTCGCAAATCTGTACGGAACCTTCGGTGCGCGAGTCTGAATCGCTCTCGGCCGGTTTTTAACCCGTTCATGTCTCTTTGGAAAATGTTGCTTACAGAAAATGAGAACAATAAGACACAATGGAAGTAACGACATCAATCGGCACTAGTCTATGTTCTCGATATCCAATAGTCAAACCTGCAAAACGCTATCAACAGATCCGTGTGGAGCGTTTTTTTTTAACACTACAGTTAATGTTTACCGTTACATTACGTACGTTACATAATGGTAGAAAAAAAATCGTGGTAGAAAATTTAAAGTGAAAAATATATTATTTTTACCAAGTATTTGTTTTTTGTCGGTATGATTGACGTCTTCATATCGTAACACGGTTAAGCAGACATTGTCAAAATTTACCGATTACTGATCTGTGAATAGCGTTTGGACTGTTTCGCTTATACTCACGGCACGATTCCAAACTAGTGGTTGTGAATAGCTATGCAGACTTAAGTCATCCATAATACTTATGTACAATTGTACATTCAGTAACAGTCCAAATTCCTGCCCTTTTGATGACAATAGGCTCATTCCATTTTGAAAATGACTTTAATTTAACCGAGTGTAGTACTATAGGCACATTTCTGGCTAACCTTTAGATATAAAGGCGTAATGTTATGTTATGTTTACGTAAAAGCTCCACCGGGGGTATATTGGCAATACTTAAGAACGTCCGGCGCACCCTGGTAGGTTAGCCTTGACTGGCTAAACTTTTTGCCATGGCCACAGCTATATTTGTCCATAGACTAAAATAATACAGGCACGTGTAAATAAACGTCCCACTTCACGTAGTGATGTCAAAAGAAAAGTGGGTTTTTAGGCTTCCTTAGCCAAACGGAAGCTTTATAAATTCGCCCAGTCCCTCTTTCCGTATTATCCAACCATTTTTCTCCGACAAGTGTCTACTGTCCAGACACAGTTTAACCCTTCTATGAACCACTAGTGAGATATGATCCCTCCATTCATGTAAGTGATGGTTGAAAATAAAAATCTACTTAAATAACTGTGTTTTGTCTATCGATAACTCTTAAAAATATATCGACGTATGTCCTGGGCCCCCGAGTCATGATAGTAGCAGTAAACGTGGGTAACAGCCGGTCTGTGGGAGTCCAAAACTTAACCCTTAATTTTCTTCAAAAAGAGTTTCCATGTGGACGAAATTGCTAAGAGTCATGAAACTAAATAAATCTCTTTTGATGACGGACACATCATTTATTTGCTGTTAGAAAACAGTATTTAAGAGCAATTAAAAAGTATGTTTTTAGTAAATAATCCTACTAATATTATAAATGTGAATGTTTGTAAGAATGGATGTATGGATGTTTGTTACTCTTTCACGACAAAACGGCTAAACGGATCTTGATGAAATTTGGCACAGAGGTTGATTATGGTCTGGAATAACACATAGGATACTTTTTTTTTCGATATCACGCAGGTGAAGCCGCGAGCACCAGCTAGTATAAAATAATGTGATAAGAAAAATGCGAAGGCTTAGTCACTGCACTGGTTTCCAAATGTACTGAGTGAGTCCAGTCATCCCTGGGAGGTGATGTAATTCATTTTTGTTTGCTGAAAATTCTTTGATTCATAATTCTGAGAAGCAATTTCATTTCTGATTCAACAGTTGTACTTAAAGGCTCATTATTAATAATGTTGTACTCTGAATTTGAATACGTTTTAAAGGTTTTTACTCTAAAATTGCATCTAAAATTAGATATGCTAAGCGTTTGCATGGGTTTCGTGGCATTTTGGCTTGAGATAAGGTTTATGCATTTTGTCGAGCACCCAGTCGGTCGATGCACTTAGATTAGGAGTTGTCACGACTGTTCACAATCATCAATAATGAACTTTATGGCGGCTTCGAATATCTAACGTACAGGTGTGCAGAACAGGATTTTAGGTATCAGCGGGGTTCAGAGGACGCATCGTCTTGACGGTATAATGTGCAGATCGTCACTAGCAGCTTCAGATTTAGTCGCCATAATGTTTAAATGAAAGCTATAGAACACGCAGTGTGTTGTAATACTGTTCGTCGAGTCATGATTTGAAGTTATGCTATGATTAGCTGGTAAAAAGATAAAAAAAAACTATGGATCAGTTAGGCAATGCACAAAGGTGCATTGTGATCACGAGCAATCACGGGTCGTATAAATAGCTTTTGAAAGGTTGAATAGGTTTTCTTAAACATATTCCATAAGTAAAGACTTCTAGAAACCCTTTGACCATCCGGCCCTGGTTCAGTCCATTTTCCGGGGAAAAAGCCAACGGGAGACGGTCACCTCCTACTGCGAAGCAGTCATGCTAGCGAAGGAGGTGACCGGACTTTGAGGGAGAGAACCTCAAACCAACCCAATCGCCGCGGGAGACGCTCCGGGCGATGGGCCCCGCGAGACACCGTAGGCGCGGGCCTGTAGATGCTGAGCAATGGACAGCTCACCGTTCGTCCGTCCAGTGACGACAGGCCGTGTCACCGGTGCGTCCGTCATCCACGCGCACCTCAAAGCGATGTCAACAAAGCAGAGGAGCTTGCCAGGGCCACTGCCTGCCGGATTTACGGGTTGTTCGAAAGAGATACTGCGGTCTAGACACAGGATAAAATAGGAACATGGATGGGTTTTAGTCAGTAAAAGTCTGACAATCTTATTTAATGATTTCACATCGTATAAAATCACCCTTTGATCAAAGGGTATGATCCAAAAAATAATAATAATTATCATACAGAAAGATTATTACAAAAAACCAATGGAAGATTATTAAATAAACACTCAAAGTTACCATTAAAAAAAAAACAAGTACATTCTTCTATGAAATGTATTTTTTTGTGTCTGATGGATGAATGATGAATAAAATTGCGTAGGTTGTATTCTGTAATTGTCAGTGAGGTTGTTGACGTTGCCGAACATAGGTTACCGATTGCAAAAAAACTTGTGAAAGAGAAAAAACTTCTAAAGGTCCTCTCGAGACCTTGGAACCGTGAGAAAAAACTCAAGAGCTACTCGTATGTCTCTCATACAAAAGTACAGTCAGGGAAAGTAATTGTTTATGAAGTTCACACATTAGGCCAGGAATGATACCCGACACGATTGGTCGCGCCACCAATTTTAATCAAATTTCATCTACCTATTATGTTTTTAGTCGTTAGTTCGAGTAATTATTTTCAGAGATTAATAACAGTAAGTAACAAAGGTAGTAATTAGTGATTTTGACTTTGCGTAAATTATTGATTTGGGGTGTCTTGCTGACTAAAACCCACGTGTGTTCCTTTTTTGCCGTTTATGTTCTGGAGCTGCGGTATCTCTTTCGAACAACCCTCAACCCCGGAGTGATTTTGACTTAGGTCAACATTATTTGACGGCACGGTCTCACTCCACATTTCTTAGGGAGAACTGGCACGTTGGTCCATGAAGGTCTGCGACCCCTGCTCTAGGATATGTACACTTTAAATACTTTATCTCTGCAGACGGGCAAACACTGAATTAAAATAAATGTACCAACTAAGTCGCATTAATTATGACAAACAACACATTGAGCTAAACACTTAAAGTGGTCATCTATACATATAAAAGGGAAAATCAATGACTCACAGGTTTCAACTTCTGCTTGCGCAATAAGTTCTGCTTTAAGACGTCATGGTAGGGTACCATGACGTCTTAAAGCAGAACTTATTGCGCTGAGGGAAAGAGACAGAGCTATACAGGGTGTCTAGCACCATCTCTTTCTCACACAGGAATAAGAACTGCTATAAGATGTCATGATAACCCGACAGGTGTCAATTTAAGTAGGTAGTCAATTTGGTTAGCAATTTACCGACATGACTATGTAAATTATTTTGATGTTCATTTGATGGGTAGATATTGTTGTTCCGTCTAATGGTGTTAGAAAAAGTATGATAAGAAAAAATATGGTATGGTCACATTTATTATTAGACGTGGAAATTAATTAACGTTGGAAAAATGAGAAGTCAAAAAACTACGAATTGTAAGTACGCGTAAATTACTAACATCGAAATGGTTTAAAAACAGTTTGGTCCTAAGAAACAGAAACAATATGGGAACAGGCAATGTAATGATGTCGACGACACGGTTGGCGCAGTGGCGTGTTCGATTCCCGCACGGAACAAATACATATCTACAGATAGTTGTTCCGGGTTTGGCTGTTTGTGTATGTGAGTTTAAATGTTTGTAAAACTCACCCACGATACAGTAGTAATTCCTAGTGTGGGGCAACATTAAAAAAAATTAAGAGGCAATAAAAACGAAGGATTGCGGTTTATTCTTAACGTTGACCTATGGACTTGGTCAAAGTCAAGGTTCGTTTTTTAATAAATACAGAGCTTAATTTTGATAGATGTGATTTATATCCACATACTAATATCTACAAGTGTCATAATAATTTTAATACATTAATTTGTTACTAACCGCGCCCCGCCCGGTTTCACTCGCGTGTTAGATAAATAAATAAAATAAATATCTAGGGACAACTCACACACGGCTGTCTAATCCCAAGCTAAGCAGAGCTTGTGTTATGGTAACCAGACAACTGATATACATACTTATATAATTTATAAATACATACATATTATAGATAAATCACACCCAGACACAGAACAAACAATCATGCTCATCACACAAAGTTTGTCCTGGGTGGGAATCGAACCCACGACCTCCGGCTCAGCAGTCAGGGCCGCTAACCACTAGACCAACAGGCCCGTCAAGATATACAATTATATCTCTATGAATTGTAGTATATGTGTTTTTCCGAAATGTAAGCTGTATTATTGTGAAGTTTCATGAAAATCCACTCAGTAGTTTTTGCGTGAAAGAGCAACAAACATATGTACCTACCTAAGTAACATACATCCTCACAAACTTTCGCTTTTATAATAATGCATATCTAATAAGATATTTTAACAGTCTTTTTCAAAACTTGTACTGTAAGAAAGGCCGTTTTCACTTATATACAACACCTGATGTAAACAACACGGTACAAACGTTAAGTGTCGCTGGGTTCGGAAAACAGAAATTGGGAGACGAAAAAGCTTAAGTATATTTACGCTTAAAGATTTGTAACATTATATACAAGATATGCACATATGGATGGAAACAATTTAAAAGTGATTGTGACAATTAAATTAAACATGTTTTGCCATTTTCGACGTACAAAATATTTCACAATTAAAAAAGAACAATATTTTTTATTATATTCTATCTTGTATATAAAAATCACAAGCACCTCAGAAAGTTGATAAAGCTGACTTGCCTTTGAAGATACCTTCAATAAAATAAAAGAATTAAAAAGAAAACTAAATGAGATAACAATGTTTGCGCAAAAAGGTAATTAAAACAACCTTGCTCAGATAATGAGTCGACGTTTTTTTTCATAAATTGAGACCAAGGTCTAAACTGTAGGTATTCAGTTTAAAGGGTTTCATGCAAACTGCGTTTACATGGCCTACATGTTAAAAATAAATATAGAGGTTAATTCGTACCAAAAGCGAATCCCACATTCACTTTCTGGTACAACCATGAGAATAAACATCGAAAGGTTTAAATAAAAAGTAAATATATATCTAGTACAGTTAGTAGCATACTGCATGCAACACTAGTGCATGCATGAAAACAATAAACACCTACAGGTGTAGATAGATTTATTTATTTGCTTAGAATGTAGGTAATATACAATTAGATATTACAATATTTTGAATCCTTATACATTCTGCCTCATGGCATGCAACATGTTATTAACTTAAAAGTAAACAAAATATTATTATTCTATTTACTAAAAGCTATTTATTTACTTTATTTAAATAGATATGTGAATAGCAAATTTGATACAGTGTAATAACATTTTTGAATTACTTAGTATTTTTTTTAGAATGTTTTTAAATCTTTTTAAAGGTTTCTTCTTAATAATTTGTGCTACAATACACTCTTTCTCAACAGTGCAGTTTTATATCCACCTATGCATAACTTGTCTTCGTCTTGAACTTGTGGTCCTGTTTGTATAGTTAATTATATACTTACTTCTGGCGCCCGCGGCTTTTCCCGCGTGATAATATCGAAAAAAAATTATGCTATGTGTTACTCCAGACTATAATCTACCCCTGTGCCTATTCAAGTTCCGTTCAGACGTTTTGACGTGAAAGAGTAACAAACTTCCATACATTCATCCATCCTCACAAACATTCGCACTTATAATATTATTAGGATATATGAGGGGTGGTGAAAGTGGAGGAGGGGGCACAATAACGTACTAAATACATGGTAGCAGTTTTCATGTCGTAGTCCCTTCCACCTTGAGAAAAGAACTTGACACACAGACTAGCAATGACAAAGAGGTGATCTCATAGTTGTCGCACTTTTTTTTAAAAAGGAGTCCTTGATTACTGTTACACTACATTTACTTAATTGCTTCCATTGTACTAGGATGTGAATAAGCACTAATTTTGTTATCTTAAGCTACATAATAAATACTTTTTAACCTTACTAATTGACATCCATAAGGGTGTACTTCTATTCAATGAAATAAAATTGAAGTTTCTTTTATTAATTTTAAAATAACAGTGAATGCATATATTGCTTTCCAGCATACACCTACGGTACCTATACAAAGAAACTTTTATTTTTATCTGTTCGTTCTTGCTAATCTCGGAAACGGCTATACTGATTTTGACGAGACTTCTTGGCAGATAGCTGATGTTATAAGGCCAAGCTCAAATGATTATAGAAATATAATTAGGGTTCCGTGCAATAAAATTAAAGAATTGTTTACCAAAATCCGATTCAAATAAGAAAGTCTTCTTTTTATAATAATTTCCCGATGACGAACGTCACACGGTACAGCTAGTCTTATAATATATGACTCAGTTTTTTTTTTTTAAAGTGGCCCTAATTAGATCTGACGTAGCCATCTAGTAGGTATAGTGACAAATTAAAAAAAATGACGCTTATATATACCATTCACGCGACAAAACATCAAACTAAAGTACTCTTTATTTTTGTAATGATGAATGAAACTATGGACGAAAGTATTACGACACAGAAATTGTTATGTAAAAAAACGGAACAGTTGTTTCCTGATACATTGAAAAGCACCGCTGAGAGCCACCGTTACAACTTGGTGAATCAGCTACGTCTCTTGTCGTTCCCATCCTGCAATAATGGCATTTGTTCATAGTTTTTTTTTTAATAAAACGTTGCCCCACACTAGGAATTTCTCCCGTATCGTGGGTGCGTTTACAAAAATTTAAACTCACATACACAAACAGCCAGACCCAGAACAACTACCTGTAGGCCATACGAATAATTGTTCTGTGTGGGGATCTGCGACACGCACACCCGTGCAGCAGTTGATCGCTCAACCACTGCGCCAATCGTGTCGTCCAATAAGGGTTGCAGTTATGAGCAGTAATAGTCTAATTGTGTGATCGTCGGATTATCAGAACATAGGTCCTGATTTCGAAATCCAGACACTCACCTCTGAATTTGACGTGATTACGCTGCGACCTGCTGCGCTGCGTGTCGCGGGTTCTATTTCCGTACGGAACAAATATTTGTATGACCTGCAGATAGTTGTTTCGGGCCTGGTTGTTTGTGTATGTGAGTTTATATGTTTGTAAACGCACCCACCATACAGGAGAAATTCCTAGTGTGGGGCAACGTTAAAAAAAAATTAGATCCAATGCGTATTGTTTAATTATCTCTTGCGTTCACCGAAGTGAAGGAAAACATCGCGAAGGAAGCAGCATGCCTGAGAGATATTTCTCGACAGCATGTTAAGCCAAGTCATGGTGGTATAATGCGGGCTGCCAAAAGCTAGGTAAGCTAAGTTATTTTAGCTTAGCTCACAAAGCTGATGCAGTTTTTCATACTTGTGTACAGACTACAAACTATGTAACCATGTATGAAGGACTGCATCAGCTATGCGAGCTGAACTAAACTAACTTAGCTACCAACCCACATAAAACTGAAAGAAAGAAAAAAGAAAAAAATCTAATTAAGTAAACCGTAACACCCAAGCGATGAAATTCTGATAACTGAGTCACGTAACTGATATAATTCGATAAAACTAATTATATCTTCATCGAATCGATATTGACATTATCCATTATGACATCAATTGAAACCAACCAAAGTGAAAGTCAATGTTACGTCAGAGGGTTTTGTTTTAAAATTCTGACTGACATTTTCAGCGACTGTGTTTTATCAGTTTTTTGTTTGTGTATTCTTTTTTTTATTGATTTGCGAAACTTGTGCCAGAATTTTGGAAGCTGCGCCCTAGTTATTGAACTTAGTAATAATAATAGTTGGAAATAAGCAAGCCTATCTTCTTCCCTACCCTTTTAAATTGCAGCTTAACCTTTAGAGCCCCAGCGGCACAAAACGTGCAAGTAAACAAGTATTACCGTTGAGCCCCGCTGACACAAATTTGTGCCACCAAACCCCGACCGAATTAAAACTGTATTTGTAGTAAAGATGAGTTTAAAAATCAGATTACGCTTACGATAAGAGCCCGCCCGGCGGTGCTTGACGGATAGCCGACGTAAATAATGGCGGGCCTTGAGAAGTTAATCAGCTTATCCAATGCTGGTATAAAGGATAAGCTGATAACTATGTTGCTATATGCTAACTCCTTAAAATAAGGAGTGGCCCGTAATTCCGATGACCCAATGCGCGTAATAATTATCGCGACCTACTAGAAACATAAATTCAAACTTAATATTAAACGTGTTTACGTATTAATAGATAACTTGTTTACTAACATATCGTAGTCAGTAATGGTAGGACGAGTTGCCGAACGCTCCCGTAGCAAGTGAGCGCTTTATGTGCTTCTATACTTCTCAAGTACAAACAAATGATGATGAGAATAAAGATAAAAAATTGGCATATAGCGGCATGGTACCCAAGATATGGAAAAAGACGTAGAAGATGACAGTTAAAAAGATGGGAGGATGAGCTGCCAAAAGGTTGGCGAGGGACTGCGTTGGACAGGAATTAGTAGAGGGAAATAGAGCGCTACGCTAAGTTTTCCCTTTTCTTCCCCTTTTCTCCGTCACATCCCACTTTTTTTTTTAATAAAAATTAGCCTATGTCCGTCTCCTGGTTCCGAACTATCTATGTAACAAAATTCATCACAATCGGTTTAGCCATTAAAGCGTGAAGAGGTAACAAACAAACAAACTCACTTTCGCTTTTATAATATTAGTAAGCAATAAGCAACGCTAAGTTTTCCCTTTTCTTCCCTCTTTCCCTCTCACATCCCACTTTTTTAAATAAAAATTAGCCTATGTCCGTCTCCTGGTTCCCAACTATCTATGTACCAAAATTCATCACAATCGGTTTAGCCAGTAAAGCGTGAAGAGGTAACAAACAAATAAATAAACAAACTTTCGCTTTTATAATATTATAAGTAAGGATAGTAAGGATTGTTGCTACAAACACTAGTAAGCTACACTAGTAAGGCTTTTGGTTTTTATTTTATATTTCTCTATTGTTTTCATTATGCAGATAGTGCTTTGGTTGTTTTGAAACCGCATACTTTAGTAGAAAAGGGGTTAATTTGCTACCTAGCCTTTTGCATCTTAACCAACATGTCAGTTAATTGGTAGTCTTGCTGAGTAGTGACTACTGCTGTAGAAACCTTTTGTGATCACTCTTCAGAGTGGTCGTGTATTAGATTAAGGCGCCCACACGACTAACAGTCGAGGCGCAGTCGAGGCGCGGGCGCATCAGGCGCCCACACGACATTTGTAAAGAAAATCTTGTTGCGGCATGCCTCTTATGTGCCTGCGCCTCAACTGCACCCCGACTGTTGATCTTGTGTTCGAGGCGCCATGTGCCCCCGCGCCTCGACTGCGCCTCGACTGTTGGTCGTGTGGGCGACGCGCCTAATTGAAAAAGAAAACTGCATCATGTGGCATTTCAAATGAAAGGGCTTATAAATCAATGCTCAACACCTTTATTGTTTTACCATGTGTAATTAGGTGGTAGTTTATAATTGAGATCATTATGGAACCTGTTGGGCACTGCAAAAGGGTAGAGGAGAGGAAGCCATGTTTTAGAGATCGTTTAGTTATTGTTACGTGTAAAAGCTTTATCTCAAAATAATTCAGGTCAGGAGATCAGGATAAAATACTCTAGTTTGTTTATTACTGTTTTTTTTAAATTAAAATCTCTAAATATATATTATAATTCTGATTATTCCTATGTATAGGTGTTTACTTTTTTAATATTTATTAATGTTCTGGGGTTATCAAATATTATTGCAATGTTAAATAAGTAGTTTCCAAATTATGCAACATCTGAAACTGTCATTTTGAAAATATACTTAACTTTGTTTTCTACTTATAGATTACGGGGGAAACCTAGTATAACGTCGTACCGAACCCTCTTCACGCGAGTTCAACTCGCACTTGTCCCGTTTTTTGTTTGATGTCAATTGTATTTTTAGCAAATTGTAAGACAATATGTGTTCTTTATAAGCTCATTAGGTGAAAGCTAGAAAGCAATACTAGGGAATAAGTAGATGCTAGTTAAGTGCGGAGAATAATAAACTATAAAAAGTTATAGCCAATATCGTTGTGTCTGGGTTATTGTGAGCAGAACCTAGGCGTAATGTTATGAAAGTTTTAGGGCTAATACCTAAAACTTTTCTGAATTTATGACAGATTGTGATAACATGATAAGAAACAGTCCTTTTCACGACTTTGTTAGGCAATCAATTTGTACCTTGTAGCAGGAATATGGTTATTTTGTTGCTATCAGCACTAACCTGATTGTAATATTTATAAAAAAACCGGCCAAGAGCGTGTCGGGCCACGCTCAGTGTAGGGTTCCGTAGTTTCCCGTCCGTCACAATAAGTGTTCCCACTTATGAGTTTATTATTTGTTTGACGTTGAACACTAGGGAATTGTATTTTATTATTATCCAAGTATGGGAATAGTGCGTTAACGTAAACGTGGTGCGAATGACTTAAACTATTATATAAACTATCATAGACCCGTAATATTCCATTGATGTAATGAATGCAAATCCAATGCCCCACAAACCCGACTTCTCCGCCATAAATAATTTGTAAATGAGACTTGTTTTGAGGCACAGGCTCTATTAGTTCCGGGTTAAGAAAAAGAGACACTTCTCTAGACCGAAACGATGTGTGTTGGGAGGGCTAACAAAAAGGCGCGCACAGCGTCGTCCTCAACATGATTGATTATCACTGTTCAAAATATACGATTATACGAGAACATTTTAATACCGGACATATCAAAATCAAACCTCGACGACTAATTAGATTATGCACTCATAAAATAAATAAAGTCACGATTATTTGTAAGTGTACAACGTAGTTTACCACGGTAGGTCATGAAAGCACGGAAAATCTTAACATCGACTTTTAAAAAAATGACGTCATTACACAACGCCATCTATCGAACCATTTATGTACTGGTTTTTACCTTAACATTTTGAAGGTGTTAAAAAAATAAATTTTAGTTTTGTTCTAAATTGCCTGAGCATGTTCTTAATAAAAGTTTAATGTAGTTATAAGATACCGCCAACGCCAAGGAGAGACCAACCGAACAATTCGGTAATACCCGATCCAATGTAATAAGTACCTACAGCGCCATCTCTCGGGGAATTGGGTTACTAATTAATACAAACACGTCCAAGTTTTCGGTGGTAATTTTGTATTGCGAGAACCGATTTCAATAATTCTTTTTTTGTTTGAAAAAAGATATGTTCAGGATAATAAAATATGAAAACGAAGTTAAAAAAATGCTTGCATAAACGATTATACTACAGACTTAGTCCAGAAATTATTTTGTACAACTTTTTTTTTTGTACAAAAACTGTTATGTCAATCAAGTTCAAAATAATTTTCATAGAAAGTCTTTATAAAGTTCTACTTTTCAGATTTTTTTCATATTTTCTAAACTTATGGTTCAAAAGTTAGAGGGGGGGGGACACATTGTTTTTTACTTTTGGAGCGATTATTTCCGAAATAATTGACATTATCAAAAAATGATCTTAGTAAACCCCTATTCATTTTTAAATACCTTTCCAACAATATATCACACGTTAGGGCTGAAATTAAAAAAAAAACACTTCCCACTTTACATATAGGGTGGCTACCCTAATAAAACATTTTTTTCCAATTTTTATTTTACCACTTTGTCGGCGTGGTTGATATACATATTGGTACCAAATTTCAGCTTTCTAGTGCAAACGGTCACAGAGATATATATAGATATAAAAAGAGCTTTTGATACCCGCAGTTTTCGTTGAGGGTTAAAATTATAATAAGGCTATATCTTTAAGTACGGGTCGATTCAGATATCACAATAATATTATAAACGAGAATTTTTTTCTGATGTGTGCATGTTTATTAATACCTTGAACTGCTTAACGGATTTGAATGGAATTTGGTATCAAGATAGCTTATATTCTGGATTAACACAAAGGGTACATTTGATCCCGTAAAATGCGGTTTTGCCGTGGGCTGATTAAATAACTTAAATATTTTTATTCTATAAAACATTATTAAATAAATAGACTATGTGTTTTTATTTACGTATTTTTATATTTCGAATAAATAACTTTATTTTAATTGTTTGTGTAGTATTCGCTGTAGGTACACCATTGACTACCTCCGATGTATTTTTATATTCGAACAGTCCATCCAAAGGTTGTCTGGAAGATTTCGCTATTAGCGATAAGACCGCCATTGTAACTATAGATTTAACATCTTTTTGTAAAACATTTTTGTTTTTAGATTTTGGTGTGCAATAAAGTATATTCTATTCTATTATAAATGTCTAGGAAAATGTAGAAACATCAGCATCAAAAGTTATATAAAACTGTAAAATTAGTAGGTAGATTTATATCTAGGATTCTAGGTAGTACTGTAACGACAACGCACGCACGCACATTGTTAAGTAATAGGTCCGAAATAGTCTGAATAAGCGGTTATGCCCAAAAACCTTGGACTGACCGGTCTGAATTATAGCCCAGATAATGCAAAAGTGGTATATAATCTTGGGTTATTTTGGTCCTGTGAGCCACGTCGTCGTATGTGCGTTAAAAATTATTTTCATTTGAATGTAGTAAAATAAATTATACCAAGCGAATAAATGCAGACGTTTATTGTAACAGTTTTTTGTCAAATTACGGTAACTAAATAGATATATATTTAGACTTCTGACTAGAATGAAAAGGTAAAGCAATCTGTATCTGTCATTACGGCTAATAGAACTATCAAAATACCTCGCTTATTAATTATATATATTTTTTATAAGAAAATATTCTTTTAATGCCTCAAACAATTTCGGTCCTTCGAGCCGAATCGATATTATACTTACGTAATTGATTAGGCATAGATATAGCAATTTAGATTTGCAGCACGCGGTAGCATCGATGTTAGTATTTCGTAGGTAGCCGGGCTTTTCACCTTGGTGGCGTACGTGCAAAAATAGAGAGATGAGGGACAGACTTGCTAGTCGCTACACGTGTCTGTAAAAAGTTATTTTTTGTTATTCTTTTGTGTAGTTGTTTAAGAATGCAACAATTTATTAGCGAGCAGAGGCAAAGAATTCTATATTTCACATTTATATTAAACGAATGTAAACTCCTATCATGCATGCAAAGTAATTTCGACTCTTAACAATTTTTAAGTTAATGACTTAATCAAACATACACACATTGCAAGTGAAATAAAAAAAAATACCTAATAAGTTTAAAAGTCGTGTTGAAAAACAATTTGTACTTCGCAAACCGATAAATAGAATTCAAAATCGTGCACACTGAATAAAAACTGCGTATCGTGATACTTTGCCTTTACAATAACCTTGAACTTGAAGGTTCTGTGTGGATACGCAAGTACCAAAACATCACCATGGCAACATGACCTTGGAGCAATGTAATGAAAGGTGCCTTTAGAATGACCGCTGAATAGGGCTTTTGTACGCGACGCTACTTTATGCCCAAAATTAAAGAACACACTGTGGCTGTGATAATGACAGTTATCACGTTTTTTGCGGTACTAGAGAGGATGTTACAGGACCTACGTCCCGCAAGCCTATGCTTTCAGCAAAATGAGACGTTCTTTATCTTCAATAATAGTAACTGTCAACTGTTAACTTATTGTAAACCAGCTGGCGCCTGCGGCATCGCCCGCGATATCGTAAAAAAAGTCCATGTGTTATTCCAGTCTATAATCTACCTCTGTGCCAAATTTCATCGAGACCCGTTCAGCCGTTTTGACGTGAAAGATTAACAAACATCCGTATATCCTCGCAAACATTCGCATTTATATACATACGTATAGTACGATTTAATATCAGTGTCATTACTAAAACTACTTCGCCACAATGTTCAGTTACAATTGTAACGATAAAAAGATTCTCCCTACCTATTCTTCAGACATAGATCGCTTAATAGAGACGCTGCCTACAAAACCTTTTGAACCCAAGACATTCTGATATTGCTGAATCACAATATGTGTCATGAATATCCAACGAAATCCTGTCCCGTCATCCTGGTAGCATCATTTGCGAAAGGCTTAAGAATTACTAATTCATTTTGGCCCTTCGTGTCAACGATCCATTTATTAACTCAGCCAAATAACGGTCACGAGTTAATTTTTGGGGGTCGTAATAACTGAGTGTTTTCATTACCAAAGCATCGAATGCCAGAGTTTGTAGGCACGATGCCTGTACAAAAGGCAGGTGCCTCATTGGTGAGGTAGGTTTGTTTGCTACCCAAAATGACTTCCATTATTCGAAGGCCGCAACCAATATTACGAAAGCAAAATCATGAAATAGATGCCCGACAGGCTTATGCTGCCTTTTGTGTTTAGGTTTGCAAATTCATCGGGATGCAGTTTGTTTTCGGGCAGTAAAAGCTGCTGAGTAACTTAAGTGATAAATGCCATACATTAATATTAATCATGGTACTTTCATTCGTCAAGCCTTTTTAACTTTCCGAGACAATAGTAAGCGCAAAAATACTTTTACCCACATGGCAACAGTGCCATAGTTTAACCTTGAAAACGTAAGAAACAGTCAGAACGACTCACATTTGTATTGATTTTATTGCAATTGTGCCACATTCGGTCCGGCTATCAATTAGGTTTCTAATCAGTTTAATTTGTATGTGTTAGAACTTCAGGACAACAGTTATCTCTGCTTATCATGAGATAAAACTGATAATTTGATAACTAGGAAGGACTTAGTAAAGCAAGTTGCACAAAGTTCGATGCAACTGTATATTGCACAATTATATAGAATTAATAAAATGCGAACAACAACTGTACAAAAATTTGGTATATTAAAAACCAATAAAGTTGGTCCTTCGAGCCGGATATTATTCATTAGTTCCATGTTTGATAACACATTATTATCGGCCTTGATTAATGTTAATTAACATATAAATGTGTTGTTTATTACCTTTGTTGACGCTTATAATTGACGACGTACAGCGTATCAAAATACCCATGTAAAAAACGTAAAGGTACTAAATTACAAAGAAAACTAACTTCTATTTCACCTTTTATTACGCCTACACAATATACGCTGAGAGACCTCATCGACTCCACTGAACTGAAAGCTTTTAAATTAAGCACTTAAAATATTCAAGTAACAAAGATTAGATTACTATTCTTATGGCAAGAACGAGAACTTTGATTCTTAGCAAAGAATTGTACCGCGCTTCGAGTAACCATGGTTACGCGAGTGAGACAGACCTTGGCAAAAGCCGGTACTGTAATGGTTGTATTATGGTAAACTGAAACTTCATCAATATGAATTAGCTAAACACCGTCCCTGTGCTCAATAATACAAACACACAGACGGGTGGGATCATCCTAGTCACAGACTTAGCCTAACTTCGTTCGTAAGAAAACCCTCAGGCTCAAGTACCTTCTACTTCAGGTTCGATCAAACCGGTGCCGACAGATTGACCGTCTTCAGATATCAAGAGATATCTTTAGTATATTAATAATTGTTCTCCGGTAGTCCGGTGTCCGGAGCCGATTTCGCAATTTGCCTGTTGGCTTTTGAACGAACCTTTAAACGTTTCTACAAGTTATCCAGCTAATGAATAAACAAAACGAGTAAAGTGCGAGTCGGATTCGCGCATAAGGGTTTCCAAACAATATTATAAAATTTTAGTACTAGCTTCCCACGACTTCGTCCGCGTGTCATAATTACTTTGGGCTAACGCTAACTTTAACCCGCGTGATGATCGACAAAAAATATCTTTCTCTCCCCTTTTTCTCACTTTTTTAACCTATGTCCGTCTCCAAAGTCCCAACCATCTCTGTACCAAAATTCATCGAAATCGGTTTGGCCATTTAGGCGTGAAGACGTAACAAACAAACTCACTCGCTTTTAGAATATTATTAAGGATTTGAACGCTCAGTCATGTGTCATATTCAAAATTACATTTGTTTGTCAATGAAACGCTATTGCTGCAGTTTCACGATAAACTCCTGTATTTCCAAAAATATTAAATTTTATCCAACCTAGAGTTGTCGATACCCATCATAGTCAAATTATTAGATTATTTATTTTCAACTCTCAGTTATATGGATCACCCCGCTGCATTTTTTTCAACAAACCCCAAATTTGAACGGGTAGAAAGAATCTATCAGGGTTCCGTTTTGCAATTTGGCTACGGAGACCTAAATGATATCTTGTATAGATAAGACGTAAAAGTTGCAAATATTTACAAACATCTGCTGTGTCTCGGACTAAAATAGTACGAAGCGAGTTAAAAATACAATTACGAGTAGGTATATTAACGATCTGTTTACATTCATCTACTCTATTTTAAATCTGTAACACATTATGCATAGTTGATAGGATGATTATTCAAATAACATGCTGATTATAAAAACAAACTGACAATAAAAATAAATACATAAATAAGGTAGGTTTTAAATTAACCATCAAACTCTTTTAAATTCAAGGGTAGATACAAAAAGCTGCAGCATGTATCAATGACAATTATTGAACCCACTGCGTACCAGAAGGATGAAAAATATTGGGAAATCAGGAATGACATTTAGGTACCACATGAGCGATCAATAGTTCCACGTCAGTCCGTTCGGAAATCCCATACACATTACACACCCTTCGATACTTCTTGCTATAATGAATAAAAAAATGACGCCTCTAAATGGCTATCTTGTCATTGTCACATTTACACGATCGGTATAGATCCTCAATAGTAGATAAGGGCGTTGAAAGACAAGTTCCATTTTTATTAAGTC
Source organism: Ochropleura leucogaster (assembly GCA_958449745.1). Classification (NCBI taxonomy): domain Eukaryota; kingdom Metazoa; phylum Arthropoda; class Insecta; order Lepidoptera; family Noctuidae; genus Ochropleura; species Ochropleura leucogaster. Next base: position 8,426,788 of record OY288221.1, on the reverse strand, counting down.
ACTGCCTGATTTGGCACTTAGTAATTGCTTTTATAATAATTTTTAGAAAAAAATATATATCAGCCAGACAGACTGGATGTCATTTGAATCTATTTTCACAATTTCCTCTCCACCTCCGCAGACAGTTTGTCTGACGTCAAACCGCGTGCGAAAATATGGACAAAAATAATATTTGCTCACGCAACTTTTATCAAAACTTTAACAAATTAATCTATAGGGTTTAAAATCCACCAAAAATATATTCTGGCAGTGACCCAATTTAGTTTCGTTAAGAATTTAATAAGTATATTATGCGAACTTACTTGTTATTCCTGTGTCTATAGTTTTCTGCTAAAGGTAGTTCGTTTATTCGTTTATATTGTAAGTAGTCGACGCGCGAAGCACGAGCCGCGCGGACGCGTGTTATCGTCGCACACACTCGAACTACTGGCTCCGTCCATGACGAATGTTTTTATGAAATATTTTATATTATCTAGATGTTTAAATGATACTTTTATCAGTTTTTACTAACACTCTTTCTTCGGCGCGCGATGTGACAGTTCGTACTTTTGGCGGGAACTATACAGTGTTTTATTTGTGCAAAGGAAATTAGGCGGACAGCCTGTTAACTATTTAAAAATGAATATTACCGATATGATGGAGTTTTCAACAACGATGATGCCTGAGGTTACAACCGCGGCTCCTGATTTCAGGACGTGGTTGACGGATTTGATTGTCCAGGTTTGTTTACTAATATTATAGTACTATACCAACATAGTATAATAATGCCACAATAAGTCAAAGTTTCTATAACAAAACTGTGTAATGGTTCATTGACTGAGTAGTCGTAATGTATTATGATAGTAATATCAGTGAATAATGATCAAAGACTGCAAGGTATAATCAATTATCGGCATTGTGAAAATATAAACGAATGACGTTTTAAACATTGCATTAAAAGTTATACTGTGATTTCAACAAGGATTTGTAACCTTGTTATGAATGGCATGTTTTACAAAACGTCTTTCAATAACATGGTGACTTTTTTAAAATACTTAAAATGTTAGAGCCCCTTATGCAACTCATCAGGTCATCTTTATCCAAAGTTTACAAAGAGACCTATCCTTTTTTTTAAATTTAATCCAGGATTACCTTCATATGTTTACGGCTTGATTCAGCTTACGAAAATGTCAATGAAACTAAAATAATGGGTTGATAGGTCAATAGCCTGGCGAGTAGTAAATAATAAAACGACAGGGCCACTTACATTATGAATGAAATGAGTCAACAATCAAATCACGATCGGCCAAACAAAAAAAAAACAATGGTTAGATTAATTCCTACGTTATTGTTTATTTTATAAGGATTATGGGAGGTAGACTTTTGCTCAGCTTTGACGCAAACTGGCATTATTTACAGAATTTGCCGTTGAAAAAGAAATTGCGCATTATAAAACAAAACGAAATTTCACCCATCTGTAGGATCGGCATTATGGTCAATCGCTAAATTAATTAAGAAAAATAAAATATTGCGGTTTCATAACATAATTTTTTTTTTTAAATACAGACCGACGAAAAAAATGTTGATTCTGCTCAGAGCAGAATATGAGCATTAAAAAAGTTTCGTGCATCTTTACAGCAGCCATTATATGAATGAAACTTTTTCAAAACTTTTTTACATATAAAATGAATATAAAAAATAAACATTTTCGGGCTTTATCAATATGTCTTAAATTACTCAGCAAATTTCCACAAACAGACGCTACTAAATATATTCAAAAGCCTTTGAATTAAAGGTTAATTCTCCATCTGTAGGACTGATCTCGCAAGAAAATGATGGTATAGGTACCGTTTTCTAGTACATTTGAGGATAAGCACAAGGCCGTAATAATTACATGCCTGGGATGCTTTGTGCTCGTTACAACGCATTAGCATTTGGCATGCGACGGCGCAGCTTAGAAGAGATCTTAATTGTAAATGTAAACCCAATCAGTAATAGGATAGTTTCCAGGGGCAAAGGGTCATTCTATTTAGTCCGTCTTTTAGATTATTCAAAAATAAGGGACACCTATTTTTTTTATTTGGAAATTTGAATAAAAATGACAAAGATATAGCCCATTAAAGTTATGTGAGACTTCACGTATGCTGTATTTTTTTGCAACGAGTGACCTCACACGTAACTTAATGGGTTATATCTTTGTCAATTTTGGTCTAATTAACAATTTAAAGAATACGTGTCCCTTATTTTTGAATAATGTAAAAGACAGTCAATTTTTTTTTGGAATCCATCCTATTGTCTATTGCTGGTTCTCATTTGTATATATGACACATCAAGCTACACAAAACCAGTTTATCCATGTTAAGTAATGTGAAAATTTTGTTCTAGGCTAAATAGCCAAGGTATCGCTACCCATAAATATAAGTTTTTTGTTTTTTGTTGATGGCTACTCCGTCTATGGTTCGATTTCCTGTGTTCTTACTGTGCAAGCGTTTATTAATTATAATATAACAATTCAGTGGAAATTCTCAGTTTTATTAATAAAGAGCCCTAGAATCAATAGGTTATGGGCCCAGGAAGCTCTGTAAACTGAAGAATATAGAAAACAGTAAAGAAGTCATACTTTGTATTTTCCAATAAACCACGCCGTATAACCTCAAAATGGAGCGCACCTTGAGTGTGGATAAATTCGACGGAAAAAACTTCAGACAATGGAAGTTCCAGATAAAATGTGCCCTGAAAGCGAAAGGCATCGATATATCGATCGAAAAAACGAGAGAAAACGCGATTAAATGGCTAAAAGATGACGGCATGGCTATGTACATTATCACGTCGTCGATGGATTTAAATCAAATAACCTTAATAGAAAACTGTGAAACCGCTTCGGAGATTATGTTAAAATTGGAATCCATATACGAACAAAAGAGTGAACTAAATAAAATGTTGATTCATGAACGGTTTTACCAGTATAAAATGTCACCAAGTGATAGTGTGGCACAACATATTGCAAAGGTTGAGAATCTCGCCAAACAACTCAAGGAAAGCGGTGAAAACATCAGTGACACTGCAATAATCACGAAAATATTGGGAACTCTGCCTCCTAAATATAGATCACTCAGGCAGGCATGGATGTCGCTGGATCCTGAAAAGCAAAACTTGAATAACTTAACGGCAAGGCTACTTGATGAGGAAGCCAATAGTATCTGTGAAGAAGAACATGAAATGGCATTGTTGGTTGCTAAGACTAAACTAAAGAAAGATTCTACCAAAAATGAAGCTAACTCAAGTAGCATGAGCAAAGAGAAACCTGCAAAGCATCGTTTTGAATGTTACAACTGCGGAAAAAGAGGACATTTTGCTAGAGAATGCCGTGCACCAAAGAAAGTATATAAGAAACCAGATCAAGATAAGAATACCATGCTAGCTTTTAATGTAGCCGATGAGTCAAATGTATGCAGTGGAATAGAAGAAGACACCTGGATTTTGGATAGTGGTGCTTCGGCCCACATGACATATAGAAAAGAATTTTTTGAAGAATATACAGCTTGTACTCAGAAATCATTGACATTAGGAAACAAAGAATCCATTGAAGTATGTGGAATAGGAAAAATTTTTATAAAAAGATATGTCAATGGACAGTGGGAGTTAAGCATGTTACATGGAGTACTACATGTGCCTAACTTAAGAAGAAATTTATTTTCTGAAGGCATCATAACAAGAAAAGGTTATTCCATAGTAAAGAAGGACAATAGTGCTCTAATTTACAATGGCAATGAAGTAGTGATGTGTGCAAAAATGAAGTTGAATAATTTATATGAACTGGACATTGAAACAGTTATTCCTGACACATGCAACTTAGTGCAGAAAAACAAAAGTGATATTAAAAAGTGGCATGAGAGATTGGGACATTTAAACTTCAAAGAAATAAAGAAAATGAGTGTAAACAATATAGTTCAAGGTTTAAATATTGAAAAAGGTAGTGAAACTGACTTAGTGTGTGAAGCATGTGCTTATGGGAAACAATCTCGGTTCCCATTTCAGAAATCAATTCGGGCAGAACTACAACCTGGTGACCTAGTATATAGTGACATCTGTGGTCCAATGAGCCATGCATCAATTCAAGGTATGAGATATTTTCTATTATTTAAGGATGCTGCAACAAGCTATAGACATGTGTACTTCATGAGGAATAAAAGTGATACTCTTGATTATTTCAAGAAGTATAATGCAATTATTAAAAACAAATACTTGCATAGTGTAAAAGTCTTGCATACAGATAATGGAGGTGAATACATAAGTAATGCATTTAAAGAATACTTAAATAAATCAGGAATTGTTCATGAATTTACCGCTCCATATACTCCAGAACAAAATGGGTGTGCAGAAAGGGATATCAGAACAATTGTAGAAAGTGCTCGATCCATGCTGTATGCACGTGACGTCTCTTTGGATTTATGGGCAGAAGCAATAAATTGTGCAGTTTATTTGCTCAATAGAACCTCATCTAGCCGAAAATCAGACAAAACTCCATCAGAGTTGTGGAATGGTGTCAAACCAATTTTAGAGCATGTAAGAGTATTTGGTAGTGAAGGGTATGTACATATTCCTGATCAGTTGAGGGCCAAATTAGATAAAAAAAGTGAAAAGATGATATTGGTTGGGTACGATAATACCAATTACAGAATGTTTAATATGAAGACAAAGCAAATTAAAATATCAAGAAATGTTGTTTTTGATGAAAATAAATTTCCTGAACAGAGACAGAATATAGCGAAGATATTCATAGAAGAAAGGGATGAAGATGCCCAACAGGATGACTCTGAAGATGTACTCGAAGAGGATGCTGCATTGAGTGATAACTCCTCAAATGAAAACTCACTAAATGAGAATGAGGAAAGCATGCTCAGTTGCAACAATGATGATCCTGATTATGAACCATCACAGATCCTCGATGATTCTCCACATAAACAAATAAATCTTAGGCCAAGGAGAAATTTGAATTTAGAAGCCAATTTAGTGGAATTTATATTACCATCATCATTTGATGAGGCAATGAAAAGTTTGCAGAAAAATGAATGGTTGCAAGCCATTAAAGAAGAACTAAAAGCTCATGATGAGAACCAGACTTGGACCCCAGTGAAGCGAGCTGGACAGAGAACACTCACAGCCAAGTGGGTATTTTCTATTAAAAGGGGTGACAATGGAAAAGTAAACCGTTACAAGGCTCGATTATGTGCACGAGGGTTTAATCAAATCGCTGGTATCGATTACCATCAAATATTTTCCCCTACCACAAGGTATGATTCAATTAGAATTATTTTTAGCATTGCAGCTAAGTATAACTGGGAAATCCAACAATTTGATGTAAAAACAGCCTTTTTAAATGGGGACTTAGAAGAAGAAATTTATTTAGAAATTCCTGATGGTGTGCTTGTTGATAAAAGTAATGTTTTAAAATTGAATAGGTCACTGTATGGGTTAAAACAGGCATCAAGGTGTTGGAACAAAAAGTTTACTGAATTTTTAAAATCATATGGTTTTGTTCAGTCACAAGCTGACTGCTGTGTATATATAAGGAATGTTGAAAGTATCAAGGTTATACTAATAATTTATGTCGATGATGCTCTCATAATATCTTCAAGTAAAAAGATAATTAAAGATATAATTAGTTTCTTGAAAGAGGCATTTAAAATTAAAGAATTGAATTTGTCATATTTTGTAGGCATAGAAGTGTTAAAGTCTGATAATTGCATATGTTTACATCAGGGAGAGTACATAGATCAAATTGTTAAAACTTTTAATATGATTGAATGTAATCCTGCATCAACTCCTGCTGATCCAAATGTTATTATATGTAAAAATCTTGAAGAAACTGTTGTGAAATTCCCATATAGGGAAGCTATTGGTTCACTGTTATTTCTTTGCTCAGTATCCAGACCGGATATTTCATATGCAGTTAATATGTTGAGTCGGTATATTAATAATCCTAATCAACAACACGTTAATGCAGTGAAGCGGGTAATTAGATATTTAATGAATACAAGAAATGTTTGTATTAGGTATGGAGAAAGTAATGATCTCATTGGATATTCTGATGCTGATTTTGCAGGTGATGTGGACACCCGAAAATCCACTACTGGATATATATTCTTAATGAATGGTGGGCCTGTAACATGGTTAAGCCAAAAGCAAAAGACCATTGCTCTCTCTACCACTGAAGCAGAGTTTGTGGCAGCCTGTGAGTCTGCAAAAGAAATACTATGGTTACAGCAACTGTTGTTGGACTTAGGTGAAAAATTTGATTGTGCTAAGCTATATGTTGACAATCAGAGTGCTATTAAGTTAATCAATAACCCTGTTTTTCATAAACGAACCAAGCATATAGATGTAAAGTACAATTTTATTCGTGAAAAAGTGGAGAATGGTTTGATAAATATATCATATGTCCAAAGTAAGAATCAGCTTGCTGATATATTAACAAAGCCATTGCCCACCCAATCTTTTGTTTTTCTAAGAGAACAAATAATGAATAAGCTGTACAATGTGATGTGTTTAATTTAAGTATAGGATATATTTTATGATGTAAAATTTTAGTGGGAGTGTTAAGTAATGTGAAAATTTTGTTCTAGGCTAAATAGCCAAGGTATCGCTACCCATAAATATAAGTTTTTTGTTTTTTGTTGATGGCTACTCCGTCTATGGTTCGATTTCCTGTGTTCTTACTGTGCAAGCGTTTATTAATTATAATATAACAATTCAGTGGAAATTCTCAGTTTTATTAATAAAGAGCCCTAGAATCAATAATCCAGACATCTCATTGTACGTTTTTCACAGATTTCGAATCTGTGAAAAACGAATGCATGTTATACTGGAAATGTATAGCTTGACATGTGTACATCGGTGACTGTTATTATGGGTAGTCAGAAGTACAAGTCTGACATCCAGTCTTACATCGGCAAGAATGTGTCCCGTGTTATTTAGTGTAACCTGGATAGTTATGGCCATTTAAATACCGGTGGCTCAATCTAAATTCATGTATTATGGAGGAAAACTAGTAGTTTTAATTGTAATCAATGGACATAGTATCGTCTTATCGATTAAATCACTTATTCTAGTGATAAGAGACGCTATCGGAAAACTAATATTGTCCTAGATCATAGGGTTGGCGTTATTCAAGGTATTGATGGTCCTTTTTGTTTTTTTTTTGTTATTTTGAGTGACTGTCATGTACAGACGCCTGCACATCAAGCTACTACAATCTGTCAGATTTCTTTGATAGATTTTCGACTTTATTTTTAAAGGATAAGGTTCAAGATTCATTGGGAAAAATTGACAGTTTCGGGTAGCTTGACCTGCAGGCGTCTGTACATAGCTTTAGCTTTATAGCCGTCAACATAAAAATAAATATTATTTAACCGGTTTCAAAAACAGGAGGAGGTTCTCAATTCAAAGGGCATACTCTCAAAGGGGTCCCACATGAATTTTATCTATATTGCTTGGGTAGTTATTTTCTATATTACATATTTTTCATGTATATGGACGATATGCTAATATCTCTCAGTAGCAATGACAAATGAATGCTGGCTAAGAATTGTTGGGAAATACCACAACTAAGAATGCTGAAATCAAGAAAAAAAAAACAAATCGTAACAGCTACAACTTGATACCAACCTGAAAATTCCGAAAACGTAAGAAAATTTGAATTTCGGGGGCTAACGTGGCGTTTTCATGTTAATGTAGTTACAAAAAGGTTATAAGATTACCGATTCGTTCATTGAAGAATGTATAATATTATTGTCAAGTAAACGTGAATCATATAGATTGAAACATGACTTGCTGACGCAGTATGCTTGACTGACAATAGAATACCTTTGTTTAAAGTAAATTGGTGTTTTTCATCAACATTCTTGCCTTCGTTGAGGACAACAGCACACGTATAGTAGTTCTACTAAATAGTACCTTATTATAATACTATGCTATTGCTGTCCCACAGAACGGAGAAGGCACGAACATTGATCATCACGCTTGCTTAAGACGGGTTGACGATTTGAGACTTATATCCTTACTAATATTACAACAGCGAAAGTGAGTTTGTTACGTCTTCACGCCTTAATGGCTAAACCGATTTTGATGAATTTGGTACAGAGATAGTTGGGACCCTGTAGACGGACATATGCATTTTTTTATAATGAGGGAGAAAGAAGAGAGAAAAGGGAAAACTTAGCTTTGCTATTAGAATCAAATAGGCAAGGGGAACTGTGTTACCCTGAAATTAACGCGAGCGAGTTAATTATACGTCCAGGTTTCCTCACGATGTCTGTGATAAACGTAGAATGTGCATATGAATTGAAAAAAATCGCATTGGTACTTGCCCGGCTTTCAAATCACAACCATGCATAAGAGGCGAGACCTAAACCTCTGGGCCATTGCGACATAATGGTACCTAACTTAGATTGTTTTTGTTATTTTTGATAGTTGTAAAATAAAAAAAAAATGTAAATAGATTGTTATAGTTAGTTATTGGCCAAGGCAGAAAATTATAAAATTTTAACAACCTACTTTATATCGTTCTCACAAATTGTATTGGCAAATAATATTACCTATTCTAGTGTTTAAGTCCAGACTTGGGCGTCGAATATGTCTCAAAATATTCTCTAAGTAAAAGCCATCAAGTAAGGTGTGCATCGCATTTAAATATGGCATTGCGTATGCGTTGAATTGACACACAAAAACCTCACAGCATTGTGCGAAACGCATTCAAATCTACACGGCAGTTTAATAGGTAGTTTGGCCGAACCATACGGACACAACAATTGCTTGCAAAAACAGTTGCCCATTATTCTATTGTACGACAAAATAATTATACTTATATTGTCATTATTATTTCAAAGTATTCTTGAGTCATTATGAACTACTTACCGATGTTTACGTGGTAGCGGTATTACTAATTAAATTATCAACTGTTTCAAAATATTTAAATCAAACAATAAGACGACCTATACAAAGTATGGAGAATCGGCAAATGAATGCTAATATGCGTGCAGAAATTGTATTGTAATTATAATTTTGGGGTTCCGTACCTCAAAAGGAAAAAACGGAACCCTTATTGGATCACTTTTTGTCCGTATGTCTCTCTGTCAAGACCCTTTACCTCGGGAACGTGTGGAGGTATTGAGTTAAATTACAACAAACCATATACTCAAGTCTGTGGTTCTTTAAAGCCGTGAAAAAATTAACCCTCTAAGTCCACGCAGTCAAGAGATATTGCCGTAAATGTCGCAATTTTTTACGGAACCCTCAGTGCGCGAGTTTGATTCGCACTTGGTCAGTTTTTTAATGTAATGGAAGCCAATGGAGGCTTGGAAACCAGAATTATATTATGGTATTGTTTTGAAGGCCCTTATCGGTAATTTTAGAATACGTCAATTCTTCTTGTTGTGATTCTTTAAAAAAAGTCCTTTGCACGTTTTTGGATCTTGGTAAAACACTTTTAATATTAAAAGTTTAAGAGGCATTTATGGTAAAAATCATGATCTGTTGCATGAGTTTTGAAAGACCACGGGAAGATAATTGTTTATCATTTCTAAATTCCATTTAAATATATTTATTCAAATTAATAGGGAAAAAAACTGTTTATCATTAAATTTCTAAACGTCATTTATATATTTTTTTGTTTATAATTAATTCTTTCACACGTTTCGTGTATATCATCGTGGATAATATTTGCGTTGAATGTAACGAAAAATACGACATTGCGAGTTGTACATACCATAGGGCGGACAAGCCTTGACAATATATTTTAATTTCGTTTATATGTTGTCAGTGTCTCCTGCCACTTTTGACCTTAAGCTTCTCTAAAATCCTTACTAATATTATAAAAGCGAAAGTGAGTTTTTTTTGTTTGTAACGTCTTCACGCCTAAATGGCCAAATCGATTTTGATGAATTTTGGTACAAAGATTGTTGGGACCCTGGAGACTGGCATAGGCCAAAGTGAGATAAGGGGGAGAAAGAGGGAAGAAAACGGGAGAGAAAGATATATTTTTACGATCGTCACGCGGGTTAAAGTTAGCGTTAGCCTAAAGTAACTATGCCACGCAGACGAAGTCACCGGCGGAAGTTTGTATATCGCATAAATGTTTCAAAAGTATCTTGTACCAGACTATCTTTATTTGCCATTACAAAATTAGATAATGTTACCTGTGAACATCTGCGGTGGCGTCGCCTAAGCTTAAAGGATTGTCTGTATTTGCGCAACCCATTGTTATATCTATATTTTGATCTTAGGGATTTGATGAAACATCCGGAGTATGTTGAGGAAGGTTAATGAGAGACATGTCCGAAGATAGGGATTGGGGACAGGGTGTGAGATATTTAAGTCAAAAGTCGAAAGACGTTGAACTGTCAAAACGGATCATTGGAGTATGCATTGGTTATTAAAATCGTGCCATTATCTATTACAATGGAAACAATATATGTTGTATGGGAGCCCCCTTACATGTATATTTATTTTATTCTTCTTTTTGTTTTTATTTTTATAGTGGTAACAGAAATATATAATCTGTGGCAATTTCAAATGACTAACACGGTTCATGAGAAACATCCTAGTGACGGACACACGGACGGACAACGAATTCTTAGTATTAGGGTCCTGTTTTGCACTATAGGTACGGAACCCTAAAAAGTATTAGTTCATTTATGACCGCGTATGTATAGCACTTTCGTAGAAAAAGTTTTATTAATGTGGGGTATTCAGTAATTGCTCAGTAATAATTTAATTCAGTGTATTGAATTCAGTCAGGATATTGGAATGGGGTTGCCAGAGCGCGCTGCTTTTCAGTTTTTGTTAGAAGAAATTGGATTCTACCGCTTAAAGTAAATAGTAGAAGGCACTAGCATAAAAAAAAGAATACGCAGTGCATATAATATATCTTTAGATTTTAGTTTGACAACAGTTTGGCGTCCAACATTCGGTACGCATTTAGATTGCTACATTATCAGTTATGAGCCAAAATATCAATGATGAATGACGCTTTCAATTTCAATATGGCATGTGAAGCAAGCATACCTACCCATATAGACAGTTGAAGTTAGACTGGTCTGACTTTCCACTTATCTGTCAGCAGCAAAAACATGACGATTGATGCAAATACTGTTGTTTTGTTGTGATGTTTATGTCAGACGGATAAACCTTGTTGATTGATAACATTTTTATTTAACGTTCTTTTATTAAAAAAATATAAGTTCATTTAAGAAGAGACAAGATTAATTAACCACTCTCATTGTCAGGAATTTGTTGTTCCCCGTTCTTAGTCTCTAAGATTCAAAAATCTTATTTGAGGAAGTCAGTCTGATTTTCTGCCTGATGCTCGATTTTAGATCTGACCAGTCATTTTCACCCGGTACATTACATTTATACTTGTTCCATAGAGTGGTATAGTAATGGTACTAGGGAGTAACTGCGTTAAAAACACATTCTTATTACGGGTAACCCTTTAATCACGTGAGAATTTTTAGGTCCCTATTATAGCGCCTCAATAAATAAAAACGGATATTTTCTGAATGTGCTCAATAAAAGTTCGCTTGCAGTCTAATTTTTATTCATTGGTATTAGAAAAAATCATTTCTTTTTCGTCCCTCGAAGTAAATGCACGTGATTAACACATTATTCCCCCCAGCCCTTCGTGATATTTTATACTTTATTTGTTTTTTAAACTAATGTAAAATTATCAAATGAGTTCCCCTGGTTTGGGCGGGGTATGTATCAGATTTTTACTATATGAAATCCACCCATGTTTCTTCGTTTGCCTTTTTATGTTTCGGGTCCACTGTATCTCTTTCGAATAACCCGCAACCTCGACAGGCAGTGGCCATGACAGATCCTCTGCTTTAAGAACGAGCCCTTAGTTGAATCTTTAACATTTAATGAATATACGTACCCACACTACAACACCCCATAAACATAAGCATCATAAAACACATGCAAACACGATAGTCTAATCGCAAAGTACCTTCCATTGACGTAACAGAAAGCTAACTAAATTTAAACGCACCATTCGGCCTTGCCAAAAAATACTTTGTCGAAACATTATTTTTTGATATTACAACATCAAATTACACGTTTTCATTACTGATTTTGAAATCCTTATCCTTACTAATATTATAAAAGCGAAAGTGAGTTTTTTTGTTTGTTTGTTACCTCTTCACGCTTTAATGGCTAAACCGATTTTGATGAATTTTGGTACAGAGATAGTTGGGAACCAGGAGACGGACATAGGATATTTTTTTTTATTAAAAAAGTGGGATGTGATGGGGAAAGAGGTAAGAAAAGGGAAAACTTAGCGTTGCTATTACAAATCAATAAGGCGCAAGGGGAACTGTGTTACCCCAAATTTAACGCGGGCGAAGCCGCGGGCAAAAGCTAGTGTATGTATAAAAATGTAACCCTGAGCAGGTGAAAGTGAAGAAGAAGATTATTGATTGATGTGTACTACCTTACTAGTCTACGATTAGTTGACTACCTAAATATAATAGTCTATGGCGTCGTTCAATGGCTATCGATCGTACGATGACATACGATGAGTTCTTACAGATTTCTTCGTGTCCTAAGAGAGCTCATAAGTCATCGCGTGAACCCATACAATGTTTCATTGGCATTTTCATCACACGTTGAGTATGCATCGCGCCAACGTACGATCCCTGCCAAATATGACGATATCTTAGTGAAGTGTATGGGAATGAAACACATGTCAGTTCCATTCACACGTGATCTGTCAAAGTCTGGTGATGTCAGTTCGGTAAATGCCTTTCGTGTAATAGATTGTCGTGTTGTTAGGGGCAGGGCGGGGTAGGTCAAAGCGAATGGACTTAACGTGGACTGCCTGCGGACCCCCAACTTTGACAGATACTTCATTACATTATCTGCCAAAGCTTGAGGTCCGCAGTCCGGTCCACATCTTTAGACCTAATGCATCTGAATGAAAAAGATTTAGAGATTTTCTTCACAAACTAGATTAACTTCCCGATTCTGGGAGTTTTCCAATCTGTTCTCAATCTGAAAGCGACATTCAAAAAGAAAAGACAGCGTTTTTATCGTATGATATCGGATGTATATGACAGTAGTAATTATGGAATCGATGACCTTTTTCGCCGTACCAAACAAAAATAAAATTCACAAAAAAAACACATTTGACCAGAAAAATGGCCCAGTAACACTATAAAAAAGGACGGACCAATAAAAATTACACTGAAGTACAGTACGGAGCAAACTTACGATCCTACCTCGAATATATCGGGCCATGAACTTGACTGTTATCGTATCGATCTCAGCTGATTTGTTTGCACGCCTACACGTTGTTACTTCGATGATACATCGACTCGAAGGTCTAAATGAGAACAGTTTTAATGCGTTTGCGCTTTTTTTTCCCTATGAAACAGTTGAGCCTGGCTAGCAATAACGCTTTCAAAGGTAATAGGGGGACCTTTGAAAGAAAGAAAAAAAATATTTATTAGTCGCAAATTACGACGACCACCCAAAATAATATTAAACATGCAAAGCATCACAAACGCACCGCTGCTACAAGTAGACCACTCAGCATGATGCTGTGCTATGGAAGCCCACAGCACACTGGTTTTCAGTGGTCAACCTGTGAGTAAAACGACAAAATATGATTGGCGGATGTGGGTGTGATATCTCTGCCTAACTTTGGGTATTCCATGGGGTGCACCCTTTATAGCAGAACTTTTTATGTCATAATTTTATTTTGCATAACAACGGATGGCATAAACTTCACTTCGCAGAAAATAGTTTAGCAGACACTCATTTATCATACATTCTAAACTCATAATTTTGTAAGTCAGAATCATCTCTAGGCATAAACTTCATATCCATAATATTTTAAAAGTAGAAACATCATATCGCAGATTATCATATGGCAGAATTGTCATATTGTAGAAAGTTTATAGTTAGGGTCATCTTTGCCATTATAAGTTGTCATTTATTTTGATTAATTATTTCTTTAAAATAATGTCATTTATTTTAGTTATTGTTTAATTGAATATGAGATAATGTCATTGAATTCAATAAGTAATTAGGTATCCTAATCTAAATAGTTCAGTTCCGGGTGACCTACTTAAAACAATCTCTTTTTTCTATTAACGCAAGTCGCTTATGGCACTCGCCGGCCGCTGCCGCGGCACCGCTCGCTACGCTCGCTCGGCTCGTGCGTAGGAGGCCACAGTTTTAACCTAACCTAACCTAGCCATTACTGCCGTCTGCATAGTGTGCCAAGTGAAATTATTCCAAATAATATGTTATGCGAAATTTGAACTCTGCGAATCGTAATTATACTAAATGTTATTCTGCCATCTTAAAAGTATGCCATTGTTAATTCGAAGTTTTAAACATTATGCCAAACGATAATTATTCCAAATAATTTTTATGCCTTTAAAATGTTCGTTTAAAGAAAATTATGCTAAGTGTGTTATGCCAAATAAATTTCGGAGCATCAAGATTCTGCCAGATAGAGGGAACCCATTCCATGCGTGGGGTTATGGTATATAAGTTAGAAGACCTGCGCGATGGTCTTAGCCTGTGCTTGAAAAACATTTCCGAGTACAAAATTTTCAGTCTCAATATTTCTTAGGAACTAGGATACATTATTATTTTCCTCCGAACTTGTTCCATTATAGCTTTTACCTTCAGATTGGTCTGTTATGCGTTGTCTGTGTGCCATAGATATAGGCTACGCATTGCAAAAGTTACTGTTATATAATCCTCTTTCACCATGGCCTGTGTTTATGATTTTTGGTCTACGATTGGTTTGGTGATGAAAATAATGTTGTAACAAGTATCAAGTAATAACGAGTTTAGTATGGGTTGTGTTAGAAAGGTTTTTGCGGTTACAATACGTAATTCTTAATTTCAAAAGCTGTATATTTTTTTGCCAGCCAGTGTTTGTTACTATACTAGTCATTAGAGTATATAGTATGGATAATGTTAGAAATGTTCGCGCGGTTACAATACGTAATTCTTATTTCAAAAGCTGTATATTTTTTTTACCAGCCAGAGATATTACTATACTAACACTACTCATTATGTAATATGGATAAATGTTAGAAATGTTTTCGCGGTTACAATATGTAATTCTAATTTCAAAAGCTGTATATTTTTTAACCAGTCAGTATTTTAGTGCGAATTATTTTTTTCAATCATAATGATTTATTGTGCATAGATGACGTGTCCTATGACGGACCTCAAAAACAACTAGATTATTAAAACTCTTTACAGTAGCATAGTCGTATGTATATTCTACACGTGAGAACTCGCTGCCTTGGCAGCAAGTAGTAATTAAAAGGAAGTAGTTAATTAAATACCTATCGCAATCTCGTATACTTAAATTAACCTTTATAAATATACCTTATAGTTAATTTAGCTTGTCTCAATGCACGTAGCTTGTCAAATGCCTCTCTCGAATTGCGATACTATCCCTGTTTTCTAGCTTTAGTATATCATGCTAGTTACTTAGATTTCTTAAACAAGTATGAAGTGACGACACGGTTGGCGCAGTGGCTGTGCGATCGACTGCTGCGCTGTGCGTGTCGCGGGTTCGATTCCCGCACGGAACAGATATTTGTATGTCCTACAGATAGTTGTTCCAGGTCTGGCTGTTTGTTTATGTGAGTTTAAATGTTTGTAAACTCACCCACGATACAGGAGAAATTCCTAGTGTGGGGCAACGTTTTAGGTACTAAATTAATTCAAACCGTAACGTAACCGAATCGAACCCAAAACCTCGGGCTTGCGACCACTCGAACAACAAGGCAGTCAAAATCTTTTGAATGAAACAATGAAAACTTAACATTCTTAGCATTTGTGAGAAACGATAAAATATTAATTACAATGTAAATTATGTTTGGAGAATGTTTGGGTCAACAGCCTGATTCAAAATGTAAAAAATATAACCATGCCAATACATACTGAAACTATGCTTACTTTTTTTTCGTCTAATTTACTTGCGATACACCGAATAGCGATCGTTTCACAAATAATATTTCAAGGTATCACAAATCCACGAACGATACCGTTTCACCGGCTTTTCCGAACCATTATCGTTAATCAGAAGAATTTCACTGCTCACGTGACCTTGGCCGAAGGTCATTAAGGGGTCTTTCTGAATTTCTAGTAGTGTACTGAATTTCAGCGGAAATTATATGAGACTAGCTGGCTCCTGCGGCGTCGCCGCATGATGATGGAAAAAAATAATAAATTATGTGTTATTCCAGACTATAATATAATCAAACTCTGTGCCAAATTTCATCAAGATCCGTTCAGTTGTTTTGACGTGAAAGAGTAACAAACATCCATACATCCATCCTCATAAACATTCGCATTTATAATATTACCGATAAGATTGAATAATATAGCTTACTAGCTACCCACATATAGTTTCGCCCGGTGACGGATTTTCATATAGACGTTTTAGGTTAACGCTATCTTTTTGCTAAATTTTAGCCCGATTCGTCCAGTGGCTTGATCTGTACATGAAAATCAAGCAGAACAAACGATTTTACAACTATACTAGCTGACCCGTCACATTCCGACAGCAGCGCCACCTACCGGATCCGATTGTGATTTCAAAACAACCAGGAACCCATTGAAATATACAAACAAACTTTCTTCCAAATCGGTCTGGTCGTTTAAGAGTTAGGTGACAAACACACAACAGGGGGATCAATCTGTCGGGGTTGCGGGTTCTTTGAAAGTAATGCCGCGGCCTTTTGCCCTTAAGGGCAAAATAAGAAACATGGGTGAGTTTTAGTCGGTAAAAGTCTGAAACTCCCCCTAATCCGTCCAGAGCTGGGGATGAAACTACAAAAATAGGGGGTTATCAACATGTATAAGTACTTCATAGAAACCTATTTGGCTGTAATGGCGTGTAACAAACAGAGAGTAACTTTCGGATTTATATAGCTCTTGCATATTTTGGGGAATAAAAACTGTGAGACTGACGCAGATTTGGTTCTTGTTGACCTTTATGTGCACTTCCCTGCGTCACTGAAAATATTCCTTTTCGTACAGACCAATGCTCCCTCTTAGACATTAAATTCCCGACGCATGAGATTGACGTCAGCGATTTCACTGCTACTTTCTCTTGTTTTATTCACCCTTGATAATGGTACGATGGACACGTGATATATTAATCATTTTGATGTTTCTATATCTTTAAGATGTCAAACTATCGAGTATATCAATGGCTTCATCTGTGCACACTGAAGTTTAATGCATGATTGCTTTGCTCCTACTGTCCTTTGGTCTTTTATCCTTATTGGACAGTATTTTTTGAGGATGGGAAATCATCAAATAACTTCCCCCGCTTTGAGCGGGTGGTGTGTCAGACAAAACCCACCCACGTTCCTTCTATTGCATATGTTCCGGGGCCGCGGTATCTCTTTCGAACCCGCAACCCCGGTTATTGGAGAGTATGTGGTGGACATTTAGGGCAGCTAAATTATTTGCGTTTTCTCTTATAATCCTAATTAAAATTATAAATGTGAAAGTAGGTTTGTTTCTTACTTTTCAAGCTTACAACACTGAACCGTTCATCCTGAAAAAATACTTTTCCCGAAGTAAACATTTAGTTATTAGATGTCGCCACGTGTCTTTCTTGATGAGTACAGCCAGAATTGATTGTCACATTTGAAATTGTGAGCGAAGCCTTGAGCAAAAACTAGTTATTTTTTTAAAACTTTGTCCCTCACTAGGAATTTCTCCTGTGTCGTAGGTGCGTTTACAAACATTTAAACTGACGTTCACAAACAGCCAGACCCGTAACAACTACATGTAGGTAAATATTTGTTCTGTGCGGGGATTGAACCCGCGACGCGAAGTCGATCGGTCAGCTACTGCGCCAACTGTGCCGTCAAATGTTCAATGTTTATCGAATATTATGTTTATTGGTCTCTATAGTTAGCCCCTGGTGACATACCATGCATTCATTGAGTGGCAATATATCTATCAGTCACGGATGCTTGATACATATCTATTTGACGTCCTAAAGAGTATCTCTACACGTGAATAGATTTTTTAGAGATATGAAACTCTCTCATGATATTGTGATATTGTCGGGTAATGACGCGGTTCGATAAGACTATGATATCGATGTTGGTATAATGTAACAGGGTAAAAATTGCCTATTGTTGCTTACTAAGATCTTAATTAGCAATACCTAGTTCGCTTTAGCTTTTAGCTCTTAAACCGCAGTGATTCTTCTTCATCTTTCAGTAATTATGCAAAATTTTGATTTAAACTGACAGGTGGTGAAGGCAACATTTTGCAAAGAGTTCTTTAACTATTGAGTTTGATTACGACAGTAATTATTTGTAATCCTTTAATATATAATTCACAAATTATGTAAACAACTACAAAGTATTTGAAATTACAGCAGACATCATTAAAACACTACAAAGTTTCTTATCAAAGGAGATTTAATATGAAATCTTCTAAGAATAGGTGCTCACAGATAACACAATTATATTCTACGTAGTTTCACAGATCATGAAAACCTTTTTAAAGGCTATGAGTCGCCCTTATTGGAAATGAAGGTACACTTGGCTGAAGTTTGTGAACTGTTGCCTGAATATTTAACTATTTCCCCTTATGTACAAGTTGTCAATCCGTGTTCACTGATCCGTGACCAGGGTCTATAAATATATAATTTTGGCGACATTTTCCGATGTCAATGCCACATGAAGTTATTTAAATATGCGGATATTGCTTCTTTACAAGCCAACAGCACGCTATGGCGGTAAACAATAGTTAAAGTATAATATTTACCAACATGAGTTTATGACATGATATTCTGTGGAAATACCACTTTATTTAAACTGTAATGTTTCAGTGTTTGCGTACTTTTAAAAGTAAATACACAGTTTTAGTACGATGAACTGAGGTCGATTTTCCGTTCTGTCATCGTCGTTGCTAAGAAAACACCCTGACACCTCATGATCGCGATATAAATGTGTAGATTGCGTTCATTTTCTTTCGTATAAATTAATCCTCATTTATGGATCTAAGTAAGGTGATGATATCTCACCACAAAAACAAAAGTAAGGTGCTTGTTGGTGACACGGTAACTATCGATAAGTAATATCACTTTCTTCTTGCTGAAATTGACTTCAGTATTCAAATTCATGACGCGGTGACGCTTCTGCTCGAATTCAGTGACGTCATAAGGCCAAATATTTGTGGGGTTTTCCAAAATGTCCGTGACACATCATCTTGTGTCATTTCACCATTAATGGTCAGAGTCTGGATCGTGGACATGTTTTTTTTTACTGATTGTATTCAGTAATGTACAGCGCCTGGCGGTGATTCAGCAGGCCAAAATAAATATTTTCGTAAAATATATTACGTTATTGTGTAGAAGTATTTAATAATAAGAATTGCATTTAGCATTTTTGTCTAATTAAAATAACTCTTACTTTAATTATTGACAATACATAATCACTGTTACAGTTATCCACTAGTTTATCTTCTTATCTCATTATCAACTGTAACGTCAATTATATTTTGTAATTACCTGTTAAACCAAATGAATTTCATTACAATACTTGTGATCTAACCGCTTAAGCAGAATCATTATAGGTTACTAATATGAATTACGTTACTACAATTCGCAATATTAACTGCGTCTGTGACCATTTTAAGATTTTTTTACCCCCGCGGCCATTTTATATCCCTATTTGATTATTGTAATTCCATGTGTTATATTCTATCATCCACTCTTCCCTACATCATACATACTTTGAGTTCACGGACCAGCATGCAGTACTTATCAAGTTCCAGATGCCCTGTGTGCGGTCCTTCAAATCAATATAATGGCAAAACACTAGAGCGATGTCAGATTTGGCGAACTAAGCACACGCTGAACATGTGTACCTACTTGTAGTAAGCTGTCTGCATACTTTATCGTTTGTTGACTGTACTAACTATGACAACGTCACAGTTGATTTGTATTGTACCGCAGTTTACCGCACTTGTTTTTGATTCACGTGTATTTATTAATGTAGCCTCTTCAACGTAGATTTTAAGAAAAATGACATCGCGTATGGTACTCCATCTGCCTAGCTTTTAAAGGTAAGGAACCCTTCCTTGCCTCAAACGGAATAAAACTGTGTGTCGGTCTGTGGTCCCTTGGAGATGTGAAAATAAAAACAACTCTTAAAAGATATGGCCGTTTGTGTCGCAATTTGGTACAGCGTCAGTCTGACTCGCTCTTGGTCGGCTTTTTCTACCTCAGTTGGGTCGGGTGCAATTGAATACCTGTACCTATTTTACTCATGGAGGAGCTAGTTATCATAGTTCCACAAATACTTGTTATCAGACTTGCAGGATTTCGTTGTGTTGGGTAACCGTTGTTCAAGATATACAAATGCTCCTCCCGGCTAATTAAGAACGGATGAGTGTTGCCATATCAGTTGCTGTACATTTAGTTTTAGAGATATTTATTCTAAAAAAAGACACAAAGTCACTTACATGAGAATGTTTACACTAAGAGCACACGCCACCATGCATATAATAACGATGATGATTACATAACAAAATCTACAAATGTCCATTGTTTAGTCACAAGAGTTTGCGGTATTAATATCCCATACAAGTTTGGCTGCCAAGAAACAAGCATCTACAACTCATGCAAATTCATGAAATGTCTGGTATGATGTCTAGTATAAAGCTTCACGATTTAAATGGAAAAAATCAAAGGAAATTCCTATGGCGCTTACTCCAAGCATCATGGAACAAGGGTAGACAGTTTTCGTGTCGACAGTGCGTTCGTGTTCCATGCGCGCCTTAAACTGATGGCAGCAAAGCAAAGGGGTCTGCCAGGGCCACTGGTGGGGTTGCCGGTTGTTCGAAAGAGACACCGTGGCTCCTTAACAATCGATTTTTCTAATGTTCTTCATAAAATTACAAACGTCCCCAATACATTTAAAAGAAGTCCCTCACTGTGTTACCTTTCATTGTCAAAAACGGCATTTAATTCCGTCCTCAATTATATTTATTATTGTAGTATCTTTTTAGTACACGGCAACTGAACCATAAAACTAGAAGCAGTACGTGCAAATATATGGCAAGATTAATAAAAATTCTTGTAACCTCGTATTGTTTTCAGAGATATAAAAACAATGATGTCCGGTAGTTTTCCGCGTCCGTTTTTAAACTAAGATTGACCTTAAAATGCTGCAACTAATTTGCGCTCTCATGCATAAATAGTTTCCGTCTGGATGGTACTTCGGTCAAGCTGATAGTCAGGAAAAGTGTATTTACGCTGAAGCGGTTCCAACATTCATAGGGTTATGATCATTGTTGTAATCTTATCACCATGTATTTGAAGTTATGTATGGTCAAGAACAGGTAAAATCAGTGATCGGAGACTATGATGACGATAAAAACCTTAATTGAAGCTTCCACGTTGACCCTAACATCTTTACAAAAGATCACAATATGAAGATTTAGACAATCAGCAATTTACATTCTTCTAGGCTCGCCTCAGTTTCGAGGACATGGTGTAATATATGTTATTCAAAAGCCACAATAATACGTATTCGATAGTAAGCTTATGCAATTCAAGAGGACTGCGGAATCTCTTTACAGAAGATTAATGGGAAATAAGGACAAATAATACACGGAAGATACCGATATCTATATGACTAAACGTGGAAGTCTTTGTAGAAAGCATACAAACAAGGTTTTAATATGTGTATTTAACAAACAATGTGTAGTTTGTATCGAGCTAATGTAACAAAGAGAAATTGAAATTATTTAAGTTGACTGAAATAATTGCGTATCAACACTGGGAGTGCAGTAGCAGTAGATATTGTGTGTGTCAATATTTTGCGTGTATTATTGTTACTGCACGAGTCTTGGCTCCTCGCTAGGTCAAACAAATCAGCCCTTCGCTTGACTTGAAGCTATTAGCGAAATGCGAACACATTCTTATTTGCTTCTTCTATTCTGCTTCTGTTTAACCCAACTTAGCGTTTTTTTGGGTACCGAACCTCAAAAATCGCAACCCTTATAGGATAATTTTGTTGTCCGTCTGTCTGTCTGTCTGTCAAGACCCTTTATCTGTGGAACGCGCGGAGGTGTCGAGTTGGAATTAAAACCATATACTCAAGACTGTGGTCCCTAAGAGCTGTGACAAAACAGCCCTCTAAAGGCTAAATGTACGCAGTCAAAAGATTGCCGTTTATGTCGCAAGTTTCAATTCGCGATTCCGATTCGTACACACGACGACACATCAACCTATACAAAACCAGTTTATGCTGCTCTCTCAACAACGGATCGTACACCATAGATTTCAAGTACAATGAGAGATCCGCATAAACTGGTTTTGTAAAGGTTGATCTGTCGTCGTGGGTACTTAACCAGTTTTATTTTTTTCACTTCGATCTTGTAAAATATTTGCTTTGCCGTTGCGGTTTTCCTTGAGGCAGGAATTCATTCAATAGTATAAATATAATGCCCATGATTAATTAGCGTAGGCGCCCCAAGTTCCCATAGCTGTCCATTTTGAATGACCTACGACACCCAAGAGCGCCATTGATTACAAATGAGACCAATAAATTCATTTGGATCACCAAGTGCATTCGATACATTTTGTATCGATATCTACATCGACATGCTTCGATTAAATTACGTCACTGCACTTATATGATTGGTGAATTAATTAGACTCGTTGCGGAAAGCCTTAGGACTTCCCTGTCCTTAATATATTTTCTATCAACGTATTTTGCTCAGCACGTGATCTTATAAAGCAAGTGGGTGCGACTTCCTCTGCGTAAATTTCGACTTAAACCTAGTTTAATAAACCCTCACATTCATTAACTTTTGTTTTTGAGGAGTTCCCTCAGTTCACCAAGGTCACATTATAGTAATTGTCTAAAGAAAACGCCACGATTCACTTAGCTCAAATACTTTGTGAGCTCACAAAACCCAACCACAACCTCAGAAACGTGGTTAGTTTAGAAGAATGACCATTGGTATTTAGTCACATGGTAAAAGAAAGTAAGAAAACATGATTTTTTAAAACATGCCACAAATGCATATATTAAAAAAAAAACTGGTGTGTGTTTCACGGCTGCGCCAAATAGGCCCAGTCGAGCAAACTGTAGAGCAATTAGTAACCGCCACAAAAAAACTGCATCGAATCTTATAAAATCACAATAAAATAACTTAAACTGCTACTATAACTCGTTCTGGGTTCTGGCAATCCTGAGAGCTGTGAGATAACTTTCTAATGCACTGCAAATTCTTTGCTAAAGTCGTCTAAACGGGCCACGTATACCCTTTTATGACAATGAGTTTACATTATAGACGAATAAAAAGGGAGAGCTTACGTAAGTAGTAACAGAACAAGCTTCGTGTTTAACAGAAGTGTTTTTAAAAGTAAACGTAATTGTTAGGTAATGGACCAAGGACGATTTCCTAAGATGCGGTTTCATTTTGATGCAGAACTGACTGATATTATTACATCCAAATTCTTGTATGAATTAGTAATTACTTACTCAAAAGAAATCCGAGGTTGCGGGTTTTTCGAAAGAGATACCGCGGTCCTGGAACTTAAAGGGCAATAGAAAGAACAAGGGTGGGTTTTAGTCAATACAAGTCTGACACTCCCTCCCGCTCCAATTACTCATCCGCAAAAAAGCTGGTATATTGTATAAGAGAAATATGTATACATACAGGAAATAAATTAATATTACTTGTCAAAATAAATTTTAACACGCTTTCATTTCTTTCTTTCCAGAGAGCAGCAATCCAGGGCAGTTTCTTGCAAGGATTCCTTGCGTCCCTCTCCGTGGTCGTAGTATCGGAGTTAGGCGACAAAACCTTCTTCATAGCTGCAATTATGGCTATGAAACACCCTAGGATAATAGTCTTTGCTGGAGCCATATCAGCACTGATATTCATGACAATTCTATCGGCGGCATTTGGGTGGATAGCGACCGTCATACCGAGAATTTATACGCACTACGCCAGCGCTGTATTATTTGCGATATTTGGTATTAAAATGTTAAGGGACGGGTGGAAAATGGATCCCAATGAGGGACAAGAAGAATTGGAAGAAGTACAGAGTGAATTGAAAAGAAGAGAAGATCAGGTATGTGAATTTAGTTTGTTTTAGGTTGGTAGAGGTGATATTTTTGTCATCAGTTGAAGAAATCTAAACGCGTGGCAATGCTGAAAATTAATTATTTTTTACTTAGTTCAAATGATCTTTATACAGAACTGTACAGAAATATGTAATAGTTTTAGTTTTCATTAATTTTATCTTTACTGAAATCTCCTTCCCCTTTTTCGTTGGAATTTAGTTTTAAAACATGGCCCAAGTATGGAATAAGCATTTTTTTTTTATTAATGTATGCCACAGAATGGGGATTATTTTGTATATTTATTTTTGTCTTTACTGGCGATGTGCTAAAGACCTCGATAGATAGAAGACATTTATCAAAAACACGTGACTACCACTACTATGGGAGCTCCATTGTTTGAAGGCGCAATTCGTGTCTTGCTTGAATTGACGGATTACAGACTACCAAAAATGTTAAGATTGCTAATAAATACATATGAAAGTTCAAACAGTTATCCGATATAAATTTTCAACCGAAGTGTATTTGGCTATTTATATCTGAAAGAAGCCAAATATTGTATCCTCCATCAATCGGACATATTATCATATATTTTGTTGAAATAACAGTTTTATATCATTTCAATACGATACCTACCCACTAATTGCTTTTATTCAAAAAAATAAAACAATTAGGGAAATCTAAAATCAGAATATTGGATTCACACGCTTATCAAATCTGCGGCTTTTTATTAAATCTGGCTCCTATCGGACATGCCGATAATTATTATAATCGTTGATTAATTGTTATTTAATTATTTCATTTTAAATACCTTTTAATGTTTTAAAATATTCATTTTTTGTTTGACAAAAATTATGGTTATTTTTTTTTTGGGAATGAACCGAAACTATAACCATCAAAATTTTAATCATTTGATTTTATACAATCTTGTCGGAAACATTTTTTTTGCATATCGATTTATTTTTCTTTAGCAGCAGTTGATTGCTCAACAAAGTAAAGAAACGATATTTTATTGCACCGTTACTTGTTGCGAAAATAAATGGATTATAGGAATTAGTAATAGTTACCATGGATTACCAATAGTTGCAAAGTTGGTTTCTCTAAACGTTGTGGTCATGGAAATAATGCGCCCTCCCACTTCAAAATTTCACAGATTCTGTTCGTTTTTTAAATATTCGCAAATTGACAATAATCTTTGTTATTTATAGGTTCAACCAAAAATATTAAATTAATCCCAGATTTGAAAGTCGCCAAAAACAAAATCAAAATCATACTTGAAATAAAAGCTATATTTGTTTCATCTTCTCTCTGGAGAAGACCAGACAAGAAGCTACATGGACAATCATTAGTCTTTTGTTATACTAACAAGAGAAAATTTCTTTCTGAAGTCTTTGGCACAAATAAATAAATTGCTAAATATCCTTACCTACCGTTTGTTTATCTAGCACAAAAATCTCTGATACGTCAATTTTTAAAACCATGTTATCTCTTCATGACACACTGTAAAATAATATCCTTTAATCAGACTTAATATCTTTACTATCTAACATGATCTGTATCAAAATAAAATGATATTGTTTATCTAGGTTTCTACTCTAATTATCTTAAGTAATGATACTTACCTACATTTTTATTGCCATAATTAAAAAAGCCATGCAAACAAGTTAAATGCAGACTAAGGCGTGCTTGCACCAGAATTCAATTCAATTTCTAAATGCGTTGAGCAATAAACGTACTACAGACATAATTCTGGCTCCGCCATCTTCAAACCTTTTAAAGATAATTAAAGAACAGCGATGTTTTAAAGTATTTAAAGGATATGTGATGCAGGCTAACCTAAAACTTAATACGATTAAGATTAAATAATATTAACATTTTACGATTACTTCGATCAAGTGGTGGCATTGGAAGCAGTCATCGACTTTATTGCGAATAAATTATTATCATTTCAAAGTCATTCCTCTCCAGATTACGCTGAAACGGAGTCTTAAAACAATAGAATGACGGTAGCAATGAGGTCGAATAATAACTCACTAATCGTTATTTAAATGAAGGTCAATTCAGTCAATCTAATATTTATCACCGATGAAATCTTACTTTAAACAGGACTGTGTTTATTAGATGAGATAGTGTTTTTGAGATATTTTGATATTTGTAGAATTTTTTCAGACTTAACCTAGCTGCAAATGTTGAATTCCTTTCTTTATTTTATTGACCTAGTTATAACTGGCACACACAAAGGGCAATTTTGTTTATGAACAAAGGGGAAGGGTATTTTTGAAAAACGATTCAGAAATGTTGCCAGTTCTACTTTGCAAAGATGATTCGGTATAACATGCCAATTTTATATTTTCTTTTATCTGAAGAGATCAAAATTACGGTTTATATTTGAACATTGATCTTGAGTTGCCAGTACGAGATTCAAAAAGTATGACACTGCAGGATGCGCAAAAAGAGCGATCGATGTCTCCTGATGCGACGTCGGTCGTGACCGCTGGTTCCCAAAGCCCGGGACCTTCGGTACCAAGAGTCACGGAGAGTGCCCCACAGTCCCCAGGGGAGCCTGTTGCGGGCAGCTCGACGCAATCAGAACCGCTGAGGGTGATCTTACGTCATTATGCCTGGCAGTACGAATGACACCTAGTTATTTTTTCTTTTAGCCTTAGCTTTTTTTTCGTTCTGTTACGCACAGACCATATCATTATTTCGTTCGAGAAAGGCTTCTATAGATAAATTAAATCGATTATGCAAAGGAATTCAGCATTTGATTAGAATGTTGTATAGGCAGGCGTTACACCATCAAATAGTAAAACATTGAATTTGTTAACCTTTGATTGTGTAATACCGGCTATAGTACGCGTATTGGTATTCCATTCATACTTAAAATTTACCTGACCAGAAAAAAATAGATTTCGATTCTCAAACTTTTAAGGTTACTTTGATATGAAAATTGATTTCATTTTTCTGGGCAAGCTTATTTGATTTGGGCTTCAAATACTTATGTAAAAAATGAATCTATCTATAGAACTAGATTTAAACTGTAATTTTATTTATTTAAAAACAAACTATTCGTAATATTTTCACTGAAAACTTAAGTCAAAACCAGCCCCGGTTTAAAATAAATAATACAAAAATGCTGCCACTATTGCATACCGATTATATCACCGCATATTTGAAGCCTGGAATATACAAATTATTTATGCATTTTGATTCTTAATTCACCTCATCCCTATTTTACAAATATTTGACTGTAGCAAAAGTCACACTTAAAGGCTGAAATACACCATTTTTAAAATAACAAAAGATTTATAAAACAATCTATCACAATTAAAAATATGTTCGAAAAAATAGTCACCATAATCACTGCAACATTTTATTTGACGTTTGTTTTTTTTTTTAATTCATGATTAAATAATGTTGTTGATGCCGTTTCAGCCTTTTGTCTCGCTTAGCATGTACTTATCTGTATTTACATGTCTGTAATTCCAGTTAGTCCTGCAATTACTTGTGGACTAATTTTAGAATAGTATGAATAGTAACCGGAAAATATTTGTCTTGTTAATTTCTCTGTGACCGAGATTCACTTTTGATAAAAACAAAATATTGTTTAACCTTATTTTGTATTCTAAAGCGTACAAAGACGTGTATCAGAGAAAGAAGAATCTACTAACTTTACGTCCCCAATTTTTCCCAAAAATGTTGTAAAAGGCGACAAAGTTGTTTAGTCTATCAAGATGCAACGTGACATAATATCAAGATTGAGTAGATTGCCAGCGATAGTAATAGTTTTATACAAAATAAAAATATGGACATACCTTCCTTTAGAAAAATCCCGATAAATTATGTAGACCGAAATTCAACGTTGCATTTACCTACAGAATTTCGCCCACTAAAACACCTTTCAAAATTCCAGGAAGAAAAAGAAGAAACCTTAGACATGTTAGAACAAGGACAGGTCGAAAGGCGGCGGAAACGGAACGCTGTCCTTAAGGTTCTTCTCCAAGCTGCTTCCCTGACCTTCCTCGCCGAGTGGGGCGATCGGTCGCAGTTGGCCACGGTCGTGCTAGCGACCAGGGAGCATGCTGTCGGCGTGGTTGTCGGTGGCTCGCTGGGCCATGCCCTGTGTACGGGACTCGCTGTGATAGGTGGCAGGATGGTTGCTGCCAAGATTTCTGTTAGGACTGGTGAGTTGAATTTGTATATCTTTTTTTAATCCAAGAAAAAAGTAAAGAAACAAAGAGGATGGACGCTTACTCTGTGTAATACGGGATAAATAAAGTGTGAGCGTGGCGGTTGTCTGAAGCACTATACGTGTGAAAAATATACGTGTTTGGACTAGGGCAGAGAATAGATGTCAGAACTACAGGGAAAAACAATATAAAAATACAAATGGATTAGGTTAATTTCTATGCAGTAAGAACCATTTAGAAATTAATAGTCCTTTGAAAAATCAAAAGAAAGATAGCATATTTTTTCCAGCTGGATTCCATGTTGCTGCAAATAAAAATGTCAACGAAAAAAACAGTTGAGAGACATAAACAGTAATGACGCAAGTCGGCGTCATTGGCAAATGTCTGCGTGCCATGAAAGTTATTTCGGGTTTTTGCTTTACAGATGATTATTTACGCGACTAAAGAAATCTAGATAATATTGTTTGGGGACTACCATCCATTGTTTAGATACCTAGTTATTGATGTAGGCTTCTTCGAAACAACTAAAAAAATAACAAAACATTTGTATAATAAATTACACATTAACTGGGTTTCCGATAATTTCTTTAAACAGTTGTAAATCTGTGTAAATTGAGGGAAATTAATTGGGATGCATTAAATTGTTAATTATTCTGAAGGTTCATCAAAATAAACTGTCTTAACCTTAAGCATGCCAAAGGTGGCTTTTTGGCAAAGTACAATATTATTTACAAATTACACTATTTCAAGTATTAAATATCATGTTATAATAGTGGTACATAGGCGGACTTAATGCCATAAGGCATTCTTTACCAGTCAAGCTTTGGATTAAATACGGCAACATTGAAAAAAAAATTGTATTCTAGAACTTATTTAAATAAATATTGTTTTAATTCTAATCTATTTTTTTTTCTCTTTCACAGTAACCATAATCGGTGGTCTAGTGTTCCTGTTTTTCGCAGTGAGCGCCCTTATCATTGGCCCCGGGGAATAGAAACCTAGTTTTGTACCTATGTGTAAGTGACAATATGTACTGTACATTGTTGATTTAGCTTAAACAATCTCACTTGTTTATATATATTTAAAGAGTGATGAAGCATTGGGAACTGTTGGAACAACACTAACTTAGCTGATGATTCAGATGTCGTTTTCGAACCTTTCATAGGATACATGTTGTTTTATGAGGTAAAAGTAAAATTGAGAATTCAACTTCATCATCTTTTTTTAATAACTGGCATCTTGAACAAAGCATGTGTAAATTAAGAATGTATTATTTTTTTTTTGTGGGAAAGGGGTGGATAAATGTATCGACAATATTTGCCTTAATTTGTGTTCTAGAACAAAAACTTAATCGATGTTCCTAACATAAAAAGTTTTTTTTTTTAATCGTGTACATGTTTTTTTTTTATAATCAAGCTATCATGTCAGTGTGAAACGTTCATTGATAAATGATTGTCTTACTGATAGTGTTAAGATAGTGTTGTTCTACGATATTAGGATTACTACGCGTATCTACAGTATGCCGTCTTCAATTGTGGGTGTTTAGTAAATATTCCTATAGTTTCATTATCTTGTGTCCTTGAGAGAGTTTATATTAATAATCTCTAATGTTCGGGCATGCTCGTTTTTTTAAGAACACTGCAAAAAATCGCACTGTTCATTTTTGAGCTGTAATCTCGCTTAAAATTATTACGGACATAAACAGGTGCGTTAACTTGCCAGTAATAATAATGTTTAAAGATAAATCTATCGAACTCTTTTCTATTTTTAAATATGCTGAAAAAATTGAAATAACATTTTGAGAATATCTTCCTTTGATTTCTTTCACGTAAATATTGTCTGACTGCATGTTATAATGTAAAGTGGCCTTACAAAGTGTAAGGATACTTAGATAAACACTTACGCCGCGATAAATATCTTACAGTCAAGTGTCTATGGAACAAAATTTATTCACAAGACAATAACCCAAGACAATACATTACTTTTGAAGATGGCATACAATTTTCTTTGTCTCTTTAAGGCACCTATCTTAATGGCGGCGAGAAACGAATAATGATGGAAGGGACACTCACTCTAAAACGGTTAAGTGCTCAGTACGTCATTCTTTTTTTGGTATTTCTTTTTTTAAACGACTCCCATACACATTGACTGTTAAGGTACAAAACTGCAATAAGGTACCTATTTCTATTTAATGGCTTCAGACGATGTACTGAAAATGTAGTAACCGTTTTAGGGTCGGTGATTCCACCCTGTATTTTTGTATTTTCATTGACACGGCACCTACAATCTTTTGTATGTGTCTTGAGTGATAAAATCATAGTGAGCATGTCGCTTCGAAGGAGGTGGAGAAAGTAGGTGCCTTAAAGATAAATAAACATAAACATATTTTTCAAACTACGTAATATGTGAAACATAGCTTTGTTTGAATCTCTTTTTAAAGAGATATTACTCAGAAACAAGCAATTAAAGCAAATTCGATGTTATTATTTTTAATTTCGCCTTGTATGTATGTATAAAGAAAAAAAATATGAAGAAAGATTGGTGATTATCGGTGAGAAATATTTTAAAAATCGAATTTAATAATGAGATTTGTTATCGGCCTGCAAACGTAATTATGATAACGGAAATTTGAACTTAAGTTAGTTCAAAACGTACACACGATAAGGCTTAATGATTCAGAGCTAGAATTATATCACAAAGAAAAAAGTTTCAGATTATCCTATTTCTAAAAAGAAAAAAGCTTGATAAAACAAAACCGTAAATAATGACATAAAACGTATTGGGTATTTTGGCGCGCGATCGATACAACAGACTCTGCGCCATCTTGTTTTTCAAAACATGATCCACAACGATTTTACAAGTGTCAATATCATTGAAGAATTAAACCATGTAGCACTATATCATCAAGGTACTGTTGGTAGGAGTAACATAAAAAAAACTTATCTGGTGACAGGTTTCGGTTGAATTCTGCTGATAACTTTTATTAGAAGATATTTTATACCAACGCGAGTTAAACCTACAATAAAACTACATACACCTGCAATATATATGATGATGCAAGAACTTAGACCCAACGACATTTACTGGTGCAAATAAAATCTATTTTGAAAGAAAACTTCATAAAATGTTGTCTGTTCATTTGAAATTTCTCACGAAGTTAAAGTCTTCCTCTGAGCCAACTAGATAAAAAGTTGTATTATTTTTGCTTCTACTTTTACTATTTAAATGAATAGTAAAAATGGGTGGAGGTAATAATCAGTTTGCATATACTCAATATGTTTTATTTGTGTGAGGATAGGAATCTAAACTGATTCTAAAACGATACAAGAAATAAGAAGGCTATTTCGGATTATATGTATAAATCACAATTATGGAATTAACTAAAATACTTATATATAATTACTTTTTTTTTTTGTAAATTTTGTTCTGTCTTTGGATTGAAGCTCCGTAAAATAGGCCAGAAATTAGATTGCCAAACTTTATTTTTCTAGCCTAGTGTGAATATTACTAGATAAAATTATATAAATTAGCTAAATATATATTTTAAATGCTTATAAATAACGCCGGGTGCGTTTAAATATAATCGTTTATACTAATATTTTTGTACTTTCTGTCTGTGATCTTGTATGTATGCTGAATTACTTTTAATTACACAGTACAATAACATAAAATGGTAACTAAAATATTCTGCATTTATAAAGCTTTATTTATGTAAAAAAAACCTTTGGAATCAAAATAATTAAAAATATAAAAATCGAAATTCTTTTTGTGTTCCTTTTTTGTATTTTGGCGGTTATTTTAACATTAAAAAATAATTGTGCTGCGAAATAGTGCGAGCCTGCGCATTTAGTGTAGAACTAAAGCTAATTTTAGTTTTTGTTTCATTAATTTTAAGGAAAATGCATGTGTTGAAATTGTAGAAAATAATAAATGTTCACTGTGGTCGTCTATGTCAGCCATTTTGCCTTATGTAATTTATAATGTTTGTCGGTATACTAAGATCATAATTAATAAAGCCGCTTAATTCTACTTAAATGTTCTGTTTTATACAATTTAATTATGTTTGGAGTAATTAAACTGCGGGTAATTTTAAAGGCTTGACTGACCCGATGCTTCTTAACTAGCTGAAGAAATCGGAAAACAATAGTTTAGCTATCATGAGCGTCTTCAACGTTTATTCAATCTTTTAAAACTACCTATCCCTGACAATACTTCTTCCATAAAAGTTATAATTGGCTATCAGGCTGGTTAAATAAAATACATAGTAAGTATTTTAAATGAGTGTCAATTCCTTACAAATAAAAATAAAACCTGTGTCAACGAAATTGTTCCACAACAATGATTCGTTTTTTAAATTGATGTTTTTGTACTATATTCTAGGGTTAAAGCATTGATAAACTAAGGTATATGGATATATTGTTTTCCACTGCCAGCCAACTGTACTCACCATCTATTTCCCCAAAGAGTGACGATAAAGTGATGAACTGCAAGACAACTGCATGAATGGGAAAATATTGTGCTTTTGTCTTGCAGTGTCTCTATATTGCAGTTACATCAAGTTCGGGTTTAATGGTTTTCTTGCAGTGGAAATAAAGCCTATATGTGCACACTCTATGTGGCTTTAGTTATCGAAATTAAGGTGTAAAATTATTCTAAACCTGTTTTTAAAAAAAGCCACTACTGACATGTCTACCCAACATTTTAAATGATAACGTGCAAATTACTGCCGTAATATGGGTGTACTTTAAACGCACCTCTTTTTAAAACTTCGAAGAAAACAGGTGTGTTGCCAGTATCAGATGTTATAGTTAGCACTACCGTGAGATTTGTCACAGTTTATTTTTTAAATTATATTTTTTACATGACATTTTTCGCGGTATAACGAATCTTAGGTAAAGAATTCGTGCAGTTTACTTGGAGAGCATATAGGCAACACAAGACGGTCTAGACGCAGTAAATAGATATTTTTAGTAAAACAAGAACAATGAATATCGCTCCTGTAGGCACCAAACCTATGAAACGAATCATTGCCGTTTCATACAAACTTTAATTGATTTGAGATCATAATGTTATTTTGTATGGAACGGTGACGAAAGTAAGAAAGCCCACAGTGGTGACAGCACGATTAGTAAAATAAATTAAACTATTTTTACTCTGCTAATCTTAATAAATGTTAAAATTAGCACCAACAGCTGCATTCAGAAACGTTTATATTAAGGAAAAATAACGTATCTGGATGCAGCCGTTTACATGTAAAGTAATTCGTATGTAACATAGTGTTGAAAATATAATTTTATAAGTACAAAACATTGTCAACTGGAAATCACATAGATGTTGCTTCAAACTTGTTGATTAAAAAAAGTATTATTTTGTAAAAACGATGAATAAAATGTGTAAATAATGTATTTTTTTGTTTCATTTATTTGAACTTTTTAAATGCCAAGCCCAGCCAAGCTGCACTGTTTTTAATAACAGACTGCAGTCAAATTATCGTTTGTATAAATTGTAGTAATTGCCGACAACAGCACATAATTGCATTAAAATATTATTAACAAGAAATCAGTGCGTGTGTTTGAAATCCTTGCCTTCCGAAATTTACGTCCCGATTAAGTATTTTTATCTTGGTTTAACTAGTAGGTATATTTTTAAGTATTTGTTAGCTACTAGGTACTGTTGTCGACATCTCCGGCTCCGCAAGAAATAATATGAACTCATATTATTATGTAGAATGTCTCAGTCTGTTATTCTAACATAAAAGGTGTTAACTAATAATAAATATCTTGGGACTATAAATTCGGCGTCAACTTCTGAATTAGTTGGTGCAATAATTCTTGTTCGAGAAGGCCAGAATTAATAGAAATTCAGTCATGAACTTTTGTAGGTTATGTCTATGGTAATTTCAATTCGAGTAAGTTAAAAGGGCAATATTGCATAAAAATATACTTGTAAATACTCTTTGGTAGGCCTTACCTTAGGTACTTATCGCATGACTGTGTACAATAAGACTGAGGCTGCCAGTCACCGTCAGCATTGTTTTAGGTATTGAAGCAATAGGACTATAACAGTATTCTGGGATTTTATTAATGCTCCTATGCTCTATAGAGGCCCCAATAAATTTCAGCTATAATTTCGCCATTATCCTTTGAGCGAATTAATTCAGCAACTTCTTCGTTGTACGACTGACGCTGGTATTACCTTATTAAAACACACATTTACTACGTGTGAAGAGACACATATAATCCATAGGAATATAGGAATCTTTTGTGACCTTTCAAAAGCATTTGATTGCGTTAGCTACGAAACCCTACTCTTAAAATTATTACGGTCTAGGGAAACTTGCGCTTAGTTTACTAAAATCATATTTAAATGATAGACAGCAGCAAGTGCAAATAAATGGTTTCAATTCAATGGGTTTCAATGTAAAGATGGGTGTACCACAAGGATCAATTTTAGGTCCCTTCCTCTTAATAGTATATATACTACCTATATCTACGACCATTTATTTAAAAACCAACCACAAATGGTGTTTTTTGCTGACGATACCTCTTTAATATTTAAGATAAATAGACGTACTACAAATCATGACGACGCGCGACGTAAATAACGCTCTATTGCAGGTCAATAATTCGTTCACCGAATAATTTAGTATAAAATGGGAAAAACCAAGTGCAAGTAAGATTTGCTCTGCAAAACGCCAAAAGTAGTGATTGTGACATAGTATTGAATCAAGAGAAACTAGAATTCGTCGATAAAACTGTTTTCCTGGGGATAACGCTCGATTCAAGGCTACAATGGGGTCAGCATATAACATCTCTTGCACAACGGCTTAGATCAGCAGCATATGCTGTTAGAAAAATCCGTCGAATCGAATAGTTTACTGATGTAGATACCGCGAGGCTAGTCTATTTTAGTTATTTTTATAGCATAATACTGAAAGCTTATGTGTGAGTACCATGTATTATTATTGACTTGACGATGCCCTGGTGGTGGACAGAATGTCATGCTCACTTAAATGTCTCGCTGAGGGTGGCTGGTGTGTCGGGTCATTTAGTTCCCTTCAAAATGGTTGAGCTGAATGGGGCTGATCCATACGTCATGTTCGTGAACTGGCGCTGTCAGTTGGGATTGGTAATTTTTTAGCTACCACAGTTCATTTTTAATTTATTTAGATTTTAAATTAAATTTTGCTTTTTTTTACTCTGGACGCTCTTACTTGTATAATCATATTTGTATAATCTCAACAAATGATGTAAATATGATTTTGTAATAATATTCTAATTTAAAAGAGTGTCCATGGATTTTCTTGCCCATAGAGGTCAACGCTTTGGAATGGGCAACTACAGTACTTTCACAAGTTATTATGCCTTGTGACCGGGACTGCAGATTCATTTTGTTTCTTGACATTCAAAAGTGCCTGTAATGGTCTAATTGAAATAAATGATTTGATTCTTTCTGTCCAAGCCAAAGAAAACGAAGGTTAAATATACACCACGTATTACGAATGTATAAATAAGTGAATCATGAGATTCCAACTGATACAGTTTTATCAACGTACGTACACAGGGGGAAATAAAAACCTCATTTATATAATTAAGATTTATCACCACTTTATTGATAAAATAAAAACAAAATTACACTTTCATCTTTATCAAAATTTTAAAGATTAATCTTAATGATTTTATTCCTCCAGTTGTAAATAAAGCTAAGACTATCTAAAGCTCCTGTCAAAATATGATTGATCGATTTTTAAACGTTTTTCAATTTGCTTTATATCTTTGTCCGTCATCAATTTATCGTGGATTTTAATTTATTGATAGTAAAATGTGATCATACCTAAGCCGATAGGGAAAATTGAAGGCATTTTTATACATTTATCTGCTCACGTATGCCCACAATTTTCGTTGATTAAATTAGCAAAGCATACTCTAGCAAAATTACTTGCAATCTTCGTGATTAAAGTAGGTATCATGTCATTTAATAGTTTGGGGAAACCATTTACAATATTACGTAGGTATCACTTGGCTTTTTTCTTTTTATTTTTTTTTGTGACACAAGTGACAAACTTTTACTCAGGATAAAGTACCCATGGTAAAAATTTGCCACAATTACAATATCAAAATGTGTTTAAAATTTTCGCTAGAAGATACTATGGTAGATATGGTATGTAAATCAACCCTACACAAAGCCGTCAGCCATCCATTTAAAAAAAAATACTTTGCCCGACACTAGGATATTTTTCTGTATCGTGGGTGCGTTTACAAACATTTAAAATTAAACATACATACACAATCAGCCAGTCCCGGAAAAACTTATATGTCATACAAATATTTGTTCCGTGCGGGGATCGAACCCGCGACACGAAGTGCGGCACTCGATCGCTCAGCCACTGCGCGAACCGTGCCGTCAAAAAATATTGCTGGGATATAACTTTTTCATTGAGGTGAAAAGTCAAGTTTTGCGGTAGAACTCAATTTTACGCACTTAAAACATTTTGCTGATGGATGCATTGTATTGTCTGGAGTTCGGTAATGTAAAGTTAAACGACTAAAAACTTGGATTTAATACAAAATATGTGAAACTAGCTGGCGAACGCGGTTTCGCCCGCGTGATATCGAAAAAAAGCAACCTATGTGTTATTCCTGACCATAATCTACCTCTGTGCCAAATTTCATCAAGATCCGTTCAGCCGTTTTGACGTGAAAGAGTAACAAACATTCATACATCCACATATCCATCCATACATCCTTACAAACATTCGCATTTTCAATATTTCCGTATCTAGACGGTACCCAGGTAAAGCCTAGAACAAAGACATGATCGCAATGATAGGCATAACACGTGTATTTCGGGTACTTTTACACCTTTTAAACTAAGTAAATGCGCAAAAAATATTGCTGGAAAATAAAATGTATGTTTTAGGGGAAACTACGGTTTTACAGTAGGTTGCAATGTAACTGTAACGCACTCAAAACATTGCACTGATGGCTGCATTCAATAATACAAGACCTAAAACTCTAAAAATATTTGTGAAAATGTTTGAACCTCCAATAAAGAGAAAGTTCACAGATACGTATAAAAAAATGATTGTAATGAAGCAAGGAACGAGTGCTTTTCAGCTTTGTGATGGGGGTTTTTACATACATATTCTTATCGTGTCGAAGACAATCTAAAATGAGTCAGCCCAAAAAAATTTTTTTTACTTTTTGGCAATCAACTGGCACATTATTCTTTGATTTAATTGTATAAGCCAGTGTATTATACAAACAACAAAATACCCAAGTCGTTTGAGTAAATAAACGATTAAAACTAAAATTAACTAACCTGAATAATTACTAATGATTTCAAAACTTTATTTGTCACTGTCACTAAGATAATTAATTTATTATCTATGTACTAGTAGTGTAATCTTTGGTAAAACTTAAAAGTAATTTTGATAGTATTACAATGATTTAAAATAAAGGTATCACTGGATACAAACTACAAATAGATAACATCCATGAAAAAAAAAACAATTAAAAAAAACTTCGCAATAAAACCAATTATAAATGGAGTTCAAAAAGAATAAAAATATAAAACACTCACATGCAAACTTTTGTAATTAGTTTACTATTAAAATGTAAAATAGAAGACTAATACTTAATCAATTAAAAGGCAATCATAACAGTGCAACCTAGGTCTCAGATATAAAAGTTTATTTTATTCACAATTCCAAAAAGTTGTTCAAAATGATGAGCACGTAATCTTGATGGTCTTTAAGGTCAACTAAAATTAGGGTTGCTAAACTACTGGTGGCCTATCAGCAGTTGGTATGGTACCTGATACTTGGGTAAATTCCACCGTAAAACTGAAAGACTAACCCCCGAATACTGAAACGTCACTCAAGATTTAAGTCCCACTTAAATTTAACAGAGACTCAGAAGTGACGTTTGACAATACAAAATCTAAAGTTTAAGAGCTGCTCAAATGTTAAGCAGCCCTTACATTTTGAGTGACGTTTCAGTATTCGGGGGTAAAACGCATTCAAAGATTGCCCGTTTCAATACACGCAAGGGTGAATCTGTCGAAAGAGGTTTAGTTACGCTGATTGCGTTAGGCTTTATTGGTTCAATGTCACACGCGTCTTTCTAGTAAAATCAAAACTTTGCGCATAAACTCTGGAGGAGCAGACACAGATACAGACTGATATTTGTCAAAATACCTTGGTCAACTATGGTCTAATCAAATCTCATAATGATACGCTTGCAATGTGATGTATAGCGACAGTTAATATGGGTAGCGATAGTTATCGTTTACAATCAAGGGTGTATGGTACAAGTTTACATGCAATTGTTTTGCCAGCTTAAAACAACTCTATAGTACGGCCAAAGAGAAGCGATACCAAATGTAAACAAAACCCATGCTAAAACCCCATCTAAAATGGACGCCCGAATGTTGGCGAACCCGTCTTAACGTTGTCATGTTTTTGCCGGGAGAACGAGACATTACGACAAAAGCACAAGATGGAAAGAGCTAAATATTAGATTGTCAACGCCACAGTTGTTCTTTAGGTTAATGACCTTTCGTATCGCTGTTAGTTGGCCTTAGTATATGTTTGCAAAATTACTGTTAGTGTAGATTCAAACAACTTTCCAGAAACATAGAAGTAAATAAAACATGCAAGTTAGGCGACATTATAAAAAAGTAAACTACTAAGTAAGGTAGACAGAGATATAATCATCGCAAGCGTCTAGCATTGCTTTGGCTAGCATTTCATCCCTTGGTGTGGTTTCTGCGTGGGAAGGAAGGAACAAGCTCATTCGGGATACTTCGCCCCAGGAGTGGTTAAGAGTACCTGAAGAAATTTTATTGCAGAATTATCAATATAAACTTACGACTGTTATTCCCGAAAGATAAGGCAGGCAAGGTAGTTACCTATAATTCGCCAGTTATGTTTCAATCCTATGTAATGGGCGAGATAAACCACAAATTATACTGTACATAGTAATCGTAGACTATCGAGAAAATCAAAATGAGAAAAGTAGGCGAAAAATACTTGAGAGGTGTCAAGCGACATCCGGATGGAACGAAGTTATTATGTACAGAAAACCTGTAGGTGTACACTCAACAAAAATAATCGTCGCGACACCACACTGTTTAATGCGAAATAGAAAGACGAAACGATAATGACTGGCTTGCTTTCTATGAGAGAGAGAGACAGACAGAGAAACACGCGCCCGCCGCACGGCTTACAACTATAGCAAAAAGTGTCGTTACAACTTTTGGTCTTGATTTTTCCGTCTAGCCTCCTTTCACAACGCGCGATAAGGAACTTTGTTCCAATGTAAATAAATATTGGCGTCGACATTAAAATAGCTTGTGAATAACATAATAATCAAAATTGCGTATGAGCACTGGCGTAGCGTCGAGACAGAACACACCTAGTGTATGAGACGTACTGGCGTAGCGACGATTTAGAACACACAACGGGCCTAAGTCTGCTATTACAATATTGTCAGAATGGTCGATCACTGATCGCATAATGGTTAATTTTGACAAGTTTGGTAATCTACGACATACTAAACTTGTCAAAATCAACCATTATGCGATCAGTGATCGACCATTCTGACACTGTTGTAATAGCAGACTTAGGCCCCTGGTACGATTTTTACATACTCTGTGCACTTTGCTCAAATCTATTAGGCAGTTTTCATAGCTCTGCTTTCAGGAGTTCAGGTACATACTTGATATTGAAACTTACCGTAGTATTTGAGCGGCCAGTGGTGCGGCGAGTGGCGCGTGGCTAGTAAACAAGATGGCGTCGCGCCCGGAGTGAGTACTCGCGCCGGCCACCATGGGCATGTGCCCAACTTGTGCCACACCACGTCGTCATATCTGAAATTACACGTGCACATATTAGGCACAGCATAGCATATATTACTTATTATTATCTCTCCTTACTAATATTATAAAAGCGAAAGTGAGTTTGTGACTTTAATGGCTAAATCGATCTTGATGAATTTTAGTACAGAGATAGTAGGGATATTTGTTTTTTTTTTAAGTGGGATGTGAGGGAGAAAGAAAAATCTTAGCGTTGCTATTACAAATCATTCAGTCGCAAGGGCAAAAACTGCAGATAACAGGTACTGTGTGATACCGAATTTAACGCGAGCGAAGCCACGGGCAAAAGCTAGTATTACTATAAATGTTATGAAGTTTTTAATCCCAGTTTGTGACAAGAGAATGTGAATGCATTATACAGCTAGCAAGCTTATGAAGAATTTTCAAATCAAATTAGTTCAGATGTTATGTCACATTGCCGTCATTACTGGACACAGCTCTTTTAAACACCTCTTTGTCATAGAAATCACAGACAGCCCACTGTGCCGAGCCTGCGTGAAAGAAGACGAGGAAGCAGCCCACATGCTCCTACACTGCCCAGAACATAACCCTCATTTTGACAGTCGCTAAACTTGATACCCAACGATTATTGCAAAAAACAAAACAAAATGCGAAATTACGAATTTCAGTGGGCTACCTAAGCTCTACGAAGAGCTGGTCCAGCTAGCTCAGTGATTCCCAACTAGTAGGGTATAAGGTATAAAACGAGCGGCTTTCCATTTAGGTATCGTCGTGAATTGCTGCGATGCATTTTGTTCCATGATTCGGATGATTCACTGACCATTCCTTCGACGACCGTCAATGAAAAATCTCAATCATGACGATTGAGATTAATTTTTGTCCACTGCGCAAAATTTAAGTCGACCTTCCTTTCAGTCCAAATTCAAAATAAATAGGTGTATAATAGCAGAAACTAGTTGGGTGTTGTGCATAATAAAACTAAACTGGTTGGGAATCCCAGTAGGCCTACCATGACGTCTTAAAACAGAACTTATTCCACTGAGGGAAAAGGTGGTGCTAGACACCCCTGTAGAGCTATGTCTCTTTCCCTCAGTGGAATAAGTTCTGCTCTAAGACGTCATGGTAAGGTAGCTGATCTACGTAGAAGGCGCCCTACGTTACACTAAAATAGTTACAAATAGTTGTAAAATAATGGGTACATACCCAACTTTAGGTCCCCACATGCAGCTGGGACATAGTTCGACATTCTCCTTGTCCTTCCTCACCGAACATATGGTACGCGTACTAGATAGGATCTTCTCTATCAGGGTCACCGGCTTGGTGTCTTTCTTCGGCGGGTTCTTGCGATCTAAAAGTATTAGAAGAGCGTGTAATTGCTATGATTAAATGATAAGGCGCACGAATATTCAATCAAGAATTGAAGAATTTATGGATTGGGGAAAGATGGTGGTGTCGGGTAGATTATATGTATGTAGATTATTATTTTATTATTTATTACGCCTTCTACCTGGAAGGTTGCGAACCTTATGCCTATGGACGAATATACATTTATGTGAGATAATAAAAGACAAACAATTTTTTTTACACGTACTTTACAATTAGGTAGACAAAAGCCCTACTCAAGACAAATGTATTTGAAAAAATTACGTCTGAGGATACATGTATACTTATAGGTGTATGGAAGGAAGCCTAACTGCTCCTCTAGCGGTCAATACTTGCAAAGGGAGGCACTAATACAGGGTGGACGGAACATCGACCAACAACGACCGTTTTCAGCCACGGTGACAGCGGAGCATAACCATTTGTGTGGGAGATATTATAGTGCAGACGTGTGTGCGCAGACACAGGTACACTCTCTGTTCCCTCACTCTCATAGTCCGATGGGACGGCAATCCCACACACCTGGAGAAAGATCTGGCGCGAGACCAGCGGTTAACGTGCTGTGAAAGGCACGGCGATATCTTACCTGTGTGCTGCTACTGTGAAATTCTAATGGAAAAATCCAATAACACTTCGTCGAACCTAGGACCGTGGGCTCAGCTGTCGCCCTTGCGACCGAATCATTCCAAACACTCCATTAAACATATCATTTGAATTAAAAAATAAACTGTGCTGAAGATGTCCCTTCCACGCCAATGAAAGTTTCTTATCTCATCAAGAAGCTAATCCCGCTTTGAGCGGAGCGGAAGGGAGTGTCAAACTTGTGCTGACTAAAACCAATCCATGTTCCTTTGTTATGTTCCAACAACCTGCAGGCCCGTAAGACAGTGGCCCTGGCAGACATCTTTTTGAGGGGTGAGCTACCCATTGCTCACTGTCCACAGACCCACGTCTATGGTCGCTGGCTGTTGATAAGTCTGGGTTAATAAAGTTATCTTCATGTGTAAGACAATCAAGGCAGCCACTATTTCCAACAAATTACATGATCACCAGTTCTGATATTTTTTAAAGGATCAAATCAAGTGTACATACGCAATATGCTAATCAGCCATTCCCTCCTACAAGCTAGATGGAAGGCAGAGGGACAGTTGGGACATTCCCGGAGGCGCTCCCGCTTCCCACAGACTAGGCACCATGGAGTATGCAGGGAAATCACTGCCTTTACTGGTGATGTTGAGTTCTGAAATCAAAGAAATCAATCAAGCTATTACTGGACATACCTCACTCAAGTTCCCACAAATCCTTGATCTCCACCTGTCCCAATAGGGTGGTAAGCCTTTTACCATCAAGCTGGTATACTGCCCAGAAAAAACCCAAAAACAACTTGCCACCGTCCCACAATTTTAAATTTAATAATAATAAATAATCTTTACTCAGGTAAACAAATCAAGTATATCACGAGGCTCGCGAGGTTGTCGACATGTGGGATGTGGAGCAATCATTGCTTTTAATTTGTTCCTAATTGTCAAGAGCTTCCACCAATACCTGAGGAGGCTCTCGTTAGACAGCTGCATAAAGGGTTTGATACAAAAAGCGGGTTTCTATTGTCATGAGGTTCTCTCTTTGGAGCTCTGACTGGCCTGACTGCTGGTAACTTGGACCTTGTTCTTGATACTTGTGGTCTACTATTTTCATTTTTTTTTATATCTTTAAAAGAAAAAAATTAAAATTAAATGTGTTCAAATGAATAAACGAAAATCTGTACTCACAGAAATATCAGATGCATCTTTATTATTGTCCGTATGCTTATAAACAAAGTTGTACCTCCAACACTGATGCAAATAATTCTCAATTTCCTTCTCTGAAACTGTAGTCTTGATAACCATCTCAAACTTATCCTCAGTACTTGCATCTACATACATCAAATACTCCAAACACTTCTTGTTATTGTCTATGTCACTTTGCAAGTTTTCATAGTAGTGATC
Source organism: Ochropleura leucogaster (assembly GCA_958449745.1). Lineage (NCBI taxonomy): Eukaryota > Metazoa > Arthropoda > Insecta > Lepidoptera > Noctuidae > Ochropleura > Ochropleura leucogaster. The sequence goes on along the minus strand of OY288221.1, from coordinate 8,383,267 downwards.
AAAGATGGATTCCTTTCCTCGACGGATGAATTCTTTGAAAGCATTCTCATATCTGCCTTGTTTCAGTGGAGTATGTATTACATCATAGGTAGTGTTGAGGTCTGGTTCTTTTTGTGTATTCAGTTTCACATTTAGAGGTACAGTCAGGTCTTCTTTAAGTTTTCTCTAAAAAGTGGTAAAGTGTATTTTACTTAAGTTTGTAGTTAATAATGTATTTAGGATAATATTTAAAGAACCTAAGTATGTTTGTTCATGCAAAAATATATTTGATTTGATGTTTTTTAGTTAAGATGGCATTTATTTCACCATTCTGGCTTGCTTACATGTGTGGCTCATCTTTAGCTAGTAAAATAGCTGCTTTAGTTTTTTTTTTTTAATTTTAACATCTACCCTCAAAATCAGACAACAATATTTAGAGCATGTAACACCCAAAGTTATACTGCAAAGAGTTGACTGGCAACACTTCATATTTAAATAAGTAGGAATTGATTACTGAACTTTGTAAGTACCTTCTTGGGAACTGTGGATGTTTTAGGAGGAGAAATTTTAGGTGCTTTATGTGCTGGTCCATAGAAAGGTCTGGATCTCCCAGCCAAGTGCATGCTGGTATAAGGTATCCAAAACCTGTTCTTGGTGTTACAGGTTTCCACATGGTAGCATAACTCTTCAGTGACTGTGATAGAGCAATCTTCATTGGCTGATATGCCTAAAACTGAGAAATATTTCTATGTAGGCTGTATTGTATAACATATCATTTTTCAAGTTGTGGGTCAAAACATACCCACTCTGGGTATTTTACAGCTGTATTTCAGTAGTCTTATAATGAGGCCTATTTCACGAGACCTGTGGCCTGACTGTTACGTACGCCGGTCGGCATTTTGGTAAGTAACCATAGATTTTTGTGATAGCATTCAACATTCAACAGAAATTGTATTTGATTTGAAACTCGCAACGTCGTGTCAGTTCTGAAGTAGGCCATAAATTGTTTATATAACATTCAGCATTTATTATTCATATTATATTGGCCTTCTAACCTTATTACGCAGCTAAGAGTAAATAAGAGCTCAGTAAGAATATCTTTGGCCATTCTTAACAGTTTAGATCTATTGTATCATGTGGTGGTGATAATCAAACGTGGACTGAGAAGAAACCAGACGACAGCAACCACAAGTCGATAGCGACGAAGGTAAAGAAAGACATGAATCATTTACTTAACTTACCTACCCAAAAGGTATATTGCTGATCATGTTTCTGTATGACTAATATGTATATACCTAGCTAAAGAAGAATGTTATCTGATAATAGTAGCAATATTTTGGAAAATAGAACAATTTTCTATTCAAGTTCTTCTAAGAAATCGGCGAGTATTCATAAATTACACCTGAGAGAAATAATGCCGGGAAATCCCATGTGATCGAGCGTCATTCCTAACGAGAAAAATATAAACAGTGCGTTTGTTATATTTTGTCTAAATCGAAACAATTGAATGTTTACCTTTGTCGTCATAAAATAATCCCTCTTCATTTTTCACAACTTGCACGTTTGAGTAAACTTTTTTACAAAGTCGTGCAAGGGCTATGTCTCCCAGCTTCCAATGGTAAATTCCTTCCTTCGCCATATTATGTAAAATAATACAAATTGATCATAATCCAAAAAAAAATAATAAGAAAACTGAATGAAAAGTTAAAAAACCGAAGATTGCGTGATTTGACCATTCGGCATTCATTCAAATTTCCGCGCGTTAAAAGTCTTTTATCTGTTTTTCTGCAATTTCAGCATGTATTCATATGTCATTCATTTATTTTATTTTTTAGAAATAATTAAATTAATTTTGCTTCTAGGGCACAATCAGATTGATAAAAAAATACAAAAAAAAAATTAAAAAGCCTAATGACAAACACTGACATCTTGTGTCGAGTAGCGGAACTTCGTGTTGAAGACTATAGCAGCGCCACCTGTGAAACTTTGGTCAGAATTTTAAATTAAGTTAATAGATGGCAGTAAAAGTATTGTAAACGACATTCGAAGTCGACAAATTGCATGGGAAAGTAAGCAATATGGCGACCAATAGGGTAATTGGCAATGGAGAGCGGCCAAGATAGTTATGTCTTTCCTATAGTTGTAATAACAGAGAAGATAAGACAGCCGCATTCAATAATGAACCTAAAGGCCTTCTGAACCGGTTGTCCAGGTTTGCAGGACTTGCAGGTGGTTCAAAAGAGATACCGCGGAAGCGAAACTCAAAGGGCAAAAGAAGGAACATAGGTGGGTTTGTGTCAGTACAAGTCTGACACTGTAATCTCAACCGCAAAAAAGGGATCCTTACTTACTTTCTTAAATAATGCAAAACTGTAAAGCCATAGGTTTTGATTAGTCATAGCGCCCATAGCACATGGCTGCACACCCAGCTGCCTACCAATACGTACGTAATTGTAATTTCACTAGATCTCAAAGCGACATCATCTGCTTACGTAGTCAGGTTAACCGCACATCAGTAATTGGTACCCAAATAGCACGCACTTATTTCACAATACGTCTACGAAAATAACGCTTCGCTCTGACGCAGTCGGTTAAAAAGATGCTGTCAATGGTTGCCGCGGTGGTTTGTACCCACCTCATTAAATTAGTACCTACATAGCTACATAATTACAGCTACTTTATTTTATTATAACAACAATAAGTCATAAGTTACTTTGGGCTAACTTTAACCCGCGCGTCGATGATCGACAAAAAATATTTTTGTTTCCCCTTTCTTCCATCATTCTCCCCTTTTTCTCACTTAAAAAAGAACTCCAAAATTCATCAAAATCGGTTTGATCATTTAGGCGTGAAGACAAGTACCTAAGTAAGAAACAAACAAACTCACTTTCGCTTTTATAATATTAGTAAGGATTCTAAGCAACACTTAGGTACATCAATTTTTAATTAAAAGCAGGCACACCGTCCTAGTGTGGGGTACAAACGTAAAGTAAATATATAATACCTACCTACATCGATTTCTGAATCGAAAATACAATTAATCAATAGCATTTTATTTGAATTGTTTGCAAAAGGACAATCAGTATCATCTCTATTAAAAAAAAAAAAACTAGAGACAAAAGAGACTGAACCCCACGAAACAGGGTATCCTAGTGTGGGGTTCAGTGTAAGTACTTTAAATGATGTACTTTTTTATTTTAGAACTTTTAATAAATAAATTAATTAATAGGCTTGTGTTTGGCTGCAATTCGCCTGATGTGAATTAATGGTGCGGCCTAGGGTGTAGCACGCTTGACTAGACGAAAAAGATTCACTCGAACTTTGAAGAGATCTAGATTATAATGATCAGAGGACAGAGGAGCCGGCAGCGAATCCGATAAATGTGTAAAAATAGAGCGAACATATTAATATACTAGCTGGCACCCGCGGCTTCGCCTGCGTAATGATCGAAAAAAGTATCCCATGTCTTCTTCCAGACTATAATCTACCTCTGTGCCAAATTTTATCAAGATCCGTTCAGCCGTTTTGACGTGAAAGAGTAACAAACATCCATACGTCCATCTATCGTCACAAATATTGGCATTTATAATATTATTAGGAATATTAAAATTATGAAAACATTACTAAATAATGAAGCAGGTATTTTTACATTTTAACGGCGATTATGTTTTTTACGAGAATTTTATTTATATCTATGAATGATATTGATTGTTCTTCTTGTAAATAATTTATTTTCGATTAAAAAATCGACGTGTTTACTTGACGTTTAGATCTCAGTTTAATCAACAATAACATCTAAACTACAGAACATCTACCTACATAGGTAACATTTCCACTCCACCTATTTTCTCTCTTCCACCCGCCCCTATATATATTTCTCCTTCTCCCTATCTCTTACATACATACAATTTTCCCCTCTCATACATGACGAACATCAGATTGTATTGACAAGCGAATTGTACATAAGAGTCGTCGAGCGAGATGCCGGCTGCGGATTGGTCGATCTCGCGAGGGGCGTGGCTCGAGATCGCAGCATCCAGTCCCCTCTACCGGGCGAGGTTGACATAAGTATACAACGTTGATGTGTAATACTGTTGAGATTTCAGACTTTATCTGAGTTATTTATTTTGTTTTTGTAAATGAGGATTTTTCGTGGAGAGAGTTGGTTTTACGAATAAGGTAGTGCCTACCAGAGCGGATTTATAGATACTTACTGTGACTTTTTTTTTTTGGATGGGAAATCAGCTTATGACTTCCCCCGCTCTAGGCGGAGCGGGGGGGGCATGTCAGACTTTTACTGACTAAAACCCACCCATGTTCCGTCTATTGCCCTTTGCGTTCCGGGGCCGCGGTATCTCTTTCGAACAACTCGCAACACTTAAGCAGTGACTTGCCCTAGATATTTTTCTGGACTCTTTGATTAGTTATTGATGATATCTTAGTCTTGTTAGTACCTATAAGAAATCATCAATACCACACACACACATACAGATAAACTGAAAATCTTTACTAATATTATAAAAGCGAAAGTGAGTTTGTTTGTTACGTCCCTACGCCTAAATGGCAAAACCGATTTCGATGAATTTTGGCACTGAGATAGTTGGGACCCTGGAGACGGACATAGGCTATTTTTTGTGAGAAAAATATTTTTTTTTAGATCATCACGCGATCTAAAGTTAGCGTTAGCCCAAACTGTGCCACGCGGACGAACTCGCGGGTGGAAGCTAGTACAGATATAAAAGCAAAAAGTCCTGATAAATAATAAATCAATATCTACAAATATTTTGCAAGAAGTGCGGTGAACTGATTGCATAGTAATTGGGTAATACTTGGGTAATTTAGTAAAGGAGAAATTAGTTCTTATTAGAAATTAAACTGTTTTTCTGTCAAAAATCAACAGGCTATGAATAAGTAGCTGTTACCTAAATAGTCGATCTAGAAATCTAAAATCTGATGTGCAATGCAATCTGACAAGCTTAGAACCTAACATTAAAAATTCAGCTGAAATATATAAAATTCTCGTGTCACAATGTTCGTTCTCATACTCCTCCAAAACGGCTCTACAGATTCTTATGATTTTTTTTATGCATTTTCAGTAAGTCTCAGAATCGGCTACTATCTATCTTTCAAAGCCCTCTTTCAGTAAAGGAGCTGAGCTGCGGATGAAACCGCTGAGCAAAGCTAGTTATTTTTAAATTTGAATCGGGTAATTTACCAAGTTTTACTATTTATCTCATATCCAGCCGCAATAACTTCAGTTTATTATTGATCGTGAAATTTCGGAAACTCAAAATAAATAGTACCTAATGGTAAACATGGTAAATATTCCGCTTCAAATATTATAAAAAATACAGCTGTTTTCTTCAAAAGTGTAATAGAGAGAAAAGTGTAAGAGTCTCTCTACACAGTCAAAATGTATGGGACAACTACTTACTTATTATTTTTTCTAATTACCTACCAACAATTTTCTATGTTGGGATCATGATGTCTTGGATACCGGTTAACCGTTTGTGTATCCGATGTTCCACCCTATATTGGCTAGAGTTTGGTATGAGTCGATGACATACCTTTTGAACCAAATTTTCTGTAGCGGCCATCTTGAGCCCGTAGTCATTTTATGATCATCGTGATCTCTGATTTCTCGTACCTAAATACGTCGATGGTATAATAAGAAACATTCTCGTTTCACTCATTATAAGTATTGCCAATATTTTTTTCTAGAATTTATTCGTATTTAAGGATGATACCATAGACAGAAAGTTTTTTAATATTTCTATGGATAGATAATACTCATTCGTCTCATTGACGTCTCTCAACAGTCCTAACTAAATGTCCTAAAGTTAAATAATTTTGATTGAAAATCGTCGTTTTTCGGGACGTTTACGGTCTCTGGGTCCTTTATTTCATCGCGTCATTCCATGGCAACATAACCATGGTATATGCACATTCTGGTAGCACAGAACACACATCTTTTTAAACGTCACTTCCGAATTGTATGAGTATAATGCCCTTGACAAGAGAAAGTGTCCCGACAGATGCGTAACTCTCTCCTAATTAAGTATATTGTGGTTGGTTTGTTTGCCGGCATTAATGTCTCTTGTTAATTTTGGCAATATATATAATTGTTAGCTTCAAGTATATATGTATAGATCGCTTTCTTTTAATTATGGGCCTTATTTTACTCGTTTTATAAGTTATAGGTTTGTGGTTGGTGGCTTAAAATAGATTGTAGAAGTTTATATTGTTTCAAGGCAGTGATAAACTGTCTTGAACATAACATAACTTCACGCCTGTAAGCCCCAAAGGGTTAGGCAAAGGTTTAGCTATTAGTGCACTACGTTTTGCCGGTTATGTTTAAGTGCCGTGTAATAAGAGGCGAGTCTATGGCCATCCACACAAATCCCGACTCCGTAGCTGCTACCTACAAATTCCTGTTGGAAAAGCTTTGCCCAACTGTCCAGAGCTGGTTGCTCTGGAATACTAAAAGCTAGGGATATTTTGGAACCACATTATGTTTGGAAGCTTTTTGAAGGGTTGGCCAAAAAGGGAATGCAGTAAATGAAATGAAGAGGTGGGAGACGTTAGGTATAAGAAATATATGGGAAATCATCAAATAATTTATCTCGCTCTGGGAGGAACGGGGGGAGTGTCAGACTTGTACTGACTAAAACCCACCCATGTTCCTTCTCTTGCCCTTTATGTTCCGGGGCCGCGGTATCTCGTTCGAATAACTCGCAACCCCGGCAGGCGGTCGCCCTGGAAGGCCCCTCTGCTTTGCTGACATATCTTTGAGGCGCGCTTGGAACACTAACGCGCCGTCGACACGGCTTGTCGTCAATAGACGGACGGACGGTAAGCTACCTATTACTCACCGTCCACAGGCCCGCATCTACGATGGCCGGGAGTCGTTTGGTTTGGTTGTTAATGGCAAAATCTTCTTGAGAACTAGTCATTAAAATCTAAATAGAACACCTTATAGAAGTAGATACTAATTTAACATACAACTAGTCATGTCCTGGTTTTTAACCTCACCAATTTGTTAATCACCGTCTCCTTTAGCAACGCTTTAAGATGTAACAATGAGAAGGCGATAGTCTATGGTGCTCGTTGATCGACGTAATACAATCGACTACTTTTTTACCGGTCCGTAGCTCGTGCCGACACCGACTGTCTTCCGGTACTGGCAGTGACTGAAGTGTTCGAGGATTTATTATATTTAGTTATTCAAAAAAAGAAGTTCAAAATCATTATTATTTATTTACAGACATATCCAATACGATGCTATATAAGTCACCAAATAATACACCATACAACAAAAAAAGATGTTAATTAAATTAAAAATAAATTAATACTAATCTAAATTAAACATGGCAAAAGCATTAGGTATATGATCAAAATTAAACTTATAACGAGTCATCATTACGGGAGGTGACAGGAGGTGTGTGGAGGACCTCTCTCCATTACGATCTGTGTCCTATGAAGAAATCTCGGCAAGTTTTTCCCAAATATGTCTTCCGATAATGTTATTATATTAATAACCCGAGGGGCTCGAGAAATTATAAAATTCATTTTAAATACTGTATGTGTTCTCTAATTATACTTTAAAAGTCTGTTATAGATTAGAAAAGGGCAGAATGACTATTATTATGAAATTAATCATCCTACCTTAAATTCCAATGGCATTATTAATCACACCCATGATAAGAGTAAAATGCCCCAAGTTGCATATTTTCATTTAATTTTCTACCACTGAAACCAGCTATAGTACGGCCAACGAGAAGCGATACGAAAGGTCATTAACCTAAAGAACAACTGTGGCGTTAACAATCTAATATTTAGCTCTTTCCATCTTGTGCCTTTGTCGTAATGTCTCGTTCTCCCGGCAAAAACATGACAACGTTAAGACGGGTTCGCCAACATTCGGGCGGCCATTTTAGATGGGGTTTTAGCATGGGTTTTGTTTACATTTGGTATCGCTTCTCGTTGGCCGTACTTATAGAACTTCCTTTTCAGTTTATTAATGTTAATGGCCAGTTTTAACTGTTTTAATTTTAATTAATTCGTGAATTTTTCTGCTGATCGTTTTTCTGCAGTGAGTATTAAGCACTCACCTGTACACCCTTTGTCAGCATCTGTCGTCAGAGTTTTTGTGTAGTTCCGTTAATTTCTCCAGTTTTTTTGTAGCATCACATTGTTCTCTCCACGCTAGCGGACGGGCGGACAGGTAGACAGACGAACTGTTGGCTTTAGATGCGGTCAAACGGTGACCTGCCATAGACACAGGGATGGAAATAGAACATTGAGTCAGCAAGGAGTCTAGACGTTATGAACGAAGTTGGTATTGGGGCTGTTCTCTGTCTATTTTTATTTCACTTTGTGTTATCGTGAACGTGAGTCATTCGTTCTGAATATGATTATCAGATTAAGGGAAATTGTCAGTTCATTCCTATGAAAACCTATCTCGGTAAGGTATTGTATTGGCCTAGTGGTTACAAACACCACTGCTGAGTAAAACATCCTGGGTTCGATTCACAGCTCGGGCTAATGGTTATTGAGTTTTCCCATCATGAATTTTCAGTAGCTTCCTATAAAGTTACTGGATTTGTGTCTAGCTGATGGCAATAGGGTCGCCCCCTATTACATGGGACTCTGCCTAACCCTGGCGTTATGGTATTGTATTTATCAAGTGTCCGACAACTATGGATGAAGAACACATACTGCGTCGACCCCAAATAAATTGATCCTGCAGTGTGCTTACTGAGGAATTTATTTAAGAGATTTTCCCTGAGTCATGTGATTTACGCTGAGATAAGTTACGATTAATTTATTTAAGTAGTAGTACAACAGCAAGGTTTCGTTAAGTTAACCCCGAGTGAGTAATTTTTGTATACGAAATCGCATACACCAGTTGTAAATACCGCCGATTCTTTTAAATAGAATCAATATAAATGAATTCACACTCCACAAAATTTTTCTTATTTTCTATTGCACACAAAATAAAATGTAGATTTACAGGGCAGGAGAGGTATACCTCATATGAGGAGGCTTTTGCTCAGCACTTCAGCAGGGCAATACAAGGACAAATTAAAAAAAAATCTTTGCAATAATATATCTTATGTATAGACGCCTGCACATCAAGCTACTACAATCTGTCAGATTTCTTTGATAGATTTTCGACTTTATTTCTGAAGTATTAGGTTCAAGGTTCATTGGAAAAAATTGACAGCTTCGGGTAGCTTGACCTGCTGGCGTCTGTACAATGACGAGCTTACCCTACCTACTGTCAAAAGCGTCCAAGCACTCAGGTGGGCTGATCCTCATCTGGCAGTACAGAAACGCAGTTTTTCACACTCTCATTCTGTTTTGCCCATCAGAACCGTCATTTGCAGCACGAACTAGAGCGCACTGCCGAATTCCCGGGGTACAACCCTAAGAGGGAAATAGCGTGCTTTCCTATTAATTAATCAACCAGATAATAAAAAGTAAAATAAATAAAACCATAGATCGTAGAAGAGCAACTGGCCATAACCTCACTTTTTTGTCTATGGCACGGGCCAACAGGATATCGACTATTTGAGATACTTTTTGTTACTTCCTACAATTAATTTTAAATGTTCTTTTAGTTTGAAACAGGATATAGTTAACGTTTTGTTCGTTTTAAAATATTCAAATGTTGGATAGTAATGAAATTGAATCTTCCAAGTGAACCAAAGGGCTCCTTCAGTTTTTTCTGAGTGCAGATATCAAGGCGCAGAAATAAAAAGGTTGATCGTATGACCCCCTGTTTTTGAATCAGCTGGTAAAGGAGAATATAGTTAGGGAAATGCGTAGTAAATGATGAGGGTTCATGTTCTAAAATGGACTAAGCACGGTTGATGGTACTCGATCAAAACTGATTCAAAACTTTTGCGACACAAGTCTTTGATAAAACGGACAAAAGTTTTGTCCACCACAGACAAATACAAAAACATAATAAATAGTTTTTTTTGGGATGAGAAATCATCGAGTAGTGTCAGACTTTTACTGACTAAAACCCACCCATGTTCCTTTTTTTGCGCTTTATGTTCCGAGTCCACGGTATCTCTTGATTAACCCGCAACCCCGCCGGGCGGTGGCCCAGGCTGGCTCCTCTGCTTTGTTGACATCGCTTTGATTCGCGCGTGGAACACGAAAGCACCAACGACACGGCATAATGTATAGTTAAAGTAATTTCACTTTTGTTTCTATTTCTCAGCAGGCTAGGAGCAGATGGTAGCTGACTGAGGTGACTGTTCCCTGTTATCACAGATCGTCTACCAGCTATCTAACTCTAGTTATAATTACACATCTTTGACATAACTGCGGTAAGCGGTAACGTAAAGGTGGACGAGTGACGCATGCGCACGCGCACGAGATGTAACGTTGTAATTATAGAGAGACTGCGCGGTCAATGTCGCGGTGAGTCACTGGCGTAAGCTGTGAGCGGTAGCGGGTAGGAAGTTTGTTGTGGCTGTGATGAGCTGAATTGAAGTGTTTTCAACACAAAGGTTATAAGCTCTTTATGACATGTGTCCTTGGTTATTATTATTTTTTCGGGTCGGAAATCAACAAATGACTTCTCTCGCTATTGTCAGACTTCTACAGACTAAAACCCATCCATGTTCCTTTTATTGCCGTTTGGGATCCGGGGCAGCGGTATCGTTTTCATACTAACTCGCAGCCCCGGCAGGCAAATTTTGGTACCATAACATCACGCCTGTGGTTCCAGAAAGGTTAGCCAGAGTTTTACCTTAAATAAATCCAGATTTTTAAAGTTTACTTATATTTTAATAATTTATGTTGACAAGACATGAAAAAACATAAAATTTGAGTACTAACGTATTTATTTATTTAACTATTTATGTACACACAGTAAACCAGACAGGATAAAAACATTTAACATTTGAGTACAAAGGTACGTACTGCTTATTTCTTAAGATTTTTTTTCCAGCAGACCTGCGCGAAGAGATATAAGAAAGAAATGTAGACGATAGTGTGTGAGAGTACAGATGGAGATAGAGAGAGTACAGAGAGTAAAGTTATGTTTTAGTCCCATGTAATATAGGGTAAAAATATTGTCATCAACCAGACGCAATTCTGCTACAGATAAATTGATTGGTGGAAATATCCAATTTTACGCAATCGTATAGTATGTCATATACCATAGATATTTCTGCAGTAAGGAATGCTAGCAAAAATGGCAACTGTCTAAGCTGAACTTAAGCGCAGGTATGACGAAAATATTACAATACAAAAGCAGTATATATTTTCAAGCACTGTCCTGATGTCAATAATGCAATGCAACTCACGTACAAAGTTAGAACATTATTCCAGTTACGTTGTTATGCCATTACCCGCTATACTCTCATCCCTTGGCCAGTGTTGTGCAGCCTCACCGACACACAGACAGACAGACGCGAGATGCGCGCGCTGCCTGCGAAGCAGCTGACCGATGAGCGACCGCGACGCACTAGTCTTGATACTTGCATAGTTTTTAACAGAGCCCTCATTGAATACTTACCTGAGAGAGGACAGAAGAAGTGTTGGTAGTTAAATTGGTGGATGACATTTATAAGATCGCGGGTAAGACTCGCTAGAGACTTGTGTAGACATGGGAAGAACCAAAGGGCTGCCGAAGATGATGATGATGATAAAATATTTTTTAACCGAGTGACCCAGTAGTAGAGTAATATTTTCGCCAATCGTGTTATCGCGCAGTTTGTATAACTGGCAGTAAAATATTAATCATAGAAAGAATATCAATTGAAGGAAATTCACTGCTCTGTCTAGATTAAGATGGAATTGCAACTAATAAGATTGAATTGAACATGGATGGGTTTTAGTCAGTAAGTCTGACATCAGAAAAAAATTGCAGTTAGTGAAGTTAATTTCATAATTCTTTTACAACTGATAAAGGATTTCACAAGCCAAGTATCAAAACTCTTTATTCCATCGACCTGCGCACGCGCCGCGGCAGATGTTCGCAGCATCTGTCGGCGCACACAGACGCGCCTCTCATCTCGTCGCACGCGCACGTCCGCAACAACCTGCTGCCCAGCTGATCGCTACCTGGCGGAGTGGCGGTTTTTTAACCTTTTTTGTTGACGAGGATTTGTTTGTCCGAATCGGGATGATGGACTATGAATTTAATGGGTTTTTTAAGGTTCTTATAAGAGTGATTATGTTTAAGTGTTCTAGTAGTATCTTTGTTGTTTTGCAATCAGTCGTGGAAGTTAAACTTGTAAGAATATTCTAGTTGGAATTCTACTTCCTTTTTATTTGTATATCCTATTTGGATGAAATTTGGCACACGGATTTTTCAGAGGATATTTTTTTGCAGGTAGTACGATCCCTTGGGTCAATTATCAAACTCCATCTGAGCTTAGCGCCGGGCATAAGTTAGTCTTCAATAACCTAAGAAATATTTCCAAAAAAATTAAAATCAATGTAAGTCTTTTCTTGCATTCACTTTCAAATCATTCCTCAAACAATCCATACATCTTTTCTTTGGCCTTCCTCCTTCCTCCCAGTCCATCAACATGCATATCCATCATTGAGTCACATGTGTTTCATGTGTCCTCATTACATATCTGTAGAAAAACATGAGTAATTCCCTATTATAGGTAAAAAGTCACCGTCAAAGGGTGGCTTGCCAGAGCCTCTGCCTGCCGGGGTTGCGGGTTGTTCGAAAGAGATACCGCGGCCTCAGAACGTAAAGGGCAAAAGAAGAAACATGGGTGGGTTTTAGTCAGTACAAGTCTGACATGCCCTCCCGCTCCGCCCAGAGAGGGGGAAGTCATTGGATGATTTCCCACTCGAAAAAAAAAAAAAAAAAAAGGGTTTCGCAGCCATCACCAATAACATTTTATCAGTGTGTTCCAAATGTCAAATCTTAATTTCTTTTTGGAGTCCCTAAGACCGTGTATATACAGCCAGTGTCATAACTTAGTATGCTCTACAGAGAAAAGTTTACACTGGTTGAGTCATCCAGAATTATACAATACACCTTTAAATCCTTGTCCTTCGCAACCCTTTATGGAGAACCAGCTTACAAATAATCTGTAAGTAAAAATCGACGTTAATTCATGTCAATGTTTTAGTTAACTTTACACCTGGAATATATATTACGAAATGCACCTGTTGTTTGTCAAAAACTACCGTATTTGACCCAGAGACCTTAATTTGACCATAGTGACTAAAATTACTCCAAAAAGTTACAATGTCCTTCGTTTTTATTTTTAATCAGCTTTTTATGGTGATCGAAATTTAAAATTCATAAAGGACGACATTTATTTTTTTATGGCTTTTATTCCTTAATTATGTGTTTCTGACACAGACAGTATTTTGTTTTTTTTTTTTTCGCGATTGAACGGAAATGGTAGTAAAGACTAATGAGGTTTCATTTACAATAATGATATAATTATCATTTTTATTAAATCGATAATTGTTCGCGCTTTGGTGAAATGCTCTTTGTGATAAAAACAATTACTTGCAAGCTGGTGCTGCCATTTCTGGAAACAAATAATTCAAGGTAGATTGCTATCCCGTTTTCGGGGTATAAGACCTCGAAAACGACAAGTAACAATCACTTGAAAAAATATTATAAACCTATAACAACCCTCATTATCGGTAAAAAATCATATTCGGTATTATTCATATAAATTTAAAACTAATAGGCAATTAAAAATAAATCTGTCAGTAGTCTATACCTACAGAACATTAAATATGATTTGTTATGCAAATTGCTAATTAAGGATCTTAGTTAAAAACTTCCAAGAAAACGAATCACCAAATCAATTAGAAAATAACAAAACATCAAAGACAAATTAGAAAACAAAAACAAAACACCATCAACAATAATGTGGCAACGCAAAATCCAATAATCCCAATACACAACGTCCCTAGCCCCTAGTGTTGGGTCATCGTCCGGGAAATCCGTATGAGCGGCAGGTGGGCGGCACACGGCACACGGCAGCTGCGGGATTTAACTGCCCATCACTATCTGCTAGTATCTAGCCGATGGGGGAGTCCTTCTGGCGGTTACGACCAGGAATCTTGTACAAATGTCAAAGTTTATCGGACGACTTTTTCTGAATAAAGGGTTTTTGTGTCAGAAATGGTTTTGTCGGATGACGTTGTTGGCTCCAAAAATACTAATGATGTATAGTTTGACCATCATCCTTTTTTTCTCAAATTGATTTCGTCTCCAGTACCGTGTATCTACTGGTATCCGTGGCGTCTGCCAATCTGACTGTACTTAGTATATCTCAGCCATCTTACTAGAAGTTACAAGTTACATCTATAGGCACTTTTGCATCGTCTAGGAGTAGGTCATTAAGTTGCGAGTTTCAAAACGAATGGATATTTCGTTAAGAGGAGAATGGGCAAGAAACTTAATGGAACTGTCCATCCTTACTTAATACATATCCTTACTAATATTATAAAAGTGAAAGTGAGTTTGTTTGTTTGTTACGTCTTCACGCCTAAATGGCAAAACCGATTTTGATGAATTTTAGTACAGAGGTAGTTGAAACCCTCGGAGACGGACGGTTACTTTTTGTCTCTTTCTAACCCTTCCCTAAAATAGGGGGTGGAAGTTTGTATGGAGCATTCCGCAATTTTCAAGGTAGGAAGCTAAAAATTGTTATGCGGACTATTCGTCGCTAACAAAAACATCGTGCTTCATTTGTTTTGGAAATCATCTCCCAACCCCTAGTCAAAAATAAACATAAAGCATGATACACTGGTTACCAATAAATACATGGGCTATTGAATAACTAAGTAGTTTATAAATAAAATAGGTCATGGTATTTATTATTTATAGTAAGTATTTCCTTATCCTCTGAGCGAAAGAGCAAAGTTCTCTAGTTGACGCAATCACTCCATACGACTCTGACAAATTATCTAAAAACATGAATTACTTAATGCACAAGTATCTATGTTCCTACTGTGTTGTTGTGTTGTGTTCTGTTACTACTAAAAGCAAAAAAAAACAAGAAAAATAGGTTTTATAAGTTGCACTTAAAAGAAAAAAAATAACCTTGATTTAAATAAAAAGTTATACTTTTCTAAAAGCTTGACGTTGTAGGCGTAAGTTGTGGGGGTCGTTTAGGCAAAGCTTGATCTGATACTGGTATTCATTTGCAAAGTTGAAACAAGGCTATGCAGACAATGAAGGCATCAATAAACATTAGCGACGTAGTTTAAAGCATTTAAAGGAGCTTGTTGACAATAATACGTTAATCACAGCCCTTTTTTATTTTAAAATGAAGCTTTTAGAATTAAACTAATTTATAAACAGACAGGCCGTGTCGATGAAGCGTTTGTGCTCCACACGCGTCTCAAAGCGATGTCAGCAAAGTAGAAGGGTCTGCCAGAGCCACTGCCTGCCGGGGTTGTCTTGCGGGTTGTCCGAAAGACATACCGTGGCCCCGGAACATAAAGAGCATAAGAAGGAACATGTCAACAAGTCCGAATTTCCCCTCCGCTCCGCCCAGAGCGGGGGAAGTTATTTGATGATTTACCATCCGTAAAAAACACTACAGTTTTGCCTATAGCAATATGCCACATCCAATACATAGGTTTCATTCAATCTCTCAAACTCAAAATCTACGCAAAAGGGGATCTGCTCTCGAAACACTAAATCTATAGTTTCGACCAAAGTTACACACGTATTACTTATATGGACATTAGATTAATTAGGTGCTTGAACTAAAAATTAATGAAAACTGGATTAGACAGTTCGTTTTGTAGTAGCAAATTACTTTCGAACGGGTCCGTATCTTCCTTGGACGACTTAGAGTAGACCACCAGCTCCAATCATACAATGAACCGTAACCACAACAATTAATTACTAAATTCGTATTATTGTGCGTACGCGCATGACTCAGAGTCTGCGAAGGGGAGATTAAAACAACAATATTCAAAGCATTCCGAACGCCCGTGACAGACAGACGTGTGACTCACGAGTACTTGTGAATCATTTTATTGTCTGCACTTTTATAATGTTTAATTACAATATAATGCGAACTTAAAAATGGCAAATTGTTTGTAGGTTTTTCACCTTTTGCTACCGTTTCTATTGATGGATTACTATATATTGTGTTGTTCTTTCGTTTTTATGTATCAAGAGTTTTTCGGAAAACCTATTGTAAATATACACTTTCGTCCTATTCTTATACTTTCTTGCATTGGCTATCCTATCACAATATCTAGGAGCTCGTTGTTAAATAATGACAGTCGCTCGGGCTGATCTTTATTTTGCCATTTGTAATCCGGGACCGCGGTATCTCTTTTGAACCAACCCGCGGCCTTCGACAGGCAAGGACTTGTCCTCAAGCAATGGATAGCAGGTTTACCCTAGATGCTGCGGCTACAGATCTAAGCACTTTTAGAATAGATTTTGAAGCAGAATTTTGTTTCGAAAACTTTTCTGGTTTCGGATTGAGATTGACTATGACTAACTTAGTGCTGTGCTGATTGGTAACCTAGGCAACTATAGATTTTGGCTTAGGAGTTGCAATAGTTAGGGGCAGTGTTGGTCTTCCAATATTGGCCGAGTCCTTTATTGTTATTTAGACCTCGTTCTTAGACCAATTTAGTGTAATGTATGTTACGTTGATTTTTTATTTTGTTTTGTCGAGGTTTTTTTTATTTCTGTTTATTTTATTCCGAAATCTGAATAACAATGGATAGCTGAACAGACACGGCCAACACAACCCTCTTTCTTTTTGGGGGACTGTCAGAATTTTACTGACTAAAACCCACCCACGTTACTTCTTTTGCCCTTTATGTTCCGGGGCCCCAGTATCTCATTCATACAGCCAGCAGGAGGCAGGAGGTGGCCCTGGCAGGCCCCTCTGCTTTGCTAACATATTTTTGAGACGCGCCTGGAACATAAACTAGCTTCCTATAGTTAATATGCTTATCGAACGATGCAAAATCGACTAAGAACTACAATTGATTGGTAATACAAATCGCCATACAATAAAAAGTCCAAGCATATAACAACTGCGTATCGCTTTCAATAAAAACTAGAGGTTTAGTATAAAGAAACGTGAGACAATGGTGATTGAATCTTATTAGATTCTTACTGATCTATGGCGCGGATCCGAAGAATGTTATCATTTGCATTGTTGTAGTTAAATTGTATGCATTACTTGGATTGAGAATTTTAAAACTGGTTGATGGGTAACTAATTCCATAACTGGATGATTAAGATATAGATAGACTTGGTAATAGATGAGTCGCTGACGCATTCTAAGCGTTTTGTGTCTCTACAGAACGCCTTTCAACAGGGATAATATGGCCTAAACAGTTACTGAACTCAATTGACATTCGGGTTTTTTTTTTGCATTTTCTTAATGGCTTATAGAAAGTTGCTTTGTCTTGTTCCTCGAAATTAATTAACAAAGCTTACTTGCAAGAAGTAAAAAAATAACCAAAACGGACTGCATGGTAACTATTGTAGATTAAGATTTCGTGCTTTCTTTGTTTACATTTTTACGATAATATATAGGCTTTCCACCAAAAAGAACAGCAACACAATAACACCTAAATTCCGACATAATCGACTTCATTTAGTCGACTATTTTACCGATTACAGCGTAAAACATTCAATAAAAACGTCCGAGACTCCGAGACACCGAGACTCGGGAGACAATACAATCTCATTTGAATCTCATGAGCGAACGCAAGGTGTTGCGCACGCGCGCACCTGCGATGTCAATGCACCTCGTTACACCACGAGATTGATATTATAAGGATTATTTCATTGAAGCAGGTTTTTAAAGATATGTTTTTGTTAATTATACTGCTGTTATTACGTAAGGTCCATTGATGGAACTTGTATTTTAATTGCATGGCAACATCCATTTCTTTGTCTTAAATTTGATACTCATGACATTCTGGTTTTTAAATACCATGTAATCCCTGCAGACGCCTCCGGAGACGCTGCGGGCATCGGACGCCGCGAGACGATTCCCGGCCACCGTAGATGCGGGTCTGTGGACGGTCTGCAATGGTTAGTTCACCGACCGTTCGTCTATTGACGACAGGCCGTTTGGAAGGCGCGTTCGTGTTCTAAGTGCGCCTCAAAAAGATGTCAGCAAAGCAGGGGGATCTGCCGGGGTTACGGGTTGTTCTAAAGAGATACCGTGGCCCCGGCACATAAAGGGCAAAAGAAGGAACATGGGTGGGTTTTTTTAGAACAGCGGGGGAAGTTATTCTAACATTTCCCATTTGAAATAAGAGTACTATTGATAAGGAAATATGGATAAAACTGAAATGTTAATTAATACGGAAATAATACGGATTTGGTTGTCAGAAAGTACAATGTTTGGAACTAACCGTGAGCAAGTTTTTTTTGACGTTGAGGTGCCGTGTGGGTTTGTTGGTTTTTTGAGGTTATTTCCCTTTGAATCCAGTTATCCCTTATATGTCTGTGTTGTGTTAGTTATTATTAACTTTGAATAGGTGAGTTAACTATATTTATTGTTGGCCAGTACGGCCATGGATGGAGATGAGCGCTTGAAACCCCCTGATAAGGGGGGTGGTGAGTACGAATTTGTGATGGAGACTGAAGGTTTTCCGGCTTCTGCAGCTTCACAAACTCCTTCTCGGAAAAGAAATGCTGACAATTTGACTACTGAACCACCGTCCAAACGTACCATTACTGACCCAGAGAGTGGTATTGGATCAGAATCCAGTATCTATAAACACCCATCTTTAGACATAAATTGCCGTAAATATGACACTGATGACTTTGGTCCATTTATTGTACATGTGTCCCGCATTACTGATTCCCCGAATTCCAGTGTGAGCTTAAAACCTATTCGATTGGGGTCGTTCCTGGTTGAAGGTGGCGTACAACACATTAAAAAAGACGGCATTAAGCAGATTGGTCGTAATAGGTTGTCGGTGGAGTTTGGCTCCGCTAACGCAGCTAACGAGTTTCTTGACCACGGACTTTTGATCAAGCATAAACTTAAGGCAGAAATCCCGTCATACAATGTTTCCCGATTAGGTTTGGTTCGTGGTGTTCCTACAGATTGGTCTATGGAGGAATTTGTTAATGCCACCGAATACAAAGAAGGACATGGAAAGATTCTGAAAGCTCGCCGTCTAAATCGCAAGGTCAGAAAGGAAGATGGTTCTCCTGCTTGGTTGCCTACACAGTCGGTCGTGTTGACATTTGAGGGCCAATCCCTCCCAAAGAAGATATTCGCCTTCTACACCTCTTTGATAGTCGAGGTTTATCAACTTCCTACCATCCAATGTAGGAAGTGCCTTAGGTTTGGCCATGTCCAGAATGCTTGCCGTTCAAATGCCCGTTGTTACAAATGTGGACAGTCACACTCTGGTGATACATGTAACATTCCCTCTGACAATGTCAGGTGTCTTCTGTGTACTGGGAGACACCTTGCAACTGACCCGTCATGCCCCGAATTTGACAGACAAAAAAGAATAAAAAAAACAATGTCTGAGCAATGTATCTCATACATGGAGGCTTCTGCGCAGGAACCTTCTATAAGACGGGCCTACTCTGACGTCGCTAAAACTATGTTTTCGCAAACTCTGCCTCAATCAGTAAATTCCCCATCTTACTACGCAACTCCCGAAACTACTCCGCAAAAGAAATCTTATCGCAAAACTGTAGTAACTCCTGCCCGCCCGAGGACTCCCCTCCCGGAGGGCTACAATCGTCATGCTCACAATGACATTATTAGAGAACCAACATCATCTCTTACCAATGGCTGTGGTTTGAGTAGCTCTCATGCACGGCCAAATGAAAACCTTCCAGAACTGTTAGTTATGCTTATAACAAATATCCTCGCTAAATTTAGCGAAGTGTTACCGTACGACGCTGCCCCTTTACTTGTCAGACTCGCTGAAATTGTATCCAATGGCTTCCCCGGGCTTAACCCGAATTCTTCAGTGGAACAGTAGAAGTATTGTCCCTAAAAAACCGGATTTATTTAATTTAATTAATGCTCATTCTGTTTCTGTTGCGGCCATCTCTGAGACATGGTTGAGGCCTGGGTCCCGCTTTAGGGTCCCGGGGTTTGCCTGTCTACGGGATGATCGTGATGATGGTAGGGCAGGATGTGCATTGCTGATTAAAAGATCCTATCCGTTTTCTGTTATCCCTCTTCCTCCTCATTCCCAAGAAATTAACGCTGTTGCGGCTTGCATAGGTAATATTAATTTTATCTCAATTTATATCCCTGATCCTAAACTCTCCCTGATTCCTGACCTTTCTACAATTTTATTTTCAGTCCCTTCTCCACTTATTATTTTAGGAGACTTCAACTCCCACCACAGTTCCTGGGGATCATATTATACAGACTCTTTTTCCCCCTGGTTAGTGGACCTCTTTGACGACATTAATGTATGCGTCATAAATGATGGCTCTCCTACCCGTCGTGTATATCCCGGTCAAAACCCGAAATCGGCAGTTGATATTTCAGCGTGCTCTCCAGAACTTTCATGTCTATTAAATTGGAACACATTACCCCACTCTTTTGGCAGCGATCATTTCCCTATTATTATATCAAAACCTTCCTCGGTAGTCCCAATCCCTGCTCCCCAACCTCTCCTAAAACATAAAATACAAGAAGCTGATTGGGAAAAATTTTCTTTTTATGTTGAGCGTAATACAACCAATTTGGACCAAAACCCTTCTTCCCAAAATTACTTACACTTTCGTAATACACTGATTGAAGCTGCCAACTTATTCATCCCCAGGAAAAAGCTTTATACTTCTAAACTTGCCTCACCTCCTTGGTGGGATTCTGAATGCACCTCTGCTGTAAAAAAAAGAAATAGTGCTGAGGACGTCTTCAACGCATCCTTGAGCCTCGATGATTTTAGAATTTTACAAAAAGTTACTGCCTGTACTAAAAGACTTCTTTCTAAAAGGAAGAAGAGAGGATGGAGCGGGTTTTGTGAGAGTTTGTCCCCCAGAACTCCCCCGTCACTTGTATGGAGAAATATAAAACGGTTTAGGGGTTCGTTGAAGCCTGACTCTCTTCACTCTTACGATTCTTCGGTTTGGCTGGAGGACTTTGCAGACAGCCTAGCCCCTCCTTCTGTCCCCTGTGATTTCCCTTTTTCTGTATCCTCTTGTATTTTAACTTCCTTTGATGAAAAGTTTTCTTTCGACGAATTGAATACGGCACTTACAGGGTTGAGAGATACCTCTCCAGGTGAAGATGGTATCCCATACAGTTTTATTACAAAATTGAACACATCTAGTCTTCAGTATCTTTTGGACATCCTGAACGACATTTTTATTACGGGAGAAATACCTGATGACTGGAAATGCCAAATTATTATACCTATTCTTAAACCACATAAGGATGCAGGCAAGGCTAGCTCATATAGACCAATTGCTCTTTCATCAACTTTAAGTAAAATTCTAGAGCATCTGATTAAAAATCGCCTAGAATGGTTTTTGGAAAGTAGTGAGTCTCTGGCAAAGAGTCAATTTGGTTTTCGTAAAGGCAAAAGCACAATGGATAGTCTGAATATACTTACGACTGATATACGTCTCTCCTTGTCCAAAAAAGAACACCTTGTGGGATGTTTTTTAGATGTCTCAGCTGCCTATGACAGTGTCATTATTCCGGTGCTCAGAGCAAAAATGCTAGAGCTGAGTGTTCCAGTGAGAATCGTACACTATATCTGTCAACTTTTTATGGGCAGAACTATCAAAATACGAAACGGCGGCTTCCTCCTTCTACCTAGAACTCTATGGCAGGGCATCCCGCAGGGATCAGTATTGAGCCCCTTACTGTACAGCATTTATACTTATGACCTTGAGCAGTCAGTCCTTCCCTTTTGTAATATCCTGCAATATGCAGATGATATCGCCTTGTATGCATCTTCTGATTGCATTGATACAGCATCATCTAAAATAAATGAGGCATTAAGTTACCTAAGTGTCTGGTTAGACGAACATGGCCTTTCATTATCCCCATCTAAAAGTACAGTCGTTGTTTTTTCCCGGTCAAGATGCACTCCATTTGCAAACGTCACATATGAAGGACACGTCATCTCTAATGAACCTTTTGCCAAATTTCTTGGAGTTTTCCTAGACTCCAAAATGACTGGTGTCCCTCATCTAAATTATGTAGTTAACAAATGTGAAAAAGGTATTAACGTCCTTCGTGCTCTTTCAGGTGTTTGGTGGGGTTCCCATCCATATAACCAAAAACTCATTTATAATGCTCTTATTCGCAGTTGTATTGACTATGGTTCCTTCATTTTGGAACCCTGTAATAAAACAGCCCTAAAGAAATTTGACAGCATACAGACTAAATGCCTACGTATTATTCTTGGTGCTATGAAATCTTCACCAAAAAATGCCCTTCAAGTGGAATGCTTAGATCCTCCACTATTCCTCCGCAGACAATATCTGTCTGATAGATACATCTTTAGGGTTATGTCATGTTCGTCTCATCCACTTATTCCTCGTCTAGAGAGTCTTTCTGAGGAGGTAGCAAATAATCGATATTGGCATCATAAGGAAACCCCCAAAATTATTAAGAGTTTTTTAAAAATTAAAAATCTTTCTGCGCCTGTTCATAGTTGTAATATCAACTCTTTATTCCAAACTAATTATTCTTCGCTTGTATTTACTCCTAGGGTTATTTTGAACTTTGGAATTGGAAAAGATGACCCTGCAGCTAATCAAAACTTCACCAGACTTCTATCCGATTGGCAAGACTGGATACCGGTGTTCACTGATGCCTCCAAATTAACCTCTGATGACAATGTTGGAGCTGCGGTTTGGATTCCAAGTTTCAGAGTGACTTTATCATTTAAATGCCCTTCTCAGACATCTGTGTTCACAGGTGAAGCTGTTGCCTTATATGAAGCACTTCTATTTGCCAATTCTCATGGTTTCCCCAAAACTATTATTTTTACAGATAGTAGAAGCTGCTTACAAAAACTCTGCAGCAACTTATTCAAAATGAAAATTAAGCTCCCTCTTATTTTCAAAATTAAAGAGTTATTGTTTAGTTGTAGTCAAAAAGGTCTAGATGTAGTCCTGGCTTGGATTCCTGGGCACTCTGGTATTACAGGTAATGAGGCGGTGGATTCTTGGGCTAAAGATGCTACAAAAACCGGATTAGATAAACACACTGAAATATACCACACAGATTTGTCACCTTTAGCAAACCTGCATACGAGGAATGATTGGCAAGAATTATGGGATTCTTCAAGACTTAGAGGTTGTATATCACCATAGTAACGCCCTTTAGGCGTTACTATGGTGATATACAACCTCTGATACCACAGAAACCCTGGTTCTTCCGATTTCGAAAAGGTGGCAAGCAAGCCACATCTTCCATCTGTCGCCTTCGTTTGGGTCATGCATGCACACCGGTCTTCCTTGCCAAAATCAGAGTACGCGATAGTTCTCTTTGTGAATGTGGTTTGGACGATGGGACGGTAGATCACATTTTTTTCAATTGCCCTAAATTAGCATTTTCTTTATATGATGTTCTCCCTCAAGACATACCTCGGCCTATTAACTTTCAGTCTCTTCTCACTTATTCGCACACTCCTTTTATAGTTTATTTATTGAAATATATTTCGTTTCACGATTTAAAGTTTTAAAATCTGTCAGAGTATTTTATTTATGGTCTCTTTTTTTTTTCTCTAGACATAGACTATTTTCTTTCTTCCTACTAACACTTTCCACTTCCAACTAATATATTTTTCTTTGCACAATATCGTTATTGTCCTGTGATATTTGTGTCGTCATTTAATGTTATTTGTTTTAGGTATCCTGAACCAAACTCCTATCACCCTCAAATTAAACACCGTACATTTGCCCTACGTGTCACTCTCATACAACGTCGTAATTGGCCAAATACGTCTCACACACAAGAGACGTGAATGCCACATTAGGAAAAAAAAAAAAAAAAAACCGTGAGCAATAAATTTGCTCGTTCTTTATTTATAAGTTGAAGGGGTATTTGTCCTGCAATGTGCAATAGCAGTCTGACATTTCTAGTACATCTAAGTAAAATCTAGTCCACAAGTTAGACAGGTACTGTAAGTGGTATACTTAGTTACATCAGTCCAAACTAAACAACCACTTTAAGTCCCATTGCTTAAGAAATCCACAAATGAGATGTCACACTATGATAGTCATATATAGGTATTCAGGTGATCTGTGATGCGTTACAGATTGGCACCCAGTGGGCCAGCGTGGCGACAAATTGCTACATTGCTTGCTAACTGTCGGAGAGCGCAACTTGGCAAGCTGTACATCTCACTTAACTCGACCAGTCTCGAGGAAAACTACCGAGGACAGTGGACACAGCTTTCGATATTGTAACTGTTTCGTGGTATTTGCGATGAATGGGGATCATATTTGAACTGCGTCGTTGGTCCAGTGGTCGCAAGCGTGACTGCTGAGCTTGAGGTCTTGGGTTCGATTCCCAGGTCGGGCTATAATAACTGCTATTGGGATTTTTTATTAGGAATTTCTCAGATGTTCTTCAGAGACGGTGATGTCAATAGGCTCGCTCTTATTACATGGGACTTAAACATAACTGGCAAAGTGTGGGTGTACTATTAGACACCTTGGCCTTACCTTTTTTGCGGATGGGAAATCAATTAATAACTTCCCCCGCTATGGGAGGAGCGGGGGGAGTATCAGGCTTGTACTGTAAACCCACCCACTATTGTGGCGTGCCCTGTACGGGGTTGCGAAAGTCGCTCTCTTCATGCCATCATTTGGCGATTATAAACGTGTTGTTATGATATAGGAGACCATTCTTTTTTCTGGCTTGGGACATTTTATTGATTAGGTATATCCTAATTTTGTTTCCAGTTTTTCTTTATTTCTGTATAGAAAATATACTGTTTTATACGTACTTATCTGTTCTAAATATCTATAATAAATATCTTGGGACAACTCACACACGGCTATCTGATCCCAAGCTAAGCAGAGCTTGTGTTATGGTAACCAGACAACTGATATACATACTTATATAATTTATAAATACATACATGTTATAGATAAATCACACCCAGACACAGTTCTATATTTATTTGGTTTTAATCTTTATCCCTGTACGAGTCTAATAAACGGTTTTCTCTGTCTTTCTAAATTCAATTTTAATAATAAAGAGTTCTTTTTTAATTTTTTCACAAGGCGTAGACAATTAATGGTTAAAAAAAAGGTTACGGTGCTACCGAAAACCCATCCTGTAAAAAAAAACAAATTATTGATAAAAGAAACAGTTTAACAATTCGACAGTCATTAGTAATAGTT
This sequence comes from Ochropleura leucogaster, assembly GCA_958449745.1. Lineage (NCBI taxonomy): Eukaryota > Metazoa > Arthropoda > Insecta > Lepidoptera > Noctuidae > Ochropleura > Ochropleura leucogaster. The sequence continues at coordinate 8,357,976 of OY288221.1, read as the reverse complement.
TTTATTGAAAGCTTAGTCGATTGAAATCAGACCTTCCGGTGTTTTGTCACTCACGCCATTTTGAAGCGTTTAATGGAAACAAAATGCAAATGGCCGCCAAATAACAAGTTTTGGTTCTTTTTACCTGTTCGAAGAAAATTGTAATTATGACAATGGATTTTTATGTTATTTTGGATAGAATAGGTTACTAATACTTTTTATTAATAAAATAAAGACTAATTGCTTAAGAAACAATGTCAAAATTGTCAACACGAAGCTTGCAAAATCCAAACGATAACGTTTGTCGTCTTTATCTAATTGCAGTGTTATTTATCATAATTTTTTAACATTGGCCGAATCAAGGAATTTCTCTAGTATTGTGCGTGCGTTTACTGAGATTTAAGTTTACATAAATAACCAGCCAGATCTGTAGGCCATACAAACTTTTATTGTTTGCAGGAATCGAAGTCACTGCGACAACCGTGCTGCCAAATTGACAACCTTTTAGGATTACGTTTTTACATGACATTTCTTCTGAAAACTCTTTGTTGGCAAACGTCCTTTAGTATTTATTTCCATGACTAGCAGTTTCACCCACTACTCAGTTTCTTAGTGTCTAATTACGTGACAGAATGCACATGAAAAATTTCAGGTTCATCCGGCCAAGAAATCACATTCTCCAATACAATATATGCCAATCTGTTTTATCGCCTTCAGGGTTGAAATTTGCAAAACCCGCCTTAACGAGCAACTATGTCCTAAAAGGATCGTCCATGCAAAATTTAGGACTCCGAACGTTTGTAGTTTCTAAGATTTTTTTTTTGCGTACATACATACCTATATAATAGACTTACAACAAAGTTTAAATAACCTATTTACCATAAACCACATACACGTAGATTTAATCGAAACATCAAAAACATGCAACAAACATTAATTACCTTAGCATAAATCTACAGTTAACTTTTGTCTCACAAAAAAAGGAATTATGTAAATAACACATTTAATAAGACTATTTAGTAACGGAACTTACTGATTTCAAAATCACAACGACGCCAATTTAATAAGACCTCTAATGTTAATACAGTATTCTTCGGACTAAAGTTCAGTTAATTTTAGTCGATTTTCAAAACCCTAATTTAGTCTCAATTAGTTTTTTAGCCTGTGACATTTTGCGTTAATTTCTCAGAAATGTTTTGTTTTAGTTTCCGGTAGATGTCAACACTTTAGCATGCATCTGTATAAAATACTCATTTAGTTGTTTTTTTTTGGATTTAAATGCAGGATGTTCGTTAGGATATTGAATAGATAAATAGTGTTTACAAAATCAGTTCGTATTTTAATTCATGTTGATTGGCAGAAAAAATAAAAAGGACCAAATATGGACCATTAAATTTTTGATGAAAATCAATACAAAACAATTTGAATGTCCTATAAAAGATTTATGTATGATATTTTTTCTAAGCTTTAACTAAGTATTATTTACAACCCACAAATAGACATAAAATAATAATAAAAATATATACAAAATTTAAAAATGGTAAAATAATTACAGTGCGTCAATGGAACTCAGATCCAGCCTGTCCTTTTGCTATCTTCTCCCAGCGACGACCTAAGCCAGGTACCGTACCTGTACCCCGCAGGGGGTGCTATTAGTGTGCCTTAGCTTATAAGTTTTTTGCCCCTGCCTGGAGACGTTACCTGTAAGGCAACCACAGGACTCTCTGGTTAAGCAGAGAACGACCTCATAGGTCGAACAACGAGATGCCATACAAAAAAAACAGTGCGTCCAAAAAGTTCTGCTGTCAATTTTTTAATTTTAACAAGAATGTACTTAATTTGAATTCTGTACAATTTTGATACGTATAATTCCAAATTCCAAAACATACATTCTTTCACAAATCGAGAAGAAAGTCCGAATACTTACATCACTTCTAAATCTGGAAAACATCGCCTGGTCTAGTAAGTAACAGGGTACAAGCTACAAGCGCTCAGGGCTCCAGAGGAAGGAACCTCCTAACAATACGAGCCGTGTCCAAGAGTACCGCTTGCTGTATCAAGCCCTTGATCCAGCTGCCTCATCAGGTGTTGGTCGAGGCTCTTGGCAATTAAACCATTGGCTGTTTTATTTACTATTGTTTTTGAAATTTAAAATTTATTGTTTTTAGCTGTGTAAAAATCAAATTAACATTAAATCTTATGATAATGTAAACGAGTTGAGAGTTGAAGTTCAGAATACGATTATAACATTATACGATTATCATTATAGTTGTGGTGAATATAAAATTCCACAACACGTTATTAAAGGTTACTAGAAATAAATTCGTTTGAAGAATAAATTTGTGTATCCAAGAAAATGGAGCCCATTTCGAGCAATTAATTAGTTAGTTTACGATTTCATTGTTTTCCTTTCATTTAATTTATGAAGTTTGTTAAAGAGATTTCATCCTTATTGACCCTAACAAAAACGATCGATGCAATAAAAGTACCTACAGGGTGCAACTTTTACAGATTTTAGTCGGTTCGATTACCGTGTGCGGCAAGCGAATTTTTAAAAATCTTTGAAAGCCGTTTTATTTCTTTTCAAAAATAAAGGATTGTTTTTTTGAGTAAAATTTTCTATCTATCTAACTAAAGTATTAAGAGCTAGTACTTCCCCTTTAGGTGGCATTACAAAATTCCACCGTTTATACTTATTTACGGTAGATTAATGTAATTCAAACACAGTTCAAATTGTTATTATAAATAAATTAATTAATGAATAAGCTTTTACACATTTCTTTGTCTGCACTGATGATGAGCCAAGTGTCAAATCAGTATTATAGTATCAATCAGTATTTACTGAGAACGTACGTGCAAGGGAACTGGTACACCGCAGCTTCCTGTTCACTTCCCATGTGTTCTATAAGGTGGGGCGAATTCACTAGGAACATTTTGGTACATGCAAGATTCCATAAAATATTATTTATTAGGTTCGTCTGTGGATGGCTTAACCGTAGAACCATAGAGTTCCGTACCTCAAAAGAAAAAAAACGGAACCCTTATTGGAGGACTTTGTTTTTAGTCTGTCTGTCAAGACCATAACTCGGGAACGTGTCAAAGTTTTGAGTTGAAATTAAAACTATATAGGTAAGTACTCAAATCTTTCCTTCAAAAATCCCTTGGAGTCGTGGAAAAATCAAATCTCAAAGTCTACGCAGTCAAAAGATATGGCCGTTTATGTCGCAAGTTTGTACGGAACCCTCGGTGTGAGTCCGACCCATGTTCCTTCTATTGCCCTTTACGACAATAGAAGAAACATGGACGAGACTCGCACGACTCGCACTTGCCGTTTTTTTTGTATGTTGCATTATATCTCCGTTAATAACTTTTAGCTCACTAAGAAGATTCCAGCTCCCTCGTAAGCCTACTCACACACACATACTTACTGTCGAGTGGAAGTCGCGTAGGGCTTCCTACCTTCCTACTCAGGTTACCTTCCGACCGACCGGACAACGGACATGTAACATCCTATACCGGTGGAGTGTGGACTTTTGTTATCGAATTGTGTGGATGTACGTGTAGGTAGCGTGGTGGGATTTCTGCGGTGAGGGAAGTTGGTACAATTGTTTGTCGATTGATTTGTTGTGGGTATGATGGCTTTTTAGAGGGTTTGGGTATGTTAGCAAGCTTGAAAATGGATTTGATTTTGTCTCTCTGAGATATTCTTAAGAGTCAAGATAATCTGCCAGGGTTGCGGGTTGTTTGAAAGAGATACCGCGGCCCCGGAACGTAAAGTGCAATAGAAGGAACATGGGTGGGTTTTAGTCAGTAAAAGTCTGACACGCCGCCCCGCTCCGCCCAGAGCGGGGGAAGTTATTTGATGATTTCCCACCCCAAAAAAAAAGAGTCAAGATAATTGACAATTGCTTTCAAGGGGTTTGTTATGTTTACAGCAATATAGGATTGACGCAATGTTTTACTAATACTTCTCTTCTGCTTAGTCTTTTCCTAACTGCTAACTATATTGGGGTCGACATCCAGTCTAGTTACACAACTACAGTCTGAATACCATTTTTTTACGTGGAGCGACAGGCAATCTGATCTCCACAATCCGGTACAAATCCCAACCTAATAAAGTGTCCACAAATGAAGCTGGTTTAGTTGGTTGTTTGACTTGACTAGAAAACACCCACATACTGTGGGCTAAAAAGGTAAAGGAAAAGATCGTTTTAATCATCATTGCTTATTATATAAACCTGAATTAGTAATCACTGGCTTAAGTTCGCCAATTGCACCTCGAAATAGTTCTACTGGGATTTTTAATCCAGGTTAAAAACTATCTACAGTAACAGAGTATCAAACATAGATTCTCACACACTTTCGCATCTACAATATAAGTAAGAAGTATGTAGCAGGATATTTTGAAATGGGTAGAAATAATTACTTTCTCTGTTCTCTCTCTATTCTTATGAACAAAAGGGAAACAGGAATAAGATAACCGCCACCCGCTGTACGCCCATCAACTACCACCTTAACACTTAAATAGCCATTAAAGCTTTATGAAATATACTCCTTAGAAAACGGAGCGTCAGACGAGAGCTGCAAACTGTAAAGAAACAAACATCCTATCCCTCCACTCTTCATCGCGAAAGAAGAACTGCCACCTGGACGTATCCAGCAGTTCGTAAGCTGCCCAAATGTGGTATCCTCGGTACATCCCAAACACAATACCAGTGTGAAACTCCTTTGCAGGATATGCTCCACCTACTGTCCTGCCGATCCTGCATTTTATTAGGAACTAGGGACCTACCTAGGATTTAAACGAAGCAAATGTTACGGGTTTCGAACTACATACTGTGGGTCTAAATATGCTGCATTAGCAGAATCATACTCGGAAAATAATATGAATTACTGTGAAACTGTTTGTTGCTCGTCGTAATTTACGACTAATAAATGCTTTTTCTTTCTTTCTAAAATTCTTAAAACGGTCAGACGCAGTTAATATTGTTAATTGTCACTTTATGACCATTTTACGATTGGTAGCGTAGGTAATTCATATTATGAACTAACTAGCTTTTGGTAACTATGTTTCGGTTTCGCTTGCATTAAATTCGGGGTAACACAGTTCCCCTTTCTTGATTTGCAGGTACCTGCTACCTGTAATTTTTGTCTTTTATTGTAATAGCAATGCTAAGTTTTCCCTTTCCTTCCCTCTTTCTCCCTCATATCTCAATCTTTTTTTTTTAAATAGTCTATGATTGTTTCTAGGGTCTCAACTATCTCTGTACCAAAATTAATCAAAATCGGTTTAGCCATTCAGGCGTGAAGACGTAACAAACAAACTCACTTTCGCTTTTATAATATTAGTAAGGATTATGATTCTGCTTAAGAAGCCATTCTAGACCCCAGGTCCTAAAAATATGAGTTTCATTGACTCGAAAACAAGAAGAATACTGACCGATATTTTATTAACAACTTAGAATTCTTATTCTACTCGCCCTCTTAGACAACTGTCGTAAGTTGTAAAGCTAAGCGCGTTCCCCCTTCGTAGTTCGCACCTTAACCAAGGAATATAGGGTGTAAGCACCTAACGGCGGCAGATGCGCACGCATCTGGACTGTCAGTGACCTAGCGTAGCTCGGTAAAATGCTTTCTTTTATAGGCTTATGATTTTATTTTAAATTGCAAAAGAAAGTTTTTCTATAGAAACATCTAAAAAATGACATTCGTAATGTCATTTTTTAGATGTTTCTATAGAAAAACTTTCTTTTGCAATTTTAATGGCAAATGATGTCACTGACCTAAAAAAATTATATGTAGGTACTTACTATCTCTGGCTCTTACTTGATTTTCTTTTATACAAAAAATGATTTTTTTAAATCATGTTTTCCTTAAAATAAATTTATTTTAATTGTACGCATGTAGGTTAAAAGAATTTAATCGATTAAAAGTTAAGTTCTTTTTCTTTATTTAACATTTCGCATTTGAATTAATCATGCAAGGCATTGCATCTGGTCGGGCAGAATGTCGGCGTACATATCTAGTAACTAAATTACTTTCTTTAAAGCTGGCAGCACTACAACTGGACTTTATAATGGTAATGTAAATCGCCGGCTTAAGGTTACCCATAAGATTAAGATGCTGATAAAATAATTTCTCTTGCCTTTTTAAAAGCTAATAAAGTTTGTTTTTGTGTCCATGGATGTTTTATTTCTTTTGTTGATTACAAAAGTGATCTTAGAAGATGCGAAATTAATTTAACTGTCTACTCTGTGGTTTTTTTTCTATAGTTGTTTATCGAGTTACGTTTAAGCATTTTTTTCTAAAGGTTACACAGGCAGACGCATCTGGACTATCAATGGTCTAACCTATAGGTTAGTCTAGTAAAATACTTTCTTCACCTATTATAAAGACGGTAGCAATATGAGGTTAACATTTTTTAAGGTCAAGCCTAACCTTTTAATTATAAAGTACCTATAATGTTTTCTATTTCATCGGTTATAGTCTTTTTTTTAATTTGTAATTAAAGCTGCAGAGTAAAAAAAAACATCAGTTTGTGTCAACTATAAATATTTATTTTCTGGGATGTTATTTGTTAATTGGTGGGTGATCAAGCTGTCAAAATTTCATATAACTTACACAAGGTGCAAGTTGAAAAAGCAAACGTTCAACAAAAGAATAACCTAAATTATTATATTCACAAAGAAACTATTCTATTATATCGAAGCTATGTAATTTAGTAGGTACTATTACTACTTCCTGCATAGTATAACATGATTTTTACTATCAAATAGAGTCATGCTAACTATACAACGATATGTCACATGATATTATCTCTCTTTGATGTCGATGTGACATGATATTAACATTGCGGTACTTTTAGCGCACTAGTGTTGTAAAAATATGTGCCAAAGTTGGAACAACATTTTTATTCTAATTGACAGTAATGTTATCATTATAATGAAAAACAATGCTGTAAGCGAATCGAGTATTATGTTTTAGTTGGAACAAGATGAAGAAATTCATTGGTTTTAAAATATTAAGTTTAAAAACAATATAATTTTGATGTCAAGTAAGCTGTTTGCGCCTTATTGCTTTTCCTTAGTACTTTTAAATTGTTTATTATTTTAAGACATGTAAAATAATTTCAAACTATTATTACTTATGTAAATTATAAATGGAAGTTGTCATAAAAAAATAACTTTAAAGACATTGTACTTTCATTTAATCACTTTGTCCATTTTATTTCGTTATTTATCATTAAAACAATAATTACTACCTACGCGTTCGGTTCCAATAAGAACATTGAATTACCAAAAAACAAGGTGTAACCCCCAATTGCGGTTACATGCGGCTTCCACGATGATATTACGCAAGTTGTGATCGATCGCACCTGGGCGCCCACCTGCCGACAACACGTGCTCTCACCCTGCCCAAATTATCCGTAAAGATCACTTTATTGTTGATCAAGTTTGTAAGTTTAAGGATTATTATGATGCTATTATGAACAGCGTTATGGCAGCGTTGGTCTAGTGCAAGAGGTCCTTGGTTTGATTTCCGGGCTGGGTAAAGTGTTGTTTGTTTTTGTTACAAAGGCTTTTGATATTAAAGCACCGTGGTTATCTTACCCCGTAAGTTAACGCCTAGATACGTAGCAAAGCATTTCCTATTTCTACGACAACATAGACTTGCCAAAAGCGAATTTCAATTTAACTTGACTTTCCCTTCATCGCTATCGCTCATACAATATAGCTTTTTTTAAATCCTCTTGAGTCTAAAAATCTTTTTTATTTAAACAAAAACAAAACACCTGAACTCTCAGGCCACTTCAAATAACTCCCTTACAATTTGGTTCCGTTAATTTGTGCGAAAACTAATTATGACACATATACGTAACTGATAATTAAGTATACAGAAAGATGGACTCACTGATGTGTACGGTATAATATAAACAATTTAATATAACGTCTCCTTTAAATGATATATCAATATCATATAAAACTTTATTGACCACAAATTGCTGCAAAATATGACGTAAAAGTAAGTTCATATTCAAAATATCATCAGTAAAAAAAATAAAAAAATTATAAAAGACACATAATTAAAAATCAATTTGACATAAAAATGAAGACATAACTAAAACTATTTAATTTAAAGACATGGCTAGAAGCGGCTTTAAAATTATCTCGATAAATGTCCCATAATTAATTGAAAGTCGTAGGTTTTAAAAAGACTTCAAAGTCAAGGAGTATTAATAAGACAAGCTATAATAACGAATGATGTCGTTTGTAAGAATGCCTTATTTGGTCATCACTAGTGTTATTGCTGTCGTTAATGTTGCCGTGTGATGAGAGAAAGGGTTTAAAATGTAATTATTTATTGTTTATAGAATTATGACTTGATAACCCATAGTAGTAAAGTGAACTAGGTAAGTGTGCTATGTAGATTCTAGCGACGGGTCCTGTATGGTGCGCATTATGCACGTCAAGAATAAATCTACGAATGTCAATTTTATTTAGTATCGCCCATATTCATGCGTACAATAAATTTCCTAGGAATCTTATGATTTTTCTTCCTTAAAATTATTCTCCCAACAGGCTTTCCTTTGCTATCTATTCAAGGCGCCGATGAATAGGCATCTTTTGGATTAGCTCGTTCCATCGTCGATCTCATCTCCCATCCAATATATAAAAAAAATAACTCGGATGCAATTAGCCCAAAGCACAAGTACCGACGATTCAGATACAGATTTTTCACATTATTAATTTCTTCTGTATCGTGGGTGCGTTTACAAACACTTGAACTCACATACACAAACAGTCAGACCCGGAACAACTATCTGTAGGTTATACAATTATTTGTTCCGTGCGGGGATCGAACCCGCGACACGTAGCGCAGCAATCAAACACTCAGCCACTGCACCAACCGTGTCGTCTCTAATAAAAACTTTTGTTTACTTTGTCTTTCAACTGTTAGTTAGAATGCCAAGATACCTTGTCTAATCCGTACTCCAAATTCTCACACATCCAAGGGCCTTAACCGCCGTAACGTACTTAAGGCATGTCGTAGCAACTTGCCAGTGACGTAATGACGCTAACGTCTTGCATATGACGCGCAAATTGACGACGCTTCAAAGAAATGAGTCAATGAAAGGATGTTACAGTTTTAACAATTTCTAACGGTTGCATGCAATGTGTGTTTTGTTAACCGGGAATGACGAGGCATAGACAGTTTTTTAAGGGTGTTTGGTTTTTTTTCCGTTCCGTTTTACATCTTGGATACGGAACCTCAAAAAATTATGAACGAATTAACTGTTACTTATTTTATTGTATTGAAAATTAAAACTAAATTAAACACAATGCATACAGTAAATCTATTTGCAACATTTAATTGTAATTGGTCGTCGGGAGTTTCAGCCTTATTTTTATTATATCCCCAGATAATATGTATTGTCCTTTTATAAAGACATTGCATTTAATTATACTCGTGCGCAGAAACAAAGGGCCGCGCCGGAGAAAGGTTGCGTCTGCGCAACGGGGCGCGAGCACCTGTTTTTATCGAGATAAAAGTGTTTATAATTGTAGATTTTTCTTCTTTATTACTAGGTATTTTTTATTTCTTAGTGTCAAAAATGCAGTTATTAGTAGGACTTTATTTGAATAGTACTACATAACTTATTATCGTTAAAAAATACGTGGAAAACCATGATAAAAGAACTTGAAGCAGGTGTTGTTCCTTAGTTTATGCCCAGCTACGTAGGGGGCATGACATCATTTTAAATGATCTAGGTACTGCACGTTCGAGGAAATCAACTTCCATATTTAAAAAAAGTCATATATTATGCTAGATCTCGGCATCAAGCAGGTGGCATGAGGAGCTGGACTTCCACAAAAAAGATTGTACCAAACAAGCCAACGACAGAAGCAGAAACAGAGAGGAAGGAACGGAGGCTTTTGTCCTGCAGTGGGGCTAAAATAAAAAAGAGATGCGTATCTTGGGTTCGAACTTGAGGCCTATGAGTAAGAAGTCCGCTGGTCACACCACTTAGGCTGTCACTGCTTGTTTGTATTATACGAAAGTGAGTTTGTTTGAATGTTTGTTTGGTTGTTACGTCTTCACACCGAAATGGCCAAACCGATTTTAATGAATTTTGGTACAAAGATAGTTGGGACCCTGGAGACGGACATAGGCTAAAAAGTGAGAAAAGTGGGAGAAAGAGAAAAGAAAAGGGGCGAGAAAGTTTTTTTTTCAATCATCAAGTTGATTAAAGTTAGCGTTAGCCCAAAGTAACTAAGCCACGCGGACGAAGTCGCGGACGGAAGCTAGTTCTTTAATAAAACTCTATTTTTCCTTAATTTTTATAAAGTAAAAATGACTGAAAATGAAACACGCCAGGTGGTTTATTTTCAGTCATTTTATTTTCATTTATATGAATTGTATTCTCTTATCACTAAACGTGACCTATGCTTGAACAGATTAATTTCAAATCAATGTAGCAGTCACTCACAGATTGATAAGACACTCTTATCAGATAACTAGGCTGTCATCACCAACGTACCTAGGCTGTATTACATCATCACCATTTTAGATTGACTAGTTAAATAACAACTTTTTTTTGCAGTATATCCCAAAATTTATGAAACCTCTTATTCATCAGATATATATTTCACACAAGCATAGAGTAGAGGTTTTTCGGAGATGCAGAGACAATCAGTGGAAGGTTTTAATCTAAAAATAATAAGAAATACAACATAATGATGACTTGGCTCGCGAGATGTCGATATGTGGGATGTGGACTCACCGAAATGAATGAAAGTAAATACCGCCGGTATTTTGGACCCTGATGCCGATAGGTACCAATATTTTTTTTGTATTTTAGGTTTTTTTTTAAATAAATAAGTTGAAATATAAAAATAAATGTGTAAAAATTAAAAAGAGATATACTATAGCGGTCACTGTAAATATATATCAAATTATTATGTACTAAGTATGTATTGACCATTTTGACTAACACGAGCTGTTGTGTTTTCAACTTGCATTTTTATTTTATATTTTTTTTAAATCTTTTGTTAAGCGTCTACAGCTATATCATCACCATGAACACTTAACTATCTCTATGAAGATTACAGTAGTTAATCTCTTTCTTTAAACCAGCGCTGTGCTGTGGGCTCCCATTGCACAGCATCATGCTGAGTGGTGAACTAACCGTCGCAGTCACGACTTGCAAGCTATTTTTATTTTGTCCCTTTTACGTATTTCTAAATGTTTGTGATGCATGTTTATTTATTTATTATTTTGTGTGCTCTCGAAATTTTTTTTCTTTCTGTCTTTTTGTTGTCTTTTTTCATTCTTATAATATTTCTGTAATCTGTTATTATAAAGAACCTCAAGAAAGATTTTGTAAGGAGTAGTTAGTTTTAGTAAGTAGGTGGTAAAAATAACTTTAATTTAATCGAGACAAGTGCCAGGCTTTGGTCTTGGATCTTGATATAAAACGAGTAAAAAATAAATAACGGATCAACACATGCGCGGTCGGTTGAGAGGAAACTGATGGGGTGCGCAACATTTTGTTTTTATTGCCTCGCCACAAACTTTGGCTAACCTCTTGTCCTGCTTCCAACAAACAATTCGAAACTGCTTCCAACGCTGTCAAAGAGGCTAAAGCTAATTTGATCACAAATAATAAAAGTGTTTTGTAGGTACCTAGTTTTTGCTCTTGCGCCTTATTGATTGTAATAGCAAAGCTAAGTTATCCCTTTTCTTCCCGCTTTCTCACTCATTTCCCACTTTAAAAAAATAGCCTATGTCCGTCTCTGTACCAAAATTCATCAAAATCGGTTTAGCCATTAACGTGAAGACGTAACAAACAAACAAACAAACTCACTTTCACTTTTATAATATTAAGTAAGGATTGTCATATTTTCAAGTTTTAATGAATTGTACAAAACTGAAAACAATCGGACAAAAAATCATCAACAAACTCTCAAGATTTCTCTCAACTAAACCCGTCCTATGGTTGCGTTCCCCTGGCGAGGGTGTAGGCACCTGCGCGTGGGCACGTGCCAACTGTCCCGTGTCGCCCCCTCCCTCCTCCCGCTCGCCCCCGCACCGCACACCCGCGCCACCCCTCGCTGCTTCCGCTGCATCCGGCCACAGCCTTAAGACTTGTTGTTATTCTACTTTTTAATGGTATTGGTTGTTATTTCTTCTGGTAAAAATAAATTGGTGAGGTGAGTCATCATCTTTGGTGGTATCCACTGTGGTACTTTGGGTTTTTAACTATTTGCTTCAGAACTTTTTTTTTTTACTAACAAGCCTGTATTGTATTGCCGGGCATTTGTCTCACTCTTCCTTTTCCATACAATTCTATTTTATGCTAGGGCCGGCCTTTTGGCAGGAGAGTTAGACTGCCGCGATATTTTCATAATTTATTGACTTCCAAGTTCCATCCCAAATTTCCTTGTTTTAAAGATTCAACTCAAATGTAGGCTATTGAGGTGACGCAACATTCAAATGCAACAGCGTCACATTATGAGAACAATTCGAAATTCTGAAAAAGTTAACAATCCTTACTAATATTATAAAAGCGAAAGTGAGTTTGTTTGTTTGTTTGTTTGTTACCTCTTCACGCTTTAACGGCTAAACCGATTTTGATGAATTTTGGTACAGAGATAGTTGGGAACCAGGAGACGGACATAGGCTAATATTTTTTTGAAAAAAGTGGGATGTGAGGGAGAAAGAGGGAAGAAAAGGGAAAACTTAGCGTTGCTATTACAAATCAATAAGGCGCAAGGGGAACTGTGTTGCCCCGAATTTAACGCGAGCGAAGCCGCGGGCAAAAGCTAGTATTTGAATAAAGATAGCAGCCAGCCTTTTGGACAGTTTTCCTGATGACCGCGATGTATATAATTTTGTTTCCCTTTTTGTAACTTGTACATATTTTAGTTAGGTAGAAAAAGAAGTATTAAATAAATAAAATGTTATAGTCTTTAGATTATGCTATAAAACTGCATGGTTTTGATAGGCCAAATTGACTATCTTGTCCAAGTTCAATCCATAATGAAAAACATTGTAACTTCTAGAAGATAATTGTGTTCGGCTGGGACATCATGTACCCTGTTGGAAATAACAGACAGGACCAATGGCTGAAGCTAGAAAACATTAATTGTCATCGTTAAAAGCCACCAACAGGAGCTCTGGGGCAAACTGCATCAAGACACCAAATGCTCTCAACCGTTACACCGCCGCCTTAAATACTATCGGCAAATCCGTTGGGCAACGGTCAAAATGACCCAACACAAAAACTGTATCAACCACCTTGCTAAACACAAAGCGAATCATTAAAAAGAGACCACTCTTTTGTCTAGCAGACAACGGACAAAACTTTCCCATATCCAACTTAAAAAGGACTAAAACTCCTTTGTCCTTGTTACAGTTTTGCAAAGAAACTAGAACGTTCTCACGCAACGCAAAAATTTCGCTGATAGACAAACGTCCGAAAATCGAAACTGAATGGACGACGAACAATAAAATAGATTCGCGAAAGGGATTACAAATAATGCCTTGTAAGAAAGGGGTGGGTTTGTAAAGAAGGGTCAGTGAGGTCACTCGAGGCGTAGGGCTGACCCTATAACTCACGGTGCAGCGATTTCAGGGTGTTTAAACTGGCGTAAAGGGTTGTTGTGACCTCCAGGACCTTTTGTATTGTGTGTGCGGGTCAGCACGGGTTGGCTACCTGGACCGGACGGCCGGGTTGACCCTCCCCAAGAATCGGCGATTAAAACGAGACGGTGCACCGTGCATCAACGGTAATTTGGAAAATCGCGATAACCTTTCTCTTTTATAAAGCATTTAGTTGATAGTTTTGTGTAGCTATTTGTAACGTTTTATGAGGAATACTCGTTCGAGTAACGACTGAAAGGTATGGCAGTTCACAATTTAATGTCGATCTTAAATTCTGTTGAACTGCTTTGTCGGTTTCATTGGATCAATGAAATAAATACCTTTGTTTGTAGTCTATTGTTTTGTTACAGCTGCCGTAAATATCAATAAATTGCAACCTTTTTTTTAATAACCTACTTTACTTTGAAACCTTTTCAAGACTGTTTTTAATTATCTAGAAACTGGAGTCTTCCTGTAGAATTTAGCTTTAATTTCCGTTACATATTTCTAGAAAACCAACCCTTTCAAACGCCCAATCTTGTCTTCGTTACCGAATAATTGATACCGGCTACTGTTACATACGCCTGACGTATAACGGTCATAACTCAACAAGAATAAGCAATACCGACCATTCTATTATGTTCGCATTATATTAAAATCAAATAAACATTTGCCAACGGCGAATCCGTAGGGCGTTGATGGACAATGCAAAAAATAGAGCATAGAAAACTATTTCCCATAAAAATCGGTGCGCGAAAAAGGGTTTGGTCATACAGCCGTCTTTGTTTGGCCAGTGAGAAATTTTGCGTTTGCTGAATAGACTAACAGTTAGAAATGGGTCAGTAAGACCGGCAGGTAGTTGTAGGATAGTGTGGTATTGTTCGTTCGTATCGCAGGGTTATGCAAATTGGCTGGTCACGAACAATGGGCGCATCTTTGTGAGATGGGAAGATGGACGGCGAAGACTATTGATCACTTGAGATGTTGGGTGTGATGTGAATTTGCACAGATTTGATGTCGTGGTTAGGTTACTATAGGGTTGAATTTTTCCGTTATTTTGTTTGTCTAACGGTCATACTTGTATTGTGTTCAAAAAAAGGAGGAGTTTCTCAATTTATTTGTTTTATTTTTTAGGTTTGTTACGCGATTTCTCCGTCAGTTGTTGGCAGATTTTTAAAATTCTTTTTATAATCGAAAAGGTATACTCCCGAGGGGTTGATTTCCAAGTTAGCTTCCGGAAGTCGGTGACTTTTGTTTCATTTATCGTTTTTTTTGGCCACAAGATTTTTTCTTACCTGCTAATCTCAAGTTGCATAAATTGTCATAACTAAGTTCAGAAATACGCAAGGTTTAATGCTGTTTGATGGTCAGACGTGGTCATGAAGGCGGTGGCAGCATTTACTAACCTTACGACCTAAGGTCCTTAAAACTTTGAGAAAGTTGCTTCTTGAATATGTGGTCACAATCAGCTGAGGATGTTTAGTCGAACTATGGAGAAGAATATAGTTCGTACTGCAAATAAAACTTGAATCTCATCTTTATAATGTCATTCGGATCCTACAGATTCAAAATGAGAATTATAAAAAAAAAAAAAGTTTACTTTAAGTCATAATGTACAGACGCCTGCACATCAAGCTTCTACAATCTGTCAGATTTCGTTGATAGATTTTCGACTTTATTTCTAAAGTATTAGGTTCAAGGTTCATTGGGAAAAAAATACAGTTTCGGGTAGCTTGACCTGCAGGCGTCTGTACATCACATATTTCTCTTAATCTAGGTATTAAAATAAGGCAATGATTACATTTGTAAAGAGATTACGTTGAGAATGGTCACAGATTATTTGATGTGAAAAAATACGGTTATTTAAAATGTATTGCTTTAGTCTATAAATAATCTTTTATTTATGTAATAAATAAGAGGTTCAGCTACCTCTTATTTTCTGTCATTACCGTACTAAAGCCATTAGCAGAGCCTACAGCGGTTGATCTTGGTTCATGGTCTATCTAGGCTTGTTCAGTCAGTTGTACTGTAATATTTGAATAGTTAAAATAAAGCGCATGGGTATAATATTTTAAGGATTATAATTTAAATCCTTTTAATTTACATGTCACACTTCTTATAGCAAAGTCATCATTTTTTTTATCCTATTCTTTATTTAAAACGACCTAAGTATTAGAACGTTATGCTATAACAGCCAGCATTGGTTAGGTTATAAAACCTCTTACAGTACCTATCTTAGAGAACATAATATCCAACTCGATTCTAATTTACCATGTCTAGTTAGAAATTTAATAACGAAAAACCAACTGAATGATTTTTAATGACATACCCCCGAATACTGAAACGTCACTCAAAATGTGAGGGTTGCTTAACATTTGAGCAGCTCTTAAACTTTAGATTTTGTATGGTCAAACGTCACTTCTGAGTCTCAGTTAAACTTAAGTGGGACTTAAATTTTGAGTGACGTTTCAGTATTCAGGGGATACTCACCTGAAATTAATGTAAAACAATACCTATTTGTTATTTAGTTTTTGTTTTGTTGGTTCATTTAATCAATGGTTTCAATTATCAAAACCATACAGTTCGGTACGGCCCAGTAGTTGTCAATATCTATTAGTTTGACTTTTGCTGTCCTATGTTCCTAGCATGTGCTGGAGCGGTTTCTGCAGGTGCTGATAACTTCAAACGGCGCAAATACAATAAATAAATTATTAGTAGTTATGTGGTTGTGCTATTTGGGGTTGTTAAGGCCATGAGGTTCAAGTACCAATCTAGATTTTTGAGATACCGCCAAGCGGTTGGTTGAATCTTTACGTGGGCAAAGAACTGACATTGTCATTTAATGCTCGCAGTCTTCAAAGCACTTTTTCTGTTGACAGTGACGCATGTAGACCATTTTGGAAACCCTGTAATTGTCTTCCATTTTGATATTTGGACACATTTCTATTATTTTTACGAAAAGTAAACAAACTAGACTGAATAAAATATTATCTGTATCTACCAGACAATACGTCACGTTACAAAACGAGGTCATACATCTAAGCAAGTCTAATGACCAGAGTCAATGTCAACTATTTGCGTATCTGCATACCTACGATGCGACGCGGGCGCACGGCCCAGTGTGAGCACGTAGAAACAGTCAGAGGTCAGCCAGCATCTCGTGTCTGACTCACATTTACGACGTAACGAGATGAATGCCCGCTAATGACATTAGAGAAGTTATAAGTAAGATATAATGGACAACTACTGGCAACTTTTTGTTTTCTTTTGTGTGTGTTGGTAATCTCGTGGATAAATAATATCAGCCGCTTTTTTTTGTGGATGTGAAATCCTGAAATAAATTCCCCGCTTTGGGCGTAGCGGGGGGTGTAGTGTCAACCTTTTACTGACTGATTAAAACCCACCCATGTTCTTTCTTTTGCTCTTTATGTTTCGGGGGCGGAGTATCTCTACTACCGACATAATGGAGCTTAAAAAGAATGATAGAATGGCGATAGACCAGAACCAACATGATATAAGTTATCTTACAATTACATAAGTATTTCATGAAAATAAATATATAATTGATACAAAAAGCGGTACTCTTGGACACGGCTCGTATTGTTTAGTTTTTTTCTTATCTTATCCGATACGATTTTTTTTATTTTTATTAAATACCTAATATGTAAAATCTCAACAAAAAAATGTGTTAAAATAAATAAACAAAATAAAAATATACGAACGTTTGTCCCTCAAAGTATTTTCTAAATTTAACTCATTAGATTTCGATTGAACAGAAGTAAAACTTAGTAAGTGTTTAGTAAGTTGAGACATTAAAGTGCTTATCAGCCCGCATACGTGGCAACCATGTCGCCACCGCTCAGTCAACGAGCGAGACGACTTCTTAATGATGCGTGGATCAAGGTAATTTACCCGCAACGACCAATCAAATTATATAAATCCAGCTAATATGGATCTCTCTTTGTACGGAATATCTTTACAAAGTGCAGACCAAGTTTTACTGGGAATGTGTAGCTTGATGTGTTGCTGAACCTTAAAGAGTACAGGCTGGTTTGCAATGACGTTCGAATGCTCAGGTTTTTTAAAATGAGAATAGAAAAAAAAATGAGAAGAGAATAGGTTTACAAGAATGTGACATGTATTTGTAAAGTGAAAAATATAGAAAAAAAACACTACTTTTTATTACAAATAAACATCCCCGAGATCACAACACAACATAACATCGTGGTTGGGAGCGGAGTAGGACTTTCTGAAGAACCTAACCAATAAGGTCAACATATCCCCGTTTTCTTCACAGAATTATGGTGTCGCTAGAAAATCCACTAATTAGTAAGTATCTAATTTGGAACCTTAGGTGACAAGACTCAGTAATATACTGTCAATCACAATTCTTTCTGTTTTTGTCATGTTGTTTGTGGTCTGAGTTTTCATGCTGCCCGAACCGAAGCAAGTGATAACTATACAAAGTGCCACTAACAAATTCACTGGCTTGGTCTAAAGCACATTGATCAAGAATTCGTAATAAGACAAAGTTAAAAAAAGGAAGTATTATAAATGATTAAAAGGAATAAGTACGAAAGTTCGTAATTTTTTTTGTACGTCTCAGATACACGTATTGTTTGTTCTAAAAGTCGTTAAACAAAACAAGAAAACGTTAAAGAAATCAATAGTCAGACAGTTGTCTAACTAAATTCACATCTGCTGAACCCACTGAAGCGTACTGATAAAGCGACATGTTTCCACGATAAGTGCATGTTTTAAATTTACTGAACTTAATTTGTTTACCAGTAAATTACTGTAAAATAGTTCTTATGAAAGAGAAGATAGGGTTTATCTGGACAGCAGAGGTAATCTTGCAAAGATATCGTTACGAAGTGAGTGTACAATTACATATGCTGTGAACACATCCCAAAGTTAATCTTACATCAATATTTTACTCCATAGCTCTTATCTTGTTTTCATTAAGGTTCTAAATTGTTTGATTTAGGTTTTCAGGACGGTAAATAAGTTAGCTATTGAGGTCAACGATTCGCACCTTTGAAGCTCATTTTGTTATCAGTAAGTACAAGAAAATGGGGAGAAAAACGACTGTTTCACTAAATATGGGGGCAATTTATACAAGGTTTGAGAGAATTCTTTTTAAATGTCCTTAAAAGAATACGTTCAGGTGATAAGTGTCTAATTAGTTGCCCTTTTTAAAGGGTTTTAAAGCGTGTACCCCCCAATTACTGGAAGTGTTTCTTTCTGCCAATTAAAATTGCTGACAAACTGAAAAAAAAATGTATTTGTGAAAACGATTTGCAATTAATTGGACTACCTCGTGCGTAGCGGTCACTAGTGCGACTGTTGAGCATGAGAAGCTATGTTCTATTCCCGGGGCGAGCAAAATGTTTATAGGTTTTAAAAATATATTTGTACGTGATTTTTAGTTATTTATAAGTGGTTTTCTTTAGGTTATTTTATTTTAATAATATATAGGAATTTGGATACAAAAATAAACATAAAAAATAATTAACTTTAATGAAATTAATGCGATGTTACTTGTATCTCCTGGGCTTCCGACACAGGGTTCTAGTAGATACAATGGGTTTTAGTCGGTCAGAAATCAAGATAAACCCTCTACTCGCCCCGGACTCACCGTGGACTTCCATGAAGCTTTTCCCACTAAAAAAAAAACTTAAGTTTTATTTGTGCGACAATTCCCTTCCAACAAAAAGCTACATATGTCAATAAAGTGTTTAGGTTACCATGTTTCCTGATTTGCCTCCGATACTCCACCTAGCTCCACACAAGATGGCTGCAACACCCATCGTAGCGCTCTCATGAGAAGTCCCGCCAAAAAATTACAATTAATATTCCAAACAAAACCCCGTTTTGCTAACATCCGGCTATTAAGATCATAACACACAATATCCAACCCTTCCAGCGTCCATCTTAAACAAAAATGACCCTGTTTGATCTTCTCACTGTTAATCGCCTAACCCCCCAAATGCAAGACGGTCAAATCGGCAGGTAAAAAATGAAACAAAAGACGCAATTGTGGAGCGGTGTCACGGAACTATAGGATCTGACAATTTCCGGATAAAACCGGTTTCGACTGGTTCCAACCGTCTCATGATGCGTTGTTTATGGTAATTTGGACGTTTGTTGCTGAATATCTTTGTTTTTTTTTTTAAAACGTGGGACTCGGAAGCTGACTTGTCGCAAATGGGATTAGTGGTTGTGTTCTCTCGGTTATTACAATAAAGGTTTTAAACGCTTTAGATAAAGGATTTTCAATTGTTATGATTTTTTTACCGCCCGGGACAAAAATACTCGTCTTCACTTGTTTTGCTGCGGTAAGTTTTTCCCAGAAAATACAGGCCTTTGTATTTTCAACCCACTTCAAAAAAGGAGGAGGTTCTCAATTGGACAGTTTTTTTTTTGTATGTTGTTACTCGATTTTTTCGTCAATTTTGGGCTGACTCCTGACGTGGTCTCATATCAATTTTATTTACATTATATTGGTAGTTATACGACTACTGTATATGAATGGTATGCTTATATTGTTTAGTAGCAATGAATAAAAGAAACTCGATAAGAAGTTGTTACTACAAAGACTGAAATAAAAACTTTTTTTTCTCAAACTCATCAAGAAAAACAATTCACCAATTTCCGGAAGTAAACTTATTTTTCACCTTTTATAAGATTTTTTTATCTATCTCAGGTAAATAGAATATAATATTGTCATATTTCAAAGTAGTCCAAAATCACAGAAATAGCTTTGCGTTCATTGTAATATCCGTCAGCATCAGACGCGTCGCCATCCTACCCTAAAATGTAATATTATAAAATTGTATTCCATTGTATAGGAAAGTCCATAAGAACTAGGAAAATGTCATGGATGTCTAGGAACTGAGCTATAGATGACGATTGTAACTCCACTTTTGCTTCATCCAGAGATCTAGACTGCGGTAACGATGCCAGCCTTCTGGACACTTTTCCTGTTGGCAGCAATGGGGACGAACTTTATGACGCTTTTTCTTTATCTTCTGCTTATGATACCTACACGCACATACAGCAATTTTTGGAAAGTTAATAAAAGGAATACTTCTCGTTTTTAGGGTCCCGTACCTAGGGAAAACGAGAAAAAACGAAACCCTTTTAGGAACATTTTGTTGTCCGTGTGTCAAGAGAAGGTATCGAGTACTCAAGTTTGTGGACCCTTTGAGTTGTAGAAAAATCCATCTTCTAAATCTACGCGGTCAAAAGTTATGGTTTTAAAAAACCCCTAGGTTTGTCAGTCCGACTCGCTCTTGCTCGTTTTTATTGCAAAACTAGGAGACGCCCGCGGCTAGGCCCGCGTGAAATCGAAAAAAAGTATCCTATGTGTTATTTCAGACCATAATCTAAGTTTGTGCCAAATTTCATCATGGTCCGTTTAATTGTTTTGACGTGAAAGAGTAACATAGCATACATAACATAACATTAGTAAGATAGCTTGAGCCCACGGCGTCGCCCACGTGATGTAAAAAACAGCATCCTATGTGTTATTCCAGGCCATAATCTACCTTTGTGCCAAATTTCATCAAGATCCGTTCAGCCATTTGACGTAAAAGAGTAACAAACATCCATACATCCTTCCTCACAAATATTCGCATTTATAATATTAGTAGGATCTGAAGAGAGATATTGCCATCAGTTTCAAAAATCATCTCTACGGTCCGCCAAAACAATCCCTTCACACTTTTTTGCAAGCTTCTATACAAACACAAGATTAAGAAGCGTTCGCAATACTTACTCGTCCCCTTCTAGCATGACCACTTATAATCAATCATATACCATCCCTACTGTCCTGTCTGTCTGTTTTCTACCTTTTTGCAACGTCCCTAAGAGCGTTTATGCAAATTTTGGCAATTAAAACTTTGCACGTATAACGGTCTTTGGATCTTTTGTTATTTCGGCAGCTGACGGTTAGTTTTTAGATAAAAATAATATTGCTGAATAAACTCTTGGATGGTCATTTGTTTGAAGATTCAGATGAAGTTCCCATGTATCTATAGATCCAATGAAGCTTTTACTAACTATTGGTAGGGTTAATAAATCTGAACTCACATATTATGTTTTGAATTCAGGTGGTATTTTACAGGATTCTGTTGATGATGTCGAATTTATATTTAACGTTTATTTATTTTGAATTCCATGAAAATATCCAGGAGTATATGTTGCACCGCCTTCTCGTCCATTTATTTAATTATTTACACACAAAACAAATATTATGGAAAAAAATACAGACAGCAGAGCACATAAGTACCGCTTATTTCATTGCAAAATTTCTTCCAGCGAAACTGCGATAGGATAGATTGATAAGATACGTAGACACAGTGTGCAAAAATAATAAATTAAGCTCTAACTTAAACAAACACAATTATATCTATGTAGAATAAACATACCTACACCAATAAAAATAATACATGTACGTTGTACTGACTGTACACAAATACAGTCTAAAGTAATTTATATACGAAATAACAAAGTATAGAGGAGAGCTAATATTATATTTCTAGCCAACAAAATAGAGTATTTGGTCATTTATTGTGCAAACAGCCAATCTATGGACTTCAGTGATGGCTTAGAGAAGCCATCACTGAAGTCCACAGATTGGCTAAAATGCTACAAAACAATTGTATCTAATATCTAAATATAAAAATAAGAATATATCTTATAGCCAATTAAACAACAAAGTAATTTTAATTAACAAAAAATAATTATTGACCTGTAATTACACCGCCTATTAACGCAACATACGATTGCAGTTATAATCATATTGCAAAATACTGCGTATGTGCGTACATTACTTTCAAAATTTGAGAGGGTTTCGTTTTAAACCTCTTAATTAATATAAATTCTCATAGAAATCTATGACCAAAAACAATGAAGAACGTTGAAGAATTGACACACAACAGATAATGGATTATAAGAATTTTGTTTATGTTCAAACATATCTTATAAATTAGAAACCATTTTACTTCGAACATTTTCTAACCGTTACTTGAGATTTATAGACATCGTATAGACTATCATAACATCACGCCTGCAATTGATGACGGGTTAGGCAGAGGTCTTACTAATAATACAAAATTATTTTATCAGTTCCTAGCTGTGTCCCGCATGCGTTAAAATGTACTTTTAACTATTCTATCCTACCTAACGAAATAAATCCTATGTCCGCCTTTTGGTTTTAAGCTACCACCCCACCAATTTTCAATCAAATCGGTTTAGCCGTTTTCGAGTTATAAATAGTGTAACTAACACGACTTTCTTTTTATATACTTATATATAAATGTTAAGGTCTCATGTTATTGGGGGCAAACTTATTACCAGCAGCCGGGCTTCCATACCCCGTGGGTGCTACTGAGAAATTCAAATCTTATGAGCAGCAGTCGGGCTTGGGATCATTAAAACGAGGCTGTCAATTTTATTTTTTACTGCAAGTGAAACTGTATAGAAAACATAGTCAGCGATTAAATCTCATTACATTACACGCCGCATTCGCTATGCTCAGTCGCAATTTGGTGACGAATGATCAAACAAAAGTAATAATGAATATGTTCGTATATTTACTTTTACTGCTACCAACGATATATTCAAGAAACACATATGCATTAAATAAAGATGCAGTAAAACAAATGAAAGTCAGCGACGAAATGTTAAATAAAGTGCTATCGAGTCTTTTCTCCAATATTATCAACGCTTTGGAACTGAGAACTGGTCTAAATTCTGGCAACGCGAAATTGAGAACTCAAGTCCAAATAAAAGAGAAGAAAGAAGTTTTGAGACGGCTTTGCCCAGGACGCACAATGTACCGCCTAGAACATGCTAGGTGGACAAAATTCAAGTTTTCATTTCCAGGAAATCTTAATTGCATAACACAAACAACACCCCTAAACTCCAAATTCCGAGAAAAAGTTGTTTTCCAAATGCTTAACCGATGAGTCATAGAGTTCAGAAGTCAGGTAATGAGTTTAATGCAAGCGTTCCGATCAATCAGTTGCAATTTAGCGATACTTTTGTGCACATCTCATAGTGGTTTATAGTGATATTGTGAAAGCTTTTTGTGATGGATATTAATATTGAGGGTATGTAATATTTTTTTTATATATTATTTTTATCAGAATCTATTAAAATGAATTTATAGGAATTTTTTAACTTGATGCAGAAATTTTAGCGTAATTTTTGCATAAAGAAAACTTTGAACGTTCAGGAAATACTTTGATTCGCCTCTATTCGGGCTAGTTTTTAGATATATTGTAGGTATAACTGTGTAGTTTGTAAAAATACATACATTGTTCAGCACACTTCAGTACAACATATTTTTTTCTTTTTTTTTCAGAACACGTTTACTCTATTTCAAAGGTAGCGTTTTTTGAAGAGTGGTTGAAAGACACGAAGAATGATAAAAGGTCGCGTATTTATGACTATCTTTCTTCAAAATTTCACTTTGGTGACATTGCTGAAAGCAGCCAAAGAGAAATAATGTTGAAAAAATCCAACTTTGCTACTAAGATTGGAGCCAAATGGATGGCTTCGGGAAAATCGAAGGAGCGTTTTTTAATTACAAATAAGACTTGGCTGGATGAAGGAGACATACAGTTTACTATGAGTTCTTTAGCCCCACAACCTTCGACATCGAATGAGGCTGTGACATCTGCAGGAAGACCGGTCAGTGGGTAGTCTTACCTCGCAAAGATTTCGAGGAATCGTCGTTTAAGACAATCTCGAAGTGCCAGTGAACAGTCACTAATGACTGTTGCCGAAATTGCTATGCGTTCAGCAGGGCTCGAAATAAACTTTGTTGAATTTAATAAATTTTGTCTTGAAACTAGAAGACATTACCTTAGTCTCTTTTCGTGGTACTATATGCCTGCTACTGTACATAAAATATTAGTACACAGTACTGAGGTCATCAAAGCGGCATTGCTTCCAATTGGGCAGCTTTCCGTAGAGGCTCAAGAATCACGTAACAAACATTGCCGCAGATTTAGAGAGTACAACACCCGCAAGTGTTCACGTGTTGCCACGAATAGAGACTTGCTGTCCATTTTAATAATAAAATCTGGCCGTTTGATCAATAGCCTTCGTGATATTCCCCAAAAAAAGCCGGAAAAAATATGTGCAGAGGTATTAAACTTAATTGTAAGCCCGACCATAGTAATATCAAGACCGGTAACGTCATCATATTGTCGCACATTGCCACAAAATGATGACGATTCACTAGAGGACTTTGATGATGATTCTGATGATTAGGTTTAGGTTAAGTTAATTTTTATAATAGGTATTTATTTATTTAATGCAATTCTGTTGTTTGTTTATTATTTTTAAATATTTTTTTCTGTTTTTATACATATTTTTTGTTTTTTATTACAAAATCATACCGAAAAATATTAATAATGCCTCAATATGACTATTTACATATAAAAGCATCGTTAAATATCATAAAATAATATTGTCCACCTAGCATGTTCTACGCGGTACACTGTGGGACGTGAAGATCAAAATAAGAATGTTGGTCAGACGCGATTTAAAGTTGTGAGCAATACAGATAATTCTCACCAAGCAAAATGTGATAAAAAAGTAAAGAAGAAATGCAAATGTGGACATGACAAGAGGACAAGTACTTGAGACGGTAATAAATAGACATCGGATAATATTCATTTGCAAATAAATGTAAATAACAGTTTTACATATTTAAATACTTTTTCAAGAATAGTGCTTAGTTTAGTGATTAAATGTGTTATGCTCGTTGCATTACGTTGTTCCCTATTTATCTTGGTTTTTAAGGCATAAGGAAAGTAAGAAACGCATATTCTATACACCGGCCAGCTACACAAATGACTCCAAATTTCAAGTTTTGTCTTGTAACTCCTCTAACATAGAGATCTTCAGCCCACAAATAAATATCCAAACAATTTGCTCTAAAAAATCTCGACAAATCTTTATTTGTACAGTGTCACAAGAATCAACTGGTTATTAATGCAATACAGATAATTTTGGTGAAAATAAAGTCATTTTAATTATTATTTTGAACATGATTCGCTTTGACTTGCACTTGGCCGGTTTTTTTTACATTTATCCGCTGTATGTTGTACGAGGGTATAGTTTATGAAGTTACCGCCAAATTACAATAATTATGTAAATTTTTGCTGAGTTAATTTTATCGGTTTGGCCATTTAGGCGTTAAGACGTAATCAACAAACAAACCAACTCACTTTCGCTTTTATAATTTTAGTAGGGATAGTAAGTCTTGTATTCTTTTATTCAAAAAATCAAAAAGTCAAAGAAAAGTAAAAATAAATTATTATTCAATTCCAATTCCATCAAATGAATAGAAGCTATAAATAATAAATCTTAACCTTACCAATCTCACGTGGATCAAAATGACCCCACTCCTTTAACTGACCACTCATTCAAATCCTATTGACCCTTCTCAAATAACACTGAAATACGACCAGGGGTCATCTGGACCAATTTCGGACAAAGGTAAAAGTATATAAAAAACAGGTATTGGTCAAGATGGACAATAGAAGTGACCCTTCCAATTAACGAGTTTTGACCCTTAGGGTCTTGGGGTATCGAAAGGGTTGGGATTAGAGGTGTAACGGAAGATGATGAATGGGGTAACAGATGCCGTATTCTTTAGGGTTTACAATGAGGTGTATAGAATAAGAAGTTGAATGCTTATTTTTAGCTGTAGGTACTTTGTATGTATGCCAATTGAGAGGAGAATGGTTGACACTGGATATTATGAATGTCTGTCTTAATCATGTATTTTTTTAATGTTAAAACGAATAGTACTAAATGGAATTCAGTCTAGTTATATGTCTTTTGTATTTGTATTCAGAATGGTGATTTCCTACTATGTATTTATATAATACTAGCTTTTGCCCGCGGCTTCGCTCGCGTTAAATTTGGGGTAACACAGTTCTCCTTGCGCCTTATCGATTTGTAATAACAACGCTAAGTTTTCCCTTTCCTTCCCTCTTTCTCCCTCACATCCTACATTTTTAAATAAAAAATAGCCTATGTCCGTCTCCTGGTTCCCAACTATATCTGTACCAAAATTCATCAAAATCGGTGTAGCCATTAAAGCGTGAAGAGGTAACAAACAAACAAACTCACTTTCGCTTTTATAATATGAGTAATAGTAAAGTAAAGTAAGGAGTAAGGATTATAAATGCGAATGTTTGCGAGAATGTATGGATGTTTGTTACTCTTTCACGTCAAAATGGCTGAACGGATCTTAATGAATGAATAATTTGTCACAGAGGAGAGAAGAGAGGAGAGGAGATTATGGTCTGTAATAATACATATGATTTACATTTTTTTTTCGATTTCACTCGGGCTAAGCCGCAGGTGCCAACTAGTTTTTAATGTTATTTTTTTCAATGTATTTTATAATTATTTTGATTTTTATTCGTATTTTGTATTGGGTTTGATGCCTTTTGGAATTAATAAATAAATATATCACTCCGAAATATAAAGCAGTATTGGTTTTTATGTAAGACTTAAAAAAAAACTGACTTAAAAAAAGATTATAGACGAATGCTGTTCTAAAATGTATATATAATTTTCTTTAGAAAAAAAATAACAAGTGAACCAGCATTGCAAACTAAATAAGCAATAAAACTTGATTACATTTCACGCCAAAATTGATTTCTCTTCAGTTACGATTACGTTTTGACAGACCGATGTCACAGAAAACGATTAAAATGCTCGCATATTTCTTTTTACTGCTACCAAGCACAGATTCACTACGTGTAAATAATTTTGTAAATGAAATATTGTACCGTAAGAAAGTGCACAATCTCGATGACAATATATCCGTAGAGCCTATAGAAGGCTTGTTGCAGCCTGAATATGGTAATAGAGGACAATTGCGATTCAAGAAACTTAACCGGACTAATGAAAATAAATCCTTTTTGAAAACCATTAAAAAAACTAAGTTTATTATGAGAACTACAGAAGATTCTTGTACTGATGAAATTCTTACGACGTGTTTGATAAGAAGAATTCTTAAATTACTGAACAAAAGGTCGAGATGAACCGAAAATCGAGTCGTCGAACGACAAATCGTGAGATAGTATGGATACCTATTTTTGTTTATTTTTATAGCTAATCCAATTTCTAGTACCTAAAATCTTTAGGTAGTTTGATGAAATTATTTGACGTTTGTTGTTTTTTTTTATTCCTCTGGGTGATTCATTTCATGGTACTTCCACGAATATTATATTTTTAATAATAGTTTCGTGAAATCGACAATATAATCTCTCGATACATTGAGTGAAACTAAGGCGACAAATGCATGCAAGTCCACATACACGGGGACAAAAAATCGCTAGAACATTAAAAACAAATATATGTACACTGAATTCCAATACAAATGTTATTGTAACAAATAACTCGTCATTACGTAGCGCAGCGTGGAATAAACTCAAGGTCGGGTGAAGCCTCAGGCTGTCAACGGTCAAAATTACCCCCTCGATACATTATAGGGTTTAAGAAAACAATTATATATTTAAAAAAAACGCTGTATGACTATAATTTTATTTGAATCTTTATTGTCATTTAAAATGTTGACAGATGTTTTTTTTTTTTAAATAATGTCTAACGTTACCCGACTGAGAATGATTCCCAAAAGATAAAGTATTTATATTCAAGGTACTTACAGTTTTCTTCTATTTTTCCTTGTACTTTATTTTGGGTTTAACCTATTATCTTTTTTTTTAATTAGAAAAACACGTGAAAACAGCAATAGTATTTAATGATACTTGGTATCGTCAAACTGTGTATTACGTGGTACCATTCATGTAGCTTTGCATACAAATTAATTGACATCAAAGTTTTCGAACGAAATGGCGAGCATGTACAAAAAGTTGAGTGTTTATAAAAGCGATGTTTTCTGTATATTTCCCTTGAGATGGGGTGAATAGATGTTTTTCATCGTAGAGGCGTGTCTGTGGCTCAGTTTTACCGCACCTACTAATTTTATTAATTGTTATTTTTTTTCGACAGTAAACGTCAAATGTTTTGATGTTATTAGTAAACGTATAGCTCAGAAGCTTATGTTTATTTTGCTTTTAAACACTTTCCGCCGTATATTTGCCGAAAAATGTTTTTTTTGTTTGTTGAAATATTTTAAACTAGCTTTTGCGCGCGGCTTCGCTCGCGTTAAATTCGGGGTAACACAGTTCCCCTTGCGCCTTATTGATTTGTAATAGTAACACTAAGTTTTCCCTTTTCTTCCCTTACATCCCACTTTTTTTTAAAGTTAGCCTATTTCCGTCTCCTGGTTCCTAACTATGTCTGTACCAAAATTTATCAAAATCAGTTTAGCCATTAAAGCGTGAAGAGGTAACAAACAAACAAACTCACTTTCGCTTTTATAATATTAGTAAGGAAGTAAGGATAGTAAGGATTATTTTCTCTCTCTTTGCTGTGTTATATACAAGTTTGATAATTACTGTTAATAAAAACTTCAGCATATAATGGAATGGTCTACTGTAGTACCTACGTGATATTAGCAAAACTGTAGAGTGTTTCCACGAACGCCAATAAATACATAAGGTAAGAAGCTTATATCAATCTTTTAACAATTGTTTAAGAAATAAAACTATTGTTTGATGAGGATGAAAATAAAAAGTTTTAAACGTAATTACCATTAGTCTGAGCCCTAGAAATCAGATTTATTTCGTTTTAACCTGGAAAAATGTGTATCTATATGTCCGATACATATTTGTTATTTTTTTTAAACTTCGTCCCCTCTTGACTGCCGCACTCATCACTGCTTTTCTCCTGTATCATTTACAAACATTTAAACTCGCATACTAACACAGCCAGACCAAGAACACAATACAAATATTTGTTCCGAGTGGGGTAATCGAATCTGTGACACGCAGCGCAGCAGCTAATCGCTCAACTACTGCGCCAACCGCGCCACCAAAAATTTTTTTATGAGTTATGTGAAAACATCATGTGTGGTATAAAATATAACAATTTACTTAATGTATCGCGTCGTCACGTTACCGCTCTACTTCACATTGATGTTACATTTAAATATTTCTCCAATAAACATTGTTAAAATATTTAATTCATATATTTTGATAAGCCTAAATATTTGCAACTATTACGTTATACTCATATAAATAGAATTGATTGCGCGATACGTGGATTTCTGTCCATTCTCGACACACAGCTTATCGGATCCTATCGGAGGCAACCCATCCAGCTTGGAAAATTTTGAGAAAGAAGTTGATGGAAAAATTGTACGAGTACGTACATAACGGGCTGGTGTCCGCAACTCCATGTCCCCAACTCCCCACGAAACGCCAGTAACGCCTTGGTGTGTTACTGACAGTCTCGCTTACAGAACGGGTAACCGTGCCTGCCCCGTATGAGGCAATCTCTGGGCAGTACAGAAGCACTTGCCGAAAGGACACGGTGAAGTTGGGCAGCGTATGTAAAACTTCGTCAAAACATAACGTTGTCTATCCCGTAATGGTACACAACTGCCAAACGGTACACTAACTGTTAGTCGGGTTGGTCGAACTGCAAGATGGAACTAAGATTATAAAAAGTTTGGATAGAATCTAAATGTAAGGCGTAGTATAGGTGTCGACGGCTCGTTAGTGTTCCACGTGCTCAAAGAGATGTCAGATAGCAAAAGGGCCAGGGACACCGCCTGCCGTGGTTGCGAGTTTTTCGAAAGAGACACCCCGGTCTCGGAACATAAAGGTCAATAGAAGAAACATGGGTGGGTATTAGTCAGACTTGTAGTACAGGGTGGGAAGGTCTATGTCCAGTATTAGACTGTGAGTTGAATAACAAACCCTATTTAGTTTGATGGAGGGAAAGAAAGAGAAATGACGAAATATAATATTGTAACGTGTTAATTTAATTTACATTTATTTATTGTGTTTGTAACTTTATTTATTTGGGTTGTTGTACATTCGTCACAAAGTAAATTCGTCACGATAAAAAGTATGTGTAAATTTGCCACAATTCTAATTTATTTTCAATATATTATTTTTGTTTATTGTAAATTCGTCACATAGGTTTTATTCGCACTGATAGCAAAAAGAATAAACAAGAAGTAGAATAAAATGTTGTTTTATTTTTCGGAATCAGATCAAGTTTAATAATTTACCTTACATCTACTTAACAACAATCACAGTTCTCGAGTGAACGATTTGCCTGACACTTAACAATAAAAAGATAAACAATAGAAAGAAATTGAATCACAGCAATAATAATCTTTTTTTAAATTTAACATAACATTTATAAAGAATCACAGATCTCGACTTGCTGACTTGATTACAACAAAATAAATAAATTTAATAACCTAACATCTACGTAAAAATCATAGTTCTCAAGTGGCTGGTATGCCCGTAACATTACAAATAATAAGAAAGACAGTTAGTCTTTAATTAACCTAAAACCTACATAAAAGACACAGACAGTGGCTGATTTAAAAACAACATTATAATTATAAGAAAAATATACATCACAGTTATAATCACTTTTTTTCTTAACCTAAGTAAAAATCACAGATTCTGAGTAGCTGACTTGTTTATAATTATTTAAAAATAATAGGACTTAAAAGTATGGAAACTATGTAAAAAAACTATATTTTAATATATAATAATGCTAATGCTAATAATAATGCTAATTCCCCTATCCCCCGCCTATGTAAGTTATTGAACAGCTACAGCGATCTGGTTGATATTCACTCCGACTCACTTAGTAGGTTTAGAAGCGTTATTTATAACAACTTGTAAAATAACTTTAGTGTTTAGGCTTACATGTTAATTTAATTTTAGTAAATTTTAACCAATATAGTTTTTAGGTCTTAATATTATAGAGTTTTTAGTTTTAGGTCTATTCTACAAGCTTTGAACTTGTAGATTAGTTATTATAACACATTAATGCATGATGTGGTTACCTATAAGAAATTGGTACACTAGTCAATAAGTTTATTCGATGTTCTTCTTAACATGTACTGTGTATTCAATTGTTGGTGAGCCAAATAAATAAAATAAAATAAAATAAAAATAATATATTAATTGGTAATTAAATGTTACATGTTTTTAAAATGCTGCAAAACAGAAAGTTTTTTTAAGAACTTCAGCCAAAGACATGTTAACGTAATTGTCCAAAATAGTTTTCAATTCTTTATCATGTGCTATGGATCGACGTGTTCTCATCTTTAAGGATATATCAAATTTGAAATTCCTTAATTTCCAATCTATATATTCAGCCTCCTTTTTTAGTATATCAAATTGAAGCATTTTAAAAACATGTAACATTTAATTACCGATCAATATATTACATGCGCTAAAAACTTGCTTGCTATCGCTACTTAAAGAAAAATATATATGAATTGAGGATTTGTGTCAATTTAACAATAACCCTCATGAACCTGTGACGAGTTTACACATATTTTTTATACATGTGACGAATTTACTTTCAATGTATGGACTTTTAAAAATATGACGAATTTACTTTATGACGAATGTACAATAACCCATTTATTTAAAGGGTGTTGATGATTTTGGTAATATTTTTAATGGTTTTGATAGATAGCTTTTTTAAAGATTTTTGACTATAGTAGGTACTGAAATAGAACACATTTTTTTGTATTTAAAGGATATAGGATAATTTACATATAACCTGCTCAATTGACGGGCCTGTTGGTCTAGTGGTTAGTGGCCCTGACTGCTGAGCCGGAGGTCGTGGGTTCGATTCCCACCCAGGACAAACTTTGTGTGATGAGCATAATTGTTTGTTCTGTGTCTGGGTGTGATTTATCTATCATATGTATGTATTTATAAATTATATAAGTATGTATATCAGTTGTCTGGTTACCATAACACAAGCTCTGCTTAGCTTGGGATCCGATAGCCGTGTGTGAGTTGTCCCAAGATATTTTTTTTTTTTTTTTTTTTTAATTTTCATTTGTTTTTATGAAAGTGGTTCTGCAGGATAGAATAAAAACATTTGTGTGCAATAAATAATGCAGTATGTTTAACGAATGACTGTATAGTAAGTCAGTTCAATAAAAATCTGTAGTTTATGCTACATTTCTCAGTAACGCAACACTACTAGGTGCGCAGACGCGTCAATTATGCAAAAGTTACGTAAACACAGTTTCGTGCATGGATACGTTAGTAAATGGAGTGCAACGCATCTTGTTTTTTTAATGATGTCTGGTGATCGGTGATTGTATTGATACTTTTTTTTAATGTTTATTCGGTGAATAAGAAACTATCTACGGTTAGATACGTCACAAAATTGTCTATCAGCGTGTGCAAAATATTATAGGAAAATGGTATCTGAGTCATAATGGATGTTACGTGGAATTCTGAGTCTGAAAAACCAGAAACTTAGTGCCATCACCAAATCTGTCCTTTGCGAAAAGCCTCCGAAAGCTGCAAATTTTCGTGCGCAGCAGCCACTCCAGGCAGGTTGATATAATCAGTACATAGCGCTTATAATAATTGATGTTTAACACGCGTCATCGTTACTTTTAAACGTCGTTTAAGTAAAAATCTATATGAGACCAGTGTTTTGTACCTGACTATTCTGAGAAGAAACAGCCGAAGTAAACTAAGAGGTCATAGTCTATTTGAAGGTCCAGACATAATCTCGGTCTTCTCACATGAGGAGTAGGTATGCATTATCAGAATGTCTATCTTTTTTTACTTCTCCAGCTCCGGACGAAGCTCAAGGGAGTGTCAGACTTTGACAGACTAAAACCCATCCATGTTCCTCCCTTCGCTGTTTGTGTTCCGGGGTCGCGGTATCTCTTTCGAATAACCCGAATGTCATCAGATTATGTCTGAGAAGGTCTTTTGAAGAGACCACCACAACTTACGGATTCAATCGTTTGCTCCATTTCTCACTACTCCATGTCTCGACATGATTGAGTTCAGTTTTGCATGGGAATGTGTCGAGATGAAGTTACGTCGCCATTTGATATGCGACTGTCTGCTGTTTTTATAGAGCTACGCGGGTATCGTTGTAATAGACCAGCAGCCACGGAAATGTTTATCTAAGCGATTGGAGCGTACGATTTCCCTTTTCATGCCCCGATCTCAAATCATATGGGATAAGGGTAGGAAGATGATAATGGCCTAGATCTTTGAAAGCTTTTTCACACTTTTAAAGATCTGTACCTCAAAAGGTAAAGAAATGGAACCCTTATTGGATCAGCATGTTGTCCGTCTGTCTGTCTGTGTGTCAAGACTCTTTATCTCGGAAACAAGATGAAATAAGTCTGTGGTCCCTTTGTGCTGTGAAAAATCAACCCTCTAAGTCTACGCAGTGAAAGGATTTGACTGTTTATGACGCCAGTTTGTACGGAACTAACGGTGCGCGATTCTGACTCCTTTTGGTCGGTTTTTTACTATATGAAGAGGGTAGTATCTGTTTTGTAGGTACTCACTCCAAGGCACTTCTGATTTCTAAAATAAAGAAACCTGCTAAGAATACGAACTAAACTATCGCTTTTAAGGAGCCCGACTTCTACCTCCCTGGGCTCCCAAAAAGCCCTCTCATCTGCACATCCCATAATAGCGTAAATAGAGGTGATTCTGAATAGAGCACGAAACATTGACACCACATGTCCTATTTAACCCTCAAAGATAAAAAGTCACAAACAATAATATCTCTTCAATATTAACCCTAAATTGCACCCCAACATACATATCTCGGCTAAATAAAGGTGTGTCTACACGATACGTATGCAAAGTTTATCTTGTTAGTGCGTATGTGTGGTGAATGTTTGTGTATGTCGGTGTATGATTGTGTATGCTCCCCCGAGACGCGCGTGTCTCTAGTCCGCGCAGTGAAATATTAAAAACAACACCTAACTGCCGATGGATAGTACGGGTGTGTTGTATTGGTATCAAGTAGTGCTAAAAATACCAATGAAATAAAGATGAAAAAAAAAATTATTTTATATTGATTAATGACAAAAGTACTTTTTGTTTTGTCCCCGAAGTGTATTGAAAAACGTCTTTGACTCACGTGAAAATTTGTCACTACTGCTCTATCACCCGCGCCTGACGGCTAGTCAGTTAAATCCGCCTCGGTTGCAATGACAAAGTTTTCTCACTTCAATCAAAACGTACTATTAAAGGTGAAGAGTAGACGAGGTCATAACAAAATCAAAACACTCCATTAACACAGCCAGCTGTTCCTAGAACTAATTCAGAGTTATGGAGCCTAATAAGAAAACTAGCCTAGCACTATGCCTTTTAGGTATATTGAATGTTGCAGCATCATGCTTTCTTATTATTTTAATTTTATTGTTTGTCCTGTATGTGTCCTATAAAAGCTTTCTTTCCTTCTTATTAAATAATTGGTCAATGACCTTCTTTTAAGCAATGATGTAAATTATAAAATCTAACTAACCACTGTAAAATTTATCAAGTAATGACATCCAGAAAAAAATCACCAGATGAGAAGTTTAAGTAGAATGTCAAAGTTAACGCCTATGTTAAAGACTAAGTTCTAGTTTCTAAATCTCATTTTAACTCAGTTAGAAACCGTAACCGCAATTAGAACTTAAACATAACTAGCGAAATATGAAGAAGCGAATAGAAGGCCACCTCTGCCTACGCCTTTTAATACAGGCATGATATTGTAAACACAAACCATCATAACCAACATTTGCAACTAAACCAACCAATCGATATACCAACATTGACTAACTGCAATTAAAACTGCTCTAATAACTGCCTTACAATATCGACGCCAATCTACCTCACTTGTCCTGCAATGACAGACGCCGTTGAGTCTCGCACACACACACATGCGTACACCCACACTGGCGAACAGATAGCAGTGACTCACCTGACTGAGGGTGTGTGCGGTGACCATGAGTTGCGGAGGTGGTTGGACTGAGATGGGGTGGTGGAAGGGTCGAATTTATAGAGATTTCTTTTCTTCACATAGGGTTCGGTCAAACCAATAAAAACGAATTTTGACAGATTTTGAAGCCGTGGACCGGACACTCATAAATATATGAGTGTCCGGCCCACAGCTGGTCGACAGCGTTTCCGTACATGTTAAGGATATTTATTTTTGTGGATACGCTGAAATAGAAATCCTTATACAAGTCCTATTATTAAATTAGAAGATAAACTAAAGGAATTTGGTTCTAGCTGCTCTATATTAAAGTTTCACTCAAACCATTCATATTTCCAAATATTGCTGGAAAATCAGAAAATTTTCTAAAAGACACCATTATAACCGCAAAATTCCTTGAAAATCCCAAACACATGGTCACTACAGGTGTACATTTTACTTGCATATCGATTCAGCGCACTCCCCCGGCGCCAGAGGGGGAGTCCAGGCACCCAAGAGGGGAAGGAGGGGGTGGCGGGGCACCCGCTCTTTTTATGCCCGACTCGAAAACTGGATAAATGCGGCTTCCAATTCCCTGAATTGTGGACACCGTATTTTACGGATATTCGGAAACGGCGGACATATTGGATCATTCTTTCCTTTGAGTTTTCCACTACAAGTAAAATTGATAGGTTGTTTGTGGACTTTGAAGTGTTCTGAGTAAATTATTGTTTTTTGAGATATTTGATTGTTGAATAGAAATACAATTGTGATCCGATAGGCAATCAGATATAAAACCAGGTATAATCGATTTGTATGCCGCTTAAAATGCAGTCCCGATTGATGAGAAAATCGAGGATCATTGTCAATTGTGCGTAAAATCATAATGTTTTCTTAAGATAAAGTGCCTGCCCATAAATTGGAATAGTTACAGATGCAGTTATTATTATTGAATTGTAACGTTAATTCATTTTAATATCCTACTTAGGCTGTCAATCCTTCTAGTCGAGCGGTCTATGGGAGTCATATACGAATCGAGCTTATAACGTCCAGCGTGTACAATACAACAACGCTTTCAGGATGCTGTTTCGGTTGCCGCGGCGTTGTAGTCCATCGGGAATGTTTGCTGCAGCTCACACGGATGGCTTCCATGCTATCATGCTCTGGACCGAGCGGGGGAAATTATTTGATGATTTCAGCAAAAAGAAAAGAAAAAGAAGGACCACATTCTCACCAGTCGTGATTGCGAACAATAGCCTAGCGAGGCAGTCAGATGGCAATGACGCTTATTTTATGCTTTCTTTAAACTAGTGGCTATCACGTCTACCTGTGACTGCCATTTACTAAGTTTCTCTATCCCATCCTAACGACTATCGTCATTTGTTTCTCGAAACCCCACATTACAAGAGGCAGTTGTCACAATTGGCTGAGAGTGGAACACGCGTGGGACAACTCTGGGCCAGCAGTCACCACTAATTCTATTATCTGTCGTTCTGTAGGATTACACGTCACGCAGATATCGCTTGGTGCGGTGTTTTCCAATGATGTCGACACATGACAAGAACTTACGGATTTTAAACGTTTCATATTATCTATGTTTCCTTTAACTTTATAAAGCTGATTTAGCAATTATATTTACATTAATTTGTAAGATGATTTTATTTGTGTATAGTATGTATGGGTCTTCGATGCCTGAAATAAATTTATGTAATATTATAAAAATATAAACATAAATCATAATTATTTTCAAACAGCGTCATTACTGGAATATTATATGTTTGCACTAAATAGCTGTCGTAAGGTTTTAAAAGTTTTAGCTTAAGTTAAACTTAAACTACGTCCAAACGCTTCACATTATTTGATTGAAACCAGTATTTAGACAGCGTTATTAACCAGTATATTAAATAACAACGTCACAATACAAAATACATAAGTAGTACAATAAATTAGCAAACAAACGCATCGTTGACCGCAACTCTACGCTAAAGGGAACGGTGACGAGCTAACGGTACAACTGATTTGCGTAATATTGTCATATTATGACAATGTGTCATGGTTAGTTTTGGGGAGGATCAAATTTTTGGGCTTGTAAATATCTATTGTATGATTCAAACGGCTATTTATTGAGTAGTTGAGCTTGCGATTGTATAGAGGTGGACATAACGCCACATACAGTCACAATAATCTTTGAGTGAAGCAGGCAAAAACTATTACTAATAATATTGAATACTAGCTGTGCTCACTTATATTGCTTTCCTCAAAAATAGGTACCTACGATCTTGGATATCTTCGATGATAAACCTTATCAAATTTGTAAATATATAAACCTATGCAGTTTTAAATTATTGACCGTAATTTTGGTTTTAAAATAGGTGTATAAGATTTTAGAATATAAGTGTTTTGGCTGTAGTGATAACTAATTATATTCTTCTTAAATAAATATAATAAATAAATAAATAAATAATAAATATCTTGGGACAACTCACACACGGCTATCTGATCCCAAGCTAAGCAGAGCTTGTGTTATGGTAACCAGACAACTGATATACATACTTATATAATTTATAAATACATACATATTATAGATAAATCACACCCAGACACAGAACAAACAATAATGCTCATCACAAAAAGTTTGTCCTGGGTGGGAATCGAACCCACGACCTCCGGCTCAGCAGTCAGGGCCACTAACCACTAGACCAACAGGCCCGTCAAATATATATTAATGAATACCTAATATCAATCATCATCCACCCAGTTCCACCTAAAACCATTGACACTACCGCAAAAAGCGTTAGTATTACTTATTTTGTAAAAAACAACAAAGAAATTCTCAGTGTCGATACTAATGGAAAACAACACGAATCATACAATAAACTATGCTTTTACGTAAGCTCAGTATGTCACAGCGGCGCGGTGGACAACAGCCTCTATCATTCTATTGTTAGAAGATTGTTAGCTGTTCTGCCGACTGGTTACTGTACTCTGTGGCTTTGAGAACGGTGAGATGAATAGGTTTGTATATTGTTAGCACTGAAATAGGTAATTGAATTTAAAGGGTGTAAAAGAAACACTAACGGAGGCAGTGGCGGCGTAGCATGGGTTGGCACCCGGGGCGACTATCTATTGAGCACCCTCAAAATAAAACGACGAATACTAAACGCGATTGTGTGACTTTATTTTGCTAAAATATTCTATAATATCAAAATTTACGTTTCGGTCCTTTACAACGGGCAATATGGAAAGATTGGTAGGTCGCGTTTGAGTCATTGTAAATTTTAAGTAAGATTTTATTACCTAACTAAACATTTGAGAAACTTCTTTTACAAGAAGTCACTGAAGCCACACAAATGCTTAAAAAAAGAGGGTTACACTCGATGATAGTACTTCAGTACTATCAAAAATAATATTGAACTAATTTTGAATGTACATATTTGGACACTACCCGTTTACTTTTTGTATATAGATAGCATGTTCTATTCCTAGGTCAAACTACTTCTGAAAAAACCCTCTATTGTCTGATGAAATGATTTTAGCGTACCAGGAAGAGAAAAACATCTGAAAGGCGACTCAAAATGGCACTCCACTTTGTTTTTCTTGGTCTCTTAACATTTTGATGTTCATAGTCAATAGATTTTTGATGCCTCAAACCATTTCAAGAATTTCCTTTTTTAAAACAGGAGAGTAGACCTTCAGAATTCGTTATAGTCCATTGAAAAGTTACATTTGCGGTTGCATTTTTTAGAGGACGTAATTTTATTTTTTGATGTGTAGGGGGGCTCAGTGTAAAGCTAAAACCAAGTTTGTGGGGTTAAAACCTTAGTTATTGACTTAATGAAACAATGTTGCGATTAAAAGTTGTTCCTCAAAAACGATCTACAAAAATGGTCAGATATATTTTTTTCGTAAAATGATAAAAAAAAGTTACATCGAAAAATATGTTTATATTTTTTTCTAGAATTTCTGAAAATTTTCGCTTATAACTTTTTTATTTATAGTTCTACGACAAAAAGTTATTGAACCAAAAGTTGTAGAGAATTTAATTTGCAACAAAAAATTCTAACAATTTTTTTTATCAAATAAATAGTTTAAGTGGTTTAAGAGATATATCGTAAAAACCATTTCAACCCTTATTTTCAAGATGGCGACCGTGGGACAAGGGTGGTGACCACACAAACTTGGTTTTAGCTTTACACTGACCCCCCCTACACATCAAAAAAATCAAATAGTGTCCCCTAAAAAATGCAAGGTTAGGCCTAAAAATGTAACATTCCAATGGACTATTATGTGTTCGGACACTTAAGGATTTAGCTTCCAACATGAATTAAATTCTTTAACGAAACTCTGTTATACAAAAACTGCAGAATATATTTTTTTTAAATCAAAACTGACTTCCAAAAAAAAAGTCGAAAATAACTTTCCGGATGTCGGTGGCAAATAATTCAACAAAAGTTACTTACGTTATTTTCGACTCTTTTTTTGAAAATCGGTTTTTTTTTTCAAAATAGTTTTTTTTTTGGTCATATTCTTCTTGTTGCTAATCTCTACCTTCTTTCATCTTGTGTATCAAGATTTTCAGGCTATCTTCCCGGCGGCGTCCCCCTATGTAATGCATTTTGGCTCCTTGTTTGTAACCATCTGTTTCAATGTCACTTTCAACACCTTGCTGTGGTGTGTTTGATACCAGAGAACCAGAAGGTGCTATGAACTTCAAAATTGATCCAGATAATGATTCGCGTGCAGATTAAACGATCACATCATAGAAACAATAACAGTGATCGACACATCAACAACTTGCCCCTGTCGCCCGCGCCGACCTTATCGTGCAGATGCGCCACTGGCTACTAATCTGCACGACTGGCTTGGCATTCCGTTGTCACCCCTTTTTTTGGGGTGGAAAACATCAAATCTTTTCCCGCTCTGGGCTGAGCGTCAGAATTTTACTGACTACTACTACTGACTAAAACCCACCCATGTTCCTTTTATTGCCCTTTACGTTCCGGGGCCGCAGTATCTTTTCCGAACAACCCGCAACCCCGGCAGGTTGTCACCCCTTGATGCTTGGCACCCGGGGCGGACCGCCCCCGCCGCCCCCCCCTTACGCCGCTACTGAACGGAGGCACCTCACTCCTCCGATATTGTGATGCATTTTTTTCTTCTTGATTACTAGAAAAATTGAGGGTAACATTTCACAAGTTTTTTTTGTAGTGTTTAGTTGTAGTGTCTAAAATTGAGTTCTACCGGAAAACGTGGTTTTTCACCCCAAAACAGAACTCCCAGGAATTATTTTTAAGAGACTTGGTTTGCTGTACTTAATGCATGATTAACGTCTTCCTGTGAGGGTTGGTTTACCCCATGTTTAACTGAATTCTGTTACAGGCTTTTTCAGGGTTAGCTCGTCCTATCGTCAACCTCATCTCTGTTTCCAACACAAGATTGAGGTC
Source organism: Ochropleura leucogaster (assembly GCA_958449745.1). Taxonomy (NCBI): domain Eukaryota; kingdom Metazoa; phylum Arthropoda; class Insecta; order Lepidoptera; family Noctuidae; genus Ochropleura; species Ochropleura leucogaster. Next base: position 8,317,024 of record OY288221.1, on the reverse strand, counting down.
ACAAGGAGGTTGGTTAAATAAATAAAATGTAATGCCCATAATAAGAAGCTTCCTAATAACATCACAAATATCAAGTCAATAATAAATCATTATTACCACTCATCGCTTTACCATTGATGCCAGTTAAAAACCTCTACAGGTCTTCCAGATCTTTTTGACCCTACAGACACATGTGTTGCTGGGGAGTTTGTTCCGCCACTTCTTCCCAGTTAAAACACTAGGAAGTGGCGAAAGGCAGGGCGTTAAATTGGGACGGGCTGTTGTAATGTGACGTTCTAAAAGTGCTGACAAAAGACACATCAGATCCATTTATAACGGTCTCGCTCTACTGAGCGGTGTGTGTTTCAAGGTTGCACCAAATAAGAGTCCAGCTCAGCATAATGCCAGGACTACCTAACGCTGATATTCTGCTAGATCCCGCTACTGGCACTAGGATGTCGAGAAAACGCAATGACCTAAAAAGAACAAAATGCAACAATTTGCGGCAAATATTATGAAGGTGGGTAAGTCATCGCTCCTCGTTGACGTTGACCTTGTGTTAGGTCAGCTTGAGGTGAATGCAGGGTCGCATCGAACTCGTAAAAACACCCCAGGCCCCAAGTTCCATAGCTTCTGGGAAGGTATTGGTTCCTATGTTAATTTATTTTAATATGTTGATCAATCTCGTGAGGAAATCGGCATGTCCGATTTAAAAGGTTCAACAACCCCACTGCGGCTTCACGGGGCCCCAGTGGTGAATCACGGTTCAGTCCTTCTCACAAAAATGAGGCCAGTTCCCCAGGAGTGGGAAAATGAATGGCTGGTTATTTTTTTTTCTTTAAACTTTATGTACAATAGTGACACAGGCGGAGTAAATCTTTGGGTTAAATAGAACAACAGGGTACATATACATAAATATTATCTTATATAATAACTAGGTACTTGTTTTAGGAAGTTAACGTATGTGTAGTTTATTTTATTTGCATACTTATGCAAACATTAAAATGAATCTCTGAATTTATTGCTAAGCGCAAATCTTGAGAACGAGCGATTTTGCTAATTATTTTTTTGTTGCGTTGTTTAATGTCAGAAGAGTGTTCTTATGAAAAAGAAAAAAGTAAGATAGGTAGGGTGTAGGTAGGCTAATTAGGGTAGGTAGGGTAAGTAGAGTAAACAGGTAGAAAAATTGCATTGCAACAGCTAGTATATTAATAAATATCTCGACTTGGCACACGAGTGAATTCGGCTATCATTGAGCCGATAATCGTAATAACCAATGGCTTGTTTGATAAGAGCCTCGACGAAAATCTGTCGAAGCTCTCCTGAGGCGCTTGGATCAAGAGCCTGATTCAGAAGGCAATAAGTACTCCTCTATACGGCTCGCATTGTGAGGAGGTTCCTGTCTCTGGAACTCTAACCACCGGTAGCTTGGACCCAGCTCCCGATTACGGAACGGGAACCTATTTTTATGTTAACCTATTTTTTTTAAATACTTATATATTTATAAAGAAATATTTAAAAATATAGAGAAAAATCAAAATAAATCAAGAAACTCAACAAATAATGATTATTAAAAAAAAAATCGTTGCCCGACATTAGAAATTTCTCCTGTATCGTGGGTGTGTTTACAAACACATACACAAACAGCCAAAAGTATGGAAGGCCAAAGTCCTTCATATTTGGCAATGTTTGGTATCAAAAAACTGTCCATAGAAAGGTTCCGATAATTTTGGCAGCCGCCATATTGTTAGTCCAAAATCCGTAGAAAGCTTGTCATTATGATGTCCATTGTCCCATAAACAATCAAGTTGCTTGAATTATTACAATTACTCAGTGCAGGTCAACTACCTTATTGAATATAATCACAGGAGATCAATGTACCTTACCTAAGTGGCTCGACAAAAGAGGTCATAGAATCACTCTAAGAATATGATGACGTCATTGTCGTCTGAGAAATGCACTATCAACTTTTCTGCTGCCTGTTCAGTATAATCTGGATCTCTTTTAAAATCGAGTGAATCAGTTTTTAACCGACTTCAAAAAAAGTAGAAGGTTATCAATTCGACTGTATGTTTTTTTATGTTTGTTACCTCATAACTTTTGACTGGGTGAACCTATTTTAATGATTTTTTTTTTATTAGAATGCTGTAGCTTCCGATGTGGTCCCATTTATTTAAATTGCTTAAGTAGTTTATGAGTTATCGTCTATAATACCTTTGTTTTTTTGCTTGCTCCAGCCTAGACCCTCAGAATCGAGTGCGAGTCGGACTCGCGTACCAAGGGTTCCGTACAAGCTTGCGACATAAACGGCCATATCTTTGATTCAGCGAAAAATCGACCTACTAAGTCTGGGTCAATTTATTCGCAGCACCAAGGCTGAAGTTGAAATTAAAACCATATTCCCAAACTGTGGTGTTTGGGAATATGGTTTTAATTTCAACTAAATTCGGCACCTCCACGCGTTCCCGAGATAAAGGGTCTTTTCAGACAGGCAGACACACGCATAATTTTGGATTTTCCTTTTGAGGAACGGAACTCTAAAATAAAGATACCTAAAACCCTGGATAAAACGACTAACCACCAAAGAAGGTTCATAATTCCATTGATTTTAGTTAATCAGCATCATGATTGAATTCGAAGGTTTGTCCATTGGATTGTCGTTTTGATCAAAGTGAGACAAATTTCAGAAATTAAACGAATGTGAATTAAATATTATCAGCACGATTTCCAAAATACGTTGGAAAAGAATCGTTTTGTACACTTGGGCAGAAAAGTAAATGGATGCAGAACTAAATATTCTAGAAAACTTTCTTTAAGAAAATCTAGTTCATCACAATCGTGCACAAAACCACTGAGTGTAATACTAGAAAATTTCCTTAAAATATCGTCTCCCATAAAATCTTAAGCAGTTCTAACTTAGTTTGAACTACTTTCGTAACGGTTATTGAAGAAAGCCTCGCTGTGTCCTCAATTAATATTATACTGTGCACTAGCTTTAGCCGGTGGTTTCGCTTGAATGGAAAAAAGATGTTGGGAGCCCTCTTAAATTATTATTCTTCGGCGATGTACTGCCAGGATAGTAAGTCATTCTACTTATGTCCATCAGGCTTATGAACTGTTAAAAAAATTACTAACACCCCGTTCCAATAAACAAAAGACGATACGTTTTGGTTACGGATAGTAGCATTTTGACATAAGTTCTATGAGACGTATGTCAAAATCTCACTATCCGTAAGTATCCACAAACGACTCGCTTTTGTTTATTGGAACCGGGGGATAATCGAAAACATTCATTGATTGTTAAAAAAAAGGTCAATGTCCAAGATGGCTCTGTGCAATAAAGAGTATTGGAATACATGATAATTATTTGTCTTTTTTATTTATTCTGTAAATTGCAAATACTTACACGGACTAGCTGTATGCCAAAATGTACATTTACGTTATGTTACTTATATATAATTATATGAATAGTTTATATGTATTTTAATGTTGCACTAACACACCTAATTGTCTAGCTAAGTATTAAGAATTAGTAACTTAATGTATTATGATGTCATTTTTTTTTTAAATCGCTCGGAGCTAAGACCTAATATTCGTTGTTATGGTTCGATTATAACCTCAAAATCAAGCATTTTTAAAATATATATTATCTGCAGATAGTTCGTTATAAAAAATCCTTACTAGAAATATTATAAAAACGAAAGTGAGTTTGTTTATTACGTCTTCGCGCCTAAATGGTTAAACCGATTTTGATGAATTTTGGTAAAGAGATAGTTGGGACCCTGGAGATTGAGATTTGAGGGAGAAAGAGGGGAAAAAAGGGAAAACTTAGCATTGCTATTACAATAAATAAGGCGCAAGGGCAAAAACTAGCAGGTACCTGTAAACCAGGAAAGAGGAACTGTGTTACCCCGAATTTAACGCGAGCGAAGCCGCGGGTAAAAGCTAGTAAGATTATAAAGGACAAATTCCTAATGGTAGAGAATACAATACTTTATTTTCCGATGCTCTTGGCTCCAGGGCCAACAGTGTGTGGGCTATAACTGGTCTCTTTTGCTGACTGTACCAATGAGTGCATCGAAATGCATTCAGCCGTCAAGGAGTGTAAATGTGACATACAGACAGAGTTATTTTTGTATTTATAATCTTTGCATTAAACAATATTATGGTCCTATTCCATGTGCATTGTGTATTATTTTTAACCTAGAGCAGTTGGCATTACGTCACAATCTATTTTGTGCGACTGTTTATTTTTATTTCTTAAGGTATGGGAAAGTGTAATGACTTTAGCTCAAAGGCTATGTGCTTAAGCGTGGATAGTTTTGATTGGAACGGTATTTATTTTATGAATTTTAACATGCTTTTGCTTTTATCTTGAAATGCCTTATATCTTTTATAAAATCTATCATCGTTATTCTCAAAAAACTTCTTCCTCTCTGGGCGATGCGGCAACCCTGGCAGGAGTTCACCAGCCCTGCATGCATGTCTTCTTCTTCCATACTTCTTTACATACCGTCATTTCCACAGTCTTACTCAAGTCTGCGGTTCCTTGCAGCTGTGAAAATATTAACCCTCTAAGTCTTCACAGTCGGACATGCTTTATGTCACATGATTGTACGGAATCCTCGGTGTGCGAGTCTAACTCGATTTGGCCGGTTCTTTTTAGGGTTCCGTAGTCAACTAGGAACCCTTATAGTTTCGCCATGTCTGTCTGTCCGTGCGTCCTCGCTTAATCTCTGTGACCGTTTGCACTAGAAAGCTGAAATTTGGTACCAATATGTATATCAATCACGCCGACAAAGTGGTAAAATAAAAATTAAAAAAAAAATGTTTTATTAGGGTAGCCACCCTATATGTAAAGTGGGAAGTGATTTTTTTTTAATTTCAACCCTAACGTGTGATATATTGTTGGAAAGGTATTTAAAAATGAATAGGGGTTTACTAAAATCATTTTTTGATAATGTCAATAAATTCGGAAATAATCGCTCCAAAAGTAAAAAACAATGTGTCCCCCCTCTAACTTTTGAACCATAAGTTTAGAAAATATGAAAAAAATCTGAAAAGTAGAACTTTACAAGGACTTTCTATGAAAATTATTTTGAACTTGATTGACACAACAGTTTTTGTACAAAAAAGACAAAAGTAATTTCTGGACTAAGTTTGTAGTATAATCGTATATGCAAGCATTTTTTGTAACTTTGTTTACATATTTTATTATCCTGAACGTATCTTTTTTCAAACAAAAAAAGAATTATTTAAATCGGTTCTCGCAATCCAAAATTACCACTGAAATTGCACGTCTTTGTATTAATTAGTAACCCAATTCCCCGAGAGATGGCGCTGTAGGTACTTATTACATTGGATCGGGTATTACCGAATTGTTCGGTTGGCCTCATAACTGGGAACACTTATTGTGACGGACGGGAAACTACGGAACCCTATACTGAGCGTGGCCCGACACTCTCTTGGCCGGTTTTTTTCATGGAAGATTCAGAATGATGTACTACATACTTGGTAAGCGTTTTTGCGTCAGTACCCTTCAATTTAAATTTGCTAAATCACAATCTATCAATCATTTACAGAATATTTAATAACGTTCTTACTTCTGTTGTTTTCTAGTAGCAATTACTTTTTCATAAACCACAACTCTTAACCAAGTTTTTTCCCTAACCAGTGGCAAAGTGGTATGCACTTCCAAACCTTTTGTCCTAAAATCTCAATACTTAACGATTGTAGTAAAATTTAAGAGGACTCTATCTAAAGTCAGGTGGCCGTCGGTTTACGAGCAGTCGACGAGATAACGTCCGTCTAAGGTACACATACTCGAAAGATGAATCCAACATCCCTGACCATAGACGGCAGAATCAATAGACAGGATTAACACTTCAGGAATGAAACTAAATCAAGTCTAATAAATCTATACTAATATTATAAAGCTGAAGAGTTTGTTTGTTTGTTTGTTTGAACGCGCTAATCTCAGGGACTACTTGTTGGAATTGGAAAATTCTTTTAGTGTTGGATAGTCCATTTCTTGAGGAAGGCTATAGGCTATATAACATCACGCTACGACCAACAGGTGCTGAGCAGCGTGGGTGAAACCGCGTGGAACAGCTAGTAAATAAATAAAATAAATATCTTGGGACAACTCACACACAGCTATCTGATCCCAAGCTAAGCAAAGCTTGTGTTATGGTAACCAGACAACTGATATACATACTTATATAATTTATAAATACATACATATTATAGATAAATCACACCCAGACACAGGACAAACAATCATGCTCATCACACAAAGTTTGTCCTGGGTGGGAATCGAACCCACGACCTCCGGCTCAGCAGTCAGGGCCACTAACCACTAGACCAACAGGCCCGTCAAAATTAATGTTCGGAATAAAATGAGTTGTGTGTTCCTTGGTAGTCGGGTAACAAGCAAGGTCTACTTACAAAATAGTGTGTACCATTTTGTCGTCAACCAAATGATTGTGAGCGTGTTTTTTTAATGTCAACATAGGTTAAAGTTATTTGCACTCGCAAGACAACTCCCGGCCATTATAGATGCCGGTTTGTGGACGGTGAGCAATGGGTAGGTCATCGGCCGTCTATCTATTTCGTGGCGATTTCTCGCGTCCGACCCTGGGTCAATTCATGGTTCGGAGCGACAAGAAATGGGATACAGTCACCTAATTTTACGGAGCAATTACCCTAGCGAATACTTATGAAGGGTTTGTTAACATATATGTACTAATAAAACTGTATATACATATTTACTTATTAACACTTATTACATCGCAGGAAGACAAAGGTGGCCATAGAACTTCATAGTTCTTAAAACCTAAGGCATTCGCTTGGCTTCGCGCCTGTCCCTTCTAATGCACTTCTAAGCTCTGTGCAACAGGCGCGTGCGCACGATAATAGCGACATTCCCGGCTGCGTCTGCGCGATAATGACTAAAACGTTCGTCCACACCTTTAGATAAATACTCTCCACGCATCTACTGGTATCAAGGGTCTACAAAAACGGAAAGTTTAAAATATTTCGAAGTTGAGGGCCAGACATTATTGACATAGGAGACATGAAGAATGTTCGCTCTTCAAATCAAAAGCTTCCGAAGCCAATTATACAATATTTTTTTTTACTGATCATGTATTCTCATCTTTTGGGTTGATCTTGAGGTTAAGTCGAGCTTGTCAAGGTTGGTCCGTGGACTATTCTTTACACACTGGGCCCTCTCCGTACCTCGAGAACATTTAGCTGCCTTCCGACTGCCATTAGTACCTCTTTGACAGTTGTTACGGGTAGTTAATGGCCCGACAATTTGAAAATTGGCCTTATAAAAGCGTGTTGAATTAAAATAACGGGTGTACGTCTTAGGGTCGTCTTATTGGGCTATCACTGCTATACTGTAGTACGAAGCGGGTGATTTTAGAAAGATAAACCGTTCCTCTTCAATCTGGAACGTTAACGTGATTCACGATCATTACTGAATATAGGCCTTACCCTATTTATCACACACAGTCGTAAAGTACGGGTACCTAGTACATTAAGACTATGACCATAGACCTTAGCAGTATTTCCCACCACTAAACATGTATTTTCATCTAATGTCACCAGCACTATGCTACAACTAAAACAGTATAGGATGTGGGCTGTCTCCATATGTTTTTTTTTTTAATTACGAGGTTTTATTCATCCTATATGCCTTGACGGTCACCGTCGTTCCTCAACTCAAGATCAATAAACTCTCAATTTTATGACCAACCATAGAATTCGTCACAGTCGGCATTCTTTCTTCTTAAAACCTTCAATGAATAACAACCAAAAAAAAAACGCACGCTTCACCTAAATATTTCGCGACTAGAGCTCACGTTTGCTACTTATCATGACGATGTGTTGAACATGTAAATGTCATGGAGATGTCATTGCATCTCGGCTGTGCTCGGTTTTATTCGGTGCGCCTTCGTGGAAACAGTAGCTGAGTTGCGAATGAGTTTGGAATACTGAGTAGTTGACCGGGAGTATGATCTTCTTTTTGGAATGATATTTTTTAGATTTTTAGAATCGACCCCAGTGAAATATCAACAGGCTTTTGTGTGCCTTCAGTCTTTTCATAATGTGCAAGACAACATATGTCATATTATTCAGAATTCTATATTTATAATGTAAATTAGAAATGGAATAGGAGTCTTTATCACACGGCAATATTACCCGAAAATAGCAGGTTTTTCATCGAAATTAAAAAAAGTTAACATATTGTTTTGTGACCCCGCTCCTGCACTATAAGTACCCACTTGCAATCACAAAGAGATGCTCTATAAATCTGAGACAGACATATTTGTCACCAGCCATCTTATCTTAACCATCACCCACGAAAAAGGTTTGTACCGCCTTTGTTTTCGACCTCTTTTTTATCAGAAAGTACCCACATTCTATCTGCTGACGCAAAAATGATTGACAAACGATTTTGAGTCTTAAATCTGCAAGATAAGATTTGAATATTGTCTTGTGAATTGTGTTTATAAGTTTGTTGTTCATTTTATTATTGTTTTATAATTATATTAGAAGTCAATGCTCGATGTATAGATGTTATATTGTCTAGTCTCTATTAGTGGTAATAGAAACTAGTACGTGATTTGAATTTTTAATTTATTGTAATAAGATATTACTCATCAACATTTATTGATATTTCTATGGACAATTGGATATTAAATTAATGCTATGTTAGCTAGATCTGTCTTCTTAGCTCACGAATAGAATTGCAAGATGAAAATATCTTTATAATGAATCTGAGCACGTGCTCGAAAAACTGCCTCTAGATTAAGCTCGAAAGCCTTATATATAAAGCAGGGATGTAACGGAGGTAGTTTTATCGGAACTGAAATCGGAATCGGAGTTTTCAAATTTGGTTTATCGGAATCGGAATCGAAATCTGAGGCAGGGTCAGTTTGTTTAAGGATAAATAAAACATGATTTATAGTCAATTCTTTTCGGTTTTACTTTTAATTATAAAATAAAAATAAAACTGTGAAAAAAAATTGGCATAATTCCAAATAAACAAAAGATAAAATTAATGAATTTAAAGTTTAATTCTTCGAACCTTTTCGGCACAGGCCGTCGCGCGCCGCCCGCTTTGTTTCGTTCGACCTCCGATTAACATCCGATACGAAAGTATCGGAACCGAAGTCGGAACCGAAAGTGTAATAATAATCGGAAGTTCCGACTTAACGGAACCGGAATCAAAGCTCCGTTACATCTCTGATATAAAGGTTTGCGTTCCCGGGTCGATCAAAGTGTTATTAGGTTATTCCTCGCCGTGTCGACGGCACGTTTGTGTTCCACGCGCGTCTCAAAGAGATATCAGCATAGCAGAAGGATCTCAAAGCGCTACTGCCAGCGGGTTGCGGGTTGTAGGAAATAAATACCGCCGCCTCGGAACACAAAAGGCAAAACAATGAACTTCCCCTCGCTTCGCCCAAAGTGGGGATTTATTCGAAGATTTCCCATACAAAAAAGTTAAAAACGTTATTTATTCCTCTGTAGATTTTTTCGGAGAATTTTTCATACGGAAGTAGAACCAAAACCCCATTGCAGCTTAAATTGGTTTTGTCACCAAATACGTACTGGTGTAGGGAATAGATCTTTTTATTGGCTAAATTGTGGTTTGTGACGTGTTTTTCACAAAACTATAAAAGGTTAACCGGGCATGGATTTGAGGTCCAAGTTCTTTTTTTCTATAAATTCTCTGTGAAACTCGTATCAACTAAGACCTTTAACTAGGTCAATAACCTTATTGATTATACGAGATCCTCTAAATGATAGCAGCTGGGTCATTAACCGACTTCGGTGCGGGTTGCACTGGTGGAAGAATCCTGGAAAAGACTGAATCATGTTGGAACTATGTGGGGACCAACGTTAGGGCTGGGCCGAGCAAGAAGTTTTATTTCTTTGGCTATCACACTAATAACTAAACTAATATACTACTAACTAATATACTAATACTAATCTATACTTAATATTATAAAGCTGAAGAGTTTGTTTGTTTGTTTGAACGCGCTAATCTCAGGGACTACTGGTTGGAATTGGAAAATTCTTTTAGTATTGGATAGTCCATTTCTTGAGGAAGGCTATAGGCTATATAACATCACGCTATGACCAACAGGTGCTGAGCAGCGTGGGTGAAACCGCGGGGAACAGCTTATTATAATACTAGCTTTCCCCCGCGGCTTCTCCCGCGTTAAATTTGGGGTAATACAGTACCCCTTGCGCCTTATTGATTTGTAATAGCAACGCTAAGTTTTCCCTCTTTCTCCCTCACATTCTACTTTTTTTAAATAAAAATTAGTCTATGTCCGTCTCCTGGTTCCTAACTATCTTTGTACCAAAATTCATCAAAATCAGTTTAGCCATTGAAGCGTGAAGAGGTAACAAACAAACTCACTTTCGCTTTTATAATATTAGTAAGGAAGAAAGGATTAGTGTGATAACCAAAGAAGTAAAACGGAGTAAAAGGGAGGGGGGAGTAAAAGGGAAGTGTTCGTATGTGTATGTGTGTTTATGTTTGTTACTCCTTCACGCTCAAAAGGTTTAACGGATTTGGATGAAATTCGCTAAGTTGATAGCTTATACCCTGGATTAAGACATAACAATTTTATTCCAGTCTACGCAGATGAAACACTCTCACCTCACAACGCTTTGGATTTTTTCTTAGGAATATCACGTTGACATGAGTATCAAAGGGTGTTAAATTCTCTACATCGGTGACAACGAGAATGGTGCCAAGGCGGCTGGCAGTATTGCCACGTTAGACGGTGTGTTTAAGCCGTTCGGGGTTGAAACACGGGGTTATACAATCTAAGAGCTCACCTAGTCTTTCAGGGCATTGCCAAGCGGTTAATCAACTTAAAGGTATAATCAAAATTTCTTCCCTGTTACCTTGTACTACGAGTAGGCCGAAACATTGAAAAACCAATGAACGCATATGAAACATATTGTCATATCGATAAGGTGCATATTCGTTGAGTTTATTTCCTGTATCAAAAATATATTAGAGCGCTACGAATTTCGTAGCCGTTTGCTACGCATGCTACGCGGCCCTCATTTTGGTATCAGTGTCACTTATCTCCCGATAAATAAAGCAGAATCTGAAGATTACTGTGTTATACTATAACTAAGGTGAAAAAGATTAATGATAATCAAAATTTTAGATTTCTCGTGTACAAAGGTTTTTCAATGGAAAATGACTAAAAAACTATACTTGTACAATACTTGTATTTATTTATCTCTTCAAGCACAAAGTACAGGTGCGGACTTAGAGCCATAGGTATGTTCTACCAGTCAACCTTTGAGTGATGTAATGGTGAACAGTGGTAGATGTAAAACAGAAAATAATTATTGATAAATACTATAGTACGGCCAACGAGAAGCGATACGAAAGGTCATTAACCTAAAGAACAACTGTGGCGTTGACAATCTAATATTTAGCTCTTTCCATCTTGTGCCTTTGTCGTAATGTCTCGTTCTCCCGGCAAAAACATGACAACGTTAAGACAGGTTCGCCAAAATTCGGGCGGCCATTTTAGATGGGGTTTTAGCATGGGTTTTGTTTACATTTGGTATCGCTTCTCGTTGGCCGTACTGTACATGGATATATAAATATAAACCAAAATACTACAAATATACAGATATACAAAATTTAAAAAGACAAATAATAGAGAAAACATTAGCGATGTGACGATACTGCCTATTTTTTACGGAAATACTAACTCGCAAACTTTAACTTTAAAAGATAAACGGTTGCTATCCTAATTTCCTGGGGAAGCGCGTATTTAGACGCCCTTTTTTTCAAAATGGGAATCATCAAATAAGTACCTCCGCGCTGGGCGGAACGGGGAGAGTATCAGACTTGTTCTGACTAAAACCTACCCATTTTCCTTCTTTTCCCTTTATGTTCTGGGGCCGCGGTATCTCTTTCGAACAACCCGCAACCCCACCATGGTTTCGATGCCCTTACCAAAGTAAAACGAGTGATGATTATGAGGAAAGAATTAATGTAAATAGCTTGAAACTGTTTATAAATAACAAAGATTTGTTAATTATAATACATAGTAAAACAATTAACTATTATAATAAAAAATGCTAACTACTTACAAAATTATTCAAATAGGCGTAAAAGTTAAAAACCAATAAATTCAACTACGCGTAACATTTTTGTAAGTGTTTCTTCACAAAATTTCGTCACGAGCTCATTTAAGGGTACATTGTGTAATACATAAAGAGTTAAGTAAATAAGCATTAGAATCTAATCTTAGGCAAGTGGGTCGCGCGTGAAATGTAGAGGAGTTACCGAGGACATGTTACATGCTGTTGTAGGTAGAGTCTGTTATAGGGCAGTTAGAAAAATGACTAGGCAAAAAAAAAAAACACAAGTACGGCGACCATGAAACTGTTGTTAAACAACTACAAACAATCATCCTGTAGGGTTACCATGACATCTTATAACAGTACAAATTCCTGTGTGAGAAAAAGATGGTGCTAGACACCCTGTATAGCTCTGTGTCTTTCCCTCAGTGGAATAAGTTCTGTTTTAAGACGTCATGGTAGGCCAGCTGAACGTCGAAAAAAGAATTAGTAATTAATTGTGATAAAGAATACAACTTTATATATAGACTTTCTATGGGTCAAAACATGCGTTTTATAAGTAAACGATATAGTTTTTTTGTATACAATTATTATATAAATTACAATGTTGTGTTCTAGATTTGGAGGATCGTTTCATTTAATCATCATCAAATTTTTTGTCTTCTCCCAGCTATTTTAGGTTTCTAATCTAAAGAAATGCAAATGAATATCAGTATTTAACATTGAACAACTATTAGAATGTCGTCATATTTAACCGACTTCAAGCAAAGGAGGAGGTTCGAAATTCGTCGGAATATTTTTTTTATGTGTCCACGGATTACTAAGAGACGCCTGGACCGATTTGCATAATTATTTTTTGTTTGATAGGGTATACTTCCGAGGTGGTTCCTTATATTTTTTTTAACAAGTCGGTTATATTTTTTACAAAAAAAAATATCATAGCTAATAATAACGGCTCTTGGAAACACATGATCTGATAATGAACTCACATACAGTCAAACGAAAATCCTTACTAATATTATAAAAGCGAAAGTGAGTTTGTTTGTTTGTTACGTCTTCACGCCTAAATGGCTAAACCGATTTTGATGAATTTTGGTACAGTGATAGTTAGGACCCTGGAGACGGACATAGGCTTTTTTTAAAGAGTGAAAAATACGGGAGAAGGAGGAAAAAAAGGGAAAACTTAGCATTGCTATTACAATAAATAAGGCGCTAGGGCAAAAACTACAGGTAGCAGGTACCTGCAAATCAGGAAGGGAAACTGTGTTACCCCGAATTTAACGCGGGCGAAGCCGCGGGCAAATGCTAGTAATAAATAAAAGTTTTTTTACACATCTAGTATCTAATTTTTTGTATGTCCAAATGTCATGTAACGTATTTTATTTTGTATGCCAGCAATCTTGTTTTAAATGCCCAATTGTGTTGTATTTTTTTACAGCTAGAAATTAAGAAAAATTAAGTTTCACGTTTCACCGCCGCATGTTAATTAAAGAGGCGTTAATTAAGTTATGATGGATTGCTCAGCGCACTGTTTAGAGGTCGAGAGACATACTCTTATTATTTTACGTCATATTACGTCTATTTCGTAATGTTGCGTCTACGGAGCTGATTTTTTGATAACTTAGATATGAAATGAGCAAATATATTAATTTTGAATGTTGTTAAATGTGTAAAGGGCTTGTAAGACATATGTTGTGAGGAAAAGTTGCAGTTGTTTATGTGGTTGGCTCCTCAGTTAAAGGGAATCGACAAAGTAATACTCGCTACGTCAACATAAGGAATGCTATCCTTACTAATTTTATAAAAGCGAAATTTAGTTTGTTTGTTTGTTACGTCTTCACGCCTGAATAGCTAAACCGATTTTGATGAATTTTGGTACAGAGATAGTTGAGACCCTGGAGACGGACATAGGCTATTTTTAAACAATGTGAGAAATGAGGGAGAATGAGGGAAGAAAAGGGAAAACGTAGCTTTGCTATTACAATAAATAAGGCGCAAGGGCAACAATTACAGGTAGCAGGTACTTGCACATCAGGAAAGTGGAACTGTGTTACCCCGAATTAAACGCGAGCGAAGCCGCGGGCAAAAGCTTGTTTATCATAATTGAGAATTAATAACACTAAGTTCATAAATAAGAGATTTTAATCCAGCCTTTTTCCCTATCAACAAAATAGAAAAAGTTATAAGGGGCGACAAAAGTCGACTTCAGTCTGTGCGATTTAAAAGTCATAAAATTTTACTAAAACCGGTTCGTCATTTAGTCCGAAATGCGTCTCATTTGATCCGAAGGTTATTCGTTCCAAAGAAGTGGGTGTTGCAACTTGCGAACCACCTGAATCTTTTTTTTTGTTGCACATATGTATATTAATATCTTGCAATCCATCGCTTTGTATGTTTGGGAAAGACTGCCCAATAATAATGCAGATAAAGCAATGGATGGAATCCAAAAATCATGTGTACAGAAGTTACGGCCGACATAAGGCACCGGGCCTTATATTGGCCGTATCTTTTGTGAAAAGGGTCAGGTAAACAACCGAACGTAACCGTGTCTTCTGTGCAAAAAATGAGGAAAACGGGTCTCGTTGGTGTGGTGGTCGTAAGCGCATCGATACCTGGGTTCGATAGCTAATTAAGGAAAAGAGTTCATCGAATTCCCATCCCAATTTTTGGTCGTAACAGTCTGGTAGACCTTTTGCCCGGCATTGACATTGCATGGGACTCAAACATAATTCGCGGATATTCGATATTTTATAGTACAAGGTGTAAATGAATCTTTCACAAAGTTGTCAACTTGTGACTCTGCTGGAAAATGCCTTTTTTTGGGGGGTGACAAATCACGTTTTTCAGTTGAACTCAATGTTACGCACTCAAAACATTGTCCTGATGAATGCACGGAGTAAATAATACAGGGTTCGTGGAGGTAGTTAAAGTAAAGCTGTAACATTAAAAACTAGTTTGTGGTTTTAGACCTTTGCCCCCAATGATCCAAACTCAAAGAAATTATTTCAAGTAGACCATTTAGTTACAGGTACTTTTAAATGTCAAAAACAAAAAGTTATGAATGTACCCTAGTTAAGGTTAGAAGGTTTCTAGGTGTGGTAAAGAACAGTAAATATATCGCAATGATAGATAGGACAGTAGAACAAGTGCTTAGCTTCCTCATATAAACGGCATAGTTGGCGCAGTGGCTAAGCGATCGACTGCTACACTGCGAGTCGCGGGTTCGATGTCCGTACGGAATGGTTGAAATATTTGCATGGCCTACAGGCAGTTGTTTCGGGTCTGGCTGTTTGTGAGTTTAAACGTTTGTCAACACATCCACGGTACAGTAGAAATTCCTAGTGGAGGGAAAGTTTAAAAAAATATATAAGAAATACTTTATTCTTCAAAAATGGCAGGCATGATGTCATGATGGTGATACGGAAAAGGGAATCTTATAGATAACACATTAATAGACATTTTAGTCCTATTTATGCAAAATGACTAGAGACTCCTGCCTGAACTATTAATAACCAATACTATTAATATTCCGAAGTGGGTCAGGACTCAGGCGCTCGTGCGAGAGCGAGACGGCACGAGGCTGGCGCGTGCCCGATGCCTCACGAAGTGCTGCGTGGAGACATGGTCGTGTCCCACCCAAGTTGTTGTGCGGACGTGGCTAATCAAGTCATTACAATGTGCATACAAAGGGAAAGATCTTAAAATAAGTACATTTATTCATATGCCTACAAGGTCTCCAGAAATTCAAAAACCAGACCGTCGAGCGTGGCAATTGATGAAAGAGAGGGAATTTTTTTTTTTTTTTATAAGTAAGAGCCTAAAAAGTCCCCTTAACTGTATTTCCAGGCACACACCTAGAATTATGTTCCGGGGCCGCGGTATCTCTAGCGAACAACCCACAATCCCGGCAGGCTGTGGCCCTGGCAGGCCCCTCTGCTATCTCAACGTTGCCTGAAAGTAGCCTTTCATAATATGACGGCTCGGTTGGCGCAGTGGCTGAGCGATCGACTTTTACGCCGCGTGTCGCGGGTTCGATCCTCGCACGGAGCAAATATTTGTCTGCCCTACAGGTTGTTTTTGCGGGTCTGGCTGTTCATGTACGTGAGTTTATTTTTTTGTAAACGCACCCACGACACGGGAGAAATTCCTAGTGTTATGATCTAACTTTTTTTCGGGGTGACATGTCGACATGGGCCAATGGGATCCTGAGGATCCTAACTAGTTCTATAGGTATATATGATGCTAGAGCGAGACAGCACGCGGATGGCTCGTGCCGGGAGCATCACGCGGCTGCATCACGATCTCCTCCGAGACAATGCCGTCGTGAGTACGCCTGCGACGCCGGTGGCGCCTCCAAGTGTGACGAGCATGTCATTGGCAAATATTATAACACGGTGCATGGTAGCTGCGATGTTTACTACGTACAATAAATTGATGATGATCAGTATAGCTGTGGACTTGTTATAAGATGTGTAAGGCGCGTCAATTTCATCACGCGTTGTGTCGATGATTCACTTTCGATGATTTTTTGAACTTCTTGGGTTCAAATATTTTTTTTCTCAAAAATACATAATAGCCACTTACATGAGAACATATGTTGACATAGTTTAATAGATAACTTATTTTAGATAACGGTCACTTTTACAAGTACATTATGTTTTAAAATTATTTTGTTTATAATTTTATATTGTATGCTTAAAAAAGGATGCACTACTGTGCAGTAGTGCATCCTTTTTTATGTCATCAAAGTTCAATGAAACTTGCACATAGGGCATTGCAGCAATTAGGATATGGTCCGATCAGAAGCACCAGGTACTCTGGGTGTCGAATGGTGTTGAAGTTTAGTGACAATTTTTTTCAGGGTTTTATGAAAGCCAAAATACAAACCCAAATTTAAAACCCCTATTACAGCCAGAAGGTAGATAAACCAACGACCAGTGGTTCCTATTAAACCTGGATGGAAACAACTGGAAGTCACTGGGCGTGGGAAGAAGCAGTCTAACCATAACGGTCAGAGGTATGGAGGAAGTGTGCGACATTATGAAAGATGACTTCGATTGTAGATGTTCATCATACAAAGCAATATTCACCCATATCCTTCAACAAGCCAAAGTGATTACTTGAGTTAAATAGCAGAACTTAGTTTAGTAATTGCTTGAAGTTGGAACTTTCAAAAGTTATAAAAATAGCTTTCCTTTGATCAGGGGTAGTTACTTCAAAAAAAAAATATATATACGAAGTAGATAATTACTTTACCTTGACTAGAACGACGGTCAATGACACATTAAAAAAATCTGCTAAACTCGATGTCCAATCATCCCTAAAAAATTAAAGTCAAGCTGCTAATAACTCCATGCTTTTCTGTTCCATTAACCAACATCATTACTTTACTTTTTACCATCCCATTTAGCAGTTAATCAACCGCCCTCCGGATCAATGATCGATGTGATTACGTTCATCTGCGTGTGCGCACGCGACTGGGGAGATCTCACCTTTGTGAGGGGAGTATGTTTGATG
Source organism: Ochropleura leucogaster (assembly GCA_958449745.1). Taxonomy (NCBI): domain Eukaryota; kingdom Metazoa; phylum Arthropoda; class Insecta; order Lepidoptera; family Noctuidae; genus Ochropleura; species Ochropleura leucogaster. The sequence goes on along the minus strand of OY288221.1, from coordinate 8,299,390 downwards.
TTTTATCTGCATTCGCTATGGATTAATGGGTGATGATTCGTTTAGATGAGTTTTAATGCGTTTTCATGGTATGAGGGTAAAATGTAAGGCGCGTGTGATAAATGTATGGAGTTTATGATGATACTTTTGAATATTTCAATAACTAGGTGGCTCGTGACCAGTACGATCAGGCATTACACAAATTTTATAAAGGCGTAAATTTGTATGGTTTATTCCTTGGATTAACACATAAACTACCTGGTCTGTAGGGATGAAACCACAGGGCGCAGACCTTAGTCAATATTCTCAAAACTGCTCAATGGTCAACGGTCACTAGTAGTGAGTTTGACTGTTTACTACGTGAGCCATCAGCAAGCAAAGATAGTATTTCGTGTTCGTGGTGCGTCGACATCGATCTTTGAACTGAAGAAGAAGAGCCCTGTGGTTAGATGAATACTATAGAATTATATATCGATTGAAATCGTAGTTTATTATTAAAAAAAAACATTAGGGTGCAAAAGTACTCTAAATAAATAAATAAATAAATATCTTCGGACAACTCACACTATCTGATCCCAAGCTAAGCAGAGCTTGTGTTATGGTAACCAGACAGCTGATATACATACTTATATACTTTATAAATACATACATATCATAGATAAATCACACCCAGACACAGAACAAACAATCATGCTCATCACACAAAGTTCTCAGCAGTCAGGGCCACTAACTACTGGACCAACAGGCCCGTCAAATGAAGTCAAGAGACACTTGTTCCTCACTTGTCATTGCAATGTTTTTTTTGTTCTGTATGGTCTATACTTGGGAACATTCTAGTTATGTTCCAGTACTAGGAGATATTTCGGGTCAAAGTTCCAGCCTATAGACAAGTTTTTTTTTTATCAGTTCAAGTTTTTGTTGTTATACTACTCATTTCATGTCATCTATCACCACAGTGTTTGAAATGCAAAAACATTTAAAATGCTTGCGACAGGAAAAAAATACTTTTCACTCCATTTTTTTTTTGCGTAGAATTAAGTACTTAGTTTGATGTACAAAATGCATGCATGTTTGTTGTTGTTGTGAATGGTTTAGAACTTTAGATCCTGTTCTCCTAATAGTGTCAGAAGAACAAAATCTATATTCTGAAATGCCTTTAAAATCTGAACCATTCTTGTTTTATTTTTTATCAAAACTGTGCCAATACCATGCGGTCTTATCGATGTAATATTTCATTACCGCTTATTAGAGCCTGATATCACGACACACAGAACTCATCCCCATCAATTTGCTCACCGCTCGCTCGGCCGCCAGCACAATCAGTAAATTGGTCTGCATCAACAAAAACACGCGCGGAACGAAAATGGGTATACCATGGGTTCTCGATTCTATTCGTGAGAGTTTCGTGTACCCATGCGAGATTATATTTTTCCCGTGGGGTTTGGCTGACATCGGTTACTTTTTATATCATTTCTCTGGGCTTGCACCGCCTCTATCTTATTAAGTTGACTGTGCTATACACTTCTTCTCTTTCTTCATTCGTTACGATATGGTATGTCTTGTTTGGATATCTTGGGGCCGTCATTAACTTGGCCTCATACTAGCCAAGTTAATGGGCGATCACTGAAATTTACCTAAGTGTTATTAGAGTGAAGAACAGGCTAATAATATGGCAAGATAAAAAAAAAACAGCCAATTGCACGACAGACGCGCGCACCGAGGGTCCCATAGCGACATAAACGGCTATATCTTTTGACTGCGGAAACTTAGAGAGTTGATTTCTTCACAGCTTCAAGGGACTACATACTTGAGCATATGGTTGCGATGAATCAAGTAATTGCAATTGCTTCATCTCTCCTCCGGGGAATCTATCCCAATTTTACTCTATGTCGAACTTGATCATTTTAGTTCTGTATTTTCTCGCATTCACAAATACATATGTTGCTTGAAATGATTCTTCATTTTACATCTGATGACCATGGGATCACATCAAACTATACATTTCCAGTATAACATAGCCTCGCTCTGTATGAGTTTTCCGTACAATGAGAGATCTATGTGTACTGGTTAAGCATGTGTACTGGTTTGAAATAAAAAAACTCGACCTTTTCTCGCCCTTTGAACTCAAACGCATAGTAATGGTAGTTTAGTGCGCAAACTGTAACTGGACACGCGAGCGGCGTGAGATCGTATCGCATCCCCAGCCCAGCGGTGGGATAAACTACTCGACAGGAAATTAAACAAAAAAATTTATGAAGTCATTCTTTGCTTTTAGTTAATTTCATTGATTTTGATCCAGCTGAGAGCTAAGCTGAAATACCTTACTAATATTATAAAAGCGAAAGTGAGTTTGTTTGTTACGTCTTCACGCCTAAATGGCTAAACCGGTTTTGATGAATTTTGGTACAGAGATAGTGTGGACCCTGGAGACGGACATAGGCCAATTTTTTTAACTGTTGAGATATGAGGGAGAAAGAGGGAAGAAAAGTGAAAACTTAGCATTGCTATTACAATGAATAAGGCGCTAGGGCAAAACCTACAGGTGGCAGGTACCTGTAAATCAGGAAAGGGGAACTGTGTTACCCCGAATTTAACGCGAGCGAAGCCGCGGGCAAAAGCTATTCCCATTTTTTGACTTCTCCTGTATCATGGGTACGTTTACAAACATTTAAACTCATATATACAAACAGCCAGACCCGAAAAAACTATTTGTAGGCCATACAAATATTTGCTGAATCAGAATCGAACCCGTTACACGCAGCGCAGCAGTCAATCGATCAGCCACTGCGCCAACCGTGCCGTCAAATTGGAATGAGTATACTAACTGACACAATGGCAGCTCATTGCTGGAGACATTAGGTTGGGAGACAACTAATAGAGACATATCTACATTTTGTCATGTCGACGGCGCGTTAGTGTTCCACGCGTGCCTCAGAAGAGATGTCAGCAAAGCAGAGGGGCGTGCCAGGGTAACCGCCTACCGGGATTGCGGGTTATTCGAAAGAGATAATAGGTGGCTTTTAGTCAGTACAAGTCTGACACTCCGCCTAAAGCAGGGGTGATGATAATCCATCCGCAAAAAAGGCTTACATTTTACCTACGCGTGACGCTCTTAATGAAAATTAGTCACAAGCAGTGCAGTGTCAAGTTTATATCAACAGCCGCAATAAAAGACAATGAAAGAAAACCCAAACCAATACAAACTCTCACAGACCTTTGTCCAATGACTGGTCACTTAATGAATCACATGTTAATATGAACTGCTCTATATACGTCATACAATCACGCCTTCTATTTCCAAACGAACTCGTGACGTCATTCTATGACATTTGTGACGTCATTTACGTCACTGGGAAATGACGTAATGATATTTAAATCGGTAATCAATTCTTGATGAGGTGATAATCGTTTTAAATGAGACCTTAATCGTCGTTTATTTGATCTTGAAATTTTAGTGTGAACTTTTACCTTGTTTTTTTTATCGTAAATAAATGATACTTAATTGGTTTCTTTTACGTCATTTTCAAACGAATTGAAAACGTCACTGAATGACATTAGTGACGTAATCAATTTAAGTAGGTAATGGCAACTGACGAATTTGGGAATGTTTTAAATTGGTGTTGATAAAATATTAATTAGCTAGTTATGACGTCTGATTAATCTTATTTTATATTCATCTTAATGTATCTTTTAATTGGTGGGAAATCGTTGGTTGTACTGGGAAAACCTGAAGATGAGTAGGAGCATCAAAGACTTTTCTAAATTTGGAAATAACGATAATCACTTTGAGATTTATTTGAGAATTAAATGAGTTCCAAAACACTGTGTTCGTATCAAAATAAAATTTTAATCAGTACAGTAGGAGAAAATCGCTTTTAAAGTTGCTAAGTGTGTACCTACATAATAAAGGATAAAACGCTCTCTAAGATCTATAGAATTATTTTTTGTTCTCTACTACTAACTTTATTTTGGATATAGCTGACTCAATACCTAAACCAGTACCTAAATAGTTAGCCGCTCTGGTCGACCTTTGCTTGCCTAGGTGGTCTATGGAAGGGTGACCATGCGTACCATACTGAGTTTTCTCCGTGCTTCGGAAAACACGCTAAGCTGTTGGTCGCAGCTGTCATTTAAGGATCTTTGGCAGCCGTTACAGATAGTCAGTCGGTCAGTCAGTGAGTGTCCCGAAAGCTAGTAGTTAATATAAATATCTAGTGATCTGTCTTTTTTGTATGAATAATGGCCATTGCCCTACAGTGGGACGCTGCAACACGTACGCAACTGTTTTAGGTGACGTCACGCAGTGAATATCGAAACCGTAAAATCACTTTTTAAAAGAAAATTAAGTAGTACGTTTGTGCGGCTACGTAAATGTAATGATTTATTAATTCTTGGCCTTGGATTGGTTTATGTTTTTACTATCATAAGTTTTACGTAACATTTCCATCTCCCCCCAGTCGTCTAAACAAAAACATAGTACGCAATTCCCCTGTCCACCCAACTTTCCAGCACCCACGCTAACATATTGACATAACACAAACATACACCTAGTAACAACGGTATAACGATGTTTGCCCACTCTCCCCCGAGATATGACGTGACGTTTTACGGGAATTAAAAACACTACCCCGACCTCCCCTTTAATATCTTGTATTTTGTTGATTAAAATCTCTTTGAGAGGGCGTACGGTAATTCTGTTTTTATTAAGGTGATGTTACATTATTATGAAAATTGTCTGTGGTCAAAATAAGTAATAATGTTCGTATTTTATTTTACACGTATACTCTGGAAGCTCTTAATGTGCATGTTTTACCACATCGTTCTCACTTATATGTATAATCTCGAATGACGTAAATCTATGAATGATATAATCATGATCTTGTGAGAATATTATGATTAAAAAGAGTGTCCATGGAGTTTCTTGCTCATTCTTCTCCATAGAGGTCTATTAGATGCGATTTGGAATGGAAAACTATGGTACTTTCACAAGTTAAATCTATTAACTGGGGACTGTAGCTTCATCGTTTTGTTTTTGACCTGCAAAAGTTTCTGTAATGGTTTAATTGAAATAAATGCTTTGGGTTTTAAATTGAAGTTTGATTAAAATGAACATTTTATACTCAACAACATATAAAAGTATCAAAGTATATCAATCAATACAAGCATAAAATTCACTTCCTGACCACCTGGTAATCAGTGGAACAATGGCTTTGAATTTTTCGAACAGAATAAAAAATGATCTGTCAAACGGGGAGCTTTCCCGCCAATTTGGCGGCGGTTCGCGCCCTCGCCACTTAGGGTTGCCATTTGGTGAAATAATTATTGTTGTATTTTTTAGGGAAAGGTTTGATTGTATGATGATAATAGCAGATGTTAGATATTTTGTGGGGTTTTATTTATTTTGTAGCGATATTGATTAATAGAATTATATTAATTGGTAACCAATTAAATCTGTGTGATTATTAGATCTTTGCTAAAGTTTGGTCATAAATCTGATTGCTGAAATTTGGCGACATTTGTGACGTCTAAAGTTCCAAACCAAATAGGGCTGGCGTGGTTAATTTTGTAGATAACCCAAATCCTCTCACATAAAAGAGACGTATAAGAAACAAGTTCGAGCCGGATTCGCACATCGAGGGTTCTCTACAAACTTGCGACAGAAACGGCCATATCTTCTGACTGCTTAGATTTAGGATATGATTTTTTCCACAACACTAAGGGACCACAGACTTGAGTATGTGGCTTTAATTTTAACTCGATACCTTCACGGGTCTTGACAGACAGACAGACATACAACAAAGTGACAAAATAAAGGTTCCGTTTTTTCCTTTTCATTTACAGAACCCTAAAAAAGGAAGACTAATCAGTTTATTTGTCAGAACTTAGTAGTTACTTACAAAAAGTTGTTACAGGTATTATAGACCCATGTATTCTACCATTTCTGTTGTACGAACATTTACAAACATGTCATCAGAGGAAAAAGAAAAATTTAGAAGATTTAAATTATTACTAAATATTTTGATAAAGATTTTTAAGGATATCAAAGTAGTGAGAATGTTACAGACTGATTATTTCAGTTCATGATATTGTGTATCATAAACTTCCATACCTCTGAAAAAAAAACCCTAAAGAAATACTTTATCATCACAATCACAACGTCAACAAGTTCATAATAATATTATTGAGTATTATAATACGCCCTATGATATAAAATCTAATCTCATAAAGGTCTGCTTACCCTACGAATTCGGCACGCCCTCGCTTTGAGATTAATTGGGCCGTGTTTAGACCGCCGTCACCATGGCAGCAGCGGGGTGATTGTCAATCTGTCTACCCGCCCCCTGACGGCGCCTAAATATCACATCTCAGGGGGAACGTTAACTTATCTGGCAACACTGACATTTAGAGATGGTGAAAGGTTAATTGACTTTGTATTATTTTGATTTTATTTTTTATTTCGTTTTTCATCTTGGTGAGATTCGTAGTCAAGATATTATTAAGTATTAATTAAATTAAATTAAAACGAGAATGGTTTTAATTTATTAAGTTGAAGCTGACAAAAAGATAGGTAGGAACCAAACTTTTTATACCATGATAGAAAAATAAGTATCTTTTATCTTTATTGAAGGTCATAGATTAGCAAACGATGCAATTCTGTCAGGACTATTTTCTTACGTCAGTGTTCGTGACACTATTAGAAAGAAAAGTCTGTTAAAATCAAAATAATGGAGTAAAAAAACAAAAAAAGAAGTAACGACTCAAAATTCCTAGTTAAAAGTTCCTACCATCTCAGAAATCCAGATTCAGACAAAATGACTTCAAAACCAGTGAGCAACCCATCCGACCAAAATGCTTTGGCACAGATTAAGCAGAATATACCAGTACAGCTCACAGACATGGCTATCTTCGACAACGGGTACGCATTTATGAAAGAACGATTCAATCGGGAGATGAAGCGAATAGAACAGCAAATGAATAAGTTCAGGTAATTATCATTACGCAACATGACGCTTGTAAAATACCCGAGGGACAAGACAGAACTGTACTGTACGCCAACATTTTGCTAGCGATGTCTTGCATCCCATGTAAAAGGGAGTGAGTTTATTGCAGCTAGCCAACTTCAGCATCAGAGGCCCTGGCATGAGCACGTGGTTAAAAAGTAAAGTTTCGAAGAGTTAGGTTAGGCCAAGACGCTTTAACCTTTTAAACGCCATTGTCCCAAATATGTGACAAGCATTGGTGACAAGCAAGCGCGTGGCTTGGATGCCAACGACACATGTGTGACAAATATGCAGGTGAAATGAGTTGCAAGGTCTGCTCAGCTTGGCCGGAGCACTGCTGTGTCCTCGTAGAGGCGATTGGCGGCTGCGATCTCTTGCGTCTGGCCCTGGTTCAGTCCGAGCGAGAGGGAATGGGAAGAAATCACTTCTTTCTGGAAAGCAGTTTTGCTAGTGAAGGAGTCTCATATAGTCATAGCTCGTAGATAACTATACTCACGCGATGGAGGATATCGTTGTTGGTTCCTTATTTGTGTCATAGATGACGCTGTAGTACTTTCAGTTGTAATGGTACAGTATAATCGGACATGAACTTATTTTTCCTTCCCAGTTCTGACCTCTCGCAAATCTACGGTGAGACCTCCACCATCGTTCAGACAAACGTCACGGACAATTCGCGACACCTTGGGGCCTCCGCGCTTGACTCATCAAAGCCCAATTGGGAGGTCCTCAAATCTTCCCCTCTGGTGGTAGGCCAAGGGGAGGACAAGAGCCTTAAGCTACAGTTTGATGTCAGCCAGTTTGATCCTTCAGAGGTACAATTTTCTAGCTTTTTATTTTCATTCAAGGGTCAAAGTAATACAAGCTGATTGCTCAAGCTGTTCCGTACATGGATAATTGTCTGTTACATACCGAGTTTCCTTCGTGCCTCGGAAAGCATGTAAAAGCCGTTGGTCTCGGCTGTTATTTGTAGATATTTGACCGCTGTTACAGGTAGCCAGCAGGGTAAAGTCTGAGAGATGATTCTAGACGAAACATTAGCTAAGTCAGTGGCCCATGGGCTTCGATAAAGAATGTACATTTTATTAGACAATACAGAAGAAGTTTTAATACAACAGATTGTAAAACTATCTTAACAGTAACAAAAAATACTCGTGATGCGAGGGCCTGGGTGGAATGAGGAGGGGCAGCATAAAACCTCAAGATGTAACACTTAGGGGGAGAGGTGGAGGGAATGGCTTATAAACCCTCACAGCATTATATAATTCATAGTCCGATGGGACTACAATCCGACACGACCGATTAGAGATGAGGCGCAGGACCAACGGCTTCGCATGCATATCGTATATAATAGACGACTATGACGGGTGACGATGTGAGTCCCATTGGGAAATATGTTCGGTTTGCTTCCAGCTTCCAGGGTAACTGGTTGAAGCTGAATACCAAATATGTTTTTTCTTGCAGATAAAAGTAAAGCTGCTAAATGACATGCTAATTGTCACCGCGAGTCACGAGGAGAAGTCGTCGGATAGCACGGTGTACCGGGAATACAACAGGTTATAGTTTTTGTGTATATCTTTTTAAGTATAAGGCGATAAGACAAATTACAGAGTTCCCTTTGATGTCTAGGTTTGAACCAACTGACAACTTTGTAGGCAGGCACGTTAAATGCCTTGGGCTGAATTCGCCCAATCACATTGGTCAAAATTCACATCGCCTGTCATGTCTTTCCTGGGATTGGTTGAATCTTGCGTGTCTCCTTTCTGCTGTACTCATCTCTGCTCTGGTGGACACCTGGGTTTTTGAGTTCCATGCGAAAATCAGACATTTGCAGATAAATAAAAACAACAAATATATAGATTACACACTTAATTGCAGTTGGTAAACCAACCGCGACTCATGAAAACAATAACCGCAGAAACAACAAACAGCAATGAGTACAACAGTTTTCCAAAAACAGCGTTAAATGCACCAGGTTGTAGCGATAGCACGGAAAAATATTCCAGACTCGATTACCGTGATGAACGTACAAAATAAAAAAAAAACAAATTCAAAATCATTTATTTCATGTAGGCCAGTTACAGACACATTTGAACTATCGAAACATTGACAACAATAAAATGAAGTCCCAGTCACGAGGCATAATAACTGTGAAAGTACTGTAGTTGCCCATTCTAAAGCGTAGATCTCTATGGAGAAGAATATGCAAGAAACTCCATCCAACTCTTTACATGCCTACAAGTTTGTACAGAATCCGATTCGCAAATAAATGGTTGTTTTTTCCTTCACCAGACAGTTTAAGTTGCCTCCAGGCACCAACCCCGAGCTGGTGATATCCACACTGTCCCGCGACGGAGTGTTGACCGTTGAAGCACCCATACCAATCCAGCTGCCTGACAATGCTGATACGAACTCTTACTTCTCCGAAGCTTAACAGTAACAATACAAATTATCATGAGAATGTTTTTTTTTTCTACTTATAGTTCGCCAATCCTTTAAAGGATCGTTTTAAGGATTAGTCTACAAAGGCAGTAAGTCGAGATAAGTAGAAAGTAGGTAGAGGCGTCGTAATAGTTCGACAAGAGGAGAAGACGCGCGACGGCACGAACTCAAATGTTTTGTTTGTATTTTTGTGTTATTTTTTCGGGTTCTGTATTTCAAACGAAGAACAACGGAACTCTTGTTAGGATCACTTTGTTGTCCGTCTGTCTGCCTGTCAAGGTATCGAATTGACTTTTTAAACGATAGAATCAAGTCTGTCCCCTTAGAGCTGTGAAGAAATCAGCTCTCTAAATCTACGCAGTATGCCGTTTATGTCGCAAGTTTATGCGGAACGTGGGCGAGTCCGATTCGCACTTGTCGGCTATATAACTCTAAAAATAATGGAATAAAGACACGTTAGATTTTAATGAATGTATATCGTAATTATATATTTTATGAATTTTAAAAGGATTTAACTTCGTTGTGCACACCATCATTGCGTTACCCTATAGAGATCGTTTTTCAGTAAGATGCTCTGGACACCCTTTTTTTGGGACGCCCAGTTCGTCTCCTGCGGCTGCTGGGTTGGTTTGAAGATCAATCCCACAAAAATCCAGCCACCTCTTACGCTAGCATAACAGCAGGAGGTGACCACTTCCCATATAGTGTCGATCCAGACCATGGACCAGGGCGGGCTCGAAGTTGCCGCCGCCAATCGCCTCTACGAGAACACAGCGGTACTCCATCCAAACAGGGCAGACCGCCACATTTGCTCCACTGTATCCTCTGGGCCAACTTCACAGTGGTGACACCCGCGCTCGTGCGGTGCAGGACACCCTTAAATCTAACAATACATTTTGACACCCGTAGTTCTTGTTAAGCCGTAAATATTGTGTATTTCTAACAGACATCGGCCAAAGAAAACCCTTAGCCAGCTACCCCTATTATAATGGTTCACAAAATCGATAGACTCCTATGTAGATACTGTAGATAGGGAACTATCTAGTAAGCGTCTGATTTGCGTAAACATCGCGACTAGCGACCCATATTATAGCAAATAGGAGCATGCCTTTAACAATGATATTACTACACCTGCAGGGTTACCATGAAATCTTATAGCAGTTCTTATTCCTGTGTGAGAAAGAGATACGCCTACGCTGCCTTAAAATCCTTACTGATGTTATAAAACCAAAACTGAGTTTGTTTGTATGTTACTTCTTCACGCCTAAATGGCCAAACCGATTTTGATGAATTTTGGTATACATATAGATAGTTTGTACCCTGGAGAGGGATATAGGCAAATTAAATAAAAAGTGACAAAAGTTGGAGAAAGAGGGAAAAAAAGGAGAGGGATATTTTTTTCGATCATTACGCGGGTTAAAGTTAGCGTTAGCCCAAAGTAACTATGCCACGCGGACGAAGTCGCGAGCAGAAGGTAGTATGCAATAAGCAAAAACTGCCATTGTTAGTACTAGGTAATACGGTACCCCTTGGTAAGACTTACTGAAAATATGTGGGTAATTTCATCACTTAGTTAATTAGACAATATCATTAATTCAGCACACTGAGATGAAATACCTCTTTATAAAAACACGACTTTCCCTATGTCGGTAAGTAGAAAAAACGGCATGCTATTAGCTACGATCCTTACATAATTATTTTGCTTTGCCTCCGTACTGAGGCGACAAATTTCCATTTTAAGACTGACAAGAGAGAAATATAGGTTCAGCATCATTTGGTCCTGCCGGAGTTGCGGGTTGTTTGAAAGAGATACCGCGGACCCGGAACATAAATGGCAAAAGAAGGAAGATGGGTGGGTTTTAGAGCGGGCGATGTTAATAATGATTTTCCATTCACCAAAAATATTGCTCCATTTGGCGTCTTCAATCATCAATTATCTCACTCTGCCTATATTTGTCTACCAGAACATATCAAAATTAATTGAAATCCCACAAGTCACGTTTTGCACAACTGAAATGGTTAAGGAAACATGGATGGATTGTGTGAAGAATGATATGATAGAGAAAGGGTAAATAATGCCGTGACGTCTGACAGGAAAGAAGAAGAATAAAACGTGTTGCGATCTTAAATAGAATAGGACAAGGGCCGGGAGATGATGATGATGATGATGGCGTACTTGATCTGTGTCCTCAAGACCCTAAATGCCGTGTCAACGGCGCGTTCATGAACCACGCGCGTGTCAAATAGATGTCAGAGGGGCCTGCCAGGGTCACTGCCTGCCGGGATTGAGGGTTGCTCGAAAGAGATGGCTCCGGAACATAAAGGGCAAAAGAGAGGAACACGAGTGCTTTCCCCGATCCGCTTAGAGCGAGAAGATAATTGATTCCTTCTTAGATCAGACTGAAGAACAAAATCATTAAAGTCCAAGCTATTCTTACTATTTCTTACCTATACTAGCCTAATATTAAACATCAATTAATTCTATTTTCATGCGATCATTACCTACCATCCTTTCCTTCTGTATTTGTATACTCCAAGTCCCTATCACATAGGTCACCTATCTACTCGGCTCGCTAATGTACTCGTGTGCTATATGACAAGTATATGACATCGTGACGTGGCCGCACCAGATAAACGCCGACCTCAAACACGCACACTAGCAAATTGTGATGAAAAAGGTGAGAGGGACACCAAGAATTTAATATTTCGGTCTAAGGTTATATTTTTTTTTCTCACACAATGTTTGTGTTTTTATACAATACTAGCTTTCGCCCGCGTAATATTTGGGGTAATACAGTTTCCCTTGCGCCTTATTGACTTGTAATAGCAACGCTCAGTTTTCTCTTTTCTTCCCTCTTTCTCTCTCACATCCCACTTTTTTAGATAAAAATGATAGCCTATGTCCGTCTCCTGGTTTCCAACTATCTCTGTACCAAAAATCAATCAAAATCGGTTTAGCCATTAAAGCATGAAGAGGTTACAAACAAACTCACTTTCGCTTTTATAATATTAGTAAGGATTGCTCGCCAAACTTCGGTACAACAAAACAAACTTTCGGAACACTGACTACCTGTAACGACTGTCAAAAATTTACAAATGACAGCCGGGACCAACGGTTTAACGTGCTTTCCGAGGCACGGAGAAAACTCGGTATGTAACAGGTGGTCACCCATCCACAGACCAACCTAGGCAAGCGCGGCTTAACGTAAAGATCGACCCGAGCGGCTGCTATTGTTTAGCCACGAGCTCCTCTAGTATATAGTGTAACTTGAGTAGTAAATAAGCGGATGCTTAGTTACGTCGTTAACTCGTATTTATAAGTACTTCATTGAAGGTGAAATTGCATATTTAGGAATGAGATAAATAGCCTAGAAATTCTGTTATTTCGAGCTCAATTGTCTTCAGGATAATGCCGTTTTCCCTGCAGCTACCTTTATGGTCGGATATTTCATAGCGTTGCAAGCGTTCACTTCAACTCATTTTATCCTTTTCACGAGTAGCACCATTGTTCAAAGTTGTATTTCCCTCTTTTGGTTACTCTTCCTGTATTCAGTTTGTAATGAAATGATTGTAGTACTACCTGCCAGGCATTGGCTATCTCGTAGATAAATTCACTACCGGTTTCTCTGTCACCTGATCCCTAAAATCTTTTTAACTTGAATAAATTAGTTTCTTCTAGACAAACGTGTATTATTTGCAAGCGTATTTAGTTGTAAAAAAAGAAAACTTGTAGATAAATGATCTCCCATTGTATCCCCACCCCTAACCAGGTCACCTGTACAATCACACGGTTGTATGTGTGCGCCCGTGTGGATGGCTGGCGTGTTGATGCGGCGCGTTGCCATGGAGACCAGCCCGGCTTCCCAGAAGACGATGTGCTGTATTACAGCAGGTATGTGGGTAGGAGATTGTTGCGGATTGCACGGGGGTGTGGGTAAAATGGCGGGTGTTTTCGCTTAAAGTGTAGAGTTTTAGGCTCTTCTTTGTTCGAGATTAATTAACTCTGTTGTTATTTTTTGTGGGTAAATTAGAGTTGATTACGATCATAAAACAGTACCTCCTTGAATCCTGCTTTTAAACTTTAAAACGCTTTGAAATAGAGCTCAAATACATATCCACAATAAATACGTAAATTCATAAAAAAACATATCACTAAACGTACGTACTTATATTACGCTATATGCGATCCCGACGGGTTAAGCAGAGGTATACTCGTAGTACGTCTACATTCCGATAGTTGTACCGAGATATTAATAATGCATGTAATAAGTTTAGTGATCTTTTATTGTCCCAATATGCTTTAAATTTTACATAATAGGATGGATTCCAGTTATGTTTATCTTTTTATACCATACTTTGAATGTATGAATTAAGACTCATGCTGTAACGAGGAAAGAAGATCAAGGGTACTGACTTTTTCACAGAGGTCGAAGAATGTCATAGCATAGAGCATTTTTTTTTTTAATTTTAATATGGCAGTGACAGCCAGTATCTGGCGAACCGACCACCGCCCAGTTTGTCTATGTGAAATGGTTTTGTATGAGTATTTTTTTATATTTATGTGTACATAAAGATTTTTTTATTCTATTCTAGAGTGAATTTTAATACGTTATTTATGCTCGTGAGTTCGAGACTCACCTACAGAATGCTTTTTGGAAGGCAAATAAAATCCCTAAACTAGCCAGTCATCATAATTTTTCTGCACTTGTCCCATTTTAATTGCGGTTGGCGCAACATGTTTTCTTCTTCCATTTTCCCCTATCAGACATAACGGTATCATTTACTCCTTTCTCCTTCATACCATTCCTTACACAATCCATCCATCTTTTCTTTGGCCTTCCTCTCGCTCACCGTCCGTCAACCTTCAGATCAATCACTGTTTTAGTTACATGTGCATCACTAGCCAGTCTGATCTAAAAATAATTGTACCGTTTTGCTCCCCATAAAAACACTCAATCATGCACGAAATCGATAAAACAAAACTATCACCTGTATCATTACGCTCATTACGTTAGGGGAGCGCAACACATGCCTGATTTACCTATTGTTGCGCTGATAACTCCCCTCGGTCCATGGCGAATCGGACGTCAAGTCGAACACCCCATGAGATGGTAATTAGTTTGTGTGTTGAATGTTTTTGATTTATTGCGGGTTTGACTTTGTAACTGTATTGTGTTTGCTTTATTAGGGTTAGATTTTTCGTACATTTTGACTATAAAAAACCTGCTAAAAGCGAGCGATACTCGCGCTCCGAGAGTTCCGTACAAAGTTACGACATAAACAGGCATTTCTTTGCCTGCGTAGACTTCGGAGATTGATTTTTTACAGCCCAAAGGGATCACAGAGTTGAGTATATGTATGATTTAATTTCAACTCGATATCTCACGCACTAAACGGTTTGGGAATACCTTCATTGTGCGTACTGCTAAGGAGTGGAATTCCCTGCCGGAGTCTGTATTTCCTGACAGCTATAACCTGGGGGTCTTCAAGTCAAGAGTGAATAGGTTATTTCTAGGTAAGCGTGCTTCATCGTCGACCACATCATCACTTACCATCAGGTGAGATAGTGGTCAAACGCGAGCCTATAAATAATAATAAAAAAAAAAAAAACTCCTCGCGTTCCCAATGTAATGGGTCTTGACTAACAGACAGACAACGAAGTGATGCAATAAGTTTTTGTTCCTTTATTTCCTTTGGGAGTATGGAACCCGATAAATAGGTAGGTACAATGTATCAACGTCAAGTTCCCGAAAATAAAATTTATTACGTCTTTCTCTTCGTATTGCTAGAACGACTGATTTTATATTATGATGGTCTAAAACTTAGCCACCTCCTCGGTATGTCGCTCAGTGGCAGCAAAGTGGTCACGTTAGCTGCATTTTTTTATTCTATGCGATTTGAAAATCTCTGAGAATAATCTGGCATACTTACTTACACTAAAACTTTAATCCAAACAAATTTTTTTGGTAACATTTTATAAACTTGTGAGACAGCTATATAAGAAACCCTTTTGCAAAGAAAAAAAACCAAGATTCAATAGAATCTCAATATACAAAAGAGAAAATAACTGATTCTTTCTTAACGAAATCTTAGAAACTACAAGTTTTAGGGGTCACAAATTTGGCAAGGGCTCACTAAGACGGGATTTTGGCAAATTTATCCTCTTGGTTATTGATTTATATAAATTGGTTCACTTTAAATTTTGCATAAGCATTGTGTCAGGAAATTAATAGACTAAACCACATCACACTACGTTTCTAAGGACTTGGGCAGCGGGTGAAACCGCTAGGCTCAGCTAGTATTATCATGTCATAAAAGTAGATTCCTAAGAATGCTACTGCTTAAAAGGCTACTCTTCAATCAATCCCACCATGACATTTAATAACACACAAAGCCTGATATCCCCAGGTTACCTCTCAACCTGCACCCCATGACGAACCTTCCAGAACACGCATACATAATCACCATGGCAACGTACTGATTGTACCGAGCTTCCCCTAAAGGAAGGGTTCTCACCGGAAATGAGGTTTTTATCCCCTATCCCCCGGTATCGGAAGTGCGCGGTGAGTTTACGCCATGGTCGCATGGGTGACCCTCTTGGCACTAATGTGTCTCAAACATTATGCGTGAATGTGGTAATGCGAAAAAGGTGTTCGTTTGGGTATTATTATCTTGTTTTAATCGCTTTCTTGTAACTGGCTATCGAGAGCTAACCAGTAACTAGAGGCTAGTTTGTAAATTGTATAAGTTCGTCTTTTAGATTATTCAAAAATAAGGGACACGTATTTTTTTTCTTGTAAATTAGAATAAAAATGACAAAGATATAGCCCGTTTAAGATACGTGAGACGTCACGCGTTGCTGCATTTTTGACGTGACAACGTCTTAAATTAGGTTGCGGCTGGGAGTCACTTATGAAAAAGTGTAACGCTCGGTAACGTTACGATGAGTCACCGAACGAGAGAGAGGCCCGCCGAATGCCTTGCGTCTCTCTCCCACTCAACTATGATCGGTCTGCCGCGCGCGCAGCACTAGAGAATTAGGCGCATTGAATCGGCGCATGCTTGTGTCTCTGTCTTTGTCTTTCTCGAACGTTCTTGGCGTTGGAAAAACAAGAAAGCGTCATAATACAAGTTCACACGTGTGGTTAAAATATCGTCAGCTGTGTCTGTAGTGAAAATGTGGAGTGCTTAGATTCGTCATTTACAACAACTATTAGTAAACAAAATATATTTCTATAGTTAAAATTTGTGCAATTCTTATTTTCATTCAATTCCTTGTTCCTATTGTGCAATTTAATTATATTCATATCAATAAATATTCTACCGAGAAAAAGACGTTGTCACGTAAAATCTTCGCCCGTAAAACCGACTTTACAGGCAACCATTTTTTTTCAGAACGAGTGACGTCACACGTATTTTTTTTACAATTTATAGAATGCAATTACCCTATTCTACAAATTTCACTCTTATTAAGTCAATGCGGAAACAACAAAATAACCTGGATTTTTTAGGGTTCCGTACCTCAAACCTCAAAAGGAAAAAACCCTTATTGGATCACTTTATTGTCCCCCTTGTCTGTCTGTCAAGACCCTTTATCTCGAAAATGCGTAGAGGTATCGAGTTGAAATTAAAACCATATACCTACTTAACTCTGTAGTCCTTTAGAGCTGTGAAAATATTACCCTCTAAGTCTTCGCAGTCAAAAGATATGGCTGTTTATGTCGCAAGTGTGTACGAAGGGTCCACTCTTTATAGCAGAACTTTTTATGTTATAATTTTATTTTGCATAACAACGGATGGCATAAACTTCACTTCGCAGAAAATAGTTTAGCAGACACTCATTTATCATACATTCTAAACTCATAATTTTGTTAGTCAGAATCATCTCTAGGCATAAACTTCATATGCATAATATTTAAAAACCGGCCAAGAGCGTGTCGGGCCACGCTCAGTGTAGGGTTCCGTAGTTTCCCGTCCGTCACAATAAGTGTTCCCAGTTATGAGGCCAACCGAACAATTCGGTATACCCGATCCAATGTAATAAGTACCTACAGCGCCATCTCTCGAGGAATTGGGTTACTAAGGAAGGATAATAAAATATGTAAACAAAGTTACAAAAAAAGCTTGCATATACGATTATACTACAAACTTAGTCCAGAAATTATTTTGTACAACTTTTTGTCTTTTTTGTACAAAAACTGTTGGGTCAATCAAGTTCAAAATAGAAAATAGAATTTTCATAGAAAGTCCTTATAAAGTTCTACTTTTCAGATTTTTTTCATATTTTTTAGACTTATGGTTCAAAAGTTAGAGGGGGGGGGGGACACATTGTTTTTTACTTTTGGAGCGATTATTTCCGAAATTATTGACATTATCAAAAAATGATCTTAGTAAACCCCTATTCATTTTTAAATACCTTTCCAACAATATATCACACGTTAGGGTTAAAATTAAAAAAAAAATCACTTCCCACTTTACATATAGGGTGGCTACCCTAATAAAACATTTTTTTTCCAATTTTTATTTTACCACTTTGTCGGCGTGATTAATATACATATTGGTACCAAATTTCAGCTTTCTAGCGCTAACGGTCACAGAGATTAAGCGAGGACGGACGGACAGACAGACATGGCGAAACTATAAGGGTTTCTAGTTGACTACGGAACCCTAAAAAGTAGAAACATCATATCGCAGAAAGTTCACAGTCAGAATCGTCTTTTGGCATAATATATTTTATATCGATGATCATTAAACGGCAGAATTGTCATATCGTAGAAAGTTTATAGTTAGGGTTATCTTTGTCATTATAAGTTGTCATTTATTTTGATTAATTATTTCTTTAAAATAATGTCATTTATTTTAGTTATTGTTTAATTGAATTTGAGATTATGTCATTCAATTCAATAACTAATGAGGTATCCTAATCTCAATAGTTCAGTTCCGGGTAACCTACTTAAAACAATCTCTTTTTTCTGTTAACGCAAGTCGTTTCTGGCACTCGCCGGCCGCTGCCGCGGCACCGCTCGCTTCGCTCGCTCGGCTCGTGCGTAGGAGGTCACAGTTTTAACATAACCTAACCTAGCCATTACTGCCGTCTGCATAGTATGCCAAGTGAAATTATACCAAATAATATATTATGCGAAATTTGAACTCTGCGAATCGTAATTATACTAATTGTAATTCTGCCATCTTAAAAGTATGCCATTGTTAATTCGAAGTTTCAAACATTATGCCAAATGATGATTATACCAAATAATTTTTATGCCTTTAAAATGTTCGTATAAAGAAAATTATGCTAAGTGTGTTATGCCAAATAAATTTTGGAGCATCAAGATTCTGCCATATAGAGGGAACCCGTGTACGAAACCCTCACTGCGGGAGTCTGACTCGCTCTTGGTCGCTTTTTTTTGCATTTTTTACATTTCACTGGTCAGGGTCAAGTTATTTGCTTATTAATGTATGACTCGCGACCTATGTCATTATAGACACATTGACACTATGTCCCTAACTACAACACAAAGTCACATAGGGCACACCGCACTCTTACTCATAGTGGCTTTACTAAAGTGCTTAGTACTTAAAGCAGACGGCGCGGCGGAGGTCATTTTTATACACTTTACAATCTTTACTAATATTATAAAAGCGAAAGTGAGTTTGTTTGTTTGTTACGTCTTCGCGCCTAAATGGCTTAAAAAAAGTGAGAAATGAAGGAGAAAGAGGGAAGAAAAAGAAAAACTTAGGTTTGCTATTATAATAAATCAGGCGCAAGGGCATAAAACTACAGTACAGTAACTACGCCACGCGGACGAAGTCGCGGGCGGAAGCTAGTATTGTATAATATTATATAACTTCGCGCCTAAATAATCTGAAGGGTTAGACATACATAGGTGAAGTTACCCGCAATAGAAATCCTACATTTCGCCAATTATTTTAAGTTCTATAGGTGACGAACCCATTACCATCAGCCTTGCACAATTGCAGCCGTGGCTGTTACTGGGAAATTCTTAATGGAAAAACCTAATTACACTTAGCTCGACCCGAGCTTAAACCCAAGATTGATTAGAATTTCCAAGCGCGCCTTTAAGAGATATCAGCAATTCAGAGCCTGTCCCCTATTCACCGCTTGCCGGGGTTGCGGGTTGTTCAAAAGAGATACCGCGGCCCCGGAACATAAAGGGCAAAAGATGGAACATGGGTAAGTTTTATTTCGCATCCGCAAAAAAAGATTGATTCGAGTGATTGGTGCATTGTGCATGCTTGAAATTTTTAGATATCATTTAGCTATTTACTTAGAAAAACAATATAATATCATCATCTGCTTAGTCTTTTCCTAAGTTTGTTGAGGTCGGTTTCTAGTCTAACCGGACGTAGCTGAATACCAGTAGTTTAAATGGAGCGACTGCCTATCTGACTTCCACAACCCAGTTAGTACTGGGTAATACGATAGCCCTCTTTTTGCGGATGGGAAATTATCAAATAACTTACCCCGCTCTGGACGGAGCGGGTGGGAGTGTCAGATTTGAACTGACTAATACCCACTCCTGTTCCTTCATGTTTCGGCCGCGGTATCTCTTTCGATCAACCCGCAAACCCGGATATGACAACCTGACTGTCAGAAAAACTATAATATCTTCATACAAACACAGAGTACTCCTACCTTCATGAATAAACTCCAAACAATCTCAGGTAGAACCTGAAAATACCGCCAAGTTTTTCAAATAACCCAGACTATTATGACAGCTCATATAATACATTTGTTCTCAGTGTTATTGCTTCGGCCCGTGCTGAACTCAAAACAAATCGACCACAGATCCCCGTTTGTGATAATATTTTCATTTTCATCATGTGTTTATATAAAGAGCCGATACATACATTGTTTGTTATGTATTTAGTGTATTAACTATGTATTGAGTTGGACTGGAGCTAAAATACCTATAATTTTAGAAAAAGGTATTCGGGCAGGGGTGCATCTGCATAGGTGCAATTTATAGTGCAATTAGCTTTTGCCTGCGGCTTCGCTCGCATTAAATTCGGGCTACCTAACACCCCTTTTCTGAATTGGAGGTAGCTACTACCTGTAGTTTTTACCCTTGCGCCTTATTAATTGTAATAGCAAAGCTAAGTTTTCCCTTTTCTTCCCGCTTTGTCCCTCATTTCTCACTCTTTTTTAAAAAAATAGCCTATATCCGTCTCCAGGGTCTCAACTATCTCTGTACTAGACATCATCATCGGTTTAGCCATTTACGCGTGAAGGGGGGTAACAAACAAACAAACTCACTTTCGCTTTTATAATATTAGTAAGGATTTGATACAATTGGAAAAACTGTGTTATTGCAGCCGAGGTTTAAATGCTAGTTGTTTTTAGCTCTTTTTCGGCAAAAATTACCATTTAGAAATTAAATCTAGCTTATAATAATATTAATAGGCCAGACCAAATAATTGTTTTTTTAATACTCATCCCAAGTTGTAAACCTCAATTCATCAACTAGTCAACTCAAATTCCATTTCCAATTAATTCTTTATTATTTTTTTTAAACTTTACAATTAATTCCAAAGGTCACCTCTGACATTTTAGTTAACTAATTGCGATATACGAGCGAAATATTCAAAACATTTTATACAACAAAATAAACAATATACAACCGCAAGTCTAAAAGCAATTTCTCTACAAAGAATTTAAAAGTTATCCAAGTACCTACAATAAATAAACCAAGTGTCATTTTACAAGTAATAATTCAGTAAAAATTACCCTTTCTAGCCAGGTGTAGAGTCCAAGTGAAATCCAAGAGTAGATGCGCGTGCGCCGGTCACGACTCACGATAAAGTAGTTAAAATAACCACCTTCTTATAAAATTAACTATTTATATTCTGGTCAGGGAGATAGCTGTCTTTTAAAGGTCCTCGGACACTTACACGACGTGTGAAAGAGTGTTATTTGTAAACACGTAAGCTAGGGTCATTAATTGTCATAACAGGGTTGTTTATTATCGTTAAGCGAAATTATCGTCTGGGTGAAGACCACTTTTGGCTTAAGTCATACTGAAAAGTAAAATGAAAAGAAAGGATGACATTTCATTTGACGGATTAAAGGTGTCGTAACCAGTAATCCGTCAAGAGTTGTCATTCTCAATATTCTATGGCAATGGTTGTCACCATTTTAACAATTCATCGCACTTTCAGTAAAATAAATAGTTTCCGGCCTGCTACAAGACTCGTCACCGACAAGACTTTCTTCAGTCATTGAAAAGTAATTTGTCATTATCAAGTACCTAATTACTTACCTATCAAAAGTCTTCCAAATTTAAGTTTTGTGAGATCTAAGGCTGATACCACAACTTTTTTTTTGGTTTTGCAAAAAAAAATTAAAGTATAGGCGCAATATCAAATGTATTTAAACAGTTTTGTAAATTATAATTTCATCAATTCAATTTTGAAAATGCCAAAATCCCCTCAAGTCTAAGTGAAACAAAAAAAAACATTAATTACCCACCAATTTCTGGTAAAAATGCAAAAAAATAACGTCCTTTCACATTTTGAATAGCTCACGATACCCAATGAAAGGCAGTGTACATCGACCATAAGATAGCAAGTATTAATTCGAGTATAAAAAGTTTATCGTGTCACGTGGGGCATTGGGGGCTCTCCCCCGCCGCGGCCATTTTTTCTCAAAGGTGACGCGCTTACGCACCTGTCGTGTAGACCAAGGAATGTATAGAGATTGAAAGGTTAAAGGCATTTTGGTAATAGAGTTAAATATAAAAAAGTCTATCTTCATTATATGCCCTTCTTAGTTGAGAAGCGTTGTTGGGGTCGGTATCCAATCAAATCGGGTGCAGCTGAATACCAGTATTTTAAATGGAGCGACTACCTATCTGACCTCCACAACCAATTCAGTCTGGGTAATACGATACCCCTTGATAAGACTGGTTGCAAGATATTTGGCCCTCTGACTACCGACTATCAAAGATCTACAAATGAGAGCTGGAATCAACAGCTTATCGTACTTTGCAAGGATCGGAGGAACTTCGGTATGTAATAGGTGGTCAGCTTAAGCTAAAGATTGATTCAAGAGGCTGCAATTCCCAGGCGCCGCGGGAGACGCACCGGGCGTCAGGCGCCACGAGATGATTCCCGGTCACCGTAAACGCTGATCTGTGGACGTTGAACAATGTGTAGCTCAACGTCCGTCCGTCTAGTTACGACAGGCCGTTTCAACGATGTAGGTATTCGTGCTCCACGCGGGCTTCAAAGAGATGTATGCAAAGTAGAGGGGCCAGCCAGGGCCACTGCCTGTCCGGGTTGCTAGTTTTTCAAAAGAGATACCGTGGTCCCGGGACATAGAGCAAAAGAAGGAACATAGATGGGTTTTAGTCAGTAAAAGACTAACATTGCCGCCGAAGCAGTTATTTGACGCTTTACCATCCTCAAAAAAGAAGTGCCGCATCTATACATTCCACAGCCGCGTCTCAGCTGGCTGCGCACGCGACTACGAACATCCCTTTCTCAGGAGACAGTTGCGAAGAACCGACCGTTACTCAGCGCGGGCGATTTATAGCAGCAGAGGTCCACAAGACCCTCCACACTACCTTCTTTATTGAAGAAATTATTTCATTTTAAATGGTAATGTTTTAATGGTATGGTTGATCTACTTGGAAAGGAATCTTTGCTTAAAGACAGCACATCTGCAGGACTTTTGTGGGATAAGTCATCCAAAATTGCATCGTTTGTAGCATCCACAGAGTCTAGATTTGCCCGGTTGATGACAGTAGGCTCACGTCCTATCACATATCCTATTATATGGGACTTGTGGAAAGAATGGGTGTACTATTAGGTGGACCTCTTCCAAACCCTTCGTGGATTACAGGCGTGATGTTTTTTTTTTTCATCTAAAACAAATAAAAGCCCGCGGCTTCGCTCGCGCTAAATTTGGGATAACACAGTTCACCTTTCATGATTTGCAGGTACCTACTACCTGTAGTTTTTGCCCTTGCGCCTTATTTATTGTAATAGCAATACTAAGTTTTCCCTTTTCTTCCCTCTTTCTCCTTCATATCTCAATTTCAAGCCTATGTCCCTCTTCAGGGTCCCATCTATCTCTGTACCAAAATTGATCGAATCGGTTTAGTCATTTAGCCGTGAAGACGTAACAAACAAACTCACTTTCGCTTTTGTAATATTAGTAAGGAATTTAATATTAAAACTAAACACTTTTACCTCCATACACTTCCAGGATCCGTCGCAGTCGATTGCACCAAAGACTACAATAGTATATGCATTGCACACTACGGACAATCCTTTTTCAAAATACAGTTGCGAAGAGTCGACCGTTACTCGCCATGAGGGCGACTTATACCCGAAGAGGTTCACCAGTTCCTATTTTAAAGAAAGTATATTTATTATCAGGACAGTCGCTTAGTTAGCGACATAACTTTGGATCTGTGGTAGCAAGAACCTGATAAATGTAGTATTAAAAGAGTCTCGAAATCTTAGACAACTGACAATCGTTTTTACAAGCGTTTTCACGTGATTCTACAGTGTGACTATACTTTTCGGTAGCTTATGTCAGCCTCATACTGCACACAAAACGAAGGGAGGGAAGGGGGAAGTTATTTGACGATTTCCCATCCGCAAAAAAAAAAACGTCTAGGTTAGTGTTATGACATTGAGACAGAAGAGCAAGGAAGAAAGAGAAAACGAGGGTTTATTTGAATTATCATAAAAATAATATAAACAGCCCAGCTCATAGGCTACGCAAATGAATGCACGATAACATCGTAAAGGTGTCGAGTTCGCGTGACGGTATACTTTACTGCCTTCACTTTGTCTAAAGTTCAGCCCTAGTTTTCGAAAGTGTTATTGGTTTTGTAACCTGCCTGAATTATTGGCTATGTCCAAGTTTTAATGCAAACGACTTGCACAGAGTAAACGATTAAATTTAAACGTAATATGCTTTTTAGCTCCTTTACTAAATGGTAAAAACGGTAGCTTATAGATTTGCCCTGTGGGTTTGTCACAGCCATTTATTTATTTATTGCGAGACTATTTCTAAAGTAAGTAGAAATTGATTCCGAAAAAAAAGAAAAGAAATTAGGTTAGTAGTCGGTAGTTTTTTTCAATGATGACATTACCAACCTAATAATAAAAATGCAAAACTGGTAACGGACCAAAAGCTTACGATAAAACTTTTAATAGACCGGTGCCTTAGTGATATGTTTTTGTTTTTATTTTATGAAAGTATTATTTGGCCCACACTTTGTAATCAAAGTAAAAAAAATAAAGACAATCCAGTATCCCAGTTAAGCCATTTTGGTAAAATTGTTAAAACAAAGTAAAACCACAAAATAAACCAACCTCTAATATAGATCGAGATCTTTTTGCTTGCAATAACCAAAGCTTTTGTCTCTGAATCTGTCTAAGTCTGGCTGGTAACAAAAGAACAATGCATGGCCTTGAACCTGAACCCATCGACCTGCCCCGATCTGATATCTATATCATTATGACTGTGATCTTAGATTTGTGGTCTAGAGATTAAAGATTGTGTCATCATTATGGTTTGCGCAAAAGCTTTGCAGTACTTCATGAAATAAAGTTATATAGATCCAGAAGATTCATGTGGTAATCGCTTTCTTAGCATCAAGATTCAAGTGTATTTATAACGGTTCTCATAACGAAATAAGATTTTCGGTAGTTTATATTCAGTTCCTGTGAAGAAGCATTTGATCAAGGATTGGACATTAATAGGTTGGTATAGTATAGTGTATTCAGCTAGAGAGAAAGCGCTTAGGGATCATCGCTATATACTTTTTTCCATTTATATTGATCTGTAATTCTGAAGGTATTATGATTTCTGGGCATAAAAAAGTATTAGAACCTCTAACGATAGGTTAGACATTGCATCTCAAATTCTCAATAGACTACGTTAAGACTACAAAATTCAACTAGTAGGTACTGTAAGCAATCTCAAGAAAAATAAAGATATTTAAATGCTAAACTGAGTAAGTACCGACATTTTGAAAATGTTATTAGTATGCAATCTGACTAATAACAGTAATTTGGTCCAATAAAACGTAATAAATTGTTTAAACACTATGTTATGATGATATGTTTCCAAATTAACTTAAATTAAAATTTAAACCGTTAAAATAATAAGTCTAACAAATAGTTACCAATATAAGTATATTCGTCCACCCATTGGCTTAAAAAAATGGCGCGCTGTCTCCCACTTTGATATTGTAAGCTTAGAGCCGATAAGCAAACCTAATTCTATGGCCTAGGGCAGTCTTCTTGTAACCATCGAGCTGTACAGTCTATAAAATAAAGTGTAACCAAGCGATATTGTGCAACAATAAAAGTGTTTGACAAAGTATCAGTGAGTTTTCTTTCAGTTCAGAAGTGGGATATCTTCACGTAAGTGTTGTTTTTTTTTATTCTATTGCTAATATTCTATTGCTAATAATGCAAGTGTGACTGGTTTATGTTGCGCATATTGGAAGGCAACAGTTTGTAACCTATTTTTATTGTTTTAATAATTAACCATAATTTCAAGATTTATTCTTGTTGAGACAACCGTGATTCATTATTTAAGTTGCTCGACATTTTAACATCACGCCTGTAATCCCCGTTGGGTAAGGCAGAGGTGTACCTAAAATTTGTACCTAATTAGAATAATTTAAACGAAATATATGTATTATCACGAACATGCGTCTCGAATGTATTCTAATTTTATATCTACCGACGTTGTCATTTGAAATATATTTGGTCAGTTTTATGGTTTATATTGGAGGATTTAATTATTCCTTCACGATCAGTACTAGTATAAATGTGTGGGCCCGCTATGCGCTGCTGTAACGTCTTCCTTTTAAATACATATGTTCATGTTATTGGATTTAAGAATTGCTGTGTCCGTTTATTATTTTCTTTTAATCAGATCTACACATGGATAGCAATGGTGAAAGTTTGGCTCAATCGCCACGATCCCCATCACCATTGTTGGGCAGGCAGAGCCGCAAGCGTAGCTGGAAACCGAGCCGCACCCGTTGCAGCAGGCAGAGCAGCAGCCATAGCCCAAGGCAGAGCTACAGGCGCAGCCGCAAGCGCGATCGCAGTCCTGTGCGGAGTCCTGAGCACCGAATGCGGCGGCTTGAGACGCCGCCAGCATCGCAGCATCGCAGCCGAAGCCCAAAAAGTGATCAACAGGAGAAGCAGCTCAGTGATAATGGCAGATCACAATCAAGGCGCAGCAGGAGTAACACCCGAAATCAGCGGCGAAGCGGGGATCACCGAACTAACCGAGACACCCGTTCGCCGAATAAAAGTACTAGCGCACGTGAGTCATTACCTGAAATGTTTGCTAAACTTACCGATGTTTTCGACAAAATTGCTAATAGAAGTAGTGAGAGAATCAGTAACTTTAATGTTGTTCCTGCGTTCGATCCTTCTTCTAAAAGTCAGAATATAAATAATTGGATAAATAAAGTTAATGAAATAGGAACAATATACAGCTGGACAGACAGACAAATAATACATAATTCGATACCCAAACTTAATGGCAATGCAAAACGGTGGTACGAAGGTCTTTCAACCGTTAATTATAGTTGGATCGAGTGGCAAGAAAAGCTCAAAGAAGCTTTTCCGCCCGATGAAAACTATGGGCAAATGCTTTCAGATATGTTAGAGAAAAGAGCTAGGTTTGGGGAATCTTTAGAGGATTACTATTACGATAAAATTGCATTACTTAATAGATGCGAAATTAAGGGCAAAAGGGCAGTAGAATGTGTAATCTTTGGCATTGATGATAGGACCATTAGGATAGGAGCGGAGGCAGCTCAATTTGACAACCCCGATAAACTTTTGGCATACTTGAGAAATGCAAAAAGCATAAATAGTAGAAGAAACGATAATGTCCAAAGAACCTCAAATAAGAAATTTCAAACACAGGATAAACGTCCTGTTAATAATAAAACTATAAGGTGCTATAATTGCAAGGAAGAGGGCCATGTTATTAGTAAATGTACCAAACCAATTAAAAAATGTACTAACTGTTCGATAGTGGGTCACGAGTCCAATAACTGTTATCGAAAGAAGGAAGATACAAAGGCTATCTTAGAAATTTCAATTTCCAAGCCTAAACCTGATGATAAATATGTACAAACTGTTATGATTAACGGCCATGAAAAAGTTGGTTATTTAGATTTAGGCAGCGAGTGTACGCTCATTAGAAAGGCAGATGCGGTCGAAGTATTAGGAACATGGGATGAAACTTATTCAGTAGCAATGACAGGATTTGGGGGAGCGGTAGTTCATGCGATCGGTCGATGTTCAGTAGTTGTAGAAATTCAAGGTGTTACTGTTCATCTAAATGTTATTGTTGTACCGAATAATTTTTTGAAATATCCATTATTGGTTGGCCAGTCATTTACCGATGCTTTGGGAGTAAAAATCTTAAAAACTAATAATGAATTGATAATCTCCCGTGATTTTCCAGAGACTATTAGAATGGTTAAACTATTTGTAAAAGAGTTTTGTTCGGTTCTCCCCGGATGTTCCTATGTAGAAGTTTATTCTTCTCAAAACATAACCGGTTCCATATTAGTATACGGCAGTTATAGACCCACCCCTAATTTAGAACATAATATAGAAGAGGGAGTTTACTCAATTGTAAATGGCAAAGGCATATTACTAGTAGATAACATCTCCTCAAACACAGTAACTTTTAATAAAAACCAGCTGATAGCTAGAGTACAATATTTACAGATAAAAATTATAAACTGTCTCTCTATAAACAAAATTGATTGTGTCAGCCCTTTAGAGCCTTTTAATTTAAATAATTTGTCACTGGACGACAGCTTAACCCAAGTTCAGAAAGTGCAACTGTTGGGTGTTATAAATCGTTACCGAACTTGTTTTGCTACGAAATTAACTGAGTTAGGTTGTACCAATGTAGAGAAAATGAAAATTGATTTAGTGGACCCTCAACCTGTAGTTTACAGGCCTTATAGGCTGTCTCACAAAGAGAAACAAGAGGTTAGGGTTATGACCGATGAATTACTTCAATGTGGCATTATACGAGAATCTTGTTCTCCGTTTGCGAGTCCAATAATTCTAGTTCAAAAAAAGACTGGTGAGAAACGTCTCTGTATAGATTACCGGGCTTTAAATAGAAAAACTGTTAGACAACACTACCCTTTGCCAAGAATTGAGGATCAGATGGATAGGTTGGCGGGGTATAACTTATACACAACTTTAGACCTGGCATCGGGGTATTACCAAATAGAATTAGCTGAATGCGATAAACCAAAAACCGCTTTTGTAACCCCAGAGGGGCAATTCGAATTTAACAGGATGCCTTTTGGTCTCACTAATGCACCAGCAGTATTTCAAAGAACTATAAATAAAGTTCTTAATAACCTAAGATTTGACACAGTTGTCGTGTACATGGATGACGTCCTAGTGCCCTCTGTGTCGTTTGATGACGGCCTTAAAAAACTAGAATCGGTATTTGATAACATTAAAAATGCAGGGCTTACGTTAAAACTCTCAAAATGCAACTTCTTCCATTCAAAAATCGAATTTCTGGGTTTCGAAGTCTCTGGGAATGGTATAAAGCCGGGGAAATGCAAAATAGATGCAGTCGATAAGTTTCCTACACCTAAAGATGTCCACAATGTTAGACAGTTCTTAGGCTTAGCAAGTTTTTTTAGGCGCTTCATTAAAAACTTTGCGATAATTGCTCGACCATTGACACAATTGCTAAAAAAGAATGTCACTTGGTCTTGGGGGAAAGAGGAAGAGACTGCATTTGTTCAGTTAAAAGCAAAATTAGTATCTCGACCAATTTTAACTTTGTTTGATCCTAATGCTGCTACTGAGTTGCATACAGATGCCAGTAAACACGGTGTAGGTGGTATGCTATTACAGAAACAAGTTGACCAAGTTCTGAAACCAGTCGCTTACTTTAGTAGGCGTACTTCACCAGAAGAGCAATACTTTTCATCATACGAGTTGGAGACCCTAGCGGTTGTAAATAGTCTGACAAAATTTCGGTGTTATTTAATAGGGTTACAGTTCACTATCGTCACTGATTGCAATTCTTTGCGAGCCACTTTTACTAAAAGGGATATGATTCCACGTGTTGCTCGTTGGTGGAGTATGATCCAAGAGTTCGATTTTAGCATAATTTATAAACCAGGGACTTCTATGACGCACGTAGACGCATTGAGTAGAAATCCTTTGGAAAGAAATACTACTAGTACAGATCCCGTTGATTTACAAGTTTTTCAAATCACTGTCGATTGGTTGGCAACAGTTCAATTAAATGATGATGAGATGCAAAGGATTAAACGGATTTTAGATGATAAGGATTCGAAAGTAATTAGTTACATTAAACAACATTTTACTTTAAAACGTGGGGTAGTTTATAAAATAACGGACGAAGGTCTTAGATGGTATGTGCCAAAAGGCGTCAGATGGCAAGTTTTACGTGCTTGTCACGACGACATAGGTCATTTTTCTTATGAAAAAACCTTAGACAAAATTAGAGCAAGTTATTGGTTCCCAAAATTAAATAAAGTTGTCAGAAAATATTGTCAGGCGTGCATTCAATGCGCTCACGGAAAAGTGCCTGCTGGAAAGAGGTCCGGATTTTTGCATCCCATACCAAAAGTATCTCAACCTTTCCATACCTTACATGCAGACCATGTCGGTCCTTTCAATGAGAGCAAAAGGAAGAATAAATATATACTAGCTATTATTGACGCCTTTACAAAGTTCATTGTCCTTAAACCGGTTAAAAATACAAAAACTCACACAACTATTTCAGTTTTTAAAGAATATTTTAGTTTGTTTGGTGTTCCCTGTCGAATAATAACAGACAGAGGCACCACCTTTACAAGTTCAAAATTTAAAGTTTTTTTGTCAGAAAAAAGTGTTAAACATATTTTAAATGCTGTTGCTACTCCACGCGCAAACGGTCAGGTAGAGCGTTATAATAGGACGGTATTGGACTCCTTAACGGCTATGACCTTTGGAAAAGACGAGAGACTATGGGACGAGTACTTACTACAAGTACAATGGGGCTTAAATAATACAATCAATAAAGCAGTAGGTAAAACCCCAGCTCAATTATTATTTGGGTTGCGACTAACAGGCTTGACTGAGAGTGGATTGGCTTTACCAGTTCATGAACATGATGATACTAATACAAGTACCATCAAAGATATTAGAAGCGAAGCGCTAGATAAAATAGTGCATTCGCAACAACAACAAAAGATAAATTTTGATAAGGCCAGAATCCCCGCTCGTCAGTTTGAAGTAGGACAGCTAGTGAGGGTGGAAAGAGAAGTAGGTCAGAAAGGAAAGAGTAAGAAATTAGTTCCAAAATGTCTAGGTCCTTACCGCGTTACCAAAGTCTTGCAGAATGACAGGTACGAAGTGGAAGATACACCTATCACTAAAAAGAGGGGTAAACAAAAGTATGTAGGAACCTTTTCGGTCGATAAAATTTACCCTTGGCTTGTATATCAGTCTATAGATGACAGTAATGATGACGACAGTAATGATAACGAGATAAATGATGAGGAGAGTAATGTTAACCAGATTAATAAAGATGCGGTTAATGACGATAAGGTTGATGATGTCGGGAATAAAGTCTGACAGGAAGGCAGGTTCATAAACCGTGAATGTATTGTACTATAACGCAGTTATGGTTAATACTATAAGATCCAAAGTGGCTCAATTTAGAGTCTTAATGAAAAATTTGCTTAGTGTAGCTTCGCTTAGTTTACTCAGATTAGTATGTTCAGTATAATCAATATGGTTAGTATGGTTAGTATGGTTAGTATGGTTAGTATGGTTAGTATGGTTAGTATGGTTAGTATGGTCAGTATGGTTAGTATGGTCAGTAAAGTGAGGCACCACTAGTTGGTGAGATTCAAATGGAATCAGACAAGATCAAATACGGTCTAGTGTTATGGCCACATGATTCAAGTGGAATCAGAAAAAAAATGTATTGTGTTATGGATATAGTGTTATGATTCAAGATGAATCAGATAAGTAAATATTTGTATAGTGTTATGGTTATATGATTCAAGTGGAATCAGACAGTGAAAATTTGTATCGTGTTATGATTATTGATTCAAGATGAATCGGACAAGTGAGAAT
The DNA here is from genome assembly GCA_958449745.1 of Ochropleura leucogaster. Classification (NCBI taxonomy): domain Eukaryota; kingdom Metazoa; phylum Arthropoda; class Insecta; order Lepidoptera; family Noctuidae; genus Ochropleura; species Ochropleura leucogaster. The sequence continues at coordinate 8,267,813 of OY288221.1, read as the reverse complement.
TTGTATAGTGTTATGGTTATGGTTCCAGATGAATTTGACAAGTGAAAATTTATATAGTGTTATAATTCAAGTGGAATCAGATAGTGAGAATTTGTGTAGTGTGACTCAAGTGAAATCAGGCAAAGTGAAAAGTTTTAATTTGAATTGTCAAAAAGGAATACTTTTGTTAACTATAGACAGATTGTTGATTATGTTATGTTATTTTTAGGAACCATAAGCCAATGGAAAATATATGTACATTTATGTTGTGTTAAACTTATGTTCTTATTAGTTCAATTATAAAAAAAATGCATGTTTTATAAATTTTGTTAGAGGTTATATTGTTTTCCATATTTTTTTTTACTTAAATTTCGCGAGGGCGCGACTTGATGGTCAGGATGGACGAATGTAAGCAATCTCAAGAAAAATAAAGATATTTAAATGCTAAACTGAGTAAGTACCGACATTTTGAAAATGTTATTAGTATGCAATCTGACTAATAACAGTAATTTGGTCCAATAAAACGTAATAAATTGTTTAAACACTATGTTATGATGATATGTTTCCAAATTAACTTAAATTAAAATTTAAACCGTTAAAATAATAAGTCTAACAAATAGTTACCAATATAAGTATATTCGTCCACCCATTGGCTTAAAAAAATGGCGCGCTGTCTCCCACTTTGATATTGTAAGCTTAGAGCCGATAAGCAAACCTAATTCTATGGCCTAGGGCAGTCTTCTTGTAACCATCGAGCTGTACAGTCTATAAAATAAAGTGTAACCAAGCGATATTGTGCAACAATAAAAGTGTTTGACAAAGTATCAGTGAGTTTTCTTTCAGTACTAAAGAAGACCTTAGCAACTTTCAGCATCTGGAATTAACATTTCATTGTCTTCTATATTTAGACGCTTTATCATTTCAATTCTCGGCTCAACAAACCCTCCTTTAATTCATAGCCACCTAAATTAATACTACATACCTAATTACATTAAATAAAAACAAACAATAAAAGAATCTCACTCCGCTGCCATTGGTTCTTAGTTCAAAACAAAAACGAACGACGCGTTCGAAGTTCAAAGCTTTCGGATAAAATATCTCTGTTGCGTCTTCAAGCGAGACGATCCTGCGGACATTTGAGGAGAGAGATAGAAATATACCGGGCCCTAAGTGTGAGAGGGACAGGTGCTGCGCATCTCGGCGGGATGCCAGAACGGCAACGTCGCGTCCACCAATCGACGGACGCTCATCTTGTTTGTTTTCCAATTTCTTTTTTTTTCTGTTTTGTCTACCGAAGCTTGAGAATAGCGTGGAATGGGTATTGATTTTTATACTATTCATGAAAATGTGGTAAAGTTGGATTGAAAAGTTTATTGGTATAATAATATAAAAGATTTTCCATTTAACAAAAACATAAAGGAATTAATTTACGTATTTGCAACATATGGTTTTATATCAACCTAACCGGTTATAACCACTTGCCATTAATTTTATAGGTTTTGTGGTTTAGAATCAATTTTCTCGGTAAATTAAATAATAACCTGGCTAATAATTTATATGACGAACGAACACTCGTTGCTATCAACTTTTACCTACATAAATTTTATATAATTTAATTCAAATTTTCGCAAAGCTATTTCCTCATAACCACAATCTGTTCAGGGAAAAAGGCCATACAGCTTAAAACGGTCTACTTAATTCAAATACTTTCCTTCGAATAATAAGAAGTATGAATACGTGGCATAAAACGAAAACAAAATTAATCAACAACAAAACAGGAGATAACGAAATAAACACACAATTTCACGAAATTATATTAAAATAATATGCCAACACGGTGATCGCGTGACGAAACGGAACGCTGAATAAAAAAGCAGACACTAAAATACTTTTTCACTCGCCCTTTCCCGATATTCTAGCTGTCAGTTATTCTGGTCATTTTAAAATGGAAGATGAAAAATACTGTAAATAAAATTGTGGTCCTATTTATGAAAATATTATTAGGGAAAATTGTTTAAGCATTTTGAAAGCTTTATAGATTAGATTTTCTTAATAATTATTAAATTAATTAATAATTTAAATACTGATTTAAAGTAGATTAGTAATTTGTGTTGGTTACTCACGAGTCACAAAGGAAAACTTAAATCTAAAAATTACAACACATTAATTACTACAGTTACTCTTTCTTAGCATAATTAATGAATAAACAAACTGCCAGACAGAATTATTTACTACGTCCAGTAACGTATACCTACTACGTTTATAAACGTAAATGTAACAGCACTAATTAAAATATGGGTTAACTGTCCGCATAATGTTGGCGGGAAAAAAAAAGATGGCGGCTTTTACCGATTGCTTAATGACTTGCATCTAATGACGATATGATACGATTGCGTGAGACAAAGTGAACTTTAAACCATGAATATGTGAATTTTAATTCATTGGTTTATTATCATATTTTAATTCCGTTACGATATATTTTATTCTGTAGAAGGTGGAAAAGTGAACTTAAAAGTTTATGAAGAGATAAGATATTGATCAAACGTCCATATTATAACTTCACACCTGCAATCCCCGAATGTTTAGGCAGAGGTGTACTTAATAGTAGGTATATCTATATGCCAGACAACCATTTCTCAATAAAAATAACATTTACATAATATTGAACTACTTAATTGAATATTATGCCGTCATGCTTTCCTTTTAATCAATCAAATCGACCTTTGGCGGTCCTCAACCGTATGCATCTAGTCTGATTCAGCCATCGTTGGCGGTCTTCGATCCAAACTTATATACTAACAACTTAAAAACAAAAGAAAAACCCGAAGCCCAGTCTATATTAAAACCTGTCTTCATAATCGTAAAAGCTGCGGGCTGACCCTCGGAGCCAGCCATGCTTGACGATTCATCTCTGCGGCTCTCAAGTAGGCATTATTTTATTTGTTATGTATTGAATGTGTCATCCTAAGAATGCTTTGTTCTTGTTTGTTCGGTCTCAGGATTGAAAGAGAAAGCGTTCAGATGAGTCCGTTATCAGATTAAAAAGCCTCTACCTAATAACTATCCTTTGTGTGACTATTAAGAGACAATTTTTGCAATTCTCGACTAATTTTGACCCGTTTAACTGACTTCAAGCATTTTGGAATACCTCCTCCATCGATATTGTCCTTCTTATTTTAAAATAGTTATCAGACAGTACTGACACATTGCTGGGCAAAAGCGTAACAATTCCTTCTAAAAGCTCTTTTCAGCTTCACCTTGCTTCGTTAGCTCTCTCTGGGACTGCGCCGGTGGTCTGGTGGGCATTGTATCTTCAGGTCATTATAATATAAAATTAAATTAATTAAAAACAGCCTTCAAGAACTCACAAAAACGAGGAAGGTTATACTTAAGGACATTCTTGAATGTGCGTTAAACATGTTTGACGCAAGTAGTAAACGAGCAGATGTAGTGACTAGGTCCCCAGCACAGCCAAGCGTGACCGAGTCATCTCCCTTGCCGCTCCCAGGCAAAAACGTATTAACTCTTGTCCTTGGACTTGCAAATTGCTGGGAACAAGTACTGCTTTTCAACTCGGGGACCTATTACAGGAGGTATTTGTTAAACTGTGGTATTAGACTATTAAGTTGCTTTGCGAAAGTCGGTAAGAGCGTATCCTGTTATTACTGCATTTAGATAGCAACTTCTGTGTATATTATGCGTTTCTTAAATGGCAATAAAATTCTAGTGTATGCAGTGTTGTGGGGTTTATTTTTAAATTATTTCCTATTCTGACGATTCCTAGCATCACGATAGCATTTTTTTTGTTTGGAAAGCCATGCTCATGACACAAAGGTTTGGGGAAAGTACCGAAAATCTAAAGCTTTGATCGGCAGATTTTTTTTTCCAATATTAAGGGATTTTGCTCTTATTTCAGACATATTTTTGATATCATCAGGCAGTTTTTAGTTAAACACTTACCGCCTGGATATTATAATAGGATTGTTGTGTAAAAACATTTCTGTCTTTACCATAGTTTCCAATCGGTCCCTTGACGTAACAACTCACTGATTCTATTATATTTGAATAACTGCATCGTTCTAAATCAATCTGATAAAATTAATGTTAAATTTTGCAAAAACACGCGTATCTACAGTTATAAACCTAATTACCTATCCAACGATTTCAATATGAAATCTCACATAAATTGGTATCAGATGATGCATCTTGTGTATCGTAAGACTTATCTTGAGATTCGATCGTTTTATGTAATGCTGCCTGCTATCGGACGCATTGGAGCGACAAATGCATCTCGTAATTCCAGGGACGGAGTTGGGTATACCGGAGAAGATGAGTAAACGGCTTTACTGTAGGTTTCTAGGAACATAATAATATGTTTGATATCAATTGCCGTGACGTCTAAAATGAATGATTCGTCAACGTAGTTAGTGACAGTGTTATAAGATGCAAAATAAAAACGTAAATTTGAAATCATTACCTAAATTAAGTAAAGACCAAGGGCCAACTTTTTTTGCGCCTGGAAAATCATCAAATTACTTCTCCCTCTCTGGGCGGAGCGGGTGGAAGTGCCAGACTTGTAACTAAAACCAACCCATATAGGAACATGGGTTGGTTTTAGTTACAAGTCCAGTTAAGTCAAGTTATTGTTGTTTAAAATAAGGATCTTTTGCCCTTTATGTTCGGAGGCCGCGGTGTCTCTTTCGAACAACTCGCAACCCTGGCAGGCGGTGGCCCTGGCAGGCTCCTATACTTTGCTGACATCTCTTTGAGGCGCGCTTGCAACACTAACGCGCCTTACCAAAGACCACTTAATTGATGACCCGTGTGCTCATAAAGACAATTCAAATTAAACAGAACTCCTTTCATATTTTTAGGCATAAATGAGTCAATAGAACAAATTAGTGGATCTCGATATTTGCAATACAATCTTTTGATGACTGTTATTCGATTAGATTAAGTATACAGATGATGCAATTCCCTTTTTTAAATAAAATTAAACCTCTTGATTTGCGCAATAATATTTTTATATAGTTATGTTTATATAAGTTAGGGCCCAATTTATTATTTTTACACTGTGTCTACATGTTTTATCTAACTTTCCTATCGCAGGTCTGCTGGAAGAGATTTTAATTAATATATCTCTATTCGTAAGTAACATAGGCCACTGATCTATTCTCTTACGAGTGCTGTAAGCAATTATCTTCATTTGCATTTACAACTTCCTAGCAAAACTAAACTACTGATAACAGTACTCTTTGAGTTTCTTTGTTCCCTTGCCTAGGTACATTGAACGCAATGGTGGTTTAGAATCACCATAATATACTGATAAATGTACGTCTGTTATGCCTGCATCTACAAGTAATTCGTCATTTTCATCGTCGTCGTTCGTCATTTTCAGTATCTTACTAATATTATTCATGCAAAAGTTGGTGAGGATGTCTGAATGTTTGTTACTCTTTTATGCAAAAACTACTCTACGGATTTAAATGAAATTGATACTGACACACAGCTAATTTATAGATTAACACATGAAATACTTTTAAACCTGGTAACCTTTTTGTGTTGCTTCACGCGGGTAAACGCGGTGGGCATGGGCTTGTGGACCTTATAAGTCCAACTTTGCTGATGTTAATTTATGTTCTCTCGTAATTTAGAGATTTCATCGAAACTCGAAGATCGCCATAATATAGGTACTCGTGGAGTTTCAATCACAGCGTGACATTTAGCTAGGTACATGGTTTTTCGTCCCAATATCGTTTTCTTTATCCCTTTTGTCATGGGCCCCGTTTCAAATAAATTTCAACCTTCGCGCTTCTTGAGCATCGTCAATTTAATCAATATATTTTAATAAATCCGTTCTCGAATCTTCCCCAACTTCACTTATCCTTGAAATGCGACATCTCTTAGTTTTTGAGTCGTCACCATTATTATGCACTGTTTTATCTAAATAGGGCGATTAGTTATTGTTTATCGGATAAATGATGTATGTGTCATGTGTTTGATGAAATTACCCATGATTTTAATATCTGTATCACGTCAGGTCTTAAATATTTGACAATCTTTTAATCATCAATATACGGAATTCAATCCAATATTAGGTGGATATATAATCGTTGATATCTAAATAAGTACTATATAGGCTTTGGTATTTCTGTTCATTCATTCATAAACTCACATGTTTTTAACCGACTTCAAAAAAAGGAGGAGGTTCTCAATTCGACTGTATGTTTTTTTTTTTTTTTTTGTGTTTGTTACCTCATAACTCAGGTTTGAGTGAACCGATTTTGATGATTCTTTTTTTATTCGAAAGCTGGTGGTTGTCGTTTGGTCCCATAAAAAAAATATCAAGATCCGACAAGTAGTTTTTGAGTTATCTTTAATAATACGTATTAGATTGACTTCGCGTACGTTGATGATATACTCATTCGTCGATTATATTTTAGAAGTAGTCGAAGACAAATGATCAAAAATGGTATGTACTACTATGGTTTGGAAGGTCATCGCAGTAATTTGGTGATAGATCTTCAGTGATATACAACGGCACTTTTTAATAAATGACAGCAAATCTGCCGTGATTGCTGCAATCACATGTATAAGTATGGGTTTTGCCAGGGTAGGCAGGCGAGTGGGAGCAGGGTGACTGTATCCTCTCCCCACCCCTCACCTAGTCATTAAGAAACATAAACATCAGATCAAGTATCAGCTGTATCCCCTCGGGGATGATGCTTATGATTTCTGAATTGGTTTAATACTAAAGCATAATATAGATACTTAGTATTTATTCTGTAGCTTGATGTGGAACTAAAAATTGTATTTAACACGGGACTAAAGCTAAAAATAAAAACTTTTTAACCGTGTTTGCGTATTATATTATAATACTATAACTAAAAATTTTGAAATAAAAACTTTTTAGAAAAAAAATAAAACCGACTTCTAAAAAAAACTAAAAACTGGAAAATAACTTTATTTCCGGAAGTCGGTGGCCAATAAAGTCAACGAAACCAACAAAAGCCACCGACTTCCGGAAATAAAGTTATTCCAAAGGGGAAGGCAGAGACTACAGACTACCACCTGCTATATTCCAAAATTATTTCTTTTGTTTCGTGAACGTTCATTTCTTTGGTCATACACATATGCTGACTGCAAGTACTACGTTATTTTTCCTTTTTGTTTAAGACAAGCAACACCAAAGATATTTTAATTAAAATAATATTTATCTCTAGCCAAACTGTTGCGATCTTAGATATATACCCTAATATGCCGTGTCTCATTTCGTTTTTGGCGTAGATTGTCTCCTTCTTCCATACACCAGGAACTATTTGATGAAAAATAATTCTAAAAATTTCGCAATCGCGACTGCTGACCGTGAAGTCTTGATTCGATTCCCTAGTCCGGCAAATTGTTATTGGGTTTTTCGACCCGGTTTGACTCAATTGTCAAGGATTCTTCGGTTAAATATATTTATGTCTCAAAATAATTACAAATTCAATTACAGAGAAAAGTCAATACTTTTTCAACAATATCTTTATTTGCTTTACCATAATGTGTACTGAGGTGGTAGTTTTTATAATACTATGATCATTATAGACCCTGTAGGGCACAGCAAAACCGTAGAGGAGAGGAAGCTCTGCTTTTGAAGATAGTTTTTATTGTTCTATGTAGATAGTATTATCATTAAACAATTCAAGTGTTGTTGTTATTATCCAATCTAATTTATAAAATTCTCGTGTCACAGTTTTCGTTCCCAAACTCCTCTGAAACGGCTGGACCGATTTAAACGAAATTTTGTGTACATATCGGGTAGGTCTGAGAATCGGCCAACATCTATTTTTCATCACCCTAAGTGAGCAGCGGGTGAAACCGCTGTACCCAGCTAGTTATTTATAAATATGGGTTTTCTTTTATATTTAAATCTTTATATCTTTACTAATATTATAAATTCGAAAGTGTTTTTTAGTTAGTTTGTTTCGTCTTCACGCCTAAATGGCTAAACCGATTTTGATGAATTTTGGTACAGAGATAGTTGGGACCCTAAAGACGGAAGTAGGCATTTTTTTAATGTAATATAAAGAGGAGAGAGAGGGAAGAAAAGGGGAGACAAAGATAATGGAAGGAGTCGTCCATAAAAAACACAAAATATCACAAGGGGGCAATAACATAGCACGTGTATTTATTAAGCAATGGACCGGAAGTAAGTCTATTGTCCTTAATTTTCTATACTTCATGAAATTAGATGATACTTATACATACCTGTATTTTATAAATATAAAAAAAAATAGATTCTTTATGGTACCAAAAAATACACGTTATATAGGAAGAGGGGGTAGTCTTTAACCTCATCACGTATCACCAAAGGGGAAGGGGGGGAGTAAATACGTCATCTCGTGATAAATGGACGGCCCGATACAAAAAAAATTGTTGACTTAATATAATATGGAACAACCCCAAAGAATTCCAACACAACAAGTCTTGACCAGTAGCTTCAAGACCAAACAGGTCATCGGCCATAACAGAGCTAGTCGCTAAGAGTCGAAAACTTACGACAATAAGTCCAAACATAAGCATAGCGTGATGCCCTTTACTCGTCCGTTTCAAATCCGCACCTGCAAGCATTACGTATTCAGATGGAACTGCTCCCTGTTCTCACGAGTGGCGGCCTGCGTACAACCACCCATGTATTGGAGTAAAAAGGTTACAAATTCATCCTCTCAGGGACGACTGACCTTCAAACTTAAATCCAACCTTACCTTTGTCTAAATAAAGTTGACATTTGAAGAGGAATTCCAGTGTCGGTTAGGTTGTTACGTAGGTGTGTTATAGGTAATTTATTTCATTAGGAGAAGGCAGGATATGTGTCCCTCGATGTCTTCACGGGCCAGTGGCTCTGCTGGTCTGAGCATGTCGAGACGGGAGGAAAAAACATGTGAGGATAGGAGCAAGGCTTGTAGTTTAAAAAGTTATGTGTTGTACTTGAACTAAAGAAGTATTTAGAATTAAACCGGTCTTCAAGTTCGTATTGACGAACGCTTTTCGATGCATATGTGAGTTTTACTAAACCTTACGTCAAAATATATTGTTTATTGCTTGATATTGGGCAGCCAATCACGGGATTATGAGATAATTATAGATTTGGTAATGAACTACGGAAACATTATCGAACTTCACAAAGTTCATTATTGAGACAAAACATTCAGTTTTTCAAAACTAGCAAGGTTACGGAACACTAAAAAGTTATCTATAAGAGAGAAAATTCGTATTTTATCTTGTTTATCAATCGTAATTAATGACACTTACATGAAAGTATGTGTTATCTTTCATCGTAAGATAAAATTATCGATTTAATCATCGAATGGACGATTTATCTCTTCGCTATCTCGAATTTGTAATGTTTTCGAGAGGAGCTGATACCGGACCTTGGTTTTGCAATAACATCTTGAAAAGGCATTAGGACAGATTAGGTATAATTTTATGACCAGTGGGGTACTATAACGTTTTAAAGCAGTATTATTTTAATCACCAGTAAGTGTGGGAAAGAGATGATGCAATACATCCTGTATAATTAGGTATATCTGTCTCTTTCTCACACTGGAATGACATTTAAATAATTCTTCATCCGTAATACTTCATGGTAGTTCACCTGAAATAGAAGCTTTTTGCTACTTGTAAACACAATACGTGCCTTTATACCTATCATAGATTTCTGGCGCTTATGTTTGTCATCTGTGGAAACGTTAAAAAAACAAGATGGCGGTGTTGCTTCCTTTTTTGACCACGCGCCAAAAGATTGATGTTTAGTTAAGAATGTTATCATTATCCATACACAAACACTTGACTCCTCCATCAGCAAAATTACACAGTCATCCCTTTTCCTTTAGTTATTTTTTATATTCTTTTAAATATCCCCACACATTTTTCCTCGTGGACCTTGTGTTGCCTTCTTCCATAAATTTCATTGACCCGCACAAGTAATGAAACATCTCCAATTAAAGAATTAGTCAGGCTAGAAACAAAGACAAATGATAGACAAAGAAAAATACTCAATGAAATACTTCTTACATTCCGACTCCTTGCCTACATAGCCCCCACATCTCAGTTTATATATGCGAAACCGCCTCGCCGCCCATTACTGAGGAATGGTAGAAACAACTCATTTTATCTTTCAACTTATTTCCGTTTGCATATATTAAGTGGTTGACAATATATACCTATACGACTGTTTCGTCGTTTTCATTTAAATTCGGCGATTCTATCGCTACTTAATTGTCTTACTTGACTTAAAATATGTAAGCAAGACTCAAGTACACACTTACTTGTTTTTTTTTCGGTGTGTTCGGGGCCATTATTTTTGTGACCAGCAGATAGTTAATCATGTTTGTAAATTGTTGCAAGGTGGTTATTTAATGTTATATTATTGTAAGCAGATAATTAACCTGTCTCGCTGGTCTAGACCAGTGTTTTTCCCCGTTTTCTAACTTTTTTTTAGCTTATGTCCGTCTCCAGGGTCGCAACTATCTCTGTACCAAAATTCATCAAAATCGGTTGGGCTATTTAGGTGTGAAGACGTAACAAACAAACAAACTCACTTTCGAAGGATAAGGATAGTAAGGATTCTTTAAACATAACCTTCTTGATTGAATTTCGGTGTAACTCTTTAACAGGGAACAAACGATTCGGCAGGTACCTAACATGGCGCCCAGTCATGATCTCATCATTCAAATCTTATTCATTATCTTCTTTTGGAGAAATGATTAGCATTCGGCTTGCGTACGCGCATCTCTTGAAGCGCACCTTTTGTCGTTCAACAGAAGTTTTAATAATTATGGTTATTGGTATGAATATCTACCGAATGTTTTAGTATGCATAATGTTAATTAAAGTTTTTTTCCTGCTGTTTTTTTCGTGCGGTTTAGCCTGCGTTTAGGTTATAAAATATCCTACAGGATCTTACTACTAGGATAAAAAATGTCCCACGTTCTAGCCTAGGTCTGAACATCCCAATACTTGAAATCTTAAATGTTAATTGTACTCATTAATAACTTATATTAGTTGTACTCATTAATAATTTAAACCCTGATAGAAATAAACCTCGATCAAAACCGCAAAACTAAGGTAAAACTAAATAGGTATTTTAAGCACACTATCCCGTATTTTCTCAGCAAACCCTTTCATTTGCATGCATAAAACTTAAATAATCCGCCATCTTTTGGAGTCCGCCATATTGGATTTAGAATAAAATCACCACGCATGTCAACCAAACTAAACATGAATGCAAAGTTTTAGTATGTATTGCTGTTGGTGTACCAAATAAATCTTATAATACAATAAAATTTAGACGGCACGGTTATTGTCGCAGTGGGTGAGCGATCGACTGCTGCGCTGCGTGTTGGGTTCGATTCCCGCACGGAACAAATATCTGTATGACCTGCAGATAGTTGTTTCGGGTCTGGTTGTGATGTTGATGTTGTGATGTGAGTATAAATGTTCGTAAACGGCCAAACGGCCGCGATTAAAAATAAATCGTGTCACAATGTTGGTTCCCATGCTCCTCTGAAACGGCTTTACCCATTCTTATGTAATTCTTAGGAAAAGGGATGTCTGAGGACCTGAGCAGCGGGTAAAACCACTAGGCACAGTTAGTAAATAAATAAATTTCAGCTCAATCCGTAACAGTGAAGAGGGTGAAATTTTACTTCTAAGATTTTTTACATAGTTACAGGGGTTGCGGGTTGTTCGAAAGAAACACCGCCACCGCGAAAAAAAGGGCAAAAGAAGGAACATGGAAGAGTTTTAGTCAGTATAAGTCTGACAATGCTTTGCGCTCAGCCCAGAGCGGGAGAAGTTATTTCATGATATTCACATAAAAAAAAACAAAAGATAAGCCTAAAAGCGGCGTGTTAAGTAGATGAGTAGGACATAAATGAGACTTAAGACAATATGAATAGGTAATTATACCACGCAGGTTCGTTAACATTTAAAGGTAAATTAATAACAACAGACCACATTGAACGTCAACACGCATAGTAGGCACAAAAATGATCGCATTTAGTGGTTCTGTGGCTGATCCAGGTTTATCCTAGCCAATAATAAATAAATATTCATCATTTTGCACACTCACTTTTGGTCACGTAGATTTGTGATGATGTAAATCGAGGTGAGTACTTTGAATGTAGACTTCCTCGTTTCGTGCCAAATTCTTCGTGACGCAAGTCTTTAGTCAATTATAAAGTGTAGTTTTCATTGGAATAGGGAAAATTGTTACTTTTCCTTCCTGAAGCGTTGACACCTACAGGTAAAACGGCTTTCAGAATCTTTTTAAAGGACCTGGTAGTCATTGCGTAGAGTTACGATTAGTAAGCTTAAGGTTTGAGCGCGTGAAAGCCGAGTAAGATAAACAAATCAAGTATATTAACCTGGCTTGCAAGGTTGTCGTCATATGGGGTGTAGGCTCAACGATCATTGAGCCAATAATCGTTACAGCCACTAACTTAATTGCCAAGAGCCTCAACCAACACCTGAAGAGGCTCTCGTTAGACGGCTGGATCAAGGGTTTGATACAGAAATCGGTACTCCTGGTAAGAAACAAGTACATAAGAGTCTGAAAGTAGCGCCGGCGACTGAAAGTTGTGTGGCGTGTGATGAGGAAGAATGAAGAAAATGTCATAGGGAAAGTTTTGTATATAAATATGGAGAGGTAAGTCAAGCAGAAGGTGGATCGACTTTAACATTTAAAGGACGGCAAGAAAGGTGTCCGATGAAGTGATGAATAATAGAGGAATACGGAAGAAGACGGTCTGCGCCGACCCGCAGTACTACCACGTTGGGTGGCAATACAGATTCCTCTGGGGAAATCAGTCAAGTCGGAAAGTCGAACAGTTGACCACTTGTCGATATTTCGAAAGACTATATGGGCAAAACTATGGCAATAGGCCATGGCTCTAGGCTTTAGCCCCAAACGGCTCAAACACATAACTACCAATATACATATAGTTTATTGTATTTGCGCCGTTTGAGTTTGCACCGGCGAAACGCATGTAACTAAAAGTGTTATAGATATGAATGTTGATGGATGGTGAGCGAGAGGAATGCCAAAGAAAAGATAGATAGATTGTGTAAGGAATGATATGAAAGAGAACGGAATAAATGATGCCGTAACGTCTGACTGAGAAGAATGGAAGAACAAGACGTATTGCGCCGAATCTTAATGGAATGAGACGAGGGCAGGTAGATTATGATGACAAAAGAGACGTCTCGGGTGCTCGCATAATATTTTGGCAGCATTATAACGCAGATGACATATCTTCCAACGAATCCGCCTTCGTCATCACGCCTTTTACACCTCGATTACCATTCGCGCCACGTTCGGTGATCTTTCGATACGCAGAATCCGAATACAATGGCTTCGGTGAAATCGATGTGTGTCCTTATTCTGTGCTGTAGAAACTACATAGTTATTAGTTATGTATGTGGCACTCACGAATTTTTATCCATACACCTTTTTGGTACGTGAGCACGGATCTCTAATCTTGGTGTCGTGTGGAATAAAATTTGCAATAGTTTGTCGAGCTGGCAACAAGGTGGCAACTAATTGTTCACCTTTGGTACTTTCTTTTACTGCCATTGACAAGAATCCAGCCAATGTTATTGTGAGTAACACCTTACGATAATGCTGCCGAGATTCTCTACATTATCTTGTTTATTTTCTTTTCTTTCTTCTGTATATTTATATATTTCCTTTCTTTCATCCTAATACTGCAATTTCCTCTCCTTGAGATCATACCATACTATCAAAATCAAAAATAACTGGATAAGTTTTTCTGTAGGTACATAATATTATAGATTTCATCCCAACAGTACGTCCCTGAGCAAAAGCAATAGATAACCTTTGACCATCCTAATTCTAATATCCTTCCTATTTTCTTAGAAAGGTTGTCCATCAAACTGGAATCTTTACAAACATCGATAACAAAAGAACAACTATCCAGAATAAGTACAAAGATCTAGAATTAAACGGAAAACTGTGGTTGATTGAGCAACTTTTGGGAACGAGTGTGATTGTCACCACGGAAATTCCCTCCGCATTTTTTCCCTCTTTTAAGACCTATGATTCAGTGACCCTCATTGTTCGTACTGAACCTAAAAACCTCTTTATTGTGAGAAGAATAAATGACTGTTCCTTATTCACTTTGTTTATGTTCCTCACTCGAATTTGCGTCATAAGTATAACCTAATAGGTCAAGAACGGACTTACCTTACTTTTCAATTCCTGGTATCGGAAAACAGTCCTCCGTTTTTTTACAGTTGTACCTATCTATCATGTTTCGGTAGTTTATTTTATTATTGATAATTAACGCTTTTCACTGTAAGTTTTCGTTTAATACACATACTAATTAGGGTCGAGTAAAGTGGCAATCTTTTAAAAAGTTTTTGTATTTCTTTAAAGTAGTTTCTAGCATAAGACAATCTAATTCAACATACTCACAGGTAGTTTATGGTCTGACAGTCTAAAAATCACTCTTACCAAGGAGTATGACAAGAGATATGATGATGAAGATAATTTATATATTTTTATCATCGTCATCACAGAAAAGTAGGTCCTCTTTCCTCTAAAACAACATCATTTTAATGAACCCAACAAAAGAAATGCCAAACAACAATTACACAATAACAATTCAAGGAAAAAAAGGTTCAATAACCAGATCACAAACAGTAACACACTATTTTCCTTAAAACCTCTCCCGAGATGCGCAGGAGTCGATCTGAATGCGCAGTCGATGTTCGCCGACGTGCTGGCACGCGCTCACGCATACTATTATATGGATCCCACCGAGATCTGTTTTTGAATAATGTTTCCTTTTCACTTCTTATTTATCCTTGGCTGATAATAAATGCTTAAGTACGTGTGGTCTCCTTGTATGGATGTGCCACCCAATCTCTTTAAGTAGGAATAATTTTCTTCTCTAGTACCACAGACTTAACTGTTCTCACCAGTACGATTGTTTTTTTTACGGAGGCTGTCAACTACAGTCAGACAAGAACAACAAATTAGTCTTCTCCCAAAATTCGGTTTATCAAAGCCGAGATTATTTTCACCGAATAAAATAACTACTGGGATTCAAGCAAAACCGGTTCGAAAACCTAGTGCATCGAAAAGGATACCTAAATAAATCAGCTTAGGATGTAAAAGATCCTTCTTTGAATCAAAGTATTCTGTATTCAGATCAGGAGCATTCCAAATATTTTAGGATTTCATTTGTTTATGGCCCTCTTGACGTAAACCGTGTGAATCTTGTATTGTTTATTTTTAGCCTGAAATGCTGCACCTTGTAATAACCTGGAAGTTTGCGACGGTAATCCTTACTAATATTATAGAGTCGAAAGTGAGTTTGTTTGTTAAGTCTTCATGCCTAAATGGCTAAACCGATTTAATGAATTTTGGTACAGAGATAGTTGAGACCCCGGAGACGAACATAGATTATTTTTAAATAAGGCGCAAGGACAAACGCTTTAGGTAGCAGGAAATCAAATGAGGAAAGGGAAACTGTGTTACCCCCAATTTAACCCGTCGCGCGATTGCTAACAATGTACGTAAAGTGCCCCAAACGTCGAGCTATTTTGAATGAATTTTTGATTTTGGTGAGACCTTCGGAAAAACGAAGATTTCATAGTTATATCGATAATTATATATTACGAAGTATATGTTTCCAGAATCCTTATGAGTTTTAAATAAATTTTTAAAATAAATGTCTAAGATATAAAAACCACTCACAGCGGTTCAAACTTTGCACCCGTGTGCAAATGCGACATTTGTGGCACAAGTAAAACTTTGCACCCAGTGTGACACTTTGACGCGCGACGGGTTAATAGCTAGCTAGTAATGGATATTGCAGAAGTGAAGAAGTAGTTAACATCAAGGACAGACTCGTCGGTCTACTGAACGTAAGTGCGAATGCTAAACATGAGGCCGATTTGATCCCCAGATCAGACAAATTATGATTGGGATTTTTCATTAGGAATTTCTCTGTATCAGTCACGGAGTCTGAGTTTGGGGCCTGGTTGATCGCAATAGGCTTGCTCCCTATTATATGGCTTTTAAACTTAACTGGCGAATGTGGGTGTGATATTAGGTACATCTCTGCGGAACCCTTCGGGGATTACATGATATTCTTTTGTTACGTAGTTCACATTTACTGTAGTTAACAATACCATTAAATAAGAGATGGAAGTGTTAAACGGTCTACTAAAATTACACAACCAAAATGGGTTCCCTCTATCTGGCAGAATCTTGATGCTCCGAAATTTATTTGGCATAACACACTTAGCATAATTTTCTTTAAACGAACATTTTAAAGGCATAAAAATTATTTGGTATAATTATCATTTGGCATAATGTTTAAAACTTCGAATTAACAATGGCATACTTTTAAGATGGCAGAATTACATTTAGTATAATTACGATTCGCAGAGTTTAACTTTCGCATAATATATTATTTGGTATAATTTCACTTGGCATACTATGCCGACGGCAGTAATTGCTAGGTTAGGTTAGGTTAAAACTGTGACCTCCTACGCATGAGCCGAGCGAGCGTAGCGAGCGGTGCCGCGGCAGCGGCCGGCGAGTGCTAGAAACGAGTTGCGTTAATAGAAAAAAGAGATTGTTTTAAGTAGGTTACCCGGAACTGAACTATTTAGATTAGGATACCTAATTACTTATTGAATTCAATGACATTATCTCAAATTCAATTAAACAATAACTAAAATAAATTACATTATTTTAAAGAAATAATTAATCAAAATAAATGAAAACTTATAATGACAAAGATGACCCTAACTATAAACTTTCTACGATATGACAATTCTGCCGTTTAATGATCATCGATTTAAAATATATTATGCCAAAAGACGATTCTGACTGTGAACTTTCTGCGATATGATGTTTCTACTTTTTAAATATTATGCATATGAAGTTTATGCCTAGAGATGATTCTGACTTACAAAATTATGAGTTTAGAATGTATGATAAATGAGTGTCTGCTAAACTATTTTCTGCGAAGTGAAGTTTATGCCATCCGTTGTTATGCAAAATAAAATTATGACATAAAAAGTTCTGCTGTAAAGGGTGGACCCACCAAAATACAGGAAAATGATGTAAGGACACGTGCATGCGGACGCTAAGTCCTACCGGACGCTAAGTCCTACCGGACGCTAAGTCCTACCTCAAGCGGCCCAGGCAGGTGGACGACCAGGGGTCGACCACCGAAGGGGAGCTGGCTTCGGCACGCAAGATCACCACTAGCAAGCGCGGTGGAGTGCGCGAGCGCGGTGGAGTGCGTGGCCGTGGCCGAGGCAAGGGCGAGGGCCCTCTGACCCAGAAGGCTGGTGAGTCTGGGGGGCCCCTGGACGATTCCGACCCTGAGGAGGTCTCCCCGAGCGCGGAGGCAAGTGCAGATGGCGGCTCCAACCAGGAGCGTAAGGCCAGATTTGCGGAGGTAGTGGAGGCCGCGGTCAAGGACGTGGCCCACAAAATTAAGAAGGCCTCCAAATTTAAGGCCGTGGGCACGGCCGCGGCCACCATAATCGCGGCAGCAGAGGCCAGTTTCGCGCCCCCTCCTGCGTCAGACGAGGTGGCCCAACTGCGGGCGGAGGTGGCCCGCCTGACAGTCGCCACGGAGCTCCTCTTAGAGGAGAACCGCAAGCTGCAGGCAGACCTGGCCAGCCTGCGTGGAGCCGGTTCCCCGGGGGCACCCAAAAAGGGGCCACAGCAGCAGACGAGCCATGCCGAGCCGGTTGAGAACCAAATTCTCAAACTGGTTCGGCAAGAGATGGCTGCCTTCCAGGCGCGGTTCTCCGTCCTGGAGGCCAAAGTGCTGCGCCCGCCTCTGGCGGCAAGTCAGGCGCCAACCAAGGCGGCAAGCAAAGGCCGGGGGCCGGCTTCGTACTCGGCCGCGGCCGCCTCTGGCCTGAAGCCTCCTAGCCAGCCCACTAGAGTGCCGGCTGCGCCGGTCCCGACGGCACCGGCTAGAACGACGCAGGCCGCGCCGAAACCGGCGCAGGCCGCGCCGCCGAAACCGGCGCAGACCACGGCGAAACCGGCCCCGGCAAGTGCGGCGCCGGCTAGGAAAGCCCCTAAAAAGGGCAAAGCGGCGAAGACGCCAGCGCCAGCCGCCGCCACCGCCCCCTCGCCTGACTCTCCGACGGCCGAAGCCGGGTGGGAGGTGGTCGGGGAGAAGAGGAGGGGGCGCAAGGCGGCCAAAGCGGCGAAGAAGAAGGCGCAGAAGAAGCGGCAGCGAAACGGCGCGGCTAGGCTTCGCGCCCCGAAGACCGCAGCTGTAGTGCTTACACTACAGCCGGAAGCGGAACAGAGGGGCGTGACCTACCGCGACGTGCTCGCTAAGGCGAAAGCGACGGTGGACCTGCAGGAGCTCGGGATCACCGGGGGCCTCCGGCTCAGAGTCACAGCGACTGGGGCTCGGATGCTGGAGATACCCGGTGCAGCAAACAGCTCGTCCGCCGACGCCCTGGCTGAAAAGCTCAGGGCGTCCCTAGATGCGGACGAGGCCCGAGTGTCCAGGCCTGTCAAGTGCGCAAGTCTGCGCATTTCAGGCCTGGACGACTCCGTGGTGGAAGAGGAGGTGGTGGCTGCCGTCGTCAGGACTGGTGGGTGCCCTGCCGACCAGGTGAAGGCAGTGGGCACCGTACGTCCTGACTACGGGGGCATGCGAACTGTGACGGTTAGCTGCCCCGTGACGGCGGCCAAAAAGATCGTGGAGGGCCGAAGGCTCCTGGTGGGCTGGGTCTCCGCGCAGGTCAAACTGCTGGAGCCCAGACCTCTGAGGTGCTTCCGCTGTCACGTGGGTCACCACGTGGCAGTCAAGTGCTCGGAGGTGGACCGCAGCCGCCTGTGCTTCCGCTGCGGTCAGCCCGGTCACAAGGCCGTGACCTGCGACGCCGCGCCGCACTGCGACGCATGTGCGACGGCGGCCAGGCCGGCCGATCACCGGGCGGGAGGCAAGGCCTGCGCACCACCCGCCAAAACCAGGGGCAGGGGAAGGTCCTCCGCGACCACCGCCACCAACGCCGCCGCCGCAGCTGTCGCCGCTGCTGCCGCCGCTAGCACTGCCGCCGCTGACGCCACAGCGGCGGCAGCCGGACCAACAGAGGGAGCCCAGGAGGGGGCTGTAATGGAGTGCCAATAACGGCCCCATTACGCCTCCTCCAGGCGAATATCAACCACTGCGCCTGCGCTCAGGATCTCCTGCTCCAGAGCATGGCGCAGTGGTCGATTCATATCGCCGTGGTCGCTGAGCCGTACTTTGTCCTCCCCAGGGACGACTGGGTTGAGGACCTGAGCGGCTCAGTGACCATCATCTCGTCGGCCGCCGCCGGTACCCCGTCCTTCGAGGGTGTCAGGAAGGGTCAGGGGTGCGTCGCTGCACGGTTCGGGGATATGGTCGTAGCGGGCGTCTACTTCTCCCCGAGCCGAACTCTCGCCGAGTTCCACAACTCCCTCAGAGAGTTGACCGTCGTCGTCGGTAACCCCTCCCTCCCCGTGCTAGTGCTCGGGGACTTCAACGCCAAGAACTTGGCTTGGGGTTCTCGCTACACGGATGTGCGGGGAAGGATGGTGGAGGACTGGGCACTGGAGACAGGCCTGGTCGTCCTAAATCGGGGTTCTGTCCCCACGTGTGTGCGGATGCGGGGCGAGTCTGTGGTGGACATTTCGTTCGCGAGCCCCGCTCTGTCGCCGCGTGTCGTCGACTGGCGCGTCATGGAGGAGGTGGAGACCTACTCCGATCACCGGTATATCCGGCTCGACGTCTCCACCCAGACCTCCAGCGCGCCGGTCCTACAGGCCCCGAGTGGTCCGCGTTGGGCGCTGAAACAGCTGGACCGGGAGCTCCTCCTGGAAGCCTCGATCGTGCAGGCCTGGGTGTCATCACCGGACAGGCCTGCCGACACTAACCACGAGGCGGACTGGTTCCAGGAGGCCATGTCTGAGATCTGTGACGTGGCAATGCCCCGAGTCCGGCCTGGAAGCGCCCGGCGTCAGGTGTACTGGTGGTCGCGCGAGCTGACGGCACTGCGAGAGGCATGCGTCGCTGCGCGACACCGGTACGCCAGGCACCGCAGGCTCCGCATCAGAACACCAGATGCGGCAGCCATCGAGGCGGAGCTGTATGAGGGGTACAGAGCGGCGAAGACCGCCCTCCTAGAAGGTGTCTTGCGGGCCAAGGATCTGGCCCGCGAGGAGATGCTGGAGTCTCTGGACGGGGATCCGTGGGGGCGCCCATACAAGATGGTGCGGGATAAACTCCGCACCAGGGCCCCCCCGCTGACGCAGAGTCTCCGGCCCCAACTAGTTGAGGATGTGGTGAGCGCTCTGTTCCCTTCGCGAGGGGAGCATGCTCCTCCGCCCATGGCTCCGCCGCTTGCGATGCCACAAGCGGACCACGAGGACAACGACGACGACGACGTTCCGGAGGTGACTGGGGTGGATCTGAGAGCGGCGGTGGGCAGGCTGAAAGCCAAAAACACCGCCCCGGGACCCGACGGCTTGCATGGCAAAGCCTGGGTCCTGGCCCTGGAGGCTCTCGGGCCCCGACTACTAGGGCTCCTAAGCGCATGCTTGGAGAGAGGCCAGTTCCCACTTCGTTGGAAGACGGGGAAGCTGGTCCTCATTCAGAAGCCGGGGCGCCCTGCGGACTCTCCGTCCGCATTCCGGCCCATTGTGCTGCTCGACGAGGTGGGCAAGCTCTTTGAAAGAGTAATTGCAAACCGCCTCGTCGGGCACCTTGTGGGGACGGGGCCGGATCTTGCGGAGCACCAGTATGGTTTCCGCAAGGGGCGCTCGACGGTGGACGCCATCATGCGCGTGAGAGCCCTCACGACGGGGGCTGCAGTGTCCAGGGGTGGGGTTGTCGTGGCGGTGTCTCTCGACATCGCCAACGCGTTTAACACCATGCCCTGGGGCTGCATCAGGGAGGCACTCCAATACCACCGGATGCCGACCTATCTTCGTCGTGTGGTCGGGGCATATCTGACGGACAGGGCCGTCATATACCCCGGTCGCTCTGGAGAGTGGAACCGGCGAGAGATGTCGTGCGGTGTCCCGCAGGGATCGGTCTTGGGGCCGCTCCTGTGGGACATCGGTTACGACTGGGTGCTGCGCGCCGACCTCCCCAGCGGCGTCAGTGTAGTTTGCTACGCTGACGACACGCTCGTTCTGGCTCAGGGGGGGTCGCACCAGGCGGCGGCCGACAATATGACACGCGGGGTTGAGATAGTCGTGGAGAGGATCCGGCTACTGGGTCTCGAGGTGGCCTTGCACAAATCCGAGGCCATGGTTTTTCATGGCCGCGGAAACACGCCACCGTCGGGATCCCAGTTGACGGTAGGAGGGGTTCGCATCGGCGTCGGGTCGACGATGAAGTACCTGGGAATCGTCCTCGACAGCCGGTGGAACTTCGTCGAACACTTCCGACGTTTGGCTCCCAAGCTCGAGCGGACGGGGGCTGCTTTCAAGCGGCTCCTGCCCAATCTCAAGGGGCCAAACGCCTCCTGCCGTAGGCTCTATGCCGGAGTCGTGCGGTCCATGGCCCTTTACGGGGCCCCAGTATGGGCGCGTTCTTTAGGGCGGCGCGCCGCCCACTATCTGAACGCGCCCCAAAGGGTGGTGGCCATACGGCTTGTCCGGGGCTACCGCACGATCTCCGGCGAGGCAGCAAGCCTCCTTGTCGGACTGCCACCGTGGGATCTGGAGGCGATAGTCCTCGCGCGCCTGTTTGAGTGGCGCGCGGAGGCACTACACCGGGGGGAAAACCCACTGCCGCGGCAAGTTGCCGCTCGGCGGGCAGACCTCCGGTGCGATCTCATGGTGGCATGGAGAGAGCGACTGTCGCAACCCCGTGCAGGGCACGCTACAATAGTGGCGGTAAGTCCCCTCTTTGAGGAGTGGCTGGAGAGGCGTCATGGCGTCCTCACCTACCGCCTGACGCAGGTCCTCACCGGACACGGAAGTTTCGGGAGGTTCCTGCACATCATCGGGCGGGAGGAAGCGCCCGGGTGTCACCATTGTGACGATCGCCCGGAGGACACGGTGGAGCACACAGTGGCGATCTGCCCGGCTTGGGCGGAGCACCGCCGTGCCCTCGTAGAGGCGATCGGCGGCGGCGATCTCTCGCGTCCGGCCCTGGTTCAGGCCATGGTCCGGAGCGAGAGGGAATGGGAAGCGGTCACCACCTTCTGCGAAGCAGTAATGTTAGCGAAGGAGGTGGCCGGGCGTTTGAGGGAAAGAACATCTGCCCAACCCAGCCGCCGCGGGAGACGCCCATGGCGCCGGGCGCCGCGAGACGACTTCCGGCCACCGTAGATGCGGGCCTGTGGGCGGTGAGCAATGGGTAGTTCACCGTCCGTCCGTCGATTGACGACAGGCCGTGTCGACGGCGCGTTCGTGTTTCACGCGCGCCTCAAAGAGAGTCAGCAAAGCAGAGGGGCTTGCCAGAGCCTCTGCCTGCCGGGGTTGCGGGTTGTTCGAAAGAGATACCGCGGCCTCGGAACGTAAAGGGCAATAGAAGAAACATGGGTGGGTTTTAGTCAGTACAAGTCTGACATGCCCCCCCGCTCCACCCAGAGCGGGGGAAGTCATTGGATGATTTCCCACCCGAAAAAAAAAAAAAAAAAAAGGACACGTGCATGATTCGGGCCCTACAAACGTTTTATTATTTTGCTAGCCATTAAAAAAGAAAAAGCTGATAAATTTGGCTGTATATGTAATGTAATTTTGTTTTATATCGCTGTTTTTTTTTTAATAACCAACGATAAATAGATTATTTTAAGGGTTACAATTTTGCTGAAACTGCCTGTTGGGGTTGTAAAAGAATGAACATAGGTGGGTTTTAGTCAGTCAAAATTTGAATTGAAATTGGTTTTAATGGATTCTGAATCCAGAAAGTACATAGACGTGCTTGGACGCTCCTCTTACAAGATAGTTGAGTATGCAAAGAATGCGTGAGTGTCGTGTTCGGCCATTGATAACGGCGGAGATGTCACAATGCAGCATTATGTGATACCGGGAATCAATGTTTACGATGCCAGTTGTTCCGATACGGGCTGAACGATCGAGGCTTTTTTCATGTGTCACGTTTTTAACAATCTTGTAAAATTCTGGATTGATATTTAAAAAAAAAACAACTTAATAAAAAAAATTGTAGTGAGAAATATGGTTTGTGCCCGGTTGATGAAAATAAGCAATAAGCTCGACCCCTGTTACGTAGAATTTAAGCATAACTAACGAAATGTGGGTCTTCCTACACATTTGATAGACAAAAGACTTCGTTTTGTTGTTTTGTATGAAAATTGTACTTATAACACTAGCTAATATATTCAAATTCGGCTTCGAAAGTTCAAATATTTGAAAAATCCTGTGATGTGTTTTTCAGTTGCTAAATTGTATCTAATAAGGAAACAAAATAGAGAATTAAATACATGTTTAAAGAATATCGATTAATTACTCAGAAATCATTAAAATCCTACCCTTACCTGGAAATCACGTAAACTATTGATAAATTGCCAAGACGAATGAGTAATTAACAAAAGCAATATGTAGTGTGAGAATAAATTAATAGAATAAAACGTGTCTTGAATACCCTTAACAAAACCGACATTAGAAAATATAAGGAAGATTAGGTAGGATTAAACGTATAAGGTTCTTCATTAATACAAACATCTCTTCAGGACCCATCATGTATTCAAAAGTGTAAATTAAGAATCAAAGTATTTTTATATCCGCCTAGCCTAGCATCCCATAAACGTTCTAATTTTTTTTCAAAAACTGAACGATTTTATTAGAAAATTCCTTATCTATGTCTGCATACGTTTGGGAAACTCGCATACTCGACAACTTTTATAACGCAATGGATATTGCTGAACTGTCAAAAAGAAAGATATCATCATAGTTAGTGTCTTACGCAGTTGCCCCGTAGGTTTGTCTACTATAAAGACAATGCATATTCGTTTTTTTATTAAATTATTATCTGACTTTATTGTCATCCGTTTGTCGTGTGTCATAACTCGTAATAGATAGTTAAATCATGATTAAACGAGCCAGCGGTCGGATTAAACGCAACACCTGTTTGGCACACCTGATTACCTACTTTATATGGGTTTTCTTCACCAGTATCCAAGTGTTTCGATAACATTAAAGTGTTCTCTTAAGGCTTGATAAAGATGATACTTATGTTTTTTTTCCTAAATAGCACCATGATTAAGTAATTCATTAACATTTAATATCCTTACCAGAAAGGCTTTTTGCGGATGGGAAATCATCAAATAACTTCTCCCGCTCTCGGCGGAGCGGGGGGTAGAGTCATACATTTATAGTATCACCTCTTTTCCCTCAATAAAGGATCTACACGAAAGATCCAAGTGGAGTAAACCCGCCTTCTCCTGGGAACGGGTTTTTAAATAAATCTCGAGAACTAATATTGATTTTGACGCCAACGATCGATCTCTTATCATTACATGTTATCTGGAATATTAACTTTACGTTTAAACTTGACGTTCGGCGCCATCTTAGGATAATCTTATATCCTGTTACTTTTAAAATGTCGTTATTTTCATTGTGGGTGGAGATGTTTCCGAGTCTTCGTATGCGACTTTTGATGTTTGACTTTTCATATCATCATGTAATGAGGAGGAACGAAACCCATTAGTGCTTCCAAATTGTCAGCAAAGCAGAGCGGCCTGCCAGGGCCACCGCCTGGCTAGGTTGTGGGTTGTTCGCAAGAGATACCACGGCCCCAGAACATAAAGGGCAAAAGAAGGAACATGGGTGGGTTGACGTCAATACAAGTCTGAGACTCCCCCTCCGCTCCAGACTGGGGCAAGTTATTTGTTAATTTCCCATCCGCAAAAAAAAACATGTCAAATAGGGCAGTGCAGATATTAAGCATAAGTTGCACTTTACTACGCAGATGTTAAAGTCTGTTTTTATTTTTAATAGGGTTTTGATTGGGCACGCACATCACGTTGGAGATAATTACTTACTTCACCAAGGTTAATTATTTAAAGGTACTTGATTTTATTAAATTTCTTTGGACTACTCCCACCCTAACCCGCGTTCAAGTACTGCTGCAGCAGCAATAACCAGTTTACTTTGACAGATAAAGGTGTCGCTACTCACTTAGATAAATGCCAAAAATTCGAAAAAATTGTACATTTAAGAACAGTTCCTTTTGTCGCCGCGTATCAATGTATACTGGTCGACGTCACTCGTAATTCCGATCACAGTGTGGACCGCTCGAACTTGACACTTCGGAATTTAAACACCCGAGATGCGTTTTAAACGGATGATAATGTTATTTATATGCAGATTAAGCAATTTCTAAATCTGTGTACGTTAAAATGAGCTTTCAAAATGTGGATAGTTTTTCAAATTTCGTTCGTTTCGTCTTTGTAAGCACCAAGCTTAATATTTTTATTTCACCTACTATTTATTAATGCATAATACAAAGTTGTATTATTTTGTCCTCTGACACTGCCTTGTTTGATCTAATTCTGTGAAAATAATACATGAATGAAACTGTATAAAATCTGATTCATCTAACCTGACAGACAGATGTGTTGGCGGGGAGTTTGATCCGCCACTTCTTCTTCCCAACTAAAATACTAGGCAGTGTAATACACTGTCCCTTGTAATGTTGACGTTCCAAAAGTGTTGATTATCAGCCTAATTTCAATAAATGAATCCTCACTTTGATTTTTTGCTATTTGATTAATTTTCCTGGTTAAAAGTTTACTTAATTTTTTCCTTTTTCGCCATTAATGGTGGAACAGGCAACACAACACCTTGACGAACGCCCACAAGATTATGGACTTGACGAAAAATGAGTACGCGTCTGAAAATCATGCATTCTAAATGGTTAACTTCGACTGAATGTTCTTTAGTATTATTGTCATCTATGAGAGGTTTATTATATCCCTCACACACAACTAAGTCAGCTACAGCCAGCCTACCAAGTCACGCAGTATGCAAAGCCTCTCCTCTCACGACCCACGATCGATCATTAGCATCTCACCTCACTGTCATCAGTATGGGCACAGCGTCGGGAGGCAATGGCCGCTGCTTCCGCGCGCACGGATTTTTCAACTTCCTTTCGTGAGATGTGCGTTTTGGTTTTGATGGCTTTTTTTCTTCCTTTCTTGTTTTATGGGAACTTAGCTTGATACGTCATATGGTTTATTAGACTGTTTTTCGCCACATATATAACTACAGAAACCATCATTAATTCATCGCCTTCCTATTCTTGTCCCATTGTATTTGGTGTAGTCGTTTCTCGTCTTTTCTTCTATTCTTCCCTGTCAGCCATCAAGGTTTTATTTAATCCTTGGTAAATCATCATATAACTTCCGGGAATGTCAGACATGTTCTGACTAAAACCCACCCATGTTCCTTCTTTTGCCCTTCATGTTCCGGGGGCCGCGGTATCTCTTTCGAACAACCCACAACCCCGGCAGGCGGTGGCCCTAGCAGACTCCTCTGCTTTGCTGATATCTCTTTGAGGTTCACGTGGAACACTAACGCGCCGTCGACAAGGCACATGATGAGATCTCTATTCTGGTCTCTCTTTTGTTAAATGCAATCTTCATAATTTTCTCTATCAACGTGTTTTTGATTGTGAATGATTGGACAGTACGAAAGCACAGTAATATAACATAGCTAGGATACAGCCGTTTCTGTGAGTCCCTGTGCTGTGGCCATGTCGTTATGTACCACTTAGCATACTTGTGCTAATCTAGCTCCACCGCCTCTTATAGTCAAAATAACCTACATTTGTTAATGGTCCAGGATTAAATTGCATTTTTTGATCAGATTGCACCGCTGTTCATTAAATACGAATGATGTAAGTATATCAAGTTAATTTAGCTTTATCTGGTTATTGAACAAACAGCTTGTTCTAGTTGTATAGAAAACCTATGTCTACTTTAAACCAATAATTTATTCTGTGACCTAAGTAACAAATGAGCTATATATAGAAATTTATTGAGATTAATGTTTTTCCTTTTATAAATCTCTAAAGAGGTAATTTTAAATGCTCTCACAATCACAAGTAATATTGACAATATTTTGACGAATTTTTAAATTTATTTCAAAATCATTCAGATTATAATTGCTATGCAGTGGAATCCTGAGGCGAAAAAAAGTCTCAACGGAAAAGAACACAGCTAATTTTGTTGATAGTCATGTATACCGCGATTTGTGGTAATGGCTACGAATGCTCTGTCACATAATTTGACAGGCAATGGTTTCTTAGAAACATTGGTGATAATTCGCATGCCGAAATAAATTGTAAGGATAGGCTTAGCATTCTTAATACCTAGCACGTGCCGGCGGTCACCGAAAATTACAATGTCTATCATGCGAAGATATTTTTAGAACAACCAATTAAATGTCGTAGTTGCGAATGTCTTTTATTTCGGGTATTTAATGTTTTCAATAAAGTCTGGTGGTCCTAAGTGCCTGTTTTTACTTAAATATTGGCTGTTATTTCGTGTCTTTAGCAATATTTGATACTAGCTGTTCCTCGCGGTTTCACCCACGCTGCTCAGCACCTGTTGGTCGTAGCGTGATGTTATATAGCCTATAGCCTTCCTCAAGAAATGGACTATCCAACACTAATAGAATTTTCCAGTTACAACCAGTAGTCCCTGAGATTAGCGCGTTCAAACAAACAAACAAACAAACTCTTCAGCTTTATAATATTAGTATAGATAACTATACTCCATACCTATTTAGAGCTCTGTATCGTAGAAGGAAAAAACGGAACCCTTTTTATGGTCAATTTGTTGTCCGTCTGTCTGTCTTTCAAGAACCTTTAGCTCGATAACGCGTGGAGGTATCGAGTTGAAATTAAAACCATATGCTCATTTCTGTAATTCCTTGACGTTGTGAAAAGATGAACCTTCTAAATCTACGCATTCTTATGGCATATGGTGACTCGTACTAGGCCGTTTTTGTTAACGAGTGCAGATCGTATTCTACCTAAGAGCGAAGATCTCAATTTGAAATTAATGTGATACCATAACCACTTTCATCATAGCCCAACAAATATAGGTTTCAACTGAAAAATCGAGGGCAATCATTGGAATTTTCGTATCGTACCGACGTCCATTCATACTGACGATACGTGCACTTAGCAAGACTTCGAGGAAGCACGGCGGACGAGAGCTGAATCGAAAACATGTCTTCTTACACAGCCCAGAACCTCTTGACCTCCCCTGCTCCCCTTTCAACCACCAAAAGAAAGGTAAACCGAAGGACCTGGTGTAAGTTTGAGAGGTCTGGTTATGGTGGACGAAGGTTGATAGACCAACATTACCGTTATGCGATGATCGACTCAGTGAATGGAGCCATTGAATCGCTTTGGAGAAATGTAGCGGGATATTTTTGTTTTGGATGCTTCAGTGTTGGTTCTGACGAGGTATTATCTGTCAATTGGAAAAGGTGTGACGTGCAGTTTGTAATGGTCATGCACGTCATGGGAGAAAAAAGACGGATTTGATACGATTGGATTATTGAAGGCAGTTTAAGAAGAAAGGACTGTTTTTTTAGCATGGATATTTGGATAAGAGATAATCTCTACCAAAGCGTTCGTAGTTCCTTTTCCTACGATGACTTCTTCCAATTTAGCTATGCAGGCGGTAAAACACAGGTCTCAAATAAACGTACTAATTTAGCATAAAGATGCACCTGGATTTTAGTCATCAAATAACTTCCCCCATTCTGGGTGGGGCGAATGCTCCTAAATCCAAAAGCATTTAAAAATTTATGAGTGATAGACGGGACAAGATGAACAAAATCGGGAGGTAGCATTCGTGTGTCAAAATCATAATGATTTAATGAAAATATTCCCAATGTCCGCTCTATAAGTCTTTGAAATCTCTTTGTCTAATTCAAAGCAAATCTGTTCCCACTTAAGAGCTAATCTTAGACTTTTAAATTGAATCCAACGGTGATTGTAGCAAGTGTGAATACAGGATCATTCACTTACAAACTTAATGACATAACGACGAGAGAATCTGTACACTACAGCCACTAAATAAATTGTTTCAGAAGGTCTTCACCATTTGGGGTCGCTGGTTGTTCGACAGAGATACCCCATGATAATTCGGCGGAACGTAAAAAGGCAAAAGAAGGAACATGGGTCTGTAAAAGTCTGACCCTCCCCTCCGCTCCCCGCCAGGTTGGTTTGTGGATGTGTGACCGCCCGTTACATACCGAGTTGCCTCCGTGCCTTGGTAAGCACGTTAAGCCGTTGGTCCCGGCTGTCATTTGTACATCTTTGACAGTTGTTACAGATAATCTGTGTCCTGAGTCTGACAACCAGTCTTAGCAAGAGGTATCGTATTTAAAAGTACTAACCGGTTTGTGGAGGACAGATATGCAGTTGCTCTATGTGAAAAGCTGATATTCAGCTGTATTCGGTCAGACTGAAGGCCGACCACAACATATTTGAGAAAAGGCTAGGCTGAAAATGATGATGAACCATCATCATTTTACTGCCCATGTCCCATTCTATTTGGGGTCGGCGCAACACGTCTTCTTCTTCCATTCTCCCCTATCAGACGTCAAGGCATCATTTACTCCTTTCTCCTTCATATCATTCCTTACACAATCCCTCCATCTTTTCTTTGGCCTTCTTCGCTTCGCTCTCCGTCCATCAACATTCAGATCCATCACTCTTTTAGTCACATGAATGAATGACGTACAGAAACCTCAAATTATTCCAACAAATGTGTCGCAAGTGCGCTATGCACTCGCTGTACGTGAACCGTGTGTGCGTATAATTTCGCTCATCGTTTGAACCTGATCTTCTGTACCTATCCTCTTTGTACTACGGACTAACAAGGAATTCGCCTCGCAGTGAATGAATGAAACGGTCGTGTACTTGCTAATTACAGCACAACCCATTCTGCTAACCGAACGCACTTTCCACTTATCTATGCTGTGCCACGTGACCCGACCATTCACTGCGAATATTGAAATCGCAGCACATCGCATTAGGTCAATGGTAGCGAGCTCTGTGGTTTGATTTGAAAGTGTCTGAGGGCTTTAGAGTTGAGATTGTTTTGAGATGCAAGTAGACAATAGTTTAGACGGGCCTGTTGGTCTAGTGGTTAGTGGCCCTGACTGCTGAGCCGGAGGTCGTGGGTTCGATTCCTACCCAGGACAAACTTTGTGTGATGAGCATGATTGTTTGTTCTGTGTCTGGGTATGATTTATCTATAATATGTATGTATTTATAAATTATATAAGTATGTATATCAGTTGTCTGGTTACCATAACACAAGCTCTGCTTAGCTTGGGATCAGATAGCCGTGTGTGAGTTGTCCCAAGATATTTATTTTATTTTATTATTTATTAGTTGTGACAGCGAGTGCTTCTCTAGGATGATGCCATACTTACCAATTAGTAAGCGCGTAGGTACGGGGGAAAAACATTGTGAACATGTGGAAAAACTATGAAGCGATTTTTTCTGGACTCGATTATAATTCTCTCTCTCATTCGTTTATTCGGAACGATCCTATTTTTTATACATGCAAGCTAGTGCGAATATAGTTACTTATTGAGAAAGATAGTGACCTACTATGATAGCTAGTTTTAGGCCAGGGCAGATTGGGAACTGCATGGCAGAGCATTTGATCTCTGCCCTGCCATCCACAGGGTGCGCTGGTCAATATATTGTCGAGCTAAATTCAAAAGAGTAGGTATCTCATAAAAAAAAATTGAAACGGGAAATTAACCATATTTGGTGCAGTTGCTAACGCCATGATCACGGTAAACATCCCGTTTCAGATGTTGTTAAAATGTTTGTGACCATGCCACTTTAAAAACTATTTAAATTTATATGAAAAACCTACTCTCACTACAAATAAATGATTGATTTTGATGATTACCCTGTACGGGAAAACAGTAAGAAATAAAAGGATTGTTTTTCAAGTTATTTTCTATATCTACCAGGAAATACTCCTCCAGAAATTATATTCTTAGAAACATTCACGTGCTGGTTCTATTTACAGAACATATAACGAATGCATACGTAGTACATACATTACTTTCCAAGAACAACCAGATAGTGAATCTTCGCGCACATCAAAAGCACTTTATCTCGCAAACCGGGTTAGTTCCTTATCACTTATCACGATAATGATTCAATAATTCGTTCAAAGATAATCTGTGTCAGCTTGTTTGTGCAACACTCCTCGGTATTGATATTTTCTACATTTGCTAAAGACCAACCAAGTACGTATTTTAAGCACCTACTGTCCTTGGCTTAGTATGTCAGTCATCATCTGCCTATCCTTTTCAAACTATGTTAGGGTCGGCTTCCAGTCTTACCGGATGCAGCTGAATACCAGTATTTTACATGGAGCGACTGCCTATCTGACCTCCATAACTCAGTTAGTGCCGGGTAATACGATACCTCTTGATAAGACTGGTTGTCAGACTTTCGGGACACTGACTAGCTGTAGCGACTGTCAAAGATCTACAAATGAAAGCCGGGACCAACATCTTAACGTGCTTTTTGAGGCACGGAGGTAACTCGCTATGTAACGGGTGGTCACCCATCCACAGATCAACCTAAGCAAGCGCGTCTTAACCTAAAGATCGACCTGAGCGGCTGCTATTATTTAGCCACGAGCTTAGTACCTATGTCAGTCTTTACCAAAAATAAGTAAACTACTTAAATATAATA
Organism: Ochropleura leucogaster; assembly: GCA_958449745.1. Lineage (NCBI taxonomy): Eukaryota > Metazoa > Arthropoda > Insecta > Lepidoptera > Noctuidae > Ochropleura > Ochropleura leucogaster. Next base: position 8,236,084 of record OY288221.1, on the reverse strand, counting down.
ACTTCGCTTCGAACCTTCGGACGATCAAGACGCTTCCGACGTTACCTCGTTTGTCAAATTGTGATAAGTCGTTCAGAAATTATGACGAAACAGATGATTATACATACCGACTCCTTAGAGTGAAAACCTCGTAAGTGTTAAAGAGCTAACTTTTCAGGAGGAAGAAAAAACTGCGTAGGTACTGTAAAATTTTTGTACGGCGTCTTTTACGATTTTTATTCTTTCGAAAAACTCTAAATTATACAGCTACAGCAGGATAAACTCAAGTAATCAATTTTCACAAGCAACGACACTTTCGTTGCAAGTTATTCACGCCAAACTGACAGATGCGAGTATTTACGAGGTTCTCATTTACTGTCATAGAAGGCGCTATGAGTATCGAATGAACAAATGAGTCAAATCAGGATATGCGTTGCGAGGTTTTCTTCCTAGAAACGCAATAAAATAAATTTGAGCAAAAATGCATTCCCGAGGTTTTCACTCTAAGGCGACGATACATATTGATTAAAATCATAACCCCCAAGAATCCTTTTTGCTTCGCCTTAGTCGGGTAAAAAGGCTAGGCAGTTGATGATTACATTGATTGCAAATCCTACATTTTTTGTAAACAATTGAAACTATGTCCGATGTTTCAGGCTGTACTGTACTGAAAATAACTCATGTAAACAGGCTTTGATAGATTTGTAGGTATAAAATGATAAACAATTTTCGTTCTTACAATTACTAGGTCATTCCGGGAACCACTTGTACTAAATTTTACACACAAAATTCCAATCGCTCGGTGGCGATTGATAACCACTTCTTATGCTACGATTAGCTACTATTAACGGTTTATCTTAAGTGATGGATATGTCAGACATTTTATCGAAAACTAGCACACTTTGTTTACGTGGCCCTATTCTGAATATGACTGCCGAAAAAAAAATCTTCAATGGATATCGATTTTATAAATCTGCGAGTCAAGCTAGAAAAAATGCAATACAACTTTTGCTGATTATTTTGCGTCGATAAATCCGAGAATTGAGTGATTTATAATGTAAATGACTGTTAACGTAACTATCTGACCGTTATGCAGACAATTGACAGAACTGTGGTTAAGTAAATACAATTATCGATTTAGTTATTCGAGCATGGTCTACCCAGGGGGACCGCCAAGGCCACCAACTGCCGTGGTTGTGAGTTGTTCGAAAGAGATACCGCGGCCCCGGAACATAAAATACTAAAGAAGGAACATGGGTGGATTTAGTTAGTAAAAATGTGACTCCCCCCAGAGCGGGAGAAGTTAATGAATGGTATCCCTTCCATAAAAAAAACGCATGCTCTATTCTATCGAGATCTATAATTATCCAGAATACGGCCACATGCCCCAATCTTATAGCAGTTCAAAATATCTGATAAGCGTGGCCTGGAATCCTGAGATACTCCACAAGTGGACCGCGCCGTGATAGGGCTTTCATGTGATATTGATAGTCTGATAGCGTGTTATCATTCCTGGACGCGGCAGAAGCAGCACCTGTTGAGATAAGGACAGATTAGATCTTAAGTTGAGCTAGTTTTAATAGGCGAAAATTAAATATTAAAAGGCCTGATTTAGAAGGCAATATACTCCTCGATACAGCTCGCTTTATGAGAACGGTTTTGTTTCTGGAGCCCTAACCACCGGTAGCTTGGATCTAACTTCCCCGCCGGCGTATAATATTGAATGTTTATCATAGTTTTTTATGGTACAAATAAAGAAGTATAATAAATTGGGCACGGAATGATCCATGGTTCAGCTTATGCAAGTGCGGCTTAGCGGTAATAATTACACAAAATTTCTACCATTGAGCTAAATAAAAATCACAGGAGAATTAGATTATAGTCTGGAATAAAACATAGGATTTCTAGACTTTTCCTTCAATATTACGCCGGCGAAGCCAGCTAGTAATTAATAAACAAAAAGTATAAATTTAATTCCAACAATTTCTCGAAAGCTGCCTCATACATCTTTCACTGCAACGTTGTTTTCCTTCCCAATTAGATATTTACAACTACAGGAAAATCTGGCAACAATACCTGCCAAGTACCCAGCAAGTCTAGACCGAGTGACGTATCTAAGTTACGCATATTTCCTCGTAACTTACGCGTGCCATACCTACTTATTTCCTCGTAACTTACGTGGGCCATGCCTACTTGTCGCGCCCGAATCTTTTGGGAACAAGCGGTCCTTTCGCTGTAAGATTCTGTCATGTATTTCCTGGCAGAGAATAGGTCATCAAGCATCATTATAATTTAGTACCGTTTGTATGAATGGCCATTCATAAAAATGGTACCATTTATTGTGATGGTACTATTTGCATGGCTGTTATCTTCGTAAAGGGTTTTACACCCTGCATCATACACGTGGAAACTCAATGTACTCCGCCTACAAATGTAATTGCGTGTCTGAAGTCCGTTATACGACTATTGAAAATATCCCTCAAGCACCGGAGGTTCTAGATAGCTCTAACACAGGTTGTCGATAAATATTTTAGTGTTTCTAGTAATGTGTCCCTGAAAATGTTACAAGCATGTTTTCATTTTGAATTACAAGGCTGTATCTAAACCTTTGATGTATATCCATATATAAAAGAGAAAACCATATATTTCACATGGGGTCATTTTTAGGACGGAGCTGCTCACTGAAACGGGTGCTTACTGACTTTTAACGGGTGAAACAAGCCGTATCGACGGCGCGTTAGTGTTCCACGCGCGCCTTAAAGAGATGTCAGCAAAGCAGAGGGGCCTGCCAGGGCCACCGCCTGCTGGGGTTGCGGGTTGTCCGAAAGAGTTACCGCGGCCCCGGAACATTAAAGGCAGTACAAGGAACATAGGTGGGTTTTAGTCAGTACAAGTCTGACACTCGTCGCTCCCAGAACCACGGAAGTTATTTGATGATTACCAATCCGCAAAAAAAGAAAGCAGCCACGTAGTTCTAAACCACTTGATTCTCCAAAACAGTTGAACATTAAGATAAGCAGCTGCAGCTTCTGAGCTTACAGAATACTCGTCGCGAGTACTATTCTTACTTACTTCTCTCCCATATTTCACCGTCTTACTCATACTTACATTTGTGTGCAATATAATGAAATCCATCTCCATACATTAATATCTATGTATGATGCTCCATATGAACATCATTATGTTTAGCTAGAAAAAGAGATAAGTATTATAATATATAAGACATTTTCATAAAAATCATGAAAGTTCTGGAATAAAGTTGAAAGAAACAAACTGTACACACGACGGCAGGTCAACCTATTCTAAACTATTATAACCTGCTACCCTACCATGACGTGTTAAAGCAGAACTTATTCCGCTGAGGGAAAGGGACAGAGCTACACGCGGTGTCTAGCACCATCTCTTTCACTCAGTAGAATAAGTTCTGCTTTAAGATGTCATAGTAGGCCTACAGATCTCTCTACTACAGCTCGCACACCGTAGAAGGGATATGGTTAAAATGGTTTTGTGTACGTTGATATGCCGTCGTGTGTACATTTAACAAATTAAATTTGAGTTGCTAATTTCTATTACAAAACAACATACTTGACGGATCCGGTTCTTCATCCGTTTTGCTGACTTTTCAGACATATGAATAATCTAAGTATGAATTAGCCCACGTGACCACACTCATATTTCGTTAGAAAACATCCAGCATGTCATATTTACCGACGTATCTAGGCATGCACGCAGTTTTCTAGGGAACACCGGAACCCGTATGCGCAGGCGCGGCCCTGACTCATGGTATCTGAAGTGAAGCTTATTCTGCAACAATTTGTAACAAATATGAAATTGTATAAAATCTGGTTTTTCTTACCTGACAGATGTGTTGCTAGGGAGTTTGTTCCGCCACTGCTTAAGCTAAAACACTAGGAAGTAGCGAAGGGCAAGCGTTTTGGGGGACTGTGTCTTGTAATGATGACGTTCAAAAAGTACTCGTTTTCAACTTAATTCAAACTCAAACTCAAAGCATTTATTTCAATTAGACCCTTACAGGCACTTTTGAATGACAAGAAACAAAATGAAGCTACAGTATACAACAAGGATACAAGGCATAATAACTTGTGAAAGTACTGTAGTTGCCCATTCCAAAGCGTTGATCTCTATGGAGAAGAATGAGCAAGAAACTCCTTGGACACCTTTTTTAATTATAACATTATTACAAAATCGTATTTACACCATTCATGTTGAGATTATACAAATATGTGAGAACAATGTAGAAAGACGTGCACAGTAACAGCGTCCAGAGTATTCCTTTTCATTTTAACTAATAGTAATAGGTATTTGACTGGAGGTGACAGTTGATAGAGAAGTTTGTAAGAAGACAAGCTGCGTCGATTCGAAATAAATTGAGATAATGTCAGGCATGGCAATAATATACCCCAACATTGTTCATTTTCTGTGTTGCGGGAAAAATGGCAACATTATACTGCGCGTGTCAAATGACTCGGCTTCAAAAACATTTTCATGTTCGATTCGAAAGTTTTATAGAAAGATTTTCATTAATAGATTTTAATGCAATCTGTTCAGACTAAGGTTAGCTAGTTGGCTTATTGTTTCTTTGTATGTTTTCCTGATACTTAAAGCTACTAGTAATAAGGTGTTCAGCAAAGTTTTGAAGATGTTGAATCTCTTGGACAAGAAGCTTGCGATGTAATCTATGTTATAAAGAGGACTATGTTTGCTATGATTTTATTTACTCAACAAATTTTTTTGAAGAAGAAAAAAAAACTTTTGATAAAGACCAAAAGTTGTAACGACACTTTTTTGATTAAGACTAAAAGTTATAACGACACTTTTTCGGCGTGCGCGTGTTTCTCTGTCTGTCTGTCTCTCTCTCTCATAGAAAGCAAGCCCGTTATTTTTCGTTTCGTCTTTCTATTTCGCATTGAACAGTGTGGTGTCGCGACGATTATTTTTGTTCAGTGTATACCTACAGGTTTAATGTACATAATAAATAATAATTTCGTTTCATCCGGGTGTCCCTTGTCACCTCTCAAGTTTTTTTATATTTGAAATATTTAAATAACTCCAGGAGGAGTTATTTAATTTGAGTGGAAGGGAGTGCCATACTTGTACTGACTAGAAACCCAATCAAGTTCCTTCGTTTTGCCTTTTGTGTTCCAGAGCTGCCGTATCTCTCTGGAACCAACCCACGTCCCCGTTATTGTTGTACTTGATGCTAGTTAAAAGGTAATAGACAAAATATGCAGAATAACACTGCAGTTCTCTTATCAGCTAAGTGTTGAAGCTCGCCTAGTTCGCTTCCCCGTTCCATCATGTTATCTAAATGCCGCGCTAGCTCTTGTACTATGTTAGTATGACTATAATATGTATGTGAGAGAAGACTGTTGTTAGATATGAAACTGTTTTATGAATAACGTATTACGAGACATATAAATAGTTTTTAGGGTTATGTAGTTTAAAATGAACAAAACAGAACCCTTATAGGATCACTTTGTTGTCCATCTGTCTGTCTGTCTGTCAAGACAGATATATCTCGGGAACGCGTAGAAGTGTCGAGTTGAAATTAAAAAAAAAACATATACTCAAATCTTTGATCCCTTGGAGCTGTGAAAAAATCAAACCTCTAAGTCTTCTTAATTCAAAGATATATACAGAAGAAATCCATAGTGCGAGTAACGATTTAGGTAAATAAAAACATAACAAACGCTTACGTAATAGCCAAAATAACTATACACACATTTCAAAATTTTGTTTTAAGTCTCATCTAAAGGGGCGAGTTTATTGCCATTCACAGGACGCAATCCTACTAATCCTCACCAATATTATAAAAGCGAAAGTGAGTTGATGAAGATGAATTTTGGTATAGAGATAGTTGGGACCCTGGAGACGGACATAAGCTAAAAAAAATGAGAGAAAGAGGGAGAAAGAGGGGAGAAAAGGGAAAAGTTAGCTTTGTTATTACAATAAATAAACCGCAAGGGCAAAAACTACAGGGGCCTTAGTCTGCTATTAATTTTTAAATTATTACCAAACTTGTCAAAATGAACCATTATGCGATCAGAGATCGACCATTCTGACACTATTGTAATAGCAGACTAAGGCCCCAGGTAGCAGGACCTGCAAATCAGGAAAGGGGAACTGAGTTACCCCGAATTTAACGCGAGCGAAGCCGCGGGCAAAAGCTAGTAATATTATAAATGTGTATGTTTGTGGATGGTTTGGTTGTATGGATGTTTGTTACCCTTTCACTTCAAAACGGCTTAACGAATATTGATGATATTTGGCACAAAGGTAGATTCCAGGATATTAAAAAAAATGTATTGCAGCCCTAATAAAGACAGGAAACTCTCCACGCACGCTCACACCCACACCATTCACTCCTACACAGTCTTAATCTAACTCAACTTCACCCACATACATAGTATACCTACCCACACCTCCTATTTACGAACCCACTTTTCTCAGTTCCACTTGCACATCGACACTTTTAGTTGTGTATGTACAGAGTGGGTGTGTGTGAGTGGCCGCCCGCCCTGGCATCTCGCCCGCCCTAGCCGCGCCTACGGACTGATGAATGTTGTTGCTACGTGAATGTTCTTTGTTCTTGTGGGAGGCGTCTCTCTGGGAGAATGAGTGGGTTTAGTCTAATTTTATGTAAATTTGTAGTGTGTTTTTGTGTACTGTCACGGGCAATAATATTTTGACGTCACGGTTGGCGCAGTGGCTGAGCGATCCACTGCTGCGCTGCTTGTCCCGGGTTCGATCCCCGCACGGAACAATTATTTGTATGACCAACAAGTAGTTGTTTCGGGTCTGGCTGTTTATGTACTTATGTAGTTTAAATGTTTGTAACTCACCTACGATAAAGGAGAAATTCCTAATATGGAAAAAAAAATGCAACTTTAAAAGCGTTGTTTTTCTTAATATATTGATTGAAGTTTAACGTTTTTACGAACATAGTATTTTGGAAGCTATATTATTACGAATAAGGTCTCATTTCAAAGTAAGTAGAAACCGTTACACCACGAGAAATTCGCTTTTGATTTTTATTAAGTCTCTTGACTGTACAGGCTGGACAGACATTGACTCACAAACGGTCACCACATATAGTACTTTAACATATACGCTACAGTACGGCCAACGAGATGCGATACGAAAGGTCATAAAGAACAACTGTGGCGTTGACAATCTAATATTTAGCTCTTTCCATCTTGTGCCTTTGTCGTAATGTCTCGTTCTCCCGGCAAAAACATGACAACATTAAGACGGGTTCGCCAACATTCGGGCGGCCATTTTAGATGGGGTTTTAGCATGGGTTTTGTTTACATTTGGTATCGCTTCTCGTTGGCCGTACTGTAGATTACTACAATAAAAGCATATAAGATTTAAGATTATATTTTTATATTATATTATATTTTGCCCGCGGCTTCGTTCGCGTTAAATTCGGGGTAACACAGTTTCCCTTGCGCCTTATTGATTTGTAATACCAACACTAAGTTTTCCCTTTTCTTCCCTCTTTCACCCTCACTTCCCACTTTAAAAAAAAATTGCCTATGACCGTCTCCTGGTTCCCAATTATCTCTGTACCAAAATTCATCAAAATCGGTTTAGCCATTAAAGCGTGAAGAGGTAACAAATAAACAAATACTCTCTTTCGCTTTTATAATATTAGTAAGGATTTTCAAGATCCACACTTCCTATTTCCAGTCTCTTATTTTCTAGTTCTTTATTTAAAACGACCTGAGTATTGGAACGTCATATCCAACCAGCCAGCATTTGTTAAGGTATAAAACCTCTTATAGGTCAAATAGTCCCTTAAAAAAAAACAGTAACTAAAAAAAAATATTTCATAAAGTTTGACTAGGACAAATTAGTAAAAACCCGACGAAGGTTTTTCTAAGGGACTCAAAACTGGGTTTGGATAACTTAATTTAGACCTTGTAGATAATGACTTAAGAAAAAAACTTTAGAGTTTTTTTTTAAGTTTGATGAAATCATAATGGTGTACTGATTACGTGTACATTATGTAGGTGGCTTTGTTGAATGCAGACGAAATTTTCTTTGAAATTTTAATTTAAAAGCAAGTTAGGCATCATATTCTCTTGACGCTTTTAAGGTCATCCCTATCAGCTTAGCCTTTTACGTAAGTAAAATAATTAAACTTATTTAGTAAATTTTAACATTGTCAGTTGTTCTTTGATTTTTTTTTCATTGATTTTCCAAAAATAAATGATTCACAACTTGTGCGACAGTTTCAAAGTAAATAATATTATGATATATTAAGTGCTCTACAAAGAATAGGGAAATATTTCAGTCTTTCATTTCATTTCAGAAACAAGGAAATGTCAAATAAAAACAACAGTAATATACAATACATAGAATATTTTCTACCACTACATTTCTACTTTGTCTGTATCCAGAGCAAATCGATCTTGAACGAGCACCCCGACATCATAAAGTCATACCTAACACGTTACCAAAGGAAAATGACCGAAAACTGATTCAAATTCCTATAAATAAGAGCCGGTATTGCGTGCGCTCTCTGCGGTTTTTCCCTAGAGAACCATCTTTGCCCGTTCCATATTAAATTGTTCTATAATTTTGTTGGCTCCATTCCAATATGGACTCAATATTTCGCTACTAAGGTTCATTTTCGGATACCACGTCTCATTTTAAGAGAATCGATCTCATTTCTTATTCATTTTTTGAATGACTTAACCGACACTCATCCTTGTTATTTGAATTTGAGCCGTATTGTTGTGAATTTTTAATGGGTTTGTAGGTGACATTTGCTTGAGATCGTGGTAACAGGGAGTTTAGTTGTATCTCTTGCTGGATAATGATTTGATTCAAGATTGAATGAGTATTGCTATTGGTTGAGAGGGATGTGAGGGCACATTGTATGTGAGAGGAACTGTCATTATATACCAACAAAAATATAATCAAATAAATCGATGAGAGTTTTACTTATTTACCTGGTATTAATAGTTACCATTATTTGATTAAACTCTAAAGTTTTGTTTGGCTTAACAATGACTTAATGTTTTAAACATGTCAAAATATTTTTAGTATATCCTACTAATATTATAAATACGAATGTTTGTGAGGATGTATGGATGTTTGTTTCTCTTTCAAGTCAAAACGGCTGAACGAATCCTGATGAAATTTGGCACAGAGGTAGAGTATGATCTGGAATAACACATAGGATACATTTTAATCGATATCACGTGGGCGAAGCCGCAGGCGCCACCTATCTTACTAATATTTTGTTACTCTTTCACGTCAGAATGGATTAACGGTTCTTGATGAAATTTGGCACAAAGGTAGATTATAATCTGGAATAACACATAGAATATTTTAATTTTCTATATAAAGCGGGCGAAGCCGCGGGCGCCAGCTACCATAGTCTATTAATTTCGACCAAAGAATTGCGTTCTCCCATACAACATTTGCCACCCTGTTTCACCCCCATAGGGGTTGATTTTTTTCAAAATCGCATCTTATTGAGCACCCAAAAGGAACCCAAATGCAAAATTTGAGACTCCAAACACTTCTGGTTTCTGAGATATCACATAGTCAAGTTATTTCATCGATTCCTTCATTTTCCTTCATCGTAGCCAACGTTGTCTGAAGAACGAAATGAATTATTAAAAAAAACACGGATTTTGTTGTATTGTGCCTACCTACTTTATATTCTATAATTTATTGCCAGGCGTTGCCTCCGTCTATGAAAACATTACAGGACAGAGGTTTCAGTTCTCGCAAATTATACTGAAAATAATGCCTATAAGTCTATCATTACAATCATAGACTTCAGTAATTTTCGCAACCTTTACTGTTAATATTGAAGCATGATTAAGCGTTTACTAGTAATTTAACTAGTGAAGGAACAACTATTGGCAAGACAACGATTGGTTACGTAGGTAACGTTATTTTTAACCGACTTCACAAAAAAGAGGTGTTTATCAATACAATTGAATTTTTGTTTGTTACGCGATTTCCCCGTTATTTTGGGCCGATTAAAAAAGTCATTAGAATTTTTGGCCTTCTTTATTTTTTTTCTTCTTTATCTATGTGGATGACCTTCTAAAACTTTTAGAAATAAAAATCAATCACTGCATGAACAATGCATGCATCAATGACTGCATAGACTTAAAGGCTTGATGTTTCAGCAAAAAGGGACCACAGAATTGATGATATGTTTTTAATTTCAACTCGATACCTCCACACGTTCCTGAGATAAAGGGTCTTGCCAGACATACAGACAGACGGACGGACAACAAAGTGATCCAATAAAGGCTTTGTTTTTTATGGAGCTACAAACTCTTAAAAATTAAAATGGTGGTTTCAAAAACAGACAATTCAGCAAAAAAGCCTGCACTATTTTCAAATTGTAGCAAAATAATGCGTACACACGGCAACAGATCAACCTATACAAAACCAGTTTACGATGCTCTCTCAACAACGGATCGTACACCATAAATTTCAAGTACAATGAGAGATCCGCATAAACTGGTTTTGTATAGGTTGATCTGTTGCCGTGTGTACAACAAAATGGGTAGGCACCTATCTACAAGTATTTCGGTGGCCATGTTTTTTTCACGACGACGCCCTCAATTTTCTCCCGTTACTGCTGACTCATGACACTATGAAAAGTGGAGAACACCCCATTGTTATCAGAACCTTTGTTCTCATTTTGATGCTTTCTTGTTCAAATCTTATTTGTAGTACAGAAGCAGAGGAACTTAACCTCTAGAGCCCCGCTGGCACATATTTGTGCCACCAAGCTCCTACCGATTTAAAACTGTATTTGTAAAGATAACTTAAAATCAGATTACGCTTACGATAAGAGCCCGACCGGCGGTGCTTGACGGATAGTTGACGTAAATAATGGTGGTCCTTGGGAGGTTAAAAAAAACAACGTTGCTTCACACTAAGAATTTCTCCTGTGTCATTGGTGCGTTTACAAATATTTAATCTCACATACACTAAAAGCCAGACCCGAAACAAATGTGTACTTATATCTTCAAATAATTTATTACTAATGTCCCAATATTTTAATGAATATTGTACTGAATAACAATTTTAAATACCTACGTATACAAATCAAGTGAATGATGGAGGAAAGTACGACAGCGTTACGTTAAAATTTACGTATTTCAATGTCTCTCTTTGTAGAGTCAAGTCTAATAAAAGTAACAGACAGAGACCACCTTATAATAAATTATTTTCCAGACAAAGAAAATTTATGTACAATTTCCTCCCACTTCACCATAAAAATCCACGGCCAGTCGTCCCTCCCTAACTCTTAAACCAGGAGTATTGGTGCCAGGCGCTGTCTCAGGAGCTCCACCTAACTCCCCTCTCTAGGGAGGAAGGGGGTGGCGGCGATAATTAATATTCGAGCCTTCACCCCCATCGGCTCTTTCTTTGTGGGTTTTGTGAGACGTGTCTTGTAGTTTGAAAAATGTAAGTAGGGAATATTGTATAGAAAACTCTTTCAGGATAATACTGTGAGAAAAAACATAGTATAATCCATACAAATGTTGTGAATTCGAAAAATAACTCTCGCCTTAACGGATTTTAATGTAATTTTTCAGACAAATGGAAATGTGGGTGTCGGTACTATGTCAAGTAGATTACTGCCCAACCCTTGCCTGCTTATTTCCACACAAGTTGACTATGACCTGGGACTATAGGTAGTGGGATAATTTTTGACCTACATATGAGCGATGCCGCGGGTAAGAAGCTTTGTAGGATTTGATAGCGACTAAAAATTAATGGATAGGTAGATATATTTCTGATAAACACGACGACACAACAACCTATACAAAAAGAATTTATTCTGATCTCTCAATTAAGGGTCGTACGCCGTAGATTTCCCGTACGATGAAAGATCCGCATAAATTGGTTTTGTTGAGGTCGATGTGTTGTCATGTGTACACCTACAAGGGTGCAAGGTCTTAATGTAAGTAGGTACTGTAAAAGGTTTTATATAACCTAATGCTGGCTGATAGAGCATGACGTTCTAATACTCATGTCGTTTTTAAAGACAGAATAGGTTTATCTCTCTGAAGTGTGACATGTAAATTAATATGATTTAAAAATTATAATTCTTAAACGATTATTTGCGCTTTATTTTAAGTAGATAGAAAACCGTACCTTCTACAGTACTATTATGAGTCAAAGATGATCTTTCAATACATTATGCGTCATAGAAGTGATAGACATTGTAATATTCTCGGAAACAGAACTTATTAAACCAAGGCTTTTATTTTTACGAACAAAGGATAAAACCATCTTTCGTCTATCTTTATAAGTTGAGTTAAGAATGGAACAAAGAACATATGGATTATTTGTAATGAAGTAATTACGTTTTTACAGGTACTGAATAGTTTATAATGACATGTGTAACACGTTGTCTTGGTCTTTGGCTAGAAATTATGAATGATTTTGAAAAACAAAGTTCACTAATTAAACAGGCAAAGAGGTTTATTTAAATATCCTCTGCAGGAGGCGATAATAAAAGGTAGATGGGTGGTACGTCCAACGTACTGAGGTACTCAGGCAGCTTCCGCAACACGACGCTCCGGGCGTCGGGCGCTGTGAGACGACTCCCGGCCACCGTGAATTGCCGTTTCGTGGACGGTGAGCAATGGGTAGCTCACTATCCCTCGTCCATCCGTGCAGTGGCAGGCCGTGTTGGTATTCCGCCGCCTGTCGGGGTTGTCGATTGTTTGAAAGACATACCGTGGCAACGGCACATAAACGGTAAAAGAAGGAACATGGGTAGGTTTTAGTCAGTAAAAGTCTGACTGATTATATTGATCAGGGATCAGAGAATTTCTAGATCTTCAAATACGGAACTAAAATGTCCAAAATGTCTCATTATAGCGGCGATTATAAAAAACAATGAACACATAAAATGATTGTCTGTCTTTGGAGATGGAGATTTAAATATGGATACTTCAAAACTGAATCACTTCACGTATAACTAAGGAACTTAAGACACACCTTTGTGTGTCATATTATTATGATAACGTTTTATAAACTTTCAGGTGGTTAGCTCTTTAAACAGGTATTTCCTTACGATACTTATGTATGTGAGAATAGTATTTTATTTATCATGTCACAGTGCCTATTTATGTATATCTTTTGTAGTTGATGATAACGATATTGGAATATAATTATGACTAGGTATTATAGTTTTGTTTGAGAATCCTTAGTCATCTTTATTTTTAACTGAATTCAAAAAAGGAGGATGTACTTAATTCGACAGTTTTTTCTGTATCTTCTAAACTCATTGCTGTCGAAACGACCTCGCAGGAACCTCTTTTTTCGGATGAGAAATCGAATAACTTGCCGTGCTCTGGGCGGAGCGGGGAGAGGATTAAAACCTATCCATGTTACTTCTTTTGCCCTTTGTGAAACCAGAATCGATAAGAGATCTATTAAAAGACTAGCTGTTCCTCGCGGTTTCACCCACGCTGCTCAGCTCCTGTTGGTCGTAACGTGATATTATATAGCCTATAGCCTTCCTCAAGAAATGGACTATCCAACACTGAAAGATTTTTTAAATTCGAACCAGTACTTCCTGAGATTAGCGCCTTCAAACAAACAAACAAACTCTTCAGCTTTATAATATTAGTAAGTATAGATATACAGACGTAAAACATAATAGGCCAAAGTCTGTGACAGCTATAAAAGATGCCGCCGCGATTGTTTATTTCAGTTTCAGTTTATGAGTCTTACGTAGGTGATTTAGTACAAATGTTTATGATAAGGGACTTCCCGGTTGCTATTGAACTCATTATTAAATTTTCACGATAACTCGTCAGTATATAGGTGGATATGATAATTATCTAATCTACCTGCTATAATCCATTTCTCGGATCTCACGCTATCTATATTAAGTTCTTAACTAATGGCGACACGGTTGGCGCAGTGGCTGAGCGATCGACTGCTGCGCTGCGTGTCGCAGGATAGGATATAGGTACCTATGTAATCTACTTCTCTGAGAAAATATATAAGTACACAGGGCAACACATCAACCTGTTCATTTCCAGTTTAACATGTCCTTCCTTTTTATGGATATCCCATGCAATGAGAGTTCCGCATTAACTGGTTTTTTATAGCTCCATTAATCGCCGTGTACTGTAATGTTTGTGTTATATAGGTTTACGTGTGTTTATTCTTAATAGAAAATGCTGAGAAGTCTTTAGACTCTATTTTAGATTATCATCATTTTACCAATACATGTCTAAGAATAAAAAAATAAATACATTAATTAATAGTTTCTTTTTTCAAATTTTAAATACGTACGGTATTTGACCGTCATTTCAACAGCCTGCAGGTTTTTAAACCTTTATAATACCTACATCGACGGAAAACACTCCCTGAATTAAATAGATATCCAATTGTGTTAAAACCAAATACAATCTGGGATCCCCAAAAAATGATCGAAAGAAAACCTACGGAATTTACCGGAAATTCAGATTTACTTTATCGCACATACAGATACTACAGGAAAACTGCAATACAGTATTCATTCAGTATGTATCATTACTGCAATACCCATTAACGAGGCACCATCCTACACAACCGCATACCACAACATACCTAGAAGATTATAGCCAGTACATAATCTCTTCACTTCCACTCGCATTTCAAAACCAACTTTATTCTTCGGCCTTAAGGTTGAAGTTCAGTCCAGGATGAAGGCAGTTCATCTACATCTCGCGAGCGACAAGGACGCAAGATTCCGTGAGATTAGAAGCCGAGGTATTGATCGCTCTCCCCGGGACTCAGTGGTGTGAGGAAGGGAGACCATTTCGTTAATCTCGCTGCCATGTCTGTTAGGGGTGTATTTGAAATGGATTTTCAGTACAAATGGGATGGGGTGCGCTTCTTTGTGTAAATTGTAGGCTTTCTCACTGTGAAAGGTTTTAACGTCGAGTTGGGGATGCCTTTTAGAATTGTAAGGACTATCTTTGGAAAATTCAATAAAAATTATTGTGACATGTGCTGCGATCCCCTGAGCGTTTTACACAGACGTAACTTAAGTTCATAATATACACCCGAATTTCGCTGTTTTTTCAAATGGAATCAAATATTTTTATTTCACAAATGCCAACATGGACACTTGTAAAACGTCGAGAAAAGGTGCACGGTTCGGGTTTGTCGTTTCCTATGGAGAAGCAACGGCAAAAAAGTCCATGGTTACTCTTTTAAAATCACCTGGTTTTACAACGTTAGGACTTAATATGAAAGAACAGCGTATGCCTGACTTCATTTCTTCTAGTATGATATGTTAGACAGGCATTCATATCAATCACAATCACACTAATCTTTTTTTTATTTATTTGAATAGTAATTTCAGTAGAGAAGTAATAAACTTCTGATTCCGTTCTACCCAGCCATCGTTCTATCGTGACCTCATAAGTTTCAGGGCGTGGCATTTATCTGAAAGGTTTCAAGGCGTCTAGAGTAAATGTAGTTTACAAGAATCTTTCAGTCTTTAACCGACTTAAAAAATTGGAGAAGTTTTTCAATTCGAATGTAGGTTTTTTGTTGTTGTATGTTCGTTAATCCTTTTCTCCGCCAGTTATGGGCCGATTTTTAAATTATTTTTGATTAAAAGAGTGCTTTTTGGAAGTGGTCCTATATCAATTTTATTAATGTTACTTGGGTAGCTTATGAGTTATCGTCTATAATAAAAAAAAAACCTTCTTTGTCTATATGGATAATCGTCTAATATCTGGAACCTTTACGTAACAATGGAAAATGAATACTCGATAAGATAAAAATCTCGTCCTCAACGCTAGCTTTAATAGTTATAGAATGAAGGTTCATTCTATAAAGCTAGCGTCGAGGACGAATTTTTTTGCCGCATTTCGTAAAGTTTAAATTTAGTTTTCTTAAGTTGGTAACGAGTAATAGAGGAGTATGATGGAGAGAATGATGATTAATATGACAATATGAATATCACTATTGCATGGACTGTAACGTAACTACAGTATTGCTTGTATCTTTATGACTTTTTTACGAAATCCATACTATTATAAAAAATGTCTTTTTTGCGAATGGGAAATCATCAAATAACTTCCCCCGCTCTGGGCGGACCGAAAGGGGAGTATCAGACTTGTACTGACTAAAACCCATCCATGTTCTTTCTATTGCCCTTTATGTTCCGGGGCTGCGGTATCTCTTTCGAACAACCCTTCACCCCGACAGGCGGTGGCCCTGACAGGCCCTCTGCTTTGCTGACACCTCTCCGCGTGGAATACTAACGACACGGCCCGACGTCAATAGATGGACGGTCGGTGAGCTACCCATTGCTCACCGTCCACGCCCGGCCCGCATCTACGGTGGCTGGGAGTCGTCTCGCGGCGCCCGACGCCCGGGTCGTGTCCCGCGGCGGCTGGGTTGGTTAGAGGTTCTCTCCTTCAAACGCCCGGCCACCTCCTTGACTAACATGACTGCTTTGCAGAAGGAGGTGACCGCTTGCCATTCCCTCTCGCTCCGGACCATTTATTGAACAAGAGCCGGACGTGAGAAATCGCCTATATGAGGGCACGGCGCGCGGCGGTGCTTCGCCGTCTAAGTGTAATTCACTTTACTTACATGTCTATTAATGGTCATGACTGTACTTTGTAGTTTCTCAAATACTTCAGTCCACATTTCATGACTATTTGGTAACCGATCGATGTTTATTAGATCGTGTAAAGTGAAGCACTCGTTGTTCGCAGGATGTAACGCAACGCATAACTAAATTTTAGTTCGGTGATGTCGGCTAAGGAAAACTGCTGTATTGCCAATCAACTGTTTAGAACGAATGATTATTGAGAAAGTTTGTTTAGTTTTTAAGAAAGAAGAAACCCACTGTAAGTCTTTTACTGACTAAAACACAATCATGTTCCTTCTTTTGCTTTATATTTTCCGGGAACTCCACTACTGTACTAACATCTCCGGACGGTGAGCTACCCATTGCTCATCGTCCACAGGCCCGCATCACCTGGGCGTTTCCTCCCGCTCGCCAAAAATGACTGCACTATTGTGCCTCTACTTACCTTTCTACCTCTAGCTTTAGCGGCAGCAGTCGTGATATTTTTCCTTTATTAAATTTACGTCATCAGTTGTATATTCAATCGTTCTTAAACAAATACAAAAGTATTTTAACTAATATCCAAGAATCTGACAATCTGCAAGATGAAATTAAAATTAAATTTTGCAGGCATTGAAATTGACGTTTTTCAGCAAAAAACAGTAGTTGTCAAGCTAAATCAGACTATCTTTGGAGTAAAATTAGATGCAATTAGGTATGTCATTTTAATATTAGTCTAGTTTAATCTGGTAGTTCATCAGAATCGGCGCCATTGGTAAGTATCTAGTTTTTTTTTCTAACCAGTTTGTGAAAGACTTCAGTGTAGCAGCCTATCCATCATTCCTTAGTTATTTTTTCGGTACATTACATCCACGTCTCGAGTTTCCTTCGATTGAGCAAACCGAACCAAATCAGAGCGATGAGGAATCACAGTCCAATGAAACCTTTAAACGAAAGAGAATCGCGTGCAGACGTGCAGTGTTGGTTACACATATCTTGCTAAATTGATAATAATGTACCTTTTAATTTTGTATTGGATGTATTCCTTTTGTAACAATTCTTTAGAGTCGAGAATCGTGAAAACTTTTTTTAGTTTTCTGTAGAATTAAAATCTGTCATATTTAAACATATTATAACGCCTTCAATCACCGAAGGGTTATGCAGAGGTATAACTAATAGAACACCCTCATTACCCCTGTTATGTTTAGCTAAGTCCCATATAAAAGAAGGCGAGCCTATCACCGGACACAAATCCAGACTCTGGCTGTTACTAAGAAATTCCTAATGGATAAACCGAACACTTTTCCCGAGAATCGTAGTAAGGACTTCTTACTCAGCACTCAGACCACTAGACCAAAGCTACATCCAT
This sequence comes from Ochropleura leucogaster, assembly GCA_958449745.1. Taxonomy (NCBI): domain Eukaryota; kingdom Metazoa; phylum Arthropoda; class Insecta; order Lepidoptera; family Noctuidae; genus Ochropleura; species Ochropleura leucogaster. The sequence goes on along the minus strand of OY288221.1, from coordinate 8,218,127 downwards.
TTTTTTTTAAATATGGCAATCAGTCAGGAACCAAATAGACAAGCCATGCCTTTTCTTAGGCCTGCCCCGGTGACGTAGATCGTCTTAAAATATTCACTGAGATAATTTTGACCCCTGTCCCGACCTATCACAATAGTATAATTTGTATTAATTATTACTACCTACTTATTTAAGTTTTACAGTCAGCAACTAGAATAATGCAATGCAATTGTCTTAATACCCCATTAGTGTTAGTGCCCTACTGTTATTCAAAGCACTTCTGAATGAGTCCTTGATTAATAGAGAAATAAGAATATAATTACGGCTGTGTAAAAAGTACGTATTTATTATGCATTTAATGTTGTAACGATAGCATAACTCATCGTTCAAGTAATATGTGAGGTAGAGCGCGCGACTTGCGCTTAGGGTTGCCACAGAAAATATGATTATTTAAAGTATACACATTCTTTTTTTTTATTTGCGTGATCTGTCGTACACCTGGGCAAAGGTTCACCCATTCTTTCCACTTTATCACGTATTGCTCTTCATCGAAGGCGCCACAAAACTCCTAATCGGTTCCGCGACCCAGTCTAGCTGACGAAGAGCTCCACTTTTGCGTAATGTAGGCCCACAACTTTAGCATGTTCTTTATGACGCAGAATTGTTCTTAAAATCAATATAAGCAGACCTGTGTATATTCGTAAACCAATGCAATTTGATAAATTCATTCAATCATTTGAGTACGAAATATATTAAAACTTTTATAATTACTACTAAGTACAATATTTTTTAAGCTCCAAAACCTGTCAGTTGAAAATAACGTAAACTAAACACAACTAACATTCGCCAACCCTAATCAACCGTCGCTTCTCAGCTGCGCGGGCGCACAAGATTTGCATAGCGCATACGCAACGTGTGGAAAAGTGGCTTTATGCAATTACACAGACGACTCGTTCTTGTGACGGGTGCAAGTCTTTGTTATTATTTATGTTAGACTTGCCGTGCAACGCGGTTTCGTCCGCCATTTCTCTTTTTACTCGGCTCTTATGGATCCTAAGTGATCCTAGCGTGATGTCAAAAGAATATGAAATGACTTTTACTTTGACTTAACACATTAAATAATGTAAAAATATGTTATAAGTTAAAATTGTCCACTTCCCAGTTTTCTATGTAGTTGAAATTTTGCATACGTGTTTAAATAAATCACAATGCATGGTAAGTTAAGTAATGTCATTCTAAATCGAATATGGCGGCGTCCCAACGGTGACGTATGAAATATAAATGTTTTTAAATGCGACCGGTAGATATTGCCGTGTTCAAACAGACAAACTCTTCAGCTTTACTTTATTACTATAGATAACGAACAACAATAAGAAATGGTCTAGATTGTGAGTGAATAAAGTTTTAATGTGACATTTGAGACGCAGAGGTCTTATTTTGTTATCGAATTTCAGGACATTGACATTGTAATTTAATGCTGGTCGATTTATTTTCGTTCGTTGTAGCCAGTTCATCGAGTTTATGTGTTGTCTGCTCCCTAAACCCCGCCATCCCCTTCGAAGAGTAGAGGACGGCTAAAGAAAGATGAATAGAATATGTGACAACCACAGCAACTACATTTTTTAAAAACGTTGCCCCACACTAGGATTTCTCCTGTATCGTGTAGGTGCGTTTACAAACATTTATACTCACATACACAAACAGCCAGACACGGAACAACTATCTGTAGGCCATACAAATATTTGTTCCGTGCGGGGATCGAACCCGCGACATGCAGCGCAGCAGTCGATCGCTCAGCCACTGCGCCAACCGTGTCGTCAAATTTGATAACTAACTAGGTTGGTTGTTGAGAGCTTGGTGGGCTACTCTTTAACTCTTTGCATGACATTATCCTACTTAAAATATAAACCCTACTTCCTACTTTATCCTACAAATATTATAAATGCGAATGTTTGTGAGGATGGATGTTTGGATTATGGATGTTTGTTACTCTTTCACGTCAAAACGGCTAAACGGATCTTGATGAAATTTGGCACAGAAGTAGATTATAGTCTGGAATAACACATAGAATACATGTTTTTTTTTCGAAATCACCCGGGCGAAGCCTCATGCGCCAGCTGGTCTTATTATGATTTGGTGTCCACTTCTCAATTAAGAACCCATAAAAACATAAAGCTAGAAAGCCAATAAACTTCCCAACTCCTAAATAAATTCCTGTCCATAATATAAGCGTCTACACAAACAACACATCAAGTGCGCTGTCGGCACCATAGCGTCCCGGCGGCGCATACGCATTGTATTCAAATGCGCGCGCAGGTCGGTCGCGATCACAGGCGAGACAGCTGACCCCAGTCAATCAATTAACGCGTTCTGTTTGTAGGTGTACGTAATTAAAAATGAGGGTATTAAGTAATGTTCCTAGCTGTAAATGGCGCATGGAGTTTTGGAAATAGTTTCGCTTACGTTTCGATACTATACAGGGTGCAGGGGCTTGCGACGCGCGGTTTCAGAGTATTGAGTAGGTACACAATTTAATCACACGATTGATTTCCTTCGAGAGTCGTAGACGTATGTCGTGAAGTTGTTGTGAGAGAATGAATGAAAAATGAGTACTTATTTCTTGCTATTTCTAAGTCTTTTTAATTTAAATAATTTTATCATTCCTTCATATTCATAATTTTTTTTAAAGGCCTCTATCTCAGCATGGTACAAGTACCTACGTGTGAATGCAAAACAATTTTGGGCATAGAACTACATATAAATAGAGTACCTATTTGAATTTAGAAGCAAGTGTTAAATCTTAACCTTAAGAAGGTAAGAAAGTTGCTTCCTCTTTTCATTATAGTATCGATCACCAATTCAATTGACGACACGGTTGGTGCAGTGGCTGTGCGATCAATTTGCGCTGCGTGTCGCGGCTTCGATTCCCGCACGGTACAAATATTTTTATGACCTACAGATAGTTTTTCCGGGTCTCGCTGTTTGTGTTTAAATGTTTGTGAACGCACCCGCGATACAGGAGAAATTCCTAGTGTGGGTCAAAGATTTATAAAAAAAAGTGAAATGTCACAATGGTCTAATCGAGAGCCCATTTCCTAATATACCAGTAATTGCACCACACGACAAAATTCATAGATAACTTCAGAAAACCTGAATTTGTCACAAGTAACTGTTTGTTCTCGATTCTTTATCTAATCGACTCCAGTAATTCGTAAATAATACCTCGATCTTATTTATATCTACGATAAGATTTGTGTCTGTACAAAATATTTTCGACCCGTTATCTGATAACGAGGACTTCACCTACGTCTAAGTAAGAATATAAAAACGGGATTTATTTTTGGTGGCATCAGTTGAAAATAAATAAACATAACATGGCGCCTGTGTTACGAGAGGGTATCACCATGAAGTACACCTCTCTTTTTTTGCGGTTGGGTAATCCTTCTGGGGGCCAGTAGGAACATGGGTAGAACAGGGGCCTGCAAGAGCCAACGCCTCACGGAGTTGCAAATTGTTTGAAAGAGATACCGCGGCCCCGGAACATAAATGGCAACAGAAGGAACAGGGGTGGGTTTTAGTCAGTGCAAGTCCGACACTCCCCCCCCCCCCGCTCCGCCAAGAGTGGGGGAAATTATTTGATGATATCCCATCCGCAAAAAAGGCTATTCCCATCAACTGGCCATAAATTCAGACTCCATGGCTGGTACTGATGGAAAAACCCAATAACACTGGACAACCCGGCAATTAAACCCAAGAGCTTATGCTCAGTAGTCGCGGTAGTGGCCACTAGAGCAATGGCGTAGTCACTGGCGAAATATAAATACTTTGTACGTATCCATCCTAAATCTTAGATGCTTGTTATATTACGTAATACGCAAAACGTGCAAAGGATCACAGACTAGTAATTCCTGTAACAAAACAGTTATAAAATTACAGAATAAAATGTTAGGATTGATCAGACATTCATTTTGAAAACGGGTAGAAAGTGGTACAGTGCTGGGCCCGTTCTTTCCATCTTCTTTATTTTTACAGTGGGCTGCCAGGCAATGCCGCCCTAACTTTTTTTTAATGGGAAGTCATCTAATTACCACCCCCACTCTGGGCGGAGGAAAAGAAGTGCCAGAATTTTATTGACTAAAACCCATCTATGTTCCTTCTTTTTCCAACAACCCGCAACCCTGGCAAGCGGTGGCCTTGGCATGCCCCTCTGCTTTGCTGACATCTCTTTTAAGCGCGCGTGGAACCCGAAAGCGTCGTCGAAAGTAAATTTTAATACAACTAGAGTACGCAATGAACGCATCCTTACGTATGTACCGAATGATGTACTGAAACGCGGTAAATGCTCATGCGGCGGTTATATATATGTGTGTATAGGCATGTGTATATGTGGAATAGAGACACTGGATAACTGCATACACCTACATATATACAAATACGGGAACCTTGTGATGTCACTGGCTGAACACCTCGACCTCTGCCGCCCGGTATATAAATAGGTCTTTGTTATGTTTTAATGTACTTGACATATTGAAGACACGTTAAATTATAAACCACTAGCTTTTGCCCGCATCATCGCTCGCGTTAAATTTGGGGTAACACAGTTTCTTTTCCTGATTTGCAGGTACCTGCTAGTTTTTGCCCTTGCGCCTTATTAATTGGAATAGTAAAGCTAAGTTTTCCCTTTTCTTTCATCTTTCTCGCAGATTTCTCAATTTAAAAAAAAATTGCCTATGTCCGTCTCCAGGGTCCCAACTATCTCTGTACCTAAATTCATCGAAATCAGTTTAGCCATTTAGGCGTGAAGACGTAACAAACAAACAAACTCACTTTCGCTTTTATAATATTAGAAAGGATTATGCTGTTTTTGGGCAGTTGAGATAAAAAAGAGGTTTCGTTACTAGGACTACAATAAAGTTCAAGTGTGATAAAACACTAATATTTTAGTTCATTTAAAACACTCATTTTAATATTTAAATGAATTTCCACTCGAATAATAGTTTACAAATAAAAAAAACATTTTCTAAACGGTTTCATATTGTTCGCTTTGATATCCCTTAAATCGATTTTTTACGCTGTAACATTTAGTCAGGTCCATCATGACATTACGTAAACGTCCTTTAAATACCTGAAAAGCTAAGCAGGTGTTTTATTAATAGTCCCTAAACAGTATGGAGGTGGTAATCCTATTAACATAAACCGGCTACAAATGCAAACCCTATGGTGTCACTAAGAAAATTCAGGCTAAAAAACCAAATAACCTTTTCCCCAACCTGGGTAACGAACCCAGGAGGTCCAATAGACCCACCACCAGACCGATGAGGTAATCAGACTAGTTATTTTACTGTCAATATCTTTCAACTAGCAAGTAATCGACCAATCAATAACCATCCCAATCACAACGTACATAGATAGCGATGCGTGAGCGCATGCGTCGGTTGCGTGTCGCGCGCGCATCCTGATTGTAGGCGCGCCATATCTTCACCCGAGCGGTTACTCGGTGTTGGCAGGTGAAAAAAACAGCTGTTTTTTAGAGAAAAAGTAATTGCAATGTGTCGAAAGTGGTGAAGATATTCTGCCAGCCAGCACAGGACCAGCATTGTATATTAAAGAAAGAAAGAAACACTTTTATTTGGGACTCGCACAAAACAAGTAAAACAGTTACAAAATGAAGTAAAATAGTACAGACAAGGTTATTGTCTGTGCGAGGCCAAAAAGGTCCCTGTCTCAGCATAAGCTGCGATTTATTACAGAATTCATAGCCCACCCCATCACTATGAGAGTTTTGTCTCCTATTTGTGAAAAAACAATAAGCTGATTTTAGTATGTTGATGATTTTCAAACTCCATAGCAGTCGTAGCTAGCTGTGCAGATCAAATTGGGGTCATTCCTCCTAAAATAAGCCGAAATGGTAGTTGTATCAAATTCCAAATGTGCTACGAAGGACTACGAATTTCGTAGCATGTCGTAGTACTCTTTATGCATCATCTGCCTAGCCTTTCCCAACTACGTTGAGATCAGCTATCAGTCTTACCAGATGCAGCTGAATATCAATATTTTACATGGAGCGACTGCTCATCTGACTTCCACAACCCAGTTAGTACTGGGCATGACAGGCCTCTGACTTTCTGTAACGACTGTCAAAGATGTCAAAATAACTACCGGCTTAACGTACTTTCCGTCTATGTAATGATGGTCACCCATCCTCAGACTAATCCCTACCAAGCGTTGCTTAACCTATTAATTCGAACCGCCCTAGACATGAGGCTAAATAGCTGAAACATCGGTGCACATGCATTTGATAAGAAATATCATAGAATATTATAGACCTACGAAACTTAATTTGAAATTAAATAATTACCTATTAACTTTTATAAACTGGCAACCCACACCACAAATCACTGACATCGACTAGGAGCGCGGGCGCAGTGCTCGTTACGAAAACGACACGATTTTTTCACGACATTTCGTGTTGTAGCCGACATTTCCACATCAGCCATGCTTCACTGGCTCCTGATTTATTATCTTCAGTAACCGGTGCTGTTAGATCATTTACTTTGTTCATGGTAGGTGCCGTGCCAGAAAAACCCAATATGCTTGAAAAACAATTGACTATCACTTTTCTTCTTCTGTGGACATTTTACTGGGAAAACCATTCTACCCGTTTTCTGTTTAATGTTGTAATAGTGATTTGGATGGATGATTAGAATCTTTCCAAGTTTTAGTGGTCCCAGTTAATCTTGTTGACTAGTTAATCTTTACACAAGACAAGACAGGACAACATCATACGTATTACAATACTTGAGCTTAAGGATTTAAGTATGACACTGTTTTACATCCGTCACATCACACCATTATAGGTCCAGTTGAAAACCAGCGTCGGACACTATAGCTGCTCAGCAGTTTGCTGACCTGAGCCTATTTGGCGCAGTCGTGAGACACAATAATTATCTCCCTTTTAATATTCTCATTTTATAATCTACTTTTAATTCAATTTGATGTTTTTATTTTGTTTCCCTTCTTTGTTTAATGTTGTGTGCATTTGTGCCAAATTAACCTATTTTATTTTCTTCTTATTTCTTCTCTGGGTTGGCCTTTCTGCTTCTTACATAAATATCTATTGATCATCTTAGAATGCCCCTGGCCTTTTTGGTCACATATATCATCTTTCACATAGTCCAACCACCTTTCTTGCATCTTCAATTCCATCCGGCAGAACAAAACACGTATTCCATTGTCCTCCTCACAAAATGCAGTATTTCTTTCAATAAACTTAAACATGTCAATCACCTAATAATCACTCCACACTAGATAACAAGAATAACAACCTAGTTTATACCTGTAGGCCTACCATGACGTCTTAAAGCAGAACTTATTCCATTGAGGGAAAGAGATGGTGCTAGACACCCTGTACAGCTCTGATTCTTTCCTTCAGCGGAATAAGTTCTGCTTTAAGACGTCATGGTAGGGTAGCTGTACCGTGCATATGTGTAAATGACTCCGTTACGCTTGCAGGCCCGAGATCGAAACTCCGGCGCAGTTAGTCTGCCGCTTTTTATTATTTACTAGCATTATGCTTTGTTTCACTACGACGATCTTTATAGTATAGAAAGTGATAGTTTATGAGATTATTTGCTCATTATGTAATTATGTTTTTCTTGCGGTTTTTCTTTGGAATGTTGTCCTTTATTGGAGGGTTTAGGGTCATTGTATTCTGAAGCAGGAAAATGTATGGTCTTTAGAGAAAACTATGATCATCTTCATCACCATACCAAGCAAAAGACTTCATCTACTGGACTTAGGCCATTCCCAAGCATCGCCACATGGCCAGATCCTGATCTTCTAGTGTCCATCGGAAAATTATTTGGCGGAAAATTTTTAGATTTAAAATTTATGTTTAAAGGAGCTTCCAACTAATTGCTAGACATTTGGCTGTTACTCCCGCTACCTAGCCTAGCTCTGGGTAGTAACCCCGTTGCCAATCTTGTTGTCTGACTAATCGTCTCACTACATGCAACGTTTTTTCACTTACTGTTCTTGCTGCTGTGTGTGAAAAAGAATATTTTGCTGTGTCGTCTTCAAAAAGTATATTACTTAACAAACAACCTTAATAGTCCAGCTTTTCTACATCTTCGGACTTTTCTAAGATGTCGATGCAGTCCTCATTGACCTGTTCTTTCTACTGACGGGAAGAAATCATGCTCAATCAACTCCATTCAAAATTAGACTGTATCACTGTTATTTAACAGTAATTTTGACAAAATATCATAAACCCACATTCTCCGTTACCAAAAATCAATTATTCTAATCATGTACAGCGACCGTTGGGCGTTCTAATTTTAAAATCAAAAATCATACCGCAAGATGGACGACAGTGAAAGCGCGGTCATTGGTCGTTGGCAGCTTGCGTGCGCATCTATCCACGATTACCAAGACAACTTTACATGTTGCCAGCACCTTATTGTAAACAAATAAAGGTTATTACCGATTGATTGGGTTTTGTGCATAAGTTTGTCGTACACTACCGCTCTGCGACGCACGCGCGCGACGTCAAATGAGAGATAATTGTTCTTTTGTTTATTTGTTTATACTTCGCGTTCATTTGCTTTGTTTATTGCTTGGCTGGTGTAAAGATTATGTATTAATTAATTGTTAAGTCAATTATCTTAGAAGAGTGGCTACCGGGGTTTGTACAGATTAAAAGCATTTTTTTTCTTGCCTTTTTTCAGCTAGCACCTTTTGTATTTACATAGGACTTCAACATAACTGCCGAAATGTAGGTATACTATTAGATGTGTTACTTGATGTGTTTTGCTATCCAAGTATAGTTAACACTAGTGATAGAATCGTTAGGTACTATCCTTACTAATATTATAAAAGCAAAAGTGAGTTTGTTTGTTAGTTTATTTGTTTATAACGTCTTCACGCTTAAATGGCTAAACCAATTTTGATAGTTGGGACCCTGTAGAAGGACATAGGCTATTTTTTTTAAAAAGATTGAGATATGAGGAAGAAATAGGGAAGAAAAGGGAAAACTTAGCATTACTATTAAAATAAATAAGGCGTAAGGGCAAAAACTGCAGGTAGCAGGTATCTGCGCCAGCGAAGCCGCGGGCAAAAACTAGTCAGAAATAAAAATACCAGCAAGAGAGCTATATTCCCTTATAATTTAAAAATATAAATGGCTGTGAGTATAGACATTGAATTTTACTCGCAGAAAGGTTGACCAATGAGGTCGGAAAGATTCTGAAGTTGCGACTTCCCACCGAAAGACTTAACTGTAACTGTGAGGTTACCATGATGTCAAAAAAGAGTAGTTTTGCTTTAATCTTATTCCAGTGTGGCCAAGAGATGGCACCAATCTGCCCCACCGAGGTAGCGGGTTATTCGAAAAAGGTACTGCAACCCCGGAGCAAAAAAGGCAAAAGCAGGAACATGGATGGGTTTTAGTCAGTAAAATTCTAACACTTCCTCCGCCTAGAGCGGGGTAAGTTATTTGATGATTTTCCATCCGAAAGAAAAAGACACCATGTAGCTTTGTCTCTTTCCCACACTCTGCTTTAAGACCACACCACATACCGGTGGTCCACCTAATGAAGGCCACCAGGTGGTGGTGGTGGTGGACCATCCGATCCAGTAGATACTGGATCAGTCGACAAGGCGAGACGCTTGGAGGAGGCAACATTAGAATATTTGCTCTTGTCAATTTAAAATGCCATATAATGACCTTGGGTATAGTTGGGAGACATGCCTCTATCTTGATCTATCCCAACTGCAGCGATTCAATCAATGAATCAAGTAATTACAATCGTGTAATTAGTTGATTCATCGCTTAAATCGCTTGCTGTTTTATTTATCTTTCGATAAGATTTTCCAACTAATACTAAGGGAGCCGTGTGTTTTGGCTCTGTGCTTTGCTCTTAATCTTTGATTGCACCTCACCGTGGTGGGTTTCAGCAGGTCCATGCTAAACGTAATATATATGGACGTAACGTAATTTATGTAACCCAGAAAAGGGATAGATGAAAAAGTCGCTGCCACATTAGAAATATTAAAGACTAGCTTCAGCTTAGTGGCATAATTACTTTGGGTTAGCGCTAACTTTAACCCGCGTGATAATCGAAAAAAAATACCTTTCTCTCCCCTTTTCTTCCCTCTTTCTACCTCTTTTCTCACTTTTTTTTTTAAATTAGCCTAGGTCGGTCTCCAGGGTCCCAACTATATCTGTACCAAAATTCATCAAAATAGGTTTAACCATTTAGACGTGAAACACACAAACAAACTCACTTTCGCTTTTATAATATTAATAAGGATAATGTTTTTTTTTTACTTTTCATGAATTTGTAGATAATAAACCAAAGACAGGTGAAGAATTATTGCTATAAGTGTGGCTTCCTGACTTTGTCCTAATTGAAATAAATGGTTTGATTTGGCCCTATCCTGTTCCGGGATCTCTTCGCGTCTTGTGATGATGGTGACGCCTGCAGGTCAAGCTACCCGAAACTGTCAATTTTTCCCAATGAACCTTGAACTTAATTCTTTAGAAAAAAGTCGAAAATCTATCAAAGAAATCTGACAGATTGTCGTAGCTTGATGTGCAGGCGTCTGTACATTGTCATACCTCTAAATTTAGTTATAATAAACTAACTACTTATTGATAGCGTTATGCTTCCAAACAAACAAGGGATTATAATTGGCTGATAAGACTATTACTCACGTTACGTTGTCAGAAAAACCAATGAGCAAATTATCTTGTACATTATCGAAATCTCGTTGGTATTCTTAAAAGGACAATGTCCAAAATGGCCATGTGCAAAAAAGAGTAAGTAATACACGATTATTAACTCTCTTTTTATTTTGTAAGTTGCGATATATCTGTAACACGGACTAGCTGTGAGCGCCAAAATGTACATTTTATAGTATTTTACTTCCAGGCGCCATCTACACCTAGCTATATTATATGTAATTATATGAATAGTTTGTTTTTTTTAGGGTAGGAAATCATCAGATAACTTCCCTCGCTCTAGGAGCGGGGGGAGTGTCAGGCTTGTACTGACTAAAACCCACCCATATTCCTTCCACTGCCCTTTACGTTCCGGGGCCGCGGTATCTCTTTCGAACAACCCACAAATTACATAATATATGAATAGTATCTATGCATTTCAATGTTGCACTTACATCCACTTAGAAAAAAAACGCATAGGTACCTACCTAATTGTCTAGGTACGTATTAAAAATAGCTAAATGTTTTAGGATATTACTAGCTTCCGCCCGCTACTTCGTCCGCATGGCATAGGTAGTTACTTTGGGCTAACGCTAACTTTAACCCACGTGATGATGGCAAAAATATATCTCTTGCCTTTTCTTCCCTCTTTCTCCCCCTTTTGTCACTTATTTTTTACCCTATGTCCGTCTTCAGGGTCCCAACTATCTCTGTACCAATATTCATCGAAATCGGTTTGGCGATTTTGGCGTGAGGACGTAACAAACTCACTTTCGGTTTTATAATATTAGTAGAATTTTTTCACACCGCACCGGATTATCCCTGCCTACCGCGATATCAAAGTTGTACTTCCAAATTATCTATCCCTTGCCTTCTTTCTGATCTATCTATGTTTAGGTCCTGTCTAAATACTAATGAAACTTAGTACAATGATAGCGCATATGATACTGTATCCCAGTGTAGGATGTTTACTGAACTATCGCGCTACGAGCTCAGTAGCCCTACTATGACCTCTTAAAGCAATTCTTATTCCGCTGAGGGAAAGAGACAGAGCTATACAGGGTGTCTAGCACCATCTCTTTCACTCAGTGGAATAAGAATTGCTATAAGATGTCATAGTAGCCCTTCAGGTGTGCCGCTGTATAGCAACCGCGTGTTGATTCTGCATTTATTTAGGGGTGGCACGTTGAAGAAGCTAATTTAAAAAAAAATAGGACATTGATACGAAGTTTATTAACGGCGTTTAAAAAATGCTTTTTCATACAATAAAAGTTCACATTCAACATGTATGGAACAGCATGTTTTTTTTTACTGGTGGCCAATTTCTACGTCTGATTTGTCTAGCATCTTGTTCTTCTAAAAAAATACACTGACAACTTATAAGGATGTTCATAATTTTTGCTTAATGGGAATTCCCACCTGAAAACATGCCTAACTCAAAACAATCATAATGTTATAATAAGGAAAATGTATCGTCTTCTGATATTATCATTATCTTATCAATTAATCTTAAGACTGTTATCTGCTTAATAAGTACAACAGGATATTAGTTAACACATCACAGGGCGGATGATTCACTTTGTCTTATATTGTGTCATAATAACCTATTTTCAGCAGGTTTTCAATAATATTCACACTACTTCAAAACAAACGTTTCATCAAGAACATAACACCTTATAGTAACCAAACTAAACTACGAACAAAAATCCTGAGAAATTCCGGATGAAAAAGCCCTTTGCCCATCCCGGGAATAACACCTAGAATCGTCTGCTCAGCAATCGCGCTTGCGTCCACGACAAACAACGAGGTACAAAACGAACGACAAAAGTTTGATTAACGTGGAATACTGGCATAAAGGCATCATCATTCACAGTCTGATTTTATCTATTGCTGGATTAAAACCTCTCTTTGTTGATGCCAATGCTGGTGCCAACCTTATCGAGGATATACAGACACCTGCACATCAAGCTACTACAATCTGTCAGATTTCTTTGATAGATTTTCGACTTTATTTCTAAAGTATTAGGTTCAAGGTTCATTGGGACAAATTTACAGTTTTGGGTAGCTTGACCTGCTGGCGTCTGTACAACGTTGTTTGATCATCTTGCAGCCAGCCATCTTCAATCCTTAGACAACTCCGTTTACAACTTTACTCCACATGCTATCACCATGCATACGCATATGTGAACAGCTAAATATTATTGGAACGAAGTCCCTTATCGCGCGTTGCAATTAAGACCAAAAGTTGTAACGATAGTTTTTGTATAGCAAAAAGTATAGTTACAACTTTTTTTCAAGCCGTGCGGCGTGCTCGTTGTTCTCTGACTGTCTCACTCTCTCTCTGTCATAGAAAGCAAGCCAGTTATTATCGTTTCGTCTTTATATTTCGCAAAAACATGGTGCATAGGGTCATATAATTATAGTTGTGAACTTACATGTTTTACCAAATAATGGCATACAAATATCAGAGCATTTTGATATGAAACATTTATACTACGTAAATCTTAACAATAATATGAGTAAATGTGTAATAAATAACAACACAGAACACATTGAAAAAAAAAAGATCTTAGTAACCATTTCTATCAATATTAAAGAAGTTGAAACAATACCTTCAGTGTCAGCCCTACCGCAGATCATCTCGTACATTCCGGTAAACAGCTACCGTGAGAAATATTGTTCTACACGTGTTATACTATAGTGTTCCTAGTATTATACATGCTTTATACTATACTGGACGTTTTCTTTGTCAACCTTGCACTCAAAATCTCTTTATCGTCTGTCTCTTATTTGGGATTAATTCTTCAATCCACATTAGTCCTTATCGCAGCAATGTCTGCCATTTAGTTTTTTTTATGTTTATATATTATGACTATGGTATGAAAAATAGATGTTGGCCGATTCTCAGACCTACCCGATATGTACACAAAATTTCGTTTAAATCGGTCTGGCCAGCCGTTTCGAAGGAGTATGGGAACGAAAACTGTGACACACAAAAACGAGAATTTTATATATTAGATATTTCTTAACCCCTTTTTTGCGAATGCGAAATCATCAAATAACTGCCTTCGCTGTGGGCGGAGCGGAGGCGAGTGCCAGACTTTAACTGACTAAAATCCACCCATGTTCCTTCTTTTGTCCTTTATGATTCGGGGCCACCGTAGTGCTTTCGAATAACCCGCAACCCCGGTTTTCTCAACCCTTACGGCCATTTGATGATGGTATGGTTGGCGCAGTGGCTGAGCGATTGGCTGCTGCGCTGCGTGTCGCAGGTTCGATTCCCGCACGGTACAAATATTTATATGGCCTACAGGTAGTTGTTTCGGGTCTGGCTGTTTGTAAATGTTTGTAAACGCACCCCCGATACAGGAGAAATTCCTACAGAGGGAAAACGTTAAAAAAAACTGCCGATCTTTTAAAACTCCCAATATTACATCAGTCTCACAATATATTCATCTTTTATCAATCCCGAAAGTGCCTTTACCGTATAAAATAAATGTAACAAAAAATATCATGGTAATCAAAGAGCCTGCCAAGTGCTAGCCAAGCCTAACTAGTGCAAGCCTCACAAAAGGGTTCCGTACCATTATACGGCAACGGCAAAAATAAACATAAGTATTTGTTTTATGAGAGCCCTCTCAAATATTTATTTTGTTTTGTTTTTAGTACTTGTTGTTATAGCAGCAATAGAAATACATCATCTGTGAAAATTTCAACTGTCTATCACTTTTCATGAGATATACCCTGGTGACAGACGGACAGACAAACGAAAAGCGGAGTCTTAGTAAAACTAAGACTGAGAATACCCGTGAGAATTATCAAATGGAATACCGCGAACAGTTTCCTCGCTTCATATAATTATACCAACATCTCCTTAAGACGAATGAACTCAACCGCTTGGTTCTAAGAACGTCATGTATTGTGATCTCGGCATTGTGTAGTATAGCTAGAAACTCATTGGACACGGGAATCGTGAAATACTGGGTTTTCCCACGACTAAGACTACTTGGCTACTCACCGAAATGACTAATTTGCTGATAGTGTCCCTTTCTGGATGTCGTTTTGGGTCAAATGACGTCAGAGGATTGATGTAAGTACCTAGTGGTTAGATGGTTGTGTACCGTTGGTTATTTACTGTCAGTATTGATGCTGTTTTGTTTTTTTTTTATGGTTCGGGAGCGACTGTGAAGTAGAAATATCGAAATACAAACTGCTTGAACCTTTTATTTTAAACTTTTTGGTCAAGCGTAAAGCTATCTTCGCGAAATAAGAAAAGTCAAATCAAAAGACTAGACGATTTTCGACCGACTTATTTGAAGTCTGTAACCTGTTTTCTCCGTCAATTGGATCTGGATCTGGAGCCTTTCGGCCCAGACCACTTTACTGACCGTAAAGTCCATCTGTCGTCCTTGTAGCGGGCCACGTGACCTGCCCACTTCCATTTAGCCTTCATTGCGAAAGTTAAGGCATCACATACTTTAGTCTTCTTACGAATGCATACGTTCTTTATCTTATGCTTCAATTTTATACCTAGGCAGCTTCTCTCCATTCTTCTCTGGGTAGTCTGAATTTTGTTCCTCGTTTTGAGATCAAAGGTCCAAGTTTGGCATCCATAGGTAAGGCACGGTAGTAGTCCTGTATCCATGACTATTTTCTTGATCGGTAGCGAAAGTTGCGATTTTAGTATTTCCTTATGGTGCCAGAACTTGTTCCAGGTAATCGCCACTCTCCGGTTTAGTTCTTCAGTGTTCCTTTCCTTACTAAAAGAAATTTGTTTTCCTAAATATGTGTAGCAGTTGACAAACTCGAGAGGAGTGTTATTTATTGAGATGAGCGTTGCACTGCGGTTAGACATAATTTTAGTTTTTTCTAGGTTCATTTCCAAACCAGCTTTTATACTAGCTTGGTTCAATTCGTTTACCATTTTGTTTAGTTGGTGAGGGGATTCCGAAAATAGAACTATGTCATCGGCAAATCTGAGATGACTTAAATTTTTTCCATTTATATTAATACCTTTATTGCACCATGCCAGCTCTCCCATTACGTGTTGCAAGACGGCTATAAATAATTTTGGTGAAATCAGGTCTCCTTGCCGGACACCTCTCTTTATGTTTATAATTTCACCTACTCTATCCAATTTGACTCTGCTTGTGCTGTTAGAGTAAATATTTTTTAAGATATTGACGTATTTTTCATTAATATTTAGTGCTTTCAGCGACTCCCAGATGCTCTCGTGTGAAATTGAGTCAAAAGCTTTTTTGTAGTCAATGAAAGCCAAATATAGGGGTTTATTAAATTCTAAATATTTCTCTATCACCTGGTCGACCACTTGGATATGATCCATCGTGCTAAAACCGCTTCTGAAACCTGCTTGTTCGATTGGTTGTTGGGCATCAATGACTGGAGCTATCCTTTCAAGTAGACAGGATGCAAAAAGTTTATAAAAACAAGACATTAAACTTATAGGACGGTAGTTGCCTATATCAGCTGGGTCGCCTTTTTTGTATAAAAGTATAATTTCTGATACCATCCATTCACGTGGCACAGCTTCTTCATCAAGTATTTTATTCCATAGGATAGTTATTGGTGTCAGTAGTAGAGTCTTCGCAACCTTGATGCATTCGTTTGTGATTCCGTCCGGTCCTGGGCTTTTTTCTGGTTTAAGTCTCGTTATCTGTTTCAATATTTCATGTTCTGTGAACTGATGTATTGTAGAGGTAGCCGTGTAGCTGTAGGAAACCCTGTTTTGTGTTTGTGTGTCTGGCTGGCTGTATAGATTAGCGTAGAAGTTGGTAGCAGCGTTTATGATTTCCGTACGTGAATTGCATTTTTTGTTGCCAGACTTGAGAAAAGGAACCCATGCTTTGGCTTGATTTAGCTCTTTATAAGCTTTTTTCGCAGATCTAGTATTATTGAGGTGTCTTTGTATAGTTGTTGCTCTGTAAGTATCGTAGCACCTTTTTATTTCTTTATTGGTATATTTGTACAAAGTTTTTAGTTTTTCTTTATCGGTTTTGGTTAAATTAGGCTTATTTTGTAGTTCGCTTCTTTCCTTCATGAGTTCTAGCGCTCTCGCGGATAGAATTTTGCTCTTCTGTGGTCCTTTAATATTTTTTAGACTTATCTTTGTGTTGTGAATGATTTTTTGGTAGTACTCCTCCACGTTATAGTTGTTTTGATTTTCTATAAGTTGTGGTATAAAGCCGTAGAGGTTTGTTAGGTACGTTTCCTGTTCTGCTGGAGTTTTTAGCTTAGTGGATATATTAGAGAAATTTCGCCTACTTTTCTTTGTTGTGTTCAGGTGTATTGTTGCTCTTAGTAGTCTGTGGTCCGATCCAAAGGAGAAAGATGGTAGTACTTCATATTTAGTGATCATGCGGTGTTTCGTGGTCATGATGTAATCAATTTCATTTCTTGTGTTTTTATCTGGTGAGATCCATGTCCAGCGGTTTTTTGGTTTTAGATTGAACATTGTATTTATAATTTTTAGGTTGTGCTCTTGCGCGTATTGAATCAGTCTCGTACCTCGAGCACTTCTGGTGCCATACCCGTACTCTCCTGTAGTGGCACGTTCGGACTTTTCTGGAGTTCCGATTTTAGCATTGAAATCGCCTATTGAAAAAACGTGCTCAGTAGATGTAGTATCATGAGCTTTTGCCAAGTCCTCGTAAAAAATATCTATTTCTTCCTGTGATGAGTTTTCAGTGGGGGCGTATGCTTGAATGATCGCGAAACACATATTTTCCATTCTGATTTCCAGTACGCACACTCTTTCGGAAATTCCAGTAAATTTTATGATTTTATCTTTATGTTTCTTCTTGACTAGAAAACCTACTCCATATAGTCCTTTTGTTTGGCCAATGTAGTAGAAAATGTATTCGTCGTCTTCGATTGTCTTTTCTCCTAGGCGGCGAACTTCGCTCAATCCTATTATATCATGTTTAATATTTTCTAGTGCAGCTTTGAGCTCAATATATTTATGATCAGAAGATAATGATCTTACGTTGAGGGTACAAATGTAGATTATATTTTTTGTTTTAATAAGTATTCTTGGGGGGTTTTGGTCGAACTCTCCCGCGGTGACCGGCCGTACTGGGAGATTAGGGGTTGGAAGAGGGTCCAGTTTTGATTGCTATGCTGTGTTAGGGTCTGATGGCATCGATTCCCGTTGAGTTGGTTCTGTCTGAGCTAGGATAAGTTTGGGCTTAGTTTGTATGTGATACCTTCGTAAGTTGGTAAGTTAAAAGGTTAAAACAAAAAAATAGTGACTTAAAAAAAAGAGGACAATAACCTTACTTGCCACCGCTTTCCGGAATTAAAATTATTTTGCACTTTTTTGTTTTGTTTTTCAATTTTATCTGACAAGCCTGATTACTTATTTATTTTGTTGACAGTCCATCAAAATTGCAACACTGCTCTTTAAAAGTACACTCGGCCGATGATCGATTAAACTTGTGACTACTCTAAAAACAATATATGTTTGTTTATCACTGACTTTCCCGCAGTCTCCAGTTACCGTGACCCTTTGGAATCGATTGACATTCAGCTTTAACATATAATTATGACTTTGCATAAATCCACATTGTGATGGCTATATCTATATTGGCTCCTGTACTTATGTTTAAGTCATTTACAAGTCAATTCTGCGTTGTTTGTGAAAAAGTACAGTTTATGGTTGCATGTTAGCCATCTTTGAGCACTCTTTGGTATTTTATTACCGGACTAGCTTTTATAACACAAAAAGAGAAAAAATATTTTAAAACACACAAACAAATAATTTCAAAAAAAGAAAACATTTAAATTGAATAGCTTAGCATCTTGCTAACATCTCATCAGTACGCGAACAAAAGATTTCGAAATTCGAACGTTTATTGGCTCTTTACATTGTATTGAAAGACGTAATAAAGATGGCGTTGCATATTCATCGGGACCTAGACCGGCCGGGTCAACTCGCGTCCGCCCGAATGTCCCCGAAAAGTGACGAAGAAGGCCGATTGTTACGTATGTAGAGTAAAAACTGACGCAATGATATTGAAGATATTTGACTGCTTCCGTGAAAATTCAAGGAAGGAATGGATAACAGAACAATGACGAGTTCGAAGCTCGACTAGCCACTATATTCTAATAAATTGGCCTTGGCGGCCAATATCAGCGTAGATTGGCCATCTGCGTGGGAGATATTATAGTGCACAAGTATATGCGTAGGCACAGGTGGATTCTGTTCCCTTACTTTCATAGTCAAAATAGTATTTAGCTGCTTCAGGTCAGACTGGAAGTTGACCTTAACGTATTAGGGAAAAGAAAAATGATAATCGTAATATTTTCTCCATAACTTAGGAAAAATCACTAAAATAAAATATTTATTATCAGACGAAATCCATAGTACAAAGTAGAAACAAATACTAAAACGAAATTAAAATAAACTAAAAACTAAATTTAAAAAAAACACGATAAGTAAGTATCTATATGTTTAACTCAAAAAAACAACTACGCTAAGTTTAACTCTACAACCACAATTAAACTAATTACACAACACTACATATTAGCGACATTAACCGATAAGGGAAAGCGCATTACTTAATTGTCAGAGGGCTAAGCAGCGAGAGGAATGTTAATCGTCGTCGTTGCCTGCGCAACTGATCATTATCGATTGCTAATTGATCGCCACCTGGCGGATGAATCAGGTGGAAAGTTGGCAAGAGGACCGCTGGGAGGGGCAGAGGTTGGTCTGTTGTCGCTTGGTTGTGTTGGCCATCCCTGTCGACGTGACGTAAGATTAAAAAAGAAACACCAGGAGAATTGGCAGCAGAGTAAAAGTGAAAAGAAAAATAAACTGTTTATTTAATTCGCACAGGACAAGAATTAATTAAATTAGTCCTGTACGAGGCCAAAAGGCCCCTATCTCGTCATGAAAAAGCAAAGCACCAGGCAAAACGGTTGCCCCGCGAGATATTGTGGGATTTCCCCTCAAATTAGCTTAGAAACACTTACTATCCCGCCAAAGCCGAATTTACTTAAGTTTTTTTCAAAACGTTCCGACCCAGTTTTTATTGATTAAAATATAACAAATGTGGCTTTACTGATTTTTAGGTTATCATTAAAATCATCAATAATCCCTTTAATGTTCATATTACCCAATTGAATGACTTTTACATCAACATTCGTACATTATCGTATAAGAAAACTAGAAATTCCCAGGCTACCCTGAAACTTTCATTAGAATTTAGTTTTTCAAGAATTCATCATCATGCCTGAAGGCCCTTTTTTTTCTTTTTTCGGATGGGAAATCATCCAATGACTTCCCCCGCTCTGGGCGGAGCGGGGGGGCATGTCAGACTTGTACTGACTAAAACCCACCCATGTTCCTTCTATTGCCCTTTACGTTCCGAGGCCGCGGTATCTCTTACGAACAACCCGCAACCCCGGCAGCCTGAAGGCCCTCAGGTGCTCTTCCACGCATGCGCCTGTAATATAACAACGTCGTCGGACTCGGTTTTGCAATACGTGATTGTATCGTCCCAGGTACAATACGACTGTAATCATAACCATATTGTTAACTAGCTTTTGCCCGCGACTTCGCTCAACACAGTTACCCTTTCCTGATTTTTCTGCTACCTGCAATTTTTTTCCTTGATAGCAAAGCTAAGTTTTCCCCTTTCTTCCCTCTTTCTCCCACATTTCCCTAAAAGCCTATGTCCGTCTCCAGGGTCCCAACTATCTCTGTACCAAAATTCATCAAAATCGGTTTAGCCATTAAGGCCTGAAGACGTAACAAACAAACTCACTTTCGCTTTTATAATATTAAGTAAGGAAAGTAAGGATAATCGGTACACTTCACCCAATCATGTTATGTTTGCATCTGAACTTACATTACAAAAAAACCTATTGCCTTGTTTGACACAAATGTTATTCATGTTGAGTTTTACTCAACACGTTTCCAAATTCATGTATTTTGATTTAAAAAAAAGTGTCCTTGGAGTTTCTTGTCTATACTTCTCCATAGAGATCTAACTCTTTGGAATGGGCAAAAACAGTACTTTCACAAGTTTAAATCACAGTAAAAAAAATATACTGTGTTTATATGCCTTGTGACTGCTTTATCCTTTTGTTTTTGACATGCAAAAGTGCCTGTAAAGGTCTTATTGAAACAAATGCATTGAGTATAAGTTTTGAGTTTAACAGGTAAAACACTAAGTTGCTAGATTCATAATAATAAACACAAATTTCGAACAAAGCTACGTAATATCTGTGGTGTTTGTGGTTTCGTTGCTTTGATTTTTATTAAACGCATTGAGGAAGACAATATAATATATTTAAGACATGTTATATTTAAACAGGGTGTGTGTAGGGTAACTATCAAAGTATGTCGTATTGACGACACGGTTGGCGCAGTGGCTGAGCGATCGACTGCGCTGCGTGTATGGATTGATTCGTGGCATCGATTCCCGCACGGAACAAATTTATATGACCTGCATAGTTGTTTCGGGTCTGCCAGTTTGTGTATGTGAGTTTAAATGTTTGTAACAGCACCCACGATACAGGAGATATTCCTACCTAGTGTAACTCAGAAATTCCTAAGAGCAACGTTTTATTTAAAAAAAAAACCTATTATAAATGCGAATGTTTGTGAGTTGATAATTGTTACTCTTTCACGCCAAAACGGCTGAACAGATGTTAATGAAATTTGTCACAAGTAGATTATAGTCTGGAATAACACATAGGGTCATAGGATACTTTTTTCGATCATCACGCGGGCGCAGCTGCGGGCGCCAGCTAGTCGTAAATAATTAAACTCTTCTTGACAACGTGTCCGCACAACGTATTCGTTGTTTTCACTGGAAAATCACTAATGAATTATAATATAAAACAGCACGTGCTCTGCCTATACCTGACGTGGCATGTTCGACGTGGGTGGTAAGAGTAATTACTGACGTTAATTAACCAGGGGTCTCTCATTAGTGGCTTAGTAATCGATGTTATAGTACAAGCTGTAATCAAATGTTTTTGCGTACAATGTTTTCTTTTTTTTGTTTTCCGTACCTCAATAATTAGGAAAAAAACGGAACACTTATAGGATCACTTTTTTGCCCATCTGTCTTTCTGTCAGTCAAGACTTTTGGAAGGTATCGATTTGGAATTTAAACCATATAGTTAATTTTGATATCCCTTGGAGCAGTGAAAATCATATCTCTAAGTCTACGCAATCAAAAGACATGCCTATTTATGTCGAGAATTTCTACGGAACCCTCGGCGTGCGAGTACGACTCGCGCTTGCCCGGTTTTCTTTTAGTTTTTGATTTAGGAACACATAATCTCACTTATTTGGCGCAGCCGCAAAACAATTTTGATGTGTGCACTTGTGATATAGGCAAATCAAGGAAACATATTTTATTTTGTAATTAAGCTTCTTTAGCTCCTTAGATCACGGTCATTACAGTGCTGTCGTTATTCAAAATTGTATTTTACTTTAAATAACTTCTTATCGATCGATTTTACCGGCATTAAAAGTATCCTTTGGGCTAATCTAGATAATAAACTATCTGTGTGTTTAAGTGTTAAGGGAAGAGTGAGACAGCTCCAACACAAGTACTATTGTAACTTACTGGGGCTGCCTCAATTTATGAAACAATGCTTAAGTTAAAATAAATATTTTTGTATTGTTTTTGTGTGGTATTTCATCCAATCCTTGCGTGAAAGAGTAATAAATATCCATCCATACATCCTTCGTAGCTTTCGCATTTATAATAATAAAATATATAGTCCTCCTGACTGTTTTCAATTATGGCAGCCAATCTCAGGAGAGATAAGCCATTAGATATTATTATGCATAAGTGTCCCTGACCATGTTCCCTCACTCTCATAGTCTGATGTGACGGTAATCCGACACCACTGGAGACAAATCAGGTGCATGACAACAGACTTAACGTACTTTCCGAGACACGGGGGTATTTCACCGCCAACTTCCAAATTTCGGGCAGTAACAGCAAAATTCGTAATGGCAAAACCCAATAACACTTTTTTCCCGACCTGTGAATCAAACCCAGGACTCGCTCAGCAGTCGCTCTTGCGACCACGATCTCAATGGAGCATTTAAAATAATAATGCGATGTATAAGCATTTACTCGCGGCCCTTTTTCTTGGATTATTTTGACGTTCCAAAAGTGAACTTGAATTTACTTGGAATAAATTGAAAAAAAAAGATCCCTCAAAATCCGTCGAAAAACTTGGTAACTTATCATCACTTCACACACAACTCATGTTATCGATCAGACTCGGGTATCAATCGTTCGTAAAATTCCTCTAGAGAAAAGTTTGACAGTGCATTAGCGATGCGCGAGCGCAGAGCGGTACGCGCAGACATCCGGTCGCTTTCGCGCGCATACGTACGACACATTTCGGAGGTTCCGTCCATGCCCACCGATACTAGTGTATGGTGAGTTGGTTTTCTATGGTTGGTTGGGTTTTTTATGGGACTGTTAGGCAAGACCATAGAAATATTAAAAACAATGATATCTATGGATAAAACTAAGATATTTTTTGTATTCGGCTTATAAATATCTTCAAATATCTCCAATACGTTTTCGCTGCTTTTTTATTTTCATTGGTATTAACGGTGTCTCGATGATCTATACTTATAGAATTATAAAGCTGAAGAGTTTGTTTGTTTGTTTGAACGGGCTAATCTCAGGGACTACTGGTTGGAATTAGAAAATTCTTTTAGTGTTGGATAGTCCATTTCTTGAGGAAGGCTATAGGCTATATAACATCACGCTACGACCAACAGGTGCTGAGCAGCGCGGGTGAAACCGTGGGGAAAAGCTAGTGAAAGATAACTATAACCTAGTACAATCTTAAAATAACTATTATCAGTGTCAAAATCCCTCCAGAAAAAAGATTGATAGAGCAGTTTTTGGCACACAATCTTCACAACACCTAAATTAAACCATCTGATAGAAAGACGGTGTGAACTAACTGCCAACTCTGCTACTTAATTCTTCTATTACAATTGCAAATGAATAACAACCAAGAGAACGTCTTAAAGATGAGTAAATAAACAACACGAAGAAACATCTGACAGGTTGGCAAGATGCCCAAAGCGTTATAGAAACTACCATCTGATTAAGGAACGTTTCTATAGCCAACTTGATGAAATATGTGTTTTCCATAGAAAACTTGCACGGATTGAAATTGAAAGTATTAATGTAAGGGGTTGTTCATAAATTACGTGAAGTGTTTTTTTTTAATTTTCTATCCCTCCCTCCCCCCTTGGTGAGATGTCGTGAAATTTTATTCAGCCACCTCCCTCATCCCCCAATCTAACGTTAGATTATTCAAAAAGTGAGTTTCTTACGTAAATGCATTGGATTATTATTGTAAACAGAAAAAAAATAAGATAACGATTACGCTTAAGATTACATCTTAAGCATGTACACAATATGGATTAAATGGACCAAAATAGTACAATTACTTTTGTTTCATTCTGAAAAAAAATTGCGTGATATTTGCCGAGACCCTCCCTCCTCCAACGTAAGAGTAGATGAGATTTGACTAGACCCCCTCCCCCCCTTAAACATCTCACGTATTTTATGAACGCCCCCTAACAAAATCTAAGTAAATAACTGTACAATAATGCAGGTAAAACTAAAACAATCCAGAGAGCCACAAGATGATAATAAAAATGAATTGTGGTATAACAGTAATTCTATCCATCATTAGTCATTTGCCATATGTGCTCAGTAGGTTTCCCTAAGCTATCGCGAAACCATTCATACGTCAAACAGATAGTGGGTTTGGCTTTATGTACCTACTTAGGCTTTACCTTAGATTCAAAGTTTTATGCATATAAGAATAAGTAGAATGATTCCATCAGTAGTGTTGACATTAGCTATGTTTCATAATCCTGTATTGTTTTTTACATTCAACTAAATGTGTTCATGTTCGGCCAAGCCTCAGTATTATACTTTTTTTTTGTAAATCGGTTGTTTTTACCTTTACGGATATATATTGCAAACCTATCTTGAATTTCTATTTAAACAGTACCTTTTTTGGCCAAAGAATTAGCATTGCCATCCAACGCGGTAATGTTGCCAGCCTTCTGGGCACTTTTCCTGTTGACAGCAATGCGGACGAATGTTTTTACGCCCTGTAATTATTTTACCATTTTTATACTTGTACATATTAATTATTTCCACAAATAGTTTATGTCTATTTTAAAAAAAAAAACAGTTATGTATGTAAAACAGTTTAAAAAAAGTCAAATACTTTTTTTTGTGTTTAGGTAGGTCTGCTATAACCCACTCTTAAAGAGATTGGTGCAGCATATCTTCAACTTCCACACTTCTCTGTTATTTGTCATCTTAGGATTCCACTGCCTCGATATGAAACCATCATATATCATCTTTCACTAGAACAATTCATTTTTTCTTGGCGATGTAGATGCGACACTCCTCAAATTGTGGGCACTATTGAATTCCAATCTACTGAATATTGCCAAAACATGCATAGAAGCATATTCTACCATTGTATTCGTCACACGTACTGTCAAATCTAGTGTCTATCTACAAAGGAAGTGTCTCCGTGATCATAATAATGTGCTGGGTTAATAAACTTTACCGCTAAAAATATACTTAAAAAGGAACGAAAACGGCTAAGAAACGATGTCGGGATCAATATAACAATAACGTACAAAATAAATGATTCCAAAAGGCTGGTATCCCCGACACAATTTTTTTTTGCTTCGGATCATACCTTGTAACTTTCTTTTGACGAAGATATTGAGAGTCAAAGTTTCGACCTTTTCACAAGTTTTTTTTCTTTATGTAAGCCTTTATGTTAAAACTAAACTTTCAATAACCTCATGACCCCTGCACTATTCGATACAGCTAATCAGAAAAATGTTATCAGTACGTTACATTGAGTCCTGTTATTAAACGTGATTATCCACACCAAAAAGGAAATATCGTTTCTCAGCTTGTTTTTCTTAGATTAAGTTTTACAGAATTCTTGGTTGATGGCTTCGTGGAGGGTCTATTTACACCTTGGGTAACAGCTATAATACAGTAATTAAGAAATGCTGCACGACCCCAAATCAATTTAACAGTATGATAACCATAGATACACCGCATTTTACTTTGCGCAATATCTTTATTACTATTGCTCTCAAAACCATGAAGAAGATGAGAACTAAAAACATATTCTTATAGCTTGCCGTTTTGATGCCCTTTTCGACTGCCACCCAATTCCAGAGAGGAGTTCTGATAGATATAGGCTGGTCGTGTAGAAGTGGTCACTATTACCTACATTGTGAGCCCGAGACTGTTTTAATAATTCATTGACCCAAAACTTCTTCAGTTCTACCGTCAAGAATCCATTATATGAACAAGGCCACTGCCGAAGGAACATGAATAGGTTCTAGCCAGTTAAACTCTGACACCACGAAGGCAGGATAGGAGATAGAGCAAAGTTTGCGACACACCTCCACAGCGACACTCCGCTGTTGATAAATTATGAGGAAAAACATGTCTACCTAAATACATAAACAAAGTATTTGACATTGGTGTGACAGTTGAAACTGAATGAAATGCACGCAATGCAGGATGTTTGAGTGTTTAGTTTCCGAAACCGTTCGGGTTTCAGAGTTTTGTCGCAAATAGAAATACACACATGTCGAGAATTTGACTGTGAATGAAGACTATCATAATTATTTCATTGGCAATCATTTCAACCAATTTAAACGATTTTTACAATCCACTGCTGGACACACATCTCCTAAATTGCGCCAAGGTACTAGCTTCTTCGCCGTTTAGGTATTCGGAATACATTCTCCCATCTTCGTAAGATCAGGTTATCTGAAAATTTAATTCTCAAGATGATCTAAAGTTACCTTTGTTGTTGTTTTTAAATTTATTTTTTATTTTGACAAAACATGTCTATGGATAGCTCGGTAAGGAGCTCGTGGCTAAATAATAACAGTTGCTCGGGTCGATCTTCAGGTTAAGCCGTTAGGTGGTGATGGTGACCATCCATAACATACCGTGTGTCCTCCGAGTCTCGGAAAACACGTTGGTCAGCTTCAGTTTTACACTACTCAAAGTTATTGCACTTAATAAATTCTACTTACATTGGTAATTTGGTATTGGTACATTGAATGGGATGGGGGCAGGGACTCTACAAACAGGGACAACCCCCCTCCCCCCGAAAACTTTACTTTAAACATTAAATAATAAAATTAAATAACATTAAATAATTTTAAGCTTTTTTAACATTAAAACATGGATTTAAAAAAAAAAAGGTTGGAACTTTGACTTTCAATATCTCCTTCACTTGAAGGTTCTCAGGTATGGTCTAGCTAGAATTAAAAATGATTGAAATGATGTGGAAAACACTTATCTACGGTTTCGATTTTCTTTTTTACATTTTAAAAAAGCTTACAGACTAATAACTCTATTATAACAATAATAAATAACTAAATTGCTAATAACAGGTAATAATGAGGCTAATTACGGGTACTTTTACACAGCATACCGTCTGTCCGTCTATTGACGTCAGGCCGTGTCTATGGCGCGTTAGTGTTCCACGCGCGCCTCAAAGAGATGTCAGCAAAGCAGAGGGGCCTGCCACGGCCACCGCCTGCCGGGGGAAGGGTTGTTCGAAAAAGATTCCGCGGCCCCGGAACATAAAGAGAGGGCAATAGAAGGAACATGGGTGGGTTTTAGTCAGTACAAGTTTTACGCTGTCCCCCGCTACGACCAGAGCGGGGGAAGTTATTTGATGATTTCCCATAAGCAAAAAAAAGGGTGCTTTTACACTTTTTATGAGATGCCTCTTTTAACCAAGGAACACAAAAAAAGGAAGAGGTTCTTAATTCGACATTTTTTGTCGAAATATCTGAACCTGAGAGTCCAAGAAGTATATACGTTGAAGTTGCTATTGACACTAAAAAACTGGCCAAGAGTCAGACTCGCTCACTGAGGTTTTCGTACAAACGTGGAACACAAACAGCCATATCTTTGACTGCTTCAGACTTCTAGGGTTAATTTTTCACAGCACAAAGGGGGCATAGAGTTGAGTACATGGGTTTAATTTCAACTCGATACCTCCACGCGTTCCCGAGATAAAGGGTCTTGACAGACATACAGACGGACAACAAAGTGATACAATTAGCGTTTCGTTTTTTTTCCTTTTGATGTACGACACCGTAGTAGAGAGATCAGGTTAAAATGGTTTTGTGTAGGTTCAAAATAAAATAAAAAACAAAATATTTTTATTTCACATAGGCCTACTTGGGCACTTATAATGGGATATGGGTTGATGTGCCGTCGTCTGTACGTAACCCTAAAAACCACAGGTTAAACTAAGGTCAATGTCACATTACATTATCCTAAGTTCACGTCAACAAAAATAACATAGAGCCCTTTTCAAGTACAGTCCAAAGCTAATAACGAACCCTTTTGAAGTACTTTATCAAAGCTTTAGTAATAAATGATAATCATAGTGTCTACATGAATATGACTTAATTATTAATGTAGCTTCTTAATTACTCTTTTAGTACCAATTGCGACAGACACAATCAAATAATTACCTAGTGATTAAGATTTTTTAATATGTTGATATTTTTTCCCATAATATCTCTTTTTATCTTTTATTTCAGACTGATTTATTTTATTACAAATCAAATCAAATCATTTATTTCAATTAGACCATTACAGGCACTTTTGAATGTCAAGAAACAAAATGAATCTACAGTCCCGGTCACAAGGCATAATAACTTGTGAAAGTACTGCAGTTGCCCATTCCAAAGCGTTGATCTCTATGGAGAAGAATGGGCAAGAAATTCCATGGACACTCTTTTAAATTCTAATATTTTTACAAAATAGTATTTACATCATTCGTGTTGAGATTATACAAATATGTGAGAACGATGTAGAAAGACGTGCACAGTAAGAGCGTCCAGAGTAAATAAAAAACAAAATTCAATTTAAATCTAAATAAATTAAAAATGACCGTGGTAGTTTAAAAAATGACCATTCCCAACTGACAGCGCCCGTTCACGAACAAGACGTATGGATCAGCCCCATTCAGCTCAACCATTTTGAAGGGAGCTAAATGACCCGACACACCCGGTTTATTGGTTACTAGCTGGCAACCGCGGCTGTGCCCGCGTCATATCGAAAAAAAAATTGTATCCTATAGGTATGTTATTCCTGTCCATAATCTACCTCTATGCCAAATTTCATCAAAGTACGTTCAGCCGTTTTTTGACGTGAAAGAGTAACAAACATCCATCCATCTTTTTTTCGATCATCACGCAGGCGAAGCCGCAGGCGCCAGCTAGTATTAATTTATAAGTCCAGGTTTCCTCACGATATTTTCCTCCACCGATGTCTGTGATGTCCATATAGGACATATTTATAGGAAATTCTTAATACAAGGTGTATTTAGAATTGTGCCTGAAATTAGAAATAGAGAAAAATCCACGGCTAAGCGTTAATTTAATTTAATTAAAACGATTTTATTACTATCTCTTCGAGGGATACGGGAATACTTATAATAATTAATAAGCTAGACGGTAAATTATGACAAATCAAAAGTACAAGTATTATGAATTAATACCAAAAAAAGGCCTTATGATGTGTCATAAACTCACAACCTATTTAAAAAAAAACCCCGACACAAAAAAACGTTTAAAAAGATGAAAACAATATCCAATCCGTTCCTTTACGTTTTGTGCCTATGAATTTAATCCTAGCGTCGTCGCTGCGTCGTTGCGTCGGGGGACCGTGTCAAGAAGTGCTTTTGGCAGGTTGGGTATCTTGTATGATTCTGGTGGTGCAGGCAGGACATGGCAGGAATTCAATCTAATATATAAAATTCTCGTGACACAGTGTTAGTTACCATACTCCTTTGAAATGGGTTGACCGATTTTTATGAAATTTTATATGCATATTCAGTGGGTCTGAAAATCGGCCCACATCTATATTTCATACACTCTTCTGAAAAGCAGCCGAGCAGCGGGTGGGCACAGCTAGTATCTATCTATCTATCTAATTATAAAAGCGAAAGTGAGTTTGTTTGTTTGTTACCTCTTCACGCTTTAATGGCTGAACCAATTTTGATGAATTTTGGTACATAGATAGTTGGGAACCAGGAGACGGACATAGGCTAATTTTTATTTAAAAAAAGTGGGAGGGAGAAAGAGGGAAGAAAAGGGAAAACTTAACGTTGCTATTACAAATCAATAAGGCGCAAAAGGAACTGTGTTACCCCAAATTTGACGCAGGCGAAGCCGCGGGCGAAAGCTAGTATTAAAATATATTTTTCATCAAATAGAAAAGGGGTGATGATCTTCTAATGACTTAGCTGATCTTTCTTAAAACCTGGCTTAACTTAGCTACCTTTTAAACAACAAAAACTTTGTCAATATTTGTCCATCTTTGAGAAGCTACGATGCCACAGACACGACACACATGAAAAGGTACTCAATAGATTCACACTTCAAACTTATTACATCTTTCGTATTAGTCGGTAAAAACAACATCTTGGCATAAAAATCATCCCACATTAAAAGAAAAAAACAAATTCAAACACCAGCGATATTGCCACAACAAATAAAGCAGCGGAACTTACCACAATAAAAATATTAGGTCCGTAACTAATATAAAAAGGTTTGCCAACGTGTTAATTAAAGAATTTAGGCGTGAATTATAATGATTTGCGACTAAAGAGGTCATGACGTAATGATATGACACTGGGTTTCGTAAGAGCGCGAGATGAGCCTCAAATGTAATGCTATGATAAGACCTTGTTACTACTTAACGGGGTATGAACACGACGAAGATGTAGAGAGGTTGGAAGTGGTTAACTCAGTCTTGGATCGCAAGAAAATTGGTTGGAAGTAGAACCGTTGTGCGTTTACAATGAGAAAGTGACTAGCCTCGCGCCATGTTGATGACGTAATAGCTGTTACATCGAGAGGATGGTTGCTCGATTAGTTTTTCATTGCCAAAAATAATATATATTAGGATTTGGCAATTAAGGCTACGCACCAATATATAAGGAAAATTAGCCAGCATTCAAGTTGCAGAACTTGACTGATATATTAAAATGTCGCTCGAACTCAGTCACTCTCTCATTTTAAACGCATTGTACACATAGGTTAAAGAAAAAAAAAGTTTTTTTTTTACTTTGTAAAATACAGGGTGTAAAGCAAACCTTAACGAAGACGCTAAAAAAAATTGCGAGGATTGTTGGACTGTTTGTGTATGTAAGTTTACCTATATGTTTTTAAACGCACCCACGTTATAAGATAAATTCCTAGAACAGGGAAACGTTTTGCCGCATCTAGAAACTTTAAGTCCTAATGAATAAATATGCAAACGCATACCAACCGCAATGTATTATTATAATTATTTAGTTAAACGTTTCATAAGCCTCCGTTCTTATCTAAATATAAGACGGTATTATCTATCTTATATAGTTTGTTCGCAACGTTTGAACAACTAGATGATTTGCTAACGTAATGAGTACCTTCTTCAAAGGTTCGTTAAACAAAATGGTCGGTTATTATCTCATTTTTGAGATAATTTTGATAGAGATAGACAAGTATCTAAGTATTGCAGGGTTTAATTAAGGTGAAGTAGATAATTATGTTAGTTGTTTCTGAAAAGCAATTAAGATCAAAGAGCTGTTATTGATGGCAATAGGCTCGTCCTTTATAACATCATCATCATCTTCTTCCTGACCTTGTCCCATTCTATTTGGGGTCGGCGCAACACGTTTTCTTATTTCATTCTCCTTCATATCGTTCCTTACACAGTCCATTATTTTTTGAAAAAGATACCGCTACTCTGGAACATAAAGGATAAAAGATGAAACATGGGTGGGTTTAAGTCAGAAAAAATCTGACACTCCCCGGGCCCGAGAAGTTATATGATGATTTCTCATCTGAAAGAAAAGCATGGATGTTCATTTTGTTTGTTAATTTATTTTCGCTTTCAAACAGTTTAAGTACTTAGTTCAGGTGTATGCAGTAACATTATTGTTTCCTTAATTCTTACTCTTTCTGAAGAATGGTATTAAGAAAAGAAAAGTTGCATTTTTTAAGTTTTTGCTAACATCTTTATTTTATTTACCTCAAAACTTTTCAATCATATTTATCAAAGAGAACTAGTCAAACAAAATCCTTATTCTGTAAAATCTTGTGTCTCCCACGTTACCTATCGTATCGTACTCGATCGTCCGGAAGCTCCCACGAGAATCGCACTATTATCGTCATCGGTAAGTACCTAAAATGTGGTCTGGGATAAAATTGTGCGGTAATTTTATCTCGCTCCGATAAAGTGTTGTTTTTAAACATGTGCAGGTTTTGTAATAGTTTAATTAGTTCAAAAAGACCAAAATGTTAGAACCAACAGCTTGAAATTAGGCAATATTTTTGAAAGATTTGCTGCATATTTCACCAACCATTTTACAAAGTAGGTATACGTGCCTACGTAATAGGTCCCTGAAAAAAAATAACGAATCTTTTTTCATGTGAAAATTTCTCATCGGCATTTCATTTATCGACCAACTTTTTCCGCTGAAGTGCGCATAAAATACTTCGATTTTTTTCCTTATCCTAGAGACAAAACTTTTGAAACAAATAGTAGTAGCGTTGTAAATATTATTATCTGTGCTTATTCTCTTGCGTCTACCAACACCACTATGTCATTGTCTAGACAACACGTCATAAAGATCCACATTATTTACACCACCACGAATACTATAAACTTATTTCGATTCTGTGGTAGCTACATACCTTTATGACACATATGTAGTCTGTCTGTCTGGCATAGGTCATTTACTCGTAAATAAAATGTCAATTTGTCGAACAATGCGTCTCCGTGCGGACAAACTATATATTCTAGATTGCAAATAAATGGGAGGAAAGTAAAAATAACGAGATCGAATTAAATAATGTCTATTTTGGTGTAAAGTGTCAGTCAGATGAAAATTATATTTCTTGGATTTTCTATAGTCCATAGAGGTCATCCAGATCTCTATGTCCGTGTGGTCTCCTTGGTTATTTTCTAATATAACTATGATACCGTGAAACGTCGCCTTCGGGGCGAAGTTTCAACAAAATGTATAAAATAATCCATTTCAATTTCCTTTAATTCACGCCATTTTCCACTCACAACGTTTGAACAATTTTCTTGGCACACATATGCACTATTATTTATAAAGCGGTATACAAGAGGTGAATGTATTACAATTCAATAACAATCAAAACATGGTAGCTCAACAGATGTTCTCTGGCCGCCATATTTGCACAAGTGTCGTAATTATGACGAATAAAACTGCGTCATGTTATCTCTTATTTATCTCGTATATAAACTGTATGAATATTATAAGATTTCACGGCTTCTGCACGCTCCAATGTCATTTTCAAGCGCCTCTGCTACACGAAATACTGGCTTAGATGCATAACTTAGCCAGTATTTCGTGTACCTATCTTATTCTGTCTCAGATCTCAGGCAAGAATCTTAAGCGCTCGATTTCGGTAACGATCGATCGAGATTCGAATCGAAAATCTTGTTCCAGAATACGGTTGTTGGCATATTTATTTTTTATAGCTTCGATTTTTGAAATTTATTATTGCCGTTTGATTATTTTACATAATACAGTGTCAGATTACAGTTGTATAAAGACTAGATGGGTTACGCACTCGAAACCGTGCTCGCAACTATGGTTTTATGGTGGTGTATTTTTTTTTTCATTTTAGTAACTGTCTAGGCTTACTTTGTTTATGCCAATAATATTAAACACGAATATAAATAACATATTTTTTTTTATGAAATCGAAAAAATATAGCATCATCTGCCTAGCCTTTTCCCAACTATGTTGGGGTCGGCTTCCAGTCTAACCGGATGCAGCTGAATATCAGTATTTTACATGGAGCGACTGCCTATCTGACCTCCACAACCCAGCTAATACTGGGTAATACTATACCCCTTGGTAAGACTGGTTGTCAGACTTTCGGGACACTGACTACCTGTAACGACTGTCAAAGATCTACAAATGACAGCCGGGACCAACGGCTTAACGTGCTTTCCGAGGCACGGAGGAAACTCGGTATGTAACGGGTGGTCACCCATCCACAGACCAACCTAGGCAAGCGCGGCTTAACCTAAAGATCGACCCGAGCGGCTGCTATTATTTAGCCACGAGCGAAATCGAAAAAATATAGCAATTATTCAAAATCATCCCAACTACATTCCTACGTTTTCAAACGGCTTAGAAATTAGGATTATGCATCAAAATTATTGTCAGTCTAATTTTTGAAGATAACAGAGACGGAATAGTGTTTTTAAATGATAATAACGGTCATAGTTTAACACTAAATACACTTAGGACCGTATTGAATATATTTCATTGATTGAAATAAATTTTAACAATGCTTTTTTTACGGATAGCATACCAGAATTAATATTAATATAATTAATGTGTGTTTATCATATTCAGTTCATGAATACTATTTAAATACTAGCTGTGCCCAGCGGTTTCACCCGCTGCTCACTATGTATGAAAAATAGATGTTGGCTGATTCTCAGACCTACCCGATATGTACACAAAATTTCGTTTAAATCGGTCCAGCCGTTTCGGAGGAGTATGGGAACGAAAACTGTGACACGAGAATTTTATATATTAGATTCACGAAATACTAAGCCCATAAATATATGCGCCTCTAAAAAGAAAAATTATTAGGGCCGAAATATATTCAGCAATATTTTATAAATCTTGTAAAAAAAGGAAAAAGTCCACGAGTGTGAAATACATGCATTTTGAACCTAAATGCAGTTAGAATAAGATTCAATTATCGAGGATAGTTTATTGAAAATTATTACATTTTCCGACGATTATTACAAAATAGCCAATGTCGTAAGTAAACCATATCTATCGTAGGTGAAAAAGTAAAAAAAGAGAAAGAAAGAAGATTGGATTGACCGAAAATAAGATTATCTATGCTTGCAATGGACGAAATTGTTCAATATGCACCTAAATAACTTGACTTTTAAGAACCGTAACTCTAAAGTCTGCTTAACATTTGATGGAATGAACCCCTAAGTTTTTAGACTTCAGTTCAAATTAAGCATTACCTGCTACCCTACCATGACGTGTTAAAGCAGAACTTATTCCGCTGAGGGAAAGGGACAGAGCTTGAGCTATACAGGGTGTCTAGCACCATCTCTTTCACTTAGTGGAATAAGTTCTGCTTTAAGATGTCATAGTAGGCCTACTGATTGCTTTTCCAAGAATAAAAAAAAATAACATTAAAGTTTATTACGTTTCCAACAGAACCAATCACAAGTAGGTTCGTACCTTTATAGTGTGGTAGTGAGAGATTCGGATCACGTGCGATGCACTGGGGTCAACGCCCGCTCTGACAATATTGACACCCAAGAAGAGATACCGGCTCAAACAAATAATGTGGCCAAATACGATAGATGTGATCGGAAGAGGTCTGTATCCTTACTATTTTGTTTATGGTTCGAGAGTTTTTTTTTTTTTAAATAGACGTTGAAGTTAATCTGTCTTTAGAGCTCGGCCAGAAAAAAAGTTGACGTGTCAAAATGGGCGGGAAATATGATGTGAAATTACATCAACATACTTAAGGACTTAGTCAGCAGTGAAAGATAAATAAGGTTGTTAATAAAGTCGTTTGTTTTATTAGGTGTTAAAAAAACGGGATGGCAACACAAAAAAAAAACTTAAGTTTTCGTTATGTAAATGATATAAGTAGGTAAATACTAGTACTTAATATCAATCAACGATCATCTCACGCGAGTCGTAAAACTCAATTACCAACACGAGAAAAAAGGTTGTTGCACTAGGCAGGCAATGGTAGGTAGGTACCTATCTACTTGGTATTTATAAAGCCTATATAGGTATTGTATAATAGAAAGGATTTTCCCATTCGTAGAGGTAGAGGTCGTGATCAATTTTGTCTTAGTTATTGAAAGCACTTTGACAAAACTTCTGAAGAATGACTTGGGTAGGTACTTCTAAGCTTGAACATTGTACATGATTATGGTTTATAAAGGTAAGGAAACCACCATTGAAAATTAACACGATAAGCGTTCAAAACGACTGACTACTTTTGAACAGTAATGTTAATACAGATTCATAATTAAATTCGTCCTTAGAATTACATTGAAATGGAATTTCCTTAACCTAAAATAAAAGTAAAAGCTAAACGGAAAACCCATCAATTAGATAGAAACCACAAACAATTGCCTACCTGGGCACTGCGCAAAATAACTTCGTAGAATCATATCAAACGCTGTTCAATCTATAGCATTATAAATAACATTGGCATAACAGCTGGTTGCATGACATTATTTTTTTTTTCTACGCTACGCAGCAAGTGGTAACAGACACTGGCCGGTAAATGTCCCGCGCTACTAAACTCCGTTAAGAAAAAAACAAAGATTCATTTTCGCGCCAACAGTCTTCCGCCATTATTGGTCGCGTGATGAAAATGATGTATTTACGCGACTTTCATTCACTTTCGATACAGAAACTGTGATGTTCATCATGTTTAGTGCACTTCCTAGTTCGTTTCGTTCCATTTTGTAATTAGTTGGATTTGAAAATATGTTGATTGTGTTTCCTGCTCATTAGAAATAATTATGATGTTGTCCAATAAATGGGTGGGAATAATAAAAGTAATACTACTATTAGGTAAGTAGGTATATCATTAAAAAAATAATAGTTTTCAAGAACTGCTGACCGATTTGGTACGATCAGGTCAAATATTACTACCATAGATAGATAATACGTACTCAAAATATTAATCCGATTACGAAAGATCAATGTTGATATTCCTAAACCGCCAAAGTGATTAGCTAAAATATGGTTTTGATTAACATCTATTGTGTTAGGGGATTCGCAGCCACCCTAGTCTATATTTTGTAAACTAAATGCCCGAACATCCCGTCCATCTATTTTTTCCGTTGACGAAGCGATGTTTGTAAACTTCCATGTCGGTTTGTGAATGAAATTCGCGCGGTTTCCGCGATTTGGCGGGAGAACGTGTCGGTGGGCAAACATCTCTATCTAAACATCATTTACATCTTATTATAAACCCTATTGTTAATGAGACTGAGTCTAATTTGACTTGTAGAAGTGTGCTCGATCATATATCGCGTGAGGACATTGACTGCATCTTTGAAACTGTCCAACCGCACATGACAACAATTATATCACTGACTCACGTACTTAATTATTACTTTATGTTTTCAGAAAACAATCTCAACGTTTCATTTTGTAATAAAATGTCATTCATACGTAAAAGAAGGTAAACCACA
Organism: Ochropleura leucogaster; assembly: GCA_958449745.1. NCBI lineage: Eukaryota > Metazoa > Arthropoda > Insecta > Lepidoptera > Noctuidae > Ochropleura > Ochropleura leucogaster. The sequence goes on along the minus strand of OY288221.1, from coordinate 8,181,080 downwards.
TTATTCAAATAGAAAAATATGTTATTTATGAAACAATAAAATTACCAGGAATCACCCATTTATTAACAAAGTTATATTATTTGGTCACTAAGCATGTAATATTATTCCATACCTACATAAGCTGTAATCTATAAACCATACGATTGAACGAGGAAATTTACCAATGTTTCCCAGTAATGTACCTACCCATTAAACCATGAATTAACGACAGCATAATATTGATATATTATGTATAATCGTATGAGTCAAATAAGTAAAATTAGCCAACATTCTGTTTTTATTACGATTCCACCTTGATTCCACTATTACATAATATCTACAATAAAAACAACAACATCATTATCGTCATTCTCTTGCTCATATCCCATATTATTTCGGCCAGCAACTCCTTAGCCATAATTATCATCCAATAAAACAATATACTGACGTTACATTTCTCTTTGCAGACCATTGCCAAACGTAGCACTATGATATCCTTATTCGGTGAATGTTTAACTTATTTACTACTTAAGTGATTCCTGTAATTTCCAGAACTTTAATCAAATTCAAAAAAAGGTATACTTATGTCATTTTTTTTTTTTTTTTATTATTGATAGGCTCGCGTTTGACCACTATCTCACCTGATGGTAAGTGATGATGTGGTGATGTGAGATGAAGCACGCTTACCTAGAAATAACCTATTCACTCTTGACTTGAAGACCCCCAGGGTATAGCTGTCAGAAATTTTCTCTCCAAATATTTCGTTGCAGACACCAAAGTGATTAAACTAGTGTATCTGGCTCTCTGCCAATCCCTCATCCAATATTGTATAATTACTTGGGGTGGTTCAGGAAGGTCCCACATGTTGAAAGTAGAACGCGCCCAAAGGGCTCTGTTGAAAGTTGGTTGGCAGTTACCTTATCGCTTTCCTACCACAGACCTTTACAAAACTTGTAAGGTTCTGACTGTTCGTAAATTATATATATTTAATCTTTTAATGACAACTCACGGGCACACTCCCTATGATCCTTCTTTGATCTCCCAACGACGTAAGCATACGGTCTGTCCGTCTTTTCGTACAAATTGTGTTTTGGCCCAACGCTTCTTCCGATTCCTTAGCAGCCATGTGTATAATAGCACTAACAAAATCTTAAACATATACCCCTTGTGCAAATCCAAATGTAAAGCAAAAATAATGAATTGGCTTCTTGATTTGGATTATTCTGAGACGGAAAATATTCTAGCTGTTTTGAAATAAATTTGATAGTATATTAGTAGACCATATTTCAATACACACACCTATATTCACTCTTACAAACATACTCTTTCACACATACACATACACAACACACACACACACACCATTCACTACACACTCGCAGATTATTTTGTTGCTTAATTTAAAAAAAAATCCTATTCTAGTTTTTAAATATTCCTCTCTGTACGTGAAGGCCTTGATGTGTTCAAATTAGTACTCAATACTATTGTTTAAGAGGGTGAGAGCCTGGAGATCTGTCATACAGGTCCCGAACCCATTATAGACTCCAGCTCTCACAAAGGTTATAAATCTGATTTGACATAATATGACTTGAACCAAAGAATGTACCTTTTTGAGAGAAATAAAAACCTATTCTATTCTATTCTATTCTAAATAATATTAACTTAGGAATAAGACTTTACTAGGGTGCCACATTAGGACCGTGTATATTTATTGCGATTTCAATCAAACGTGTGTCCCAATTAGGTAACTATGTTTTATGAGTAAATGGATAAAAGGCCCAATCGTTAAAAGAAAAAGTTAAAATTTAGGTATCTTGAAGGACATAAGTTACAGAACAAAAGATCCTACAATCAAAGAAATACCGAGGCTGACCCAGTAATGGCTAAATAGATCCAGGTTGTACAAACAATAGATAAAATATGGTTCCAAAATGATCACTTGCACTAAATTAATGAGTCACTGATAAAATCACCAACAATGCAGAGGTAAGTATTGATAAGAATTAGGTGTTTATAATCAGTTATTGTATTCACTTCATATCCGTTTTAAGGTGATATCAATGCTGCAAGATATCAGGCATCCATATAATTCTGGACTGATTATTTCTCCCGATTCAGTCTGACTGTTAATCTGATCGAAACGAGCTCCTTTGGATAGGCATGTGTGTTGGAAATGGCCCACTCGCTCTCAAAGAGATTAGGAACATTACAGACGGGTTTCGTAATGTTGTACTCATTTCTATTGATCTTTTAAAACTTATAGAGAACTGGCAATCCACCCTGACTTTTCACGGGTGCAATTTAGATACAAATATTATACATATAGAAAAAAAATCCGTTGAATACTTTAAAAAATCTAAGCGAACAGACAGCGGAAGAGAGTTCATTTTGCACTATGTGAAGTAGATGGAGCGGTCATTTCAATTTTCGTCATTCACAATGATTTTGTTTTGTATAGGTGGTTACCTATCAAATTATTCATTTGTCCTACTATCTTATCATACCACGTATACGGCATTGAACTTTGATACATTTTAAGTATTACTTCTACATAACACACCTACAAATTTCAATGTGTCAAGGACCTAAAAATCTTGGGTTTTCTCGCGTTTGTCATTGGAAACTGCGGTTCCATTCGTGACAATTTCAGGTAGATAGACCTACCCGTGTTGTGTTTGTGAATGATACCTATTTGGTCATGTGGATTTTATGAATTGATTTACTAATTAAATCATTTACTATTTTCCTTATCAATGAGTAATGATTGACGTATTGCCCTGCAACATGGTCCGATCTATTATCCTGTAGAAGAATATCATGCATGAATAACTATCAACATTTGGGAAGCTTGCGTCATGAATTCAGATGAATAATGTGAAATAGTTTTATGGTTTCTTTATCACCTAATATTGTGGTTAGTCCGCGTCATTTATTGACTGTTTTCACATTATACTATTCACGTTTGTATACCTAACTAAACAAGGGATAATGTTCATTATGAAACAACGAGTTCCTTATTTTTTCTGTTGAAAGTATAAATAAATACGCCATGTATTTCTAGATCTAAAAACGACCCTACAACCTCGTAAGGAGCAATCGCGCTGGCAAAAACTAGACCAACAAGGTAGGTATCCATTCTAATGCCATGCCCTCTATGATGATCTTTATTCCATTAGCCATATCATCTTTCATGCAATCCATCATTAGTTTTACGTTCTGGAAAGCAATCATTACAAAGTTAACTAAATGTACGTGTGTTTATATGTTGTTCTTCGAATAGCATTACGTCACAAGGTGTTGAAACATCCTTATCACTATCAGTTAACGGAACATCGTTTAGGACAAGATTTTTGAAGTATACACTATATCTGGTAAAACTGCTAATGGACACTGAAGATAAGATTCCTCCATCCGTGTGTTGTTTGTTCAATAACGTTACTATCAGATAATAATTATAGATTCTTATACTTTAAACTGTATGTTGGAATAGTGCTCTCAATACTTTACATGAGATAACATCACGCTTGTAATCCGTGGAGGATTAGGTAGGGATGGACCTGACAGTACACCAAGTTAGTTATGTTTAAGTCTCATATCTATACTAATATTATAGTCCTATAAAAAGCGAGCCTATTGTCATATTTGCCATCAACCGGCCGCAAATCCAGCCTCCGTTGCTGTCCAGTAACACTTTTCCCCGAGCTGGGAATCGCAGGACCTCATACCTAACAGTTGCGATTGCAAATACCTAGTGTTGTTCTAATCGATACTTTTAATAATGAGGTCAAACTATCGAATTGGTTATTGATTTGTGAATGACAACGCTAAATTGCACACGGCTAAGCATGACTGGTATGGCAATCAATAGAGCATACTGATAATAGTATTCATAGTAGCTTTCAAACTGAAATGGTATTGAATAACATAACAAAGAACCTAATTGAAATGCTTTCTTATTGTAGAAATCATTTTAATTATGGATAAATTCTAAATGTGTTTGATGATGAAGATAATTACTCGATAGGCGATATCCATTGCAATTTAAAACAATGTGTGTAATAAATAAGGTACTATTTAGCCATCTCATGATTAACTAATTTAGCGTAGCCTTGTGTTGATTTTCCAGAATATAGTAACAAAAACGACACTAGAAGGTTCGAATCAAGTGATATTTTATTAGAAAACACAAATAAAGTGGAGATCGAATTTGTTTTGCAATGACAAAGCTACGAAAAAGCTTGACAATAATACGAAACGCTCAGGGCGTGATTGTCACGCCTTGCGTACACCCTGATTCATAGACAACCCTGAGAATAAACTTATCATAGATGCAACCTTCAGTACTATTAAGTCTACATTAGCTAACCCATCTCCTTGAAAATCACTTCCACGTCTGTTTCTATTAGAAACCGATAAATAATAGATTAGGTTATACAGAAAGCCTTGAAATGTGTTTAAAAACAACATATTTTATTGTTTAAGATCCATCTTATCTGCGAACGATAGCGATTGATGTCATGGCGGAGCGATGAGGCGGTGACAGATTGGTTCTTTAGAATCTTTTGTTTCTGATTCGTTAATCGGATTTGTGGGCAAAGATTTTGAATGTAAATTCGACTATTTGCATAAAAAATTGTATATCAGTAAGTGTATTATAGGAATTGTCGTCAGTTTACACGTAAAATAAATTCTAATATATTTTCTTCAGGGAACCTTTTCTTGTAAAATAGGTTGCAGAAAATATTCAGATGAATGATTGCAAATTGAATGTGATTATATAGAATAGATACTGAATAATTTCAACATAGACTCATGACAATGAAAGCATATCTAAGCGTTTTAACGTTCAGACTTTTCGGCACGTAAACAGAAATTTACATACACTACATAGGTACCACTATCATTATTTTTAATCTAGATCGTCCCTATAAAAAAAAAAACAAATTAAAAAAAAACGGCCACCAAAGAGACGTTGGCCACGTGTTGACAGATAGAGGGAGCCATGTTTGCACACGCTCGGCTGACCGATACTAGAGGTCGGCTCCAGATGGGGACCGAGTATGGGTGATAGATAAATGACCAATTTTTGTATTGAAAGTATTGGATTTTAGAGTTGTATTTTAGGAGCTTGTGTGCTTGTGTTTTATATTATATACCTACCTATAAGGTAGGTATATAATATAAAACACAAGCAGAAATAATATTCACAAAATACCCAACTCTGGGTTAAGCTCGTCGTTGTGCATAAGTTTTGATATTGCAATTCTGCCCTCGTAACAGCAAATGCAGTACTTGCAAAATGGCGGTTTCGAGAAAAACGCGGTTAAGTGTTTTTTTTGAATCTCTACTAAAACTGATCAAAAAACTCAATTTTTTTGTTACAGAACAAGTACAAAAAATACAAGTTATTATTTAGTTTGATTTTGACAGTATTTTATCTAATGTAAGTCTTTATAAACGTGAATACTGCATTTATACCTTGTGTCGCCATTAACAAATAAATAAAAGTAGTGCAGTAAAATGCAGTACTCGTGTTTGTTACTGCATTTGTTTCTACGAAATACATTAACTGCATTTAGTATTAGCAAAGTTAATAATTGAAGACGACTGAAATAATAGACTAAAATGCAGTGTAAATAAGTCTTGTCCCATAATTTAAAAAAATTAAATAGGAAGAAAAAGGAAATACCTGGGTATTATGAAAATCTTTTATTTTATAATAAATTTAAACAGTCTTAATGTTACGACATAGAGTAATAAAAATATATTGGACGTTGTTTAACTAAAATAATAGAACATGTATCTTTTCGTACCACTTGCTCAAAAAAGTGACATTCCACAAAAAGCGAACATAAGAATAGTCATTTTTAATCTGTCAAAAACAGGGAAAGAAAATTGTACTAATTTCATTCATCCCCTAGGGAGAGAATGTGATTTAAAATTGGAATACTTAATACTGAACTACATCTGTGTTTACACCATTGAGTTTGTAGGTATATAAAGCATTAAGCATCTTTTTTAAAAAGGAACACGCAATTAATATGCAGTTATGATTATTAAATAAAATTACCAAAACCGACGGGGTCATATGAGCTTGATGCCTTTGCTTTTCCGACAATAGTAGATTATTAACCAAGGGGATAAAGCAGTGTCTTCTGTCGTGGGTGACGATATAAATCGCGAGTGTAACGAAGGACTCGAGGTTTACTCCCGAGCGTAGCGAGGGAGTTAAAAACTTAAATCACGAGCAAAGCGAGGGATTTAAGACGAGTCCTGAGTGTAGCGAGAGATTTAAGTTTACCCAAGACTAAGACAGCTTTATCACCGAGGAAAATACTCTACTTTTCGTACCATTTACGAAAAAATTAACACAGTAATAATATGAGATAAGCATTTATCAGAGATAATGACATTAAAAATAAAAGTTAAGATTCGAACATTGGTCCAATTATTTATAGCTACATTTTTGTTTGGTAGATTTATTGTTGATGAGTATGATTACGGTAGCATTTGCACTGATGGAATCCGACAATACACTGTCACTGTCGCTTTGATTTAACAATGTATTTTATAAAACATTAACTTATTTATAAAAATAAACTTATAGTTTATGTATTTGAAGAAAACAAAATCGCGGCAAATTCCTAGACTAATATGTTTTGTCGGAAAAGCAAAGGCATCAAGCTCATACAACCTCGTCGGTTTTGGTAATTTTATTTAATAATCATAACTGCATATTAATTGCGTGTTCCTTTTTAAAAAAGATGCTTAATGCTTTATATACCTACAAACTCAATGGTGTAAACACAGATGTAGTTCAGTATTAAGTATTCCAATTTTAAATCACATTCTCTCCCTAGGGGATGAATGAAATTCAGTACAATTTTCTTTCCCTGTTTTTGACAGATTAAAAATGACTATTGTTATGTTCGCTTTTTGTGGCATAGAATGTCAATTTTTTGAGCAAGTGGTACGAAAAACATATTATATGTCTAGAAATTTGCCGCGATTGTGTTTTCTTCAAATACATAAACGTTAAGTTTATTTTTATAAATAAGTTAATGTTTTAAAAATACGTTGTTAAATCAAAGCGACAGTGAGTATTGTCGGATTCCATCAGTGCAAATGCTGCCGCAATCATACTCATCAACAATAAATGTACCAAACAAAAGTGTAGCTCTCTTTATAAATAATTGGACCAATGTTCGAATCTTAACTTTTACTTTTAATGTCTAATAAATGCTTAAAATCTTTAATAAATGCTTATCTCATAATATTACTGTGTTAATTTTTTCGCAAATGGTACGAAAAGTAGAGTATTTTCCTCGGTGATAAAGCTGTCTTAGTTTTGGGTAAACTTAAATCTCTCGCTACACTCAGGACTCGTCTTAAATCCCTCGCTTCGCTCGTGATTTAAGTTTTTGACACCCTAGCTACGCTCGGGAGTACACCTCGAGTCCTTCGTTACACCCGCGATTTAAATCGTCACCCACGACAGAAGACACTGCTTTATCCCCTTGGTTAATAATCTACTATTATTGGGGTCAGCCGCTGACAATTCAACATCTTCTTGATACAACTTTCGGGCTTTTTTGTATCTTACTTGGTGGTTTATATAGGAAATACAAACATCACAGGGTACTGGTTCTTTGCAAGTAGGTTGATGTAACTTATACCCTTCGCATTCTTCACATTCTTCGTTTCCCAATTGCGTAAACGAAATGTTCATGTCAATCCGTAAGATATTTTTATTGCAGGATGTTTTTCTTTAAAATCATTAAACATGAAAGTTGCGCTTAAGTCGCTTGGAAGGTATCTTCTGTTGGGTGCGTGTTTTCTCCTGTATCGTAGGCGTATGCACGCGCGGCTGCTACACGTCCCACCACTGCGAGTGACGAGCACAGACTGCGGCACTAATGTAAAACGCAGTATGCGCTATAAGAATGCAGCAATTTGACATAATTTTGTTTTATAATACTAGGTTGAATCGCAGTATAAACCAATACTGCATTTCACCTTAGAAAGCAATGAATAACCAAATATACGAATGTACTAAAATGAAATGCAGCCAAAATGCGAGTACTGCGTTTCTTACTAGTATTTAGACGAATACTGCATTCTAACTTGGTACTAAATACGTGATTACTGCATTTTAGTCTAGTTTATGATCATTGCTGCATTTATACTAACAATATTAGATAATTTCACAGGAAATACTGCATTTTTCCTTGTTGTTTCACCATGTTCCTGTACGAAAAAAAAAAAAAAAAAAATTCTACGTGTAGCTGAAAGCATCCAGATTGATTTTTTGAAAAAAACGAGAAACCAAAAAAATGACGATTACTGCATTTGCTACTACGAGGGCAGAATTTTAATTGCATATTTTTTTTAAAAATATTCGAGTGCAATAAAGAATAAAATTAACACCAGAATCAAATTCACAATGAGGATTAAAATTGTAAAAGCTGGAGATCGTTATGCTTGCTTTTGGAGGCTTTTTAATTACTTTTAAAAATATAATATTGATTGACCGACGGTTGGTACGTAAAAGACTGGTTTCAGCATTCAGCTGAATCCGGTAAGTTCACAAAACTACCCTCAAACGGAAGCATTTTTAGGGTTCCGTAGCCAAAAGGCTAAAATGGAACCCTTATTGATTTGCCCAGTTCATCTGTCTGTCCGTCCGTATTTTACAGCCATTACTTCGAGAATATGAGGTTATTTTATAAATGTAGGGGTAGCTTTCCATACAAGTGAAGATTGAAAAAATCTAGGTACCTATGTATTCTATATAAATGTGTGGGTGTTTATCGATTCCTCTTCAAAAATCTTATAGACGTTTTTAGAAATTTTCAACAAAAATTGGTTTCAATTTTCGTCAAACTGCAGTAGTAACTTGGTTTTTCATTAAAACACTATGAAAAACCAATATAATTTTGCTGTTAAGTGGAAATTTATTTATAAATGAACCTTAAAAATATTGTTATTATGTTGTTTGGTGCTAGGGAACTCTTTGTGCGACTTACACTTGGCTTCTTTTTTAACATTCATTCCCTATTTCCGGGGCTAATTTTAATGATAGGAAATCTTATCGGGTTAGTTACATAAATCCTAAACTTGTTAATCAAAATAAAAAAAGCATTAAGGTAGGATTGTGAACAATCAGAGTACACGAAGTTTTTATTTAAACAACGGTAATGTAAGATGAAACACCTGTCTTACGTCAAATACAGCAACTAGAGTAAATATGCAGGAAAATAATCATGTGTAGGTGACAAACTGCTTCGTATTATGAATAAAGGATCGGATTAAATTATATTTTAAGTGTTAAACAAATAGGTGTGTCTAAAAAAGATAGTATTTTAAACTAACTTATTTCTCTAATGAACAAACAGCTGACACAAAATAAAAAAAAAACAACAGAATTTAAAAGAAGAATAAATAAAAAATACTCTAATGACGTGATTCAGATCCTGCGTTTAAATTAAGAATAATCATAACTCTATAGTTTATTCAGAATGCTTCTTTTGTTTTGAATAAAACTCCTATACTTATTTTAATTATTTTGCAGTACCTAGTTTGCTCGACAAAGATGAAACGGTACCTATCGTAGTTTCCAGCTTTAGCACACAGACACGATATTCTATTATATATCTTCATAATTTATTCAAGGTCATCAGTAATAATCGTGTAATAATAATTAATTTAAATGATGCAAATTCACATAACGAAGTAGGCAAAAGTTGCAAAACTGATGCACTACGCTTTTGCAATCCCCAGCGCCATCTTTCTTTCAACCGACATTACAGTTTCGGCGCGAAAGTATCAACGACTTTTTAGCATTTTGAATTTGTTTTTCAAATATTTAAAAGAAACGTTGAAGTGAAAGTGATCCGAGATACATGAATAAATAATAAAATATAGGGCAAGTGCTAATTAAATAGTCGAATGACGGTATTTACCTACTCATTGATAGGGAATGAGAATTATTGACAAGACATTATGTTTTTAACGACGATAATGTGGTCTGCTATTATGTTCTGATAGACTTTGTTTTATGGACATTGATACTTGAGTTCTACTTCTACGTCACTTATTATAGAAACAAAGCTAAATTAATGAGCACATTCATTCATTCATGAAGACATTTTTAAAAGCATTTGAAGACAATTCTGCGAAGAGCATTCTCTTTCATCAGGGGTTATTAGATTTGAGGACGCAATTGATTGAATACCTGTCTACAGAAGGTAATTGGATTCGCAGACAACTTGTCCCCAGCCTGCTGGAATCAATTAGGGTACTATTTAGTTAATGATTTCCGAAAGATTATTAAAAAAAAATAAGTTAAGTGTATTCCACTAAATGAGTTGAACGCTAGCTTAGAGTGGCTTAATTACGTTTCATTCTGTGGTATTCGCAAGTAGGTAGATACGGCTAACTGGCTAGATGATCGATCACCAACTTACGTCATCTGGCCTACACGCCTTGGACAGTTATCGCTCTTACGCCTCTCATAACAAGACGCATTATTACACTTTTCTAGAAACAGAAAGGGTCGTTTTATAAAATCGTTGCAGTTGTTTTCGTTAAAGAGTAAAGATAAAAAGGAACACGTTTATACGATTAATTTAGATAAATTCGGGTATTTATTCGGTTATCTGAAATCTTTTTAATGATAGCGCAATAGGTGTTCGCGTTTCTTTCTTTTGAATATCGATCAGCAGGTTTATTGTCTGTCTACTTCAATAATAAATTTTAGCCGATAATCTAGGTGCTTAATAAAGATTAAATACAAATTATTATCTTTCTATCTGCTGATTTCAATATTTTTTTTGTTCCCAAAAGATAGAACTGAGTTGAATTAAAAGCGAAGAAAATATAGGTTTGCTAATTGTATCTCCAAGTTTTTTTTTAAATTAAGTCATAAATACTCTAAGTATTATTGGGTCCTGCCGGGGTTGCGGGTTGTTCGATAGAGATACCGCGGCCCCGGAACGTAAAGGGCAATGGAAGGAACAGGGGTGGGTTTTAATCAGTACAAGTCTGACACTCCCCCCGCTTCGCCCAGAGCGGGGGAAGTTATTTGATGATTTCCCACCTTAAAAAAAAGGTATTATTGGATAGATAGCCTACCTGCTTACCCCGCCTATGCAGTGTCCTTATTTTGCCTTCGCCCCCAAACACTTATAATTAAATTCAATGATAGGTTATTTATATTTGTAAATCAATTCAAACAGCCGATAAATTCATTGTCTGTGACGCACACTGCAAGTTTTAATTTTAGCAAGATCTGCCCTGTTTGAATTTAATTTATTTTTTTAATCCTAATGTAGGTATCATCAGCCATCTTTGTTCTAATCGCAGAGATAAAGTTAAATAAAGATCCGATAATGACGGAACCACTCGGTGTGGCATCTCCACAATATTATCATTGCGCGCTCTCGGCGTTGATCCACCTGAACCCGCGCGGACAATCTCGCCCGGCCGACGAAACGAATGACGCTAGCTGTCTCGCTCGTTCGCAGCCCGCGCGAGATGCGCTCTCTCCTTCTCTCGGGCGCGCTCTCGACCAATCGGCGCCCATCTTTTGCTCCCCCGAGAGCAGAGCGACAGTGCGTACTCTCATCACGATCACAAGGAGACGACATCTCGGTGCGCGAGGTTGTCGTTCCCGCGCGAGATACAATATACGTTCGACGCGCGAATTACTTGAATGTAGTGCCTTACAAATTTTAAAGTGTTTGTAAATAGAAAATAATCCAAGACTGTAAATCTGTGCTCAAAAAATAATTAAGGTGTTTTGTGAGAGACTGGACGCTGTTTCGTGTGTTGTTGGACTATTATTTTGTATTATTTCGGGCTTCGGCTGATATCGCAAAAATTATCCACCATTGGGTAAGTTATTTCGATTAGATTACGATGCAAATTATCGTTTGTGACGGCGGGCGTCGCCCTGTGTTTTAGGTACCTCTAGTAATTAATATCGAGTGGGCTCAGTGCGATACGCGACAGTCGAATGTTTTGTCGTCTCTTGACCCTTGAGCCCTTGAAGGTGACTTGTGTGTTCGAAAAACAATTATTGCAGAATCTTGCTCTTGGTTTTTTTTATCGGTTATTTACTTTGTGCGTGAAAAAAGGACGTTCGTAATTCGAATGTGTTTGAATTTTTGTTTGCAAATTTGCTATTGCGTGAATTGAAGTGACTGGTTTTTTTTAAGTGTTAAATATTCTGTTTGCAATATAAAAAACTGATTGTTCGATTGATTTTGATTTTTATCGGAAAATCTAAAAAAACCTATCGAATGTAAAAAAAAATATAATTTAGCAAACAAATAGACACTACAAATTCGGCGTTTTTCTGCAGAAAATCGTGGTCTGATTACGCTTAAAATATGTTAGAAGGTACCTACCTACAGTTAGTATTTTAATACTATTATGTACTAAAATACCTACAAAGTTAAAATACCTACTGTTTGGTAAAAGAATAATAAGAAAATCGCAAAATTAAACGTTTTTATAACGTGATGAATGTTTAACACTTTCGCCGTCGGGTGTTCTCAAGTGAAGCTTTAATTGCGCGCAAACTGCAATTAGAGTTATTTTGCCTAAACTAACTTTACGGTTTAAGCTTATTTTCCAATGTTTAGTGTATTTTTTCATATCTAAGTACCTGTTTACCCATTTGTTTTTAAACCTATTCGCCTTTTCTTTCTTCTTCTATTTTATTTCCCTTTCTTTTTAAATACTAATAAGAATAGGATGCTTAATCTTTTACTTATTTGGTTCTCTTATTAAATTAACCAATCGAACCTTAAAATAAATCTCGTAGAATAAACAGTCAGAAAATTAAACCGCCAACATAACAAATAAAATAAAACCGTCCTTAAAAAAGCGATATTCTGCAATTTTATTGATTTAAAAACACCCGAGTAAAACGCGTCGGAACTATGCCCATCACATTTTTTTCCAGGACAAAAAAGAGACTGCCTAATATAACAGGTTAATGTTAATATATTAACATTAACATTAACCAGGCAACTGAATTCCAGCAATCACGCTATTTACTAATGGTTGACCGCAACATGTCATAAATAAAGATAAATCATTATCATTCAATTAATCTTAGCAGATTATTGCTACGTTTATGACTGTGCATTCTGTCGTATTTCAGAGAAATATCCAAATTCATTGGGAATCCCAACTGATTACATGATGCTAATATCAATATAATCACTACAGTCTGTGATCTAAGTATCAAGTTCGATTATAATTGTAGGCATTGAAAAATGTAAGGGTAGTAATTGTGATATCATGTCTTTGGAGTGTAAAAACACTCTACAGCAATAAACATCTACAGAAACTATTAGATTCATCATCATCTGCCAAGTCTTTTCTTTAGAAACAACAACACTGTGGTGATAAAATGTTAAGAACTAGATGAACTAAGTAGGTATCCTAAAATACTTATCGTCAAAGAATCAATTAGAACAATCGGTATTTAACAAGGTATACCTACAGTAAAAACGTAAATAAAAATAAAAGCTTCAAAAAGACTGAAAAGCTTAGTCTAAGTTTCTCAAAAAACACCTTAACGTCATCAACTTATCATCAAAAACAGAAACATTACAAAACAGATCTTTTATCTTCTTGTGAAACAATGATTCAAGTGAACCGTCATGTCAGACACAATGCTCAGATAAGTAATTGCTAGATAAAGTTTCAATCTCATCTCTCATTGAGACATAAGTTGTCCAATGTCCATTATCTCGATTATGTCTTCTATCTGAAGTGCAAGATTGCCGTGATGTGGTCTTTAGACAATTATGTAAGAACGGCGCACATTATCGATCAAATGTTGCGTGGTATTTGGAAATTGTCTTAAGGCGTAAAAATCGACATTATATTTGTCTTCTGGTAAGAAAGAAGCTTATAGAAATTTACAAAACTATCTTGGTTTAGCAGCTCTAATAATTATGGTGTCCCATAATTTCGAATGAGACTTTATTAGATCACTATAAATCTTCTTTTGCGATGTCCTAATAAGATTCCAATTGAAATAAAAGTGAGTCTAATTCAGTGTAAGAGGTTCTTTTACAAAATAAGAATTCTGCAAGTATCATCAACACGGTACACTAGATCAAAGGAGGACGCAATTCATTTTAAAAACCCAACGTCTAAACGCAAGACTGCAACTTGTCTCCATTAATCGCAATAGTGCGCAAACCTTTACATTATCTATCAAACAAGACAAGTGTTTATCATCATCTGCAGTAATAACCACATTGCGTCAACCAGCCTCTCAAGATGGAGACGATACAACTTTGTCACGGACAAAAAGATATCGTTCAGACAGATGTTACTAGCTTATCTAGTAATTGCCGTTTATTTCTATATCATTTGATTGAGATAGGTGTTTTTTTATCTATCTCAATCCGATATTAGAGAGCAAAGATTTATTTTCTGGTATCTTCAAGAATTTACGACTCGGGGATCTTTAGCATCGAATCAGTATTTAAAAACTTAATTCTGCTGATTTTAGAACCTAGCGTTAGGATCCAGGAGTCCTCAGCATCAAACAAAATTTAAAAAGCTTATTCAGAAACTTTTTCCCTAATTTCATAGCAAAAGATATTTACAGCATTTCCATACATATCTTAGATCAGCTATACAGTATTTAAAGACAATGTCTCAATGTTAAATGAGCAACGTTGACTTCGCAATAATACGGTGGTTAGATGCGCCAAGTTATTTCACACCAAATCTACTCTGTTCATCTCCTAATACATGTTATTATTGCATATTATTCACTTAGGTATTTACTTTAACTAGAAACTATTTACAGAAAAAAAGACCTACTTAGACAGTGCAAAAATCTCATTTTTGTAAACTCAACATTTTGGGAGGAAATAGTTCTTCATCTGATATCGCACACCGATAATCAGGAAGCTATCATGGCATCGTCATTTTGTCCGAAACTGTTTTAAATTCTAAGTTGATGCCAATAAAAAACTTATAAGATACCTTCGTGTTGCTGACCAGACAATATATTTTATTGGCTTTTGTCGTTGGTACCAGCACAGTGGTCACATAAGCGAAATTTTTTGAAGCTTAGTAGCCAAACTGCGCGTTTTGCGAAATACAAGACTCCCTGATAACATCCCAAACCAACATAACATCAATTGCGTAAGGTACTATACGTGATACAAATCACCTTACCAACGTACTCAATCTACTTAACAAAAATACATGTAATAATTAGTTAACAATAGGTAGAGATTAGAAGCAGTCATCCGATCACGTCTACACACTGATAATGAAGAAATCCTTGTGACTCGTGATAACAGAATCAATAGGTGCTTTATTTTATTACATTCTTAATGGAAACATGGAAAATGTGAACATGATTTTCATTTATGTAACAATAATGGGAATCGTAAAAATAAAATAAACCGTTGTGATTTAAAATCGTTAGTATTTTAGACTTCTGAATTTTTAGAATGACCCAAATGAAATTCGTTCGTTTTTATTTGAACTATAATGTTGTCAACATTTTCACAGAATTTGAAAATTAAAATTATGTTGGTAACATTGTTTTTCTCATTTAAATTATGTCGTTTAAAGTTCGTTACTGAAAATTAACGTTAATTACTACTGAAATTAAACTGTCTCGTAACATTTTACTTTAAAGTTCTATTGGAAATTAGGCCAACAAACAACTAATTGGAGTCCGAAACTTATTTAAAAAAGTTGTAAGTACTTATTCTGGGTTGTTTAGGTGAGCGCAAAACTCCTGTTTAGTAGTAGCAAAATATAACGCCACCATACTTTCAAAATATAAGTTTAATTACTTTAAAAATTGTTCAATTAAATCTCTCATGACAGAACAAAATCAGTTCTTATAGATAACCACCATTTCCGAGTTCAAAGCGAGCCGCGTACCAAGATAAGCAATATTAATATTGTATTACGATTCCGAGTAAACTGTAATCCTGATCATCAAAGGCGCCGAATGAGCGTCATTTTCAGTGCATTTAGCGTTTTCTTGAAAGGTGAGAAGATGTGAAGTTTCCAGGCAAGGGAAATACCGAGATATGGCTGAGAAATAATGAATTAACAAGCTAATTAGGGATTTGAAATATTAACATATAAGTAGAATATGTAGGGTCTAAAAAGACATAAAAAATAATGGAAAAGTCAAAAATGCTACCAAAAAGCATGTGTCAATCCTATTGAAGATCAAATCTAATTTGGAACACAGTGGAGGATGAAAGTGTTGTTCCAAAATTCCAAAGCTCTGCAGGTAAAGATTTTGGTTGCGGTAATGGCTAAATATACAAAACGAGTAAGAAAGTACCTATGTGGACAAAGATGATGAAAATGAAAATCTTGTAAAAATACCGAAGCAAAAATCTGTATTTGTTTTTAATACCTATTATTGCTATATTGCTAAAAATAATACCAATTCAAAATCATTCCAGATCTAGTACAAAAGCCAGTTCTTCAAGCTAAACAGCATAACGCTACCAGAACATTAAGTAACGGACTGAGTAGCAAGCAACCAGTAACCACTAGTACAATACTAGTAACATAAATACAAAACTAGTCGCACAACAGTCGTGGCTTATTCGCTTTTATTGACACAAATCGCAAAAAAATCTTTCGGTCAATTCAGTTTTGATATTTTATTGTGAGATTTTTTTTTTTTTTATTAATGATAGGTTCGCGTTTGACCACTATCTCACCTGATGGTAAGTGATGATGTGGTCGACGATGAAGCACGCTTACCTAGAAATAACCTATTCACTCTTGACTTGAAGACCCCCAGGTTATAGCTGTCAGGAAATACAGACTCCGGCAGGGAATTCCACTCCTAAGCAGTACGCACAATGAAGGTATTCCCAAACCGTTTAGTGCGTGTGGGTGGGATGTCTACCATGTAACGGTGGCGCATCGCCGTACGTCTTGTAGTCCTATGATGGAACGGGCTTGGCGGAATTAGGCTGTGCAATTCCATCGCACACTCTCCGAAATGTAACCGATAGAAAACCGAAAGGCTGGCAACGCGCGGCGATGCTCCAGGCTCTAGAGCTTTGACTCAACCAGCGCGTCGTTGCCGATGAGCCTCTTGGCTCGTTTCTCTATAGACTTTTTTTTTTCTTTTTCTCTATAGAGATATTTTTATATATATTTAAAATTCTCACATTAACTAGAAAACCTAAAGTAAAAGAATTATGTATAAATTACATACATATTTGTAAAAGCAAAATGTCACCGTATAAAAAAAAACATAATTATGCATTACTGTCAAATTAAACATTACGGTTGTCAATCTAAATCATTTTGAGAACAGTTCGTTCGATTTTATATTTCGTTTGTAGGTTGGCACTTCTGAGATGAAATTTAATAATGCCTTATTTAGGGTTGGAGCATTGCTTTTCGCTTTTTTCTCATTATTCTAGCAAATGTTTTTATGTTGTTGCTAAAAAACAAATTACTGCCGAAAAGAAGCAGTATGTAGTGTGTGTGTGTGTGTGTGAGTTGTAAGCACAGGTAAAGTAATGCATGAGTACATAGTCGCATACCAGCCATGGGTTATTCGCTCGCATTGTCTGGACTATAATAGGTCAGACGCGCGTGCGCTGCACTAGCGAACGGAGTAGGGTGACCGTGCGATGTGGGAAAAATAACGGGACAGCAAAATGTATTTGATACCTTTAATATCAAAAATAAAATGTGTTGTGATTTCCCAAACACATTTCTAATGTATGAATATTACGAATATTTGAATGCATTCTTTTTTAGATTTAAACAAAAAAGTTACGACGAGTAAGGGTGTCGGAATGAGTTGCAACAGCTAGATCGATGAGGCGTAATACGTCTACACTTGAAGAAATAATGATGACCCGCAGAAAGTCATTATTTACCTTTCATTTTTACACTTCAGCTGTTTCGCTGCACTTCGCTGTTTAAAGCGATGCTAAAAGTAACTCCTTACAACAACAATCACCATGCATGCCTGCATTAGTAGCATGCCAGTCAATTGGTATATTAGCATACATTGTCTGGATTATAATAAACGGCGAGACACGCTGACGCACTTCTGATAACTGTGGCTATAATTTAAAAAGAAAAAAAAAAACAGTATTCATTTCAGCCGTGCAGATGTTTAAAACTCTTCTACGTATTATATCAATATTAAAGAAAAAAATAAGAAATTGATTGTGTACCTAAGTACAACCGATGTGTATTGATTGTTATCTTTATCGTTAAGTATTTTTCAGATGTATGAAGTATTCTAACAGAATAACGATGACGTTTGCGATGATATTTTTTTTTTCATCTTAAAATAATACTGTATGACAATATCCGTCTGGTAAGTTCCAGTGGGACGCAGTGAAGTTTTGTATCACAATTTCAAATAATATCATGCCAGCGACACGAAAAAAAACTTACCGTAACTTGTTAAGGAAACCTTTCAAAAAGCAAAACAGGACAGTCTCAAGCCACGTCTCAGAGCTGGCGGCCCCACCCAACAGATAGGTGTACGTAGATTAGGTACCCTCATTTCTCGCCGATCGATGATTAGCGTCAAGTGTCGCAGGAAGCCGCAGATAACATATGACTCAATGCTCTTTGTCACTTACGAGCTGGTTTTATCGAATTTTCAGTTATTTACTTCAGATGTTTTAACTTAAATTCAGTTTTTTAAGTTTTACTCGTCAAAGGCTTTTTTTGCGGGTGGGAAAATCATCAAATGACTTCCCCCGCTCTAGGCGGAGCGGGGGAGAGTGTGAGACTTGTACCGACTAAAACCCACCCATGTTCCTTCTATTGCCCTTTCCGTTCGGGGTCGCGGTATCTGTCTTGAACAACGCCGGCAGGCGGCGGCCCTGGCAGGGCCTTCTGCTTTGTCAAGGGCTAAGAAATAGATTACACTTTATTAACGCCCGAATTGCTTCACAACTATTTTACAGTATTCTACAATGGCGGACTAACAAAAAATACATACTTCTAGAACGATGTACTTTGGGAACTACTTTTGCGTTTTATGTACACACGACTATTATAACCTGATCTCTCTACTACGGATCGCACACCGTAGTAGACAGATCGGCTTAAAATGGTTTTGCATAGGTTGATGCGCCGTCGTGTGTACATGCTGTACCTATAATTTCTACTACTACCCATCCAATTTTCTACTTCTTATTACATGTAAATTTAATCATGAGATTGTGCCAATTGTTAAAGTAGCAATATTCTTTTAAAACATTTATCAAAAAATACAAAAAAAAGCTATTAAGAAAAGACCACACAAGTGCTTGATAAAAACCGTTTTAAAATTGTAATTAATACATACGGGTACTATGCATTATTAAGAGGTAAACTTGAAGTGTTAAGAACATAAAAATGAAATAAAATTAAACTCCTTCAGTCGTTCGATTTCTTTTATTTCATTTGAATTAGCACCTGCTTTAAAGTACGTTTACCATCATTTAAATGTCTGCGGACAAGTCCCGAAAAAAATTGTTTATCTAATTTAATTGTTTCAGTCTAGACTCTCAACTTTTTATATGTAAACTTGCCAGTAGTTTTAAATTTTCAAATTTAATTTATAGTATTTTTTGTCATCATAGGCGCAGGCGCGGTCGACCGTCGCGGGCAATGCAGGGTGCTGCCAGTGCCCCCGCGCCTCCCGCGGCCGAACCGCCATCTTCACAACGTAAGTACCTGTTCATCACGTTTCATTCATAATCATTCAACGATCATGTAACCATTTTATCAAGCCAGCATTCTGTCCAGACATATTCTTAGTCCATTAATATTAAGACCACCAATCATCGCATCTCCGGTGCAACAAGATGCTTATGCGCTCAATGACAGCAACTTGAGTACTGATGGCGCGCACGCGCGGTATCCGACACCCGAGCATTTGTACGACTACCCTCATATTTTATTACAACGTTTTAGAACAGCTGATAATGTTTATGACTTGGCATCCGGTATTGAGCGACATATCTGACGGATTCTTCATTTATAGTTATGTAGAATAGCTGAGGCTTGCAAATTTTTATTGTCTATTTTATTGATACTTCAAATAGAAGTAATTAAACTGAGTATATTCTTCTTATCTGTGGCGTGCCATCACAGGTGTATATCTACAATTGTTATTTCAAATAACATTTACGGCACTTAGAGGACACGTTGCTAGAAAATTCTGCTATCGTGCAATATTAATATTTTTACAAAACAACACGTTAAAATGTTTTTTTTTCATGGTGTCCTGCGCGCATGCAAAAAATTACGAGAAGTTCATTCAAACATGACGGATCTGATTTGCTAAAATCTGTATAAGCCAGTATACATATTACGATACTATCAAATCAGATAACATACTAATTACATATCGATCAAGTTCTACCCAGACCATCAGTGATTCGTCCTCGAAATTCTTCTACGCACGCGGTACAATAAGGAATTATAAGACCCACTGTTCAAACAGTAAGATTTAACAAAACCAAGGCAACGTTTCGTAAGCAAAACATAACACAAAATGTCTCATTAGACACTCATTAAGACAATCGGACACGGAATTCGGTTTGCTCAGCCGACGCGGCAATCTCTCGAGAGATCCTAACATCCTTTTGTGTCATACACTTGTGTCAACAGACATCTTAAGGCCATTCATGCAGACAACGGTACCTTAAACCAATAGTCACTGATATCTAGAATGGAACATGGAGCTTCGAATGAGAACAATGCGAAGCTTTAGAAATGTTTTCTCCGTTTAATATCTGACTGGTGACGTCATTCATCACTCGGGTATTTAACATAATATTTAGATAGATCTAAGTCTGATTCTTTGGTTGGTTGGGAAACTTTGCATTCGTAATTCCTTTTTCCTTCCACTCACTTTTTCAAACGTGACCTAACATCAAGCCTTTTAGATATACATGACATTTTCCAATGTGTTCTTTAAATAAAGGCTTAACAAATTAGTGTTAAAATCAAGGTTCAGATAAAGAAAGTAGAACACGAAAAGCACTTTTGAGTAAGATAAATATTTTAACAGTACTCCATATGATTCACATACTTAGAACAAATGCTTACTTGCTTATGTATGTAACAATGTTAGGAATCACAAAGCATTCTGTAGATTAGATTTTCTAATCTACTTCCTTTTCCGCTTAATCATAACTATCATCTTAAAAGGAAAATGTGAATCAATTTACGACATTATGACACATTAATATCGACTCTTGTATTTTATCAAAACAATAGCCATTTCTTAGTTCACAACAAAAAAAAATAACTAAGTATTCATTTTCATTCCCCATTTTAAACGAAAATAACTTAAACTTTTAGCGAAACATTTGCATTTTGAGCTATTTTATCAGTACCAAATGCAAATAGGTATTTATCAGCTGTTTAATGTCTCAATAAACATTTTAGGTGCTCTCAATGTCCTCTGACCGATTAGGACGTCTGTCGAAGGTGTAGCACCAACGGTACTTTATCTGATAACCCATTTGAGTCGTCTTCCGGCCCTAATTGCTGTTTGTAAATACAAAACGGCAAATAATGACAAACCTGTAAAGGCCTGCTCCATTTTCTTGTAATTATCTTGTATTGCTCACTTTTAAATAGTTTGGAATAAAAAGTAAAAACCTCTTTTGATTTTCATTAATAACATTATGCCATAGATAACAATATCTCGCTGACAATCAAGACACAGACTGACCTACAGCCAATTAAATTTCAAATAAGGAATTGATAGAAGTCACTGGCTGATAAATTAAGCTGAGCTCCACAGAGTGCCCCGATACTTAGAGGAATAATAATAAGGCATTGTTCTAAAATACATGAAGATCATATAATGTGAGTTATGTGACTATGAGCATAGGTACATAAATATCATTACAATAACAATGCCACTACTAACTCTAATATGAAAACCATTAACTACCACACTTTCTCTCTAAGACCATAGACTAAAACTAAAATCTACTGTTTCATTGGCCAGGATTTGAATGACAGGTGCGAAACAGCTGAACAAAACAATTTCTTTCATTGTTAATTTCTTTGTTACTACAAGATGCATGTCATGATTTCAAATAAAGCTTAAGAAAAACTACGTCAATGTAACAACCGTGTTACCTGTTACCTACTCTTAATTAAATCAATAAGCTTCCACGTGTATGTAAAATCCATTGTAATTGAAATAAATTTACTACTTTATGATCGTGTATACATAAAAGCAACACACCCTGCATTAGTTATATAGATGTTTCACGACGCTATTTATTAAAAAAATAAAAATCTTTTTATATTGAGAGACGGTGATCCTAAATAAAGTAGTTTATTGAAGCGTACGAAAAATAAAATATATAATTTACTCTTAAAAAAAGTGTGATGTCAAAATTTTTATTGTACCTGTTTTTTTATGATACCCATCTTATGGTATCCTTGTAAGTAAAACAGATAGCTTTTCTTTTAAACCGCGCTTTATTATTCAGATTAAACACTAAACTATACGCGTGTCTGTCTGCCTATCAATCAAGCCACAACCAAACTAACTCAGTGTCAAAGCACTCCACAAGAAATATGTGGCGTCACTTGGTAACCGCCTCACGATCTACGGTCGACGGTCCCGCCATCTCTCGGGCCCTACACGAATTAAAATTCAATTATTCACATCTCTACTGCCCAGTACCTCCCCCCTCTTCTCCCGCTACCCCCGCGACCTGCGTATGCGCCTAATTGGGACGCTTTTCCGTTCGGAGAAAGCGAGCGATCGAGTGGAAACCATTTTTGGGCGTGCGATTGATCGATTTCGTATCGAGATTTCGTTTTATTGGATGACGTCACGAGAAGATACAATAGGATCTTTGTTGGCTGTTTGTACTTTCTGAAGAGCTCTTGAGATTAAGTGCTTCGTATGTAATAGAGAAATTGTCCTGAGTGTGGAGATACACAGCTTAGATTGGCAGAAAACCCCGATTATTATTACGCAATAGTCGACACAGAAACAAAAACGTGCATCGAAGCAATTGTTTAATTTCCAAATTCGAATACAATTTCCGGATAATATTTCATCCATTTTAGCATCTTTAAAAACTATTTTAAGAACATAATTCTATTACCAAACAAACGTTACGTTATTGTAACGTTAATTGGATCAGCTCTTAATCTCCACCTTAATGTTAAAACACGTCTTCATGTAGGCATTGAAACAAGAATACAGGTTTCTTGTTTCAATGACGACACGACCCAACTTCTGTTACATCAGCAACATTTCATTAATAAAATTCCTACTACGCCAAATATTTCTAATTTCTCGGAAACGGCGTTTGTTCGGACACTAGATATTAATAATAAACACGTAAATGACGAATATGATACCTCGATCGTTCTAATAACAAGTTGAAGTAATTAAATCGCGACTTCCTCTGAAATGAAAACAATGTCATTTCAAAGCATAGAGAAATTATGCTCGAAAGATGGTTTAGAATTTGGTGCCAATGACCATACTGACTGCATTTAAGACAGAGTACCTTTCACATGGATAAAGATGATATTATATAAGAGATGTAAGGGAGATATTCTGTCCCTATTCATGATGATGGCAATGTACAGTCACGAGCAATGTCATATATACACTTACCAAATGTCAAAACTGATTTTGTCGTGAAAAAACGGTTTCTACTTTGAGATGAGACCTTATTAGTAATAGTATGGCTTCCAAAATACTATATTCGTGAAACCGTAAATCGTTAATCAATACAGTAGAAGGAAATCGCTATTGACATTTGGTAAGTGTACACATGATATTGCTCTTGACTGTACGACATGCAAATGGGCAACTGAAGACAATCTTACATTCAGCAATTCTTTAAACCAGTACTTGAAGACCGAACAAATTGGCATTCCCTCAGACGTAAAAAATATATTGTCAGAAATGTTTTAAATTGACATAAGGTATCCAAAAGATGGTGTCGATTCTGCTACAAACAGTTGAAGCATTACGAAACACAGTGAAACGTTGTTGTTGCATTTGTCTAGGCCCTGGACAAATGGGAACGGCTTAGACTCTAGACCTTCTAGATGTGCCAAAGGAGCTGGTACCACCGTCCCAGTAACCAACAGAACTATAACGTCCTATAAAATATTGAAGGCAGACATCGACGTGGCATCATAACTGCACCGTTACTGCGGAAGGCACGCTCCTGACTTGCATTAATCACGACGCCATCTTAAAACCATAAACAGAACGGCCATAGAGTGATGATGAGGTACTTAGAAAAGTTTGTTTTGTTGTTTCTTTTCGTCTTGTTTTTCGTTTCGTCTTGAATTGTTTGGTTTTCGAAAATTTTGTGGATGAAAGCTTTTCGCCCAATGTTTGAAATGTGGTCGTTTAAACACAGCTGCCGTTTTAAGAAACACGAGCACCTTTTCAAGTGACAAATTGCTTCGACAAATAGAAAGTACCTCCACGAAAAATGTTGTACCAATTGCATAAACCCATAATTAAGTTTCCCCCGAGATCCGAAATGAGTACAACGCTAACAAATGTACAAAATGAACGTCCGCGCACCACATTATCAATTTCTAGACAATAGCCGTCTCAGTTGTCACAGACAAAGTTAACTTTACCGCCAGGAAAGCCCAACTAGACCACAATACCGTGCAAAATACTTCAATTTCTCAGCAAAACAACAGTTGCGAAAGCAAACCCGTATGGTCAGGTAATTGCCGATGGCGACACCATAAGTGACGGCTTGGAGATACTACATGGTGTAATTCAGTACCGTTGAGGCTCATTGGAGTGTTGAAGAAAGCAGCGGTACTGTGCGACGTCCCCGACATATCAATCAAATAGCTTATAATATGCGCCGCCCACCGTTAGAAAGACAACCATCTTATTATGCAGACAATAAGAGTTATTGTCGTGCAACTTCGGCTCACTTCGGGACACTTCGGGATGGCGATAGGTCGATTTAAATTCCGAATAAGCGGGAAGGAGGAAGTCACGCTGCGCCAGCGCTTCTATGTCACACCTTTTCTCCGTATATGAAGTTATTGAACTCGGGTGTACGTTGAATTCGGATGGTGTTTATTCCGTGATTGTACTATTTTGATGACCCTTACACGTGTAAGTGGACGTTGAATTTTAATTTAGAATTCTTTTTGGTTATCCGGTCGCTGAAGGAGAATATTATTTTCGCTATGGAACCAGAATACGGACGTAAGGAAGAGTTCTTTTTTAAAATCACCATAGAACTTTTCCCGCTCTGGCGAAGCGAAAGGGAGTGTCACACATTTACTGAATAAAACCCATCCATATTCCTCTTTTTCCGCTTCCGTGGTATGTCTTTCGAAAAACCAGCAATCCCGGCTGGGAGGAAGAGTACTTATGTCCATACTCTGGTCAAAAAAAGGAAGAAAATAAAACGGGTCCAGTAAAATCTACTAAAGCGGATAACTATGAAATGTTCAGAGTTGGTTTACTGCAGCTTCATCAGACACAGCTGGCTGATTTACTTGGAATCATCTCCTTAATGTGCCAGACACCATTCAAGAGTATAGGAAAATAATGGTCACCATTCACTTTTGAACTCATCTGTACATAATTTTCAGTAATATGAATCAATTTCAAAAACTTTTCCTGACCACAATTGACTAAAAATCTGCCATATTTGGTGCTCTCGCGTCACTTTATTTTGTTACTGTTAAAAAAAACCGATTACGTCCATTTATTGACAAATAAATATTAAATTTGAACGCGTGCTGCCAAAAGCGTACATTAAGCGCATTTCAGAGTGTTTCCGAGAATAAATACGTTTTCAATTTCGACACATTCTCGACTAAACTTTACTTTTGTTTTCCTCGTACATGTTGCGTAAAATATGGCTGTAGTTACACCGTCGTGGTTATTAGTGGAAATGTATTCATTTAATCTGGGGTCAATTTGTGGTGTTCGGAATTTTCCGAGTTTTAAACTCTCAGGTAAAACTCACACAAAATAGTTTTCCAATGAACTCTATTTTAGCTATCAAGAATATTTTTAGAATCCTCAAAAAAGAACTAACCTAACCTATAAATTTTTTGTAGTACCAACTTCTATTGCCGATGCTTCACCACAAATATACACACCTTGTAAAATCTTTTGGCTAGACACTAACGTGTCAGGGCTTCATAGATTCCCTATTAATTGGTATTAAATTAATAAGAAACTAACCACAGTAGACCACAAACAAAACCGTTACATTCCGGTGTAACACCACATCACAGCGCGCACACGCATCAAGTTACAAATAAGATTGCGTGAAATGATTATTGCTAAGAAAACCCGACACGATACATTTGCTTTATCATGGTTTCTTCAAAAGCTTGCTACAATGTGAACGATGTAGCATTATGATGAGAAAAAGGTGTTATGCAAATTAATACCTATGATAAAAGATCTAGGATCGTGGATTCGCTCAATGTAAATGCTCTATCATCTTAAAAGATCTATTTCCAGACATAGGTACACTTTTTTGCAATGTTTATCACCATTGCCAAGGGATTCTATATAGGGGTTTAATCATGAAACGACAGTTCAACTTAAGAGATGCTTAAACGTCAAGAAATTCATAGTTTAAGACTCGTTATCAAGAGTTTAATAGTCTATGATCATGAATGTTAAGCAGCGCTTATGAATTAACTCCTAAATCTTGTATTACACAAGTTTTTCCTCTTATAAAGCAGATATTTGCCTAAAGCGTAAACCACCCCTTCAGCCGTCCTCTAGGTTGGGGCAGTCTGTCTCCCTAGGGGGAAATCTCATGGGCGTAGCCAGAGGGTTGAAATAGGGGTGCAAATCTCCCTCCCCAAAATATCAGATCCGGGAAAAATTTGCAAACGAAACTCACCTTTATAGAGGAGAGGTTGTATACTTCCCAACATAGGTGCGCCTAAAATTCTGTAAACATTTTACTTTATATCTACGTGCAAGAAAAACGTATTGATATTAACATTTTCTGTGTAATTCGAGTCTCAACGGATGTGTTTATCTAAATAGGCGTGATATACGACTTATGTATGTAATTTAGGTGAATGCGCACAATACTTGGAGGAAGGTGTCAATTTTTTCTACCTTACGTCATTAAATACGTATTTTGTTTGCATCCTTTTGTTTTGCAACACTTTTTCATAAACAAAGATTAGAATCGTACCTATAACCGAAATATTTTCCTCTTTACTAGTAGTTCCACGGTTAATATATAGTAGGTACATTCCAATTATAAATTACCTGGAAATAGTGTCTAAAGCTACTTTTATTTTAAACTAGCTGCACCCCGCGGTTTCATCCATGTAGACTGGCATATTATACATATAAAACTTCCTCTTGAATCACTTCATATATTGCTGAAAACGCTATTCAAATCCGTTGAGGAGTTTAAAATATCTAAGCGAACAGACAGCGGAAGCCATTTTATTTTTTAAACGTAAAGATAATACTAATAGACAAAATATTTCAGGATAATAAGCACTGGCTGACGATAATGATTTATCTTCTAAATTTAAAACAAACTTTTCCTCTCACCCAAAACGCGGTAAATGTCATTTAATTATATAATTTATACCCTTTTTTGGTATTATGCATTGATTAGTAATCTCGTATGTGGGTTATTGACGTACTATGAGTCAGGTACATTGTCCTGTTTGGGAATTATTATGAACTGGGATTGGCGTCATAAAGGTACCGCGTTGAGTTTTAGCTATACATTCATTGAACAACCATGCTCTTGACATGTCGTAAATAAAATTAAATATTTAATCTGTGTATTAGTGTTGCCATTTAAATGGGAATAAATAAAATGTGTTTGTTAAAATATTTATCTATTTATGGAACTATTTGTCTGGGTATGTACTTGTCAGTCTATACATATTAATGTGAGTAGCTTTATGTGATTTCCAGGAGT
Source organism: Ochropleura leucogaster (assembly GCA_958449745.1). Lineage (NCBI taxonomy): Eukaryota > Metazoa > Arthropoda > Insecta > Lepidoptera > Noctuidae > Ochropleura > Ochropleura leucogaster. The sequence continues at coordinate 8,153,136 of OY288221.1, read as the reverse complement.
ATCATAATAATATGTAGATGATTCAGTGTTTTCTTTTATAGCAAGTAGGGAATAAAATTCTTTGTGACTAACCTACCACAAGAATCCCTAACGATAATATCAAATGTGTTCAATACGATTAATACTCTAAGCAACCGGCTTGTACTGGCAGTTAATAAAAAATCGACAGGCATTTAAAAAAAAGTTTTAATCATGTTTTTTTTAATCACTGTCAATCACTTTTATAAGTCATAGACAATAAAATACCCAAAAAGATCATCGCCAAATTCAAATGTATATTGTCGCGAACTTATCTCAATAAGATCTGTGTTTTACCAGCCAAATATATGAGACTATTCACGGCACGTTCCTTAAATATGCTACTATTGCACAAAAGCATCTGATAGACTCATTCTAATATACGTATCTGTGTTGAGAATCTGGGAGTGAAATGAAGCAACAGACATTGGTGTCTTTACTCATTTCGCTGGCTTAGTAATTATAAGATCGTTTGTGGATTAAATCCCTTTAAAGTTTTCATCCAAGCTCGTTTGGTGTTTCTCAAGGTACTATTTTGTGTCTTACTATATTTTAAGCAAAAAATAAAACAGAAAAAAATTTCATTAAGCCATAGGATTTTTTTATTTATGTTGTTAAATTGTATAATGTTATTCATTTATAATATTGTTCTGTTTTTCCTTCTAATCCCTGCTTTCAACTTAATGGCACCGATTCCATTCATATTATTTTTTAAATAGTTTTTTTGTATAAAGTCTAACTGGATTACTTGAGTGCTTTAAAAAAATTGTGCATAATCATGAAAATCAAGCGTGGAGCTTATGGAATTACCCGCCAAATATATGTATTTATTCATAGCACGTCTCTAAAGTATCTCACAATCGCTACTTTTCACAAAACAACGATCTGATAGCATTTACGTGACTCAGTCGCTTGCCAGCCATACACTCCTCTAGCTATAGCCTAGTAGGTGTCAGTCTTATTGATTTTTGTGCCCTATAGCCTCAGCGAGGCTCACGGGACCTGTAACAAAGGGAAATAGGCTTTATTTTGTAGCCGCTAGAACGGTTTTTTGTACGTAGTTACGATTCAGTTTTAAAACAAAAGATAGTGTGAATCATCCGTCGAGAACTTTGTTGTGGTTTGAGAATTTTAGGGATGGAGACTGTTGTGCGATTTTGATTCGTATTGATTTGAATTTAAGGTTGATATCATAAGAATAAAGTTAGCAAAAGCTTTTTAGGTTTCAAAATACTTCGATGATTCGATAATTCGTTGCTACAAAAACTATATATTTTATGAACAGATCGAGAAGATAGCATTATTTTGTTTGCGCATAGGTTACCGCAAACAAAACAACGCCATCTGTTATCGAGTAGCAACTAAAAACACAGTATTTAATACATTAAGAAATCTATTAGCAAATTGTAGCTAGAATCGATTCCAATGATGATAATAATATCAGATATTATTATTCTAAATGGCGACCTCACACAAGTGAATTGCCTGACTCATCTATTGTCGACTTTTCTTGGAATTGTAAGAAAGCGCCCCGCGTTATTCAAACATACAATTCGTAATCAATTGTAACATGTACTCTTTTGTTACAGAAATCAAAACAGAGGAGGTCATCAGTGAAGCTAAAATCGAGGCCGACGAAGAAATGGACGCCGTACAAATTGAAAAGCAGGAGCTGCGCGTCACTAGGACGACGAGCATCGACAGTGACAACCGATCTGACAGGAGTGAAGAGGAAGACCTGAGAAGAGCGCGGAAACGTCCCGCGCCTACCTCACCATCTCCGATCCCGATGGACAAAAGAACAGCAAGGTTCGAGTGCCCCAAGTGCCGGCAGCGGTTCGACTCGGTCAACGCTTTCGACATCCACCGATTCACTGCACACAGTGACGACACCAAGACTGGCTTCGACGATCTTACGTTCGTCGATTTCTCAAGCAAAAAGTTCCCTGAAATTGCCAGAGGAGTGTGCGAGAGGAACCCGCACGTATCAGTGACCGAACAGCGTTACAGATGCGACATGTGCTGTCGAGACTTCCCTTGTGGACAAGCTTTGGACATTCATAGGAAATCGTGCCTCTCTGCCACTCGGATTCCCACCCCTGAAAGAGATCGCAGGGAAGATTTCTTCGCTAAATTAGATCTTAGAAACAGATCTTTTGGTATTCCCGGCACGTTGACACCACCAATGGACCGATTCACTCCCAAGTTTGATGATAATCACCTTACCAATGGCATCAGACACATCGATGCCGCTCGCGACTTGGCAGATATTCAATCGATATTAAACGTCACGTCAGCTGGCGGACTTTTAGAAAGGCTCACCGGCACTAGAGTGTCTTTGGAAAGTTCGGTTCTGACCCCTCCGGACACCATTATAAAGGACAGGGATCAAGAGGAAACCCAAGATAACTTCGCAGCAGAGTTCAGAAGAATGAAGCTGCGTGGAGAGTTCCCCTGTAGATTGTGCCCTGCCAAGTTCCCTAACCTAAGAGCTTTGAAAGGACACAATAGAGTGCACTTGAGCGGAACGGGCCCGGGACCTTATCAGTGTAACATGTGCCCTCATGCCTCTTTAGATAAGGCTGCGTTAGTACGTCACATGCGTACACATAACGGGGACAGGCCGTATGAATGCGCAGTCTGTAATTACGCTTTTACCACCAAAGCCAACTGCGAGCGTCACTTAAGGAATAGACATGCTAAAGTCACAAGAGAAGATGTGAAACGCTCAATAATTTACCACCCGTCTGAAGATCCTAATAATGATGAAGTAAACTCTAAACTAGCAAGGGATGAAGTCAAAAGATCGCTCGCCTTCCACACCCCTGACATTGACAGACGAAACGAAAGTTCAGGCCGCGATACGCCACTAACGCACTTTACTCCAAGTTTCATTACCGACAGACATCCAGTAACTAACTTAACAACCAAACCGTTACCATTGCCATTAACTGAGTCGCCTCTACCTCTGCCTATTCAAAGAGAAGTAGACCAGCCACAGCCTCGAATTAAAGTGAAGGGTATCGGTCAGCTGACCCAAATACCTGAGTTTAGGCCACCAGAAATCACGTACCAGTCTAACGACATCTCACACGATTCTTACGATGAAGAAGCTCCCGTTGACTTGAGCACCAGTGACAATAATAGTTGTGATGTTCTTGATCTCAGTAAGAAGAAACATGACACCGATTCTGAGGAGCCTAAGGCTGCACCACGTCCGTCTTTTGAGCCCGATGCAGCGAGCGTCGCCGCTTCAGCATACGATCGGACAAGATTCCTCTTAGCCTCACAAAGACTGTTTGAAAACTCTCTTCCTAAAATTGATCCAGCTTTCTATGCCACCCAGCTCTCGCAGCTGTACGCCGGCACTGTTCCTGGCATCCATGGTTTATCTTTGCCACCATCCTTTCCTATCGCTCCTTACTTACTACAACCCCCTTTTTTTCCTCACCCAACTGATTCTCAGGAACTTGCCGAAATAAAACAGCACATACAGAAAGAAATAATGCGAGGTTTGAGCATGTCTGGTGGCAGACTCGTCCCTAATGACCAAGATAGTCAGCCTAAAATCGAGCCAGAGGAAGAAGAACAGAAACCACCGCCATCGATCTCACCGATACCTTCGCCACTCTCTGAATCTCCACGCCCAACAATGAATAACACTCTCGTCCCACAAACGGATTCCGTGAAGATGGTAATCAAAAATGGTGTTCTGATGCCTAAGCAGAAACAAAGAAGATACAGAACTGAAAGACCCTTTTCCTGCTCTCAATGTTCGGCGCGGTTTACTCTCCGATCTAACATGGAACGCCACGTTAAGCAACAACATCCGCAGCACTGGAGTGTCAGAAGACCAGCTCCGAGGGCGCCACCGCCATACCCTACAGCGGACTCACTGTCTGATCGCATGAAGTTTGCTTTACTAGCACGCCATCTTGAAAGGCCCTTGCAACAATCGGAACGCTCGCCTGTGCGACGAGATTCCGATGAAGTAGCCGACAATGAAGAAGATGAAGAAGATACCCTAGTAATAGATGAAGAGCCTGATCAGGAAATAAAAGCAGAAGATCACACCGCGGCGCGCCTTGCAGCCGCTGAAATCTTAATGGCAACTTGCCAACAGGAAATGACTAAGGACTTTGATCTTAAAATCGCTGGGAACTTGATCAACAAGCCTGTTCCTATTATCAAAGAGAAGAATGAGTCTGGAACTAACTCTGTGTCACCTACACAAGAACCACTGCCTATCCCGGTGGTACCTACTCGCAGTGATGAGGAAGAAGATGAAGAAGGCCTAGTCGCCTCCACAAGTGAGGGGAACAACTCCGGTAGCGATGAAAATAAGTAAGTTTAAGCTTTGTTCAACTGATATATAAAAACATTTTCGAAATAAGCCACTCAAATCAATTAAAAAAATATATTTGTATTAACCTAAGATTAACTTTTTTTCAGATCAGAAACAGACACAGCTCTTCCACCAAAGAAGAAATCAGCTTACAGCCTAGCCCCCAACCGAGTATCGTGTCCCTACTGCCACCGCAAGTTCCCCTGGTCATCATCCCTCCGTCGCCACGTCCTCACGCACACCGGACAGAAACCTTTCAAGTGTCCACACTGCACACTTCTCTTCACCACCAAGTCGAACTGCGACCGTCATCTTTTGAGGAAGCACGGAGGTTCCGCCAGGGCTGTCCTAGCAGAACCAATCCCTGATACTGTATCACCACCACAACCAGTAAATGACACCAGGGCAGTGCCAGAAAGACCTTACAAATGCGTGTCTTGTCCTACTAGCACCTTCTCATCCCTCGAAACTCTAAAGAAACATATGTCATCAAGACACGGGATTGATTACCAACCAGGCTCCCCGAACCCTGAAATTGTGGAAGAAACCAATGAAGGTGGTCTAGTCTTCAAATGCCACCTGTGTGAAGCGTCGTTTGGTGACAGAAGTGGAGCCCTGTCGCACTTGGCAACGGGACACACGACGGAATATGAGCAGCTGGTCAGCAAGGGCGCCTTGGATGCTGCCAGTGACAGGAGCGAAAGCGCTGATGATGATGAAAGGGGAAAGTTTCCTGACCATGCTAACAGAAAGGTAAAGATTAAAACTTGACTGACTAGAAGTATCTAAAAGAAGCTATTGTTATTTATAGCCTATATAAATTTCATTCTTAGACTTTCTACAAACCCTTTTTCTTCTAGGTGGTCTGCGCATTCTGTGTCCGTCGATTCTGGTCAGCTGAGGACCTCCGTCGTCACATGCGGACTCATTCGGGAGAAAGGCCGTTTGCATGCGATCTTTGCCGACGTCGCTTTACCCTGAAGCACAGCATGCTGCGACACCGCAAAAAACACAGGGAAGAAATCACTGACGATGAGGAGGCTTCCCCGCCTAACACGCCGTTGGAAGATACTGTAACTAATGGGTGAGTATTTGTTTAAAATCTCAAATGTTTGTCGTCATAATCCCATAATTTCGTGTTAGACAAGCAATTGGTCCTAAACAAAATTATAAGCAAGCTATCAAAATCACGTATATAATTTCTCCTATCTTTACAGATACCGCTACCAAGATGACGACGGCTCAGGCAACGAAATCCCGAGCAACGTCAACAACAACAACTCACCTCCCTCCGCTCCATATGAAAAGAAGCTCAAACTAGACATGACTTCGCGCAAATACTCGTCAGAGACTGACGATCCAGAAAACAGCGACCTCATCGGCAAACTGCTCGGAATTCCCGACAAAACCATCAACAAGCTACTTTCCTCCGCAGACGAAGCCGCGAAAATCCTTGGTGTGAATAAATGAGAGTACGCTATAGTCCTCGTGACGCCTGCTAGACTCATTCTAGCACCGCGGGGACTAAAAATACCGTTGCAAAACATGCACGTTCAAACGTCTAACGCTAATGAAAACGGTACAACGCCATCTAGCAACGAGTAGACGTACCTGTACGCCTGCGCCAAAGTTGTCAATATTTTTCTTAGAACAAGGAATGTATCCAAAGTGAAGCTTCAACGAATGTATAATTTTATATCAACGCCATCTAGCAACGAGTAGAAGCATTAGGTGATGCCATTTTGGTAACTACCACTTCAATGCAGTAGCGTGTAAATATTTGCTAGTATAACTAGGTGCCTTTAGCTGCCTTACTTTAAAGTATATACCGTCCTATTATGCCTTACTGTAACTATTTTAAAGCTTAAAAATGTGGGTAATCGACAACGAAGGTTTCTTAGTGCCAGTTCTTAAAAGTACACTGTATATTTGAATTCTAGTTAGTATGTACTCAGCTCTTATATTTTAGTATGTAACATACTTGTGTAAGCCAGTTTTTAATTACTAAATACAGTAGTAGAGTCAGTTCGAGATCGCGAACTTTTACTGTCTTTTAGGAACAATAATCGAGATAAACTTCTTCTCCTTGATTGTATTGAAAGGTTCTGATGACTAAATGCAATACAAGTAAGTATATTCAAGTTCGTAAAATTCAAAACTTTTTTTACAGTAGTCATACTAAAATGATTTTGATCTAAAAGACAATAAAAACACTGATCTTTCATGACTTCCACTGTATTTAATGTACAGTTTTAGCTAATAATCTATCGATGAGCCGATGAATTTTGCATTTCCATCTAGTCGGGTACTATTTTTCATACCTTTTCATGTACTATAAAACACCCATTTTAGTAATAAAGTTCAGCCAAAAAACTTAATTTTCGCAAACCCAAAATTGATCTAGTCAACTTTAAAACGATTTTTTTTTCTTATTCTAAGCTATAATACCAAAATATCAAGTTTACATTCTCTTACAGTTTAGATTCTAAGATTTAAAGTTAAACCTCCAATTGTACTACCAATGAATAGTTTTAAGCATCTGTTACAATAGTTTACTTAAATAATTAAGAAATAGTATAGATTCTGTAGACATTTCCGTCGAAAATATCTTTACTATAATATTTTCTTGAATATTTCTGCCTATCTTTACTGTATTTACTGCTAAACTCGTATTTCTTTCTCTAGATATATTTATAACTATTTATACTTAAGAACAATGTACATAGCATTTTATCTCAAGGGGCAAAAGCCAGTCTTAAATGCTAATCTAGTGTTAGGGTTAAACCTTAAGTAGGAACTTTAGAACTTTTCTACGACCTTAATTTCTTAAAATGTGAGTTAATTTATAAATGACATTTTGTTTGCTCAAATTCATGGCATTTCTTTACTGACAAAGACTAGAGGTTTAAATATGTTTTAAGGAAAAGGTTAGGATCTCCTAGGTGTACTTATAACTTTATATAAATTCTGAATATTATGTTACGTTTATGCCCCATGGCTTTCGGTGGACGCCCGTTAACCATATTGGGAACTAAATTTATTGGAAATAAAATATTTAGTTTTCATTCAAAAATCTATTCGAGTTTTCGTTTAATTTTATAAATTGTAAGTAATTATTATTTTATCGGTAAAATATCGGTGCAGCAATATTATTATTTTTTCGTTAAGGTTATAAACCTTGTAGGTAAGATAGTTATAGGATTTACAGTCTCCTTTGTGGATCGACGAATCATACGCTAGAATATACCTAAGTTCGAATGTGCTTTGTATATTTGTAATGCTACTATATACCAAATATATTTTAATAGTAGTACTATTGTAAGGTTTAATAAAATACAATAATTATTAGATATATGGATTTAATAAATATATGCTCCTTTTAGAGTACTTCGTACAGAGGTCAGTTTTCAGCAATAATTGTGTAAATTGTACTGGTTAATGCTAGGGGTTCGTTCTTAAGAGAAACAACGTTATGCAGAGTACCTACCTACTAGAGAAAGTATTGGATAAGAAGTGTCCAATGCAGAAAACGACCGTTTTATCGGAAGCAAATGACTTCATCTCTCAAGAAAGAACTCCAAATAGACTTCGTAATTACTATTTTTAAATATTTCAAAGATAGACGTGACTTTTCTTAAATTATAATATTTGTTTATAACTAAATGTATACCAAAGTAAGTTTTATTATATAAGTATATTATGTATTAATTTAACTGAATCCTGCTTCATGTCAATTATAGTTAGAAAAAAGCGAATGATTTTGATATTTGTAATTATATTTATTTAGATTTGTTTTTGTATAATTTTGCTTCGTCCAGTAGGCCAGTAGGTATACGTTGCTGTTTAATAACATTTAAAAATAATGTTACATAATTATAATTAGTTTATAGGTAGTAATCTCGTACTTACTAGTAAAAGTAATTAAGTTTACTAGGATATAAGGATATTGTGGCAACACCGCTTGGCCTTTTAAATGTAGTGTTCGTGTGTTTTAAAATATGCTCTCGTATAAGTAAGTTAACTAAATTTTACCATTATTACGCATGATTTTAATAGTAATAATGTCATACAATTATTATACTTATAATAAGATGTTACGATTCACCTTTTGCCTCTCTTACTTTATGCAATATGAGTGTCGTTTTAAAAACGGTTTTTTGTCAAATAAATAATGGTGTATTATTAAAATAAACAAATTCTTTTATTTGAACCCTATGAAACATGTTGTACTTTGATTTGATATACCTAGACATTTCAAAACACATGATTTAAGCTCTAAAGAATGAAAACTATGTACCTTAATCTTTTTAATTTTGTTCAAAATAAGTCAGAGAAGGTTTTTGTTTTGGCAATACTTAATTCACAATACAATTACCTCCGGATTTATATTTCATTAAAATGATTTCACTGAGAACTTACATGGCAGAAAACCAATGTAGATTATAAAAAGGTCCACCAGATGTCGCCGCTCAATACAACAATAAAAGTAATTACAGTTTCAGCTACTGAACACACGATGGCGCTGATGATTTAAATTTTGAGAGTTTTGAAATTACGTAAGCTAATCCTCTAAATCGTACAGAAACAGTTCAATTATTTATTCATACTTTGTTTTCATCGGTATCTCTCTATCAATTTAATTTATAATGCGTATTAACTACTTCAGGTTAAAAAATATCAAATCATAAATTGAATGAACGCATCTCAACGTTTTAGAATGAACGATGGCCAATGAGTGATTGGGGATACCGTTTTTGGCATTTACCCACTATAAGGGTAATTTAGTTTTCATTGGCTCGTTTGAGATGAAACTTGAATTTGAACTTCGGTTAAGTTTGGTTTTGTTTACTAATACAAATAAAATAAAATTAAAATAGCTGTCTGATCAAACTTTCTATTACTTTTAAAAAGACTCGTGATCGGCAAAACATATTTCAAAATAATGTCTACTGTTCCTGAATTAACTTATTTAAGTAGACGAAAATTAATTTATTAATAACACTGCTTTAGCTATCGTTTGTTATGCACAGTTGTCAATAGATCCAGTAGTCACTAGTCAGTGTCACACCGAAATGAGCCGTCGCGTCGGTAGCTTAGCCCGAGTTCGAGGCACTGGTCAAAAAATCGAAATGAAATGACTTGTTATAGAGGTAAAAGTGTTATGACAGCGTGATGTAGTCAATAGTGGCACATGACCACAAGAAATAAAATATACAAGCCATTTTATTTCATCAGCAAATAGGCTAAAATAAATTCTAGTTCTGGCAACCCCAACTAGGTGAGTGAAGGAATTTTTAAGAAATAGAAAGAAGTCGCTAATTTATGCGAGACAGCGTCTTTATTTTGAGATTCAATTGCTTAACTTTTTGTGATAGTTTCGAAATAATACGCGGTGCCCTTGTACAACAATCCAAGTTGGTCTACAGGGACCAAAATTGAAAATAATTATTGTAACCAAGTGATCGTAGGTAAGCATCATTTCTATTGCAACTAGTGACGTAGGTAAACTATATAAAGTGCACTATTTAATTGTGATGGTATCATCTGAAAAGCGTGATTAGAAAACTGCTACAAACGAATTTTACGATAAACGTGAAAAAGTGTCGAATAAAATACCTTTCATGCGTTCAATTGTGTTTTTCAGTGTAATAAATTTCCGAAATGGGTGATCAACAATTCTTCCTCAAATGGAATGATTTCCAGACAAATATGGTGACATCTTTCAGGCATTTGAGGGATGAGAAAAGCTTCACAGACGTGAGTACGACGAAATAATGTTATATTTGTGTACAAACAAACTGTTATAACCTAAACTGTTGTTGTAGATATTTTGCATTCTCTGATCTCATTTCATAAAGATTCCGGCACATTATAAACTAGCAACTGTCATGAAATTAATAATACATTGACTATCGGCAATTAGCTTCAGAATTTGTTAGATATTTTTTATTTGCATCAGCATCTGCAGGGTCCAAAAATCAAGCCAGCAATTGTGATTAGAACATATTATGGTATTTTTTTTTTGTTTTTAATTATTTCAGTTTATATTAAGACCTTTGACCTTTGCCTGGTCTTTAAACTTATGTGGCACCAAGAAATATTTGATTCTTTAAGTACAATCTAAATAGTGACAAACAATTCCTAGCAATCACAACAATAACAACTAGTGTTTTTTTTAATAACAACATGAAATTGATAAATAAAAAAACACCTTTTCCCCATGGGGGTTGCCAGGAACCATCCACCACTTGTTTTGATCCCTACACACTACCCTCATCCGCATTCATACATCTGTTCATACATGCATGAAGTTGATTGAGAGATTTAATGTTATCATCATTATTTTGGTACAAAGTTTACTTTTATTATGACTTTTTGTGTATTTTTTTTTTCTTGAAGAATTATCATCCCAAGAATTATCTTGATAACCTGCAACAGTAAGACAAGTGCCCTCTAAACAACAATGAATATAAATCACTGGAATTGGGAATAGGGTAGATTGTAGACAATTTTATTGTTTGATTGGTTGAAAATACAATTTTGAAGGCTTCTCAGTGATTTGGAAGTAATGTGGAATTTCATTAAAGTATCTTCTGTTTCAGAAGCAGATTGTTAGACTTTAATAACTTAATTTGACGGCAAGTCACATTGATTAAAATACGTTCCCAGTCTGCACAGGCCAAAATCTACAAACAACTTAACTCATGAATATTGTTTGTCACTGTTCTGTTAAAAATGTGCAAAATGAACACATAACATACCAGTATTTTTCTGGCTAGCACAGTAACCAAAATTCAAAAATTCAGTAAAACATTGACGGAATTACAAATTCTTAGTTGTTGAAAATAAAAGATGAAAATTGGTCTATCTGTACTGCATCATTTAGATCTCTCTAGCCTATAAAGATGCCAAACTATCTTCCTCATAGTATTGTATCGCAGGCTAGTGTCTGAAACACAGCCTTCATTTTTTTTTTTCTACATCTTGCTGTTGCAAGCTTGGAAGTATGTCGCCCATAAGGTGGTGTGCCCTTATGTTAGGGTACAGTTGAAGTCTATCTTAATTTGTGACTCTCGCCTTTATTTCTTCTTTTACACTTTTGATGCCAAGCTCTCGGTGAAGTCTTTCATTAGTGACATACCATGGTGGTTCTACTATCATCCTTAGCATTTTTTATTGAAACTATTCTACCTTAACTCTATGTCTGAAGATTGGATGTTACTGTTGTATTCCCACATAACTAATTTCCATCAATATTTCAGGTGACACTAGCATGCGAGGGGCAGACGTGTAAGGCACACAAAATGGTCCTGTCTGCGTGTAGTCCGTACTTCAAAAGTTTATTAGAGGTGAGCTAACATAAGGTAGTGGTATCATGTTTTATGAAGTATTTTATTTGCTCTACTGCAGTTACGGAACATAAAAGATTCACCAAGCATAGATATTTAAATACAATAAGGGCAATTTAGACCAAAAGATATATGTCTAAGAATTTTCCATTTATATTGTGGGGTAACACCAATGATATCTTATATAATGCTCCTTAAATCTTACATTGTGTTCCTGTGCCTGGGACACTAGCCCTTCTCTGTGATTGGTAGTGTTGAATCCATCACATCATTCCTTTTTGGCCGAGCGAATTTATCGGAAATTGGAAAAAAATAACCAATTCTTTTCTTACCCTATTATAGAACACCCACATTATGTCAGTGATGTTTAAATCCCATTTAAAAGGGGATAAGCCTATTTCCAATAACCGGACACCAATTCAGATTCTGTGGCTGCTACTCAGAAATACCTGATATACCCAATGATACTTTGTTCTACCCACGAATCGAACCCAGGACCTTATGCTTAGCATTCGTGCTAATAACCAATAGACCAAAGAGACAGTCATTTATTTTTGTCAGGGAATAATTTATTACTTTTGTTATCCAACTGTACTATATGTTAAATCAAAATCAATAGTCATTTATTCAAATTAGGCTGATAATCAGCACTTTTTAAACGTCACATTACAAGAGACAGTCCTACTAAAACACCCCGCCCTTCGCCACTTCCTAGTGATTTAGCTGGGAAGAAGTGGCGGAACAAAGTCTCTGGCAACTTTAGTTACTTATCATAATCACATTTTTTCAACTATGTCTCCAATAGAAGAGTGGTCGAAAGTACTATACTATTCTCATAGTGCCTGTATAAAAATCGATACAGCCTATTAAAATTACAGTAGCCTGGCTAATCTTGATACTATACACGGGTTGTTTGAACCACAGTGAATAAAGGTCATACTTGCATAATTGACGTGTAACCATTCCTGGCTGTGAGTAACTGCAGCTGTGTTTGTGGTGTTACAAAGTAATGTATAGACATATGGAAGACTAGCTTTTGCCCGCGGCTCTCGTTAAATTCGGGGTACCTAACGGGCTAACCTGTAGTTTTTGCCCTCGCAGCTTATTTATTGTAATAGCAATGCTAAGTTTTCCCTCTTCATAACTCTTTCTCCCTTATTCCTCAATTTAAAAAAAAAACGCATATGTCCGTCTCCTGGGTCCCAAATATCTCTGTACCAAAATTCATCAAAATCGGTTTAGCCATTGAGGCGTGAAGATGTAACAATCAAACAAACAAACTCACTTCGCTTTTATAATATTAGTAAGAATAAGGGATAAATAGTATCACGCTTATGCACTCTCGAGGGATCACACAGAGGTGTACCAAATGGGCAAATAAGTGGCTCCACTAGCTCACCGTCCGTCCGTCTAGTGATGACAGGCTGTGCCTACGGCGCGATAGTGTTCCACTCGCACTTCAAAGAGATGTCAGCAAAGCTGAGGGGCCTGCACAAGTCTGACATTCCCCCGCTCTGGGTGGAGTGGGTGGAATGTTAGACTTGTGCTGACTAAAACCGACCCATGTTCCTTCTAATGCCCTTTATGTTCCGGGGCCGCGGTATCTCTTTTGAACTACCCGCGACCCCCGCAGGCGGTGGCCCTGGCAGGCCCCTCTGCTTTACTGACATCTCTTTGAGGCGCGCGCGTGAAACACTAATACACCGTTGACACGGCCTGTCAATAGTCGAATGGATTAGAGCTTGCCTTGGGTTCGAACTCGATACCGGTGGGATCTATAATATATAAAAAATAAGCTGGTAAAACTCGTCCGAAATGAAAATGTATTTTAGTGTTGGATAGCCCATTTATCGAAGAAGGCTTTATGCTATATATCATCAAGCTACGATACTGAGAAGATAAGCAGCGGGCGAAACAACTAAGCATAGCTAAATATTTTATATTTCTTGAATGATTTGCTTTGTATTTTAAAGGAATATTAAAATTAGTATGAAAATAAATAAGAGCAAATTCAACACCTTTCAAATACTTAACAAAAATCATACATATTCATGCAAGTCATTCACAAGAAAATAGATAATTGAAGTATTTAATTTCAGCGTTCAAAAACATAACGTTATGGATACGAATTGTAAACATATGCGTTGCTCAGGATGTTTTAGTAAACACCTGGGAAATTGACACCCGCCGAATACAGTCGCGCCGAATTGACGATATGTTGGCCGCGACTTCCTGTAGCCTAGTTTATTGATAGACTGCTAGGCGACTTACAATTATGTCTATCAGCATTTTATACACAAATAATAAGTACAAATATTATGTAACTTAATATTTCAAATGTTTCATTAAAATTTGTGGTCAGCGTCAATTTTCATTTTGTGCAGCGTATCAATTTATGAAACTTGCGGCTCAATCATATGGTATCTTTTAGATAATGTATCAAATCCATAATATCATGCTTGTAATCCTCAAAGTGTTCGGCACAGATGTACCCAATAGTACACCTATAATATTTTTGCCAGTTATTTTAAGTCTCATATAATAGGGGGAGTTTTCTCCAGTTGATGGCAATGGGCTTACATTGCCAAATGGGCTTATATTGCCAATACTGAGAATATTCCTGATAGAAAACTCAAAGAAATTAATCGTTAAACATTTAATATCCAACTACATGCTTATGCACATTAGTAAAACCATATCCTCATTTGTAAATTTCTCAATTTTGGTAAAGTTTCTTTCTTCGTTAAGCTCATCTTTGTACATAAGTTTTAGTATTGTAATTTATTTGTATATTTCTTTTTTATATATTTGTGTGCAAAAAAGAATAAGAATACATGTATTCATTTAATGCCCCTGAATATACTCACTCAGATCTACAATGTCATCTTTCATTAACACCCTTATAATATTTCAGGAGAATCCATCAAAGCACCCTATAATAATCCTGAAGGATGTGTCGTACCTGCACCTGCAAGCCATCCTGGAGTTCATGTACGCAGGCGAAGTGAACGTGTCGCAGGAGCAGCTACCCGCGTTCCTCAAGACGGCCGCTCGGCTTAAGGTGAGCTTATCACTCAGAAACTAGGCAAATGTGAGTCGAACTCACACCGAGGAAGAAAGAAAAACCGGCATAGTGCAAGTTGGACTCGTGCACCGAGGATTCCCCACAAACTTGCAACATAAACGGCCATATCTTTTGACAGCGTAGACTTAGAGGACCGAAAAATCAGAAGTTCGTGCCTTGGGTTCGAACTTGAGACATATGACAGATAAGATGTCATTATTCAACCGTAAGCTCAGAAAACACTGGGGTTGCGGGTTCGAAAGAGATACCGCGCCCCGGAACGCAAAGGGCAATAGAAGGAACATAGGTGGGTTTTAGTCAGTACAAGTCTGACACTCCCCCCGCTCCGCCCAGAGCGGGGAAAGTTATTTGATGATTTCCAATCCGCAAAAAAAAGCTCCGAAAACAGCATCATCATCGAATAGATAACGACCATAATGACATATTTCCATCTACTTAAAACACTTCCAGTCTTGACTTATTGATTTGTGGTATTTATATCCAACTTCTCCCCAAGGTTCCATTTCATTGGGTTTTTCTTCAAGCCTTGGTTGGCTTGCAAAACCGGCCAAGTGCGAGTCAGACTCGTGCGCGAGGGGTTCCGTAGCATCTAATCTAAATTTAATATATAAAATTATCGTGTCACAATTTTCGTTCCCATACTCCTCCGAAACGGCTGGACCGATTTAAACGAAATTTTGTGTACACATCGGGTAGGTCTAAGAATCGGCCAACATAAATTTTGTATTCCCCTAAGTGATAAGGATGGCCCTAAGCTACGCGTGACACCGCTGGGCATAGCTAGTTATCTATAAGAATATGTTTGTTTATGGGAGCATTTTTATTCTGTATTTTCAGGATTTGTGAAAACTGTAACAGTCTAACTATCATGGTAACTATGATACAGCCTAGTAAGAGACGGACAGTAGAGTCTTAGTTATAAGGTCTCGTTTTACCGCGTACAGAACCCTAAAAATAAGTGGTCAACAATACATCACTGTACAAAAACGTAATGGTCGCTGCCTTGCTATTTTTTGCTAGTAACACTTGTAACCTGAGTTTGTCCAATTATTATTGATAAAGCATATTTTATGGTACATCCCAATTTTTTACTAAACTGGTTTTTACCATTAACAATATTTGTGAAGGCATTTGCTTGTTTTTATACCTACACCTACATGTCTACATACAACTTTATTGATTTGTGTAAAATCCCCTACAATAACTCTATGGTCTCTATGACATTTACAGTTATTGAAAAGGTCTTAAGTGCTGTCTCATTCAGAAAGTGTTTTACTTGATATTGATCGAAAATAAAATACTATTTATATTTTCGATCAAAATCAATTAAGTGCTACTAAGTGAAAAAATAATTTAATGCAATTATTAATTGTTTATGAAGCATCATCATTTCATATTTAATACTAAGTATTTAGCAATATTTAGACGCACATTAAATGAATAGAAAGAGATTTTGACCTGTAAATTTTGTTACCGATAAATTTCTGTTTAAGAATTTAATGCAATGTATTAATATATTTAATTCATGTCTATTCCAGGTGAAGGGCCTCGCCGAGCCCCCACCACAGATGCCCAGCATCAAGCGAGAAGGCTAGCCCTTATACCAAGTGCCCTAAAGACTATAGTGAACATATGTACGACCGACACAATGTAACAGTACTCACACTAGACATATGCGTTTCAATGAGGTTGGTTGTTCACTCACAAGCTTTTTTTTTGTTTAGTTCGCCCTGAATAATTGACTAGATATGGAATGATAAGACAACTGCAATATGTACAGTACTATACGTTTTTGTACGGCCAACATAGGCCAAAGATTCCATCAATAAAAGTCTGTTTGTAATTGTTTATTAACTTTTGACCAGCACTCCCTGTAAATGGTTACTTTGGTCTTGAAAGCAACCATAGACCACTTTTGGTTTCTTGCCCATTCTTCTCCATAGAGATCAATGCTTTGGAATGGACAACTACAGTACTTTTACAAGTTATTATGCATTGTGTTTGGGACTGTAGCTTAATTCTTTTGTTTCTTGGCATTCAAAGGTGCCTGTAATATTGACAATTGAAATAAATACTTTGAACTTGACTTAGGGTGGTAAAGTTATTACGCGGTTGACTTTATAGCCAGCCAGTAAAAGTTAGAGAAAAGTTCAAAAGAGTTTGATATGCAAACAATATTAATTTCCAATATGGCTATGTAGAACTGTACCTATTGCGTGAAGTCTGTCAAATATGTAGTCTGTGGTAAAGTGCCTGTATTTTATATTTATCTTAACTAATATGTATGTATCTGCCAATTTGTAGCTAATTCAGACACCTGGTGATAGTTTTTCTTGGCAATATAAAAACTATAAGAATCATGGCTAACGAAACTACTGCTCCAAATAGTAACTTTATGTAATATTTTATATCTACCCATTTTTCTTTCTTGTATTTCGTGTCAGTTGAGACTTGTGCCTTAACTATTGTAGAAAAACTAACAACATACCCCAGCTTCATAGTTGGGTAAGAATATGTGAGTGAACCTTACCTCATATGGAATTACTTACATCCATTTATTTCAGTTTGAATAACATATTATCACACTATTCTTTAATTTCCTAAATCAGTGTTGTCAACATAAAAAAATAAAACATAATAAATAATAGGCTGTGTCTATTTAAATATAGAAATAAAAATACAGGAATATATATTAAATATTTATCTCTACATGAAACTCTTTCAGACAGTGGCTGGCCAAACTAAACCAATATTTAGTTTTCGCTCTACTCATATAAAATAGGTTTAACATAGTGCTAATAAAATGAGCGTTGGACGCAATACTGGCTTTGGCTAGCCAATGTAGAAGAGCCAACAGTTTTGTCGCCAAATAATTTCCCTATTTTTTTTTAAATTCTTGACAACACTGGTCTTGATGAAAGCTTAAATACAAACTCTTTTGTTTTAGTTTTGCACTGCTTTTTATATCATATTGAAACTGGTAGCGACCAGGATCTCATCTATTTGGGTGTTTTTTTATTTGTTTATGCATAAGTATGAAAGAATCGGTAAACTATAGTGTTCGCAGAATGTGTTTCATTATATTAAACTTTAAATACGTGCTTTGGCAAATCGTGTTTATTTTGTTTTGCGATAACACTGATAATTTTAACTGAAATATTTAATGAACATATTACTGATAAGAGAAACATTCAAAACAATATTTTTTACCTTATTTGTAGTTTAAATATTGAGAATTTTACTTCCTTTGCACAATTTTGAACTTTAAAAATCACAAAATAAGAACAAAATCCACACGACCTGCCACAGCACTTGATAATAGTTAGTATTTCAACTCAAATCATTGATATGACGGTGTCAACTTGATTCTTAGCTAAGCCCCTGCCTTGCTCCGTAAGTTACCTAATGACCAAAGTAAATTAGAATTAAATAACACCACTACCTTCACTTAACGTACAACGGGGAGGGGTATGCGTTCTACGTTGACGAACAAAATATTTGAAAGAGGGAAAACTTCATTTTCTTGCAATAAGTAAAAAAAGAGATATTCTGAAATAATTTTATTCCTATGAAGATACTAATGCCCTAAAAACTTCTTTAGAAATTATAATATTCGCGATATTTAAAAAAAAAAAACTTCACCATTACTTTGGGAAAATCACAAAAGCCACGTCGATTTTAAATTTAGAAAATAAACATGTTTGTTTTATAAATTTCAACAACACACATTATTCTTTATAAAATATAATAATATATCGTAAAAAGTCTTTTCATATATGCGTTTTTGTAACAAATATTCGAACGCATCCCCCCCTGAACCCGTTGACGATCACGCACTAAGAATTAGAACTACTCCGCCATATCAATGTCTTAGACTATCCACTCCACCAATGGTTGCCTTACAGATGATTAGTGAATGCAATACAGGCTGAGATATCAACCTTCGACTTTTAATTTGACCGACCTGCTACCCTACTATGACCTCTTGATGTCATAGTAGCCCTTCTGGTCACATTTACAGTGGGCAGTTATTCATACAAAATATACGGATGAAGAGAGTTTTTCTGTCTTATACTTATTCAACAAAACATGATGAGTCGCATTGAGTTTAACTATGTCAATGAAAGATTTCCAAACATATATATCATACACAATAAACATTTTTTTCACATCTTACATCGTCCGAATTGTTGGAATTGGATAAAATAATGATCATAAAAATGATCGGATGTTGAGTAAGACTATTATTAACCACGTTTAAAAACAAGATTGTATGTGTTTTGAATCAATACAAAGTCCTAGATTGATATACAAACTGTATTGCAATAATATGTATTTGTAACGACAATGCTTCTAGATGATATTAGGTGTTTGTTTCATGTATTAAATACACCATTTTATGTATCCCTTATAGTAAGTGCATATCGTAGCAGGCTACATTACATGGAAACTTGTCTTGAAATATGCAAGAATGTCCTTTAGTATCGCTGTTTTCGTTCATTTGGATTTAAAAAAAAATTAAAACAGTGGCAACTGGTAAGAGACCAGCTACCCCTACCATTACGTCTTAAAGCAGAACCAATTCCACTGGGGGAAGAGACAGAGCCATACAGGGTGTCTAGCGCCATCTCTTTCCGTCAGTGGAATAAGTTCTGCTTTAAGACGTCATGGTAGGCCTACAGTGGGTTTACCATGACGTGTTAACCTTTTGAATGCCAGTGTATTTTTACATTACTCCACCCCCGACGATAAGCCTAGTAAAAGGGTATGTGATTTTTTTTTTTTACTAGTGATGGGACATTTTTTATTTAGTTTATTACAATTGAAACATCTTTAGTTGTCGGTGGCGTCTCAGCCACGCGACCGTCTTGCAACTTAAGTGGTCAATGGCGTTCAAAAGTTTAAAGCAGTATTGTTTTTATCTTATTCGAATGTGGAAAAGAGACAAAGCTAAACAAAGCTGTCTAGCGCTATCTCTCTCACACACTGATATTAAAACAATCGCAAGATATGGCAACTCTGATTCTGACCAATCTTATAGACAGAACTTCTTTGAAAGTATTGCAGCCTGCTCCGCCCTTACATATTCGCAATGTGCGATGATTCATATAATTAAGTTTCTTTGTGCTGCAATGCGGCCAGGTGTACCCTACCCCTAGTACACTCATCTGAGTAACTATACTTTCCAGCTTTTATGTACCTTTGTTTGATTGGTATTTTTGAATGCGTGAATATTTTTTTTTATTGGTATCTTACGTATGAATGCACTGAAGTTATGTTTCCAAGTCAATGCAATCCATTGTTTGTCTAGTACAAAATATGTTCAGATATTTGAAAGATAAATATTAAAAATAGAAATAAAATATTTCTCGAAAAATAAAAAACATGAAAAAATATAATGAAAATTATAATTATTACAAATCGACACAATATTTAAGTTTCGCGGTAATTGCGTTTCGGCGACATTTTGTTTTTTTTTCTTCGGGATTTTTCGGCAAAAGAATTTTCCCGAAGTCATTTTATCTTGTGCTGATTTGTAAATGTTTGCACATGTCATAGATTGAATTAGGTGCAATTATTTTCTTTCGCAGCGTGTTAAGAAATATTGTTTATATTATGAAATACCTATTTCTGTTTATTTTAAGGTAATCGACATTATCTTTGCCCTTAAACAAGATCCAGTTAAAGAGAAGGCCTTTAAATAAAAAAAAAACTTTTTTTTAATAGTTTCTGTATTGACGGACGATATTTGAAAATCCATTGTAATATGCTTTAGTCATCTGTAGGCTTGTCTATATGGTTTTAATCTAGCAATGGGTATTCCAGTATCGCTGTCTTAAAAATTGTAATCTTAGAAAGTTTTCTACGAGTTTCTATTTTTATGAAACCGGCATTGCAACGAAAAAAAAGAATATATCTGCTGTTTTCTACAAAAGTGCAATAACAACATGACCACATTTAAAAATATATTTTCATGATACGTGGGATTCGTATGTCTATTGATGACTCTTCCAACCTGTTTTTATACAAGAAAAGTAATAAACTATTGAATTAAATATAATAGTATTATAATTAACAACAATATTTCTAAATCACGCTGTATATATACTTAGTGTAAGTCAAATTTTTCTTCTAGCGTTTCTTTTAGTTACGAATTCAGCACAATTTCGTAGATTTGGCATTTGTTTTTTTTTTTGTATAATTTTTAATTATTTCTTAGTAATGCTGATTGGGTGTGTGAAACAGGTGATTATACAAGATCACTTATGTAATAACAATTATGTGTTTACTTCTCGAAAGAATCTTACTTTATTTAGTACCTGTTCTGCCTTCTGCATAATTTATTAATAATATATCTTATCCAGTATGAAATAAAACTAAACTGGTTAGTAAAAGCATTTTAATTTGACTGTCTACTTACTGTTTTCTTGTTTTCTCCCCCCCCCCCCTCCTGATAAATAACCTCAATATTAATCGTTAGAGAATGATGTAAAAATGTAAATCTGATATTTTTAGACGACATAGTTAATGGTATGTGCTGAATAATCACGTGGTAACTAGTTGTAATGTAATGATTGAAATTATGAAAGATTTGTAATTTTAGATAATACAGATTAATTAAAATATTCTGAGTGTTTCATTTCTTACCTTGTATTTTCTTCTTCACTTATCATAAGTGAAATTTAAGAAATCGCTCGACCAGTTCAAAACTAACAACTTTTTAATAACCGTTAATTTGTTTGTAAAATTACTACAACAGCTTTTGGTTGTTAACATAGATGGTAACTTTAAAACTTTTATCTTTGGCGTGCTGATATGCTTGCTTAACCCCAATATGAACAACATTAACCCGTCGCGCGATTGCTAACAATGTACGTAAAGTGCCCCAAACGTCGAGCTATTTTGAATGAATTTTTGATTTTGGTTAGACCTTCGGAAAAAAGAAGATTTCATAGTTACATCGATAATTATATATTACGAAGTATGTTTCCAGAATCCTTATGAGTTTTAAATAAATTTTAAAAATAAATGTCTAAGATATGAAAACCACTCACAGCGGTTCAAACTTTGCACCCGTGTGCAAATGCGACATTTGTGGCACAAGTTAAACTTTGCACCCAGTGTGACACTTTGACGCGCGACGGGTTAAGGTTGAGTCCCCTAAATCGGTACCTTATCATTTTTCGCGGTGAGAAACAGTGTGCGGTCAAAAACATCGTCAATGCTGGAGGTTTGACGATACAAGGCCTATCCCTTAGAAGTAAAGCCTGAATGTGTAGAAAGCTAAAATGTGGACCATCCACTAGAAGTTTTTATTTTTTTTTGCCATAAAAGTTATAAGGAATACTACGGCATTGCATACATAAAAGGATAAACCTAAAAACACCGCCCAACCCGGGAATAAACTCAAACAAAATGTCAGTATTATAAATATTTTATTACACAGCAACAGGTTATCGATCGTCAAATAGATCATAAAACAATTATAAGTACATAATAATAGCACAACAAATAAATAGACAAAAATAAACTCTTCTTCTATATAAATAGGATAAAAGTAGATACAGGAATGATAAGTTCACAGTTTAACGCCGAAAGATTTGGTATAGCTAGCACCTAAGGTTAACATCTAATAATATAAATAAATAAGTAACAAGAGATGACACACAGGGCCTACAAAAATAAGCCCGCTTCCCAGAAAAATCTATTAACTTTACGTTAGTTTCACCCGTCAATAATTGTTTGTCTGTTTAGTTCTGCTTCTGTCCGTCATTTGTTAGTCTGTTACATAGTTCTGTCCGTCATTTGTTAGTCTGTTACATATTTCTGTCCGTCATTTGTTAGTCTGTTACATATTTCTGTCCGTCATTTGTTAGTCTGTTACATAGTTCTGTCCGTCATTTGTTAGTCTGTTACATAGTTCTGTCCGTCATTTGTTAGTCTGTTACATAGTTCTGTCCGTCATTTGTTAGTCTGTTACATATTTCTGTCCGTCATTTGTTAGTCTGTTACATAGTTCTGTCCGTCATTTGTTAGTCTGTTACATAGTTCTGTCCGTCATTTGTTAGTCTGTTACATATTTCTGTCCGTCATTTGTTAGTCTGTTACATAGTTCTGTCCGTCATTTGTTAGTCTGTTACATATTTCTGTCCGTCATTTGTTAGTCTGTTACATAGTTCTGTCCGTCATTTGTAAGTCTGTTACATAGTTCTGTCCGTCATTTGTTTGTCTGTTACATAGTTTTGCCCGTCATTCGTTAGTCTGTTACATAGTTGTGTCCGTCATTGGTTAGTCTGTTACATAGTTCTGTCCGTCATTTGTTAGTCTGTTACATAGTTCTGTCCGTCATTTGTTAGTCTGTTACATAGTTTGTCCGTCATTTGTTTGCCTGATACAAAGTTTTGTCCGTTATTTGTTTGCCTGTTAAGTAGTTCTAACCGTCGTTTTTTTTTGCCTGTTACATAATCCTGTCAGTCATTTGTTTGCTTGTCTGTTACTTCTGCAAGTTCACCACTCGTTTGTCTATTACATCAGTTGTGTGCATGTTAAGTAGTTCTCTTCGTCATTTGTGTGGCTTTTAGGTCATTTTATCTGCCAATTCGCTATGCTGTAGGTCGTCGTATGTTCTATCATATTTGTTCAGTTGATCCTGTCCGTAACATTGAAGGTTGAGTTCTGTTAATCAGTTCATTGTCAGTGCTGTAAGTGAGACTTTGTATGTCAATTAATTAAATACAATACATCGCCACATGGTTAGTCTATGCGTTAGTTTGTTTGTTGAAGTTATATTTTTTAGTCACTCTGGTAAACTAGTTAAGTCTGTTAGTATTTATGTCTGTCAAATCGTTACGTTACACTAGTCAAAAAGGCCTCCCGTGTCATCTCCAGCATAAATGCGCACTGATAAGTGTTAATGTACATTTCATGTAACTACATATTATGAAAACAATTTTAGCATACTTTATATTTTGGTCAAGTGCGAGTTGTCAATACTTTGTACCGTATACAAAGAATTTTCCAACTTTTAGCTTCACAATTTTTTCTTTACTTCCGGTACAATATAAAAATCCTTACACGTAAGGTTTATTCATCTGATTCTTGTGTATTCTATCAAAGAGAACACAAGTCACATTTGACCAAAAAATAAGGGAAGTATGCCAAATATTTTTTTCATAAAAAAGACCTAAAGTTTCCTAGTTTCCTAAACAAGTTTTCTTCCTTCTTGAGGTCTTCTCTTGTTCATTGCATGTTTTTTTTTATCACCATGTGTTTATTCTAAAATGGCGAAACTTAATAGAAATATATTTTTTAATAAACAAATTTTCAATAAGAAATATATTTTTCTTTAAAATCACTGGTAAATGCTTTGGCATGTATTTGGTATCGCTTTGGTCCTAAATTAATTAAATAAATACAAAAATATAAAAAAATTGCATATTTTAAAAATAATATTATGGCAACATATGAACAACTAACTTTGGATATGACCAAATTCGTAGTAAAAATGATCATTATTCGATTTTCAGAAGACAATGAATCTATGACTACTTGTCTACATCTGGAGTTTTGGGTCCTAAATAATCCAATCGTGTATTACAAGTTCTAAAATGGCTCTACCCTAAACTAGACATGTACATGTTTGAACTGCGTGAAATCTTTTTATAAGTAAACCATTTTCCTCAGCAATTTTTTTCTGACATAGTTGCTTGTTGGGGTGACTCAATTCTGCAATCAGGGCAAGTCAGATTTGCAATGGTTTTGGTCATCTTTTAAAAACGAGCTTTCATTCTCCGTTGTGTTTTACCGTGTCAAAAATATCCCTTTCCATCATCACTTTGTCACCAAATGGTTTCTTGCTCAACCTTCAAAAAACAACCAAAACCATCACCTTCCCTCAAGACCCCTTTCAAACCTCCTAACTGGTCTTAAATCCCTCAGGATTATTGCTCTGCCACCTCCAAGTATCCGCGCACATGTCCTCTAAGGTCCTGGTGGCCCGCCAGGCCAGGAGCCGGTGGGACAAGCCCACGTCCGCGTAGTTGGCGGCGATGTCTCCGGCGCGGCGGCCTACGATGCGGTAGGGCACATCGCGCCCGCTCGCCACTTTGAACGCGGCTATCATTTGGAGGACTGAGTAGCCGGTGCCCGTACCTGAGAAATGGTGGATTTGGTTAATGGCTGTCGTTTGCAGGATGAGTAGATTGTTTTAGATATCCAGGAGAAAATGTATTAGTTTTTAGCAGTCACAAGCGCGACTGCTAAAAACTTAATTAGGTTTTTAAATTAGGAATTTCTCAGTAACATCCCGAAGTTTGGTAGTTGGCGTGCAGTCAATCATCAGCGCAAAGATATAAAAGACAGTATATAGGCCATTTTAGCTTACCCAAGTTAACAGCATGGAAGCCACTAAAACCGGGCTGCTGGAACAGCTTGACAGCCTTCACATGCCCTTCAGCCAGGTCCTCGACATGGATGTAGTCTCTCACGCCTGTGCCGTCCACTGTGGGATAGTCGTTACCGAAGACCATCAGCTCTTGAAGACGGCCAACTGCTACCTAGAGGAGGGAAATTGAGGTATACTGGTATAGCAGTAACTAAGAAGTAAATTCTAACAGTTTGTTAATAAACAAAATTAGTCTGTGGTGATGGCCTAGAGGGTAAGCTCCTCGCCTCTCATGCATGAGATTGTGAGTTCAAATCGGAGCAAATATCAATGAAACTTGTAACTTTTTAATTCATCTGTAAAGTACTTTTTTTAAATTTGCCGAGTAGTTGCTGAGCAAAGACTTTCCCCCTTCCCCATATCGTTCTGACATCCTTCTCCTGGGCCACTTTGTGATGCCATGCGGCTCAAGTAATCCGTTCAATCCCATTTGAGCCTGGCAGACTAATACAGAATTATGGAAGAAAACAAACTACTCCGACCCCAAGTAATTAGAGACAGAAAAATGCTGTGTTAACTTAAATGTAAGTTTTATACAAGCTGAGCTATACAAATAATTCTCGAACAGAATCAATAACATGGCAGGTGTTTTTTTCGTATTATTTTATGTAAATCGGTAATTGCCAAACCGCATGCGGTCTGTCTGTCTGATTTTTCCCTTATAACACACAAACGTTGCACTTTACACAAAACAAAAAGAAACGTTTAATCGATGATTTTATTCCCGAAACTTAAACTTCTAAAAATTAATTATTTAAGTTTATTGTACAGACGCCTGCACATCAAGCTACTACAATCTGTCAGATTTCTTTGATAGATTTTCGACTTTATTTCTAAAGTATTAGGTTCAAGGTTCATTGGGAAAAATTTACAGTTTCGGGTAGCTTGGCGTCTGTACCCACCGCCACCCCCACCTCCTAAATTTTGCGAGGTTGCAACACTAAACTTTGTATTTATACAGATAGAGATTGCTTTTGAATTAACGATATTCTTTTCATGAAATATTTTTTTATTAGAAGTTCTTTTCTCTACAAAACTTCGGCGGTAATAACTCAACGTAGAAGTCGCAGCAATAGATAAATACTGTTGTTTTATCGTTGCACGGCGGCGACACCATTTTCTATAAATAAATTCATTATATCATCACTTTCTAATGCACTTTAACTAGCATTTTGAAGCCTTATCGCTACACTAACTAGAGCTGCAGACAGTTTAATTGTGTTTTTTAATCATAGTATCAAAAACCATTTAAGGTGAAAGCATCAGGGTAGTCTACGCAATTCAAATATTCCAACATTATGCATTTTTCACAAGTTCTAATTTTAAATTGATTAATACTGGAATGACAACCGTACCTAACACGCGGAACATAAAGAGCAATAGAAGGAACATGTACAAGTCTGACACTTCCCCCCCCGCTCCGCCCAGATCAGGGGAAGTTATTTGATGGTTTCACATCCGTAAACTTGCGACATGGTCGGCCATATCTTATGAATGCATAGACGGTTAATATTCACAGCTCCAACGGACCACAGACGTATAAGGTTTTAATTTCAAGTCAACTCCACTCGTTTCCGAAATAAAGGGCCTTGCAGCAGACAGAGGGACAACAAATTGATCTAAAAAGGGGTCCCCGGTAAACGGAATTGTATAAAATCTGGTTCTTCTAACCTGACAGACAGATGTGATGCTGAGAAGTTTGTTCCGCCACTTCTTCCCAGCTAAAACACTATGAAGTGCGAAGGGCGGGGCGTTTTTGTGGGACTGTCTCTTGTATTGTGACATTCACAAAGTGCTGATTATCAGCCTCATTTGAATATATGACTTGATTTTGAATTTTCCCCTTTTTTTTTAATTTGCGCGCTATGAAGTAGGTATATATATATATATAGTAAATACCTGTGCTATAAACGGCATAAGATTGTTAGGTATTCCAGCAGGGTCTTCCCCGATGCGCCCGCTACGGTGAGCGCCGACGGGATTAAAGTAACGCAGCGATATCACCTTCCATTTCTGTAAAGATATTATATTTATAGATATAGATATATATTTAGGTATTTCTGGCTACTTAAAACCTACTATACGATATTCTTCAACTGTGCTTGTAACCAGCTGTAACATCTTTGTTTTAAGCCATAAAACCGTGCTTTTGGTACAAGTAGGAAAACTTCAACATAGCGCACGAGACGGATTCACAAAAAAAGAACAGGAAAAAAAAACGTGCTGATAAAAAAACGACGAGAGCGAAATACATTGCACGTTTAACCAAATCGTAGTGCGAAAAAAACAAATAATTTAAACCCCTAATATAATAGGACTTTACTTGGAGATTAGTTGTTTAGTATTTCCAGTTTATAAGTGTACCTGATCACTCGTACACAGATCCTTCATGATCTCCTCGCAGAAGTACTTGGACTTGCCGTACGGGCTGGTGAGACCACGGCCGGTGTCATGGAGCTCGTCGATGGGGAGCCGTTCAGGCTCGCCGT
Source organism: Ochropleura leucogaster (assembly GCA_958449745.1). Classification (NCBI taxonomy): domain Eukaryota; kingdom Metazoa; phylum Arthropoda; class Insecta; order Lepidoptera; family Noctuidae; genus Ochropleura; species Ochropleura leucogaster. The sequence continues at coordinate 8,125,406 of OY288221.1, read as the reverse complement.
ACACCGTGCACGATGAGCTGTACACCAGCTTGTACACACCGTATTTACGCATCACCTGAAACGAAACGGTTTGGTTAATGTAGGTAGGCTTTGACTGCACGGTTGGCGAAGTAGTTAACCGATTGGCTGCTGCGGCAGGGACACCATGTTTAATGTACTACCAGTCAAACTATTCCCAATTTTCAATTCTCGTGTCACACAAAATAGGACAATTCCTACAAACAGACTGTCGCAGAATATATCGATAGGTCATAGAAATATTACTGGTATAGTAGATATCTAGGTCTACAATAAGTTTAACGTTTACCACAACAATAACCTATATCTGTTATCAATGACACGTGCAAATAACGTACGTATAGAGGCCGTAAGTACGCAGGCCCTCACCGGACACGGAAGTTTTGGAAAGTTCCTGCTCATAAACGAGCGGGAGGAAGCGCGCGGGTATCACCACTGTGACGATCGCCCGGAGGCCACGGTGGAGCACACTGGCGGTTTACACCGCTTGGGCGCCGCTGTGTCCTCGTAGAAGCGATCGTCGACGGCGATGTCTCGCATCCGGCCCACCCCCATGGTCCGGAGCGAGAGGGAATGATAGCGGTCACCTATTTCTGCGAAGTAGTTATGCTAGCGAAGGAAGCAGCTGGACGTTTGAGGCAGAGAACTTCAAACCCACCCAGTCGCCACGGGATATGTCTGGTGCCGCGACTATGGCGAGTAATGGGTAGCTCACCGTTCGCCTATCTAGTGACGACAGGCCGTGTCGACGCCGCGTTCGTGTTTCACACGCGGCTCAAAGAGATGTCAGCATGGCAGAGAAAAGGGAGGACTCCAGGAAAGTAATAGCTTTGGTTTATAATTAAGATAAACTGTCAAAAATTAAATGTCTGATGAAAAAACTTACCTCTAAAAGCGTGCAGGTCCCACTAATGTTAGCCTGGTAGTATTCCAGGGGCTTCTCCACGGATTCGCCGACCGCCTTCAGCGCAGCGAAGTGGATCACACATTCTATGTTATGCTGCAAGAATATAATTATTGATATAAGATTGCCTTGCTGGTCTAGTGGTCACAAACACGACTACTGATTATAAGGTCCTGGTAATCTTAGGTCTAGCAAACTGTTTTAGGATTTTTCTGTCAGCAATTTCTCAGTAGCCACGAAGTCTGGAGTTGTGCCCAGATGGTGGCAATAGCGTCGTACGTTATTACATAGGTAGGGTTTAAACAAAATGTGGGAGTATTATTAGGAGCACTTTTGTCCAAGCCTTAAGTTATGCGTTATGTCATTTAGTTAGGACTACGAATTAAATACTTGTAGCTAACTGCGTCTGGTAAACATAGTTGGGATAAGGCGAAGACCATGATGATGATTTTATTAGGGTTAGTACTTAATGCCCAGTCCGTTGGCCTAGCACCGCGGATTATATACTCTGCTACTGAGAAATTATTTTGTTGGGTTACTAACAGTAGATTCGACTCCTATTATTATTATTGTAACGTTCCTGCCGGGGTTGCGGGTTGTTCGAAAGAGATATCGCGGCCCCGGAACGTAAAGGGCAATAGAAGGAACATGGGTGGGTTTTAGTCAGTACACACAGACTCTCCGTTCAGAGCGGGGGAAGTTATTTGATGATTTCCTATCCGCAAAAAAAAAATACCGTAACATTTTCTCGAGTTGTTAATAGATACGGAACGATTTTTTTATGAACTTAACTGATTACTTGAGTAAAAGTCATATTTAAGTCACGATTTCTATTCTAATGTGTTGTAATTACTTGAAGTTAGAACTTCCAATAGTTATAAAAATAACTTAGCTTGTCAGACTTTCAGGACACTATCAGTAACGATTGTCACAGATTTACAAATGACAGCCAAGGTTATGACATATTTAAGTAATTATATTCACTTTCTCAAGGATGATAAAGCAAGAAAGGACACCTCCTTTCTTCTAATTTTGATGAGATGATAATATGGAAGAAAAAGACACATTGCGCCGATCTGAGATAAATTGGTATATGGGCAGGAATTAATGATCATACTCACTTTCTCAAAAACCTTGCTTAATCCCTCTCTATCCCTGATGTCCAACTCATAGAAATGTATCGTCTTATCCGTAAGCTCCTCGATAATCCTCAGGGGTTCCGGTTTCTTCTGGCCCTCAGACCTGTAGGCGTTGCTGAGGTTATCTACGACTACTATGTCGAATTCTGGGTGGTGTGACTGTTTTTCTAGAAGGGTGGTGACTGTGTGGGAGCCCACGTAGCCTGCGCCGCCTGTCACTAAGATTGCTGATGTCATTGTATCGCTGGAACAAGAGATTTTATGGTTATATGAATCTGAGCTTCGGGAGATCGAGAGGATCGTTTTACGCCAAACTCCGACAACAATTGGCGTAAAATTTCTTCTTGTTGCGGGTTGTTCGAAAGAGATATCGCGGCCTCGACAAAAACCGCAAAAGAAGGGACATGGATGGGTTTTAGTCAGTAAAAGTCTGGCACAAGATATTTGGAGTTATTCCCATCCGCAAAAAAGGGAGGTTTCCGCTAAAGTGTTTTAGCAGGCTAGCATCATAGCAGTATACCTACCATAGAAAGTGACATTACGAATGTTTATAGTTATTACAGGACTAGTAAGCGTTGCGTTCAACATTCATCTAAGATTTTGTTACGTGAATGGTATTTTCCTCATTAGTTACAATTGTAATTAGCATGCTATTGATGTGACTTCAGAGAATCATGATTAAAACCACGTCATCAATGAACCATTAAATGTTTGCATCTGTTTAGTTGGCCATTTTTAAATATGGAATGCATTTGCAAAGAATTGCTTTGATAAGAATAAGAATATATTTATTAAACCATCGTTACAACATCCCAACATCATTAATAATATCGGTAACAAGTTCTATGTTGATAATGCTCCCCAAACTAGGCTGCGCCTATATCTTGGGGGCGGGAGTTACTTACATTAAATTAAAAACATTTATATTTGTCGATGTGATGATTAAACTCTTTGGCATTAACAACCTTGATCAATAACACTGCAATAGTATTGATTATTATTGATAAACTATATCTGTTTGAGAAATAATGGCATAAAAGACCATAAAGTATTGAAAAAAGACGGAAACCTATAGAGAGAACGGCACACCGCTTTATGGGTTGTTTGGAAGAGATACCGCGCCCCCCCGAACATAAAGGGCAAAAGTAGGAACATGGGTGGGTTTTAGTCAGCATAAGACTAGCACTCACCCCCGCTCCGCCCAGAGGGAGGGAAGTTACTTGTTGTATTACCATAAACTTGAGAGGTGTCAAGGGACACCCGGAAGGAACGAAGTTATTAACTACAAGTTAGCCTATGCCCGTCTCCAGGGTCTCACCTATCTCTGTAGGTACCAAAATTCATCAAAATCGGTTTAGCCATATAGGCGTGAAGACGTAACAAACAAACAAACTCACTTTCGCTTTTATAATATTAGTAAGGATTATGTATAAAAAAACCTTTATATTCCCAACAAAAATAATCGTCGCAATACCACACTGTTCAATGCGAAATAGAAAGATGAAACGAAAATAACTGGCTTGCTTTCTATGAGAGAGAAAGAGAGACAGACAGAGAAACACGCGCACGCCTTACAACTATAGTAAAAAGTGTCGTTACGTTTGGTCTAGCCCTTTTTCGCAACGCGCGATAAGGATCTTTGTCCCAATAGGCACACTATTATTCTTTTCAGTTACCGGCGAAAAATGTATATGGGTTCGAAATGATGTACTGAATACGTTTTAACCATTCTCGCGTCGTCGACCCCTTAGTACCCTGTTTGTCAAGACCTGTCTGTAACCAATTACTTTTCCTTAATAAGACTAATTTATAAAAATAAAATAAACGATAAACAAATTACTTACAATCGGCAATCTACAGTGACTTCAGTAACAACAGTGTCGTGCAAATGTGAAACGCGATAACTATATGTATACTGAGCTAAGTAAATAAGTTTATGTTAAGAATGTATGTAGGTACTTATGTATATAAGTGACGTGGAATATTGTTCACGAATTGTTTTGTTCTGGTGGGATCATTGTTTTCTAGCGTAGCTATCATTTATTATGTTTGTTATAACTAGAGACCGGATTATATGCATTTGCATATTCGCATATATGCATTTGCGTATTTTAGCCATGCTCAGCTGTAATAGCATATGACTTGACCTAAGATCTAGTTATGATGCATATTATCGGTACATATAGGTACAATATTTTTACTCGCCCTGCGTTCCTAAATGCGACCAAAATTTAATAACAGTCACAAAATATAAGGGTTTAGCTATTGAGTAATATAATTGTGATTTTTTACTGCATTTCGGAACGCAGTCAGCATACTAGATTAAATCAATGTTTAATTAGCTCTTTTTTTGGAGATTCCTAAAATTACCATTTTATTTCGCATATTCTGCCAATTTTCGTGTATATTTTAAGCATTTTTCATGCATATTTGCACAACAAGCTTTTCATGTTGCTAATTCGGTCTCTAGTTATAACTATAGGCCGACCGCTTAACCTTTTGAATGCTAGAGTATAAACTCACGCGCATGCTCTCCACGATAAGCTTACTTACTTCAATTTTTAGGGTTCCATACCTCAAAAGGAAAAACGTGACCCTTATTGGATCACTTTTTTGTCCGCCTGTCAAAACCCTTTTTCTCGGAAGCGCATGGGGGTATCGAGAAATTTAAACCATATTACCCAACTCTGTGGTCCCTTTCTGCTGTGAAAAAATCAACCCTTTCAGTCTACGCAGTCAAAAGATATACTAATGCTGTTTAATTCGCAAGTTTGTACGGAACCTTCGGTATTCCAGTCTGACTCGCTCTTGGCCGGTTTTTTTAAGTGACTAGCGATCAGGGCATGCACTTGCTTGTCACACATAGGTGACAATGGAGACAATGGAGTCTCAAAGTTAAACTGAGACCGTACCTAACGTACTGCGCCGTAAGGGAGGGCCAATGACTAAGTATTCGCTTTACGTCACTGCACCCCCCTCCCGCGCTACCCCAGCTACCTCAACAGCAGACAGCCAACAGTCAAACAACCCTCCCTTTGTTGTTGGTAACATGATGGCACCAGCTGCTTATTCAATCGAATTCGATTGAATTGAAGAAGATGCATACAGAATTAAATAGTTTACAATACTATCGCTCAGCAATTCAACAAAAATATCGGTGTAAACTTAATCTGAGCACGGAATACCACTACAAATTTTTGATTTATACATATATATTTCATTCGTAATTCTTGTCAATGATCTACAAAGGTTGAATAGACAGACGCTTCATGGACGTAAAATACTGGAATTCAACTACATCGGCATCGAAACCCGATTACAATTCCCTAGCAAAAGCCGTTTTTGCTGGTTAATCAGGTTAAGACCGAAAGCCAAACATAAAATTGTGAAATATTCTTATCACCATGGACTAGAAGTCCTTCTCAATTCAACATAATGTGTCTGAAGGTTTACATTCAGTCAATCAAAGCATATCATTCAAGCAATAACACGTATTATGTATGAAGTCATAAAGTATTATTCAGCGTGTAACAATAGAGTACTTACGTTAGATATAACAGCGTCAGCGTCAACATGCAATCCGCAATGCATTTGTCATAATAATATTATCTATTACTCAGGTGATTTTTTTCGGATGGGATATCATCAAATAACTTCCCCCGGAGCGGGGGGGAGAGTGTCAGACTTGTATTGACTAAAACCACCCATGTTCCTTCCTTAGGGTTGCCAGCTGTATTATACTGATTTTCACAACGTTTTTACTTTTGAACAAAAATACAGTAATACATAGGTACACTGTTTTCAACGTCTCACGTGAGGCGAAGTTATTGTAGATGTGTCAAAAAGTAAACATAATGGTGCACAACTTCATAAGTTGTGCGTGAACAAAACCGGGCAAGCAACACTTTAACACTTTGCCCGACCCAGGAATCAAATCCGGGACAGCTCAGCAGTTGCGCTTGCGAGCACTGGACCGAAGAGCCAGTTCAACAAGAAAAGAGACCATGAGGATATGGGAGAATGATGCGGTTTAAGGAAGATACAAACAAGAAGATGACAGCGCTACATCTAATCAACTTAGATTGCCCTCATATGCGTGACTACGCTAAAAGCGTAGGAGTGTAAATGAAAGGTCATCCGGGAAGATCGCAGGTCAAGTCAAATTAGATACGGTTCAGTCATATTTGTGACGTCTCCGATAACTGTAGATCGGTAGTCTTTCATACTGGTCGCTGATGTACTGATAATAATTTGTCTTTTTGGTAACTTTTTTCAAAACACCACATGTTATGTTTAGTGGACGCATAGATTTCTGATGGATTGACTGGTCGAGAACTTTGTGTACCCAAGCTAAACTTCTTTATTTATGAAGAAAAATCGCCTAAAGAGAAAAAACATAATTATATATCAAACGACAAATAAATGCTTAGGCATGCATAACTGAAATATCTTGCACTGGCTGGACAAGTTCTTAAAAAGGCTATCTCATACACTAATCAGCATAGTCCTCATGGAAGTTTTTCAAGATTTTTGTCTGCACCTTAAAAGAGGCCATGACCTCTGATTTTGTTTTGGCTGTTTCTTCTCAGAGTATGCAACACCAGCCACATCATTTATCGAACTAAACTTCCTTGAAGTTAAAAATTCTAGAATCATTCACCAGAAAATATTGGACATCCTCGACTTTGTTACACACTTAGCAATAAGGTGACTTGGCTTCGTTGGTTATTATAAAGAGATAGATTTTGGGGGAAGAGGCCCAGTTTCTGTGGCCCTGAAACAGGAAAACCATCCCAGTTATGTGTCATTTCACAAATGTCTAGATAAACTATCAGTTTAAATAATCTTGTAATTGGAAAAGCTTGTAAGGAAGATTACACAACTGATTACCTCATTCTTTCCTTGTTTTAATGGATTATTGATGTTAAACGAGCGTTATCATGAATTTTTACGGTTTGCAGTTTGCATAGAGAGTTAAGTGCAAGTTGCATGGTTTATTATTATTTCCTATGAGTCTATATTGTCCCACTGCAGGGCAAAGGACTCCCTTCGCTCCTTCCACGTTTCGCGATCTAGTGCGATTGTAGGCCAATCCTTTGAGAAATAATCTAGCTTATCCAGCCATCTCCTTTTGGGTCTGCCGCGTTGTCGTTTTTTGCTTTTTGGTGTCTTGCCGTTTTATGGTTTAAAGTCAAAGTTTATTGCTTTCAAAGAGAATCGCAGAAAGTGGAGCATAAACAGAATTCATCTGATTCAAGGAAATTATAGAACTCATGTAGGGATGTACCTACCCAATTTTTATACAGATGTCATATCTGCATAAAAGTTATCCTTGAAAAAGTAAACTTCAAATAGCTGACCTGTAAAGTATGCAGTTTTCGATTTCGATATTTACCTAGGGTTAGTCGTAATAGGCAGCTATTTCAATAATATAAATAAATTATAATATGACATGGCATGGTACTTTGCTTACGAGCAAATCGCTTCATATAATGTATTGGTATTCAGCTGCACCTGGTGAAATTAGAAGCTGATTCTAATAAAGATATGAAAAAGCTAGCTAGACGGATTGTGAAGTAGAAAGAGGTATTCACAGTTGTATTAACATCTATCTCTACATACATCCAAGTAATATTATAAATTCGAATGTTTGTGAGGATGGATATACATCCATCCTCACAAACATTGAAAACGGATGTTTGTATGTGTGAACGGATGAACAATCTAGATGAAATTTGGCACAGAGTTTAGTAGTCTGGAATAACACATGGATACGTTTTTTCGATCATCACGCGGGCTAAGCCGCGGGTGCCAGCTAGTATATATATAAAAATGAATTGGTGTTCATTTGTCGCGCTAAAACTCGGGAATAACTGGAACGATTTGGCTAGTTATGATCTTGAAATATTTCTGATAGTTCAGAGAAGGTTTAAAGTTTAAACGTTTAGAAAATATAAGTATAGGTAAGCATCAAGTTACTTTTGTAACACTTACAAAGTAAACAAAACCACTTGTATTCATTTGAAAGGTGACCTTCCGTGTGCCTGACATTTACCTTGTACAGTACCTATACGTGATGATCATTGTAGATCATTAAAATAAATGCTCTGCATACAGAAACCCTTCACGAAACCGTCAACCATGCATACCATGACGTGTTAAAGCAGAACTTATTCCGCTGAGGGAAAGGGACAGAGCTATACAGGGTGTCTAGCACCATCTCTTTCACTCAGTGGAATAAGTTCTGCTTTAAGATGTCATAGTAATTAGTAGGCCTACAGATCTCTCTACTATGGATCAAGTTGAAATGGTTAAGTGTAGGTTGAAGTGCCGTCGTGTGTACAGCAAAAAAAATAACTTGGTTAAAAACATATTGCTAGGAATAGTTATTTGTGCAACGAGACACCAGTGTATTTTTTTGGGGGGAGTGATAAAGTTTTAAATCCCGCAATCGAAGGATTTTTGGTTTGAGTCATGAGCGTAGCGAGTGATTCCTGGAATGCTGAGTGTAGGGAAGGATTAAAAGGCTCGAGAAGTTAATAATTTTGCTATCGTGTAACACACACAACTTTTCACTTCAGCAGCGAGAACACATATTATTCCGATCTTGTCAACGTAGTTTATTTCATGTTCTACAACGACTACTGTTATTCCAAACTCACAGGATCTTATACCATGATGTTGAGCTTAAGTTTTTATTCCATGTTTTTAAGTTTCCGTTTCTTAAGCCTCGGTCTCTCAAGAGCCTTTATCTCGGAAACGCATAGTGGTATCGAGTTGAAATGAAAATCAAATAATCCAATCTGTGTATCTCTTGGTGATGTAAATAAATTAACCCTCTAAGCTAAGTCTATGTCTATGCAGTCAAAACATATGGCCATTGATGTCGTAAGTTTATACGCAACCGTCGGTGCGCGAGTCCAGCTCGCACTTGGCCGGTATTATCTTACATAGTTACAGGTGGAGCTTGTAAGAGTGCGTTAAAAATAGTTCATTTATTTAATTATTATGTAATTAACTAGCACGTTTCACTGGCAAAGGTGGTGCGAAGTAGATAACCTTTACAATGTTATTGTAAATAAATATTTTGCCATCGCCCTTCAGATGCGTATCAGTCAATAGCTGCGTATTGAAGCTGTTGTTTGTTTTGACTTGTAACTATCTGAATAGAGCAAACAAAAATTACATCAAACCCATCTGCCAATATTATTATCTACACCGCTTATATGTGCCGCCGGGGCTTATCTTCCATCTTGCGTTGCATGGCCTTTTTGCGGATGAGAATTCATCAAATACCGGGAGAGAGTGTCACTAATACTGACTAAACCCCACCCTGTGTGTTCCTTCTTTTGCCTTTTATATTCGGGTTCCACGGTATCTCTTTCGAACAACCCTGGCAGGCCCCTACGCTGCTCTACGTCACTTAGCGTGGCATACACCAGCACTCAAACTAAACATCGGCGAAGTTTCAGCTCAACCTAAAAAGACAACAATCCTCATGTACGAGGAGTCTATCTATAGTATTCTATAGTGATTATTGATATAAGAACTATATCAACGAACTGCACCCCGAGATGAAGAACCATATTTGAGTATTTTGATCTCCCCGTGGGAATGCCGCATTTTTTCGGCATCAAAAGTAGCGTGAGTTAATGCAGAATATAAGCTATCTTGATACGAATTTTCATCCAAATGAGTGCAAAGGAGTAACATACAAACTTTCGCCTTATAATATAAGCGTATTAGTGATAGGCGACAACTCTTCAATAATTACAAAAATTATCAGTTTGATAGGATTAGTGCTGTATTAGTCAATAAATGTTATCAATTTAGATAATCTCCGGAATGAAAAGCCAAAATGAATTGTTGTATTGTACCACGATGTAGCGGAGTGTTTGACTGCTGCCAAGTCTTAATTAAAATCTTCGTTTTGAATTACGAATCATGTCCTTTGCCGGTTATTTTAACACTGGTGATGTCTGTATGATGATTATAGGTAAAAGTCAGGGTGATGCAAGATCAGAGCGGGAGAAGTTTTTTGATGATTGCCCACTCGAAAACAAAGCAAAATAACATAAACACGACAGCACCTATTTCGCAGGAACAGTTACGAACACGCTCCGTACGGCTTGTGGTTGAATAATAGGAATAATTCCCGAAGTCGATTCCCATTTCACGAAACAAATGAAATCGGTTTTTTCACGCTTTTTTTTTCGGGTGGGAGATCATCCAATGACTTCGCCCGCTCTGGGCGGAGCAGGGGGGCAGACTTGTACTGACTAAAACCCATGTTCCTTCTGTTGCCCTTTACGAGGCCGCGGTATCTCTTTCGAACAACCCGCAACCCCGGCAGGCGGAGGCTCTGGCAAGCCCCTCTGCTTTGCTGACTCTCTTTGAGGCGCGCGTGAAACACGAACGCGCCGTCGACACGGCCTGTCGTCAATCGACGGGGTTTTTTCACGCTTGACTTCGAGGTCTTGCACTTAAATCGAAAAATGAAAAGCTTTTTTTTTTAAACTTTAATCATACTTAGGTATTTATTTAACAAAAAATATAACTTACTAGCTGGCGCCCACGACTTCGCACGCGTGATATCGAAAATAAAGTATATAACCGGAATATAGTGTTTGTCAGGTTGGCACACGAATCGAGTAAGACTGGAAGCCGACCCTAACATAAACGGGATAGGGTTAAGCAAATGATGAGACTTTTTCGGTATCGAACCTGAACCCGCGACACGTAAGCAAATAGCAAGAACGCTTCTGAGCCCGGGTGCTGTTAAAATAAACCTTAGTTATTTTAAAAGATACTCAAATAATAATTCGGAGGTACTTAGAAATCTGTTTGATTCAGGCACATTAATTATTGATATTAGTGAGAATTCTTTTATTCAGGAAAATGAAGGCTTGCAACAGAATCTATTATCGATAAATAAACTGAATGTCACAAGAACGTGAGTGTGGAAAAACGTAGATATTTCAGTATTGTTGAAACAAAATTAATTGATTTCTAGTTGCACGTAATAGCTGTTCTGATCACAAAATATCTACATATTCAAGAAGTCTGTCTAACCAAAAAATGTTTATCAGACCATCCGGTTGTAAAATAAATAATTGTACACGTTTTCAGAATATCGCTCCACTGTACCTACCATAAGAAAACCGATCTAAACCAATAAATTAGTAATTACAATGAAACCGTTCCATGCACTTAAAAAAATAACCTTTTTAATTAAAACCTAATTGGTCAGGAACATCATGAGCTACTGTTCTATTTTTAAATCGGGAAACACTGGATTAAAAAAAAATAACTCACAATTTCTTTTTTCACAGTATAGCACGGCAAAGGAGGAGCACACGCGAGCCGGAGAACGGCATTGAGGTCACTGAGGAGAGTTCTTATCAAATTGTACACTATGTTAAAGCGGAAATATATTGAGTATACGATACAATGTATGACGTGGGCGTAATGTTTACAGCCGGGCTGCGCTGCGCACGTGTTCTAGACTTGTGGCTGAATTACAGGCATGTCGAGTTGGCTCTGACATCGCTGTTTATTTTTTAAGTTATACCAAAAGAACTATGTAATTATAACGAATAAAATTACAGAGTAATCAAGTGGTGCTAATTCGGCATGTTGCTTCTGCCTTGGCAACCTAAGCATGGAAAACGTTTCACATTCGATTCTGGACAAATCAGATCGAATTGTATAAACTGACACGGTCACTAACTTTATTGGTAACCTTTGAAACGGGATATTTACTGTGATTTCTTGTTTGTAATTAGTTCCCGATATTTCGGCAAACGACGCGACGTGACGCCACACCATGACGTAAAGCCATGTTGTTTTTTCGTGATAATGGCGTTTGCAACAGAGCCGAAATATCGGAAACTCATATGAAATAATATCCGTATCAACGATTAATTTAAAAAAGAATAGATCTTTTTTCAAAGTTCTGTTGCTAATCTAGAAAAAAATATAGCATAGCGCTTTGTTGGGTTCTCAGTCGGGATTATATCTCGAAGCGTACTGCTTTTATCAGCGGGTCGGTTGCCAACAAAACTGAAAGCCCAGCCACGGGATCCTCGGGTGGGTAATCTCGATGTGAATTGAGTCTTTATCCCTCAGTCTCTCCCGCGTTTATTTTTAAGCTGTTTCCTTAAATAGACTACGTAACATAAGCTCGGTATGTTCCACAGAGTACTATTACAAGCAGATTACATTATCAGTACTTGTATCAACTCGTTGAGCTATGTTGTATTTTGTAATACTGACAGTCACATTTCATGGTATGATTGATTTGTTTTAAATTATGTTGTTTTAAAATTGTTAGTTACATTGATAATCTTTGGTATGTGTACAAGTATTCAGGATTCCCATAGTATTATTTTCGTTTATATTTTTACATAAGTACTTCTTATTCAAAACTAAACAAAACATTTAAAAATACAAACACTTGTAGCCCATCGGTATGGAGAACAGGGTCTAAGTTAGGCGGGCACCAGGCTAGCAGCAGTCAAGGCTCCAGAGAAAGGAACCTCCTGACAATACGAACCGTCTTTTGACACGGCTGGGTACTGCTTTCTATATCAAGCTCTTGATCCAGCTGCCTATCGAGCAGATACGTCTATCGGCACAATGATCGCGGAGTCCATCCATTCCACATGTCGAGACCCTCGCGAGCGGGCGGCGAAAGAAACGGCGGCGGCGTCAGCGGGGGATATGCGTACTTAGATGGAATTGGGGGAGGCCATAATCCAGCACTAAGTCAACAAGGGCTAATAAAAAACAATCATCAGCTTACAGCAGTCCACTGCCGGGTATAAAGGGCCAAGGAAGTTGGGTGGGTTATGAAATAAAAAAAAAGTATTGTGCACTCCAAGTATTAAAAGGAAGCGCGCTTATCAACGTCGTTTGGAAAATTGCGTATAATTTTACTACAAAGCCTAGGTCTAATTTATTTACCATGTTTTTGTTTTTCTGTTGCCGATATTTCGGCGCAGTCGCACACGCCATGATCACGGTAAACTGAAGCTATTGCTGGTGTTTATAAGCAGACAAAACCGTCTACCCTCTTCGGCCTCTTCCTGTTTCGTTTTTGGTTTTCGGAAACATGATAAATATCCCGATTCAAATTAATGATATAAATAATGTCAGTTCAAACTTAAAGCCACTCACACTCACACAAAGTAGCTTCTACTAGTAAGTAGTCTGTCCCTTTGTAAGATCTTTAAAACTACAAAACGGATTTTGATGCGTTTTTTTTTTAATTAAAAACTTTGCCCCTCACTAGGAATTTCTCCTGTATTGTGGGTGCGTTTTCAAAAATTTAAACTCACATACACAAAAAACCAGACCCGAAAAACTATTTGTAGATTATACAAATATTTTTTTCGTGCGAGAATCGAACCCGCGACACGCAGACACTGCGCCAACCGTGCCGTCAATAATATTTTTTTAGTATCTACATTGCACCCATTGGGATACTAGGGTGCTAATTAATATGACTCTGATTCAGTCAGCTATTGTCATTGTATGGTAAATCACTTTTTCATTCAATAAAACAGGTAAATCTTTAAAGAATAATAGTACTTTTTGGTCTACTTTTTAATCAAGTTATGTATTCCACCAGCACATTTTTATTTTGTATAGTTTTTATTCAAATGATACTGTTTAAAATCCTGCAGATTTACCTTTGGATCAGATCATTGTTCTTAGTAAAATTAAGTCTATTAGATTTTTTTTTGTAATTAAAAAATTAATCACTTATACAAAATTCGTTAATTTAAAAAAACTTGCATACAAATTTTGTTTTTACTCTATTTAAAGTTAGAGTGAGTGCAAAGCTGGTGTCCACTCCAGCTAGCGTTTCTAGCTAGACAAATGAGCAATATTTTATAGTAGAGTGTGGACCTTCATATTCAGGGAGGGCAGTACACTCTGAGTTTTGACCGTCACACGAAAATTGAAATTGGTTCAAATTTATCACATCTATAGCCATTCAGAATCGTGGACATATAGTCCTATTTGAGGGTTGGAGCCTTTATGGTAAAAACTTCTTAATATAATTAATATTTTGGGCATCCCCACTGAACTCATTGTATCAGTAGTATAAAATCATTTTATTTTAAAGTCAGGTTTTGTTTCTACAACAGTCTCCAGCCAGTAAAAGATGCAATTCTGTTTGCATATGCAATGTGAGTATTTAGCCTATATTGTCTACAAGAGCCCTAAGATCTTCATACCCCTTTATTTTATAGCATAGTATATGAACTGTGTCTGAACATGTGACTTATGCCCAGTTCCAATAAACAATTAGGTTTTGCTTACGGATAGTAGTATTTTGACATTTGCCTTCTAGAAAAGAAAAGTATCGGTAAGCAAAAGGAATTGCTTTTTGTTTAATGGAACCTGGCGTTAAAGAGTGATGAATCTGAATGTTGAGGATGGATTGTGTTGTAGAAATGATATTAAGGAGTAAGGAGTAAATGATGCTGTGACGTCTGATAATGAAAGAAGAAAACGTGTTGCACCGACCCCAAATAGAAAGGACAAGGGCAGGAAAATTATGTGTCAGTGTCTGAAAGTGTTAAATACATACTTTACTGGCAAAGGTAAAATTGTGTTATTTGCTTAATGGTTTACGATAGAATAAAGAGTAGCAATTGGTTTAATTTTTTGGTATAATAATGGTAACGAACAGAATAATAAATTTATGAGAACTTACCCATTTTCAGTGGGTTTCATTTTACACAGCTGCTAAAACACGCGACGGGAACCATTCAAGGTCTGTTTATACAATTTTTGCCGCCCATTACGTCGAAACAGTTAACATCTTTGTTTACTTATTTCCTGAGTACGTTTATTTCTTTTTATTTAAATATGAAACTTAGATTCGAATAACCATAGCCTAGTTGCAGTTTGTGGAAACTGATCTTGCGTTTATAGTGACGCAAATATAATTATTGGAGTTCATTAACTAATCATTTATTTATCATGGTACTTATTATTGCCGATTGTCGATTTTTGAAGGCGGGCGGAGGGAGCGGGAGGAGGAAACTTCGTCATGTCAAAGTCAATTCGCAATAACATTGCCTTGCCTATACCATTTGTCAGTGTCACTGTCAATGTCAGGTAAACTAAAAAAAAAAAACTCTAAAACAATAATTTGCTTCCATTCAATTTTAATATTTCTATGATCTATTTTAAACCAATCAATTAAAATGGTTCTCATTTTTCTCATTTTTCTCCGTATATTAATAAAAAAAATACCAGATAAACCAGGAAAATGAGATGGTAATAATGGTTAAGACGGATTTTTCGAACGTTGTTGAAAATGAAAATGACAATTTCTCTTTAGTTCAGAAACAAAAAATCAATAAATTCAAGTGTTGGATTCATTTTATTATCTTTTTCAAATATGACTAAAATGTACATCCACCAACATCCATCCAATGTATTATATATAATAATTAATCAAAACTTGGACAAGTATTTTATATTCAAAACGATTTGATAAGTTTTAATAGTTTCTGAACAAATCAAACATTGCCTAACTGAAAAATATATTGAAATCATGGGTATGAGCACTATGAGCCACCACCAAAACAATGTCTTACTAAATCGGGAACAGCTTACGCTGCCTAGGATATCAGAACAAAAAGGATTTAAATAGATAACGAAATTTTCATAATTAAACAAGTCGAGTTATATAATTAGGCATTAGAAATAAGCTTTCATTGTTTACTACTCACCATCGTGAAATAGTAAGTAGTGTTACAAACAATACTACTAGGCCCAATTAAATTAAGTCTTAGAATAAGGCAAAATCCACTTATATGAATAATTGCATTGCCTGCAAGATTTTAATTAATTCATTGCTTCACATGTTTGAAACATTGCAGCATTACACTGTTCGATTATATAAAATATAAAGTAAACAATGTTTACTTTATAAGTAAGTATTTTAAAAGTCCAACCATGTCATGGTTGGACTTTTAAAATAATAGTATTTCAATTGTGCGCTACGCAAATAACAAATTACTATTATAATGAAATCAGTATTTTTATAGAGGTTTCTTGGGTTGAAGACTCACGGATCCAATCACACTTTGATTCTACATTGACTGTGCGAGCCGAAGTATTCATTACCTAAGTAAGACTATCATGACACAGAGATGTTTACAATCTGGATGCCTTCAAAGATTTTGTGAAACTTCTATATAGCATGAGCTTTATGTCTTCGTTATGTGATGCTGCCGACTGCATAAAGGTTGGATGTCCTTTTAATGTGGGTGTAACCAAAGTCATTTTAATACTTTTTTTATTTTATTTATTGTTTCATTATTTTGGTTTAATGAAACATGGCTTAATTTAATACCAATAAATTACCACTTACTTTGATTTAAGTTTCCTGCTTTTTGTATTGTATTCTAAGTAGATTTTAGTTTGTATGCTGACAACACTACGTGTCTATCTCTTTCTCTCCCGTATAGTTCTCAAGGTAGCCGTCCTTATGAAATTTTGGATAAATTTAATGTATTTAAGCGTTTTGTAAGACAAATAAATAGTGTTTCTATTTCTATATTAACCACGTAATATATTTAGGACAATATTATATTGTTAACGGTAAAGATTACTCAGATATTTTGTGGTGACAAATCCATTCCCTCGGTGTCCAACGTTGTTTTGGTTTCTGAAAGTGCTACTTTGATAAGATCACTGTTAAAATAATACAAAACGCCTAAATGCAAGGTGTATGTGGTATTGTGGCTGAGTTATGAAGTGAAAGTTTGAATTTTAAAGTTAAAATCGTGAAGTAAAGTTTCCTAACCTAAAAGTTAAGAGTGGTGTTCTGTATTGGTGTTTGTACGTTGCAGATGAGTACTAAGATCATCAAAGCCAGCGCGGCCGAGCCCGATGTCTTCGAGACGTCGATCTCACAGGCCCTGGTCGAGTTGGAGACCAACTCGGACCTGAAGGCGCAACTTAGGGAGCTCTACATTACTAAGGCTAAGGAAATCGAACTGCACAACAAGAAGGTGAGGGGAACTAACTTCGAAGTGTTCTAGAATAATAGATTGCGTACTTTTTTTATTGATTACCCACTTATTAAGATTTTTATATCAAAATGTCTAATAACCATGTGTATTTTGAATGACATGTCCAGTCTCGTTTACGATTAAGCCTCCGTCACTTGATGTGGTGATGGTCTTCGTTGTCACTCCTACTAAAAATTGCCCAAATAGTCAGGGTATTACTACAGTAGGAGTTTTCTGTCATCTGTTACTGTCATCATCACAGTAGGCATACCATAAATAATGATCATGGATATTATGGCACAACTGAACTCCTATTGCAGTGAATAGTGTCTTGACTGATCTATGTGTTGTTGCTGTCAGTTAGTTATTATCACGATAAGTATAAGTGCCACTAAACCATACTTTACTGCAAATCAAAATATATTTTAATTTGGGATCTATTGACAAAGTCTCTAGGCAGGTAAATACAAAGGACGATGTTACGGAGGGAAATGTCCGCCCCTAAGACTACCCACTGACCGATTTATTTCTTTCTATCTTTAGCAACTACCAATAAGTTAAAACAGGCAGTCTCCGCCACATAAAATAAATACATAAGAAAAAAAAATACTGATTATGACACTAATTCATTTGTCAAGTCCTTAAATATCTTTCAAATATTAATTATCTGTTTCCAGTCAATCATCATCTATGTGCCCATGCCCAAGCTGAAGGCATTCCAGAAGATCCAGATCAGGCTGGTGCGTGAATTGGAAAAGAAATTCAGTGGTAAACACGTTGTGTTCGTTGGAGACCGCAAGATTCTGCCCAAACCCAGCCACAAGACACGCGTCGCCAACAAACAGAAGAGGCCCAGATCTAGGTAAATTGTTAATGTAGTTGTTAAGACTAAGACAATTGACTGAAAAAGATGATGATGATACCCAGGTGACAACTAATTGTATGCTTCTGCCATTATGATAAGTATGGAAGACAAAAGCTGCAACAAAGCAGAACAATGATGTCCCCAAAAAAGCTAGGTAAAAATCTGATACTTACATTATGGGCCCTAAGTTTGCAGTTTAAACCCATCATAAAACTCCACAATTCCAGCCTACAGCCTGGGCCTTTTTGCAGATAGGAAATCAAATAACTTCAAAGATTTAAACTTTTATTGACCAAAATCCTACCCATGTTCATTCTTTTGGCCTTTATGTTCTGGACCTGCGGTATCTCTTGCAAACAATCATACCCCGGAACCTACAAACGGCCTGTGTGGCAGTCTGTGGCTCCTCCACACAGGGTAGAAACCTGTGTAAGCCAGCTATGCCAAGACAATGTGTTAATTGATAAAATACTAAATATGTAGCTGTCAACTTGCTTTAGACCCTGCATATACATTACAAATAGATCCACATGTACATGTATGTAACTGAACTTATTTTAACAATCAGTACACACACAAAATACTCCTGTTGTCAGTGGAGTGACAGATAACAGCTTAGGATACAATGCTATGTAAAATCAGTGTCTTACCTCATTTTTTTTTTTGGAAAACCATCTAAAAACTTCCACTAAAACTCACACATGTTCCTTCTTCTGCCATTATGTTCTGGGGGCCGCGGTATCTCTTTCGAACAGCTCTTAATCGGTGTTTTATATGCAAAGATTGAATTTGTCATCATAGTAAAATATTGCACTAGTAGAAATGCTCAAATCAGTTCAACTGCTAAGATGAATAAAATAGTCCAACCCCATCATATTTCTGCTCCACCATTGGGCAAAGGTCCATAAAGGAGTGGGCATGAAGGCAGTTGCTCAAGTCGATTGGCATCTATTTATTTTCTAAATGCGCCTGTTGTTATTTCCAGGACACTGACCTCAGTATATGACGCCATCTTGGAGGACCTCGTCTTCCCCGCCGAAATTGTGGGTAAGCGCATCCGAATCAAGCTGGATGGCTCACAGCTGATCAAGGTGCACCTTGACAAGAACCAGCAGACCACTATTGAACACAAGGTATGTATTCTTGTCTCTAAAACAATATTTTCTTGGTCAAATGTACTTTTCCAACTGAAATGATTTGGAAAGAGCCCCTAGAACTACCAACTATTAAATTCCCTCTCATGTGACTAGCTTAAATATTAAATTCTTGAAGGCAGAATGAATATCTTACCAATGGGTATTGTATTACCCAGTAATGAGTTGTGGGGTCAAATAGGCAGTCACTATGTAAAATACTGGTGCAAACCAGATTTTACATAGTGACTGCCTATTAGCTGTATCGGTTAGATTGGATGCTGACACATAAGACTTAAGTCATCTTGTGCAAGTTTATTGTGTAGCTAGTGCGTTGAGATAAAAGATTGAGCTGGAAAGGCTTGGCCACAGCATGTACAATAGTATGAGTATCTTGTGACCATTTTATTTATGGAATTTTGCTAAAGACAGTTGCAGGTGAAGGACATTTTGACCATTGTCATTTTTTTTTTTGCATTGCATTGTATCACTATCATTTATTGTAGTACTAATATGAGCGCGCCGCGGAAATGTCCCCCCACTGTCTTTCGTTCCCGCATGTCAAGGTTTAGTCAACTTGTAGTAATCAGGAAAATTTCACAATTTGAATTGATAGTCCATGTAGATTACCATTATTCTAACTTAATAAACCTCTTTTCTAAAGAATTCTGCCAGATATTTATAATAGTATGGGCCAATTTGTTTCTTCTTTTTTCCTCTAGCAAGTGAAGTGGGTAAATGTTCATATACTGATCCAGTATTGTGATTGTTCACAGGTGGACACCTTCCAGTCGGTATACAAGAAGCTGACGGGGCGCGAAGTTACCTTTGAATTCCCCGAACCCTACTTGTAAACTTAGGAATATGACTTTACAATAAACCTACAAAAATATTCAAGATTTTTCTTTACATCACTAAAATGAATCCCGCTGTATTCACATAAAAACCTAGTTGAAATTGGCTACTAATGTGAAGTTCCATACCATGACCACAGCTTGACTCGGTATACTCACCATTTGTGCTTGCAATCACTAAGCCAACGAGGCAGTTCTATACTCATTGTAGATGTTTGTTCTATTTATGGGAATGATGGGCCAGTGCGAATGCATAGTTAAATTGGGTGTAACGATTGATGACATAAGTAACCTTCATAACGCCCTTCTTTTAAAAAAGTCGATTTTCCATTTTTACAGCCAAGTTCTAGTTTTAACCAGTGCTCTCTTAAATTCGGGACAATGAACCGGAGTAGTCAGTTTTTGCGAGAATCGCCACGTGGCCATTATGCAAGGCGCTCGAGCTGTTGTTGGCCGCCCACTTATATCGTTTCATAGATAATAGATTTGCAAAATTGCTGGACTAAGAGTTTGCCATTCAGTGAGTCTCATAATATAAGGTCGGCACCTTGAGATCCTCGCGGCCGCTAAAACTTACGCATTGTTGAGCGCTAATCGCTTTTTTGACGGGCCATTTTACGATCCCACATGTTCGGAGCGAAGGTGCCGGTATCCGGAACCGTGTACTGGAAGTCGCTGACTCTTGAGTAGTCTTCTTCCTTTGAATTATTCATGTATAATGAACTCCGCGTTTGAGTTTAATTTTGGTTTTGAACCTCAAAAGGAAAAAACGGAACCCATCCGATGAGGGTTTCATTTTTAATTAATTTAAAGGAAGAAAAATATGTACTATAGCGTGCGACTTCCTGTACACGTATATCGATTCCTTCGCTCCGAGCATGTGGAATCGTCAGTCTGTCTGTCAAGACCCTTTACCTCGGGAACACGTGAAGGTATTGACTTGAAATTAAAACTACTCAAGTCTGTGGCCCTTTGTGTCGCAAGTTTGTACGGAATCCTCGGCATGCGAGCCCGACTCGCACATGTCCGGTTTTTTTTAGATAAAGTTTAGAGACCTTTTTTATAATTGGTGCCTTTTTTTAAAACCAGACCTAGGTAGGTACTCTATAAGGCCGAACAAGAACATGATTTAGCTTAGGTACAAATAAAACATTTTTTAAAATCAAAATGACAACTTTATTCATTAAATCAGTCCATGATACGCTCACTGATAACTGTATTCAATTTTGATAATGATTATAAGATGTTTACGTTATTAGAAGAGAACTTATAAATATGATTACATATACATCGCCTACAGATCTATTCAGTTTTAACACACAGTTTCTGCATGATCAAGAGGCAATTGAGCCCTAACATTATGTTAACAAGAACCATTTTGCCATAACATTGGCCCAAGCAAACAAAAAATTTATAAGAACTGAATTAGTCAAAACATATTCGGAATTTGAGTATAAACAATTAGAAACTGTGGTGTCACAAAATGCAAAGAAGACTTATTGGTCCGCTAGTTCAAAAAAAGAATGTTTCGTTTACCCAAAGACCTTAATGCAAATTATAGTTTTCTTTACGATGATGAAACCAATATCTATCTTGATACATTTTAATAATAATATTGCCAAAGTTTAAATTATTTGACACAAGGGATTTCAATAAATAAATATGTGATATTATAAATGTGCTTGACTAGTACGAAATTATTTATGTTACACTTAGGATCAATAAAATATTGGTCAAATCAAAATTATTTTATCCGTCACTTCCGGTCTGAATATAGGATGTCGATAGCTTATAGTAAATCCTAATTACACGAAAAGGTTTATAAAAATAATAATAGAAAATTATTTCACCTACACCATTCCTTTAAAACCGAAGAAAGAATATTTAAATTTGAGACATAATAATTTGTAAAATGCATAAAATTATACTATAGTAGACACCTTTTTGTCTTATTTACTAAATCATATACAATTTTAAATCACTTTTAGAGCTGGTTCACATTAGGTGGGACTGACACTATCGGAACGAAAACGGTGTCGGATGCATATGGACGGCACAGTTGGCGCAGTGGCTGAGCGATCGACTGCTGCGCTGCGTGTCGCGGGTTCGATTCCCGCATAGAACATGACCTGCAGAAAGTTGTTCCGGGTCTGCCTGTTTGTGTATGCGAGTTTAAATGTTTGTAAACGCACCCACACCAGGAGCATTTCCTAGCGTGGCGAAAAGTTTTCTAAAAAAAAATAATTGTAATATTATGCCCATATGCGTCCGACACCGTTACACACACACACACACACACCGAATACATTTTATGTATTTCAATAGCGCTATTCACATAAAAGCGATTTCATCGTTTCGTCGGTCGGTCTGATCGGCAGTTTCTAGTGTGAATCACAGGATGTGAACCTAGCCTAGATTTTTCCTAACGCTGCACCTATACGGCACAGTTATGGTAGCGTTCTAAAGATGACCTAAAATACGGGCTATTCTTCAAAGCATCACATTGGAATGAATAACTGAATCGAGGAACTTTGGAAAGATACAAATAGGTAACATATACAATTGTAGAAAATATTAAAATCACTGCAAAGAATGACCCATTACAGTTTACCAGACTTGAATACCGTAATTTGAAATTAGTGATAGTTATAATATCTGCATATTTCTACTAACTCCCAATACATTTCTATGAGTACCCAAAATGGTTTGCTCTCAAATACCTACTCCTAAATTAAATCATAATTTCTTTCGCCTGACTGCAAAATATCACAGCACAAGCCCCTGTTTATAAAAACTTTATTTTATAAGGGCCTTTTTATACTGGTCGCTTTCAATTTTAAATGGGTAATCCACACTCAGAAATGTGACCTATCAAGATAAAGCTCTGATGCGGTCTCCTGAAGATAGCACAGCGCAGCGTAATATAGCTAACGAGCATTTGGCCGCAGCTTCGATCGATTTATGGTCGGAGATTCTCCCAGAGACACGTTTAAAATATAGCATTTTGTAGTAGTACAATTTTAGGATCAACGAATTTGCAAACTTTTCGATTTTATAAGAATGTTGATAAATCATTCTTACCCTTTATTATATCCAATACGTAATAAATATATCGTGTGGACATTCTTGAAAACTTTCGCATTCACAATTGGCCTTTTAGGCCTTCTTTTGAGTTAAAAAGTTGTGAATCTCATCGTTTAATAAAACCTCCAAACAGAATGGTATTGTGCTCAAAAATGATTAATATCATTGCTTGTAGGCAATCCCATTTCAAGTCTTTTCCTAAGTCAAACTACAAAACTTGTCCAGTCAAACTGGGTCAAGGCCGAAACAGCACACATTCCTGCAGTCTTTTCATTGAAAAGAAAGTATTCTTTCTTTTTTTTACATTTTTTCCTACTCCAAGTGAAAGTTAACAGTCAGTCGAGTATTAATTTGGCACCCTGGCTTTTAGGTGGTTTCATAAAAAGTTGTGCTTACTCCATTCCTCATTTTTACTAAGAGGGTTGTCAATTAATTATTACTAACGTCGTGAGTCTATCGGCACAATTTACTCACTCATTTAAAATATAAACCATTATTTTAGTGGCAAGGTTAAACAACGGTATTCACCGGCCCAAAATTGTGTTATGATTGGCTTAAAAACAAATAACAATCCTAAATTTCAAGACAGAATAGAGTAAGCATTAAAAAGTTTCTAAGCCATCGCAAGTTAAGAGGCTGGTATCGAACTAGGGTTAACTTCAGTGCTGGTCTTTCTTTCGTTTTCATTTGAATTCTGGCCATTAGCAGGTTTAATCAGTCTGATATAGTTGACAGGTACTAGACCTGCGGTTTGTCCATCGATGGAAGCCATCAGCCATCCTGAGTTCCAGAGCTGGGGTTGCAGATGAGCAGGGGCTACATTCAAGGACTGCTTCTCCTGGAAGGATAACTCCTGGGGGGTGGTGGCGGTGAAGGCGAATTTGCTGATGGCTGGTAACGGCTCCAGCCAGGTTGTAGGATCGTGTACTGTAAGGAGAAGAAAAGATTTGGTGATATTTCCAAAAGGAGAAAGGGTGAAAGAGATGGAGTTATACAGGTGTAATAGTGTCATCTCTTTTTCGCCCTGGCAAAAAATAACCTGATTACTTTGTATGAGGTACCAAATACATGGATGTCACTAATGAGCAGCATGAAAAGAATGAATATTTTATTGCATAATTACAAGAATGCTTCGGTGTTTGTTAAAATGTATTGAAAATTCGGGATAGCGGTTAGGTCAGTTTCGATTTTGATCACGCCGTCAAAAGATTTAAGTACACATAGTGCTCTTAAAAAAAAACTCATTTATAGGTAGGTACGTGAAATCGTCAACGTCAATATAAACTAAAGATTAAAATCTATTGACAGAATCGGGATGATGATAATCTTAGACGGTTTTTAAAGATATTGTAAGATACGTGTTGTATGGAGAAGTCATTCCTTTAAATTAACATTTTATTTCTTAAGGTGTTTGCATAAAGATACACAGGAACCCAGTACCTACAAATCAGAAACAACCGGGCCTTAACAACTTGTATCTTTATGTAATAAGCGATTATAACCCTAAAAGCTATTAGCATAATACTCACAATTCTCTTGCATGTTCTTGTTAAGCCGACTCATCATTTTGATTATGATGTAAGGTGCGGCAGCCAGAACTCCAAAGAACATAACGACTGGCCAACCGGAGGAGCGTGGCCCGTGTTGGTCTACCGCTCGTGATTGCTGAGTTGAGGCTACGGCTTCGGCCCATGCCTGGAAATATACGATTGCTGAAATTTTAACACTGTAGTCTCCCTCCTCCACTTTATAAAATATATTAATACTAGCTTTTGCCCGCGGCTGCGCTCGCGATAAATTCGGGGTAACACAGTGCACACCCTTGCGCCTTATTTATTGTAATAGCAAAGATAAGTTTTCCCTTTTCTTCACTCTTTCACCACCAGTTTTACTTAAAAAAAATAGCCTATGTCCGTCTCCAGGGTCCCATCTATCCCTATACCATATTTATGTACCAAATTCATCAAAATCGGTTTGCCATTTAGGCGTGAAGACGTAACAAAAAAACTCACTTTCGCTTTTATAATATTAGTAAGAATTTATCTTTGACTAGCTGTTCCCCACGGTTTCACCCGCGCTGCTCAGCACCTGTTGGTAGTAGCGTGATGTTATATAGCCTTCCTCAAGAAATGGACTATCCAACACTAAAAGAATTTTCCAATTCCAACCAGTAGTTCCTGAGATTAGCGCGTTCAAACAAACAAACTCTTCAGCTTTATAATATTAGTATAGATAAATGAATGCAAGAGCAAGTATGACATATTTGGGTACTGCCGCAATCTTCTCTGTTCGATTTTTTTTTTAAATTAGGAGAGAACGCAGTATAAAGAAGCGAGCGAAGCGGGCTCGAAAAAGCTCAAAGATTAAATCGGAGTGATTTAATCTTTGAGCTTTTTGGCGTAGAAGCATACATATTATACACACTTATAGAAATCAAATTATAGATGAGCATTTTTTTGTATTTGTATCCGTTATTATGTATGAGAACATTGCGTAGGATTAAAAAATAATAATAAAACGTAGCAAACTAAATGTTATCAATGTTCCATACGTATGACTACAACGTAGATATCGCGTCTATTGTGATAAATAAGTAATCTATGTGAACTTGGAGATTATTGCATGTTCTTTTTTTTAAATTCATGATTTATTAAACATGTTAATGAATATTTTAAGAATTTTAAGGTAATTAATCTTGCTTCTTATATGTATATTAGATTCTCGTGTCACAGTTTCAGTTGCCATATTCTTCCGAAACGTCTTGAACGATTTTTATAAACTTTTTATGTATGTATGCTGGGCATGGCTAGTCTTACCTATACATCCTTACTAATATTATAAAAAGCGAAAGTGAGTTTGTTTGTTTGTTACCTCTTTACGCTTTACACGACATAGGCAAATTTTTATTAAAAAAAAGTGGGATGTGAGGGAGAAAGAGGGAAGAAAAGGGAAAACTTAGCATTGCTATTACAAATCAATAAGGCGCAAGGGGAAATGTGTTACTTCAAATTAATAATACGTAGTTAGTTACGCTAACGCGTACGCTAGTTTTATATATTTAGTAATATATAAAACTAGCTTTCGCCCTCTTTCTCCCTCACATCCCACTTTTTTCCAAAAAATATTAGCCTATGTCCGTCTCCTGGTTCCCAACTATCTCTATACCAAAATTCATCAAAATCGGTTTAGCCGTTAAAGCGTGAAGAGGTAACAAACAAAGTCACTTTCGCTTTTACAATATTAGTAAGGATTCTCGTTTCACAGTTGCAGTTGGGAAAGTGCTTGATTGATTTTTCTTTTAGGTCTGAGAATCGGTCTTAATATTTTTTTATACCCCTAAGTAATTGATAAGGGCGGCTGTAAGAAGGGTGGGTGAGGGAAGGGGGACTCCAGGTTACGTTACAGATGAAAATACATCTGTAACATCATCACAAGGTCAGATTATAGACTTAGATACAGCAGAACCATACATTTATTGTCAAATGATAAGGGCGAGCGCGCGATACCTAAGAGATAAATATATGGAGATAAAAAGAAATCTTATACCAACTATTTCCTGTATTTTGGTGTAGTTTTGTCAACATGAATGTAATTAGAAACCACGTACATGATCGATGAACAGATAGATATAAACATTTGCATTTATTTGAGTTCAATGCCTTAACTGCAATTAACTATTAAAAGTAGGTTAAAGTAGTAAATAGATTTATAAACAATTGAACCAATACTAGTACCAGAAGGGCTACTATGACATCTTATAGCAATTCTTATTCCACTGAGTGAAAGAGATGGTGCTAGACACCCTGTATAGCTCTGTCTCTTTCCCTCAGCGGAATAAGAATTGCTTTAAGAGGTCATAGTAGGGCTACAGAACGTAATTATGTTAACCAGTATTTAAGTAATGTTTTGAAATGATAAAATGAATAATTCAATTTATAAACAATAATAAAAGAAAAAACAAAACATATAAGTAGATCAAGCTAAAATCATTTTTTTACAATTTAAGTTAAAATTGAATTTTATACTAATACTACTGCTTATTCGTTCCAGATAACCTTTGGCACTGTTATTTGATTAAAATATACTTAATATCAATTTGAAGATTTTGCAAAAAAAAAAATGTTGTCAACAATTTGAGCTGAAATCACTTAAATGTCTGGTTTGTTTTTAATGCTCCATACCTCAAAAGGAAAAAAACGGGACCCTTATGACACATTACATTTTGATGTCTGTCTGTATGTCAAGAATATTATCTTGGGAACGCATAGAGGTATCGAGTTGAAATTATATACTCAAGTCTGTGATCTCTTAGACCTGTGTCAAAATCAACCCTCTATATCTACATAGTCAAAAGATATGACCGTTTGTGTAGCAAGTTTGTACTGTGTTTGTACGGAACCCTCTCGGTGCGCGAGTCCGACTCGCACTTGGCCGGTTTTTTGTACCCGTAAAGGTTTTGATAACAAATAAGTATGAAGCAAAACAGTTGGTATAAAAAACACTTTATTTGAACACTAACCTTGAATTCATTCTCTGTCCTGATACCAATGATGACCATCAGTTTCCTGATGATCCAGTTAAGGGTCCTAACCACGGCGAATGTGGACCACACCTGGGCGAATAGACTCTTCAAACGACTGACATTCTCTACTACACCTGTTCACAAAAAAAAACACGTTTGGTTAATGAGAAAAGAGAATAACATTTGAACAATATATTAATTTTGTTAATGCCATTTTTCCACATTTAGGCGCCATATAAGATTATGGTTTAAATTAAAAAGTAGGTCATTCATTTCAACATCGTTCAGAGAAGTATAACTGGGATAAGCTCTCATGAACAAGTCCATGACGGCTAATCCCTCACACAGTCTATCCATTATTTCTTTGGTTTTCCTCTACTCTTACATTTACAGCTCATTAATAAGATCATAATTGAAGTGATCTTTTCATGATGTGCAATTTTACTTAAAGAAACACAGTATTTTGTAAATGAGTGAAATTGGCAATATTTGCCTCTTAAAAGATTAATTTTTCTAGTATTTTAATAAATTATTTCTGGATTTAGATCTTATTTCTATTGTAAAGAAGCTACTATATGTACCCAGATAAAAACAACCTCGTTTCCTAATCCAGGTAGCAATCCAAATGTGCACTCGTAACTCGTTAAAAGCAGTTAAAAAATAAAATAAATTAATAATATCACAGAACTGTCGACCAATCAATGTCACCATGTACTGTTCAACCAACGATATTACAAGTAGATAAACAACCAGACTATCACTTAATAAGAGAAGAACTAATATGGAGATTTAAATTTTGATACATTCCAACTGTTTTCAATGTAGCATGGTGCAAGTGACATTAAATGTTAATACATATTTAGTGATGTATTCATCTCCTTTATGACTACAATATTAAGGTTAAAGCCTATATCGAGTAATGATCATACTTTGAAGTGTCATTCCAGATTCAAGAGGAATGCTTCACCTAAATATGTCACAAGCCCCATGCTGTAGTGAAAACAGTATAGTTTCAACTTCTGGGTACCCACCCAGAAGTTGAAACTATACTGTTTTTAGAAGTTGTTTAGTTACCCAACTAAACAACTTCCTGATAAGTCATAACTGCCTGTTTGAGAGAATGCTACATACAACTAACTATACATACCTAATATAGACCTAAAAGAGCTGGTTATAGCGAAAAATGTGTTTTCGAGCATCATGGCAACACTACCCACAGCATTCACACAGCTCTGTATGGAATCAAATGCTGGGCGGGAACTCTCTTCAGCCATTTGTATAAACCTGGGAGAGAAGAGCATACTTTAGAACTTCTGGAAAGAGGCCATTTTTATTTGTTGGTTTTCCTAATTAAACTTAAATATATGACAATAATGAAAATTGAACTCTTTTTGTTATATTTACTAGAAATGAACAAAATTGTTACTAATTGGAGTTCCATAGAGGTGTCTACAGTTTTTTTTTAATTGGAAAAAGAATAAAAACATATTTGAAAATGTGTCTTAAAGGGGTATCACTGTTTTAGGAGTTTTATTATGTGAATATTGTTCAGAATTATTTAATTGATAAAATGTTTTTGTAACCAATAAAAACATATAATGTTTTAGTTTTTTTGGGAATTAATCCTTACTAATATTATAAAAGCGAAAGTGAGTTTGTTTGTTTGTTACCTCTTCACGCTTTAATGGCTACACCAATTTTGATGAATTTTGTATAGCTTTCTTTAATACATGGGCTTTTCAATTTTAAATTATTTTTTCTACTAAAACCAGTAATTAACCTGTGATTTGTTCATTCAAGCCAACAAACTCTCTTCAGTTTATATTATTAGTATAGATATATGGTAATTTATAAATTCACTTTGTCTATAAGTAATTCACAAATCAGGATGACCTTCTGACCAGTTTATTGTCTAAAGTATTGTAACAAGTTTGATTCAATGAGGAAAATTTACATTTCTGTCTAAAAGGATATTCATAAAACAAAAATAGATTATAGTTAGTACAGGTCAAACAGGAAACAAAAAACAAACAAACCATTTACCTGCTATCAATATCTCCAACGCCTCCTCCAAATCGATTGTATCCCCCATACATTCCACCCATGCCTCCCATTCCGTAGCCACCGTATCCACCGTACCCTCCCATTCCATAGCCTCCCATGCCCATCCCCATTCCGCCGTAGGAACCCATCCCTCCATAAGCTCCCATGCCATAACCCTGGTTTTGCATCATAGGTTGCCCAAGAGCTTGGTGCAGATCAACTCTTGGCGGCAAGGGAGGGGGCACACCACTCTGTAGGACTCCCGATGTCGCAGGTGTATTGTGCGCAGGTAAATACTGCGTACCAATTGGGTTCCCATAACCATTCAAACCCGGTGGAACACTCACATTACCCAAGAATGGTTGGGGATTACCAACCCCGAAATGCATGTTTGGTTCACTCATTATAAAATTCATACACTTGGATTACAAAATAAGCACTAAAGAAATTTGCTTCTAAGTACGTATGTTCACTGATAAGCGATGAGCGCCATCTTAGTTGGTAATTTCCTAGGAAACCTATCGTTATTGATTTTCTTTGCAGATTACGCAGCTGCGCAAAGGGCACCTGATGAATTTAATTCTGCTTGTGTTTGTAAGATGGGTCCATGGTACACACAGCAGCGACTAAAATGACATTCCCTTCTTTGACGT
This sequence comes from Ochropleura leucogaster, assembly GCA_958449745.1. Classification (NCBI taxonomy): domain Eukaryota; kingdom Metazoa; phylum Arthropoda; class Insecta; order Lepidoptera; family Noctuidae; genus Ochropleura; species Ochropleura leucogaster. The sequence goes on along the minus strand of OY288221.1, from coordinate 8,095,150 downwards.
AATGCGACAGCTGACATCATTCGTAGATTCAGAGTAGCCAAATGCAAAAAATACGAAACTAGAGAAAACGAAAACATTTATTACCTACAAAAAATTTTAGAAATATTTTCGTTTCAAATATTTACAAGTAAAATGATTCGTGCAGTAAACTAATTTCACACAATTTATATAACCGCGGCTACAAATGTTTTAAAAATATTTTTTTAAAATCACATGTTAGCCATAAACAAAACCAGGATTTTTTTCTTTGATAAAAGATTATTTGTTGCGCCTTTTTGGAAAGAAAAACAGTAGAACGCATGAACTATAAGTTTTCCCTTCAAACATATGTCCCAACTTCCATACCCATGTTAGCAGAAGATATTTAAAAAAATAAAGCTCATCATTGATTGAAAGTAAAACTCATTTGACCGCGATAAATGACCTAGTTTAAAAAAAACAACTGTTGTCTATGTTCCTAAGGGTGTCAATAATTTCGATAGTGCACTAGACTTTTGTTGTTATTGTTATAATACGGTACTAGTGTTTCCAGAATCTTAAAGCAATTCATAGTGGGATCTTAGTTACACATTTTAAACGGTAAGTTCTATTGAGATATCCAAGCATTACATTGAAATTGCAAAGTTTCTATGACGAAGAAAGTGTAATTTTTCGCAGCTAGAATTTCAATGTTTTGTATGTTTATTGGTAACAAAAGGGGTTTGTTTACATGATAATGTGTTGATAATATAGTATTCATTCCATACCAGTTAACTGTACATGTATAATAAACATTTACATAGAATTACATGGCATTGGAAAGGTGTTGCTTGCGACCGGTTTGCGGAGGCATAACATAGCAGGGTTACCGCCTAATCAGAATCAATTGCTCTGAGCTAGCAACTGGAATGACACGAGTAATGAGCGTTCATTGCTGACGCTTCGAAGCCGTCGTAATTTGCGAAGCTAGCTACAATATTGCTGATAGGTAATTAGCACTTGGCGTAAACGACTCCTAGAACCAGTGGTGTGCATGAAATGTTATTATCGCGTTCACTTAATTGCACCGTTCATAAATAAAAAGTAAATATTGCCATATTATTATATTTTTTAATTACTCCTCAATTTTCAAAAGTTTTTTTGTCTTTGTTTTGATCATCATAATATTTTATTTACTTACGTCTTGATTAATGTTATTATCACAATGACATATTATTAATTTATTTCATAAATATGTCCTGGATATTCTTGATCCATAAACCACTTATTTAACTTTTACTAAAGAATTTTTATAAATATTATCTACATCTACACTTATATTATAAAGAGGAAAGATTTGTATTTTTACAAAAAATATTTTGCCATTAGAATGCCACATTATCTGAGATATTATTAACTGAGTAACATAGGCTATATCATAATTTTCAAAAATGCAAACTCGCTTAGTGCAGGGTTTCCAAACCTCTGGGTCATTTGAGTAAGAATGCAAATCTAACTATAAATCTTAGTCCAAAAGAGTGCCATTATTATAGTTAATATTCTCTATAGCAAAGGCTTACTTTTAAAATCCCTCAAGAAAAATAGCAAAAGAATCATTTCATAAAAATACATAAATTTAAATATGGAAAATGCTTAGGAATGTGGTTACTTAAGAATGTTTTATTCCTTCATTAATAATAGATTAATTATAAAAATGAGGACATGACTTCATTTTGTTAATATTTTTCCTATAAGCCAGTAGGGCCAGTCATTGAAAGTTCAAAATCCAATAAAAATCATATCTCTTTATTATTTATTAAAGCCTGTTCAACTGCAGCCTACTCAATTATACTCAACAAACTTCAGCTTATATTGTAAGAATGGTCTATTTTTTCTTTGTAAGTTTAATTTTAAATATTATTATTTTATTAGAAAATTTAAAGGACTATAAAAACCATTTATTAACACCTGACCACCGCTGGAAAAAGGCTTCTTTTTCTATGAGATATTGGACTTGCTAAATTAGGATGTGTATCTCACAAGATAATACTATTCCTTAATTCTGCTATGCATACCTACAAAGAAATTATAATCAAGAAAACTGGAATACTATCGTGAATTAAGGTTACATAATTCGCGATAGGAGAATCGTAGAGTAACTTCAAACAACAAACCATGTCGTGTGGTACCTACGTAATATAACAAAGACGTGTTAGTTCTCCATTTTCCCGCTACACAGGAAAGTGGCAGCACCATCGCGCAGGAAGCTGTCGACTACCGACCGTTCCTTTGTAAATTGTAACGCGATAGCGCTACCTAATTTATTTTGTGTAGTTATGTTTGTTTAATTAAATAAAATTGTTTCTTGAATTTCTAATTACGTTGTTGCACCCCAATTGCTTAAACTTAAGAATACTTGTATGGAATGTTGAAGCCAATTCCGCTTATCCATTTCTTGATAAGGCTGGAAAAAATGTCAGCTACAACAATTTAGATTAACGCAATTAATATTGTTGAATCGTTAAAATGAAGGCATAGAATGTGATTCCGCTGGGACGCGCACCGCGAAGAAGGTATCGCGTTGGCGCATGAAGGAAGTAACAGTAGTTCGAAGCTAAAATCATTCGATTCCACAAATCAAAACTCGAACGTTCATCATCTTCCTGCTCTTTCCCATTATTTTGAACACGGCGCAACGCAGTCCATCCATCTTTTCTTTGGCCTTCCTCTCTTCAACCATCAAAATTCATAGCTATTACTCTTTTAGTCACATGCGTGATGATACGCATGTGACTCATTATATTATGTCCATATCAAGACGACACAAATCAAAAATCGAACATGTAGAATAAAAATATGAAATACTGTTCGAGTAACTTCGTCAAGTTTTATGTCAAAAGGTTGTTCTACTTGTCTATACCAAATTGTTGTTGGTCTGCAACTGCATATTAATATTAAACGGTCGCCCTCCTTCGTCTTAAATCAACAATCTGTTGATGCATTTTCAGTACGATCAAAAGGTAGTTGTTGACATTGTGCAACTGTTTTGCTTCATAAACTGTACGATCAGTTTTCTACCAAAGAAGTTTTATTAATATTCTTTTTTTTTGACAATTGTCTTATAAGCAAAATGTTCTTTGTGCTTTGTTCTTTCAGCAAAAACAGTAAGAGATCTAGATTTTTCTTTATCAATCTCAATTATTCAGAAAATCATGTCACCGCGTATTAATCCTCCATTTTAGACTAATTAAATAATAAATATCTTGGGACAACTCACACACGGCTATCTGATCCCAAGCTAAGCAGAGCTTGTGTTATGGTAACCAGACAACTGATATACATACTTATATAATTTATAAATACATACATATTATAGATAAATCACACCCAGACACAGAACAAACAATCATGCTCATCACACAAAGTTTGTCCTGGGTGGGAATCGAACCCACGACCTCCGGCTAATTAAAATGATTAAAGATATACGCGACACTTAAGCTTTTAAACTTTTAACTAGACCCGACCTACATGGATTCTTTTATCGGGTTTGTATACTACATAGGCTTTGGCGTCAACTCGCCCGATGTGAGTACGCTTGCCTAGAAAAAACCGATTCACTCGAACCTTGAAGATACCCAGAATATAATGTTCAGGGAAGAGAGAAGCCGGCAGTGAATTTCCACAGATAAACTAAAAGATTTTCTCAATCAGTCCTTTGCTGGACCAAATTCTGATATCCAATTTTAATCTATGGATTAAAATATAATATAATATAAAGAGCTATGGCTCTTTATTAAAATTACTATCTTAAAACTTAGCAAGAAAACAGTTAATCCGTCTTGCATAAAATTACGTCTCTATACAAGCTATGCATCACTAATAAATACTTAAAAAGTCTACCCCAATAAATTATGTTGTTGGTTGTTTTATGTAACAGAAGGCTCGCTAATGCGCCGGGCGCCGCGAGACGACTTCCGGCCACCGTAGATGCGGGCCTGTGGGCGGTGAGCAATGGGTAGTTCACCGTCCGTCCGTCGATTGACGACAGGCCGTGTCGACGGCGCGTTCGTGTTTCACGCGCGCCTCAAAGAGTGTCAGCAAAGCAGAGGGGCTTGCCAGAGCCTCTGCCTGCCGGGGTAGCGGGTTGTTCGAAAGAGATACCGCGGCCTCGGAACGTAAAGGGCAATAGAAGAAACATGGGTGGGTTTTAGTCAGTACAAGTCTGACATGCCCCCCCGCTCCACCCAGAGCGGGGGAAGTCATTGGATGATTTCCCACCCGAAAAAAAAAAAAAAAAAAGGCTCGCTAATTGAAAAAGGTCGATTCTAATTTGACACTTGCGGGAGGTTACATGTTTTTGGAGAGGCACCAATCCACTCGAATGGCGACTGGCGAGAGATTTATATGTAGAAGATGCAAATCGGAAAATAAAAGTCTAGATTCGTTAAGCTTGAGGCTGTTTTTTGGTGGCAGATATAATCGTCTACATAATCATTTCAACATTAATGCGATGAACAAACAAATCGCTGATAATTGCGGCCAAAGGAACGATCAGACGCAAAGTTACTCCCGGAGAGTTATCAAAACTGACACACCCCACAGCTAGGCCCAGAGTGGGGGAAGCTATATTTAGATGATTTCCCATCCGTAAAAAAAAATACGTACAAATGCATCAAACAACAACAAAATAAATAATAAAACTTGACGTCAAACAGGGGTGTCCCGCTGCCCCATTTACAGCCTGGTCCATTTCGTTCGGACGGTTTCCGGAAATGACGCCGCGGACTGTTCCGACCGACACGATTCACACTCCATTCATAAATCCAGCCAGTGTTTAATTTTTTTTTATTTATTGTGCTGGGAAATGGGTTTTGAGATAAGAAAAAAAGAGACGAAACATTAGGTTGGAATACCTAGTCTTGACCAGACGACTTGGAGTAAATCGATGCTAGCAAACCAAAAGCTAATGTTGCAGAAAATTGAGGCTGATTCGTAGTAACGGGTCTTGGTTGATGAGTCTAATAAAATATCCCAAATGTTAAAACATATGCCTCGAGTCTGACAGGGACTAGACGGTAATCCATGATATGGGACCCTAAATTTAGATGGTGGATGTCATATGCCCTCGACTTTTTGGTTTGAAAAATGTAATGTATGCAGGTATGCTGGAAGAGAATTCTTTAGAAATAAGCATTTCTTCCTTTCTTTTTCACTTTATTCAGTGTGTACATCAATCCTATCGACGTTTTTGTACACCGCTTTGATAATAATAATAGTGGAAATGTAAACAAAGATGCGATAGAACTCAAACCCAAAGACTTATTTCAATTAGACCATTACAGGCAATTTTGAATGTCAAGAAACAAAAGAATGAAGCTGCAGTCCCAGATACAATGCATAATAACTTGTGAAAGTACTGTAGTTGCCCATTTCAAAGCGTTGATCTCTTTGGAGAAGAACGGGCAAGAAACTCCATGGACACTCTTTTAAATCATAATAATTTTACAAGATCATGGTTACATCATTCATGTTGAGATTATAAAAATATGTGAGAACGATGTTCTTAAACGTCCGCATTACAGGCGTCTAGAGTAAAAGCAAAAATGTCAATTGAAATATATTTATATTAAAACTCACGACCTACAACTCTTACGGTGCGCCTTTTTTTCTGGGCCACCATTTCTCTCTCCGTTTCTCGATTCATATAATGCCATAAAATAGCACCGCCTGTCCGACAAGACATCACGAAAGCTTAGGCAAAGGTGTACCCAATAAGCAGAGGGGTCTGCCAGGGCCAACTCCCACCGGGTTTGCGGGTTGTTCGAAATAGATACCGCGGCCCCGGAACATAAAGGGCAATGGAAAGAAAATGGGTGGGTTTTAGTCAGTACAATTCTGACACTCCCCGAAGTTATTTGCTGATTTCCCATCCCAAAAAAAGGTGTACCTAATAGTAAACACTAATGGTCGCCAGTTATATTTTAATCATATAAAAGGACGCTAGCCTTTTGTCATCAAATCCAGACACCGTGGTTGTTACTGAAAAAATCGTGATAGAAAAACCCAATGACACTTTGCCTGATCAGCAGTTGCGCTTGCGACCACTACACCACCTGTACGTTAAAAAAACTTACAAATACCGTTGCTGGGTAGATTCTCCTGAATAATATTTACCACATCTATCCGCCACAATAGAAGTGTTTAGAGAGCATCTCGAGAAGTTTGCGTCGCTTGTTTAGACCTGTCCTTCACTGGAGTGTCTGTCACCGCCTTATGACGCGGACTAATGGCTTGCCTTGTTTGCGGGCCCTCTATCAACAATATTGTGTTTCTGAGCCGGATTTTAGTCTATGGTTTGAGTTGGGTTGGTGCTTCTGCTGTGTAAGTTTTGATCCGGTGCTAATCAGTTAATGGAGGGGTGGCTGTTGAACTCTATGTTTTGCATGGTCGAATGTTGATATACCTCTTTGAATCTAATAGCTTGCCTCTGTAATTATACTTTCTATCGACTATTAATATGGATGTCGACGAGATTAGGATGCAGTAGAACAACCCAACAATAGTTTTACAGCACACCATTCATAACTCCCACAGCTAAACATCACACATATAATCCCGAAGGGTTGGGTAGAGATGGATCTATGGTACATCCACATTTCGCTAGTTATGTGTGTTTTAGTCCCATTAAATAGGCGGTGAGTCTATTGTCATTAACCATTAAATCCCATATGGAGTTTGGTATTTGTGCCCGGTAGGCTAGTACTGAGGAATTATTGATAAAAAAAAATAGCACACAATTGCAAGGTATCCAAGCTATATAGCAATCGAAAACTAGTACTAGGATACACACAAGCATCCTATGAAAGTTGACACCTGTTACCTCCGTTCTCCTCTACCTCTGCTCCGTTGGTGTCAGGGTCGTAAGCGCGGCTGCTGAGCACGGAGTCTGTTTCGATTTCCGGGTCAGGCAAACGGTACTATTAGGGTTTTCCATTAGGAATTACTCAGTAAAAGCCCGGAGTTGGAAGTTACCAGTATGATATGACACCCCCGTGCTTCGCAAAGCACGTTAAGTCGTTGGTCCTATGCTTGATCTCTCAAGTCGTGTCGGATTGCTGTCCCAGCGGACTATAAACGTAAGAGAACAGAGAGTGAACACACTTGTGCACTATAATATCTCCTGCTGAGCTTGGCAGCCGTGGCCGAAAACGGTCAGGAGGTCTATACAATAATGAATCCGTTAATCTATGATGAACGAGTTATGTTTACACGTAATTTTTTTTCACAAATTCGCTCTCTTTTTTTCAGGTGACATATTCCTGAAACAACTCGATCCAGTTGGTAAGTGAAAATAATTTATTCTTCTGTAGGCGTTCTTGAAAAACAACATTTAACTCATAATTTAACGATTTTATGAGCTAAAAACGATTAAAATTGTTTTTGTACCCAGTTGTTTTGCGTCGTTCGTCCTGTTTACAATAACGAAAGTAGTTTTGTGTTTTTATTATAGTTCGTCTGATATTTTTCTAGATTTTTTATTGGTATGTTGTTTTTAGTATCGATGCAGATGACCTGTATATGTATCTAGATCTTAACTATTCATAGTTGTTATTTTCAGCCATTAAAATGTTTATGTGTAGTTTGTGGCTCGGCTTTTGGATATGCCTTAGAGATATTTCTCAACGGTATGGAGACCTGAGTCAGATTCCCGTGGGTAGCATAAGAACTCTGACACCAGCTTCTTGATTTAAACACCTTAATACTCTTCCCGACAAATCTCATTTAAACAAAAACTCACAGATCCATAGAGCAACATTGCGTAACATAATTCCAGTTTGCAATATCAGACAGACTAGATTCGCATTGCACTAGTTTTTTTTGCTCTGTTTGCCTGGAGCATAGCGTTCTTAACCTGTAGGCCGTATGTAATTGGGTGCTGGCCCGCTAACCTACCTACTTGCCAATAAAAAAGAGGTTCGTAGTTTCCCACTTGAGCACGTAGGAGGCCAAGATTGAGAGGACTTGCGGGGTTTCCTGAAATGTTAAAGAAAAATGGGGTTAGAATTTGTGGTAGTGTCGGTCTAGTTTCAAAGAGTTTTCTTTTGTCTTTTTTAGTAATAGTAGTTAAATGAATTACCAGCTGTCTTTAGAAACGTTACTAGTTCATTGGTTGCGAAGATAGTTTATTTCTAGTTTTGCATTTAGAGTTTCGGAGGAGCCAAATTAAGTCTTCAGTTATTTCTTTCAGATTTTGAAACACGGTGTATAGTTTTATAGGAACCTGAAAAGATTAGTTAAGATTACTAAATTAAGAATATCAAGAAACTCAAACCGAACTAGCGAAAACTACCTAGCCACCAAGAAAATGATTATTTTAAGTTTGTAAATGATGGTAAAAGTGACGTCATCCACCAAGTATGTATTCATGTGATCCTATTTTGTATGACATAAGAAAATAATAAATTGGAACAGCTGCAGAAGCAAGATGACGAAGAAAATGATCTTCATATCATACTATTTCCCCAACTAAGGTTACGCAAACATTATCTTTTCCCAAAAAAAAAAAATCATTCTAAAGAGTTCGTTCGAGACTTTCTTTTCGTATATTTTTCGGATATTACCAGCGATAATCCTTCACTTAGTCTAGATTTTGTCTATCTGTTATTAAACTACAATAAAAAAAAGATTAAACGATTGCTCTTTTATTATAATTCCGTTTAATCTATACAAGGCACATTTTTTATTTTATTATTATATGTATAACTTATAAAAAAAAATACAAATAATTATTGTTTCGATGACAGCTGATGTGCAGAAGTTCTTTGTACCTCATCGATCGATTCGTCACAGATTCGATCCGCTCGAATTACCGGTATTAAACAATGTGTCACTCCCATCACCCAGTACTTATAGATTGCGCTATGAGATAATACAATAAATGCGGGTGGGGTGCACATTTTTTGGAACTTAGGTCCCTCATGTGTTGCAGATTTCGGGAAGTGATGCGGGGGCTTTTTTGTCTTTATGTGTATCTGGAATGTTAGATTAGATGATCCAGAATTTTAAGTTATAAAACATTGTATAGTGCCAGGACAATATCTTATTCCCCAGTGTCGATACAAAAGTATGTCAGATTCATTCTGAATGTCAACCTTTCTGGCTGACATGTTCTTGACACTACAAGCATGTGCTGATAAGTTTAGAAAGAGAAAATATTTAATCTTACTTACGTACTAAATATAATAAATGCGAAAGTTTGGATGGATGTATATTTGATACTCAACCACGCCAGAACGCCTGAAACTGAACAGATTTGAAATAAGGTAGATCATAGTGTGCAATAGCACAAAGGCTACATGCATAGACTTTATTACGGTAGTATGATACTGTGGGCCAGTTTCCGAACGCAGGCAAAGCCTCTGCATAAGCTAGTTATAAACTTCAATCTGTTACCAACGTCGGTAATAGTTTGAGTTCCGTTGAAAGAGAGAAGTGTATGTCTTTGCTGGTGGCTATTCGACGGAGTGATTGTAAAGCATCCGGCTCGAAGAACAACGAAAAATTCTTGATCTTGATGAGAGGGTATATTTTGAAGTTTTATGCGTGGACTTAAACTGATAATTATGTACCTACAGAAATAAAATACCATTGTCATTATTTTTTTATTGAAAAAGTAATCATTTCCAGCAATAAATATATCCTAATAGCAACATATAATATAAATCTGTTCCAGTTGTTAAACGAGAACACTATCATTATAGCAGGCTAAAATTAATAATGACAGACTACTAAACGTTCTATAATTGTGAAGGTCTAACAGATCGCACGGGTCAACGGTACATCAAATTATGTAACGTTGCATAGATCGACGATTGTTAGTGTTAGTCATTCATTTGATTCTGAATGGGTACAGATTTAGCCAACACTGTGTATGTATATGTAGAGTATTTATTATTAAAACAAGCTGTTGCTCGCGGTTTTATTCGCATCGCAGGTGAAATACTTTTCATACCGAAAAAGTGAGAGGGAAAACTGAAAGAAAAGTCGGATTGTGTAGAGAACCGTTAAGGTATCTGACAGAAAAAGGAGTTAATCCTAGCGTGATGATAAAAGAATATCCGAATCAATCAGTAAGCGGCAGAAAGATGACGATGCCTGGTATGGCAAATGCAATGTAGCAAACTCCTGAGTTCACCGCATTAACGATACTGGGTTTAACAGATACTTCCCACACTTAACGCGGGTGCAACGTTGTAGAATAGACCATGTCCCACTTTTTAGTAACTCAAGGGCTTTGCAATTTACTCCTACTGCACTTTTGAACAAGCTCAAGAATGCAACTGATTCTGCGATTATTTAGAGTAATGAAAATTAGAGTTAAATGCTGTTTTGGAGGTTAAACATGCTCTAGTATAATGATATTATTAATCAACGGTCCGATGCTATTGTTGAAAATAAACCAACTGTTTCCAGGGCCAGGGTATAAGCTATCTACATACTAATATCATCCAAATTGGTCCAGAGGTTTGAGTGTGAAGGAGTACATACACACATACAAAGTTTCGCCTTTATATCAGCTTCGCCCGCGTCATATCGAAAACAACGAGTTTATGTGTTATTCCAGACTATAATTTACCTCTGTGCCAAATTTTATCAAGATTCGTTCAGCCGTTTTGACGTGTAAACATCCATACATGCATCCATCCATCTATCCTCACAAACATTCGCATTTATAATATTAAGTCTTAGTGCGATTGGTATAGATTGGTAAAACAAGCCAGATATGCCACTCACGTTGCAAAATGCCAGCTCGTCTTAAATGTCCGTGATCATGACACTATAAGTGAATATCTCGACCTTCCTCATATGGACGAAGTACCTATTTAGCAGAACGTGTGAATTGAACACTTTTCTAGGTCATAAATGGGTGTGTCAGATTGATTTATCAACTTTCGATTTTGATTAGCTAAAATAATGGCATAGAAACATAACAGTAGAGATTGACCTTACACAGGTTTTGCTTTATTGTAGGAATGGAGAATCTAGTGAGGGAAATTTTGAGTATAAATGTGGATGGCTTTTAGGGTAGAGGAACACCTCCCTGATGACCCTATCACCATCCTACAAGAAAGCGATAGGAAATCTAGTACGCTTCGTAAATACAAATACAGATCGCCGTCTTTCCGTCCTCGCCGACGAGGACCGTCGCGACGTCAAATTAAAAGCCCCCACCCCGTCCCTTTGCTCGAGCCAGCCCGCGTTGCTGAGCCAGTATATCAAAATCACCCAAATAATGGAACCTAGATCCACCCTGTCCCTTTGCTGTCTTCCCCCAGCGGCGAACTAAGCCGAGGCCCGAACCCCGCAGGGGGGTGCCCTTAGTGTGCAGTCGCTTAGTTTATACGTTTTAAGCCCGTGGTTGGAGGCCTTAAATGCAAGGCATCCACAGGATAGTCCGATTAAGTAGCTAACGACCTCATATGTTAAACTGCGTGAAGCCATTAAAAAAAAGGTAGAGGAACATTAAAGAAACGATGGATGGACTGGGTGAAAAGTGATACGACTAGAAACGAGAACACTGTTGAGATGACAAGTAATAAAGAAATATTAAAAAAAAAAGAAATGCTGCGCCGACCTCAAATAATTGGGAAATGGTCAGAAGAATGAATGAAATTAATGATTGGACTATGTTTTAATAATAGACTCAATAATTAATTCGTTCGATTAATCGCAGAACAGTGTGTGACTTTTATTGACTAAAACCCATCCATTTTCCTTCTTTTGCCCTGTATGTTCCGGAACCGCGGTATCTCTTTTGAACAACCCGCAACCCCGGCAGACGGTGCCCCTGGTAGGACCCTTTGCTAGAAACCCCCTATGTGATGTACCTTCAAATCTATGAATACAATTCTTGTCAGACGAAGGAGTTTCCACAACAAATTATCATTATGTTTAGGCTATTGGCATTCTGTAAGTCTAATGCTCAATGAACAGTAAAGATTGAATTAGGTATTATGTATGAAGGTTTGGAATTCACGTCTTGATCTCTTCATATTGACGGCCGTAATACAAAATGTATGCAAGTAAATGCAAAGTTTTGGCTGGTGTTCCCAAACATTATTCGGATCGCGGTTGTCGTTATTCAGTCCTAATGTGGGAGGCGGCAAACCAATTCGCATTTATTTGGCACAGTTCCAAACTGTAGACTTACAATTAAGGTTTTTTAAAGAAAAACTACGTAAAACTTTTATGCGGCTTCGGACGTCCGGAAGTACCTTCTGAAAATGGGCAGCGTTTTCTAGAAAATGTGCTGTGAACTTCTGAAAAGTTTGAAATAACCTTTTATAGCATAATTGTGAAGATATGTTTTAATTTTGAAGAGCTAAGTTGGAGACGGCGCTTTTCTTCGACGCTTCGAAAATAGTTATTTAAAAAAACCGGCCAAGAACGAATCCAGAGTCGCGAGCACCGATAGTTCCATACTTACTTGCGACATAAACAGTCATATCTTTTGACTGTTTTCAAAGCTCCATTGGGAGCACAGACTTGAGTAAGTCTTATGTGGTTTTAATTTCAACTCAATACCGCCACAACCAAGTGATCCTATGTGGGTTCCTTTTTTCCTGTTGAGGTATGGAACTCCAAAAAGTCTGATTTGTAGTGATAAATGTTATGAAATAAATAGAATCACGGTTCCTCTATGTCTCAAACAGAAATCATAGCTTTCGAAGTGGAATTTTAACTTACAAGAAGGCTGAATACAAACCCGTACAATTATCTATACTAATATTATAAAGCTGAAGAGTTTGTTTGTTTGAACGCGCTAATCTCAGGGACTACTGGTTGGAATTGAAAAATTCTTTTAGTGTTGGATAGTCCATTTCTTGAGGAAGGCTATAGGCTATATAACATCACCAACAGGTGCTGAGCAGCGTGGGTGAAACCGCGTGGAACAGCTAGTTTTCTATATAAAGCTTTTGTCATCAAGTACACGAAGATAACTGCACGTTCAGAGATTTTCGCATTGTTCATCAACACGACAAGCAGACACAATGCTGGTGACCTCATACCACATACTCGTCGATGTGACGATGTTATTAAAGTTAATCACTTTAATTACAGTTGCAACTACAATACACAATGGTGAATCCTCGTCTGCGACTCACACGGCTTTTTGTATCCGTAACCAAGGCATTTAATGGCCACCGCTGATTAAAGAACAGAGGGATATGTAGTCACAACCTAATAGTTTCTAGAATAATCGATCTAGACAATCGGCCACCAGAAATAGTCTCAACTGATCAATCGTGGAAACAAGTTTACAAGACTCTTTTTGGTCCAAAATTAACATAAAAGCAGTTACGTTGAGTTTAACTTCAAAATAGCCTATACTCACTTATTTAACACGGACGAATTGTAGACCCACATTGACTGATTTAAGTTCAACGTTTTGCAAGATTACAAATCTAAAAACAACACGTATAAAGTTCAGTTTTACTTGCTATATAATGGCACCTATATTTTCTCAACGCATCCACCATCTTTCTACAATCTTAAGATCTTCACTCATTATTTATCATATGATGCAGCGGTAAACGTAGCGGTTGTGGTAGATTTGTGACCACTTCTTGCCATTTACCACCGTAATGAGTTGTCATTGCCACTACCGTATTACAAGATAGCAGCATAACTTGGGGATGAGAAACTGGTGGCAGACGAAGACATGGGATCTGTAGGCAGTTGATATTAAACAAGGAGAAACCAGTTACTTTTACATAAGCTTTAGCAAGTTATAGAATCGGATGGCACAGTTGGCGCAGTGGCTAACCGATCGACTGCTGCGTGCGCTGCGTGTCGCAGGTTCGATCCCAGCACGGAACGAATATTTGTATGAACTGCAAGTAGTTGTTTCGGGTCTGGTATTTGTGTATGTGAGTTTTAATTTAGTAAACGCTCCCACGATACAGGAGAAATTCCTATCTATACTAATATTATAAAGCTGAAGAGTTTGTTTGTTTGTTTGTTTGTTTGAACGCGCTAATCTCAGGGACTACTGGTTGGAATTGTTTTAGTTTTGGATAGTCCATTTCTTGAGGAAGGCTATAGGCTATATAACATCACGCTACGACCAACAGGTGCTGAGCAGCGCGGGTGAAACCGCGTGGAACAGCTAGTAAAAATAATAAAATAAAATCAGGCGTTTGCGAAATTCCATGACATTAATGCCCTCGAATTCAAGTTAAAGTAATAAGTTTTGCAATTTTTTTATGTAATAGACACGAATTTAGCTTCAAGCTTTTATTACTACACTACAGAATACAAACCGGTCAAGTGCGAGTTAGTCTTGCGTACCGAGGATTCCGCACAATCTTGGGACATAAAGGGCCTTATCTTTTGACGTAGACCACAGACTTGAGTATATGGTTTTTCATTCGATGCTTACTCTCGTTCCCGAGATAAAGGGTCTTGACAGACAGACGGATAACTAAGTGATCAAATAAGGGTTCTGTTTTTCCTTTTGAGGACCCGTTAAATCGATTCTTAAAAATGACTTTTACTGAAATAATCACTGACTTGTTTATAGATACGGGTAAAGGTCATGCAAAATATTAGCAATGGCGAAATAATAAAAATAATAACATGCGTCATATTTCCTTAATTTATTCACTTTCCATATCGTTTTTTTTTAATATTGTAAAAAAAAAACAGAAACAACATTTAAAAATATAAAAACATGATTAACTATACTGCATTTAAATCTGGATATTTTGACGGAATTAAAAATAAATATTTAGCATAAATCATTTGCAAAAACTGTCCAGAGTTCATTGCAGATACTTCCCCTAAGTGAAGGAATTCCTTCACAAAACCCGGTGTAAGTCTTTATCTTTCCATTCACCCGAGCTGGCTTCCTCAGATCTAATCTAACAAACTTCATTCCCTCTGTTTGACTGACACTGCCAGCTTAGCATAATTGCGTTTTCTTTGGCTGGAATAATTTTCATAATATTATAAGCCGTTAAAGAGGTGTGCGGAGTAGAAAAAGATGGATGATGGCAGTTATGAGACGCGGTGGTGCAGCTGTGGTTAGCTTTATGTGGCACTTAGTATAATGTTGCCATATACTCGAATTTAGTGGCAGTGTGTGATTATCTGTTGAATGTGAATGAATGAAGAATGTGGACAGTTTAAAATAGACGGTATCTATATTATTGTGAAAATCTCGACATAATTAGAAATGGCAATCATTGTTAATTATGTAGAGAAAAATTAAGATTAACTCCTATTAAATGTTTTACAGACAAGACAGAGTGTCCAATCGTATTAAGAATTGGCAAAAGGTAATTTTCATTACATAGTTTTTGAAGTTACAAAAGTAAACAAAATACATTTAAATTTTACCAGGAGATATTCCAAAGGTAACCTAAAACAAGTAAAACAAACAACAAGGTACGGGACATTTTTTTTGCAGATGGAAAATCATCAAAGACGGGAGTTGTACTGACTAATACTGTAAAATACTTGTACCAAAAGCTAAACCGCTGGTACCGCACACTTAATCCACTTATTAAAACATAATGGGGAACAGCTGACGGCCGTTATCGTTCGAACAATAAGCTACCACTACATGCATAATAAGTACAGTAAAATAAAGCTTAATAGCCTCATTTTAAAGTGTACAATGCAATGTTAAATTAATGATGTGTGTTAAGGAGGATGCTCATAAGCCGACGTGATTAGACGGTGGGCGCAAGAAAATTTTAATCAAGTGTTAAAGAACTTGGTTGTTAATCATAGCAATTTTATGGGCAAGAAATGTGTTGACACAAATCGATTCATCTGCCTGATTCTCTTGATGGGATTCTCTGCGTCGGGAAGTTAATAGCATTCCTCTTATATTCTAGTTCACTAGATCCAATGACAGTTCTGAAAAACACTTATTCCTCGGTATTAACAATCAAATCCTTTTCGCTGGACTACTTTCTCGTATCACTTCCATACGGTGCATCTACGAGACTATCCAATACTTTAATTTACTTTTAAAAATCCACTTACAAATGCCGCATACGTTTCAAAAGTCGTCTAAATATTCCTCACACAAGCCTTTACTCATCATTTGCGTCATTCACCTCAAAAATACACTTCCTAGTTCTGTCAATGCAAAACCTCCTTTAGCATTAGGTTGGTCTACCATTCCCACGCCACAATCACAGAGCGGAACAGGTCACTTCTTTCACCCAGGCACGGTACGACGAGTCAAATGCTTTGTGAGAATCCAGACGACACAGTTTAAATGCCGTACACTAATTTACTATCGCGGTTAATGCGTTCTCGGAATCCAATTTTGCGAAAACATGGTTTGTTGAAAATCATTTAGTTTTTGTTGTGGTTGGGCTTGGTCGTTGATATAAGGTTTATGATGTAAGCATTACCTATTCTATTATTATAGTAGTATTATAGTTCAAATGAATCTTTGTGGCTAATGTGTACTAACGTCGACTTGTTATTGATTGTATAGAAGTTCGTTTCAACAGCGTAAATAATTATCTTCGGAGCTTTTAGAGTTTATCAAACGGAGCTTTTAGAGTTTATCAAACTTGATGAAAAAGCTCACCTTTCGAAAGCCAGAGGCAAAAAAACTAAGAATAAAATAAATCTAAAATCAACTATCTTCAGCCACCACCGCAGTTAAGACAGCTTGCATTTTTGTCTGTACTCGTAAATAGATCTGAAAGAAACCAAATCAACGATAGAAATACTCAGTCAATGTAATATTTTGCCTGTTTTTCTAGGTTTATTTTATCTTCCTCTGCGTCTAGTTCAGTGTACATTACGAAATGCATATAAAACATGCACGTTCGCGCAGATAATCTCTCCGTCAAATGTGAAATGTTTTGCAAACATGTAGGATGTGTTGTCAGTAATGCGAGCCGTCTCGTGTTTGATATTGAAACAAGATCGTTCCGATCCGCGGACGATACGGAACGTTCGGTACAAATGGATAGTATACATAAGTTCTATGGGCTAGGTAATTGGATGGTTAGAAAGTAAGAATTAACTGACTATTGACGTCTTCCAATCGGTAAAGATGTCATTGTTCAAGAAACTGAAACCTCAGCAACTGTTGATTTCGGAATTTGCGTAGGTAGCCCGCACCGTTTCTACAGCTATTGATAATATTATATTCTGATCTTAGCAATATTTTTAAGGGTGAAAAATACCATATTGATTGGCAAGCATGGTCTTGCGATCTTATTCAATGCAATTACAAAAATGTAATTTTGAACTGAAGAAGGCAAGAAGAATTGACTCAGTTTATGCCGTCGGTATTATTATGCAAGTGATCCAGGTGTGGTAGCGTGGGCTCGGGTAGTGGGTGTACTCATATCCTTGTGGTTAACTGATCTACACCCATTCCAATCTTACCTTTACACCGTGCTATTAAGGAGTTATTTCCACTTCGTCGTCAACATATTCGGTTCCATTTCCTGCCTTGTAAACAATGTTGTCAGTCTTTAAAGTTATCGTTACGTGCGCTTTGGAGTGGCCCGCATTTTATTGTACATAAACATTCGTGTCTTCCACTTTGCAACATTTTAGCGCACCAAACGCATACAATTTAAAAAGAGGAAATTATGGTAAAAGGATTCCATATTTTTAGCGTTTATAGCCTGTTTATTGCACATGTGCCGCTAAAGTCTTCAAGTTTTATACGATTGCGTCTTGAAACCCGAAATGCTGATGCGTTTCAATATGTCGATTTGTTTATTAAAATTACACTTCATTTCGCAATCGTCTCACGCAGTTGTTGTTGTCAGTGGACTTGTCGAAAATTTTCGCATAGGCCGTTTTGGTCAGGAGCGGAGGCGGAAAGATCCTGTTGTCCTGTTCCAGGAGCATCGATTGGTGTTCTCGGTTGTTGGCACACGAGACACGTCTTTGCGGCCTTGTATCAAGGGTATTTTCGCGTAGCCGGGTCGGGAGTTAAGTCGGTTTGGACTCGGAGCGGTACGGGATCCACGCGGCCGGCCGCTCGCCGCAGTGCCACGCCGGTCGCCGGCACCACCGCTCGCGTCACTGCATCCACTCATTCGGGAACATTCGTTCGATAACAGGCGTCGCGTTGCGGTAGGTTTCGTATGACAAACGTTCGCCGGAGGTTTCGGCATTCGTGCGGGAAAAACAGTGTTTCCAAAAATTATAATGAAAATAAAACAGTGTATAAAGTGCTGAATTTTTGTATGTCGCATTTAACGAAGTTAGTGCATAGTTTAGTGAGTGTGTGTCGGAAATTCAAAGTTTTACGCATTGGTTTGTTTAACTTTTTATAACTAACGTTAATTATCAACAATAGCTTATATTTCCCCGTTTATATTTACAACTTTTTACTGAAGTTAAAACAGTTTCACTCGAAATACGTGCGACAAAACATTTTAGGCCAACACTACACTATTAATTTAATAAAACCGGTGTATTTCGGTAAGCGTTTTCGTAAAAGTTGAATCGCTTTTTGCAAATTTATAACGTTGTCTTTGAGTCCGTTTGATTAAGGATCGATGTTTAAGTGATCAGTTAGTAATAGGGGATCGTCTGGGTTTATTTTTACTAATTAATTACTTCTTCGACGAAGGATCAAATGTTTACGATGTTTTGAAGAACTGAATTTTACTTGGAAGTAAGAATCTATTCAGACATACTTAACTGACCTTCTTCCCTCTGCCAGTCGGGTAAAAAAATTAAAACGATGACAGGTTTTGTATTTATGCAGATTTATTAATAGAATAAGTTATAGGAATATAACTTCGCGTACGTGGTCATTACCAGGAAAACAGTTTTATAGTATTCATGTAAAGCCAAGGCATTAAATATCATTTTATTTTTCCTCCAAATCTTTTCAAAAATTACCTAAACAACAATTTTTTGATGCGATAAAATTTGAGCAGTAATTTCGTCCCTATTTTTTGCGAAGATATAAACGAAAACAATATAGTGGTATGATAAAGCTTTTATAATGCTATTTATCTTACGTTTAGTTCTAGCTCTAGGCGTATTTATAATGGTATCTGTATTTTATTAAAACTGTTTCGTATTTGGAGTTATTTTATTATGAAAAGTGACCAAAGCTCTAACATGGGCTATAAGTATGAAGAAAATGACTGAATTTAGGGTTTTTACAAAAACAGCATCAGCAGATACTAATTTTCATCGTAATTAAGAAACACGTAGCCAACTATGAACCATAGACACGCCAGAAAAAATGGCTAGTTCCTGAAAAAAGGATTTTAATCTTTTCTGAGGAAAGACTTCTTTCTGACTAACCTCTTTTGTAGGTTTTCGTTTTTATTCTATTATAATTTATTTTCAAATTAATAATAGTTATAAGAGAAATTCAACGTTCATGATGAAGATAAAATCCTTCTTCTTCATAACGGACAGACCTCTGGTGGACTGGACATAGACCTCCTCCAGACTCGCCAAACCGACCGGTTTTATGCTTCTTTCATTCAGTAAATAACAATGATCGACTTCCAGTTTTTTCGGAGACAGCTAAATACCAGTATTTTTACCCGGATTAACTGCCTATCTGTCTTCCACCACGCAGTTAGTACTGGGTAATACGGTACCCCTTGGTAAGACTTGTTGTCACATTTTTTGAGCCTACATACGACTGTCAAATATCTACAAAGGACAGGAGAGACTAACTTTTTAGCGGGATTTCAAATTCAAGGAGGAATCACTGTATATAATGGATGGTCATTGATCCAAAGACTGACCTTGGCAAGCGCGACTTAACGTCAAAGATCGACTCATAAGGCTGTTATTATTTAGCCACAAGCTCTATTATTCCACTAGCTGGCGCCCGCGGCTTCAACCGCGGGATATCGAAAGAAAAATCCTATGTGTTATTCCAGACTATTATCTACCTTTGTGCCAAATTTCATCAAGATCCGTTCAGCCGTTTTGACGTGAAAGACTAACAAACATCCATACATACATCCATCCATCCTCACAAACATTCGCATTCATATTATTAGTTGGGTCTTCACTAGTAAACTATAACCTTTAGTCGACCTTGTTAGTCTTTATATTTTTTCCTTTTCGTAAAGCTATCGCTCCCGTATGCACATTATTGTGCTAATGAATAACAACGCTGATTTATCCTGTACTATGTCGCAATGTGTCACATCCATATCTTTGGTAAAGGTACTTTTAGACGGCTTCGGCATGTTTTTATTAATTCATAACCTAGAAAAATAAAATAATTATTGCTGTTGTTAATGATTTTATTTTGCGTTATAATCTGACTGCATTTCAATCCTCATTTCTTTTGTAGTGTAGCATTAAGATATGTTTTTTTAAACTATAGACGTTTAACGTTTGTGGGTCTAGCATTGTGCTGAATTCACAACTGTTTGTGCGTCGATATCCCATAGGAATCTTGCACAACCGGATGATCTTAACATCATGTAGCTTAAACAGGTCTTTTATGTTTCTCTGGTAAAATCTGCCAAAAGTATTTCGTGTCCAGAATGGGTGATCCGACAGACAAATAGATTTGTCCACATAACTCACGGAATAAGTAAGCTAAAGTAGATATGGACCGGACAAATTCACCATAGAACCGTTAGGGACCTTTTGGGGTAGATGTGTTCTTGTGCGGAGACCGTGAATCGACAGGCGTAATATGGAACGCCCTTAGCGTCAGTGGAGCAATGATCTCGGCAGGGTGGCTGGTAGCAACTGGAAGGTCGTTGTCGAGGATCGAGTAAACTGGCGTGCGATTGTAGATATCCAGCCGAAAGCTGATGATGAGCCGTGTCGACGGCGCGTTTGTGTTTCACGCGCGCCTCGAAGAGATGTCGCCTGCCGGGGTTGCGGGTTGTTCGAAAGAGATACCGCGGCCCCGGAACGTAAAGGGCAATAGAAAGAACATGGGTGTGTTTAATTCAGTAAAAGTCTGACACTGCCCTTCCGCTCCGCCCAGAGCGGGGAAGTTATTTGATGATTTCCCACCCCAAAAAAAAAGGCCGATTATGAAGTTTTGTCAGACCAGAATTAGCGTTCCACTCGATTGAAGAAGCGTTAAAATTAAAGGAATACTTTATTATGACGGTCTCGACGAACTACTTATGAAACTTGATATTGAAGTCGTAAAGAATATCTCACATCATCAATAATGTCGATTGATATAAACGAGTGGTATTTTTATTGCCTTTTATTATAAAATTCCATCAATCAATTTGTTCTTTCCATTTTTGATGATTAATGATTCGTTATAAAGTTCCGTAATATGTGCGTTTCTTGTCATTGTGTCGATTGAGCATTCTCTGCATTGCAAGCATAGCCGATGTTTGATTCTTATTAATTAACTAGTTACGCCCCGCGGTTTCACCCATGTATACCGGGATAAAAATGGCCTGGGTTAATCCAGAGTATAATCTATCTACACATCTTATCCATTTAAATTTCATCGAAGTCCATTTGAGCGTGAAGGAGTAACAAACAAACACACACAAACTTTCGCCTTCATAATATCAGAATGAAGAGTTTTATCCTTTATTTATGACTGCTTGCCCATTGATTGGACTTTTTTTTTTTGAAAATTGTGTAATTTTGAACCTTAATCTACCTCATCTCAATGAGCTAACCCAAAATAATCGACTTAAATAGCAACAAATATTAATTGTATTTATATATTTTAGAACAAATCGCCGAGTAACTATTATGCTAAATTATTTATTTAAATTGCATGTACAAAAGTGGTATATAGGCGGGCTTTAATGCCATAAGGCATTCTCTACCAGTCAACCTTTGGGTTAAATACGACAACATTGTGAAAGGGTACAAAAATAATATTTTAAAAACAGTATAACCTATTTATTTTCGCGAATCAATATACTTATATAGATACTAATCTGTAAACACCGAAATAATGGTTCGATCTTTATTTAGAAGCAATTTGTGATATAACCTTACCTACACTAGTTTTGTTATTGACCTATATTTGATTATTAGTATGTTATCTGTTTTAAGAGGTAACTTAAAAGTATCCTAAGTACCTATGATGTAATTTTTAAGAAGATTCTTATAACTTACAAAGTATCATCACAATCGGATCAATAGTTTAGGAACTCAAAGGGGACAAACGTATAATCATTCATTTTTAATTATGTAGTATTGTGCGCGATTTTTATATGAAGCATGCAGATATCGCTCAACGCGATAATGCAGTCCAAAGTCCATCGTCCATGTTTATTGTCATTTTTTTTTCGTATTTGATTTGTTAAGTTAAAACAAAATATCCATTACTACAGGCTGGATATAATCCAGAAGAAACTCTCTGAAACAGTAGTCCAGCGCTAAGACTTTTCAGCGCTGGAATGAAGTTGACGCTGTTAGTAAACATGTACTTAATAGTTTTCAATGGGTCCAGCTCGTCACGCTATCTCCTTTTGGGCTACCGCGTTGCCGGGTGCTTTTGTTTCGAACCGGAACCCAATCTGACCATGAAAACCGGCCAAGGGAGAGTCATACTCGCGCACAGAGGGTTTCGTTAAACTATTATTATTATGAGCCAGATGTGTCCCACTGCTGGGCAAATGTCTCCCTTCCTTCCTCCTATTTTTCTTATGCGGTTTGCTGTTGTGGCCCAATCCTTTTCGTGGAAGTTTCGTAAAAACTTGCTACATAAACAGCTATATCTTTTGACTGCGTAGACTTGAGATTCGATTTTTGACATCACAAAGACACCACAGACTTGAGTATATGATTGCTTTAATTTCAACGATACCTCCACGCGTTCCCGAGATAAAGGGTCTTGACAGACAGACAGACAGACAGACGGACGAACAACACTTTGTTGTATAAAAGGAAAAAAAAACGAGATATTTCGTTTTGAGGTACAGAATCCTAAAAAAATGTCCTTTTATATTATTATTTCAGTAGAGATATTATAAATAGATCCTATTAAGTAAACATAAATGTAAGCTGTAGTATGGCGATATTATATTACACAAATGATCATGAATTCATGCTGGTTTTCAGTAGCGCGTATCTAACTCCCGCGGTGGGTCATTGACCTGGGCGTGTGATACAGAATTGTGTCGCAGAGTACCTAGGTTACAGCGTTAATTATTTCAGTCTGACTTTGTACATTGGACAAATAGTTTATCCAGTGCTTTTACATTATTGTTTGAGGATACAACTTTAAGTTAAATTACAGACACTTTTTTTTTTTTTTTTTTTTTTTTCGGGTGGGAAATCATCCAATGACTTCCCCCGCTCTGGGTGGAGCGGGGGGGCATGTCAGACTTGTACTGACTAAAACCCACCCATGTTTCTTCTATTGCCCTTTACGTTCCGAGGCCGCGGTATCTCTTTCGAACAACCCGCAACCCCGGCAGGCAGAGGCTCTGGCAAGCCCCTCTGCTATGCTGACTCTCTTTGAGGCGCGCGTGAAACACGAACGCGCCGTCGACACGGCCTGTCGTCAATCGACGGACGGACGGTGAACTACCCATTGCTCACCGCCCACAGGCCCGCATCTACGGTGGCCGGAAGTCGTCTCGCGGCGCCCGGCGCCATGGGCGTCTCCCGCGGCGGCTGGGTTGGGCAGATGTTCTCTCCCTCAAACGCCCGGCCACCTCCTTCGCTAGCATTACTGCTTCGCAGAAGGTGGTGACCGCTTCCCATTCCCTCTCGCTCCGGACCATGGCCTGAACCAGGGCCGGACGCGAGAGATCGCCGCCGCCGATCGCCTCTACGAGGGCACCGCGGTGAAATTACAGACACTTGGTATAACGTTTACGTTGTCTATTTGAAAAGAAATATCTTTTAAAATTGTCGAATGAGTTTTTTTTTTAATTATTAAGCTAGAGCCTTTTGGTTAAATGAAAGCTGTCGAAAGTATTGAGATAATTTTAAATTATTGAGCTAAGTAAAAAGTATGTGAAAGAGCCAAGGGACACGTGAAATAGGTACGAATTTGTTTAAATGTATTTTTTTTGGAATTTGCAGGTCTGTATCGAGTTGTATGTTTATAAAAATAAATTTGCGACCGTATGAAATGAGGTTTTACCGTCTTGTTATTACTGAAATAATCAATATAATCCCCTCAGTTCATCTAATTGAGTACAAAGACTTTTTAACCGACTTCAAGTAATAAGGTTCTCAATTCTTTATTTGTATGTTTGTTTCGCGATTTTTCCGTCAACTTTTAGGCCGATTTTCAAAATCCCATATCAATTTTATCTATATTGGTTGGGTAGTTGTTAGTTGTCTTTCTATGATAGGTACATTTTTTTTTCTTCGACTGTATGTGGATGATATGCTTATATCTTTATTAGCAATGGAATACAATAGGAATTTGACTGAGATACCATCATACTTAATCTAAAAACTTATTGTAAAAAAACCGACCTCAAAAACACATTAAAAGTGAAAAAAACGTTTACATCCGGAAGACGGTGGCAAAAAAAATGATGTAACAAACAAAATTCGATTTTCAGATGTAAACTTACTTTTATTAATATGTTGTTGATGTTTTATTTAATGTAGCAGAGAAAGCAGTTCTTAGTTCTGAGTCCGGTGAGTGCTCATAACTCCTCGATACCACTAATATATAATCGGATTACGATCATATCGATTATCAAATCGACAATCGAAAGGTAATCAACCCGACATTTTATATTACAAGCCATCATAACTCCACTTGTTATTACTTTTTGAAACAAGCCAGTCGTACTAAATTATTCTTTATTCTCTTGTTCATTAATCAACATGCGAAAACAGTATTAATATTCCAACAATAAACTTTTACAGCCTACAGTGTTGTTGACTGCCAATCTCCGCCATTACTAAATTGTATTCTAGGCTCGGAGGCAGACTGCTCTTTTATTAAGTTATTATTTAAGATGTTTAAAAGTTTAACTTTGTCTACAGGCGTGATTTAATGATTTTGTGAACCTGTTTTTCTTCTCATGCTTTGGTTGATAGTTTTCTAACCAATAGGTATGTGTTTTGGCCCAGCGTGGGCAGGATTTTCTCAATTTATATCACCAAAATTACTACATTTGAAATCTTAACTAAATTTTACATATTTATTGGAATTTTCTTACATTTGTAGCTATACCTATTAAATTTAAAAATATTAAATCTGATTTCCAATAGTACAGTTGATTGCAAAACTGCTACCCTACCATGACATCTTAAAGCAGAACTTATTCCACTGCGGGAAAGAGATGGTGCTAGACACCCTGTATAGCTCTGTCTCTTTACCTCAGCGGAATAAGTTCTGCTTTAAGACGTCATAGTAGGCCTACTGATCTATACTGATAATTGTTATGTGCTTACCATAGTAGGTCAAATAATATTTGCACGACAATTACCCAACCCTAAATTGCAATGAACGAGTTTTTATCGCTATGGCCGCTTCAGGCATTAATGTAACCCTTGTGAGCCTTGACCAGGCATGATATTGGTGATTTGCAAATTTGAGCCATAGGCAACCCACATCAAAGCAAGTTCTCTATGTTTATTTCAAAAAGTAATATGCAATCAACACTTTTAGATCTTTAAAATTACATTTCTCACAAAACGGACGCTCTTTTCATTGCCTGGTGTTTTCAATATAAGAGTTGTATATTGTCCTTAGAATACATAACTGTTGAAGGCCCTACTTGTCGTTACAAAAGATAGATCGAAAATCCAGCACTTTTATTTCATTTAATTATCTTATTCATGATAATACAGGCTTCGTTCGTACAATTCTTCGTTATAACAAGCTCCTACATAACGTCTATTGAAAACAATACAATTAAGTCAAAAGCGTAACAATAGGTATTAATCCCCCTTCTCGTCTCCTGGCCTACATTTATTATTTGCTAATAGTAGATGAATCATTCATGATTGTAGCTCTTAGTTCTAAAGCACCCTGTAGACTAGACAGACCGTGGGCGGGGCCGTGATCACAACCTTCCAAAGATTATTATTATAAAGGGTTATTCTACTGTGCGCCATCAATTTGCCCCATTAGTGGTATAAAATCTAAGTTATAAAAGGTTGTTTTTTTTACTCAATGGGCGTGGGGAGTCATCTTGTTGTTAATTTGCCTCAGTAATCAATTTTAGTGGGCAAGGTGTAAGAACTAGGGCTATAAGTAGTAGACTCAAGAGTATTTCTTTACTACTGTATGATTTTACTACGTAGATTAAGAAAAGTAAATTTTAGGCATAGGTACACAATTTTTTTTTATTTTGTAATTCACGCTATTGCTATGAAAACTCTAAAATCCAATACTACTAGCCCTAGTGCTATAAACTGATTAGTGGGAACATTAGACATTTTATTCTTTAAACATTCCGCTTTGTCCCACTAGTGGTATAAAATTGGTAGGGCAGAGTGGACTCCTACATAAAGCATTTATTTTCAATTTTCCGACACAAAATGGCAGTTGTTGACTCTATGAATTGAAGGTTTGTTTATTAATAACGGGCTTGTTAAATAAATGTGTTGTGTTTGCGTTGCTTGGTACATAGGTATATGTACATGTATGTGTATATAACTCTGCCTAATTAGAATGAGAACTGTAGGCGGTTTTGATTTTTTGACGTATTAATGTATGTTTGTTATAAAGAGTCTGGTGAGTAATGTTAGATATCTACTTGTATAATTGTGTTTGCTGCTATTTGAAGGATTATATAATAGTGGTAACTTAACTGAAGATGATACCAAAGAGATCGTCAGTGCTTAGAAAAATTATCAGTGGAATCATAATCGTGCAGATTTTCGTCCATCTTCTTTTGACCATACCATTGCAAAACTATTATATTCAATTTTTATTCATTCTAAATTTAAAACCTGAAGTATTCGTACATCATTTCAAACCAGCCAGCACTTTTAGAGGTTTGATTAAAACCTTTACTGTACAGTGTGTTGTGCGTTACATTGAGTTCTACAGTAAACCATGATTTATTATCCCAAAAATATTCCATATGTTTGATGTACAGATTGCTTGATAGACGGTTTCGTGAAGAGTCCGATTACACCTTGCAGAACAGTTGAATTGACCGACGATAACATATTGTATGTGCTCTAAATTTACTAATGACTACTATGATTATCGTTATTAATTTACCATAGATCGTACGTACGCACTGTATTTACACATTAAGTGAGCTCATCAGGTGTAATCCAGGGAATTGCAGTATTTCTAAAACGAGAGTTGCTATCGATGAGCTCTTGAAGAAGACCACGTAACAGAAATATGTTCTAACGATTTTTTTAAAAGATTTAATTTGAGGCTATAGACTAGATATACGTAAAGTATTTAATCAACATTCGCGATAATAGAGTTCTGCTTATCGAATATCCTCAATTCCATTCGTGTTCGCACTAATAATAGATTTAAATTATTGACCTAAACAGCTATAAATCACTTGTTTTTAAATCTAGAACACTAACATTGATTGATTAAAAATAATTGAAATTTTCATTTGACTTTAGCTACATATTATATCTGCTTACTTTGTTTTTATATTTACTTTATAAGTGGAAGAGAAAGTAGTCTGTAAGTACCTAATTGAAGTCACATACCTACCTTCCTACAGCAACTGGCGTAATTATATATTGTGCGCTATTTAGTTCATAAGCCCGAAACAAATTGAGTAAGGTTGTGCTTAGATGTTTGTAATTTTCGAAACTGTTTTTCAGAGTAAATTTTATATAAAACCAGTGTTGTATAAAATTAGATTTTAATTGGTACATCGTTACGTTAGAAATGATGTATTATTTTTTTTTGTACATGATCTTTATTGCTGGTCGAATCCTGTACATCTAGACTTACGTTTGGCGATAAAAAAAACATACAATATCGAATCCATTATTCCCAATTCCATTCCAAATTCCAAATTTGAATAAAGTCGTTACGTACTAACTGGCTGGCTATAAACATTGCGGTGCCACATTTGCATGACAACGGTCGTCGGTGGTTCGGCGAGCCCATTCAACTGTGTCTGTACGTCCAAATTGAAATTCGGCCTTCATCCTTAGCCCTCACAAACAAGACTATAGCCATTTTTAGCCTCCAGTCCGGCGGGCATAGTGACATCATCGGAATTGATGTCAGAAATGCAGTTATTTACGTCGAAATGACAACGGATTATTGTGTCGTATCGCTATTTATTTAAATATATTTACGTGGATAAAACGCGAATGATACTTATTTGATTAGCAAGGATGTAAAAAGAAGAGTATCGGCAGTAGCACCTTTTGCGTTCAGCGCAACCTCGATCGTCGATCGTTATTTTGTTTATCATAGCACTATATTTTTTTTACTAAAGAAAATCTTTTTTTAGTGACAGTCCCTCGACCCCTTATCTGCTCTATCAATCATACTTTTCTACAAAAGCCCTATATATAAGTACTCAGCCCATGTTTTTGTTCATATCCGAAGAACTGTGTGAAACAAGATAAAGAATATTTCAAAATATTTACAATCTTGTTGAACTTTTCTGTCTCTCCGTCTGCGGGCTTCTTTTGTAGATTAAAGTTTGATCGGGCTTGTAATCCGTAGGATTTCTCTGTGTTACGAGTACAAGGTAAAATTGTCCGAAGATTTTCTCCTTGCGAACTTTTTGCTGAAATAAACTTCTTTGTCAACTGTTGCTGTGAACATTTATGGAATAAATTTAAGCTTAATGGATAACATTTTTGATAAATTAATCTTGTTTGCTCCAGTTTTCGGCTCAGTCGCCATTTAGTTCAATGATCAGAACGTATAATTATAATTAGTCTTAGCAAGACTTGAACTTGCTCGGATAATCTCTCGGTATTTCGCCGCTTACGAATCGTTAAACTCCCAGCTATCGGTAAATCAGTTCTGTCGCCGTCGATAAGCCGGCTACAAAGGTTGTCTTGATAATATAGGTATTTGTCGTTTGCCGATCCCCTATGACCTTTCGTTATCTGTATCTATTGCCGGCACGAATTTGCATGTGGACAGTCATCGGATTGGATAGAGCGGCACGCTTTCGATGTACAGGCGTGACCGACAGCCATGCCCAATATGTTCCATTGAATATGCAATTTCGCTTTTTGTTACAATGTATATTTGAAAGTATGCCAGAGAAGTCTCCCGGAATTTTAAGTTCATTTAGCAAACGACCTGTTTCCTCCGTCAGCAGCGTGGTAGCGCTTTTTGTTGTTAATTCAATGATGTTCATCTTGAACATTCGAATGGCGCGGTAATTGTACCACTTACTATATTAAAGCATTTCTGAAATAAACACCGCCATTTTCTACATTGCGCAGGTGAGAATTAAGCTGGTTTCCGCCGTGACAAATGCTTCGTGGAACTACCAACTACCGCTTTGTTTCCTGCCCCTAATTCTATAGTCGTAATGAGCATTCGTGTTCACGTCCGCTCTCTGTTATTTACTAATTATCCTGTCGCTTGCAAAATTGCCCTTTAGCGTCGTACTTTCACTGCTGTTGAGATTTAAAGCTATCGCGCAGAACCGATGTTCCAGGAAAGGTCTATCGTCCTTTAATATCTGTCCACATTGATAATCGTGCAGTCCTAGAAACTTACTAACGAGCGAAATAACGGTATTATGGCTGTACGTAAATCTAGCTATTGGCTGGCCTTCAGACCGATACCATCTGTACCAATTGTGCAGCTCTCCATTCCCACGTACCTTCGACTTGAACATCTGGTCTTATTATGCCTACATTTCTAGCAAGTTTAATGCAATCTGGCAGTAAAATATGCAAGGAGCTTCGCGTTTCGACGTTGCAAAGTGGGAAAGTAAAAGATGCTGTTCGTAGATGAATTTTTCAATGCCTATATTTCGGATGCATATTCAAATAGCTTTGCATCTGCACGTTGCAGGCGCCAAAAGCGAATACATTTGACGAACCCGAAGCGCGATGTGGACTTTGGAAATAAAAGTTGTTTTACATTCGGATACCCCGGTTCCCTTTCATTGCTAAACATGCTTTAAGCTCAGAAATTGTTTTTTTTTTATTGAAAGGTGGCAGCTCCAATAACCGTTAAACGTAAAACGATCGGTAAACGTGGCGGTAAGTTCAACCTTTTTAGATAGGACGTCTGATTGCTTGACATGGGTGTACAGGGGTCCCAAGTGATTGGGTTTGTTTTGCTCAATAAATTGACTTTGCTCTGTGATTTGGGAGTTCTTTTTGTGTGTAAAATTATATATTTTTAAACGGAACGAAAAAAGTAAATTCCAGCAAATATCTACGAATGTTTCTTTGCCATCTACCATGGAGAGCGTTTGGTACAAAGCTACAAATAATGTTTGGCTACTGATGATATTGCTAGTCTTATATGTACTGATAATTAAATTATAATTAAATGTTTCTTAAGTGCTGACATTTAAAATCAAAATATCTTGGTTCGCTGACGTAAAAAGACTTAGACAAAAATAATCGATTTTAGATCAACTAGTTAAAAGATTAAGGACTTTCCAAGACCCTTATCTGTCTCTTAATGCATATTTCAAATGCCAAGTGATTTTAACCCAACATAAAGACCTGAACAGACTATACAAAACCCGGTACATCAAATGATTGAGACTTTAATACAGCTAAAGCGGCATACCATAAACAACCTGAGGCTCTATGTTAAAGCCTTGCATTAAGATCCATTGGAACCTGGTCGTAATTGACTCTAATTCGCAAGCAAACAAAACATCGCCACTGCCCATTAGACCACAAACAAGAAGCTGCAGGTATTGCTAACAATTCCCGCCATTACTTATGCAAATCCGATTCCCGCGTATTTTTACCGACTTCGAACAAAATTGCAGAACACGTCCACTGCCAATTTCGAACTACGAGCTACGGTCTGCCAAGTGTCGATACGGTCAGAGCAAACCATAGACGAAGCATATACGGGATGAGGTGCTTTCAGACGGAAACGTGTAGGTAATACCGGAACGGAAATTCTTGTTGAAATAACAAGTTTGGTAGCTTTTGAGGAACAGGGTTTAAGAGTACGGTGGTTGTATATAGATACAAACAGCTGACTTATTCTAACAGCGGCGGTTGAGGTTCTTACTGTGAGAACTTCTACGCGTAATATTGATTGAATAAGTAACTTTAATTATATTGTGTAATAAAATATAACAGACTTCATGCTTCTCGAAAGAGGTAACATTTCATATTACGTATATCTAGCTGAGTTAGACGGTTAGACTAGAAGCAGACTCCAATATGGTGGCGTCCAATGCGAGCGCCTTCAGCAAAGCAACGATGGCGGCCAGGGCCACAAGGCCTGTCAAGGTTGTGGGTTGTTCGAAAGAGATAGCGCGGTCCCGAAACACATAGGGTAAACGACGGACTATAGCTGGGTTTTAGTCAGTAAACGTCTGACACTCCCTCCCGCTCCGCCCAGAGCGGAGAACGAAGAGAAGTTATTTGATGATGAAAAAAAAAGCCTTTCATTATCTCGGGCACAAATCTAGAACTCACTACCACACTATCTCCGAGAAAATGTTCCTAAACTTATTACCTAATCACCATCGTCACATCCTCTCTTCAATATCAGAGCATGGCAACACATTCGTCCTAACACGCTACACTTGCCATCTGAAGCACCTTTACCCAGGTCGTTGAATCACGCCCGTGATCAGGCACGTGCGCTCCAAATAGAGAGAAATGGTCTGTTCGTACCTTTATTAATCATTGTTTTGTTTTGTCTATTATCATTGGCGATGGCGTCGTCATTCCTGTGTGAGGCGTCACGTGTTTAGGACGTACGCTTCGCAGGTTATACAACACGAGACATGAAAATAAAGTATATAAATAAATGGTCAAGTTGGTTCATGCCTCCACACAAACGCGTTTTAGATGATTTCCAAGAATCCTTCAGAGATATGTACTGAGAGATGAGAAAAACACTGAGCCTAACATTCGTGCTGTCAAAAGTAATTCCTCATTTGTACGGTAGAGGCGCTTTTGTTTAAAATCTGCGTTTACGATGCTATATGGTTAAAATCATGCTAGGACGGGCTTCCCAAAGCCACCGCCTGGGGTTGCGGGGTTGTGGCTTGTTCGAAAGAGATACCGCAGCCCCGAAACATAAAGCGCAAAAGAAGGAACGGGTGGGTTTTAGTTAGTAATTGTCTGACACTGACTAGACCCCGCCCCGATGCAGGGGAAGTTATTTGATGATTTCCCATCCAAAAAAAGTTGTAACGTACTCGTGTTGTTGTTATGTTGTTAAGTTCGCGAGTACGTTTTATTATTAGTGTAGTGTAAGTGCAACATAAGACTAGGTTTAGTTGTCAACCCCAATACTCACGTTTCTTCTTCAAGTGATTAGTTGGTTTTCTGGTAATTTTATATACTGTGTAGCAGGTTATAGCAAAGGTGTTTTTATTAACGAATTAAGGGACTATTGTTGTTTGTTATTATTCATTATACTTACTTGTGTCTATTTGTACGGACACTAATTGGTCCCATTTTAGGTAACCTGTACATGTTATTTATAGACTGAGTCAGTAATTGCCTAATCCAATAGGGATTTGATATTTTTATTGAGTAAGGCTGCGAATATCATCGTCTGTTTGTTATTTTTCCGTGACATAGGTAGATGAGCTGGCTTGTTAATATCTAATCAATCTAATATTATATAGGCGAATGTTTGTATGTGTGTATACGTATGTTACTATGTTAGTTTAAAGACTGTTTAACAGATTTACCCCCGAATACTGAAACGTCACTCAAAATGTGAGGGCTGCTTAACATTTGAGCAGCTCTTAAACTTTAGATTTTGTATGGTCAAACGTCACTTCTGAGTCTCTGTTAAACTTAAGTGGGACTTAAATTTTGAGTGACGTTTCAGTATTCGGCGGTTAGAAATTCGGTAGGTATATCTATAGGTATAGCTTATACCGCGGAGTAACATATAGACTATTTTATAACCTGGTATACGCTGGTGAAACTGTATGAGCCCAGTTAGTGTTGAAACATATGAGAATTATAAAGAGTAACATTTTGTACATACAGAAAATTAAACAAGGAAATTCCTTTCCTTCATTGAAGAAAATAACCGAGTAAGCCAAACACAAGACTCACCGTTCGCTATAAAGTCTAAAATGTTAGTTCACGTCTAAAATGGAGTTCACTAAACCTATTACAGACTTTAGTCTTACTTTTTGGTCGTTCTGAACACGGGCACAGGGCAAGCACGGTTGGTATTTGATCTATCGAGACGCCCGCTTTCCCGAGTCATCCAGGAAATGAATTTAAGAAGAAACTCAAACGATTCTCTACTTTAAATCGAATTCAGGATACGAACAAAACGACTCGAACATTCTAGAATTCTAGATAAACCTTTTTGCTTTAGTGTCAATCTTAAAAGGAGTTCTAAGTTAATTTCAGTCTGATTAATTTGACGTCACTAAAATGGCTAGGCGAATATTTCAACCACTCAAAACTACTTATAAATTACCTGAGAAAATAATAAAATATATTTACTAACCGACCAATCATCTCCCTAGAGAAAGTTTTCTCTTCATACTAAATAACTTCCAGCGTTCGTCTTTCGTCTATGGTTCACTCAGGTAAGTTAAGCGCGGTCTCCACTGTAGTAATTACGGCAAATTGCTACCATTGTGCTCCGGCAGTCTACCGATTATGCCACGTTGGGACTCCTCTCGAGTCCTAATGAAATCTCTGGTTGATTTCTTTATTTGTTTGTGGGATGGTATCACATTTTGAATAAGTAGGTTTGTCTCGCGTTTTGCACTCTGTTAGCGTAGTTAAATTATCTTTCTTGTTTTTGGGTTGGATTTGAGCTGGATATTGGGAAAACACCATTTAATTGAGTTTATTTTAGTATGTTTTAA
Source organism: Ochropleura leucogaster (assembly GCA_958449745.1). Taxonomy (NCBI): domain Eukaryota; kingdom Metazoa; phylum Arthropoda; class Insecta; order Lepidoptera; family Noctuidae; genus Ochropleura; species Ochropleura leucogaster. The sequence continues at coordinate 8,061,317 of OY288221.1, read as the reverse complement.
ATATCAATCATTAGATTGGTTGATAAATAGAAACAATACTACTTATCTTAAAGCTAAAAGTGCTCATCATCAGCTCATAACTCACATATTGCAAAAGATATAATAAACAAATTGAACGGAACACTTGATGAAAGCACCAATTAGTGCCAACAATAGCACTTAGACTCGGCGTAAATTAACACGGCACGTTGGTATTGTTGGTCGAGTGGACGACCAACTTTTCAATGGCTATCCATGTGGATTGTGAATGAAAAATGTTTCGGCCAATGTTTGTTCATCGCTGTTCAATTAATGGCGTTTCCATAGCAAAATGCGGGTTGTTTGTAGTTTCGCTTGCATGAGAAGCGTAAGCGCGAAGTTGGTTTGAAAAAGGAACAATTTTGTTTTTTCGAACGCCATATTTTTGTGATGAATTGCCAATTTTGCGCTGGCCATTTGTAACTTTACTGGCTTTTTTACCGACATATAACTTCTACAATGGGTAACAAAATGAAAATATGTTTTGCGGTAAGCAAATGTAAAGAGTAATTGTCCTGAGAATAAATAAAGGCACATATTCATAATTAGGCAAAACTTTCCCACTGCTAAACCACTAGGAGCCTGCGATACAATTAAGACCCTTTGTGAGAGAAAATAAATACATAAATGAATGATTGTCTCCTATTAAAACGATCCAGGAAAGTACAATTTATGCAGCAATTCTGGTAATGTTTCCAATTTATTACCGCTTTTATTGTGGCCTATCCAACGGGCCCTCATCAAATCAAATCAATTGGATACTTCCTGGGTAATGGTGACCATAAACACAATATCTATTTACAGCTTTTGTTTTACAAAGGATAAAATGGGGGAGCAATAATAAAATAATTAAGATTTATACCAACGTCTCTGTCAATGAGTTATTTTATGTTACTTTAACTTGGTGCAACACGTTTTTTTATTCTTCCATTACCCCGACATGCACCGACATTAACTCTTTTTTTTCACATAATTCATCTATCGTTTTTGTGTGTTTCTTCCACTCCCTCTCCATCCAACAACATTTTATATCACAAGTACCAAATTTTGATGGATGTAGAGTACTTAGTATTTTTATAATAAAATAAAAAGCTCTTCTTAAAAAATAAACCAGCACTATGATGACAACTCATATAAATCTTGTTCTTCACAAATGCCAACGAGTACAACATGCTAGCTTGCGGGTCGAGCTTCATAAATTCGCCATAACTCTGCGTAGTAGCATGCAGTCTTCTACCGGATTAAGCCCATATTTTTCGTGGCAAACGTGCCGTATCGTAGACTATATTCCGGCCCGCTTTTCACCATATATGCTACATAAATATCTAGTCTACTTCGCGAGGTTTCTCGAAAGTCCCTGTTACATTTACTGATTGCTTCTTCACTTTTGGTATGCAGGTTGCATTTGATAATATCAACATCACTTGTAGACTTCATACCCGTCTATTTGATCTCCAATAAAGTTATGTTAGCATTAAATTGAATTTTCATGTCTCCAAGTTTGGGAGCAGCTGTCTAAAGAGTGTGCGAGGCAGCTGTGCTTACAAAATGCCGTAAAGTTTATTGAGACTTTCAAAGTACAGATGCACCCGGCTTTATCCTACTAATAACTTAACTTGCTGAGACGTACATAGCTTTCTACAATTTGTTTATGTGTCGATAATGGTTTGAATCAGCTGACCATTTTAAAAGCTATCAAGTTGACATATCTGCTCGAGATATGAAGATCGTTTTATACATTTTCATAAACCAAGTATTTAAGTTATAGAAAAAGAATCATAACATCATAACAAACCTACTCTGCGGCTATTACTCATAAACTATTCTTATTATTTATTGCACACAAAATTGAAAATATAAACATAATTTGCAACAATAAAGCTTATGGACAAAGGCGAACCCAGAGTTGGGTTTTCTTACAGCAAACCTTAATTAGATTGAGGAATTTGCAAATGAGAATACTATTATATTTTAGTGCATGAACATTTAAATATGAATTAATTATATAAACTAATCTACATTTCCAAGACAAAACGTCTATGTTAATACATTTTTCCAATGTGGTTACTATCGCTCAAATTCTCCTGTTTACTAACAGCTAGTTAGTATGACGTACCGCCACAAATATGGAAGCAATTGTGGCTCTAATCGCTTCGGGCGCTGAAGACGTGCTCGGAAAAGTTTCTGACATATAACATTTTCTTGATCATATAGCGTTTTTTTCTTTTTTTGGCAACTGGACCCGATGTCATGTATTCTGCCATTCTCTGTTGTGGAAGTCAGATTGCCAGTTGCTCCATGTATAATACTAATATTCAATTGCATGCGGTTTGACTGGAAGCCGACCTCAACATAGATAAAAGGCGAGGCAGATCATGACTACAGCCACATTTTGCCAATTTTTTTCAAGTCATACAATAGAGGACCTAGTAACCAATCAGGAATCTCTTCACCACTAGGTTATTTTCAATTGAAATTCGAATCTTCTAAATTGAAGCTTGTAACTGCAAACTTTTTGGAAACGTTATAAATCTAACATTAGAAACAAACATTTCTGAACGTCAATCAGTCAATGCTCCGAATTATTGCTTCTTTTCCCTCCCATAAAACTGAATTTTCTAAATCATTACTTTGCCAAGATCATCTATTATTCTACCTCCCGCTATTACCCGTAACATTTATATAACTTTGCCGAGATGAGAAAAGGTGTTCGATGGTATTGTTATTCGTTTTTCTTCGGTTCTATCGTAAATGGTATTTATTGGGTCAGCTCTCCCCGGACCTTACCGCTTATCCGGGGGAGAACTTTTAAATAATAAGTTATTGTTAAAGGTGTAAGGAACTTTCATGTTAGCAACGCTTTTGGTAATGTTTTGATATTAGGAGTTTCAGTTGAAAAAAAAACGGTACTTAACGAAAATATTGCAATTACAATCTAATTCTAATTTAATAAAAAATTATACCAATCACTTCAACTGTACCTTCTATAAATAAATCATAACTTTTAATTTCTTTCTTTCTGCAATTTTAACACCGCAGAATCTGAAATTAAAAAGTTGACCAATTTAAAACCAGCGCAGTGCAGTGTTCTCCCATAGCACAACATCATGCTGAGTGGTGACCTACCTGTCGCATCACGACTTGCAAGCTATTTTTATTTTGTCCCATATATGTATTTGTTAATGTTTGTGATGCTTTGCATGTTGAATGTTAATTTTTTGTTATTTTGTTGCTCATCGTAATTTGCGACTAATATTTATGTTTTTCTATCATCTTTCTTTCTATACGCAAGAAAAATCACATAATCATATTCCCGATGATACTTTGATGTCCTTAAAAAATAAAACCGTGGATGTGGTGAATGAACTAAATTATCTCTGGCTGAATATAAAAGTATTTTCAGTGTCGTTTCCTCCCAGTACAGAGCCAGCGACCGACATAGTATCTGCATTCGTTAGCGCTGCAAACCTCGGGATTAAACACAAACTGACAATTAGCTGCTTATTATTTTCCGTCAGGTTTCAGTTTAAATGTTGACGGGATCTGGGAATTAAAATGTACGGCATTATGAAGTTTATATTTCTTTTTCATTGCTTCTAGCTCTGCTCTAATTAAATGTAACCCCGGTTTGTTTTTACATAAGAATATGTTTTTGTACACGAGAATGGTGGCCACGTAATTTTATGCTGCTCCCTAGAGTACCAGCAACTTGCTGTATCCAAAAACAGCAAGTTGCTGGTTTCCCCACTGTGTTTACTTTTACCGTTTTAGTGCAGCATGGCAGCAAACCTTGGCCTCACAGGGGGAATAAAACCTACTCCCTCTCACATAGACAAGGAGGCCTGTATGATTATGATGATTGGAGCATTTTCATTCATTCTGTATTTCAATGCCAACCATGACACATGCAAAGACATGCAGATTTTTTCAGGTAGTAAATAAAATATTTTCAGGATATCGGTAATGATAACAATGCATCTTCTTCTTTTTAGTGTGGCTATGACAATCTCAATTTTAATTAGTCACCCCAAATTTGGCGATGAGTTTGGAGTTTTCACTAGTGTCTATAAACTCCTGTGAAGTACAAACAACAGGACAGGCAGGACACGATGTCAAGTGTCCCATCGTTTGTGGGGCAACACCATTTTTACACGTCAGAGCAGAGTCATCTATGAATCGCCACTAGTACAGGTTTTCCTTGCTTCAGCCAACGTGTGTCCGGAGACCATTTAAAGACTTTCAGGTCAGCTATGGCAACTCGTGTCCATGTGGGTCATTATGAGCAAGTGGCACAAATAAGCTTTGTAGGGAAACACTTTCTCGCCACAGCTCAATCTTATTTATATTATCCTTACTTAATATTATAAAAGTGAAAGTGAGTTTGTATGTTTGTTACCTCTTCACGCTTTAATGGCTAAACCAATTTTGATGAATTTTGGTACAGAGATATTTTTTATTTTAAAAGAGTGGGATGTGAGGGAGAAAGAGGGAAGAAAAGGGAAAACTTAGCGTTGCTATTACAAATCAATAAGGTGCTACCGAATTTAACGCGAGCTAAGCCGCGGGCAAAAGCTAGTAACCCTATAAAATTCAAGCAAAAGGTCGTGACGTAAAAACTATAAGAATTCAGCCAAGTAAAACATCCCATTATGAAATTGAACGTATAATAATGGTAACAATACTCAAAGCAGAATTATTGTTTATTATTACAGACAGTACCTATTCATAACTTTTTCCTGAAGACCTCATTGGAGGATATATTTTTGATAAACAGCAATAACAGCAACAGGAGTTTCCTATTAATTAAATATTAACAGGCAGTCGTTGTACTAGTGCAGTTTATTATACTGTTTAAAATTCTTCGTGAACTAAAAGTGATGTAAGAAAAGTTTTTTTATGCTAGGTTGTTATTTTTAAAAAGTAAACTTAGCTATGAGGTTGTCATCTGCCTTAGCGGACATTTTTTTATTGGAATGTGTTTCTGATTTTAAAACTATGAATTTATGTGGTTTGTTGGATATTATAAAAGTTGTTGTTAATTGTCAGCCTAAATGGGATGATACTTACTCGGAAGTTCGGAAGTGCAAGAACATGTTTTTCTTTTGCTTTGGGTGAGTAGATATTAAATTAATTATTTGACAGTTATACAATGGACGCTCACTGCTTCGCACAGGAGCTTTGACAATACATCTAATCCATGTGATATATTTAAGTTAAATGTTAATGTTTTATGCATAAAAACATACTGGGATTAATGCTTCCATAGATAGCAAAACCCCCGTAAAAATCGATTGTACAGTTTAGAATCAATTTTACTATGATGTTGCTGAATAATTATATTATTTATTCAAAATTCTACTGATTTATTTTACGTTTACACTGCGCGATATACCTAGGTCTTTGGAGGGAATTTCAACTGAAAAACTGAAGTATATTTTTTTTGCGGATGGTAAATCATCAAATAACCCGGCTCTGGGCGGAGCGGGGGGGAGTTTCAGACTTGTACTGACTAAAACCCACCCATGTTGCTTCTTCGCGGTGTCTCTTTCGAACAACCCGCAACCCAACTGAAGTATACTTGTGTCATCATTATGAGCTTATTTTTAAGACAGTAGTGAGTAAAAACCGTTTATTAACTCGTATTCAAACTTCGTAATGTTATGAACCAAAGGGCTTGAATAACAAACAATTTCTAAATACCGTTCCTCATACCTTAATCAGACCAAGTAGGAAGGTATGACAAGAATCTAAATACGCGCTAATTATAACGTGTGCATATGAAACCAATCGAATATTGATTAGCTACGTGTTTCATAGTTATTGTGTTCATACCTTTATTTCGTTTGTGAAAGGGCCGAAAGGGCGATGCACTTTGATTTGACAGCTGTAGTCGTCATAGACAAGAAATATTTTACTTGATTTTGTTTTTTTTTTTATATTGCCATAGACAGTTCCTTATTTAATTTGTGAAAGGTCCGAAGGGGCGATGTTTAAACGACGGATATGGATCACACACCGTAGTACAGAGATCGGGTTAAAATGGTTTTGTGTAGGTCAATGTGCCGTCGTGTGTACTTTGATTTGACAGTTGTAGTCGCCTTTGACAAGAATTTATTTTCTTAATTTAAATTTTTGTATGTTGCCATAGATATTTCTTTTCTTTTTATTTTCTTTGGGGCCTCATAACATAACATAACTTGGACTCTCAATATCCTTGACATTACATTGCAGGAAAACGCATTAGTGAATGTGAAAACTCACGCTATGTCACCAGAGCACGGCATAACTTGTTTGTGTGGTTTCTATGTACTGTTAATGTACAGGGTGTTTGGAAGATCGATGCAAAGCCGTGAAGCAGACCTAGTATAGACTATTTAGAACCATTTGAACCTAACTTGTCTTCGGCGAAGTGTGACTATTTTTTTTTAAATCAAATTTTAATGATTTTTGATGATAATCCTAAAATTTTGCAGTTATTTGCAAATAATTAGTCAGTTTGAAAGATAAATCATTTATTTTTTTAATTTATTTTATTAAAGTAATGTCTGAACAATCAAACGAAACATGATTAAGGCATCTGTGTCATGAGAATTTTTTTTTTTAGACAGTTGAAGTTAATACTTCTGTTTTTAGATTAAGAAAACAGATTTTTGACAGTTTAAAAAAAAATCACGGATCGTGCTTTTTCTGTTCAAACATTTTTAAAGACATGCCTAGTTATTAGACTTTCTTTTGAGGTATCAATTACGCAGATAGCTTACAAATTATTGAAATTAGGATCTACAAACTAAAGTGAGGGAGAAAATTAAAATGTATCGGTGAAATAATTAAAACAAAATTTTAATACAAATCATTTATTTTTCATGTTCAAAATGTCCGCCGCGGTTCCTAACACAAGCACGGGCCCGTCTTCTCACTTCCGTTGTTGTAATTTTCAACTTCATCTCTAGTTTCATTGTTTCAAATGCTAAATTTATTCTCGCAATCAGTTCTTCTTTAGTATTTATCTCTACGTTTGTATAAACTAGTTCCTTGGCCCGACCCCACACGAAAAAGTCAAGCGGCGTTAGATCGGGTGACCGGGCGGGCCAAGGGATTGGTCCGTCTCTGCCGATCCAGCTGTCAGGGAAGCAATTGTTTAAGTGCTCGCGTACATTCAATGTCCAATGCGCTGGACAACCATCTTGTTGGAAAATAATTTCTCGGTCTCCTGTGAATATTAGGGCCCCGGATTCCTCTACAAGCTCTGGAAAATCATTTTGTAAGAATTCCAAATAACTATTGCCATTCAAATTATCCGGTAAGAAATGGGGCCCAACCAGTGTTCTGCCGATCACTCCGGCCCACACGTTGACCGAGAATTTCCTTTGAAATGACTTCTGCTTTTTCCAATGTGGATTGTTGTGTTTTTCAGCCCATTGATGAAGATTGTGGAAATTAGTTATGCCTTCCCTAGAAAATTTACTTTCGTCTGTCCACAAGATTGACTTCAGAAACCATGCATTTTCAATGTCAGAGTTAAGAAGAAAACGACAAAACTGTATCCTTCTCTGAGGATCTCGCTCTTCAAGATCTTGAACGCCCGTGCCATGATACGCATACCTGTTATTTTGGTGCATTGTATTCCACACTTTCCAATGGGAGATGTTTAAATTTCGAGCTACTTTTCTAGTGCTGGTATGTGGATCAGCTTGAAATGCCGCTAAGATATCTTGTTCGATGTCAGTACCATGTCTACCTGGATTGACTCCAGGTTCCACACGGTGTATCCCATCTGCAGCAAGCCGACGAAATGTGTTGTAAAACACTCTTACGTTCGGTACTCTCCGATTAGGATAGCGTTCTTGGTACATCCGTCGTGCTAAAGATCCATTGCCGTCTGCTCTGCCATACATAAAAACGATGTCAGCATATTCCTCGTTCGAGAAAGTAGCCATAGTCAGTTCTCACAAAAACGGCTGGTAACGCACTAAAAGTTCAACTTAAAATAAAAGTTCAAGAGTCACGTGCAGGAGCGCAAAGGGCTACAACTGAACACGATGAATTGTCACGAAAAAGGAGATAACGTCTAGTCACAAGCGCAGTTGTTACTCGACTGAGTAAACTGGCGTGGCGTCCCTTCAAAAAAACAGGTAGTTACTGACCCTATCTAAAGAAACACGACTATTGTCTTACCAATAAAGTCGTTTTTGCTGTGAAATGTGTTCACGTAACTAGGGGTGCGCGGGCGCTACCTGAAATTGTCAAAGTTATCGCCATCTTATCGCTCGCGTCACGCGTCGGCAGTGTTAGAGAGTCTCCCCTAAATTTTATTTCGAATGTCCAAAATTAAAGTTATCTTCTTATTTTTTTTTAACATAAAATCTATTTTTTAATAAGTATAATAATAAATGTTATTATTTTAAAGCACTAGTCTCGTTTTATCACCCTATTTAAAATGTTTAATTTTCTCCCTCACTTTAGTTTGTAGATCCTAATTTCAATAATTTGTAAGCTATCTGCGTAATTGATACCTCAAAAGAAAGTCTAATAACTAGGCATGTCTTTAAAAATGTTTGAACAGAAAAAGCACGATCCGTGATTTTTTTTTAAACTGTCAAAAATCTGTTTTCTTAATCTAAAAACAGAAGTATTAACTTCAACTGTCTAAAAAAAAAAATTCTCATGACACAGATGCCTTAATCATGTTTCGTTTGATTGTTCAGACATTACTTTAATAAAATAAATTAAAAAAATAAATGATTTATCTTTCAAACTGACTAATTATTTGCAAATAACTGCAAAATTTTAGGATTATCATCAAAAATCATTAAAATTTGATTTAAAAAAAATAGTCACACTTCGCCGAAGACAAGTTAGGTTCAAATGGTTCTAAATAGTCTATACTAGGTCTGCTTCACGGCTTTGCATCGATCTTCCAAACACCCTGTATAATTTTAATTCCGACTAATATATAAATGCGAAAGTTTGTAAGGATGTTTGTTATTCTTTCATGCAAAAACGCTACGGAACGGATTCGAATGAAATTTTCCACACATATAGTTAATAACCTAAAAAAATATCCTATATTTATATCCTTAAAAATGTATCTCTATACAACTACCGAACAATACTCGGACATGAGCAATAATAACCTAAAAGTGGTAATAGGTTAACCATTGTTTAAACAAAATTTATAATATTCATGTTATTAAATTATTAATCATTTACCAACAGGCTTCTAACTTGTATTCAGTGAGAATTTGTTTTTAAACCCTCTCAAACCTTATTTCCATTACAAATAGGCTCGACTAGACGAAGGCTTCCTTAATACCAGAGTCAATGGCATTCTACGTCACCATGAAAACAATGACATCGTAAGTTTTTATGTCATGCCCACGAATGTCTTCTTCAACGTCATTTGACTGTTAATAACTGTTGCTGTCTCTTTCACACACTCGGATCATCATCTGCTTAGCCTTTCCCTAACTATGTTGGGGTCGGCTTCCGGTCTAACCGGATAAACCGGGAAAACCCATACAGGTTCCTTCTTTTGCCTTTTACATTTCGAGGTTGCGGTATGTCATTTGAAAAATCCACAACCTCATGCCACTTGATACTGGTTGTAAGGCTTTGCATACACTGTTGTTTTTCACGCACTTGGATAATGAACAATTAAAAAATATGTTGCAGTTTTTGCTGTTAATGTAATAAGACCTTTATGGTGGCAGTCTAACGTTGCTCTGTCACGATTTTAAAGTTTTGAATCTTTTTAGGGTTCCGTAGTCAACTAGGAACCCTTATAGTTTCGCCATGTCTGTCTGTCCGTCCGTCCTCGCTTAATCTCTGTGACCGTTAGCCCTAGAAAGCTGAAATTTGGTACCAATATGTATATCAATCACGCCGACAAAGTGGTAAAATAAAAATTTGAAAAAAATGTTTTATTAGGGTAGCCACCCTATATGTAAAGTGGGAAGTGTTTTTTTTTTTAATTTCAACCCTAACGTGTGATATATTGTTGGAAAGGTATTTAAAAATGAATAGGGGTTTACTAAGATCATTTTTTGATAATGTCAATAATTTCGGAAATAATCGCTCCAAAAGTAAAAAACAATGTGTCCCCCTCTAACTTTTGAACCATAAGTCTAAAAAATATGAAAAAAATATGAAAAGTAGAACTTTATAAGGACTTTCTATGAAAATTATTTTGAACTTGATTGACACAACAATTTTTGTACAAAAAAGACAAAAAGTTTTACAAAATAATTTCTGGACTGTTTGTAGTATAATCGTAATGCAAGCTTTTTTTGTAACTTTGTTTACATATTTTATTATCCTGAACGTATCTTTTTTCAAACAAAAAAAGAATTATTGAAATCGGTTCTCGCAATCCAAAATTACCACCGAAATTGCACGTCTTTGTATTAATTAGTAACCCAATTCCTCGAGAGATGGCGCTGTAGGTACTTATTACATTGGATCGGGTATTACCGAATTGTTCGGTTGACCTCATAACTGGGAACACTTATTGTGACGGACGGGAAACTACGGAACCCTACACTGAGCGTGTCCCGACACGCTCTTGCCCGGTTTTTTTTTACAAGTTTGTTCATGAATCGTCATTAGTTAATTCCATACTAGTAACAAAACATGAAAGGAATTCTGCCTGTCTGTGACCTATTCACGGCTTAAAGGTTGTGTGTGTTCGGCATACCGGTAAACCATGATCTCAGTTAGGATATCAAATACTTGTATCTCTATAGTGCGTAGGATAATTTTCGTCTTCCACATGGGCTAACCTACTAGTAAAAGTATGTTGATTGCCTCATTGAACGAGTGGTTGCTAGGGCTACTGCTGTGTATAAAATCCAAGGTTCAATCCTGGCTGCAAACTGTTATTAGGTTATTCAATCAGGTATTTTTCAGTAGAATCCACGGAGACCGAATTCGTGTCTGGTTGATGTCAATAAGCTCGTTCCCTATAACATGGGACTTATACATAACTGGAAAAATGTGGTTGTTTTATTAGGTACACACCTACCTAACCCTACGAGAATTAAAGGCGTGGCATGGAGTCAATATCAATCTGTGGGACATAGTAACAAGAAGCACATAGGAACAGACCCGTCATTTCAAATTGACTACAATATTTTTACACAAATCATCCTTATTACAGAATACCCTCAGTATAATGTGGCATGCCTATTCTAGTTTCCACTAATTATATTATCACTACGGAACACTTCGATTGTCGGGACCATTATTCAAATTCATCTTGGGTAGGGTTACCATATTGAAACGTGAAAATCGCAACGTTTGAAAAATATAATAATAAATAATAATAAAAAACTTGGGACAACTCACACACGGCTATCTGATCCCAAGCTAAGCAGAGCTTGTGTTATGGTAACCAGACAACTGATATACATAGATACTTATTAAATATAATTTATAAATACATACATATTATATATTAATCACACCCAGACACAGAACAAACAATCATGCTCATCACACAACGTTTGTCCTGGGTGGGAATTGAACCCACGACCTCCGGCTCAGCAGTCAGGGCCACTAACCACTAGACCAACAGGCCCGTCAAAAGACCAGTCAATTTACTTTTTAAAATAGCTCAACAATATTTTAAGGTGGGTGTGTGTTGCGACACTTATTTTTTTTTTTCGTGGGGGGGCGTGTCACACTTTTACTGACTAAAACCCAACTATGTTCCTTCTGTTGCCCTTTACGTTCCGGGGCCGCGGTATCTCTTTCGAATAACCCGCTACCCCGGCAGGCGGAGGCTCTGGCAAGCCCCTCTGCTTTGCTGACATTTCTTTAAGGCGCGTTTGAAACACGAACGCGCCATCGACACGGCCTGTCGTCAATAGACGGACGGGCGCCGGGCGGTGAGCTAGTGTTGAGACCCTCAAAACAAACAAATATTAGATCCGTGCGGGGATCGGTTTTGCTTTACGCTGTACAGCAGTCTATCTTCCAGGCACTGCTAACCAACACGTTATGGTTTTATTATTAAAAAAAAAACGGAGAAATGAAAAGGTCATCTCCAACAAAAAATCCGGACAGATGGTAACCTAATTCTGGGCCTCTCAGAGGCATGTAGAATGTAGGTATTATTATATTATCGAGGAGACTCCCTCGGGACCAAGATACGACATTCAACGTCGCATGTCGGGAATTCTAAAGAAAAATCTGAAGGGTCTCTGAAGGAGTTTGTTGTGGAAAATTCTTTAGTAAAGAGAGAAAATATATTTTGCAGCAGCTAAAAAAGATAACGGAAATACTTTTGCTTCTGTGTTTACATGATCTTCGTTGGGTCTGGGTGAGGCTTACGAAATTTTTTAATAAGATACTTCCCTGCTACCTAATCTGGGAAGACTCAATACGTTCTTTGACGTGATTAATAGTGAATGTTTTCGCATTTCTGTTGATCGGTCTGGACGTGTATAAAATCCCTCGATTTTCTAAAACATTTAAAATTAGAATTCTATCATGTTCTTAAACATATTGGTAGCATCCAATCTTATAAAATGTCGTAAATTCAAAGAGTTGATTATTTCGCAGTAATTTTACGGGTTTTATGCTTCCCGTAATGGCCCACTGTGCTGCTTAATAGTGTAGAACAATTTATGAGAACGGCGTGCACGCCCTTTTAAATGGATCTTTCTTTTTCTCTTTTGTCGCTTTTTTCACGGTTATTCTAGTATGCTAGTAAGTTAGTAGAAGTAACACTAAAACGTGTTGAATTTCCAATATGGCTGTCACTAAAATGACAGCCATATTGGAAATGTCAAAAATGTATATCGACATAATATTACCGAAAAGTTTATTACAACCTTGTAGAAATACCGAATGATTTGAAAGCGATTGTCCTAAATTACGAAGACTGTGCAAGCAAAGCTGCTAAAACTGACCCTATGTTTATTAATTGATTATTTAAAATCTTCACAAGGTAACTTCAAAGCTATTGGCAGTTGAGAGTACTGAAGGGAAGCGAAAGTTGGGCTGAATCTCAATAGGCATTGATTAATGGCATGTTGCATCAAACTATTTTAAAATATCAGACTGCAGCTAGCCTGTCTAATTCCGTAAAGGGAGTAAGCAGCGAATTTATAGACGGTTTTTGTTACGTCACCGAGTAATTAGGAAATGGAATATTCATGTGCACTATTTTAAAGACCTGGTCATTCTGATGTTGGTTGACTGTAGAATGGCCTGCTTTTTCACATCGCGAAGGATTTAAAAAGGACCTCTAAATCCATTCATGCATATATTTGTGCACAAGTAGGTACCTACGTAAATAACCCAATGAATTATGAATTGTCTAAACTCTGCTGGACAAAAGGTTATGCTGATCTCTATTCATACTTATCCTTCCATTTGTCACTTATCCATGGCATCACAGTTTATTGCCCCACCCGATCTGATGGCTAGACTGTCAGACAACGTTTATTGTGCACTCTTGTAAATACTTCATTTATTAAATAAATAACGACTAATTCAAACACATTAACTAAATACACTGATAGTCGAGACAACGAGAAGAAAATCGTAATTTACATGCGAGAGAGTACTACTGGCCTCGTCAATAAGACACTGTCTCTTTCGAGACAAACAATAAAACAAAATTAAGTTAAATAAGAGCGAGCCAGGCCCGCGCACCGAGGGTTACGTGCAAACCTGCAACATAAACAGCCATATATATTGATTACGTGGACTTGGAGGGTTGATTTTTTCACAGCACAAAGGGACCACAGAGTTGAGTATATGGTTTTAATTTCACTCGATATCTCCATGCTTCCCCGAGATAAAAGCTCTTGCCAGACAGACAGACAACAAAGTGATACAAAAAGGGTTCGGTTTTTTTCCTTTTAGGTACGAAACCTTAAAAATAACTAAACTTGTTATTGTTTATGCATAGATCATTAACTAGTCAACCGTGTTTGGGAGTCCGCCATATTTTAAGGCCATAGAATGATGTCGCTTACCTAACCATGAATTGTGTTCCAAACTTGAATTTATCGAAAATTTCAGCTCAATCAGAAACCGGGTCAAAATATTCTTCTGGCGCGATGAAGAAAAAAGATGCAAATGATTTTTTTTAAATAGTTACATTTGAATTTAATAAAAGCGTATTTTAATGGAAGCCATTTTTCTGATAGCCTTTTGTTTTTTTTTGTAGTGTGGCACTAGTTGTATTTTTGTAGGGTAAAAAATAATCCACATTCAAATATCAGGGTAGCCAACTTAATCAAGCGTAAACTGAAAAGACAGTTTACAAATATAAATTAAAAAGCAAGGCTGACGTCACACACACGTTCATTTGAAAAAGTTCCAATTTCAGATGTTTTATTTACCAGTGGTAGTTAGTCTATGTCCACATGAGCAGACACGAGTAGGGGTATACAAACTCAATGGGCACGCTTGATTTTCGTTTCTTTGATGTAGCTGGCACGTTTTAATTAGGGACGGGGTGTATCAAGGTACAAAACGATAGTAAAAACAAGACCTAAATTGAGTGTCGTTTGTACTGAATGTTTTGCTATATTTTTACACATGTACGGGTTAATTTAAGGTTATAAGATTTGTCATTCCTTATATTTAGCGTACTTATACTACTGTAAATTTATTCTGGGGCGTGGTCAGTGAAAGTAAAATTTTGCACATGTTTCGTTTGAATGACAATACAGGGTGAGTGACGTCCTTATACATCCAATATTTCGGATTCTCAAAGATGGCGTATTAGTTATTAACTATGAGTCCCCCAGATATGTGATTATAAGTTCTTGCTGAATTGTCAATTTCGCAAATGCTTACCAATAGCGGTCTCTTGATGTCTGAATGTCAGGCGCTAAAAAAACATGGCGCCGCATTTTAATGTAATCTTTCGTTATTTTATAAGATTGTCAAACAACGCTTATTTATTTAGAATGAGCCTTATAATTCCAGAGGGGTAAAAGTTAGCGTGTTTAACTCCAATTTGGAAAAGTTTGGCTGATTAGCCCTCTCGATATGAAAACTTTACTGCCGAGTAAATCACAAATTGCGTGATAATATTCAGTATTAACACTCGGTTAAATGTTCGTTACGATTTCGACTTTATTTTGTCGCTTTACAAGGCTCTTGTTACGGTGTGATAAGGGGCTATTTGAATTCAAAGCACAAGATGAAAAATACAAAAAATGTTGTTAACAATAATGCTCAGCCATAATCGAATACAACTACCTGTAGGCGTATTTAGTTCTGTCACTATGACATTGACAGCTGTCACTGTCATTATAATTCCTTCTGTATTTTACAACAAACTAGCAACGCTGCGCTGGCAGAATAGTCGACTTCGGCTCAAGTAGAAGGGTCCCTGTTGTCAGCAGCTTTCATTGTTCTAAATTGTCACCAACAAATTCCAACAACGTTGAACTGATGCAAAATACACAACTAATTCTCTTACAACGTAATATCCAAACTAAATCCCAGTTCGCGATAAGGACTTCAATACAACTGCTTACTTTAGACTTAAATCAGCATTGAACGTCACTTGGTAGCTTTCAAACTTGTTCTCACGTAGATTCACTCTGTCATACACTGGATGCGTCCGCAAGAATAAATCTCTTCCAGACTTTATTAAGTTTCATATTTTTGGACGATATCCGTGACCTGTTTTCTTAAAAGCTTCTGCAGCATCTGAGTAAGCCTTCCAGGTCTCGTCTCGGCTTTTATGTAAGATTTAAGATGAAATATTTAAGAAGATGGGATGTTACTGCTGAGATTTCAATGTTCTTGGAGTGTGTCATTTTGTATGCTGTTAGAGAAATTATAAATGTGGGCTTCATGTTATCGTAAGGGCTAAACAAGCAGAAAGCTTTTCAAATATTCTATTTGTGCTTACCTAACTTCTGTGTTGAAATATACTTATGCTATTACACGTTCAGCATTAATCAACTACATGTACCTCCACGATTTCTTCGAAAGTTTTGCCAGCCATTATTTACCTTCATTCTTCAGTATGTTAATGAATATGTTAACACCACTTAAAAGGTACTGCAATCCATCCAATATTTATTAACCTGCTTGACCGGTACTTGCGGGTACAACAAAGCCGACCATCTAACTGTACTTATAAAATTGATCAATACAGTATGTATACCACGTTGTTCAGTTATAAAGATTACAGATGACATTCGATAGCCGCTTGCGCCTGTATCGATGCCGAAATAAGTCCTAATTAGCCATGTGTGGGGTACCCGTTGTGCAGACAGGTCATTGTTCCAAGTGACTGTTTAAGTCAGCACGCTTTTTGGTATTCGCGACGAGAACAGGTGGCGTGCGTGACACCTGCTTCCGGCGATGCGCGTACGCATATTTGGGATATAGAATGCATGTCGCGGACGCTTTATTGGTCAGTCGTGTCTGGACACTCGATGCATACACTTGTCATGCGCGGCGCCGGTTAACCATGCTTTCGAAACAAGGTTCCATATTAATCGCTGTCTGTAAATAAGAGAAAATGTTAAAAGGAGTTACTTACGATATAAGTGAAATTTATTTATGAGTAACATGTTTTTGGCGATAATTTTTTTCATAAAAGCTTGTGGCTGTTTGAACATGTTTTTAATTTATTACATGGAAAGTAATATTGAGTTGAGTCGCCCTGAATGGTGTGGTGTTTTGTATGTATGTCGTGTTTGTTATCTTTGCCGGAACAATTGTCCGCCGCCGGATGCTGCTGACAGTCCCAACGGTTAAATGATAATGTACACTACTGACTGCCGCTGTATTTTTAGTATTTGCACAATGTTTTTTTCCATATTTTATAGGTACCCATTTATAAATCATTCTATCAGCAGTACAAGTACAAATGATTCACTGCGAAAATCCCTACACACGTATACCGAGTGAAACTGTAAGATAAAATGCCAATAGACTACTAAAGTCATCCGTTTTCATGTCTCTTCCGAGTCTATTCATGTCGATCGCATGGATACAACGCATTGGAACTTGGAAAGCGCGAGAAAAGCCGATATTGACGTCTCAGTAATGACAAGGGTAGCCGAGAAAGGAGACTTTAACGCAAAGGTCGGAAAATGCGGTCCAGAAGCCTTTTGTTGGCTCAACGTTTGATACCAATTTGTTCAGACTTCAGATACACGGGGAAATAACAGCTATTGTACGTTTTCGTCCAAACCTTTGCGCAAAACTTGAACGTACTTTTTTCTTTTTCAGACAAGCAGGTTTATAATATTCTGCCAAATTGTTGAGAATCCAATCAAAAGTGGAGACTGTGATCGCCTTTTAGGCGTTAAATTGTTAATTCTAGTGTAAAATTAAGTGCTTCTTTACCAAATATTTATACCTTGTAACCAATAAATCAGCCTTAAATATAGAACGAAGTCACCTTAAAGGACCAAAAGAATTTTGTAAACTTTTTAATAGTTGACGATCGCCTTAATTTTTTACGGGATTAGAGTAAGTGTAAATAGAAGACAGTGAACAGAAACCTTTTTTACTGGATCTTTTTGTACGATATCAACGAATCTTTGTAGTAATGTTACATGTGGTAGATCGTGAGTGTGGTTTGTGGTGGTCCCGTGATAACGTGAGGTGGTGTTAAACAGTGGAAAGTTCTAGAAATTGGTGGTCATGGAGCGCTGCGATGGATTCCTGGTCTACAGAAAGCCGGTGTACAGGGTCTTCCAGTATTTGGAAACGTAAGTATAACATCCTTAATAGGTTTAAAGAGTGCCGTTCTTTACATCACAGATTCAGGTAGGATTATCGGAAAATTGTCTTGGAAATGTGATGAAGACCTGTGTCCATCGAATCGAAGAAAATGCTACCGTAAGCGTGAGACAGACATTTAATTAAAACGACCTTGTTGTACGCTAAGAATTCTTCGAGGCTTATAAGCAACGACCATACCCCCTAAGTGTGTTGCAATGACCGCATTTTCGCTTTCAGAATTAGCGTTCTCCAGCTAATTCTTGTGACGTAAGCACTTCAAAAAGCTCCCGGCATCAAGAATTCAAATGAGGTACTTTAACCATTTAAAATTAAGCGTTCTAAACGGTTATTGCTAAGAAGTTCTCGTTGAGATTTCAAAACGTAATATTTGACCTTTACTGACTTTGATATTCGGTTTGTGAACAGAATTTGCCAAATGAAACTAAAAAAGATACTTTGCAAAAGGCAGATTAAATTGATGATAACATTAAGTGCCTTAAGATGGCCTTGAGATTTCCAGGTAGGTTTTGGGAGTAAAAAATCTTAGGTGTGGGATGCTGGGTTAAAAGGTAGCTAAAATAAAATGTTAAGGATTTTTGGTCTAATGATTACGTTCGCAGCAAAATGATTACGTTCTATACAGAATTTATTCCTTGTAATACGTTTTATAATACAATAAATAGATTTGTGTAGACTCGTTTGATACAGGCTCAAAATCGTAGTTAATGATGCCATTTTGTTTTTGCCATACAATTACAAGCACAAAATCAAGAACCACAAATAGCATTGCTTGGTTCTTTTGGGTCGTGTCCAAAATCGGAACTAACGCTGCCATGTTGTTTTTTAAATACATTTTCACAAAATAATGTACTCATGCCAACAAATCCTGCTAATGCAAGCAATCTTATCAAAGATCCTAATAGCACTGTACCTTTAAATCATGTTGTGGCGACTTGTAGAAATGCTGATTGGTCATGCGTGACGCACCCATTACTTAAAACAAGGCACTATCTGGAACCCATCCTATCCCACACGAAGAACCAACTCTCTATGACTACGCTAATACCTCTACGTCGCATAATGAAGCAGCCGCAATAAGCTCGAGAGATCCAAACTAAACATCTATTAAGTAGATGAAACCTCACATTGAGACATTCTGGCAAATGGCGTCGAACACTTCGGTAGACAGGCCTACATGTTTGATGAACCTCCTTCGAACCCGACAACCCAATCGATCATTTACACAGACACTCCATTTTCAATCCTAAATTGATGATTCTAGAGTTGAATGTTCATAATGGAGTTAGAAAGGATCAGTAGCCAGAAACTGATGTGGTATTTAGAAGGGGTATTAGTTTTGACGTTCTATATTGCAGTGGATATTTTCATCACGGCAATAAATCATGGTTTTAATGAGATTTCTTTCGTTTTTGTTGATGGTATGATGATCTTTGTACCTTAATAAAGGGTTCATATAATTATGACCTTCACTGTGTGGAGTGCAGTGGAATATAACCCGTTTCCTCTACTAAACTTCTTCTTCGCCATGTTTATGATTCTCATAATCAGAAGTTTGCTGCATCGAGGAGTTTTTTAGGGCTCTACTCGTATCTAACAGGTCCCTTAAAGTGCTGATGGAGAAGCTTAAAGAGAATTACTGGACATGGGCCATGGTTTGTGATGAGGCTTTGCAGTCAGTTTTGCCGTTAAATTCTAGTGAAATAATAAAGCAACACTCAAAAGTAGCTAAAAGTACACTAATCAGCTAAAAAATAAAACATTTAGTAATATTCTCTGGCAAATCACAAAGCGACAAAAGAAAACATACTCCCCTGCACATAAGCTTAGATACTAAAACCTCTCGTTACCAAACAAAGGAAGCATGCCTACCGTGTCTAAAACCAGTAACTGTCTCCAGGTCTCGTTTTCAATAGAATCTGGTCGCGATATCGACAAGGTAAACGCCATTGAAGCGTTAGCTGATATCAGCAAGCAGTGTTGCTAGGTTGGGGACTATTATTCCTTTTTTCAGAGAAAATTTGGTTCTAAGGCGAAAATCGGGGAAATCATTGTTTGCCGAAGTTTTCCTTAAGAACATTTGGAAGAACTCTGTCAAATTTAAAAGACATTTAAAGGCCTGATTAGTTATTTGTAAAATAACTTGCGTACAGTACGCTAATTACAACTTTTCATGCCTTTAATAAAAATTGACAATGCATAAATAGCCACCAAATTCAAATCTTTAGGCATGTTTAAAAACTAAAATGCAGAAGATAGCTTAATGTGAAAAATAATAAAGTTGGTTAATTTTAGAACTTATATCTAGCCACCCTGTTCGCAAGGAACACAATACAATGTTTTGTCGACCCACACGCGGCAAACTCTTGAAATAGCTTTGACCACTGGATACTGGCTGGTAATACCGGAGTTATTTAATGTTCGATTTTTTTTATTTGGACCAATTTAAAAGTAGAAGAGATTTCTATGTAGACGTTATGTTTTGAATTAAGAATACCGTCTAAAAACAAAATGACCATCAAAAGGTTTTTTTGCGAAAGCAAAATAGTCTTGCGTTTCGACTATCCATTTGTAGTATCTTATAGTGATCTTATTTTAAATGATTATTTGATTACCTTAAGTTGCACATTACACTCAAAGAACTAAAGTTAATTTTTATGTGATTAACTTAGTAAAAGCATTCAGAAGCCGCACATCAAAATTCAGAAGTTTACATAGACCGGCAAGAATTTGTAAATTAATATGACCACGTGCTATGTAATAAAAAATAAATACATTTTCATGCGGCGGCGTACGTTTTGAATAAATTTTACATAAACAGCGAACGGACCGCTGTGTGTTGGAGGAAGACGACGAAATTTACATAAAACCACGATATTTTACGAATGTACCAGCCATGAATACCTACCGTGTTACTTTTCACCTGCCTTTAATTTTCAAGTAGGTACTCTGTATGAAATATCTACAAAAGGTTCGCAGCTTCTGCCTGTGATGTAAAATTGTTGTTTGCAAACTGCATTGGGAATTGTAAGTACACTTCTGTCATGGAAAACGGCATTAAAATTATAAGTTTCAATGTTTTTAAATCTGGAATCCGATCTTGTGTTTTTAAATGCAGGGTTTTAATACAAAGGCTTTTGACTATACTATACTGGATCTTTTTACCCTCATTAAATAAAAGCTGCTAACGAATCTATCTTCAGAATAAATTATAATAAGTCCCAGAAGTGAGGTCTAAGAGGCTTCCAGAATTTGAGTCTCCATGGAGAACCTCTTAAGTGGAAAACAGCTTTATCATCCTCAAAAGGTACTTGACCCTTGGAGTTAGGAAAGATCGGGTGACATTTTGTTTTGGGTCTGAAGCGCTATTTTATTAACTTTCTTTCTTACTCTGAAGCTGTTCTCAAAGGCGGTTTTTGCGATTTGCAAAGAAAATAGATGCTTGACAGACTGCGTGGCGGCTCAATTAAAACGGTAACGCATAAGAGTGTTCTCTATCGTTTAAATCAAGCGTTAATTAGTGGTCCGTTTTGTAGATTAGGATTCCTTATATGTTAGGATTCCCCCGCTCCGCCCAGAGCGGGGGGAGTTATTACATGATTTCCCATCCGCAAACAAGAAAAACCTCCACACGTTCCCGAAATAAAGGTCTTCACTGACAGACAGAAAACAAAGTGATCCAATAAAAAGTGCCGTTTATTTTCCTTTAGAGGTACGGAACCTTAAAAACAGTCGTTTTTCTGTTTCTGCACTTCGTAACATATTCAACCATGAATTAATGACTACGGAACCCCATCTTAATCAATTCGTCAGGAACACAACTTTTTAAATGCTAAAGCAAAGGGTGGCACGGTGGTGTGAGCATGTTTTTCTAACGCACTTTAAATATAGCCTGTCCAAAATGGGAAGCTAAGTGTTTTAAGTGCAGTATAGTATGTTTTGGTACTTTTTATAGAATGTTCGTTTGTGTAGTTGCTTGTAATGGGGTTATAAAATTATTATTTAATGATTTGTTTCGGAATTGTTCTTAGGTAGGCGCGTGTTGATCATCTTGGTTATTGATTGTTTAACTTGGGGTGATGAGGTTTGGTTCAAGTTGAATATGTTAGGATGGGTTATGGTTATTTTGAAAACGAATGAAAATGCAATACTTTCATCATTTTTCGATGCTCTTGGCTCCAGAACCAACAATGTATTAGCGCAGAGAAATGTACTTTAAATAAGAGTAGGAAATTGATGAAGTTAGAAAACTGAATTGATTCCCGTAAAGTTTATTTTTGGTGTGAGCGATGGTTATAAAGTTTTCAAACGCGTAATTTAAAGTAGGTACCTAATAGGTTTTATAATAAGCTGTAAATATAAATCCTTATTAATATTATAAAAGCGAAAGTGAGTTAGTTTGTTTGTTACCTCTTCACGCCTAAATGGCTGAACCGATTTTGATGAATTTTGGTACAGAGATTGTTTTGGGACCCTGGAGACGGAAATACGCTATTTTTTTTAATGAAGTGAGAAATGAGGGAGAAAGAGGGAACAAAAGGGAAAACTTGCATTGCTGTTACAATAAATAAGGCGCAAGGGCAAATCTACAGGTAGCTGTAAATCAGGAAAGGGAAACTGTGCTACCCCGAATTTAACGCGAGCGAAGCCGCTGGCAAAAGCTAGTAACATTATACTTTAATACAATAACAAGTTTCCAGCTCACTTCTAAAATCAAATTTCAGATTTATTTGATATCAGCGTCATGTTCGTGCGTTACGGTAACTAGACCGTATCAAATAGATTGTCAGCATTCGGTATCCTTAGATATCAGATCGGCTACTATTGCGAAAATTAATCGAGTTTCTAACTTACGACTGTACTTTTGTACCTAGTTGTATGTCTAATGTAATACTGAAATGAGTCACTGTTGGGTTGTTCGAAATTCGAATAAATTAGTGGGGAATAAACAAATGAGGCCTTGTTCAGCTATCGACATTAATAAATCTATTTAATTGATTCATTTAGTAAAATTCAGACCACGAAAAAATGTCCGCGAATTTAATGGATGCATTGAAAATGGGAACGTATTGCCATTGTTTAAAGTAGACAATTCTTGAAAGTAAAATGCTATTACAGTACCTACAATCGCAGTGTAAGCTAAAGAGTTACCCTTTATTTTGATAACAAACAAAAACATTCACTTAGTTAAGTATTAAGAATATTCTTTATACTTAAATAACTAATAATTATTAATTTGAAGTCAATGGCTTTGTATTTAGAAAGCCATTGACGTCATTACTTTCTGATGAATACATGCAATGCGAGGAAAAGTCTTGAAATCAAAAGAAATCTTAATTCACTAGGTTCCTTCCTTATTTAGGTACTTTTTATTAGGCTTCCGTATCTCAAGTTTATGATCCCTTAGAACTGTGAAAAAACAATCCTATTAGTTTACTCAGTCATAACATGGCAGTTTATGTCGCAAGTTAGTACAGATATTGATATTTTTTGTACTAGCTTTTGCCCGCAGCTTCGTTCGCGTAAAATTCGGGGTAACACAGTTCCCCTTGCGCCTTATTGATTTGTAATAGCAACGCTAAGTTTTCCCTTTTCTTCCCTCTTTCTCCCTCACATCCCACTTTAAAAAAAAATAGCCTATGTCCTTCTCCTGGTTCCTAACTAAGTATCTCTGTACCAAAATTCATTAAAATCGGTTAAGCCATTAAAGCGTGAAGAGGTAACAAACAAACTCACTTTCGCTTTTATAATATTAATAAGGATTCGTATCGTTATTTGATTAATTAAGTAATTTTATTTCACTTCATACTCTATGCTGTGCCTTACAGGGTTTGTTATTGTACCTTAGCTTTAAGCCTATTGTAAGATCTTCACACATTATGGAATACAAATAACCATACGAATATAATAAATACATTTTAACCCAAAGCCAGCTAAGTGAAAGGAGAGCAAAGTTTTCAAAGGAGTTATATTTCATCTACTAAGTGCATCTCAGGTTATCATTTTAGGAACTCTCCGCTTACGTAAATGAAATCAAATATGGCTGCCAGCTTTTGACAAGTTATATTTAAGATGGTGGTGTATGACTTTACTTTTATTATTTGTCGGTCGAATTTATGTATACTCTTTACCATTGTATTGCCCATTTGTAAAAGATACTGTTCCTCCACTTTTCGTCAAAAATATTTAAGGGCAGTATCAGATACTTTAGCTAAAAACTTCAAGTACCTAAAACCAATTAAACTTTTGTCCATATTACTGAACCGAGAAATTCTAGAATCACACTTACTTTGAAGAATTTAGATTACATTAACTGAGCTTCTCAAGTCTAGGAACCTTAATATAATTAAACATAGTTCTTCACATACTCGTAGAAAAGCGAGGAAGCGTAATCAATTGCTTCACATAACTGCAATTCCTGAGAAAAGTTCACATCACTTTTGTATTCGCAAGTCATTTGTTACTCCCAAAAAGCGACCCAAAATAATCTACATTTCAAGTACAGTCGTCTCCCCTACAGCTACCGTTAAAATCACACACGCTTATAGTGTACAAAAACGCCATAAAAAGTACATTTTAATACGGTAGGGGACGGTCACCCTTTACGCTTTTTACCCCAACGAGCTTGCAAGCGCAAACATTTTTAAAGGATTCAAAAGGGAACTTGAACTCCAGTAATTCCGTTAATGGACGATGGGATTGCGAGTCTAATTAGCTTTCATGAAAATTATCTTGAAAAGATTTTATTTATTGCTTCCTTTAAATATTTTCCTCTTTGATGAGTGTTAAATGCGTGGAACGGGGCATGCCGGAAATATTGATGGTTCATTCAGTTATTACCATGGACGTAGTCTACTCTTATTGTGAAGTAGCAAAGAATACTTTTAGTATACATTTTGTGAAAATTCCCCAAACAAGGAATTTCTGCTGTACCGCGAGTGAGTTTACAAACATTTAAACTCACATACACAATCAGCCAGACCCGAAACAACTATTTGTAGGCCATGAGTGAGTACAAACATTTAAAGTCACATACACAATCAGCCAGACCCGAAACAATTATTTATAGGCCATAATAGGCCAAATATTTGTTTTGTACGGGGATCGAACTCGCGACACGCAGCTCCAACCGTGATGTCCGAAAGTTGGTTAAGATCAAGTCAAAGAAACAGTTGTATTGTTGTAAAGATGATACTTGGAATCTAGGTGAATACTGAGAGGACAGACGACATAGTTAATAATAGGTACTGGCAAGACGTGCTACCCTGATGTTTCGGGCAATCTCATTTCGCACGAATCAGCAGCCCGGGTTCAAAAATCCGGCCCCGAATCAACTCGTACATTTGTGTATTATATCATTATTTGTTTATTGAGATGAGAACAACGGGTTGATTGAAATAATAAAGGCTACTAACTCTTAATAAAAGACTAGAGCATTGGTAGAATAGATAGATAGATAGAATATTCTTTATTATGTACAGTACACCATACAGATAACAAGAACAACAACACATACATATTAAACAACTTATAAATAGGGCGACACAATGGGCAGTCTTATCGCTAAAAGCGATCTTTTCAAGACAACCTTTGGATGGATTTAAAGGAGGAGAAACAGTACTGTAGGTAGTCTGTGGTGTAAAATTTTTCAAAATTAATAGCTACATTAAAAAAAAACAAATACTTATATATACACACATATAATTTATTATATACATTTAAAATAATAATCATCAAAAACAAAAAAAAAACCTTACTAATATTATAAAAGCCAAAGTGAGTTTGTTTGTCTTCACGCTTTAATAGCTAAACCGATTTTGATGAACTTTGGTACAGAGATAGTTGGGAACCAGGAGACCGACGAACGGAAAAGAGTGGGATATGAGGGAGAAAGAGGGACGAAACGGGAAAACTTAGCGTTGCTATTAAAAATCCATACGGCGCTACCGATTTTAACGCGAGCGAAGCCGCGGGCAAAAGCTAGTTTTTAATATTTTGTTCAAGGAGAGAGGTAGTGCTTTTTGACCAGAATTTTAAAAGTGGACAGAGTTTGAGATCATTGTTAAGGCGCAGTATTATGTCGTTGACCTTGTTCATACATTTTGACGTTGGACTTTACTGCATACGTTTGTCGTAAAAATACAAATAAATTTGTATAAAATTAAATATTAACTATTCAATCAAAAACAATCCATCATTGAACGCAGTTTGGCATTGGAAATTTCATTGTATACTTTTGATTATAATTACGATTAATATTGAAGAGATAAACTGCTTTAAAAGAGAATTTAGAGGTGTGTTTGAATATTTTTTTTACACATTTTAGTATATTTAATTATAATTTGAATTCCATCAATGTATGCAAAAAAGCCTTAAAAATATCATATTTTTTCAGTGATTAAAATTATGTATGGTTTAAGAGATACACTACGTTCAAAAACCTGATTTTTGGCCGTTCTCAAGAAATCTTCACCTTAACGGGAAGTTGGATTCAAATAGTATAATGCCCTTTGCAAGTCAAACGCGGAATGGTCTTCATAAGAGCCCAACTAGCACTTGACCGGTTTAATGTAATTGATAGCTTATTAACTGACAATAGATTCGGCCTATTATCGGCCAATCTATCGGTCGTTTGGTACAGATTTCCGGGTCACGACACTCATAGTTTTGTAGTTAATAATATCTAATGCTAATTTGAGCCAAAGGCATGACAGATTGTATCAGCCTCGATTTGCATGGGTGGTACAATCGTACCTAGTTAAAAAGGATTAATTAAACATGTGTACATTAAATTCTGATGTGAAGGCTTTTTTTCTGTTGCGGGTTGTTCGAAAGAGATACCTCGGCTCCGGAACGTAAAAGGCAATAGAAGGAACATGGGTGGTTTTAGTCAGCAAAAGTCTGACACTCCGCCCAGAACGGGAGAAAGTTATTTGATGATTTCCCACCCCAAAAAAAGGCTTTTTTCTTTTCTATAGCACGGCCAACGAGAAGTGATACTAAATGTAAACAAAACCCATGCTAAAACCCCATCTAAAATGGCCGCCCGAATGTTGGCGAACCCGTCTTAACGTTGTCATGTTTTTGCCGGGAGAACGAGACATTACGTCAAAGGCACGAGATGGAAAAAGTTAAATATTAGATTGTCAACGCCACAGTTGTTCTTTAGGTTAATGACCTTTCGTATCGCTTCTCGTTGGCCGTACTATAGCTGATCTTATTTTGATTCGATGTTGGTGTCTATTCAGCGTTCTGTTTTTCGCTAGGGCATTCTCCATTTCTCCTTTCGTTTAGTGTCCGTATTTGATTTTTCATTTTGTATGAAAATCATTATGTAAATGCCTTTAGGGTTCCGTACCTTTAAAGTAATAAAAAACGGAATCTTTATAGGGTCACTATGTTGTTCACCTGTTTGTCTGAAAAGACCCTTTACCTCGGGAGCGCATTGAGATATTGAGTTGAAAATAAAACGAAACACTTGTCTATGGGCCTTCAAGCTGTGAAAAAATCAGCCCACTGAGTCTACGCAGTAAAAAAAAAAAACAAATAAATGGAATGGCCGTTTAGATCGCGAATTTGACTCGAACTTGGCCGGTTTTTTTCACAAAACTTTTGTGACAAACATCTCTCCCCAAAAGCCCAAGTTCACAACCTTGCCTTCGCGTACCCAGACCAAATTCCTAATACTCTTTCCAAAGCGACATTATACTTAAGGAGTTCCTGGCTTCTGTAGGGCTACCATGACATCTTACAGCAGTTCTTATACCTGTGTGACAAAGAGATGGTGCTAGACACCCTGTATAGCTCTGTCTCTTTCCCTCAGTGGAATAAGTTCTGCTTTAAGACGTCATGGCCTACCATGACGTCTTAAAGCAGAACTTATTCCACTAGTAGCTGGTACTTCCCGCAAATTTATGGCGCGACGGATTATAATCGATGGCCCCAACCACCGCCGCCGTGTGAAAACTACCCTCGCGGTACGAATGTTATTATTTGCGAATTGCGGGTAGGTACGCGGGCAGAGAGTGGTTTTATAATTGATATTGATGGTCGGTAGGTGCAAAGTTTCGCGGGTAATATTTGAACAGGATTGAATGGGGTGAATGGTTTTTTTTGTGGTACAGTTCACTTATTGTATTGTAAAAAGGTACGCTAATGATTTTGCGAATAAAAAGGATTGATAAAAAGAGGAGAATTTAAGCGAAGATCTTTACACTGTTTCCAAAAAATCAAGACCGACTAAGACATATCAGGCCTGGTGGGTAAGTTAATTTTTTTTGCAGCCATGTTTTTTTTATTTGCACCCGATGGCTTAAAAAGATAATCGGAGTGTTCCGTTCAAACTTGCGACATAAAGTTCCATATCTTTTTTCACAGTACAAAACCAGAGTTCAGTTTACAATTAATTTCAAATCGATACCTCCACGCGTTCCCGAGATAAAGGGTCTTGACAGACAGACATACGGACACGAAGTGATCCTATAAGAGTTCCGTTTTTTCCTTTTGATTGACCCGAAACTGTCAATTTTTCCCAATGAACCTTGAACCTTAACACTTTATAAATAAAGTCGAAAATCTATCAAAGAAATCTGACAGATTGTAGTAGCTTGATGTGCAGGCGTCTGTACTTACCATAAAAATACAAAAATATGGATTTCCAAAACCGACATATTTACGTTACGTTACGTTTACACAGCGCGCTCGTTCTGCTTCTCAAGAAGTTTCTATTTTAGTTGACATAATATTATGTAACAAATTTATCCGTAATTACTTATTTATGTCCACTACTTATTAATAGCTAGTAATACTGCTCTACTTACGTCATATTTGCGTACATATAAACCACATTTGAAATGAAAAGCAAATCCTTAGAGATTAATAACTTGTAAATCATTTGACTTGATATTTAGGTTATCTAAATGTACTGTGCTTATGTGCTTATGTAATTCGTGATTAAGCGCGTTTCAGTATCTGATTGCTTATGTTAATTATATAACATCTCGCCTGTTATCCCTGAGGGTTAGACAGTGTACTGTGAAAGTTGTATATCCTTAACGAAACCCTAGTGAAGGCTGGTTTGCAATGCGGGCCTGTGGACAGTGAGCAATGAATAGCTCACCGTCAATCCGTCTATTAACGACAGGCCGTGTCGAAGGCGCGTTCCACGCGCACCAGAGCTACCGCCTGCCGGGGTTGCGGGTTGTTCGAAGGAGATACCGGGGTCCCGGAACATAAAAGGCAATAGAAAGAACATGGTGGCCCCACTCTGGGCGGAGTTATTTGGTAAGTTTCGGCAAGTTATTTGATGAATTCCCATCCGCAATAAAAAAAGGCAGGTTTTGCAATGACATTCGAATTCTCAGGTTCTTTTAATAGAATAGAATAGTTATGGATTGATAAGATATGTATTGGTGAAATGATAGCTAGCTTATTGCCATCAACGGGGCTCGAACCGAGACTACCTAGTCAGCCTTGTTAGTTTAGTGGTCGCAAACGTTACAGCTGAGAGTAAGGTCTTGGAGTCGACACCGGGGGCGGTCAGTGTAAAAAAAAAAACGGCCAAGTGCGAGTCAGACGCCGAGGGTTCCGTACAAACTTGCGATATAAACGGCCTTTCTTTTTGACGACGTATATTTAGAGAGTTGATTTTCACAGCTCAAAGGGACTAGTTTCTTGAGTATATGGTTTTAATTACAACTCCATACCTCCACACGTTTTCGAGAAAAAGGTTCTTGACAGAAAAACAGACAGACGGACCACAAAGTTATCCTATAAGGGTTCCGTTTTTTTTCTTTTAGAGGTACGGAACCCTAAAACCAGCCAGTCAGGCCATTGTTAATAGCTGAATATAATATATACACAAGTAGCAGGCGCCTGCGGCTTCGCCCGCGCGATATCCATAAAAAATAATCCTATGTGTTATTTCAAACCATAACCTACCTCTGTGACAAATTTCATCAAGATCTGTTTAACCGTTTTGATGTGAAAGAGTAACAAACATCCAAACATCCATCCATCCTCACACACATTCGCATTTATAATATTAGTAGGAATTAGGATAGGATGTATAATAGAATAATTTGAATATAGACAGAGCACCTAATGTAGGGAACCAATCTAAATATTCCTCGTCTCATAAAATCCTTGACAAGCTCTGACAAAATTATTTTCATACGAAATATATTAATTTTATACAACGAACCATATGTTAGTCATATTTATTTTAGTTTCGCACGACAAGGGGCGACAACACGCGAACTTACTTTCATTAATTAATTAAAACCATTGTATGCCATTGTGTTTAATATATGATGTATGGTTTTGTCTATTTTTTCTATTCACTCTGATGGCGCGATGCAGACCTAGTGAGTATTTAGCAGGGGTTGTGAACATTGGTTCTTTGATATAGCTAATTCTTGGAATTAAACTAAACAAAACAAAAACTTGTGGCACTCGGGGACTGCCGCACTAATGCAATTAATAAAAAAAACTTATGCAATAAAATAAAAAAAAAACTAAATATAATATGTATTTAAAAAGTACTTCCAATAAAAAAAATCGCAAAGAGAAAAGCAAGACCTTGGGTATGATCCAGCATAATGTCGATTGACTATCCGATTCTCTACCAAACACGCTATTGGAATCGTGATAGAAATAACTGACCGTATTCGTAATTAAAGTGTTAGGTTTTTTCGTTACGAAATTTCTTGATTCGGTTTCCACCTCAATGCTCGCGATAGAAGCTATGCAATAGCTTAAAATGTAGTTCCAGCATAATAAACTGTGCAATCATGACTGTTTATGATTCCGTTCTTTTCCTTTTGAGGTGCGAACACTAATAAACAAAAGAAGTAGTAAGAGCTTTTATCCCTTTTTAACCTTTGTCTATCCAATTTTTTTAAAGCTTTATCTACACATTCGCTGGTTATGGACTTTGCAGCTTCTAAATTTTAACTAAGTCTTGTTATACCTGTATTTCTGTACCTACCTACATTTACGTACGGAAATATACAAACACTGGTGCATAACCACCGACATTTGTAAGCGGTAAACGGAAGTACAGTCCTTGTAAAAAAAGGCCGGTTGCTCACAGAGAGCGGTACAAAGAATTGCAGCCCCACAAACAAATAAAGAAAACACGGTTAAAAATGTTGGGGAGCTCTGGCTTAAAGAATAAAGCGCACACCCCTACTAACGTAAACAGGGGTGGTGCACACGTGTTCGATTTCACACATGATTTATATTTTTATTCTACAAAGTCATATACCATACTCATATTATATTGCCAAGCGTTTGGTTACGGGGTCATATTGGATTGGAGAGCGTATCGAGTGTCGATATTGAAATATTTTTAATTAATTTTACGGTAATGGCACGAGGGTACTTTTGGGGCGTAGAGGGGTGAAATTGTTAATGTTTGCATCACTAAATAAAATTGAAGAATGGAAAATCAATAAACCATTTTTCGTCGTCAATTCGATAATTACAATGTCTGGAATTAATGTCGGATTAATCGTCAGAAAAAAATAGACAAGAGCATAGATGAAACATTAAAGATTAAAAATCGTATTCTATATTTCTGATAACCATAGAGGACCTTGATTGGCCAGTCGAAGACCTATGATCAACATAAAAAAAGACTTTGTGTTAGGAAGTGAAGCGTATAAACCCTTTCCCCATCAAATTGATGGTTCAGTTTGTGTAAAACAGTGGAGATTTACGTCTCCTTGGAAAAACTAAATGTCATAAACCTCGATTGCTCTCGTCAACTCAAGCAGAGTTGACGAGAACAATCGAGGTTTATGACATTTACTTAGGAAAACTTTGGTGTCCTGTAATATACAGGGTGTCCGTGTCCCTAGAAGTAAGGGTCAAATCGAAAGTGGGCATGGACAGGTACATTTCTAAACTTTTTAATCCTGAGATTGTAGATAGATAGATAGATAAATCATTTATTTGATGCAACAAAAGACACAATACAAGAATTAAGATAAAACAACATCACACAGAAAAAAAATGGAACACATTAAAAAAAAAAGTAAGGTAGACTGAGTTAAATCGACCCATAGGGATTTAGACACATCTATACTATAATATTATAAAGCTGAAGAGTTTGTTTGTTTGTTTGTATGTATGTTTGTTTGTTTGAACGCGCTAATCTCAAGGACTACTGGTCGGAATTGGAAAATTCTTTTAGTGTTGGATAGTCCATTTCTTGAGGAAGGCTATAGGCTATATAACATCACGCTACGACCAACGGGTGCTGAGCAGCGTGGGTGAAACCGCGTGGAACAGCTAGTCACATATATTTATTAAGGTCGGCCACTAATGGGCGGCGTGTGTCTCAAAATTGCACCAAAAAGGAATCCAGCTTAGCATAATGCCAGGTGGATTACCTGACGCTGGTATTCTGCTGAATCCTTGTCAGTCCAATTATTTACTATGAAATAGTTATGATCAATCTTTGTTTAGTTAATCACTTTCGTATAATGCTACAAAAATAACCTGAGTGTAAGCTATTCTAATTGTATCCATACAATACTGTGATTTGGTTTCGGTTTATTATTTAAAAAAAACGGTAATCTTTTTAATCATGTAATTTGCCTAGCTTGGAATGTGAAGAGGGAGCGAAATAAAAAAATACATAATTTAACATGAAATCGCTTCCGCTGCCTGTTCGCTTAAATCTTTTAAACTAAGTACTCAACGGATTTTAATGCAGTTTTCAGCAATAGATACCTGCGCACTTGACGATCGTATGGCTGCATCAGCTAGAGCACTTCGTATACTAAGCTAAATTTTGGGCAAAAAATATTTAATAAAAAACTATCTACTAAATATTCACCGTCTCAATCAAAACTTGTATCCGTATTTACTGAAAACTATAATTATTTCTGGATAATAAGAACCGAATATATTGACTTGCTTTTCAAACTCAGAGATGTATTTATGAATCGTGAGATATGGGATTTTTATTATTTTTCTTCATTAAGCCATATTCATAAAACATACATAAGTAAAGGCACTAAATAAGTCTAGAAAATAAGCTGTTCCTGCTTAAGATCTAATTTCCTCCAACATTCAGATTAACTCTTAATCTCTAAAAGGACGGCTTGCTATCTAGTCGTTACTTTCCAACTCATTTCGCTAGCGAATTAAAAACTTGGGAATGTCTTAAAAGTTCCAATGTCTCGATTCCTTTTTCCATTTAAGAGGTAGTTGCTGAAGTTAATTTAGAAAAGTTAATTTAATCGAATTGTATCTTTATGTGTTGAGAATACTTATTATGTTCTTTTATCATTTTTTTCTTGCAGACCTCCATGAAGAAACTGGCCATTTCAACACGATTTTGTCAGCTTAACATGTACAAATAACTACATGAAACATTTTTTGAAGGCAAATTTGACCCATTACCCGGTTTCTAATTGAATTGGATTGTGCACACGTGTTTATTTTGGATGACCATGCAAGGACAGGTCACGTCATTCTAAACTTGAGATTATTAAAAAAAAGAAGTATACATTTTTTTTACGTTGTCAAAATAACTGGCACAAAACAGAACACATTCAAATTACAAGAACATACTTTTTTTTTTAAACGTTGTTCCGCACTAGGAATTTCTTTTGTATCGTGGGTGCGTTTGCAAACATTTAAACTCACATACTCAAACAGCCTCACCTCCTGCGAGTCTTACTCGTTCTTGGTCGGTTTTTTTAACTACAGACACCCCTTAAAAAGTTTACATATCAAGGTGATATTTTGCCAAACGACCCTCGTCTCCCATAAGTTGGCGGGAAATCTTTTATAAATTCTTCCTCGGCAAACTTCGGGAATGTTCGATGAACAAAGTTGTCCCAGAAATCGGTAGTTTGCAAACGCGAAGACGGTTTAGTCTAAGAATGACTGATTCGCGAAATGACTACATGGTCTATAATTGACCAATTCTTGAAATGTACAATTCTTTAAATGACTGATTCTACAAATGACTGATTCTATAAAAGACCGATTCTTTTAAAGACCGAATCTATAAATGACCGATTCTTCAAATGACTGATTTTTCAATTCTATGAATGTGTGTGAATATCGTAAATAAAATGCTATGTAAGGGTTTGCAAATCATTTATATTTCAACTAGGTATGTAGTAATATTCAATAATAATAAAAAAAAATGTTATTAATATTCAAATGGGAATGATTTATATTCAACTACATATTCCTAAGTGATTTATTTCTTATTTTTTATAATTGTTGATTTTTTGATAATTGATTTTGTGACTTTTTGATAACTGTTGATTTTTTTAAAATAAAAAGAATAAATGTTTACTTTTGGGCTACAAAATGTAGTACGTGACATTATAACCACATATTCCTCAGTGATTTTGTTTCTTAGTTTTTGATAATGATAGTCATTTTTTTTTTTTAAATATTTATATTCAACTTCATATTCCTAAGTGATTTATTTCTTAATTTTTATAATTGTTGATTTTTTGATAATTGATTTTGTGACTTTTTGATAACTGTTGATTTTTTTAAAATAAAAAGAATAAATGTTTACTTTTGGGCTACAAAATGTAGTACGTGACATTATAACCACATATTCCTCAGTGATTTTGTTTCTTAGTTTTTGATAATGATAGTCATTTTTTTTTTGAAATATTTATATTCAACTTCATATTCCTAAGTGATTTATTTCTTAATTTTTATAATTGTTGATTTTTTGATAATTGTTTTCATGACTTTTTGATAACTGTTGATTTTTGAAAAGAAACCGTTTAAAAGTTTACTTTTGCGCTACAAAATGAAGTACGTGGCATTATACAAGTTATTTTTTGAAACTAGTTGAAATATACGATTTGCAAACCCTTACATAGCATTTTATTTACGATATTCACACACATTCATAGAATTGAAAAATCGGTCATTTGAAGAATCGGTCATTTATAGAATCGGTCTTTAAAAGAATCTGTCTTTTATAGAATCAGTCATTTGTAGAATCAGTCATTTAAAGAATTGTACATTTCAAGAATTGGTCAATTATAGACCATGTAGTCATTTCGCGAATCAGTCATTCTTAGACTAAACCGCAAAGACATTCTGCATGTCTCGAAGTTTAATCTTTACTTATAATATTGTGTTCGGGAAGTTCGAAGACAGTTATATGTGACTAGGTAATGCTAGTTTCGTAACACATTGCTGGGTTGTAAATCGGATTACGAGGAATGTAAATATTGTAAGTTTGTTATTAAGTAATCTGAGCAGGTTTTAATGTTGCAGGAGTTACAATAATCCTTACTAATATTATTAAAGCTAAAGTGAGTTTGTTTGATTTTTACATCTTCACGCCTTAATGGCTTAACCGATTTTGATCAATTTTGGTAACAACTTAGCATTGCTATTACAATCAATAAGGCGTAAGGGCAAAAACTACAGGTAGCAGGAAAGGGAAACTGTGTTATCCCGAATTTAACCTTTCTTCCCTCTTTCTCTTTCATTTCTCACTTTTAAAAAATAGCCTATGTCCGTCTCTAGGGTCCCAACTATCTTTGTACCAAAATTCTTCAAAATCGGTTAAGCCATTTAGGCGCGAAGACGTAACAAACAAACAAACTCACTTTCGCTTTTATAATATTAGACACAACATTGAAAGTTGACACATAAGAAACCTAAAAAGGAATAATCAACTTAAACGGATTCTCGGGTTATTTTTAGTGTTGCCATCCTAAAATCTCCATTAAAAACCTACTCATTCACTTACGTTCAGAAGTCATTACCTAAGTCTATATCACGATTAAATGGCGTTTATTCCATTCATCCCGTACCAATCCCGACCATTAACTCACACGGTAGATTGCTCAAGATTGCCAAAAGCTTACCCTATGGCCACGAACCATGCGTTCAGGCGACAATAGCGTCTTCTGATAAATGAAAAAAAAAAAACACAAATTTTCTTACGGAAGTCGGTGACTTTTGTTTGATTCATAGATATTTTGCCACCGACTTCCTGAAGTAAATTTATTTGCCGTCTTTTAGTGTTTGTTTGAAAATCGTTATTTTTTTGCAAATAAGTTTTTAATTTCAGCCTTTGCAGTTAATTTCTCAGACAAATTCTTATCGAACATTTATTTTCCATTGCTACTAAGAGATATAATAGCGTCCATATACATTAGAAGAACATATATTTATAATAGAAGATAACACATAAACTACCCTACTACTTAGTAAATACATACCTACCTTAATCAATGTAAATACCAAAATCAAACCTTCGGGAGTATAGCCTTTATAATATAAAAAGGATTTTGCAAATCAGCCCACAATCAATGGAGAAATTGCGTTACAAGCAAGAAAATACAATCGAATTGACAAAGTACTCACACTAAATAAACAGTAACGCGTATTGCGATGCGACGTGCTCACAGTGCATCCGCGCGACACGTCATCTCGCTTATGACAAGACGTGTCGCAAATCGCATCGCCTGATATCATGAACAGGCTGTTAAACCACACGGTATATTGCTCAAGATTGGAAAAAGCTTACTCGTAGCGTCAAGGTAGTTAGTATCCCTTTCAAAGGCTTTGCCGGTTGCGGTATTTCCAATACAGAGTACGAAATGTCTTTGATTGGCGATCAACCGTTTGCCAGTCTGTCAGGAACTCAGGGTTGGTATACCGATATTGGATGGTTCTCGGTTTGGTGGAATGGAAACTAATGGGGATGGAGTTTATAACGTCTATCCGAGAAACTTTTACAATGTTAATGTTTAAATGATGTTTGTTTTGCAAGTAGGTTTTCACAAACACTTTTATACGTATTTTTTAAAAACTAGATAAGGCCGGTGTTTCGTACCCGACTACTCGGAGAGGAAACAACCGAAACAGACTCAGAGGTCATAGTCTACTTTACGGTCAAGACAAAACTCTTGGTCAACTTAAATCTATGCATTATCTATTAATTAGTGTCTTTTTAAGAAAGCACCACACAAATTGAGTGGACCTGTCCAGTCAGTGCAAGCATTTGTCAGTTACCGTGTAGTTCGACTCATAACTCAAGAAGCTCAACGACTACCACTACCATCACTAAATTGCCAATGTTCCAAAACAATTGAATCTGTAAAGTATTTCTCAATTTCATAATGTAAGTTGCCAGTATTACTTGCTATACAGCTGGCACCGTGCCCAGTAGAGTCCGACGTAGCTAAACGAGCAGTCTTGTGGTCACGGCAAATGGAAGTGCTTTTACACGATCAGGGGTCTAAAATGGCTGCTTCACCAGAATCACAATATTAAGAACTAGCTTTTGCCCGCGGCTTCGCTCGCGTTTTCGTGGTAACACAGTTCCCCTTTCTGATTTGCAGGTACCTACTACCTGTAGTTTTTGGCCTTGCGCCTTATTGATTGTAATAGCAAAGCTAAGTTTTCCGTTTTCTTCCCTCTTTCTTACTCATTTTCAACTTTATTTTTTAAAAAGGCTAGCTTTTTTCCGTCTCCAGGGTCCTAACTACCTCTGTACCAAAATTCATCAAAATCTGTTTAGCCATTAAGGCGTGTAGACGTAACAAACAAACTGACTTTCGCTTTTATAATATTAGTAAGGATTAACATCTTCCTATTTTCTCTCTAATAACCGTCACTCCAACTTTTAATGTATCCTCAACTAATCCTTTCATAATTAAACAATGATCCAACGGTTCCTGTATGCTGGAAGTTGCATCAAAACTGTTTAAATTTTAAACAGTTAACACAGCGCTTTGGGCCAACATTGTCCAACTTTGTCTAAACTGTTTAATGTAGACTTTTGGCTATAAATATTAATTGAACTGGAAATGAGGAAAGCTTGTATTGGGAGCTGGATTTGTTGGTAGTTTTGTGGTTTACTGCTGTTAAGGATTAGGGATATGACAAGGGTCTGCAGCAGCAATGTGTGTTTTTTTAGACTTACTCTGGGTTTCTGGTACCATTGTAGCTTTTTCTTTTTTTGGTTGTTACTTACATGTTTCAAGACCGTAAGAAGAGAGAGGTTTGTATTTACAGGGTTAAAATAAACCTCAATACAAACCTCTCAATTCATTTAAACACATTAAATTACTTTCACATGAAATAGTATGACTGATCTACAAATAGAAAAACCCAGACATAAATGAATTTCGACCACACAACCCGTTTTTTTAAACGTTGCGCCACATTAGGACTTCTCCTGTATCGTGGGAGCGTTAACAACCATTAAACTTACAAACAGCCAGACCCGAAACAACTATCTGTAGATCATACAAATATTTGAACCCACGACACACAGCGCGGCAGTCGATCGCTCAGCCACTGCGCCAACCATGACGTCAAATCCTTAGTGTGGCCACTCTCCTATGGGACTCAGGACAATCCAAACATTTCAACATCGGATTCGCCAAAGACTCCTTTTCTTTTAGGGATGACAAAACATCAAATACTCCGCTCTGGGTGCTGGGGTCAGAGATTTAATGACTAAAACCCATCCATGTCTATCGAAAAACCCGCAACCCCGGCAGGCAGTGTACCTGGCAGGACCCTCTGTGATACCACTGTTTTTTTTTTCATAATAATTTGTCTCTAGAGCCAATAGTTGTCATTCCACAAAAATCATTCCATAGTCGCTTTTGGGATGTTAGACTTGCAGTTCTTCTCGTATTCTAAATAAGTGGTATCTACCTATACAAGTTATAGTCTTGCAAATTTCACAAATTTAATTAATTTGTATTAAATACTGTAATTTGTTTGTATAATTAAATTTGTATTTAATAATATAAACGTTTAATAATGTAAATGTTTTTAATTTGTATAATTAAATTTGTATTTAATAATGTAAACGTTTAATAATGTAAAAGTTTTTAATTTGTATAATTAAATTTGTATTTAATAATGTAAACAACAATTTGTATTTGACTTCAGTTTACACAATGTTTTTCATGGCCGACATTTATACTGATAAATAAAATGAGTACACGAGGCAAATTTTCAAATGAAGGGCTTAATAAAAAACATTTTGATAACAACTCAATTATCCTTCATTAACGTGTTGTCTAAATTGTGGTTATTTGGTCTGATAAAGGTTTTTTTAATTCCTGAGAGTCCGAAGTACATTTGAAATTGTTTTATTTTATACTAGCTGCATCCCGCGGTTTCACCCACGTATACTTTGATATTTAAATCACTCTGTCTATTGCTTAAAGTTCATTACAATTTGTTAAGTACTTTAAAATATCTAAGCGAACAGACAGCCGAAGCGACTTTATTTTATACTGGGTAAAGATGTATTTCGAATGAATTTCCATCATTCATCATCATCATCTGCATCGCTTTTCCCAAATATGTTGGGGTCGACTACAGCAGCATTTAGTCACGGGTGCATCTGAAAACCAGTAATTTACTCAGACGCAGCTACATACCTTTTAGAATCCTTATTATAGCGTTATTTTTTATAGCTAAAACTGAAATTCTAAAGCCTGAAAGATACTGCCAAAACAGTTAGTAATTTCAACTTAATTTCCACTGGAATTCTTCCAATTTTAAGCAAAATTCTTAAAAGATGTTCAGTGAATTTGTTCCGTTTTAGAATTCAAGATGGCATGCCTGAAATAGACGCCATTGCGAAACCAATTTATTCATC
This sequence comes from Ochropleura leucogaster, assembly GCA_958449745.1. NCBI lineage: Eukaryota > Metazoa > Arthropoda > Insecta > Lepidoptera > Noctuidae > Ochropleura > Ochropleura leucogaster. The sequence goes on along the minus strand of OY288221.1, from coordinate 8,021,926 downwards.
TCTTGCTCGTTTTTTTACGATCTTGGGAACTTAAAATACAGGGTATTAAAATTTGGTTTTCCTAATTAATGGTTTAAATTAAACTATACTTTTTTTGTTTGTTAGGTAGGTGCATCAGTATACAGGTAATATTTTTTGTCACTCTTTCAATAAGGGGTCGTGGCTACTCACAGCTGCTGTTGATCTTGAGGGTAAGCTGTGCTTACCGTAGTTGGTCCAACGATGGGTGACCAACCATACCATACCGAGTTTTACAAAGCACGTTAAGCCATTGGTCTCGGCTGTGTTGTAATTTGTAGATCTTTGACATTCGTTTCACGTCCCCAGTTCCCCAAAAGTTTGACAGCCAGGGTTATCAAGGATATGATGGCCCAGTACTATTTGGGTTGTGGAGGTAAGATAGAGAGTCCCGTACGTAAAATACGCGCTTTAGACGGGAAGTTGCAGACACCAGCCCGTTATACAATACAAGATAGAGAATCGCTTCATGTAAAATACTGGTATTTACCAACATTCGGTCAAACTAAAAACGACACAAAAAAGGCCGGGAAAAGCGATGCAGACAAGTAACCATCAAGAAAAACATATATCACACACCCAGATCTAAACTGTGACAGCCCAAAAAAGGTAAAAATTCAGGAGACAAAAAAAAACTTATTAGGTACTATTTGTATAGATGTTTATGAACATAATAAAATATTTTAGATCAAAAATAGGTTTGTTTAATGTCATTGTATGTAAATTGTGTTGTGTTATAATATATTTGCGTATAAGGGTAACTAAAATATCACGTTTTTTGAGTTGTTCCGTTTAGATCTAAGTGTGGCCATAGATACTTTTGTTCATAGTTTTTACTAAACCATAGACCATAATTCACTAACATCACAACTAACAAAACTCTCCGCCAAACCTGTGACAAGGACCTATTCTTCAAACCCACAAATCGTGTCTAACTTAAAAAAAGGCGTCCTACAGACTAGAAACTGTCAGACACAGGCTCTGTCCGGACGAGTGATTGGCGGGTCTCACGCAACGGTTCGTGTGTAACCATCCTTAATAACAGACATACTAGATTATAGCTGCAGGTATACTTGCACAGATTGTGGTTCGAAGATTTATTGTAATAACTAGTTTGCCTCCTGGGCTCGCTCGTCTTGTGTTGTGATTGAAGCGGACGGTGAAGAATGCGTGAGAAAGAAATAAAGGTACTTGTAAATGCTTAAGGTTGAGTTTTGATTGTAAGCTACTGACGTTAGCAAATTGTGGTTGTAATTAAAGGTAACAGGATATTAATTATATCCAAAATTGGTGTTGTTATCCCTGAAAATTAGTGCGTTAAATTAATTGAGGTTTGTGGCTTTTAAAACGCTTAATTTTCTGACTAATAATGTTACCAGTTTCAACTGACCTGAAATGTATCCGTATATTTTAAGCATGTCAAAATGGCTATAGGTTCCAAACAAAACACAAACCTGGGTTACCATGACATCTTATTCCTGTACTTATTCCTGTATGAGAAAGAGATGGTGCTAGACACCCTGTATAGCTGTCTTTTTCACTGGAATAAGTTCTGCTTTAAGAAGTCATGGTAGGGTAGCTGTAACGTCGGTATTGACTAGAAAGATCATCGCTATACATAAATAACATGACGCCTGTAATCTCCGAAGGGTTAGGCAATTGTACACAATAATACACCTACTAGTTACAGCTAGTCAGTGTCCCAAAACTTTGACAACCAGTCTTACAAAGGGGTATCGTATTACCCAGTACTAACCGGGTTGTGGAGGTCAGAAAGGCAGTCGCTCCATGTAAAATACTACAGTATTCAGCTGCATCTGGTTAGACTGGAAGCCGACTCCAACACAGTTGTAAAAAGGCTAGACTGATGATAAGAGATGTGGGTTTTATTAGGTAGGTACACTTCTGTCTGACCTATGGGGATTACAGTCGTGAAAATTAACTATTTTGTACGAATATCATTAGGAAATATAGCTGGTTACGTTCCCTAAACTACCTAAGCCTTGTGACAGGAATTTAAGCTGAACAATGCTCCCTGTTACACGGAGAGGCAAATCTTACGGATGACCCGAATTCGGCCATTGTTGGAGGGCCTCCAAACGGTAAAGCGTGTCACTTCCGTTTCCGTGCCAATTCACACTTCCTCAAGCGACAGTTGTGGCTGCCAGCCATATTTATGGTTTTATCCTTTTTCTTACCTCGGCTTGTAACACTCCAAGAATTTCGTGAATACGTGTAAGAAATACGTTTTTTCTTGTCTTTGGCAAATAAAGCTTTGGTGAATTTCTTTCATAGAGGTACGTTAAATAATGTTTTATAGCTTTGTCATATCGCCACGATGATCCAAACGGCTTCAGAACCATGAGAGGGGCTTTTTTGAGGGCCAAACAAAAACGATCTCTATATGGGCATCCACCACCCACCATTATTACCTAACGCACCGGGCGATACGGATAGTAGTACAAAAATCGACTCGTTTTGCTTACGGATAGTAGTACAAAAATCGACTCGTTTTGCTTACGGATAGTAGTACAAAAATCGACTCGTTTTGCTTACGGATAGTAGTACAAAAATCGACTCGTTTTGCTTACGGATAGTAGTACAAAAAATGAGACTCGTTTTGCATACGGATAGTAGTATTTTGACATAAGTTCTATGAGACGTATGTCAAAATAAAACTATCCGTAAGTAAAACGAGTCTTTTTTTGTTTATTGGAACCGGGGGTTAGTCAAAAGTAAAGGTTAAAAATCCTATAAACAAGGTGAATACGTGTGATCTCTCTGACTACGAAAGTGAACAACTTTTACTCTGTTACCATGTATGGGAAAACTAAAAAACAATCCACTGATCGCCATGTTGCCGCACCATGCTGAGATAGAGGCCTTTTAACCTCGTACAGGACTAATTTACTCATTTGTCTTTATAATATTGTATTTTTTTTTTCTTTTATAAAAAATACAAATTATGTGTCTGTTTTATTGTCTTTCTTGTGCGGGTCTAATAAATAGTTTTTCTTTCTTTATACAAAGTTCTTTTTGTTTTCTAACTTCGAAAACACGTGGAACAAAAGTTTTGCAGTTTCATGGCCCGAAAGCTTATTATACTTATACTTTGTATATGAAGCTGAAGACATTCTTTGGTTGAACGCGCTAATCTCAGGAACTAATGGATCCAAATTAAAAAAAAAATGTTGAATAGCCTATTTATCAAGGAACGCTATAAGTTTTATAACATCACGCTACGACACTCAGGAGGACAACAGAAGGAGTTTAACCTCGTACTAAAACTAGTACATAAATAAAATTATTGTACCTTTATGGCTTGACATTCAAGGCGTACAAATAATGATCACACACAGTGTTATTAGTGTTAGTATTTATAGGAAATATCAAGCCACAACAACACAAACTCTCCCCAGACCAGGTCTGTTAGCACAAGTAAAGGATGCAATGAACAAGGAGAATGAGGTTCCAGTTCAATGAGCGTCCATGCAGCTATCCGAATAGTTGTTTAGCTGGTCAGTGGCTATAAGCCAGTGTTCAGTGTTCAACGGCTTGGGTAGCCGAAATATAGGGTAAACGAAGCCTCACGCTTGAAATCCTCTTAAAGAAAGGATGTTTCCAAATTAAATTTAATTAAAAAAAAATAAGTGGTTTGTGTGTATTAATTTTATTTGAACGCATCGCAACGTCCATCGGTATCAACAATAATCTTTCGAACCTGTGTAGTTAATAATGTTCATGAATGTATCTAGACGGAAAAAATGTTTTTGGCATGTTTTGGGGATTTAGCTGAAAATGGCCCATTGTGTTTCAAGAGAACATGTTTTATCTCTTTGTGATATTTGGTACAACAACGTAGCTGGCTTAGACATAAAAGATTTTCCTGAACGTACGCCTTCTAGATACGCTTATGTGTCGGATCAAAAAACATAAAAGCAAACTTTGTGTCGGATCGAAGAACACTTCTAAAGTAAACTTGATACACATCACATGAAAATATGTAGTACGTACGCGTTGAGAACCACCACATCATCCATCCGGATGGATTTGTTTTCAAATTGTTAGCAAAATTCCCAGCATATACAGTCAACAAAAGAATGAAGTAACCAGGCTCGTCAAAGAAAGTTTTTTATTAGAAACCAATGCACGTCTTAATTTCAAATCAAATTTATCTAATGAACTGATAAATGATTTCTTTTGTTGCCTGAACGTTTACTAAACTGAAAATCACTCTACAACGTAGAAAAAGGAACAATAACATTTAAGGTGGATACGGCTAAGGTGACAGGCAGTCTTTGTGCATGTTCCCAGATTCTCAAATTCTATACTTTTAGAGCAAAAGTCATTTTAGGTAAGTATTTTTTTTTTGCACGAACTCCGATCGACAACCCTAAAATCAGCTCAAAGCTTAAGCTAGTTTTATTTCAAAGTTTGTTTAATGAGGTAGGTATATCTACACCCAGTAAGTAGTAGGTAAGTTATTCCAGTAGGCAAGAACTTTTAATAAAAAAAAAGTGTTTCATGTTATCTAGCGTCGTAGTATCTACTATCGTCGGCCGTTGACCTGAATGCCTAGGGTCGTAACAGTGAAGTTAATAAAAATGTATGGAAAGTTGAATCATTGATTTTAAATTATGATTCTTTCACAGTGTATTCTTTACATGATAAATATGGCTATAAATACTTATAGCCATATGTTGTATAATCATATGGGTTTCGTCTCAAGTCCCCGACTAACATACATCTGCTAATCTTCCCTAATCGTTCACTATCCAACATTAGGCTTTACCAATCCTTACTAATATTATAAAAGCGTAAGTGAGTTTGTTTGCTTGTTACGTCTTCACGCCTAAATAGCTAAACTGATTTTGATGAATTATGGTACAAAGATAGTTAAGACCCTGGAGAGGGACATAGGCAATTTTTTTAAAGTGAGATATGAGGGAGAAAGAGGGAAGAAAAAGGAAAACTTAGTTTTCGGATTACAATATAAAGCACGAGGGCAAATACTACAGGTAGCCTGCTACCTGAAGTTTGAATTTAACACGAGTGAAGCCACGGCCAAAAGCTAGTAGACCTATATAGTATAAACATACCTAGCTATTACAGTGTTGCGGTCGGTCGTAAGCGGATGAAGCCGCCATCAACATGTTTGGCAAAAGGATTATTGGTCCCGCACGTTATTAATATCCAAGGGATCCTTGTTTCCATACTCTCGGTATAATTTGAGCTGAGTTATGTAACCAGGGATATGCTCTTTATTGTAGGAATTTTCTGGGCAAAGACATTTTAGGAGACCTTGGGTAAATTTTGTAAATCGATAAGGTTACGCAATCTCTCCTACTGATATTTAATATTTTTGTGAGGATGGCTGGATGGATGTATGGATGTTTTTTACTCTTTCACGTCAAAACAGCTTTCACGTCAAAACAGCTGATGAAATTTAGCACACAAGTAGATTATAGGCTGGAATAACATATAAGATACTTTTGTTCAATATCACGCGGGCGCCAGCTAGTTCTCAATTAATATTTAATTTAAAAAAACAATGCATAAAAATATTATTCCGTCATATTTGGGAGTCCGCCATATTGAATATAATTATGTCAATTTGGCGACCATGCGTTGACATCCAAACTAAACAAGTATGAAAACTGGTTTAAACTTTATAATTTTATGATGTTTTTACATAGTTACATGTGAAACTAATAAAAGTTTTTCAAGAAAAAAATAATGAAAATACTGGACCTTATTTTCCATTAACCAACTAGAGTGACTGTTCACTCATAAAACGACAGAAGTTTCAGTGCACCGGTCTATATGGAAAAGAACCAACCATTTCGTGTTGTTTCTCAAAAATCCGGCGAATTTGTCGGTACTTTTATACTGATGCCAGTATTTATATGTCCGGAATTTTGACGAAGAGAAAACCAGGAGTACGCCTTTTCCTGACGTCCTTTTTAGCATTTTTGCTGTTCCATCTGTCATGAGCCGTCCAAATGCGAAAAAAACGACCTAGAGTGAGTCAGGCTAGCGCACCAAGGGTTTCGTACAAACTTGCGACATAAGCAACGGTTCAAAGGTTGAATTTTTGGCAGCATAGATTTGAGTATATGGTTTCGATTTCAACTCGGTACCTCCACGGTCTTGACAGACGACAGACGGACAACCAAATTATCAAACAAGGATTTCTTCTTTGTGAGGTAGGTGCAGAATCCAAAAGCAAACAAAATTGTACTGAAGTGAAAGCGGACATGACATCTATGTACCTGTATCTGTACTCGATCCATCAATATCAAAGGTTCTCAGAAAACTGTTAAGCATAATCGACAAAAATCACTTAATTCATCTACCTTCGCAAACATAGGTGCTGTATGGAATGTCTCCGCCCAGAATTTTCTTTTCGCTTTCCCTAACGACTTTCGCATAGAACCCTTTCAATGCTTTCAAATATGTCGAGTCCTTACATGCGTACGTTTACATCAAATTTTTCCACGTCCCATTCAAATTCCGACTTGTCGCCACGTTTGCATTCATGCTATATTTGTAGCACCATGCATGCGCGGAAATGAAACACGCCTGTATAATTTTATATGACATGTAATAGATTGCAAACATCCGCCATTGCGGTTCTATTTCGTTGAGAATACAAAATACGAATAACGTGGGAAGATAGCACTTTCCCATCATAACATGAGTCTTTATCCCTAGCACGAATGTCTAACAAAATGTTATAAACACCGTTATCAGATTTCTATCAAAAGGAAAACGTATAAGAATTGCCACAATAAATGTCGGACTCGGCAAATGGATGAGGTTTTTTTAATGTGAATATGAATAGCAAAAAAAGATACTTTAGAAAGATAGATAGATTTTAAAATAAGTTCTTAAACTAATAGTAAATGTACCGAACCATGTTCCTATTACAAACCCAGTGATTCGGAACTGATGAACCGTGCCCAATTCACTTCGACGATCAACACCTATCGAATTTGTAAATCAAACAAGTTTATAATAGTCTCGGGCGACGGCGCTACCGAATCGTAATCGATACCGACACTTCAAACTCGATTAGCGCATAACCGAACACCAAGCGACCTTCATCCCGAGTAGAATCGTATTTCGAACTGTAAGTCTTTGATATTAAAGCAGTCGGCCAGCGATTCGTTCGCGACTTTCCATCCGAGACTAATAATTATTTCCTATGGGCGTCTTAGACGGTAATGCGAGATTACGACTAGTTTATACAAATTTCCGACTGAGCTCCCTCGATATTTCCGTAACTGATGCAAACGGATTTGTATCATGTTTAAAGTTAATTTCTCAGCGGGTTATTCTGAACAGGAGTCGAAATATGAGACGCGTGTTCCGCGGATTGACATGAACAATTTAATTAAAATATTTTGAAACAAACCGACAAGCATATGTGGAGGAGACGAAAGTGTTTAAAGCCGAGACCATTTAAATATTTCACCGCCGTATCTCGACAGGGGGTGGCGTACCCCCTTCATGTAAATCGATGTGGGGTGGAACGTCCCCGGCAGTTGCTCCTATTACCGGCTTCTTTTTCGTTTTGTTTATACTGGAATTAATGGAAAACGTCCATGCCGCGGGCTAGTGTCCCTGTTGTGGACGGTCTCCTAAATTATAGAACAATTCGGACCGGGGATACTGTAAACGGACGATTCTTTGTTACGTCGAGAGTACACCAATCCAACTACACTTCGCCTTTTTTCTCAAATCTTTATAAAGGTGAGCAACTTAATCACACCGCCATTGCCAAATCATGCTTCAGATTCCTTAATATAAACCTGCTTACTAGATAAGAGCTAAAAGGGTCGTTAAAAATTTACTTCGAATCCGTCCCGCCTTTTAGAGCCAATTCCTCGCAGTGAAAATCAGATTTCCTCCGATCCAATATCACTTGTTACCGGTAAAAGGTCTATCTGGGTACGTACTCTTTGAGATAAGATGTCAGACTAACGTTGCAAGGCGGTTGTTCCGATGAAACAAGAAACAGGGCAAAGTTGATTGATTGACTTAACAAATCTTCAACATGAAACAATTGACAATCTGTTGTCAGTTTTTGGGGCAATATGACAAATAATAATTCTTCTTCGAATATATTATCTTCTCTATCTGCTTAACCTTAGTTAATTTCTCAGATATAGGGATATTTTTAAAAAGCTATACATACAATTACAGTCAGCGTCTGTAGTTCAAAAGAGATACTATGGTATTCGTGGCAACACATCTTCGCCTTACCTTCCACGAGTTACACCTCATGCCCCTGTCTCAGGGGACGCAGTCTAACAAAGAATCCTAGCATAAGGTTATGAATTTAAAACAGCAACGATTTTTCATTGACTTTCATTCATCCATTATTATCTTGCACTTAAATAAATAATAATAAATAAATATCTTGGGACAACTCACACACGGCTATCTGATCCCAAGCTAAGCAGAGCTTGTGTTATGGTAACCAGACAACTGATATACATTACTTATATAATTTATAAATACATACATACATTTTATAGATAAATCACACCCAGACACAGAACAAACAATCATGCTCATCACACAAAGTTTGTCCTGGGTGGCAATCGAACCCACGACCTTCGGCTCATCCATTATTATCTTGCACTTGTCCCAGTTTTGGGAAAGATTGCAGGCGGTGTAGGATTTCTTCTTCATTAATCTCTAGTTATCATCACAAAAGTCATTTGCTTTAAAACCATATCATATTTCCAATAACTTTAACGGACAAATTCACAACGGTACCTTTTTAATGCAATAAAAAGCTTTTCACTGACAATTTTTAAAACTCCAACGCACAGGACCCGGTATTTAATATAATCCAATGTTGAATTGTACCTACCGTTTCAGGTTGACTGTAACCAAGCAATGTACATACCGTGGAACCGGGCAACCGTGCCGGTCGTATTAAAGCGACATTTTACCCGTTTTTTTTGGCTGCGAGCCGGGTGATGATAAAATTCCCTTTATGTTGCGTCCTGCATCCGCCAGATATGAGCTTTATCGAAAATATTGTTGCGAAAAAAGCTTTATCTATGGGCTGGGATGATTGCATTTACATATTTTATAGGTAGGTCTGTACGTGTATGTGATACTAAAAGCCTGATCAAGTTTCGTTAGCTTTTGTAATTGGTTGAAATAATGAAAAGGATGGCCCATCACTTGACAAAGTATTTGACATTTAATTGAAATTGACGGAAGATGGTTTTGAAGCGCTCACAAAAATCTCAAAGAAAGTCTCCACGGCTTACACCCAGCAATAAGTATTTGCGGGTTGATTTTAATGTCCTGTAGTGTATTGAATTTCTGTCTATAGTTGAGATAAACCGAAATAAAATAAATTAAAAAAAAACTGACCAAGAAGAGAGAGGGTTCCTTACAAACTTGCGACATCAACCGCCATATCTTTTGACTGCCTAAACGTTGATTTTTTTACAGCGCAAAGGGACCACAGACTTAGTATATTGTTTACTTTCAGCTTGATACCACCACGCATTCCCGAGATAAAGGGTCTTGACAGACAGACAGACAGACGGACAACAAAGTGATACAATTAGCGTTTCGTTTCTTTCCTTTTGGGGTACGGAACACTAAAAAAACAAACAAGGCATCACAAATATTTATAAATATATCAGGACGAATAAAAAAACAGCTACCCTACCATGACGTCTTAAAGCAGAACTTATTCCACTGAGGGAAAGAGACAGAGCTATACAGGGTGTCTAACACCATCAATTTCTACAGGTCACCACTCAGCATCATGCAATGCAATGGTTCTTCATAGCGTTGGTTTAGTTAGTGAGCATACACACTCACTCGCTTCAATGCACTCTGTAGCCTCCGGGCATCCATTACGCAATATATGTTCACAACAACGAGAGACTACATAGGTAATAAAAACAACACCGTATCTAAGCCTGCGGGTGTTGGACTGTTAGCTTGACTGTGTATAACCGCCCTTAGGCTGCGTTTGTACCAGATATAATGCACGAGAATTTATGGTTATGAAGAACAGAGTGTTAAGTCCCTCATCTCAAATTATAAGCGGGAGACCCCCCGGCTAGGTCAGTGTTCTACTGTGTCATGTGGGCTACTGCTTTGCTGTATGCTGGGTAAAAATGAAAGCTTTACGAAATCGTCAACCAGGGATTCTGTTTGAATTTTGACGGCACGGTTGGTGCAGTGGCTGAGTGATCGGCTGCTGCTCTGCGTGTCGTGGGTTGGATCTCCGCACGAAGAGTTTGGCTGTTTGTGCATGTGTGTTTAAATGTTTGTAAACGCACCCACGATACAGGAGAAATTTCTAGTGTGGAACAACGTTTTAAAAAAAATAAGTAACTAAGAATATTACTGGGATACAACTTTCTGTTTTGGGTAGCAAAATCACATCTTTCGCTAGAACTTAAGGTTACGCACATCAAATATTATGTCGATGCATGTCTTGGATAGTAAGGTGGTCGGTTCGATATTTAAAGATATAACAATAAACTTGGATTTGAAAAAAAAAGCTTGTGTAAAAGTTGGATCTTTGACCCCAGATATTCCCAATATTCCGTAATTAGAAGGTTTCCTATGGTATAGAACAAAAAAATATCGCGATGATGGAGAAAATACTTGCTTTTTGTTTTCGTTAAGGGTGCTTTAACACCTGACCTACCGCCTGGGTTGCGGGTTGTTCGAAAAAGATACCGCGGTTCCGGAACATGAAGGACAATAGAAAGAACATGGATGGGTTTTAGTCAGCATAAGGCTGAACCTTCCCCCCGCTTCGCCCAGACTAGGGGAAAGTTATTTGATGATATCCCATCCGCACAAAAAGGGTATTTTAACACCCTTTATATCCTTAACTCGCGGATAACTCACCAATAAAACGCAATACAGGATTTTAGTTCTTAATTTCCATCATAGATGTCACTAGCGTTGTGTCAACTTGATTACTTATGTTTGTGACAACAATGTGCAGTGCTCGGAATGTTGGGAAGCTAGGAATAAAGCGTTATTAAGGAGAAGTTAAACACCATCACATCCCTCGCTACGCATGTTCGCTCGTCCGTAAACGCAGCCTCGGGGACTAAATTAGGGAGGTGTGCACTAGTGCCACGAATGTGCTCATAACTCTATAATGCTTCCAGTTAGCTAGTCTCAGAGGATCGATTGTTATACTGGGTTTCCGGAAGGTCTATCCCACTAAGGATATTTAGAGGTGCCGTGGGGGTCTAAATTCTTGAGATAGGTCTCCCTGGAACGTAGTTTTATATGACATACATACTTAGAGTAAAGTATTTAAATCGCACTGGATCCTAATATTTTCCTCGGTCCACTAATTTTCTTAAAAATGTTCCTTGAGTTCAGAGATATAATTCTTTTGTCTTTTAAATGTACAAGAATTTAAAAGTACTTTTGTCATGTTTAAATACACACTGTAGTAAAAAGTATTTAAGAGACTTATGTTTTTAACCGACGAAAAAAAAGGAGGTTCTCAATTCGACATGTATTATATATTTTTTTTCATTCACCATAGAAAAGACACCTAATAGTAATAAGTAGACTACAACACGTTAAACACGTAAATGTAACAGCTGTATACATTTATTTTAAAACGCTTGACACGACCCGGTTCTCAAAAACTCGGCGGTGGGTGAAAAAGGGTGCTAATGTATAATAAATGGCCTTGTCTCCTTCCTCGAGACGTGATTTTGGAACCACATTATCGTTGCAATAAAAAAATAAATGTAAAGTCATTTTAAAAATGGAATAAAACATCGAACGTTTTCCCAACGGTTTTGAGTTTCAGGCCGAATTCGAATTTGATAGGCTTTCCGATGTTCGAGAAGTTTCTATCGATGAACAATTTCTATGTGAGGGTGTTTAGAATGATGTACTGAGTACATGGTAACCGTTTGTTTGTTAGTGTCCGTTTCACCCTAATAGTCACACCAACTACTATCATTCCTGTGCTAAAGCGAAAGACCCATGTCGGAAAAGGTTTTTCTCTAAGGAATATTGTGGTGGTACAGCCACGGAGTTTTGACTTGTGCCCGGTTATTATAAACTCGCCCCCATAACGCGGGGCTAAATTGCTTAAAAATTTGAAAGTGGGTGATATTATATTATATGTCTTTACCATACACATAAAACTACCTAGTTAAAATATGATATTGCCACAAATTCCTCTTGCTTTTATATCCTGTATATTTTTAAACGTACAGCGCATACGAACGGTTAGCTCGTTAAATCGTAACTGGATAACATGCACGCTGTCCGCTGTGCTCCGGCAGCCATTGTTTTAAACTCGCTATTAAACTGTGCGTTTATATGTATGGGATAAGCTGGGAAACTAACGGATTGTTTTTGAAAATTCTGCCACAATAGTAGTTAGTGGGTAGTTTGTAAGCGGACGATTACTGGCTTGAAAACTTCGTCTACAGCTTTCATATCCCTACTAATATTATAAAAGCGATAGTGAGTGTATGTGACCTCTTCACGCTTAAATGGCTAAACCGATTTTGATGAATTTTGGTACAGACATAGTTGGGAGACGGACATATCATATAATAATCTCATTGTTTATGTGCCTAACCATTTTCAGGACTTGTTTATAATTTTGTATAACAAACGCAACTAAATAAATATATAGAACTAGTTGTGTCTAGTGGTTTTACCCGCTGCTCCGGTCCACTTCTGAAGGGGGCCACCCTGATCACTTAGGGGTATGAAAAATAGATTAAGACCGATTTTCAGACCTACCGTATACTTATAAAATTTCATAAAAATCAGTAAAGTCGTTTCGGAGAAATGGCAACTAGCGGTGACTCGGAAATTTTAATATAAAAGAAAATTTTCCCCATTTCCGTTTTCCCTCTACATACTAGCAACATTACATATTAGATCATATAAACATGACTAGGTTACTAATCGGAAACAATGAGTTCTATGCAAATTTGAGGATTTTCCCTCGTCATCTTTCTGAGGGTACACCGTAAGTGAATAATGAGACGCTACTGTGACTACTAAGTGAGAAGAATGGAGGAAGTTGGCTAAAGGAACATATGTGGTGTATTTTTTGGGTACCCCACTTCAAAATGTATAAACAGAAGTCTTTCCTAAAACGGTTTCGTTATTTCCCACTGTTCACTATGTATGTAGTTCCTCTGTCTGTCTGTCTGTCAAGACCTCGGGAACGCGTGGAGGTATCTAGTTAAAATTAAAACCATATACTCAATACTCGTTAATGTTTTCCCCATTGTTGGTCTTTTTATTTTGTGTATCTGTCTATACTTTTATAGATATTTATAGTATTTTATTTTATATTTATAGTATTTTATATATCCATATAGTATAAACTAATAATTAATTATTTTATTTCTTATTTACACCTACCACTGTTTGTCTCTGCATCACCTGAAGGTTGACTGGTAGAAAATGCCTTTGGCATTAAGTCCGCCTCTGTACTTTGTGCTTGAAGTGTTAAATAAATAAATAAATACTCAAGTCTGTAGTCAAAAAACCAACCTTCTAAGTCTACGCAGTCAAAAAATATGGTAATTTATGTCGCAAGTTTATACGGAACCCTCGGTGCGCGAATACTTCTCGCACTTGGCCGGATTTTTCCTGTCATGGTACTTATGAAAAATTCTGACAAGCTCTCGTGAGACGGAAGTGCGTTGAAAAATTTTTAGATGGTTTTGTTCTAGATTTGTTTTGGTTGCTTATGTTTTTCGATTATTATATACTAGCTTTTGCCCGCGGCTTCGCTCGCGTTAAATTCGGGGTATCACAGTTCCCCTTTCCTGATTTACAGGTACCTGCTACCTGTAGTTTTTCCCTTGCGCCTCATTTATTGTAATAGCAATGCTAAGTTGTCCCTTTCCTTCCTTTTCTTCTCTTCCTTCTTTCTCCATCATATCAAACTTAAACTTAAAAAAAAACCTATCTCCGTCTCCAGGGTCCTGGATCCTGGGTTCTATTCGTAGGTCGGTAAAGTGTTTTATTTATTTTAATGGTTTTGGCCTGACCACATCGCCCAGTGTAGGAAAAGCTATTTGTTGTTTGTATGTTTTCTGTCTGCATCACCCTTAGGTAGACTGGTGGAAATGCCTGCCTTTGTACAGTGTTTTTTAATCATGTTCAAAAAGTTTTAATAAATAAAATACGGGCGTGATGTTATGTGTAAACGTTATTATAACATTCAAAACCCTAAAAGTACGGCTCCTTTTAAAACTAAAACATTTCGTAATAACATTTCAGCCTGAAAACATTATAAATCATCTGAAGCCAGGCAGACAGGCTGGCTGCAAACTTGCGAACTTGCCAACTTCGCGTCCTGATCAGCTATTCCGTCTATAACTTTATCTTAGTTTTAATTTGTTCTCAAATTGCGTAGTAATAATGTACATCTGCGGTATCCCTTGCGGACACCACAGACAAGACAAGAAATACAGAAGAACCAGCAATAAAAAAATGACAAAGGAAATTAACGCTGAATATTGAAAAACATATATCAATAGTGTCCGCTGTTCCTTTACTTATTGGCTTATTAGGTTTTGCCCGCGGTTTCGCTTGCGTTAAATTAGCCAGTTCCCGTTTCCTGATTTGCAGATATTTTTCATTGGTAATGAGTATGTGTACCGATTTTTAGGTTCCTATCTTGAAAACTGCAAATTTTAAGGGGTTGGGTGCAGATAAAAATGATGCACGACGTTTTTGTTAGTGACAAATAGTCCGCATACCAATTTTTAGCTTCCTACCTTGAAAATTGCGCAATGCTCCATACGAACTTCCTAAAAAAAGAGACAAGAGTAGCCTATGTCCGTGAATTTTGACACCCTAGGGTCTCAACTATCCCTGTACCAAAGTTCATCAAAATCGGTTTTGCCATTTCGGCGTGAAGACGTAACAAACTTACTTTCGCTTTTATAATATTAGTAAGGATATTTATTCCTGCCATTTTTTTTAAGGGGAACTAAAAGACCCGACGCACACGCCACCATCAGCGAGACATTTAACTCTATATTACCTTCAGACTGGACTTTCAGAAAATACAGCGACTATCTTGATAATTTCTAACATCATCGACTGGACCTTCTGACAAAAATTTCCCTTATCCATGAACGTAATTAAAAACTTGGCAGCTCTGTAGAAAGAGATGTTTTGTAAGACACGTCCAACTTATCTAATTTCACCTTGCTTGTGCCAGCACTGATTTACTTACAATAAAATGCTTAAATTAATACATTTGTTTACAATGAAGCTTTAATTTTAGGAAGATGTATCTTTTGTCTTATTTGTTTAATTTGCTAATTATTCATAACTAGCTGTGTAGCCTGCAACTTTGCCCGATTGAACGTCGATATTTTTTTATTTATTTATTATAAATAGAACGGCCGAGGCCAATTACACTATTTAAACATATTAAATTCAGTCATTCGTTCTTCTCACAGAAATATGTAAAGAAAATATGTATCTTAAGGAAACCTAGTACCGGGATTAAAAATAGCCTATGTGTTAATCCAGGATTTACCACGGCCCCGGAATATAAAGGGCAAAAGAAGGAACATGGGTAGGTTTGAGTCAGCAAAAGCCTGGTACTCAGCCTGCTCCGCCCAGAGCGGGGGAAGTTATTTGATGGTTTCCCAAGGTAACACACTATCTGTGAGGGAAATCTCGTCAATATCCGTTCTGTAGTTTTACATGAAAGAGTAAAAAACATCGTTTTTTTTCATACATCCTCACAAACTTTCGCATTTATATTATTAAGTAGGATTACACGTGATTTCAAGTTTTATTGATTCTGAAATCTGAGGATCAGATATTCGTTTTAACCGATTTAGAAAGAGACGAAGTTAAGAATGTACGCATTTGTCGAGAGTAACTTTTCCTCATAATATGTACGGAGCCTTTTAAAGTAGATTAGGTTTGACCGTCCGAAGCCAAAGAAAAAATCGTAGGTGTTCTGTAGTTGTTGCTGAAACACGGGAGAAAGACTTGAATTTATTTGTATATCAGTTTATATGTATATCAATTTATTCCATTCAAAAGTTGTTGTCTATCATAGAAAAAACCAACTGAGCTCGATTTCATAAAACGTAAATTCAACCTTTCAAAACTGTATTTTACTTACAGCAATAATCCTCCATGCTGCAGACAAACTTTGAGCTGATCAGTAAACTGTAAGGTCCAGGGGTCACAAAGTTGAGAACTACTAAGCTGTGTTCGTTGACTCTTCGGCCTATTCACTCAACTTTTATATTGAGCACTGGCAACTTTGAGAGGTTTTTTTTTTATTAACTGTCTACTCTCGTCTCTGTGTTGCAATAAATGGAATTGAATTTTTAAAGTTGAACGCGAATAACTGGGAGTTTTTATCGGTGGTTGGTACTTACTGTATCACAGGCTCACCAACATAATCAAGTCCAGAGTACGCTTCACCTTCCAACTTCCCGCCATTCGACGAGACTGACAGTTGACATTATTGACAGCTATTTGACTTTTGGTGTGTGTGTCTGTGTGAGACAGTATTTACATATCTAATAAATATACACCCTTCAAAAGCTGCTTGTGATGGCCGAGGAAAGCAACAAAGAAAAAACTAGTCGTTGTCGGTGAAATTGTCACGCGTCTACCTTTGCAGTTATTTCATCATCATCATCTAATTTACTATACTGCTCTATACTTATTATAGTATTTAATCTCTTAGTCTGCATCTATTTATAAATTTACTACCATAATGGATATTTCACGCCACATCGCAATCAAATCAAACTGCCAAAACAATTATTGTTTCGTTTAGCATCAAACCTTTTTACGCAAACCTTTAACCCTGATTCGAAGAAATGAACAAACTCATTTCAGTTCCTTTGTTTTTACAAATCCATTACTTTCTGAACCAACTATAATGATAAATTACTTTCTTGCCCTTGGCTAACAGATTAACGTTTCATTTCCTCCATTTTTGAGTACTTTTCATTTATTTTGACGTTAATTCTCTTTCCATTAGTAGTTTTGCTTAAAACATTAATGTTTTACGAGTATATCCAGTTCCTGTTTACCAAGAAATTATATGGGTGTTAAGAAGTGGAATCCTTGTATTGTCTTCCAAAAGTAACATGTCGGAAGAATCAATCCTTTTAGACGATATTGTAATTATTCGTCCTTTCGAAGTAAAAGTTCAACAGATTTATCAGAATGCTGTCAAAAAATCTGTCTCGTAAATATCATGTTTAATCAGAATGAAACCACTTAATACAATATTTGTTTTAAAGTCACTTCACATATTTCTGCCCTTGTACGATGTTCCTTGAGGACCGCGAAACATGTTCTTTTCTTCTATTCGCCACTGTCGACTGTCAAGCTATCATTTACTCATTTTCCAATGTTGTTATTCCTTACACAATCTCTCTATCATTTATTTATATTGACTACAAATTTTCTATTAGTTTCTATTTCTGTATCTCATTCATATCTTCCAACAAATTGCAGCATTCCTACAAACTATTCCTTTTGCGTGTTAACTAATAAAGTACGAGTGGTTTCAAACATTCGCCATTACTTCTTGTGTTTATGGGTCACAAGTGATATCCAATCTTTAACTCATCGTTTTTATTCATTGTTTTGTGTAGTTCTATATTTGCACATGGTTACTTTGTATCAGTTGACTTTATGGAACATCCTTGTTCCTTTTTTGTAATGCCATTTTTGAAAGATTTGTCTGTTAGTAAGAAATTTTGAGAGTTGTATCCTGATGTCCTGTTGTTCGTTCATTACAGGAACTGATGGACGCTACTGAAGGTCACACTACGAAAAATATGAATAAATACTTGTTGTGTGACTAGCTAAGCAAGCTAAGGGCATCCCGAGTCCTGCCTGTGTTGTCAAGTCTTATTAAATTTAACAGTCATTAACTTAATTTAGCTCCAATCTCTTGTCTGTATCTTGGTCTTAAAAGAAAGATCCACCAGAAATTCTTGGCAGACTTACCATCGTTCATACACCTTTCTTCCCCACTTGATAAAACGTCATTTGAAAATAAACAGTCATCATTTAAATTTAGAACTATATTTAGGGAAATATAAAAGTTTCCTTTCAACGACTTTTTCTTTATTTTTACCGTTGCTGTACGTAAAAACCGAGCAGTTTCCAGTTCTATTGTGCCAGCACTTCTAACTGGTGCACAATGCTTTGCTTTTTGTCAGCTACTACTACGGCCTTTATTCTCGTTACCAACGTTTTGTGTTTCAGTCGACGCTTTAACTATTCGGTTAACTGATCAAATGCTTTGTGGCAAATAAAATGCTGAGTTTTGTGACTTTTTTCTGTGACGTTTAACGTAAATGGTTTTGCTCTTGTCTGTTATGTCACCAATGTGTGTGGGTTTTTTATCTGTTTCAGTGTTTCATATGACTTCAACGCCTTTCTCCAAATTACATTTTTAAATTAAAAATTAACCATTTCTTTTGAATATTTTGACCCGAATGCAAAGTAGACTCTAAAGGGACAGTAATATAGTCATAATATACAAAACTACTTTGTTGTGTTTTATCACTGTAGGTATAATTCAGGTTTTTTCCACCAAAATATGGCTAGTGTGAGTAATTGCCTATTTATCGGGATGTTCCCGCTAAATAGTACTAAATAACAATAGTATCCATGATTGCGACACAAACAAAGGCCGGAAAAGCGACAGATAAATTATAAAACTCATCAGCGCTCATTTATTATGCGTCAACAGCACTGGCTATTTATCTTTTTACTTCATTCTGACAATTTGTTGTGTTGGTTAAATTAATTTCATGTGCAATTTCATTGTGATCGCCATTAATGCGAACAATATAACCAGTTACATTCAATTGTAATTGTTTTTTAATTAATATAAGTTATGTTTGCCTATTATTCTCTTCTGATGTGCCTTTTTTGTTTTCGGATGTCAAATATTCGCCCTATTAAACGACTGCTCTTGTTGTGTGCGGAACGAAGGGAGTGTCAGACTTGGACGGTCGAAATCCCATCCACGTTTCTTCTTTTGCGCTTAGTGTTCTGGGGCTGCGATATTTTTTTCAAACCAATCCACAGTCAGTTCTCATATGCCTGGGTTCCAAAATTAACAGAATTTTCTTAAGATGCTGTTTAGTTCGTTTTCTGTCGAAAACGTAGGAGCTATACTTTGCTGTACATTTCTAAACGAAAACGTTATAGGAGTTCATCTAAAAGCTATCAGTCAATTACAGGAAACATACAAAACCTCTCGCTTTTCTCCATGGGAGTATGCAGAATCTATGGAACGCTGGATGGTACAACCCTTACGTATTCCTTTACGCCTTATCCGTCTGTCAAATAGGAATCCGTCAATTATAAGCTGCCCTACTGCTTTTTAGGGTTCCGTACCTCAAAAGAAAAAAACAGAACTCTTATAGGATCACTTAATTGTCCATCTGTCTGTCAAGACCCTTTATCGCGGGAACACGTGGAAGTATCGAGTTGAGATTAAAACCATATACTCACATCAATAGTCCGTTTGTGCTGTGAAAAAATCAACCTTCTACATCTACGCAGTAAAAAGATATGGCCCCTATATAGCAAGTTCGTACGGAACCCTCGATGCGCGAGTCTGACTCGCTCTTGACCGGTTTATACATACATACCAGACAGGTCTGTCGCACTGCACATATTGACTGTAGGTATATCCATTCATCATTAATCACTTTGCAGCTATTCCTGTAAGCCAATTACTCTGTAGTGACAAAATGTGATTACTTATGTGATCGTTGAATGTCAAGTATCATGATTAATGATCTGATAACTGGAATGTAATGTAGGTTTTCTGGTCCTTTTGTACGGCTATTTTTAATTTCGTATGCTATTAAGATAGGGTGGGGTGTAAAGAACTTTATAGTAAGAGTTGTGTTAAAGTAATAAATGGATTTTTAAGTTTTTTTTCACAAAGGTCTATATGATTCTGGGTCTTTTTCTTTTTTATTTACTCTATTTTATGTAGTTTCTATAGCCTTTCAGATGCTAAGAATAGTTATAGAGCATCTTGAATGATAAACAGTTAATAAGAATCATCATCATCACTTTTATAGTTCCCAAAGGGCAAAACGAGACCCTATTACCAAGTCTCTGCTTTCCGTCCGCCTGTCACCATATTGTATATCATAAAGGCCTATTCAGACCTAAGCGGTATTCGCTGCCGCTGTGGGTAGAGGTACCTACATACCACGCGGGTTTCGCTTAGGTATTTAGTATCAAGTACCGCGGTTTTCTCTGCCGCAGACGGTAGCGAATACCGCATAGGTCTGAATAGCGCGTTATTTTACCCACAAGGATAGCGAAATCCGCTTTGGTGTGAACAGTAATATTACCGCATACCCACTGGGTTTTCTCTGACGCAGACGGTAGTGAATACCGCTTAGGTCTGAATAGGACTTAAACTGTGATAGTTAGACAGTCGAAATTTTCACAGATGATGTATTTCTGTTGCCGTTATAACAACAAATACTAAAAAACAGTAAGAAATATGTAAATATTTATGGTGGCTCTCATACAAAAACATGTTTTTTTGCTTGTAGATACAGTTTAATAGTACGGTCTTTTTAGTTCCTGGGTGATAAACTTGCCAAAAATATAGACAATCAAGCATAGAGGTATTCCCTTCTCCATGCTGACAAAACAATTGCATATTCATTGTAAAATGTATGGAAGTTGCCAGACGTTTTTGACAGTTCGTTACAAAGGGATACCCTCTTTCGGACAGCTAATTGACTTGACACTTGACAGCTCAGTGTTGCTACACTAAAATTCCACCCGGTGTGGCCAATATACGACAAAATTGTCTCTCAATTTACTGCCATTCCTTGTTTTATTGGGAGTTTTCTCATTTTACCGGACTGTACTGTTGTCCAGGTTAGTTTTCCTTTGTTTATTGAATTTTAAACTAGTTACGGATGTCTGGCGAAGTTGGATTGTTTTTGAAGTATGCATATGTATGGTCGCTTTGAAAGAAAAGTCTGGAAACTTCTCGTTACACAATTGTTGGCCTTATTGTAGTACACATAACTTTGCAAATGGTTTGTTTGAGGTATTTCTAAATATGTTGGCAGACAGGCAACATAGGGCCTAGCCAAAGTGACATTCGAACAAAGACGATGATAGAAAATTCAAGAATGCATTGGATAGACATAAGCTAATTATGTTATCCTACTAATATTATAAATTTTAATGCTAATGTTTGTGAGCATAGATGGATGTATTGATGTTTGTTACTTTTTCACGTCAAAACGGCTGAACGGATCTTTTGTGTGTTGTTTTTTTCGATATCACGCGGGCGAAGGCGCGGGCACCAGCTAGTAGTTTATACTAGTAATTATAATCTGGATTTCTTCAAAGTTCTAGTGAATCTGTTTATTCTAATCGAGTGTGCTTCACACTATTCACTCCACCGCATCACCGCTCCACGATAGGCGAGTTGCAGCCAATCGCAAGCCTGTTCAGTGTAAAAGAGAGATCGAAAAGTCCCCATAAAAGAGATTGTAAGATCTTGTTGAAAATCATAACAGAAATACAGATCGTGGTTATCTTTTTTTTTAAGAATTGTTGCCCCACACTAGGTATTACTCTTGTAAAGTGGGTGCGATTACAAATATTTAATCTCGCATACACAAACATCCAGACCCGAAACAACTAACGGTAGGTCATACAAATATGTTTTCCGTGTGGGGATCAAACCTGCGACAAGCAGCGCAACAGTCGATCGCTCAGCCACTGCGCCAACCCTCAAAACATAATGCAATAAACGTTGAATTTATTGTTCGGTAAAATTCAGAAATATATATCGATACGTGGTATCGGGGTTAACTCAACTATTAACGTTATTTACAAATTGGATTCTATATAGCAGTCTTTTTTTCGTGATATAACCCATTCATGTTCTTTATTTTGCCCTTAATGTTCTGGGGCCGCGGTACCTCTTTCAAACAACCCGCAACCCCGGCAGACGGTGGCCCAAGCAGGCCCCTCTGCTTTGATGACATCTCTTAGAGGCGCGCGTGGTACACGAACGCGCCGTCGACATGGCATTTCGCAGCCCTTAATCGGAGTATTGGCGTAAAAAGTGTAATCAAATGGGGTGGTTAATCCCGCGGCGTTGCCTGAATAGCACGCAGCTTTGATGTATGTGTGGGGATCAGATGTACTATTAGCACAATAAGAATAGTATTGATTTTTGGCTTTAGAATCGTAAACATGTTTTTGAAATTAAAATGCTTCTACTTCTCCTATCTAATCAGTTGAGATTAGTAGTTAGGTATAACAGTTAATATTGACAAAATATTATAAGGCTAGTATTATAACAAAATTTTAAAGCAGACCCAAATGAACATAGGTAGAATAAAAACATACCTTGAAAAATATCATCAAAAACATCTCATATAAATAACAGCAGAACCATTTAGGGCGAGACAGACTGGACATAAAAGTGTCTACAAAAATACTCAAGCAACGAAACAAATATAAAACCGCGAATAATAACCATCCTCTTTAAAATAGAAATGTTTCAAGAGAAGAATCCACCATTACCAACATCAGGTACTCGACAATAACTCCGGTTTTCAGGAGCTGGAGAAAGATACTGGTACGATATACAGTGTGATGTTGCCATAATTTCCTGAAGTGGCCAAATTAAAGACAAGACATCCTTACTAATATTATAAAAGCGAAAGTGAGTTTGTTACGTCTTTACGCCTTAATGGCTAAACCGATTTTGATGAATATTTATACAGAGGTATTTGGGACCCTGGAGACGGACATAGGCTCTTTTTTTTAAAGTTAGAGATATGAGCGAGAAAGAGGGAAGAAAAGGGTAAACTTGCTTTGCTATTACAATAAATAAAGCGCAAGCGCAAAAACTGCAAGTAGCAGCAGCAAATCAGGAAAGTGGAACTGTCTTGTCCCGAATTTAACGCGGGCGAAAGCTAGTACATCATAAAATAACTAGCAATAACTTCTCAAGCAGCAGAAAAAAAACCACAAAAATAGTAATATGATGTACCTACCTATTTGCCGCGAACTAAATGGCCAATTTAAGACTACCCAGACTACAAATAAAAATGGCTACAAAAAGTCTCTAGCATAAAATGGAAGCAAGAAATAATAACATCCTCTCAAAAAGATAGATCTTTCAAGAAAAATTCCACCACTGCCAACATCAGGCACTTGACGATAACTTCAGGCTTCAAGAGCTGAAGAGATACTGGCACGATAGACTGCATGATGTAGCCACTTGCCACGAGCTTCTGAAGTGGCCAATTTGCCCGCGTCCCAGCCACTGCGGCCGTGCTACCCGGCCGAGATTTTTCGTAATAAATCTTGCTTCATTTGGCGGATTGCCTCAGTTTTCTTTAAGCACGTTTTTAGTGTAATTGGGATGTTTTGTGTTTAATGGTAGTCGTGTTTAATTTGTTTACGTGGATTTTGCAGTCGAGGATGTTTTATGTTTTGAATGAGTTTATGAGATGGTTGTTTTTAGAGCTCTCTTTTCTACTTCTTGTTAATTTATTTTTAATAAAACTCATAAGCGGCCATATTTACTCTAATGCGGTTCTATGTGCTGTGTTCCTTTGATGACTGCGCAAAAAATATATACATACACATACATAGAATTTTAAATTCCAATAGTATGATATCCTATCTTAATACACATAGCTCCAGAGGGGCTTGCCAGGGCCTCCGCCTGCCGGGGTTGCAGCTTGTTCGAAAGAGATACCGCGGCCCCGGAACGTAAAGGGCAATTGAAGGAACATGAGTGGGTTTTAGTCAGTAAAAATCTGACACTCCTCCCGCTCCGCCCAGAGCGGGTGAAGTTATTTGATGATTTCCTACCCCAAAAAAATAAAAAAAAAACACGTATCTCAGTGTAAGTTGATGATTGCCAAATATCTTTTGCGTCTTTTTTGGTTGTAAGACATAGCGGTTTTGTCCAGATTTTTACCTTTTAGTCGAATTTCACGACACGAGAATAGGAGAGACACCTCTCACCTTAAGACTATAATGAGCCATTATTTTGAAAAGCCATCTGTCTGTGTGAAAATGTGACAGACAAAAGGCAGGCTTAGAAAACGGTAGACTTAAAAACTTAGACTGGAGAATGCCAAGAGAAAGTTTAACAAGGAGAAATCTTGGAGAATAATTAAGAAAACTTATAAGAAAATAATTACGATTAAAATTGAAATAAATGAGCACTTCATGGTATGACAACCAATTAAGTTTGTCTGTTTACAATAATTGAAATTAAGGTTTTAAATACTTGTGAAATAGCATCAACTTTGAAAGATGATGCGTTCATTATTTTTATAACGACGTGAAAAATAACACTTTCAATGCTTATAAAATTTTATCAATTATCATAAAGTTAACTTTAACAGTCAATAACAATCACTTTGTTTACTTATTGGTAACTTAAGTTATGTTGATTACATCTTTGCCTTGTTTTTAAGAAATTGAAAAAAGAGGTTTTAGTTGACAATAATCATGATATTAAACCGTTATGCAAATACAAATTAATAGCTTGGACCTTTGTGTTGCCTGATACTAAAATATTATTTATTGCTATTTCTTTGAGTACACAAGCAAATGTACAATGTAAAACACTTTTTAGTTTGTTTTCATTAATTAACTCATCGTTCTCCTGCCCTAATTCAGTTATCCTATCTTTCACACAGACTGGTTGGTCGGTGATGTGTGTGAGTGTGTGTTTGTGTGTGTTTGTGAGTATAGTTAGTTATAAGGACAGGAAAAGACCAAATAATCCATATTATGTCATATATAACTCTCCCCATTGCTCCACATAGCATTACACTTTACCCAAAGTATGACATCTAATTTCTTCATCTATTTTACTACACAATCGTTATTGCTTTGTAAAATAAATCTTCCTGCAAAATCTTTAAAAATCCTCGCGCATTTTTGGCTACTTACAAGACACAGCAAGCAAAAAAAAAACATTTTCGTCCTCATAAAAGGTGCTTAAAACTTCTTCGTTGGAAGCGAGCGTGAACGCTGTTCGGCTAATATTTCATACTTTTATACTGCCTGTGAAAAGCGACGAGAAAAAATGGAAGGCAAACACCCTCAGGCAACGGAACATTCTGGAAAGACAGCACTTATGACGATAGATGGCACGGCGGCTCATTAATCGTGCGTTCTACGTGGAAAAATTGCAGAAGTTTGTGGAACTAAAAGTCGGGTGTAAAGGATAGTAAAGACATATTGGTTGAAGAGTTGGATGTTTACTTTTAAGTCGGGGTCGAGTTTTTATGTTTGGTTCTCAAATGCGTTATGACAATGTTTTAAAAAAGAAAAAATAATAATAATAAACTTTGTATGGGTACTGACGCGATCAGCGAATCAACATGTATAGCAAAACTAAAAAAGAGTTAAAGATTTCCAAAAGTGGTTTAGATGTTCGAGACTCGAGGTCTTGCGCTAGTTCTGATACACCATGTAGTAGAAGATATATCTTCTGTTCTTCTTTCTTGTTCATCTCAAAATTGTGTCAAAGTTATCCGTTACTAGCTGTTCCCCACGGTTTCACCCGCGCTGCTCAGCACCTGTTGATCGCAGTGTGATGTTATATAGCCTATAGCCTTCCTCAAGAAATGGACTATCCAACACTAAAAGAATTTTTCAATTCGAACCAGTACTTCCTGAGATAAGCGCGTTCAAACAAACAAACTCTTCAGCTTTATAATATTAGTATAGATTATAATATTAGTATAGATTAGTATAGATTATTTCCGAGTAGTGGTTTACCTGATTAAACCACATTACCTTCAAAAATCCTACAGTTATGAAAACCTGGATTTATTTTAAGCGTATAATTTACATATATAAAGTTCTTTACAACTTTGGGAAGACTGGAAGCCTCTTTGTCACCCACATTCCTACTCATTAAGCAAGTTCGTGAATCGTCGGGGAACTTCGAGTGTGCCGAGTAAGCGACGTTTAAGACAATTCAGAAGGGTGGTTTAGTGGGGTGGTTGTTAAGTTTAGAATTGCAGGATATCTAGTTTAAAATCCTGGATGTAAAACATGAAATTTTGCTCAGGAGTTTCTTTTAAACAAAAGTGAGAACTTGGCATTAGGATTTTTTTTTTAGGTTCATCTTCTAAAAGGGTTGTACAGGGTATAAAAATAAGTACACAAGTTCGTTGTTAGGCAAGGCTTTTATTGCTAATAAATCGTGTTAATATTAATTATGCAATCACATTTATAATTTTTTATTAAATTTGAATCGTTTATTTATTTTTACACGTACTTTTTTATATCTTTACATATTTCCTATTTAAATAAAATACAAAGTATATTAGTATCAGGAACAGGGTCCCAGCTTCCGGCAGTCACCTCCTTATTAAGTTTAATTATTGAATTTGCATTTAATTCTAAACCAATGAAACACATGAGCACTTGTGTTACAATAACATTATGAAATATTTAACTTGCTCCCGAATAACCTTGCTTACATTCATCCACTTAAGCCAGTTTCAGCTTTACGTGAAAACTGTTTACCTTTTTTCTTTTTCACCTTGTAAAGTTCCATTTAATAAGGTTTTATTTTTTACTTGGCAACTCTTTTGGGTTGAGCCTCTTTTGTTTCAGTTAACGTGTGCCAACTGAAACCTTGTTTGTACTTTGAAAGAGTTTTTTTTTTCTTTGGTTGGTACTGAGTTTCCGACACTTGTTACGGCTTTCTTGCTTTCAAGTGGTTTTTTTGTGAACGACGGGTTAATTTAACTTCGCTTATAATAAGGCGATGGCTCGTAAAAATTACTTGAAACATATGAAAATAGGTTCCTTTTTTTTCTTCTTTATAATGGTACGAAAAAAAAACAATCAAATTGATAGTCTCCTCTTTTTTTTGGAGTGGGTCAATAATTATGTGTGGCGGATATCTCATGATACAGTTTTTTCTCCTCAATATTGTTTTATTCAATACGTTCATGAATGCATGTTATGTGAATAAGTAATTGATGATACATGAACGTTTTACATTTGTAAAAGTTTTACTAATAGCTTGTTTCATTTAGTAATATTATTAAAAGCATAAGCTTTAGATTTAATTTAAAAGCCGCAGTTTTCTATGTCGTGATAAAACTAGGTCATATCCCAAAGGAGGGAGTTAACTCTATTTTACCAGCAACGAATACTGAAAATGGAATGCTTGATAATTCGTGATGAAGTCACGAGAAACCGCGCTTGATTATAATCTTTGACAGACGTTATCGATAGTCAGTGTCCCGAAAGTCTGACTACCAGTTTTACCAAGGGGCATCCTATAACCCAGTAATAACTGGGTTGTGGAGGTTAGATAGGCAGTCACTCCATATAAAATACTGGCATTCCGCAGCATACAATTAAATATTTGAATGACCTACAGATGTTCCGGGTCTGGCTGTTTGTGCATTTGAGTTTAAATGTTTGTAAACGCACCCACGATACAAGAGAATTTCCTAGTATGGGGCAAAGTTTAAAAAAAAAAACAAACTGGAAGCAGATCCTTACATAGTTGAAAAAAGGCTAAGCCTCTGATGGTTCTGATGATATCGTGTCTATTGCTGGGCTATCAGCACCCTCTCTGTGAGACACTAAGGGTCATAATTCACCTCCCGGGCCCAGGTGGGGTTATACAGCAACGTGTTATTAATAAATGTTGCAACCTGTGTTTATTTCAGTATCATAATTTCTTAACAATGTTTTATGTGCTTCTATGGGCACATATAATCTAGTCCTTCTCAATCCTGTTTTTCTTAAATCGTAAAATTGGTCTTGTAATTTTCCAAATCTATGTATGCACGATTGGCGCAGTAGTTAAGCGAGTGGCCGCTGCGCCGAGTGCTGCGGTTTCAATCCCTCCACGGAACAAATATATGTGTGACCGACAGGTAGTTGTTTCGGGTCTGGCTGTTTGTGTATATGAGTTTAAATGTTTATAAACGCACCCACAATACACTATTACTAGTGTGGGGTATAACTGAAAAAATCATCAGACACCTTCATCATATTTTATATTGTATTCTAATTGTTTAAATTGAGGAAAATAATAATCTCTCACCTCAAAAACAAAAAAAAGCGAGCATCTATTTAAAAAAAAATTGGCAATTCTTATCTTCGAAATCTAAACTTCACCGATGTTTCTAGATTTTTTGTTTTTAAATAAAGTGTCTAATAGAACTATTCTCTTTGATTCCAGGTAAGCACCTACTCAGTACCGTAGTTAGGTGCACTGCATGGCATGCTAAGTAAACGAGTGACATTCTGTCTGCCCCGGTAAGATGAACATGAACTATTTACATGTGGCGTCTTGTGGTGGTGGTGGTTCAAGGAAGGTTCTGTGGTAACCGCAGCGGCAATGATGTCGCTCAACCGCAGCGACACGCAGTGTTGTTTTGCTTTAACTCTTCGTATAGATGGCGACATTGCGTCCTGTGAAATTCACCTTTTAAGATTCGATGTTCTTTATTTAAATCGCTTTTTATATGGCCATGAATAACTGTTTTTTTTATATTTCTTTTCACACGTACTGGTTGCCAGTAGCAAACAGGCTATATACCGATTAAAATCTGCTGATACGTGTGAAAGCCTTCACTCTAATCCCTGCAATACTCCCGGCGACACACTATCCGTAAGTCGGAACGTGTGAAAGAGCCTAAAGATATATAAGTACAATTTATATTTTGAAATTCAACTTGCATGAATACTTAGGTACATCTTTTATTATTGGATCGAAGCAAGCTATATGTTTTAACTAGATATGAGAAATATAAGTGGTTATATTTATTTTATTCTCTCAATAAAGAAGTTTTTTTTTTGGGTCAAAATATAAATACGAATCTGAAAGTTCTAGTGCCACAATTGAAAATGAAATATGCTCCGTATATCATGGCAATTGTGAGATTGCTCCTGAATACAGTCTACGATTTGTTAATTTCATCGAATTGACTTCCGAATATGCGATTCGATTATCAATAATTTTCAATGAACTATCAAAACTTGTGTGTAAATCATTAAAGTATTTAATCCACTGTTATCCTGTAATCCAGTAATCCATTATTTTAATCTTGAAATCACTAGTGGTGCGCAACTTTTAGGCTAGTGTACCTTATGTTTATTTATTTAAATTTCATGTACAATATTGGTAGATAGGCGGACTAAATGCCACAAGGTATACTCTACTAGTCAACCTTTGGATTAAATACGACAACTTTGTGATAGGATACAAAAAAAAAATCTAAAAATAACTATTTCTTTTCAAAAACATATATTCCTACCAAAAATAAAATAAAACGAGAAAATTACCAGTAATTACTCTAACTTTTAATTGGGAACTATTTAGTTGGACCTAAATAGTGGTTACGAACTTTTCTTTTAAAAGATAATTTGCTTTCAGCTTTTTTAATACCCAAGGGTAGCGCGTCCTGCGTGTCTTGCCGGGGTTGCAGGTTGTTGGAAAGGTATACTGCGGCCCCGGAACTTCAAGGTCAAAAGAAGGAATATGGGTGGGTTTCAGTCAGTAAAAGTCTGACACTCCCTCTCGGGAAGTTAATTGATGATTTCATATCCGCAAAAACAGGGTAGCGCGTTCCAGTGAACAAATTTGACTAGACAATCACTAGATACATTATCGACTACATTTTACTGCCCATTACCACCCGCTCGATTGTACGGACCGATAGCTAATGACTATATTTTACCGCTATCTCGACATTTTATATGCAAAATTTACGTCAAAATTCCTTATTAGGACCAGAATGAATGCGTTTCGTATTAACCTCTGTGAAACATAGCTTGTTGCTATTTGGTTAACAATTTCTAGTGATTAACTTTAGCTATCAAAGTATTCTGTGCAAGGAAAATTGGACTTTGTATCCTTGTGTTAAGGTTTTGTTATGTGGTGGTTGAAAATGGCGCTTAGTATAGAAAGGTTGTTGCTTAAACCCTTGTAAGGGTGATGGATAATAATGACTATTGCATGTCGGCTTGTTATTCGTTGCTGTAGGAAACGCGATAGGTTCAACGCGATTAATTAATTCCTGTAATCTTGTTGTTAGATAGTAATATTTCACACGAGTTTGTTAGATTATATTACTTGACACTGGTGAACTAATCGAGTTGGATGGAATTTCGTCAATTAGCTTTAATGTATGAAAACAGGAAACTAATTCCTTATACGCATAGATTGAATTACAATAACTAGGAATGTTTACTGACAGCAAATATCTGATCCAAATCAAACTTTTATTCTGTCAAAATAGAGCAATTACTCTATAAACGTTAATTTTAGTTAAAACAACAACTACAAACATTTATTAAAATTGTTTTGCAGTACCTTTTAGTGAACATTATAGTAATGTTATTTACATGCTAAACATACCATTTTCAAAAAAAAGTAATCATAATATATCATCATTCATCATTTTCCTGCCCTTGTCCCATTCTATTTGGGGACGGCGTAACACGTTTTCTTCTTCCATTCTCCCCTATCAGACGTCACGGCATCATTTACTCCTTTCTCCTTCGTCCATAGAATTTAGTTTTGTTCAGGTGTGTATAAGTAAAGCCTTGTAATTGGCTGTCAGCCTTTTTTGCAAAGGTTTGTTATGTTCTCTTTAGCTGTAAGTCTTCCATGTTTAATGAAAAAAACATTAAATAAACTGTTATAATTTTACTCTGGCATATCTGCAAAATCATTTCATAAGCCAACCATTTCAGACTAGCCCTAACTTTTGACAACCCTAATGTGTTTCATATCAACATTCATATGGATACAATTTTAACTCTTATTATGTAAAGTTTAGGCTACCTTTTCCATTACACAGGCTCGAATTTCATGTATCACATTCGAATTGATACAATTCCAACTATGCGTTGCAACGTTTAGGATTCTATTTCCTTTAAACGGCTACTGAATAAATTATCAACAGTATGATGTGCTGTTTATCAAAACTTTGCTTTTATGTCTTAATCTTGTTTCTTGTTTATATTTGTTAGGGCTTAAGCGAGGATTTGAATGCTTTCATTATTTAATAGGAAGTTATAAGCTCTGTCTATTGTTTTGTTACTAAGGGGTAAGGGTGAGAGGATTTTCTTGTTTCGAACAAGCTCCTGAAGGCAACCTCGTGTAGCAATCATATTTTAGAGTGTGAAAGAGATGGAGTTATATATCCTGCATAGCTCTATCTCTCTTTTACACCGAAAGATTAAAATGCTGCTTTTAGAAGTGGTAGGCTCACGTTAATTTGTTTCTCAAATAACTCTTGACAGTTCATGAATTCTGTTTTGGCGAGTTGTCATTGTGAATTATATTTGATCCTTGCTAGTCAGCTCCTTTTTGTTTGAGTCTCGTCTGGCTTTTTCGGAACATTGAAAATGGGCTCTACCTATGTATGTACTATTGCTGTGTTTAGATACTTTTATTTCGTTTGTATACTGTTGTGCTTGGATACTTTGCTGTGTGTCCAAAATCGAAACTAACGTTATCAACCCAAGCACTAGGTAATTCTTTGGGAGAGAGAGAATAGAGAATTTATATTGTCCGTTGTAATGCACACGCTTGTTAAACTTTTTAACTTTACTTCTTGTGATCCCGTTTAACTCTTTCGCTGACCAGTCCAAATTATACACATATATTTGGACTTATACGCTGAGTTCTGGGTAGCAAAAACCTTTACTAGGCTATGCTAGTTTTAAAATGGGTTCATCTTATTATCTAATTGTGCATCTGTTTGCAAACATTTTAACGATTTTAAGAATAATATCGATCTATCGACTATTTTAATTAACTTTTATGTATGGAAAGCTAAATATTAATGATCGCAATCCCTGCCATACATACACACTAACTCCCAAACACATGAAATATTAATGCAATCTAGCTGCACTAATAGATGCACTACACCTACCTACCTACCTACCCACTGCACGTATAGCTACGAGTATTGATTCCCTTGCTCGCAATCACTGCGTTGGGGGGTAACCACGGATATTGCATTTCCACCCCTTGCACGCTCGTATTGCTATAATTATAAACTGGTTACCACGTTCATTTGTTTTAATTTGGTATCTTAGGTTATTGTGTTTGCTTTTGGAAGTAATTAATTTGTTTGTAAAGTTAACTTGTCTTCTCTAAGGGTAGGTTTAGAGATGTCAGCAAATCTCAGGGACCCGTCAGGGTGTGTGCTTTCCGGGGCTACGGGTTGTTTCTAAAGAGGTACCGAGGCCACGGAAATGCTTTGTGTCTCCCTTGGCAAAAGTTGGAACATGGATGGTTTTAGTCAGTACAAGTATGATCCTTAGACCTTCTGCGGGAGAAGCTATTTGTTGATTTCTGATCTGAAAAAGGGGGGTAAAAGTTTGACTATTGTTTCACGCGAAAATTGTGGTTGCTAAGGACGAATTTCACTAATAAAAAAATACCAAATGATCATCAATCAACAATCATCGGTTCTTTTTTTTTTAGTGGGAAAACACCAAATAACTTCCCGCGCTCTGGGAGGAGTGGAGGGAGTGTCAGACTTGTACTGACTAAAACCCACCCATGTTCCTTCTATTGTCCTTTACGTTCCGGGGCCACGGTATCTCTTTCGAACAACCCGCAACCTCGGACTATCATCGTCTAAATCATGTATAAGAACTGTCTGCGTTAATATTTCACAGCAATGATGCCAAAGAAGTTGTTTACGGCACGTTTTGTGTTGTGTTTGTTGCGCTGCGTGTCGCCGGTTCTATTCCCGAATAAGTATTTTATATGGCCTACACATCGTTGTTCCGGGTTTGGGTTGTTGTGTATGAGAGTTTAAATGACGATTCAGGACATCAAAACTGAGCTATCAACACGATTTTGGCTATTAAGACGCAGTTTAACATTTGGCGATCGAAAAGTCCTGAAAAGCAGTATAACAACTGAAGAGAGTTGACCTGCGAGTGGACCAATATAAAAAAGAAAATGTGGCGATCGTGTTTACTTTCGTAAGTAGTGTTGGGCTTCAGACTAGCCTATTCGAAAATTGTTTTGTCTTAAATGGATGTTTTTGGGTTGGTAATAAATTTTACCTGTATAAAAACAGCAGTTAGCCGATTAGATTGAATTCATAAGAAGTTAATCTTCATAGTATGGACACAGACAAGACAAGACAAGCTTGTAAATATGTAAGAATTACCCAAGAAACCCAAGTTAACCAAAGATCCACAATGCTGACAAATAAAAAAACATAGAACTCATATATCCATAGACAAATTAGACAAAACAATGAAACCATAATAATAATAATAAAAAGTCTTCCGACACTTTATAAAGTTCTTACATCCATTTTGAGAGCTAAAATCACTAAACACATTGATGACAATTCCATCATGTCTGCTTCTCAAAATGGATGTAAGAACGGGTCCCGCGGTACTAAGGAGCTGCTCCTCATTGATATGGCCATTAGTCAACAGGTTCGCCGTTCCCGAAGGCATCTGTCGACATGCTGGATAGACTATAAGAAGGCCTATGACTCCGTGCCACATACATGGCTCATGAGGGTGCTAGAATTGTATAAAGTTGATGCAACTCTGCGCACCTTCCTGATCTCGTGTATGAGTCAATGGAGTACGGTCCTTCGCTATCCAGGATGCCGGCAGATTCGGAGGAATAGTGAACCGATAAGGATAGAGCGAGGAATATTCCAGGGCGATAGTTTGAGTCCACTTTGGTTCTGCTTAGCCTTGAATCCTCTAAGCACGTTGCTGGAGAATTCAGGTCTCGGCTATCGATTGAGGAGAGGTGGTCAGGTTATATCTCACCTCCTTTACATGGATGACCTGAAACTCTTTGCCCCCAACGATTTGCAGCTGATGGAGCTACTGAAGGTAACTGAAACTTTCAGTAGCGCCATCAGGATGGAATTTGGTGTGGACAAATGTGCGGTCATGCATGTAAAGCGAGGGGAAATTGTGGAATCTGTGGGAACCCAGCTCTCAGATTCCATACACCTTAGATCCCTCTCAGCAACCGAAACCTACAAGTATTTGGGGATGTCGGAAGCGCTGGGCATCAATGTTGCTGACATGAAGCAATCGTTGAAGGAACGCTTCTTTGGCCGCCTGAGAAAAGTATTTAATAGTCTTTAACAAGGTGCGTGCTTTTAACGGTTGGGTCATGCCGGTTTTGATGTACTCTTTCGGCATACTCAAATGGACTCAAACAGAACTGGACGCCCTAGATAGGAAGGTCCGTACATTGTTAACGGCATTTCGTATGCATCACCCACGTTCTTCGGTTATGAGACTGTATATCCCGCGGAGTTGTGGAGGTCGAGGTTTTTTAAACGCTAAGACTCTCCACAATCGCGAGATATGCAGCCTCAGGGAATATTTCCTAGAAACCGACGTGGGAATGCATCGGGATGTGGTTGCAGTGGACAAAGGCCTCACCCCGCTCTCCTTGGCTAAAGAGAACTGGTGCAAACCTGTAGTGCTTGACACTAACGACCGCAGGGAGGTATGGCAGAGTAAGGAGCTTCACGGACGCTTTTTCCGGGCCCTACATGGACCCGATGTAGATCATTCAGCGTCCGTAGCCTGGCTACGTTCCGGGGATCTCTTTGGAGAAACTGAAGGTTTTGTCTGTGCAATTATGGATGAAGTTATGATGACAAATAACTACCGGAGATTTATTGTGAAGGACGGCACGGTTGACATATGTCGGGCATGCCACCGTCCGGGTGAATCAATTCGACACATTATCTCCGGTTGTTCTCGTCTAGCTAACGGAGAGTACTTGCATAGACACAACCTTGTAGCCAGGATTATCCATCAGCAACTTGCTCTAAAATACAATCTTGTGGAATCGGAAGTGCCGTACTACAGGTATGAGCCCGACCCAGTTCTTGAACATGGCAATATCACATTGTACTGGGATCGATCCATCATCACTGACAGGACTATTGTTGCCAACAAGCCTGATATAGTGGTGGTGGATCGATCAGAGCGGCGCGCAATGATTGTTGACATAACAGTCCCGCATGATGAGAACCTCGTGAAAGCCGAGAAAGATAAACAAATGAAGTATATTGACTTGGCTCGCGAGGTTGTCGACATGTGGGATGTGGACTCAGCGATCATTGTGCCGATAGTCGTATCTGCCAATGGCTTAATTGCCAAGAGCCTCGACCAATACCTAAGAAGGCTCTCGTTAGGCAGCTGGATCAAGGGCTTGATACAGAAAGCGGTACTCCTGGACACGGCTCGTATTGTTAGGAGGTTCCTTTCTCTGGAGCCCTGACCGCCGGTAGCTTGGACCCTGTTCCCGATACCGGTGGGCTACTATTTTTATATTTTTAAATGTTTTTTTGTATGATTTTAAGAAATATTTAAAAATGTAATTTTATGTTAAAAATAAATAAATGTACGAAAAATAATAAAAAAAAACATTTTGCGTTGCCTACAGAGTATCTCCAAAATCATATAATATTTCACAAGCGAATATTTTTTCAACAGTCGTCGTAAACAACGGGCTGTCAATTATTAACGTAGAGTTGGGGAAAAGTCGATAATGTGTGTTTTTCGTTGTGTCGATGAAACGTACCGATTGAGGATTGAGACGTTACGCCTGAAAGCTAGTCCTATATAACTTGAACGATTCATAATGATACTGTTAGCTGGCGTCATCCCACTGGTGGACAAAGGCCCCATCGCCATGACTTCCAGTTGTTTGAATCTAGAGGTTATTTTATTTGGACCACGGATTGTTAGTTTTATCCATCTCGTCCCGCTATCTCCGACGAGGACCCCGCCACTTGTTCTGGCTGTGTCATAACTCATAACGAACGATTCACACCAATTTTAAAATGAATAAGATCCTGTATTTTTTTTCTTTATACAACAGAATACTTCATTTTCCACACTACTTGTTTTTTCGCACACGTCTTCCACATAAATGGGTCACAGCCTCCATATCTAGGCTACTATTCATGCACTATTGCAATTTTTAAGCCCAATGCGATTTATGTAACTTGAATCCGTGCCAACTTAATCCATTATTTACAGCGCTGGGGGAACATGGGTGATTTAGAAACACATTCATTTTAAATTGCTTTTATTATTGAAATAAATGTTACTTGCATAAAACTGCAGTTCAGTTAAATAGAATAAAATACTTATTTATCATTATACAATACAATTTCATATGACACATTTATATATAAGACGTATCATAATTTACATTCTTTCCACTAATTTATATGAGCGGTAAGAATCTTTACACAATCGTCACCACAGCTCTGCCTAACCTACAGGAGATTACAGGCGTTATTTTTTATATTGTAGTTTATATTGATTGAAAGTTTTATATCAACCATACAGCACCGCTTCACTAAATCAACGCTCTTTACTTGATCATTATCGTTCTCTTACCCTTATCCCAATTGATCTGAGTCCTTCTCTTCCATTCCTCCTCAGTAGTCACCTCTTTTAAGTTTCCACTCTAACCGATTACCACACATCGAACATGGCCTCTTTTTTGTGAATGGGTTCTTCAAATAACTTTCCCTGCTCTGGGCGGAGCGGGGGGAGCGTCAGAATTGTACTGACTCAAACCCAACCATGTTCTTTCTTTTGTCCTTTAAGCTCCGGGGCCGCGGTATCTCTTTCGAACAATCCGCAACCTCGGCAAGACCCGCAATCCCGGCAGCAAAATGGCACCCGATTGTACGACATATTCATTTGTTTTCTTTCCTGTCGTGGTAACCCCTCCAAAATATTTCCTCTGTAGTTACTGCCACACGCGTGTGTGGCTTGTGGCAAAGTGGTAGCATCGATAATAATCATATCCCATCCCTATGTATTGGTTGCGTAATGTCAGACGGCGCGATAACTTCGCAACGTCCGCCTACGCTTGATCATAATGTATCCATTGCTCTGAACTCGGCACCGTGTTGTACTGAATTGAAATAAACAGTGATCAAAGGAGATCCAGTTATTTTGTGGGAATTACCTGCTATAATATTCTACTGGTTTTTGAAGTAAAACATTGAGAAACGAAACATGAATTTGGTCAAGATGATGACTTTTATTCAAGACCAGTTAAATTGGAGGGCTTTTAAAGGTTTACACAAAAATTCCACCAGCGATAATAATGACGGTACTGTCAGTATTGTAGCCTTTAACATCACTTGAAGTGCACACTACTGTACATATTTTGGTATTTTACCAAAATCAAAAGACATTTATTCAAATTAGGCTGATAGTCAGCACTTTTTGAACATCAACGTTACAAGAGATAGTCCCCCAAAACGCCCTGCCCTTCGCCACTTTAGTTTTCTTTAGCTTGGAAGAAGAGGCGAAACAAACTCGTCAGCAACTCATCAGCTGTCTTTCAAGTTAGAAGAACCAGATTTTATAGAATTTACACAAGTAAAATTTTATAATCCACTAGTTTTACCCCGCGGCTTCGCTTTCTCACTTTAAAAAAGTAGCCTATGTCCGTCTCCAGGGTCTCAACTATATCTGTACCCTGTTTTTTTTAAAGTGATAATTGTTTTAGAAAAAGGGAAGAAAAGGGAAAACTTAGTTTTGCTATTACAATAAATCAGGCGCATGGGCCAAAACTACAGGTAGCAGGTACTTGCAAGTCAGGAAAGGGGAACTGTGTTACCCCGAATATTACGCGAGTGAAGCCGCGGGAATAAGCTAGTCTCTAATAAACGAAATGCCGGGCCTAGATCAGTATCATATATCATTAGACAATTAGTATCACGTCATATGCTTATGAATCTTGTATCTCCTTGCGTTAATTAGATCCGTCAATCACCAATTCACGGACACATCGTTCGACCCCATCCCACTCACAATCTTAATATAATCAATGCATTGATCCATCTTTGTGTAAAACTAAATTGATGTTAATGGTACAGATGTGAACCAGATTCGGGTTGAGAGAGATTTTAGTGTGTCTGTTGCATTTTGGTGTGATGCAAACGGTCGTATCTAAGAGTAGCGTTTACTATACAAGGTAATAAGAAAGTTTTAGACGCCACGTGTTCCAATGGTTGTGTATATTTTACTGGAGTGTTTGTACTGAGTGTTTCTTGTTTATTTCTTTTCTTGCGATATTCTTTTGTCTTTTATGTACACACTGCGAACAATCAAGCTTTACAAAACCAGATTATGCGGATCTTTCCTTGTACGGGATGTCTGTGTAAAGCGACGCCATATTATACTGGAAATGTATAGATTGATGTGGTGCTGTGCGTACAACGAAAACTTTCAGCTGTTCTTTCTCCTATAATTTTAATAAAAGTAATCCGTTAGAGTCCCAATACAGGCTAGAGAATCACCTCTCACTTTCTCTCATGCAGAGAAATCAAAAGCGATGATCAACATGCTTACATTTCTGTCAAAAAGACGACTAAATATAATAGAATTATAACTTTTATAAGTCTGACTTAATAAAAAGGAGGTGGCTCTCAATACGGCTGTATTTTTTGTGTTTGTTACGAGTTTTTTCCGTAGGTAATTTATGAGTTATATAACACATATTTTTCTTTTAATGTGCATAAGACTTGGACGATATGCTAATATCTCTGTGTAGCAATGAAAAATGAATGCTCGATAAGAATTCGTGTAAGATGTCATCATATCCCAACTAAAAAGGTTGAAACTAAAAACGGTGACTTTTGTTCCATTCATAGACTTTTGCCCACCGACTTCTGGAAGTTTTATGTTCCGTCTTTTTAGTGTTTTTTGAAGTCGATTTTTTGTCCAAAGTTTTACAGCATGAAGTCGTTCATCGCCAGCGGACTTGAGCTTCACTTAGCATTAGAATCGTTGGAAGCAAGAATAATACCATCGAAATATTTAGACAATGCTGACTATGTGCCTTAAAGAGATGTCAGCAAAGCAGAGGGGCCTGCTAGGCCTACCGCCTGTTGGGGTGAAAGGTTGTTCGAAAGAGATACCGCGGAACATAAAGGGCAATAGAAGGAACATGGGTGGGTTTTAATCAGTACAAGTCGGACACTCCCCCCCGTTCCGCCTGGGGGAAGTGATTTGATTATTTTTCACCCGCAAAAAATAATAAAAAACTGCTTACTATGTATGTAGTCACGTTGAAACAAGACAAAGCGTAGTCTAAGCCGGAAGCCACACTGCACGCTACAGTAAACGAAGTTCTACCTTTAAAGAGTTCAGCTCAGTTCAACAGTACATTATATACCTAAGTGTGTATCAAACCATTTACAAGACATACACTGGGTGTGATGCAGCAAGTTGTTTGGGTAGAATTTTGAGGTTTCTAAGGACATGTTGAAAAATGTTATAAAGAGGAAGTAAGTAGAGGCCACTGTACCCTTACCAATATTATAAAAGCGAAAGTGTGTTTGGTTGTTACTGCTTCACGCCTAAATGGCTAAAGCGATTGTGATGAATTTTGTACAGATATAGCTGGGATCCTGGAGGCGAAAATAGGCTATATTTAAAAAAAAATGAGATGTGAGGGAGAAAGAGGAAAGAAAAGGGAAAACTAAGCATTGCTATTACAATAAATAAGGCGCTAGGGCAAAAACTACAGGTAGCAGATACCTGTAAGTCAGGAAAGGAGAACTGTGTTACCCCGAATTGAACGCGAGCGAAGCCGCTGGCAGAAGCTAGTTTCAAATAACTAAGCCCATGACAAGAACCCAAAAAGTCGAGAACATGAAGTAATGTTAAAGTAACACATGTGTATAGATGCAACAGATGTTAACAATACTAAGAGTTTTTAATAAAATTGCTCGTCTCTCTGGCATAGCGCCAGCCGTGCAATTGCCCCGGCCATAGATTAAGCAAGGCTAGTTATTGTAGAAGGGGCACTTCTTTGTCAATGATGTACGTTTATAGATAACTAGCTGTGCCTCGCGATTTCACTCGCGTGGTGATAGAATATACAATATATCTTTATGAATTATAGCTTGTGTTATTCTGATGTAAAAGCTATATTATTGTAAAGTTTCATTGAAATCCATCCAGTAGTTATTGCGTGAAAGAGTAACAAACATCCACACAAACTTTCGTGTTTATAATATTATAAGTAGAAAGTAGAATAGGGCTTAAATAACGCAAGAAAATACTTACTCCAACAACTGTGGACCGATTTTCATTATTATTTTTGTGCGAAAGGGTAGACCAATTGGTCACATATGAATTTTATTTATGTTGCTTAGGT
The DNA here is from genome assembly GCA_958449745.1 of Ochropleura leucogaster. Classification (NCBI taxonomy): domain Eukaryota; kingdom Metazoa; phylum Arthropoda; class Insecta; order Lepidoptera; family Noctuidae; genus Ochropleura; species Ochropleura leucogaster. The sequence continues at coordinate 7,981,641 of OY288221.1, read as the reverse complement.
AGGGTTTACAGTCTTTGTTTTTTGTCATAATTTTCCCGTCATACTAATTATTACTTTCCTAACTGTATACCAATTCATTTGATCTTTACCTTTCTTGAATGTTATACAATATAAGCTTTCCTCGCATATTATAAACCAAAACCAGCCATATTACCCTACTTTTAAAGATATCGTTATAAAGTAGATAATTATGACATAGGTACTACAGATATTAAAGACAAAACTCCTTAAATAATTAAATCAAAACGTTAATAAAGCACAACCCATACCACACACCAAACTTCACCCATATCTCTCAAACTAAACCAATCTCAGCTATATTGAAACAGTTAGTTGCCCACAGAAAATGGAAAAGCTTCAACTGACCACTAATCGAGTGTCTTATCTATAAACTTAGTCTTTGTCCCGCGGTCATTGACCCCGCCTAGAATATCAGATGGCGACGCACCGATAATGTGTAGATTGTTTAGATTATCTATTGTTATTGTTAGTCTGATGGATCGATGTGTTGTATCGATCGAGCTCATTCGATGCGTTATCGAGTAATCGGTTATTGTTAATTGGTGTGGACATCCTTATCGCTTCTCGGGTTGTGAGATTACGAAGATTATTATTGTCTTTAATTTGATACTGATTAGTTATTGGGGAATACTGCGATTATTTATTAGTATCAGTAATTTGATATAAAAGAGGTGTGGACAAGCAGTGTTATACCAAGCTTATTAGGAACTAGCTGTGCCCAGCGGTTTTACGCGCTGTTCAGCTCCAAAGTGTCGTAGCATTATGCTATATAGCCTGCCTCAATAAATGGGGTATCCGACACAAAAAGTTTTAGTCAGTAGAAATCTAACACTCCCTCAGCTCCGTCCAGAGATGTCCAGCAAAAGTGAGATTGTTTGTTTGTTTGTGACATCGTCACGCCTAAATGGCTAAACCGATTTTGATGAATTTTGGTACATAGAGAGTTGAGACCCTGGAGACGGACGTAGGTTATTTTTTTTAAGTGAGAAGTGAGGGAGAAAGAGGGAAGAAAAGGCAAAACTTAGCATTGCTATTACAATAAGTAAGGCGCAAGGGCAAAAACTGTTGGAAGCAGGCAGTACCTGCCGATTAGGAAAGGGAAACTGTGTTACCGCGAATATAACGCGAGCGAAGCCGCGGCCAAAAGCTAGTAAATCATAAAATAATAGTAATATTTCAAAACCCCGAAAATGTTTTGATTGTAATTTATATTTTGATATCGGTTTCAAATCCGCGTTCAATTTGATTGAAACCATTGACAGATTGCATTTGAATTCATAATCAAGTTATTTGAATAAAACCATATTGATTTCTGTTATGACAACAGATAATGGGTTATTGTTAGTAAAATATTCATGACTCTGTTGGGCATTGTTGTTCAATTGATTTAAAATTGACAGCTTCCATAATATTTCGATCACGTGCTTGTCTATGGTAACGAAAGTTTGTTACTTCTTGGGTCTTTGTTTTACCCGACTACGGCGATGCAAAAAGGATTTTTGAATTACCAATTAACAATTGTCAGTGATAGCAATGAACGCACAACAGATTGTTTTGGATTCCTGTGCTTGAGAAATAATATCAGTTACTTCCTTCGATCATTACTGATCGATGGTTACTTCAGTGAAGTAAAACATCGTATAGATATTGTATAATGACACACATGCACAAAGTTTTGGAACGAAGTTCCTTATCGCACATTCCGAAAGGGGGCTAGACGAAAAAAAATAAGACCAAAAGTTGTAACGACACTTTTTACAATGGTTGTAAGCCGTGCGGCGTGCGGTGTCTCTGTCTGTCTCTCTTTCTCTCATAGAAAGCAAGCCAGTTATTTTCGTTTCGTTTTTCTACTTCGCATTGAACAGTATGGTGTCGAGACGATTATTTTTGTTGAGTATACAGGTTTTATGTACATAATAAATAATAACTTTGTTCCATCCGGGTGTCCCTTGGCACCTTTCAAGTTTTTTTTCTACAGTATGAAAACCTAGAGATTATTCTCGAAGGCATATAAAGCCAAGTCCAGCGGCCAAACCTCATAAACCAATTGTGCCTTAGCTGGTCCAAACACGCTTAATTTTTTATATTATGGTTATATTTTTTTGTCAAAAAGTTATTGCATGAACATTATGTCCATATGTTTCGATTATTACGACATTTAAACAATAAAATATCAGTTTGTATCACTAAAAAATTTCATAACCAAAGTCAACGGATTACCATAAAATAAACTTTATGACAAAAACAACTCAAGTAGGGTGACTATGGTTTGGTATTAAATAGATTATTGTAATAGGAAACTTCCTTGTCGAGTTTGTCCCAAAAAGAATTGAGTCGAAAAAAAAACAGCGATCAATCAGTTCAGTCTTCCATTAGTGTCCACTTCTGGATGTAGAGCTCTCCGAGGTTAACTTTACCCAATATATCGGGCCCAGCGACCTTTTCTTTCCGACGCCAATTTGTTTTATCTAGTAAAGCATTGCCACCTTACAACTCATTGTATAACATACCGTATCGAGAATATCCGTCATTTCTCTAACGGCTGGTCACGGCAGACCTTGGCATCGTGTGAACAGCACCACCATCCAGTTTCCGATAGATTCTCTATATGGCAACTGAGTCGTGCAAGCTATGTTATGTGTAGCTCTGGGGTTATTTATAGTAAGGAGGTTATTAACAGGGATTAGCATAATCTCTGGAAGGTTTGAAACAGCTTGGAGGTTTGTTCTTGTTTTGCAACTTCTTCTAAGCGTGTCTATGGTCCTGCCGGGGTTGCGGGTTGTTCGAAAGAGATACCGCGGCCCCGTAAAGTAAAGGGCAATAGATGGGTGTTAGTCCCCCCTCCCCCCGCTCCGCCCGGGGGAAGTCATTTGATGATTTTTCAGCCAGAAAAAAAAAAACGTGTTTATGGCCATCTCAGTTGTGTCCCAGAACAGAGCTATGACTTGGTCGCCTTCAGTAGCGTCCATTAGTTCCTGTTATGAACAAACAGCAGTAAACGATATTATTAAGTTTCCTATCGTTTGTGGAAAAGCCCCACATTTACACTCCAGGGCAGATTTATCCGAGCGCAGGCGCCACGAGACGACCTACTACGGTACAAAATCGCGTCTGTGGACGGTGAGCAATGGGTAGCTCACCGTCCGTCAGTGACGACAGGCTGTATCGACGGCGCGTTCGTGATCCACACGAGCCAACAATTGTGATTGTAGTTTATAATGTGTAATTTCATGTGTTCAATTAATTATTCTATTCTACAACATTATGACCTTCAATTTCTAAATAACAGAGCACCTTATATGTAATGACGTAATCGTATAAGTAATCAAACATATAATATGTTAAGTGTTTTCCCCAAATCGTCACTGATTACTTATTAAGGAAAATGTCGGGGAAACATGTTTATATTATTGTACTTAACGTAATCAAATATCATCATTATCGTCTCTCGAACGCACGTGGACTATTCAACCGATGTTTCCTCGTATGTATTGACAACTTAATTAACCAAGAAATCGAATAATCGTCCTTGCTGATATCCCTACTATAATAAATACTAATATTATAAAGCTGAAGAGTTTGTTTGTTTGAACGCGCTAATCTCAGGAAGTACTGGTTCGAATTGAAAAATTCTTTTAGTGTTGGATAGTCCATTTCTTGAGGAAGGCTGTATAACATCACGCTACGACCAACAGGTGCTGAGCAGCGTGGGTGAAACCGCGAGGAACAGCTAGTAATATTATAAAAGTGAGTGAGTTTGTTTGTTTATAACGGTTAACGCTTTAATGGCTAAACCGATTTTAATGAATTTTGGTACAGAGATAGTTGGGACCCTGGAGACGGACATAGGCCTTTTTTTTTAAAGTGGAAAATGATTTATAAAGAGGGAATAAAAGGGCAAACTGAGCTTTGCTATTATAATCAAGTAACGGCAAAAACTACAGGTAGCAGGTACCTGCAAATCAGGAAAGGGGAACTGTGTTACCCCGAATTTAACGCGAGCGAAGCCGCGGGCAAAAGCTAGTACATTATAAACCTTCCTCTTGAATCACTCTGTCTATTGCTGCATTAAAATCTGTTGAGTAAGATCTAAGCGAACAGATAGCGGGAGCGACTTCATTTTAAAGTATGTAAAGATACGTCACGAACTCACGATTATATTTTTCCAAGTAGGCCGTGGTATAGTTTGGCTACTTTTTGCGGTGACAGTGTTTAAATTTGATGACGACACGGTTTGCGCAGTAGCTGAGCGTTTGACTGCTGCCGTGTCGTGAGTTCGATCTCCGCAGGGAACAAATATTATGACCAACAGATAGTTGTTCCGGGTCTAGCTTTTTCAAGTGTACGTGAGTTTAAATGTTTAGTGTGGAGCAACGTTGTTAAAAAAAAAATTACTTGGTACGAAAAATTAGACATAGTGACGATCAGCTTCAAAGCTTTTCGAATGTTTACAGCTTTCTACAGGATCGATATTAACTTTTCGGTAGCTTACGTCAGTCACACTTATGATGACAGTCATTGTAGCAAGTCGGTGACTTGTTAGTTTCATTAACGTTTTTGCCACCGACCAAAAGTGGAAATTGTTTTTTTTTTCTGAACGATCTTAATCGGTCGTGGTTTGGATTATTCGAATTTTGTAATAATTATCTAAGGAGGATCTATTGCAAACATACCATGCTCTACCTCAATACGACTACTAGGTACATAAATTAAAAAGAAACACTACTCAAGATAATCTCGAACAAAATCTACATTATGTATGACACTAAGTCATTGTTCCGACTAATTGCAGAATGATCAGTATTCGTTTTTCCTCTTGGTCTGAGGAAAAACATGACAGTTACAGTTCCTAGGGATCTTGTAATTAAAGCAATCATGTTATATGCATATTCAACAGCTGATTTAGTTGAATAGAATCGTTTGTATGGTGTACTAACGGCGCGGTGTGTAACACAAGTGGTGTTCAATTGAAATGGTTTAATTTTCCGTGTTGCTTTGAATAATTTATTTATTTAATTACACAAAAGGTGTACAGACTAACAAACTGATACTATAAAGAGTGTAATATTAACAAATAGTTTATTATAAGTCTCCGTGCATAGATAAAAAGAAAACAAAAGAAGAAAGTTCAAAATTCGAATTGCAGATGGATGTCGATGTTTAACACGTTTGTGAGATAATTTTGTTTTTACAAAATATTTTGATAAGCACAGATTGATTTGATATATTATTATGCTTTATATAGGTATACGGCGGCCTTGGAACATAAAGGGCCAAAAAGGACAAAAATATGGGTGGGGTTTTTTCAGTAAAAGTTTGATGACTCATCCGCAAAATAAAAGTCCTATATAACCTTAAAATATAGGAGTTACAGCTCTGCCTCATTAATGCGTTGCGTTTTTTTTTTTCATATATTTTATTTAATTTACCACTATAGCGTTTCATTGTCGAACGCGCGTTTCAACTTATCGACGGCCAGTATTCCACTCAAATAGTTTTAACAATATTAATATAATATTGATTTCACTGCTAGAGGGTCGAAAAGTCTAACGAATTCCCTCGTGTCCCACAGTTATAATAACATAACAGTTTTACTCGAAACTTCATCAAAAGAACCTTCCAGAAAATCTTCCTTCACAACAAAACCTCATTGCTGTCTCGTTCTCCAGTAACTACATCCGTCTGTACGCGCCCTCCACAGGAGACGGCGAAACGTCAACCGAATACTAATCGTGACTGCTGATACTACAGTCCTTTCACAGTTATTATGACTCGGATATCTGCAATGAAACAGCAACCTTATTGCAACAAGAATAAAGAACACTATCATCTATGAAAGGTCCCTTGGTAGCAACGCAAGCCCAACCTCACCAATTACTGTGATTTTGACAGTTATATTATTTTTTCGTGTTTTGCCGGTTAAGAATCAGAGTCAGAATGCTTTATTTGTAAACATAGGCCAAGTTACAAAGTGTGAGATGTTACAGATAGGTAGGTAGATATTCTATGTTTTGACCAGAGGTGTACAAATATATTTGATTAAGGGCATCCCCTTTCTACTTCCAGACATCTTCTGCCCATATTTGCCCTTCAAACGTGAACCCGTCACACTACCTTTCACACCAAGATCGACGTCCTCTCTTGAACATACAGTGAGTGACGATTTTGCCTACTTCGCCGGTAGTTTGAGAAGCCAGGGAGGTAAAATACTGTGAAACGACTGTAGTAATGTCTAGGTTAGACTCTCGTTGACTCTGGCTAGACTCGGGTTACTCATGAGTGTGTCTAGACTTAAAGTTTGGCCTGCAGGGAATGACGAGTAATTAGATTTGTTGATACTTGATACTATTTTGGGACGTGTTAGCTTTTCACTTCAACGCTAATTGCAGTTATTTTAAACCGACTTCTCAAAAGAAGGAGGTTCTCATTTCGACTATATGTTTTTATGTGTGATTGTTATGCGATTTCTCTTTTATTTCTAATCGAAAGGGTATACTACCGAAAGGGTTCTATATAAATGTTATCTATATTACTTGGGTAATGTTTTATCATATACAGGCTGTGGCGTAAATAGTTATCCACTGTTAAGGATTCGATTTACCAGATAATTTATTATCTGATGGTTGGTAGTAATGGTTAAAATTGTAGTAAGTTATAGTTACTTATCTGGTAAATCGAATCCTTAACGGTGGACCACTGTTTACGCCACACTGTGTAGTAACACATAGCTTGCATAGGGCAAGCGCGGTCTAACCTTATTGTAGACCCGGACAGCTGGTATTATTTACCCGCGACCTCCTGAATTTTTCCTCCTTTATTCTGACTCTCTGCTCTTATTCTACACTATCATACCTATATTTAAATTCGAATCAGTTCGCTTGAACCATGCAAATGACATGATTTAATAGACCTCCAGTCCTTTGCAGACAGTCGTCATGTGTTCCTAATATGGAACATATACTTAGTAATTTTAATGACGCGTGATCAATCAGGTGGAACTTGATGTCATCGGGGGATGTTCTCGTTATTTGTGTACTAGGTCGGTTATCTAGAAACTAGATTTTATCATAAACGAGTTGTTCGACGGAAATGTATGGTGTAGGTTGCATTTTTGATTAGATAATGAATTGGTAATCAAATGGCATCCGTCGCGTGGGGATTTGCCTCCATTTTGCTTCGTAAGTGGTTTCCAATTGCTACGCTCGTATAGAATCTTAATCACCATGATTGTCCTATGGGGATCAGCAGAAATTTGCAAAGTATAAGAAACTTTTCTTTCAAGTATTAACATGGTTGCATTTCCAGTTCTAAAGATTTGTGACGCGAGGACAAATTTACAAGGAAACACACAAAACCACAAACAAAGCCACCAAACTCCACCGCAAGCTGCACATTGTGGCCTCATATTATTCAAGTTTCTTACAGAGCAATAAAACACGGCTGTACCATAAATACAAGGCGGCGCCAAACTTCGGCACTTGAGGACACGACACTGTCCGAAATAAGCCGAGCGTTCTAGTGGCCCTAAAGTTTGGACCACTTGAAGAACGATCACCTAAGTTTTCTAATATAACTGAAGATTTGTTACCGGTTTGTACTGCAGATATTAAGATTAAGGAAAGGAAGGGTATTTTGCGGTGACGGCCAGGAAAAATCTTGGCGAAGGTACAAGAAACATTTTGGAGAGTTTTCCTTGTTTCAAGGTAGCAGATATCTACTTCCTTGACGAATGACGACATTTATGACAAAATGCCAATTATTTGTTAGCTTCAACTCTGCCTTTTATTTTTTAATGATGACTCTTAATCCACCAGTAAAACAAATACGGGAAACATGGGCATCGCTGGCCCATGTTTCCCGTATACCTTTTTGAAACGGAAGAAGAATCATGATTATTTTACTGCCCTTGTCCTATTCTATTTGTGTCGGTGCAACACGTTTTCTTCTCCCATTCTCCGTTATCAGACGTCACGGTATCATTTACTCCTTTCTCCTTCATATCATTCCTTACACAATCCATCCATCTTTTTTTGGCCTAATAGAAGAATCATTCATCATAAAAGAAGAATAAAGCTCACTAAATGTTGCTAAGTCTAAACTTCTAAAAAACGGATATACAAAACATCACGCTCCGACCTTTTTGCGTATGGGAAATCTTCAAATAACTTCAGGAGTATTAGACTTGTACTAACTAAAACCCATGTTCCTTCTTTTACCTTTTATGTCCCTGGGCCGCTGTATCTCTTTTAAAAAACCCGCAACCCCTATAGATAAGACTGCTTGACCTGGAAACGAAACCCAGGACCTGACGCTCAGCAGTCGCGCTTACAACCACTAGATCAACGAGGAAATCGGATAACCAAAATGAAAAGAAATTCTATCAAATAACTTTATAAACAGAACTACTCGCTGTTGAGACCTCAAGGCCTCATCATGGTTGCTCAATGATCTGTTGATACAGCCGGCTACATATCAAAACAAACCTCGTAAACCAGACTACAAGTCGGAAATAATTAAAAGGAAAGTCAAAGCCTAGCCGCGAGCGAAGCGGAATAAAAAACTATTAATTTACACATGTATGTTCAATGTACGTTTGTAGGTATCGCCTGTTTAAAGGTGGTCACGACCTGGCTGCACGAATTGAATCTGCTAGTGATGCAGGGAGAGCGAAGCTAAAGCTACCAGTTTCTATATTCCCACATAGTTGCTTTGTCCTGTAGCAGCTGATTTGTTAGTGCTCAAAAAACGAAAGGTAGAAAGGAATTGAAGTAACTGCCCGCTCATGAGCTCACAATGTGAGTATTCCATAGCAAATTTTATTTATTTATTTGAGAAAACAACTATAACATTAGTAAAATTACAAACAAGTCCAAGCTTTTGCACAGTTAAAAAGGAACATAATTAAATATAAGGAATCCTGCCGGGGTTGTGGGTACCCGCCGGGGTTGCGAGCCCTGCCTGGGTTGCGGGTACCTGCCGGGGTTGCAGGTTGTTCGAAAGAGATACTGCGTTTCCGGAACATAGAGGGAACCCGCCCCCAAAAGAAGGAACAAGGGAACCCGCCCTTTCTAGTCAGTACAAGACTGACACTCCCCCCCGCTCAGCCCAGAGCGGGGGAAGTTATTTGATAATTCCCAATCCCATCCGCAAAAAAAAAGAAAAGATAAAAAACTAATAAATAGAATTTATCTTTCGTTCACCCCGTCACAGAATTACGATACTGACAGCTCTTTAACGAGGATTACTGGAGTTGATCATGTTTAGTCATGCTGGAACTCGTCTTAACTCGATTCCTATCCAATAAAAGACCGGAAAGGAAACGTTTGCGCAGCACGTTCAGAGTCAAGAACACATTTTTTTGATTAAGTAAAATACATGTAAATGTCATTCACGTCACAAACTTTCCGCACATGATAACAACAATTGTTGAAAAGGGCAAACGGTTAATCTTAATGTGTTCGACATTTAAAACAAGAATTACGTCAAAACTGTAAACAGTGCTAATTTTCTGTGTATACTGCCTTTCTTTTTAAAACCATTAAGTCTTGGAACAAAAAATATATACATATATTTCTGCTAAGGTTAATTTTGAGAATGCATAAAATGAACGCATGAAATCTTAAATAATTTAATATTAATTACTACGATTAAAATTTAAATATTATTAAAATAATTTAAAACTAACACTAAAATTTATACAAAACGTTTTACCAATTTCATTTTATTTCTTCCACGGTTGATGCACGGCTATTCCAATTCCTGTGAAAAAATCAAATTGTCTGTTTTTTTAATGTAATGTCAATAATCTAAATTTATATAATTTATCTGTGATATAATTTTATTTCATTGAAATTGGAATGCATGTGTTTGATGTTACTTAAAATGAGTCGCATACAATGTCGTTACTTGAGATGCTGGTATTGCTTTGACGGCACAGTTGGCGCAGTGGCTGTTCGATTCCCGCACGGAACAAATATTTGTATGACCTGCAGATAGCGGTTTCGGGTCTGGCTGTTTGTGTATGTGAGTTTATATGTTTGTAAACGCACGACACAGTAGAAATTCCTAGGGTGGGGGCAACGTTTTTTAAAAAAAAAATGTCGTCTTCTACAGCCTGCCTCCACAGCCTCTCTCTCTGTTTGTGCCAATCTCCACATTACTAGGCTCATCCAGTTTCGCAGTGACATCCACAATGTATTCTGCCCATCCCGTTGATTAACTTAATGTCTGGTTTATTCTATTGTTTTACTTTACTGAATGAGGTATATTCAAGATACCTCACTAAGTCTTTTTCTTGCTTTCTGCTCCTGAAAAAATACGAATATCACTAACGCACATGAAGTCAATCTAATTCGCATTATTAAACATAACTCAAAAACTAGTGGTCGTATCTTGATAATGATGGGACCAAACAACGACCACAAACTTTCGAATAAAAAAAAAATCACCGAAATCGGTTCACCCAGACCAGAGTTATGAGGTAACAAACATAAAAAAACAAACACGGGATCCAATTGAGAACCTCCTCTTTCCTTTGAAGTTTGTTAAAAAGTGTATATCACAATAACTGAAATAAGGCATTCACTTATCTCGTTCTTCATTTTTTTTAATTTCCAACACCATAAAGTATCGCTTGTCCTAGCTTACGATGCGCACACGCATAAGTAAAAAGTGAACGTTCGTCATGATCGCACTGGCAATGTTTACATGAGTCATTAGTACCGTCGTCTACTTATACCATTTACTGTTAACTGTCTAGGTCGAGCCTCTATGAATTATTCTTGCACTATCTGTCAGATTTTTGTTTGTTTGAGTCCGTGTGATTGATATGTTCGTCGTCTGGCTAGCTTTTCATAACCGTGGTTTGTTTGACTTCCAGTCTGACTGATGGAACTTAATACCCCTTTCTGATGTCCGCAACCCAGTAACCTGGCAACACTTTACTATTGGAAAGTGGTTGCCAGACTTTTAGCTTAACCATTAGCGTAACCAATGGCTAAAATGTACCAATGACAGTTGGGACCAACTTATTGTCATCATTAGTTTTTTTTAATAGCGGCCTGCTGACTGTCATTATGCTACTTCAATCTCACGTTTTTTCAAAGTATATTGAGCATGCAGTAGATACTTGTTCCACTGCAAATCAATCTTGATCTAGGTATTAATCTATTTATTAAAATATAATGAAAAAAGAAAACATACAGACAAAAGAGCACAAATGGTACCGCTAATTTAATAGAGAAACCTCTACCAGCAGACCTGCGATAGGACAGATTGATAAAACACGTAGACACAATGTGTAAAAATAATAAATTAAGCACTCACACACACAGAAAAACATACATAGTTACTAATAAAATCTATCTACGTTTAATGAAACGAATCCACGCCAACAATATTTTCAGAATTACTCGATATGATTATCGATACGAGATCCTGTTTAATCTACCTTCGTCATACTAGTTCGTTTTCCATTCTGCTGTCGGAAGATTCTTTGCTTTTAATTAGCTATGAAAGCGAGCTCGTTCGCTGTATGCTCATTAACGGGCTTACATCTAGCTACATCGTCTATTTTTATGTTCACTGCTTTCGTTGTTTTTCATTTGTGAAGAAATAAGGTTGATAATGATTTAATGTTTTTCTCTAATGGTTCAATACGAGTTTCTTTATAGTCTGTGTAATTTCAGAAAGTTTTGGAACGAACCAATGAAATATTTGGTCGTACAAACCGCGGACGACTTTATCAGTAATTTCCACTAATCCTACGGTATTAAAAGAGGTACCTACCTAACACATGGCAGGGTCAGTAGGTTCATTTATCTCCCTCCCTCTTCTTCTCCCATTAAGTGTTATTTCGCCACTTTCTTCAAGAAAAATTGAGTCATCATTATACCTATTCCTTGTCCAATCACGTCACTATTCAACGCCTCTGGAATATGCAAACTATGCAGCATGTTAATTGATAGTATTCCCCATGATGTTCTATTCTATTCTATTAGTCTTCTAGTGCTCCCACTGGAATGCGCAATCGAGATAAAAGTTTCCTCTTTCCTAACCCAGAACATAGTCTAGCAGTGTCCTCAAATTTCATCGAAATTCATTCAGTCTTTGAAAAGTTATAGTCTCGAAGACAGACAGAGATACTTTCGCATTTACAACATTAGTATGATTACCAACAAGTACAACCACAGATCAAATATAGTGCATTAATAAATAATAATCCATAATTCATATATTAGTACCTACACGTCTTGAGTAACGGCCTCTGGTGTGAGGTTGACGTTCGCGATCAGTTCCGTGTCCGACTGTTTACGTATCTAAATGAATATCTGTTATACTTGCATAGCATTACTTTGCTCTATATTTTTTTATTATTTGTTTTTTGTTCTGCTGTATTTTTATTATTGTCAGTTCATATGCTTCCTGTACCGTAACTGGGTTTTACGAAGATATCTTCATTTAGTAGTAATATATATAAGCACAGTATTCATATCCTGCTTAATACAGATAATTTACCGTCATAAGAACATCATTATTTACAGTCCCTTTCGCTGACGACTTTGATTGCTTCCATGTGATCCATCTTGTTTCTAATGTCATCAACGAGCTTATTTTTGTATGCAGCTTTTCTATAAGCATAAGCTTTGGACGCCTTTTTTGCAGATGGGAAATCATTAAATAACTACCCCGGCCTGGGCGGAGCGTTAGAGTTTTACTGACTAAAACCCACCAATGTTCATTTTTTTGCCCTTAATGTTTCGAGACCGCGGTATTTCTTTTGATCAGCCCATAACCCCGGCAGGCGGTGGCCCTGGCAGGCCTCTCTGCATGGACGCATACTGCAGGTATATTATATCAAACAATATCCGAAGTTCGAAATTTCATATGACTTTTTTTATTGATTACCTATCTTCTGAAACGACACGAACAAATTGTTTGATCACTCCAATTCAAAACCATTTAACAACAAATTGCCGTTAGGTCAATAAAATATCCTGTTAAGATCAAATTACCGCCTAATCGTTCGATTGATCGATACCAAATACAGAAAACCTGAAAAAGCACACGTATATCGTACAAACGGTAGATCAAGTACATGAATAAATAATGTAGATGGTGGATATGAGCTAAATATTAACTGGACGGAGGTAACCTCGCATACCTTCGGTTAACGATGGATTAATTGCATTTTATTGATATAACACTCGCCCTCGTTAGCATCTATTGTCAATTGATAGAAAAAATAGTAGTTCAACTTATAAAGTACGAAAAAGTCCATAGTATAAGAACACAAGCCCGCGGTAATTTTCCGCTTTAAAAACGATATTTAAAAAAAAATATTTTTAGTTTTCGGCAGTTAAGGTCAGTCCATTAATATATTTGAATTTCATCGCCATCGCTGATAGTATGTCTATGCCTTCAGGAACGAGCTTCAATGCACATTGCCATTTTGCAACTTTTTTTGGAGAAATATTGCCCCTAGACTTTAAAAATACTGTTATTTTGGCCACCTATTTGCTATACATATATCTCTGAACTGAATAGAGCTAATTCAATTTCAATTCTTTGCAATTATGCCCAGAGAGTATGTGTAATTTCGTAGAGCGATAAGTGGGTTTTCTGTATCGTGTTTTTGTTGGTTATTCTCAATATGTGCAAAAACTTGAGCACAGAGCAATTACTTTTAATGTCGTATCGTAGAGTGTATTGACTTTATATGAAGTTAAATAAAAGCAGTTAAAATGTTGCACCTATTAAATTATTCTATATGAACCCGTTTTTATTGATTGTGATTTTATTCATTCTTTTAATTTTATTTTAGCAATATTTTTTGTATAAAACGGTTAAAATTTGGATCGGCAACAGTTTTTTTTTAATATGAATATTAATGTCGTTCTCAAATAAATAATGCGTAAGTGGAAAGAGGACCAGATTTTCTTTGACCTAGGCTAGTAGGCTAATAAATGACAGGTTCGCGTTAGTCGAAATCTGCTCAAAACTATACCATTTCTACAAGAAAACATTAGTAGTATCTAACTACAAACTTTTCATTACACCGTGGTGATTACATAACACTGTTCTATATTTAAATAAGTTAATTAGTCCATAAAGTATGTGTTAATGGTAACGTACAACACGACTTTAAAATAAAAGTAACAGCGCGCCTACATACCCACCCGACTACTCACCTAGTCAGCTGACATTTCACATAAAAAGAATTCACATTTTATTTATATTAACACCAATAATGTTTTGTAAATCGTCCTTGACGGTAAAGCCTTGCGAAATTACGCCTCCGCACGTCATCTCTAGAAAAACTACTAGCTTTCTCCTTTTCCTCTTCTAACTTCAAAAAGCTCTGTATGTGTGAAAGAGACGGGTTACAAAGGTGAATGATGCGATCGGTGAGCTCCGACTCCAGCCAGTCTCAGGCCGCTGCGCACGCGGCGCGGACCGCGCGTTCGATATTCAAAATAGCGTACCGTCGCGAGTTCGATTTTCGAAATATAACGAAGTTTTTCGATGTGCCATTGTTCTGTGTTTTTATGTGAACTGTGAATTTATGAGAGGTTTTTATTATTTTATTTATTTATTGCGAAGCTTTAAATTCTCAGACCAGGTTGCCATAATAGTCACTTTTTGTGACCTATTACCTTCCTGTTTAAGCATTTGATTTGCAACTAAGAATGCTAGTAAAATAGCCATGGATTGAATTGCCGACATAAAAGTCTTAATTGGTATAAAGTGCCTATTTTATCTGAATGGTCCGTTTATATTGCATCTATAGTTACAATATCTTACCACAACAAAATCCAAGACTTTCTCAATTTAACAGCTTCACAACTCGTCAAAAGAAAATGTCTTCCATAAAATCATTAGAAGAGCTTTCTACTATAAAAATTAAAAACAAAAGAAACCTATTAACTAGCGAAAGGGCAATAAAAAACGATGACAATAAAATGACGTAAGCAGAGAATTTCCACAATTTTCTCTATTTGTTTATAGACAGTCAGTTCTTTGTATCAATATTTATACGACAGTTACGAACGGGACAGTTTAACTGCTGCAGACGACACTGTCACCCTTCACGAACATTTTTATTTAGATCTCTCTCCGTTTTATTGGACTTTTCAACGTTTGGACACATCTGTTGCGTCTGTATTTATTTTGATGAAATGTCGGATGTTTGTGTTGTAATATCGTTAGAATATTATCTAGAATAGTGGTGTTGAGTATCGATATTGAAGCTACAGGTACTAGGTAAATTTGTAGAAATGTTAAAGTTATGTTTAAACTAGGTGATAGAATATACAATAATATCTTTATGAATTGTAGCCTATGTGTAATTCTGATGTATAAGCTATATTATTGTAAAGTTTCATTAAAAGTCATTCAGTAGTTTTTGCGTGAAAGAGTAACAAACACCCATACAAACTTTCGCGTTTAAAATATTAGTAGGATGTAAAGCAGATTATGGCAAGAAAAGAGAGGTCTTAAAATAAACAAATATTAGAGGTTTGCTACATACTGGTATAACTCAATATGACTTTCATGGACACGAATAGAAGAAGAATCTGCTGTCGTGTAATAGAATTATGAAGGAACAATACTCTGACCATATTGTAGTCATATTTAAAAGTAATGTGGACATTTTGTAATAACCCTAATATGATAAAGAAAGCCATGATTTTAAAACTAAAGCTGATTAAGTTGGACAATAGAGGAAACAATGCTGTTGGAAAACAAAACAATCATAAACATGTCTAAAATAAATGCGCCAGAAATATTCTTCAAAATGAAAATCAGTGCCTTTCTGTAAAGGGTTCAAACAAATGCCACGTCCACCAAATTGTGACAAGATACCATCAATCTCGTGCTCTTGTTTGAAGCCCCACTTCAGACGCACAGGAAATGACGACTTGATCTATTAGTAGCAGAGACCACCCAGCACTTGACACCCATACCGACCCGACTGTGGGCAACATTACAATTCTATCGATCGTGTTGTAAACACTGCTGGATTTATTTGTAACAGCTGATTAAAGTTGGGAGACGTTAAGACATTGGTTAAACAGATGTTAAGTTACTTGATATCGATGTCACTCCACTGCCCTTTTTCCTAAAAGTTCAATCTTTCGATTCAAGAAGTGAACTTCATCTCTTCATCTTCTACGAGGTCTGTCGCGACGGCTTCTGGATGCGTGAAGTCTCCACATACACTAATCTAAGCTTCGGTTATAAACACCATTGAAATAGTATTGTGAACGGATATCGAGGAATGCACCAGAGGTCAGATAACGTTGTTTAAACCTGTAAAACAAGACAAGTCATAAAAATTATATGTTACGCAGCCTTAGGTCTCGGTTGATAACCTAGACACACTTAAAATTGAAGTCTGTTGCGTAGTTTAGATATTACTGCAAGATATTTGAACATAAACATAGGTAAAGATTACGAAATCAAATGACAGATATAAATTAGTGTCTAGAAGCTTAAACTAAAGCAGCAAATTGAACATTAACTGATAAAGATTTTGATCAGGATGACGATAAAATCAATATAAAAGAAGAAATCGTAAAGATGTAGGTGTATCTGGTAAAAGAAATGTGGGTATTTAACATTGGTCACATTTATCATTATCAGATTGTTTCTCTGCAAAGATTTATTGAACGTGTTACTTCACAATATTTACTTAAATCCATGTGAACTAAATTCTCGACCAAAACGGGGTCAATCTACGACCTCCCAGAATCTCTTGCAGGTTTGTTTAGTAGTCTTACTGACAGATATAATTACAGTTCTATCTTTGCAATGAATCTTTTTGTAAATATTACTATTCGGCCATTCATCGTTGATGTCAACAAATGGGTGGCCATTGGTTTCGTTCCAATTGTATTAATTTAAATCTATGGCTGAAATGAAAATAATGGCAGAGGTAATCAGTTTGAAATTGCAGTTAAAATGGTCGTTTAAATTAGCTTTGATGTACCATTTAATACTTTGGTTTTATTTATTGTAAGCACACCAACAATTTATCAAGGTTTATAGAATTGTAACAAATAAAATAATAACGGTTAATGATGTTAAAGCATCTGGTATTTATAAAGAATATGATGAAAAGGTAAATAAAAATGATGAATAACCAATTAACAACGATACAACTTCCGAACACAAAATGATTGAGTCGAAAGTGGTGACAAATTAAGAAATACAGGAAGTTACATCCAATAAAAAGAAGTTTTAAATTGCTAAAGGATGTGAATGAGATCATGAATACTGTTAAGATAATTTTGATATAACTTTGTAAATCAGGAATCAATGGTTATATAAAAGCCATGATCTACGAGTCAATGAGGCATAATAAATTGTGAGGCCAGGTCTCACGATAAAATTCCATATGGGTGGTATTTCCTGGTATTTAGAAGTAAACCGTGACTAATCCGTTTGAATATATCATAATCAATTATAATTTATTTTGAAGTGTCAATAACACAGCCTTAATTTGAAAATTGTAAAACAACCACACTTTGTGTTAAACAAAACGTAACAATATCTTACTTGCGTCCCTTTAGGAGTCATCACTCTTACAGATCATGTTTTGGTGCCTTTTTTTTCGTGTGTTAAATCATCCAATGACATCCCCCGCTCTGGGCGGCATGTCAGACTTGCGGGGGAGTGTCAGACTGACTAAAACCCACCCATGTTCCTTCTATTGCACTTTACGTTCCGTTGCCGCGGTATCTCTTTCGATAAACCCGCAACCCCGGCAGACGTTTTGGTGTCCTAGATCTGAGTTCAACATTCTAGAAAAGTAAATATTTAGATCAAACACTTAAAATTTACTGCGTGAATCTAAACAGATGAATTCATCCGAAACTTTTAGAATTTTCTCTTCAAACCACTCAACAACTTTATTTATATTTTTGTCGTAAACTGCTTTACTATTGGTTGTCTGTTTGATGACGTTATTTACTCATATTTATGCGTACACGCAGCCCGGCTGTTGTTAAACAAATCGTCTCGTTCCGTTTTGGACAGTTGACTCACGCATGCTAGGTTTAAACTTAGATTACAACTGAGTAAACCGCGGTTAGTGTCGCGTTTCATGGGACTTTTTTTCTTTGTTTGTATATGGGTATTTTAGGTTAAAGTTTGTCTCTTAGAATAGATACTTCGAGAAATATTATTATATTCAATTATTAGACTGGGATTTTAACATCTAATCCTTCGATTGCCTTACTAACCTACTTTTTAGGATCATTATTCATCTTTAACTTCATGTATTCAATAATTCTTAAACAAGTTCAACATTTTCATTTCGCGTGTTTGATACAATTCAATTTGTAATTTAATTTTGCATAAATTCTTCGCTTCTTTATCCACAATCTCCAACATTTCCTTAATTGTCAATTTCGTGGGGCTTTCGAGCGATTTTATCCATAGGCTTATTATACTTTTCAATATTCTTTTCTGTTTTCGCCACAAAAAGCCAGACTTAAGCTCTTCCACGAAGTAAACACGTAATTATGATGACTACTTATTTATTTACTACAAAAATTAACGACCGCAAGAATTCAATTTTTCAATTATCCCCGACCTACCACGGTTTGGCCTTCAGTCTTCGGAATAAAAACATTACGGAAAATATATGGCTATATTAATTTATCAGCGCATTATTATCATAGTTCCTGGGCATTAAAGCGAAAGGCGTAATTATAAAAACGAGCCTATATGATAAGGACATCGACTTGTTTACTTAAAGAGTGCATATTTACGTTGGCGAACAAACTAGTTGGGACAAGGTATAATGACTTGAGTATACGTTGCTAGTGTTATTACACCTGTCCTCTTGTTATTTCCTTTGCGGGATGAGTGTAATTACCAGCGTCATGTTGAGAAGTATTTAGTGTCAACTGCAAGACTGGTTGCGTATTCCTGGAACAATTGGTGTCAATTTGCCAGTAGCTGATGTATCACTCGACAACTTGACACTCAGGTCTCAATTTAACGTCTCTGTTCTTAAAACAGTTAATCGTTCAAAAGAAACGATTTAACTCGTCATGCTTTTGAATATCTGTTTCAAGTTTTTCTTTGTCATGTAATCATCTGACATCTCACAATCACTCCTTTACCCTCAGTCACTATTCTTAGACTACTAGATATTTTTCTATTTTCATTCAAATTTAATCGCCAACCAGTCGTTTCTTACTCTGAAATGATTGACTTAGCTTTTCTTAGCTTCCGTCAATTCAATCCTCTTTTTACTTTTCAAATATTGTATTTTAGTGCGGGTTGGTAGCCGCTAATCCACGTCAAAGGTGCGAATATTGCGGTTGTGCGTACGATACATTTCAAGTGTCGTCATGAATGGCAAGCTGTCCCTTTATGACCTAGCTTTTCAAGTAACAGTTGTCTCCAGAATGTGTAACAATCTTCCAAGAATCAGCAGTGACATTTTTATTTATCGTCTTGTGTTGGCGTAAATAATACCCCGCAGGTTCGTAGTGCATCGCTTGTATGTGCCGGCTAACTAGTTTTACTCGATTGATTCTTACTATACGCGTGGGATGACGACTTACTAGATATTCCTACATTCCAAGATAGTAAATAGACGTGAATTAATGCACTGGTATAGGTAATAACTGTTTTGAACATAAACTTGGTATTTGTGCGATATTTGTTTTTAAACGGTTGCGCAATACGAGTATTGTTATTCTTACTACCATACATACCAATCACCATAATTTTTGGTTTTTTCTACGGATGGGAAGTCATCAAATAACTTTCCCCCCTCCGCCCAGTGCGCATGTGTGGGTTGCGTAAAACCCACACATGTCCCTTCTTTTACTCTTTGTGTTTCGGGGCCGCGGTATCTCTTTCGAACAACCCGCAACCGCAGGCAGTGGCCCCTTTGCTTTGCTGACATCTCTTTGAGGCGCGCGTGAAACACGAACGCGCCTGTAGACGGACGAACGGTGAGCCACCGACCCACGTCCATCATTCTGCCGCCCTTGTCCCAATTTATTTGAGCCCGCAGTATATTTGCTTCTAATTCATACTTCTTTAATAGTTATTATCTCAGTAGCCACCCCGTTTCTAACCGTGTCATCCCTCACACAGCCCATTCATCTTTACTTTGCTCTTCCTCTACTATAGCTATTCACATTTATACACAAACTTTTCTACATACTTAAAAGTTTTGGACATAAAGTTGGTACCTAACTATTTGAATATTTTAAAATGGTTGTGTAATATAGTTCTGCGCACTCGCATACAAGTTGCCTTTAACTAGTGATCGTACGTGTTTGATAAGCAGACAAATATTGATATGATATGCATGCGTTTCCTTTGATCTCTTTTTAAAGTTTGGACCAATGATTGTTATCATCTGTCGATTGGCGGTAACTATATCCTTGTATAATTATTTTGAAGTATTCAATACTAACAACATCTTTATCCATCACGTTTCGAGTTTGCGAGTATATGCATCGATGCATTCGTATTTTCTTATCTCAAGTCCGCTTTGGAGAACGGATATAACATTTGACATTTAAACCAATAAAGCACAAGGCTTTTGTAAATCTGTATTTACTTTATAATTGACAAGATAAGTGCTTCGCGTCAAGATACAGATATTGTATTAAATTCTACGTTTGCTAGATAATGTATTTGTATTGCGTTATAGTCTATTGCTGTTGAATAACTATTGTCTATGGTTTGTTTAGTGTTAACCTCATTAGGTTTTGCATAGATGAAAATTTTATTTGTATCTCTGTCAAATTCTTTGTCGAATTTGATTGGCCAGTGGCGTGCCTGGAAGCCAATTAATAAGGCATGCAGAAAAGATAAAATTTCTTTAAGTGTTTAAACATTGGAAAGAAATGAGAGCATGCAAGATATCAATGAAGATTACATGAATTATGCAAGCAGACTGTTCAGAAACCCTAACATCATAAAAAGTAGGTTATAAGGGCAAGACGATATATTTGGCTTATATAAGTACTGCCGCCAATTGGCTGCAGTTATTTACGCCAACCATTACAACTTCCAGGACGGTTCCTGGAAGTTCCACGCCGGTGCGTGATTCATAATGCTCGGTCGGGGTTAAAATCTTTAGAGATTTAACAATATTACATAGCAAAACGAAGGGAGTTACCAAAACATTAACGAAATAGTACATAGTTCCATCTAAAACCCGAATAATCTGTTAATACTCACATAATCCGCGTTCATTGTCGATCCTGCCATACTGATCAAACAAAGGTTTGCATTTACATATTATGTAACACCCTGTCAATGTTCAGTGTGCCCGCGGCTTTGCTTGTGTGGATTTCGGTAATTGTCCCTCGAGATCGTACTGCTGGAATTAAGGATCCCATCTGTTAATCCAGATTATAAACTGTCTGTGTAAACTTCATCTAAATTTTTTGGCGACTCGGTAGGCGCAGTCGTTGTGCGATCAACTGCTGCGCTGCGTGTCGCGGGTTCGATCCCTGCACGGAATAAATATTTGTATGGCCTGTAGATAGTTGTTTCGGGTCTGTTTGTTTTGTAAAAACGCGCCCACAATACCTACAGGAGAAATTCCTAGTGTGAGGCAACGTTGTAAAGAAAAACCAGTCATTAAGTTTATGCTATATGTCCAAATATCCTGATAATTTTTCGCATTTTTAATAGTATGAGTATGTAGTAGCAAGTACATCATGGAAGTATAACAGTTCATATCCAAAGACTTGCAAATGAAGCAATTCAAATAAAAATAACAAAAAAACTAATTTTCCTCAAGTCGCTGTAACTCCCATTAACGTAAATGATTAAAACATAAGAAAACCCATCTTTAAAATAAATATCTCGATCCTTCCGTAAGATAATAGCTCCAATTAAGAGGTTTTTTAATAAAGCCTCCTTGATACGATAAAATGTAATAACGTTAATTTTGAAGTAAAATTATTCTTCGTGGGAAAAGTTATTATTAATTTTGATCGTTGTAATTAAATATTTTTGTAGTATACCCACAGACACTAATGACTCTGGGGTCGTGCACTTAAGTCTATCAATTTTTAATGAGTACTTCGAAAAGTATTTGCAAAGTTAAAATGTGAATCTAAGTATTGCAAAACATTAAAATTGATAGCAACCTCAAAAAGAAAAACCCGAACACAATTAATCAATTTCGAAATGTTAACAATGGGTAAAAATATTTCCATGATATTTAAAACAGTTTTAATAAAAAAAAAACATCGATACTTATAGCATTCTTATGTTATTCGTCTTCAGCCATTAAATCTAGCTTTACAACAGCTTGACTATTTTCACTGACCTCTAAGATAAACACGTTTGAAAAAGTAACACTACATAATTATTGTATTCGATTCTCTCTCATCTATAACATTAATTAAAGTTACAAATATTGCCATCGAAATCGGCCCACTGACTGAGAAACTTCAACTGTACTACAGTTTCCATTTTAACTTTTACCATTTTGCACTGTATTGTCTGTACATGTCCTTTTACCTTCCAGTGCATTGTACTTTTATTGTGTTGATTTTGAACAGTGACCTTTATTGTCATAGCCATAAGGTTCATGTCAAAAGTAAAATAACTGTTTTGTTGGCTTGTCAGCATACGTCGATGAGTCACCGACTCAGTGTGTCAGTTAACAATGTGATTAACTTCAGTGTTTCGTGCGCTAGACCAATTTCGTGGTGATGTTCCACTAACTCAATTGTCGCGTTTATACTGTGGGCAATTTTGTTGTGGCGGACACTTTTGAAGCTGCAAATTCGGGTCAAGACTAGGATAGGTGAATTTGTGTTTGTTTAGCTTTAAGATAAACTTTACATAAGTAAAAATGTTCTTCCATTTCTTTGCTTGTTGCAAAGAATTGTAAAAAATAGACAGTATATAACATCTCTACTGGCCAAAATCATCTATAAGGAACTGTCTTATAAAGAAAATCTTTTCCTCAGCCAAATATTTTTTTACTTCAATATTAATTGAGTCAAATGTTTTCCCTAAACGAGGAAGTCCTACAATTTTATTCTCAAATCAAAATTCAATTTCATCATTAGTTTTTCGTTGTTATTATTAATTTCTCTTGGCTCACCATGAACAATGCATCCCATTAGCAAGAAATGGTCACCAAGGCCTTACAAATATTTGAGTATTTGCAAATTCGCCTATAACTCTAATAAAAAAAAAAACCTTATCCTCCTCCAAAGAAACCTGTTCCTTCGATAATTAAGTAAATTGTTCTCCTAAACGAAGTAGTCCAACAACAACATTCTCAAATCAGAATTCAATTTCGTCGTTCCCAGCGTTCGTTTGTCGATGTAAATATTTCTCGTGGCTTGCCATTTGCAGGGCATCCCATTAGCTAAATGGTCCCGGCTTTTGGTCCGTTCAGTTGGTGGTCTCCTAGACGTTGTTCTGTTGATGTTAAGTGTAATTGCTCTAAGCTTTTAGACTGTATTTGGCACTGTTACTGTGTTGTAGCTCTGTAGTGTTTTAGGTTTTTCTCTGGAGTAACAAATCTACGAATATTCTTGGATGAAACATCTCTTTTAACTATGTTTCTTTTTTTACCATACTCATTAAGAACTTCACACAGGTTTAACGTGACACTTCTGTGACGTCATATTTTTCAATCTTATAGCAATCAACAGTCTCTATCATCTTCTTCTTCTTCTTCATGTGGACCCGCACTTAGTCCTTCCAATTGGACCATTGTATGTACACAATCTCTATCAGTTAGGGATTTACTTATAAACGCTGCCTAAATTTAAGCAATGGTTATCGTCTGTTTAACAATAATATAATTTTGTCGATGTTTCAACGACTTTCAACTTCAATCGGTCCATTAGTATATTGTTTAAGTTTTCCATCTTCGATTTTTCAACAGTCTTATTCATCTTTATCCCATTTTATGTTTCCTTTGTCTAACTCTTCGTCGTCAGTCATCCTATTTTCAAACAGAAATATACCCTGAAAATATCGAGTTACACATCTTACATCATTATTATAAATAAAACCGGGAAACTGATGTTTTTATACGAATGTGATTCATTCAAATTGTGGCAATATTATTTTGGACAAAATTTATAACGAGCTGTTGAAAACAAAATACCAAGTATTTTCTTCATTGGGTCTGTTGATATCCTTTACTTTTTAACTCTTTTGTATGAATCATATCTACCCTAACCAGCAGGGTTATTGCACACACTCGCATTACTAATGCTTTTGATTTTTACAATTCAAAAACTCTTATTGCGTTTTTACGTTGTCAACGTGACAAATTTATCATACAAGTGAAGCCATGTATTATGATTTTCTGCAAACTCGTTTTTAACGGCATAATATTTTGTGTTAATTAAATGAGGTGCAGGTAAAATTTACGTTTTTTAACACCAACTATGAAATAATCCCTTACCCGACTACAAATGTAATCATTAACGCCTGCTTTCGCCTCTATATAGTTATTTAAAGCTATTAGTGAGGATACTTCAATAACCCAACTATTCATTAATTATCGGTACTCAAAATACCCCAGCTCAGTGACATCAGGCGCTTCAGGAATTCCCTTCTAGGCTGAGTCATCGTCCTTTGGAACCGCGCCAGCTCGTTAGCGATCCTCAGTCATAACAGTTTTTATAACTACTATTTATAATTATTGTAGTGTTTCAGTCACAACAAAGAATTTGTGAAGATTTTTATATCTGCGTTTGTTAACTGCTCTGTTACGCTGTTTAGGTGACCTTACGTTATTTTGTAATTGTTTTTATTATTATAATTGTGTGCTAGATTTCAGCTGACTATATTGACGTTAGACAGTGTCCTGTCTCTTTGTTGTACTTGGTAGTTTAATAATTGAGCTACAGTGGTTGTAATAACGCTTTGCCAATGTAAACTAATTGTCGTTAATAGATCTTTGAATTTTCTCTATCTTTATCTTGGACTAAAATTAACTGTCCAGCAATTAGGTCAACCTATGAGGTTGTTAGCTGCTTAATCGGGACTATCCTATAGGTGCCTTGAATTTATGCCAGGGGTCCAGCAACCAAACACATGAGGTTGATTTTATAGGACCCATTGCCATTTTCATCATTTCCTGCCCTTGTTCCAGTCTTTTTGTTTGTCGGCTCAACACGTTTTCTTCTTCCGTCCTCCGCTATTAGACGTCACGGCATCATTTACTCCTTTCTCCTTCATATTATTCCTTACACAATCTATCCATCTTTTCTTTGGCCTTCCTCTCTCCATCCTACAACATTCAGATCCATCATTCGTCTCTGCTCATTACCTGACCCATTAGCGATATCAATATTTGCTGTAATGTTGGTATGTCTGGTTGGCATGCTGGCTGGTCATACGTTTTTACAGACAATTCTTTGTTCGTATGAGTGTGACACTTAACAAAAATATCTGAAAACTGAAACAATCTTTAAGTTACGCAGCCAGTCTCTTACTTACATTACCAGCTGACAGCGTTGAGGATGATTTTTGATGCCCTTTTAGTTTGTTTGTTAGTTTATTTAATTTTGTATATGAACTCAAATTATCTTTAAGTTTAAATAATATATTTTCAATAATATTCATGACAAAAATACTATGATCCTACTAAACTAGACAGATCGTTATCGTTATCGTAAACGAACAAATTGCATACTCATAGTAGGTATTTCTATTGTCCATTCTTAAGCACTAAGGGAACCGAAGAAAAAATCAACAAGTCTTTGTTGTAATTTTAATTTGCCAGGCTTCCGTTTTATTGTCATTTGTCATGTAATTATTTGAGTTGAAGGCCGCCTGTGATGAGTAGCGAGATAAAAAGCTGTAGTTATAAAAAATATTCAACCATGTACAAATGACGTGTTTTTCTTACTCCTCCACTGTTTTCTGATTCATTTAAAAACGGTGTTAGGTTATCCGAGGAAGTAAAATCTTTTTTCCTAGATTGTCGAGCTTTATTGCCTCGGCGTTTTTCTTGAGTCTAGCTTTCATTAGTTGCAGTGGTTGGGAAAGAACTGGGTTTGTTTTTTGCAAAAAAGGCCATATATTTTCTTGCAGTTTTTTCAATAACTTTTTTTGGGGTGGGAAAGAGTTAATTTTTTCATAAAGTTTTTTTATTTCAATAACTTGAACTTCTCCCGCTCTGGATGGAGCGGGGGAGTGTCAGAACTGTACTGACTAAAACCCACCCATGTTCCTTCTATTGCCCTTTACGTTCCGGTGCCGCAGTATCTCTTTCGAACAACCCGCAACCCACAAAGGCGGAGGCCCTTAGCAGGCTCCTCTGCTTTGTTGACATCTCTTAGATGCGTGCGTGGAACACTAACGCGCCGTTGACACTGCCTGTCGTCATTAGACAAACGAACGGTAAGCTACCCATTGCTCCACAGGCCCGCATCTACGGTGGCCGGGAGTCGTCTCGCGTCGCCCGTCGCCCGGGGCGTCTCCACGGCGGCTGGGTTGGTTTGAGGTTCTCTCCCTCAAACGCCCGGGCATCTCCTTGGCTAGCATGACTACTTAAAAGAAGGAAGTGACCGCTTTCCATTCCCTCTCGCTGCGATCGAGAGATCGCCGCCGCCGATCGGCTCTACGGGGGCACGGCGGTGCTCCGCCCAAGCTGGGCAGACCGCCACTGTGTACTCCACCGTGCCCCTACTACATGGAGCTTAAACATAACTGGTGAAATGTGGTTGTGTTATTAGGTACACCTCTATCTAACCCTTCGATTACGTTCCTAAACCAAAGGTTCCTACTATATTCTCACACTAAATCCATTCTATTAACATTACTTTAAATAGAGATCCTGAAATAAATTCTACTATTTCAGTAATAATAGGTTAACAACAAAAATGAACGCTTTTCCGAGAGATGTGAACGAACTCGGTTGCGATTCTTAGCTCAATAATAACAACAGACATAGAGTAGATAAGTGCAGAAGGACAAGAAATACACAGAAATAAAACGCACGCACCCCTAATACACGCTTCACACATTGCGAGTTTCGCACGAAATAACATATTCAAACTTGTTTCTAATCGTACTTGTCGTAAGTGTAATTGTTAATGTTGCTTTAAGAATGACTAGAAATCATTCACCCCAAACTGAAGAAGCTAGGAAATGTATTGTATAACGGGCTGGTGTCCGCAACTCCACGTCTGAGGCGCGTATTTTGCGTATGGGCTAGGAAATGTAAAAGGCAACTAATTTGCTCAAGCATATTGAATTTTGTGTGGGTGGTATTCGAGCTATTAATGAAAATACGCACTCTTGTTTACATATTTAGAAATTACGTTGCAAACGTAGTATAGACATGTGCTCATGTGTATTTATTTGGTTCCACTTCTAGAACGCGATTATGTGTATGTGGAGTGAGCTTTCTGTATACCTTTTTATTCAGTGCGACAGTTTCCCCCGGGACACGATTAGGACCTAACAAGGATGTTCGCCTTCCTCATTACTATATTTATATATCATTTACGTCACTGGATATTTATTTAGTTGTCTTTATTATTTTGCTTATATTGTCTCTGTATCTGTTGCGCAGCAAACGCGATCGATGTCAGTCTATTGTACAAAGATAAAGAGACCGAAAACAGATACTAAATCAATCTAAATTCACTAGCGCTTTTTGCAGATTAGTGTCAGTTTGTTAGTTTAAATCTGCTTAGTAAAAAAAATATACAACTTGACAATATATGGTTTTTATCACATTTCCACAGGAAAACCATTTAGTTTTTCGTGCCGTTTCGTTGTAATTTTACTGTCCTTAATTGATTGACTGAGCGGTCAATTTAAAAATTAATTGACATTTCAATGTGTTGGAATAATATTCCTTTGGTGTCTTTCTAGCTTCGCTTATTAACAAGAGTGTATGTTGATGTTCATTTAACTAAAATTATTATTATTATTAAAATATAATACACTCAAATCAAACCTTCATTTATCATCACAAATACTTAAAACAATAAATTCTGCTTCAGCGAACTTTTTGATAAAGTGCTTGTCTATCACCTAAAAAAAAATTCTGTGGAATATTTTTTGCGTAGTATTACTTAGTTTGAAGTACATAATACTGAAGAGCTCATGTCTAAATAATAATTGCCGCTCGGGTTGATCTTGAGGTTAAGCCACGCTTATGGCCACGGCTGGTCCGTGGATGGGTGACTACCCGACATACTGAATGATCTCTGGCTGTTTACAATTACTACATTATCCTACTATTATTAAAAAAGGAAAATAGGATGTATGGATGTTTGTTATTCCTTCACGTCAAAACGGCTGAACGGATCTTGATGAAATTTGACACAGAGTTAGATTATAGTCTGGCATTACACAGGATTATTTTTTTCAGTACATCATGCGGACTAAGCCGCGGGCGCCAGTTAGTTGGGTATATTTCAATAAGGAAACCCCCTACGATCTTGTTCCGCGCGTGTTTGTGCAACACTCCAATGGGTAGCTCGTCGATTCAATTTACGAATCTTGCTTCAACTGTTTGTTTTGATATGTGTACAGCGTTTTCGCTTTGAAGAGCTGAGATTCTAGTCCAGGAGTACTTATAAGATAAACACGTAGGAAAGCTTGTAATCTTTAAACTGATTCAACTGAATTCAGTGAAGAGAAGAGACAGATAAAATAGAAACGGAAATAATGTGTTGCACAATTAGTGGAGTTGTATGTAAGATACTTTCGCTGTAAATAAAATAATAAATAAATATCTTGGGACAACTCACACACGGCTATCTGATCCCAAACTAAGCAGAGCTTGTGTTATGGTAACCAGACAAATGTAATATATACTTATATAATTTATAAATACATACATATTATAGATAAATCACACCCAGACACAGAAAAAACAATCATGCTCATCACACAAAGTTTGTCCTGGGTGGGAATCGAACCCACGACCTCCGGCTCAGCAGTCAGGGCCACTAACCACTAGACCAACAGGCCCGTCAAATGATTTTATTTACGCGTTAATTAATTTATTGTCCATGCAAACATAAACATCGGCTATTTTCGAGAAAATACAGAATGCTGCGAGCCTGAAATGGTAAGATAATCCGTTCAGTCAGAGTCGTGATTGACCAGGGTGTCGTAAAATGATCGCTAAGTGACAGTATTAAATGCGTCTTTATATATAACTAGCTTTTGCCCGCGGCTTCGCTCGCGTTAAATTCGGGGTAACACAGTACCCCTTGCGCCTTATTGATTTGTAATAGCAACGCTAAGGTTTCCCTTTTCTTCCGTCTTTCTCCCTCACATCCCATTTTTTTCAAAAAAATATTTGCCTATGTCCGTCTCCTGGTTCCCAACTATCTCTGTACCAAAATTCATCAAAATCGGTTTAGCCATTAAAGCGTGAAGAGGTAACAAACCAACAAACAAACAAATAAACAAACTCACTTTCGCTTTTATAATATTATATATATATTATATAGTAAGGATATTATTTATATTATTACCCTATTTTGACTCTTCTAAAGCAGCCATTTTAGACCCTCTGATGTATGACGGGGTCATGGCGTCCACGTTATGTATCTGGTCATGTACCCACCCCCACACTGGTTGCGAGAAAAGCGCACTTTCAATTCGTCTTTTAAAAATTAGAAATCATTAAATTATACCGGTTAAAATGTCCCGTTTTTTTTTTTGCTATTTTAATTTAAAAGGATCCCTAGGGATAATACAAAAAGGTCTTGTTTCCATCGGATCAAATTAATCTATACTCATTACACTTAGTTTGCTTACTTTGTCGTCTTGATTAAATATTGTATTTAATGTCTAGCAATAATCAATTTAAAAAAAACTCTGTGTCGAACACAAAAGAGTCTTCTTTCCTTCGGATCAAATTAATCTGTACTCACTTAATATACTTATTTTTCCGCTATTATTAAAAATTATCCCAATTTTTTAGTCAATATCAATTTAAAAAGATCGCTGTGTCTAACACAAGAGAGTCTTCTTTCCTCAGGCTTAAAATAATCTGTACTCGCCAAGTACGGTTACTTTGTCGTCATCTTATCGCTCTCAATAATATGATGAACAACATCCCTCTCAGAAACGTTTTAATATCGCAAATGTAGGTTAATGTAATTGTGATTGTAGTACTTCTTATTGTGACGGAAAAGGTCATGTCTATTTATGTAGCTATACTATACTAAAGCTCCCTCGTCTTTTCGTCTACGGAAAAACCCCTGATATTTCAAAGAAGTTTAGAACTTTCCAGAAATAAACAACTCAGATGCTATTTTTCAAAAGAGTAGGTATTTCCTTTTGTTTAATTGATAACTAGCTTTTGCCCGCGGCTTCGCCCGTGTCCACCCCTCGTTTTAGAAAAGTGGGAGGTTAGAAAGAGACAAAAAGTAGTCTATGTCACTCGCCATCTCTTCAACTTAAAAAATCTAGAAGTTGTAATTCTAAAAAGCCTTGTTGTTCCCTATTATAGTTGTGTAACCGTCGGACTGCTAAGTCAACGGTCTCGAGTTCGAACCCAAGACACGCACCTCTGCTATTTTCACTTGCTTCGGTGAAAGAAAACATCGTGAGCAAACCAAACAGAGGTACTTCTCAATGGATTTCTCTGGATGTGTGACCGTTTGATAGCAATGAATCGCTCTCTATTTCAAGTTACTTTGTTGTTTTTTTTTATAAACCTTTACCCCACCCTAGGAACTTCTCCTGTACGTTTACAAACACTGGGTGCGTTTACAAACATTTAAACTCACTTACACAAACAGCCAGAGATGATACAACTATCTGTAGGTCATACAAATATTTGTTCCGTGCGGGGATCGAACGCGCGACACGTAGCGCAGCAGTCCAACGCTTAGCCACTAACTTAAACATAACTAGAGAAATATGGGTGTACAATTACTGGCACTCCTCTGCCTAGCCCCTCGTCAATTTTACGCGTGATGTTATGTTAATAGTTAAGTATTATTTATTTATTAAAAATGCACATGTATAAAAAACAATGTACAAAGGCGGATTTAATGCCTTGGGCATTTTCTACCAGTCTACCTTGGGGTGATGCAGAGAGAAAACAAAATAGGTGCAGGGTGCATAACAGAAAGTATACGAAAGAATTATATATATAATTACAATTAAAATAAATACTTAAATATATACATAAAAAAAAAACAAAATAATAAAAAAAAAAACATTTAACTCGGTAGTATGGTAGACCACATCATAAAATACTGGAGCCCCTACAGCCACTAATGCGTCCACCCACTATTACATAACAGGCAATATATAAATAAATCTTACGAAACACAACAAGAGTATAGTTTTTCTTTAGAGTCTGTAACATAATCTTCTAATTCCTTTGGACTCGACCCACTTAATCATACAAACAGCTTCACATCTTTGACTTAAACGTGAAAGTAGAAACAACTATTAATTCACAAACAAATATTATAGAATGACTTTTTCTGTGGATGGTAGGTAAATAATCATCCGTTCTGCTCAGTGCGGGTAAGAATGTCAGACTTTTCTGACTTAAACCCACCCTTGTTCCTTCTTTTGCCCCTAATGTTCCGGGGCCGCGATATCTCTTTCGAACAACCCGCAACTCAGACAGGCAGTGGCCCTGGCAGGCCCCTCTTTCATCACGCTTAGAAGTACATTCAGAACTTCTGGGGCAACTTGCACTTTTCACGGCCTACTTTAGTCTACGTTTCATAACACACAATAGTAACAAGTACTAAGAGGCACGCTTTCGACTCGTTTTCATAATGTTTACAACCATTTAGTGTTTCACTGTTGGTCAGCTACATTACAAACTAACATTACAGTGAAACATTTGGTTATCTAACTTGTTTCTTTGTTGCTAGGAGAACATGAAACGAGTGGCGGACATGCGAATGAAACGTTTTGTTTTCGTTGATGTAGTGAATTGCAAAACATTTAAAGAAAACATTAAAGTTTTTAGATATCCTTATCCCTGAGACAAATTTTAGAATTTAGGAGTACACTAAAATCGTCATCTATGAGGTATGCGATCGCGAAGGAATGAGCAAGCCAAGCACTTTTTTAGTAATGTCGTATATGGTTTTTTCCTCCATGCTGTAATAAATATAAAATTTTATAAAAAGCAAATACGTTAAAAAAAGGCGTTAAACGTTAACGTTAAATCAAAGAGGAATACACCATTCCAAATAATTACAAACTTAAAAACAGGAGTTAAGACTTACACTGACACTTTGGTGTCAAAGTACTCCTCTGCATCGCTGTCACCCGGAGACAGGACCAAGAGACTGACAGCATTGCCACGTTGAATAGCTGTGTATTCTTACAACTAACAATGAACCAGAAGCTTCTAATTTTTATCTTTCCCCTTCAAATAAAATTTCATGGTCAAAAACTTTCCTAATGAACCAAAACCCGAACACAAAATCTTCCTACCCATCTTTTCAAACACCTAAACTTCTAATACTTGGCACGCTCACCGAACTTGGCAAACAAACCCCCTCATTGGCCTATTAACTGCCGTTACGAAGCAGTTCCTATTCAGCACATTCACTAGTGATGATATTACCAAGTTTCGCTTCAGACTTGGCCAAGTCCACAGATTTTGGTTTGATAAACTGCTAGCTAGCGAAGTTTGGCATCGTTAGCCAGATTTGGTAGAAGTTAATGATGTACTTAAATTAGTGATTGGGAGTAAAGGTACTCTGAAAGTTAGGGGTGGTAATGTAAGTGCGAAATAGAAAGAAAACACTAATGGAAAAGTTGAGTTTGTCTAGCTGTGAGAGTTAGTTTGTAAGGAACATGGAAAAGGTCTTATTGTTGAACAAAATATAAAAGCTATACCTATATTTTCCCTAGACCCCATTGTCCATCTTGAATTCAGGAAAAAGAACATTTGTCCCGTTCATGTGTGTTCACATTCATCATGAATTTGTAGAAAACAGATGTTTTTTTGCGATATCAGTTTTCGTGCTAAAATACTAGAGCTTGAACACAATCATGTGACCATAAAAGATAAACGCAAATATTTTATTGTACAATTTTTCAACCCCAAAAACATTTACCTCAATACACAAACGCATAAAAACAAAAGACTGATACAAAATCGCTTTCGTCCATAATCCCTCGGGAGCTGCCAACGAAAGCGGAACAAATGACAATCGAAATCCGATGATATACGGAAACACGTAGATAAATCAGCGCCATGATGGATGTCAGCCATACCAGTGGCGGGCGAGGGGCCTGGATGGAGGGCAAGCTATCGACTTTTGATATGCCCCCCCCCCCCTCTTAGTGTTTATGTGGTTGTTAGGAGTCATTGGTATAGTTAAATTGCTGCTCAATACTGCTCTAGTAACACAATTATTGTAAATTATAGTTTAAAAAAATCTATTACCTATTTATTTACCTTTCACGTATGGGATTAAACGTTCTACGCGCCATCTATTGGTACCGAGACTCCACGCGACATCAAAGTTCTATCTCTTAACGTAGGTTTAATAATTCGTAAAATAATTCAATCGATGGCCACTAGATGGCATATTACAAATTATCGATTTGTTGTTTTTTAAGCTTATATTAGTGACATTTAAACGTTGAATATATATTCAACGTTTAAATCTCACTAATAAATTAATGAACATCTAATTCTTTATTTTGTTTTTCAGCTTTTACATTCACAAAGTCTGAAAGTATAAATCATGCAAAATGAATACGAAATGACCATTAAGCATTATTCTGAAGCGGATTTTGATGCGTTTTTTATACCAAAAAAAGTTTGTCACGCTCCTTCAAAACAATAGAATAAATATACCTACCTGCTGGGTCTGTACAAGAAATCATTTCTTGTGGATTCATTGAATATACGGTGAATTATAAGTTATCTCAATGTAGCATACCTTTCAGGCGCCAATTTCCGAATTCACATTTTAAAATTAAAATCACTAAATCAGTTAATCACTTAACAAAATCGTAGGTTGTCACATCGCACCAAAAACATTAACCACATTACTCAGTAATTTAAATAACATAACTAAATCAAAACTCCCAAACTAAACAAACTATACAAAAGAAACAAAATAATAACAATTGTCATTCGCAATTTGTTGCACTTGTTCTTGTAACTATATTCAGGTCGGTCATCGGATGGTTCATATGCGCGAACTTAATGGACAAGCCAGGCTTTACTAGCCCGTATAAATCGCCGTACAAGTAACCTAAAATTTATCAATGAATTGTATTTAACTTCTATACAAATGAAAAGCCCCATTGAAAGCCAACGAGTGCGAAAGAGACGCGCTAGAGCGAGAGATCATTGCGCGCGCTTTCGGTAGTGTTGACATGTCACGAATAGCTCCGAATCAGACACGATTGAATTTTGTTCGAATTTGATGAATGATTGACTTTAGTGAGTCGTAGTATTTTATGGATCTGGTAATGTAAGCGCGGCAAATTAATTTGCGTGTATTTAAAATATTTTTGTTCGTGAATGTGTATGATAATTTGGGTACAGTTAGGTAGTAGGTTATATAACTATTGGTCTGATTGGTGTTATAATTTAGGGCAAGCCTGGCTTATGGGCTTCTATTGGACTTTCGCCCCTGAGCCATACGTCAGACTTGACCATGCGTTATGGGACCCCGGCTTGCGGGCTTGTGCCCGATAAGACCGCACCACAGCGTATATGCTTGAATTATTACACCTCATTTGCGTGTTGTGTAGCGAAATTATAGCTCTTACGAAGTCCTGAGGCAAAAAGTAATCTTATTTGGTATGAGACAGGTCTTTATGACTTTCACTTCTTGAATGATAGGTGTTTTCATTTCTACAGCCCTTAGGCAAACGTTTTTTTTCTTTGATAGCGTGGTTCTTGTAAGACAGTTTTAAAAATAATGTAGGTCATTAGAACCACTTCATATTTGAACCAGATTTTGATCTAACTTTTTTGAGAGCCGTAATAGAGTGTATACAGTAAGCAATTATATTGTTTTTAAATGAGACGAAATCCCTACATTATTCAAAAAGTACGTCCCAAAGATAAAAAGGCGGTAATCATAGTTTTAAAAAACTTCATAAACAACTGAAATCCGTGCACTAAGCTAAAATAAAAGCAAAACAAACTCATTTGCCAGCCTTTATGGGCGCCGCGTCGTCCCAAATCAGAACATTTGCAGCTATTCCAAATATCTGGCACACTGTGCTATGCAACCCAAAATGGCGTCTACCGGATTTCACTGCAGCTTGACAGGAGACAGCTGCTCCACGAAAATAATGGCAACCGGAATTCGCTTTTTGAAAGCCCTGTTGAAATTGTGGTTCAGAGGAATGTTGACTCGTTTATTCTAATCATCCATTTCCAATTTCCACTCTAAAAATACTGTGAACATTTATTGATATGCATACTTAGGATCAATGAGTCCACGATCTCCATCGTTTGTATTATAACATGGACTTTATATTTAGTTAATGGTACAGAACTTTGCATAAGACTTAAGGCAGACGGATTTCATCTATGCTTAAATAATTTTATGAGAAACCCAAGACCTCGTCTGATGATCCTGAAAGATCTTCTCCAGAATTGTTCTTCTATTGAAAATACAATTTAATACCATAAATGAGATTCCAAAACAATTTTAACAAAAACATCTAAATCATTCTTCTAACTACACATCACTGCATTCCAAAACGTCATCACTCAAAGCCACTTCAGCTCATAATTCCCAACAGAGAGCGACCACCACTGCATACGGTATTAGGGCTCCTTGTATGGCTCCAGTCACATACGGTGCCGACGTCTTCCGGCTATTGTCACTCACAATGCTTGCACCAGGGTTATTTACAGCTTTCTTAGGGCCTCGCGTAGTAGTTGACGAATGTTCTAGAAAAGAATATTCACTGATTGCTGGTAATTCATCTTTGTCTTATCGTTAACCACTAATGTGTTATCAGATTGATTCTTTTATCTGGTCTTTGACTTCTTTCTCGTTTTTACGCAAAAAAAAACTAATGGAACTGTGCACTTT
The DNA here is from genome assembly GCA_958449745.1 of Ochropleura leucogaster. Lineage (NCBI taxonomy): Eukaryota > Metazoa > Arthropoda > Insecta > Lepidoptera > Noctuidae > Ochropleura > Ochropleura leucogaster. The sequence goes on along the minus strand of OY288221.1, from coordinate 7,945,612 downwards.
GATGGCAATAAGCTCGCCCCTATTACATGAGACTCAGAAGATGTTATAATGATGATATTCGAATTTTAATTCTCAAATTTCTCTTACAAAATTCGCAATACAGTTATGAACAGGTGTCCGGTTTGTCGCCTCTCCATGAAGTCCATTTAAGTCCCAGAGTTATTCTCAGACAAAAGGATTACTGCAGTGCAAGTTGTAAGGCCATAACTTGCACAAGTGCGCCGTGGGGAGATACCATCAGTCTGCGAGACTGCCTTCCTTGTTACGCTTATGGTTGACGTAAACAGTGAATGGCCAATGATAAAACGAGTTATCACTTGGTTTTATGATTTACTATGCACTTCTGAATTTGGAATATCTTTTAGAGTTGAAATGACTTTGACGAATTATTACGTTTTTTTTTAAATAAACGTTGCCCCACTCTAGGAATTTCTCCTGTATCGTGAGTGCATTTACAAACATTTAAACTCATATACACAAACAGCCAGACTCGGAACAACTATCTGTAGGTCATACAAATATTTTTCCCGTGCGAGGATCGAACCCGCGACACGTACCTAGCGCAGCAGTCAAACGCTTAGCCACTGCGCCAACCGCGTCGGCAAAAAGTAAAAAAATTACGGCGTCAATTTTGATTTTGGTCACATGTCAAAAGATCTTTTTAAAACATCTGCTAAATTGAGGAATACAAAGAAAGATAACAAATATATTTAATGAAAGTAATCAGAGTATTCATATCAACATAATTTTCGGAAGTACAACAAGATTTCCGAAAAAAAAATGTCTGATTAATAGAAGGAATGTATTTTAAATGAGTCGGAAATTATATCAATTGGGTCAGAATTTATGGAAATGATAAACTATTGACTATCGGGGCCTGTAGAGATCTACCAAAACGATACTTATTCATAATAATGCGTCACTTTGACGTAATTTTCTTTCTGATAAATATTTTGTTGATAATATTGATAATTTTTCAAGTACAAAGAGTTAAATCTTTATCCGTGTTTATGTCTTTATCATCGTCTATTATTACAAATCTTTCGCTTTATAGCTACAGAAATTGATAGCTAAGTCAAAGATGAAATGATATATAATATATCATTTCATCTTTGACTTTGCTTATACATATATACTATCAATACCTTATTTCTGCTGTATGGCTGTATCTGCATCCTTACTAATATTATAAAAACAAAAGTGAGTTTGTTTGTTACGTCCACACGCCTTAATTTTGGTACAAAAAAAAAGCGAGAAATGATGGAGAAAGATGAAAGAAAAGGGAACACTAACCATTGCTATTACAATAAATAAGGCGCAAGAGCAAAAACTACAGGTAGCAGGTACCTGCAAATCAGGAAAGGTGAACTGTGTTACCCCGAATTTAACGCAAGCGAAGCCGCGGGCAAAAGCTAGTACCATATAAGCAGAAATTAATACAAAATCACACATTTTAACCAAAACAAATAATACGAAGTTAGTACTCATAACACTAACAGTATTAGTGAAGGATTATATTGATTCATAATGCGTTAATCACCGCGCCATACTACGTGGATGTCGGCACGCAATTCCGCTGCGCATACGCATCCTACACATTGACACGATGCTGTTGACCTAGCAGTGCCAATAACCGTTAGTGTTGTTACAAAACTATATTCTTTTATTTATTAGAATTTCATCATAATTACAATATAATGAATATGATGCCACCTAGCTGGTTATGGCCACAGCGACATCATTCAATGGCTTTCTAGGGTGGTTGTCGAAAACTTTAATACACTAACGCTTTTAGATTTCTTGCAAAATTATAGTAATTATTAAAGTAATAATTGCCTGTAGTTCATGTCAGTGCAGCAAAAAGTTTCTTACCGATTTTCACCATTATCTTTTTAACTTATCATCTGCCTAGCCTTTTCCCAACTATGTTGGGGTCGGTTTCCAGTCTAACCGGATGCAGCTGAATGTCAGTATTTTACATGGAGCGACTGCCTATCTGACCTCCACAACCCAGTTAATACTGGGTAATACGATACCCCTTGGTAAGACTTGTTGTCAGACTTTCGGACCACTGACTACCTGTAACGACTGTCAAAGATCTACAAATGACAGCCGGGACCAACGGCTCAACGTGCTTTCCGAGGCACGGAGGAAACTCGGTATGTAACGGGTGGACACCCATCCACAGACCAACCTAGGCAAAAGCGGCTTAACTTAAAGATCGACCCGAGCGGCTGCTATTATTTAGCCACGACCTCCTCTTTGGTTTTAACTGTGTTGCCTTTTATCTGTATAGTCAACAGCTACTAAACAAACTCGCTATGCAAGACTGCATCGAATGTCAGCTGATTATGTAGATTAGATATTATTAATCAAAAACCGCACGGGAAACTCCTCACTTACCATTACGAAATATTGTAAAGGATTTCCCCGTAAGGTGTGCCGTATATGTAGACAAACAACATAAAACTAAAGAATGAAATTAATATGAGCGAACCGTTTACAAGAATTGCTTAAAAGGGCCTTGAGCTAGTAGCAGGAGATCCCAATATTGACAGTGATGACTAGCCGGCTGCCATTTCTATAAAATAACTGACTACTTAATAATAAACTAAAGCCGTAAGCATTTACTATAGAACCAGAATTTCGAAGGCGTCTGTGACGTCTTCCAACTTTCGCCCTGGTCATAGAACAACATATTCCTCATAGAGAAGAAACCTGTATCCCCGCAGTGGTTGCATTATAGATTTGATATGCTCGTGACTAAATAATAACTGCCGCCCGGATCGATATTTGGGTTAACGACTCGGAAAGTGCGTTAAGCCGTTGGTAGGTACTGGCTGGCATTTCTTAGATCTTTGACAGTCGTTATAGGTAGTCGAGAGGTCTGTAAGTCTAACAACCAATGGATATTGTAGTACACAGTACTAACTGGGTCGTGGAGGTCAGATAGGCGGTCGCTCTATGTAAAATATTGGTAATCAGCCTGGAAGCCGACCCCAATATAATTCGGAAAAGGCTGGACAGATGAGGTAGCTGATGTACACTTGGCTTTAAATAAGAATCTCCGTCGCATCCCACACGTCGACTACACTATCAACACACATTGATTTCGTATCAATTTTAAGAATTACTGGCCGCTGACTCAGTCCTATTGTTATAATAATGTCAAACGCATCGAATGCTTCCGTCGATTCAGACCATGGAGTCCTTTCATTATTTCCTGCGTTCCTTACTTGGGCTTCGGGGTTTTGGTTTCGTGTTATTGTCTAAGTACTATCTCCGTTTCCGTTGAATGGTGTTACGTAAGTATTGTTAGAGGCTGAGAATTTTGTTGAAGAATTTGAAATATTTTTTGAGGGTTTTTTCCTCGAATGCAAACGGTGACTCAGTTAACTAAAAGCGGATGGAAGTAGCTGATAAAGCGGTTTTTAGACAGAAAGTGAAATTACCTAAGATATCATTTTCCAATTGCTATAATATGCTAACCTTCTTATTTCTGGCTTAAACCCTATGGAGTTTTCAATTGACCTTACGTAAATGTAACGTAAAAAATATGGTTGGTGATTCGGAGAATAATTTGGCAAAAAACAAAATACATTCATTTTAAAAGTGACTATTTCGATTTTCTGAACGCGTACCCATCTCCAATTCTTGCAAGTCCACGTACAAAGTTCTATATCCACTTACACCCTATCTTAGTACTACATCGGTACATTAGCATGCCTACACGCACATATATCAGCGTCCTGTTGGCTGCTTCCTGAGCTAGCATTTAGTATGCAACGCTATTCGGCGACATCCGATATCTCAGCCATTACGACTCCTCGGCAGTTTATGGCTATCAGTGCGGTGTCAGGAGTCGTCAACGGATTGCGATCCCCCTTAAAATGTTAAAACGTATTTAAGGACCCACTTTTTTCCCCTTTATTTGGATCTCTCACGATTTCATTTCCCAAAATGGTAATAAAACTTTTTAGGTTTTTGGAACTCCCAGAACAAGAGCAAGAAAATATAAAACTATTGTTTCCCCTAACTATAATTTACAAGCAAATGCTGTCGTAAGATTTTAATCTGTTTACTTAAGCCATTTCCGCACGGAAAGTGCAAGAATCTTTTAAATTACGCATTTAACGATATGTAGACAGGAAAAAAGCCATTAAATCTGCGCCAAATGTATACAGATCCTGTTATAGTTGGTAATTTGGAATGAATTGTAATAAAAGACAAAAACAAGGTTCTTTATTGCTAGCGCCGCTTGGACATAATGGCCCGCGATTTGTCGGTCGCTGACCTTAATTCCACTAATTGATGTAGAATTCACAAATGATAGAAATTGATAAAAATTATCTCATTTCGGGTCAAACTCGTTTAAATGGTTAAAGTTTATTAGGCCGTTTGTAATTTGGTTTGACATCATTTTTCTGCTTTTACGAACCAACATTCATATTCATATTCCTGTGTTGTTATTAGAATAACATTTATTCATCGTTTTTTTAACCTTTTTACCTCAAACGTCTTAATATAGAAAACCAAACATTACTCGTAATTTGTAGAAAAATATTACTCTCTTTTGATACCAGGAAACTTTTTATTTACCGTTAAGTTGAGGAAAAAAAAATATTCCAAATATATTATTTTTAATACATTTAACGTCAATGGTACTTCTGTTTGACTCATCGAGTCATTGAAGTAGTCACTCCATCTTTATCTATGGTTCCTGTAGACGACTCGCATGATTGATTGCGTGGGCGCGCTTGTTATGCACTTTTCATTTCAACTACGTTTAGTATACGAATAGCTTACGGATGTAACGGACGTGTTCAGTGTTAGTCTTTAATATTACCAACGTTGAGCTCGTGTTAGATATTTCGCACTTGAATAAGTGTCTGAGGATTTAAAGCTTTTATTTTATAAATAATTCTAATTTTAGCATCGATAAAGTCTGTGAATATAAGTGAAGTGATAAAATTCCAAAATGGTGATGGAATCTGGACAACAAAACGGCCGGTTCTGGCCACTCTCACCCCGTCTGTGGCGTCGAAGTAACGAATACTCCAAAGTTGTATTTGAGCCAAGAAGACCTCCACTGTCTCCTATTGAAATAAGGAGACATGATAAAATGGATACAACTCCAGACTTGATCCGAACAAGGAGTTACATCAAAGAAAGGCTGGATCACTTAAATTTGGAGGAAAAGATTATGGATGAGCGCAGATGGAGTGTGGACTCAAAGAAGCCGCCACTCAAAGAGGCGAAGAAAGAGAAGAAATTGGAGAAGTTAGAGGTCGAAGAAGTGGTAAAACTACGAGTGAAGAAGCAGAGGCAGCCGAGACCGAACAGTCTCCAGTTGTTACTGTGTCCTTCCAGTTCAGGACATTACAGCAGCAATACTTGGAGATATACGAGGGTCCGGTCTAAAAGGTGCGTAGTTTTATTAATGTTTCGCATAATAGACGCGTTATCTTTAAAAAAACATGTGGGCTCTAACTGATCTCTGAAAACAACACATGATAAGTTGTGGGTCTGTACCTACATGATGTACATAGTATATTAATTAGATTAGTATGTTCTACAAGTTTTTTAAATTCATCAATATACCTTCGTAACGTCGTTAATCTTGCATTAATTTCTTTGATAAATATTACAATACAGATGTTTCTAAAGCCAGTTTGTTAGCATAATGTTAATTTTGAAATCTCTTAGGTAGTTTAACATCATTATTTAGATCGACATTTATAGTTTTTTGACCAAGTGCCAAAACCTCTTTCGTTCCAAATCAATGTGTTAAAAATGCGTGTCTCCGGTGATAAAAACCTACAGCCTGAGGTGTGGGTTTACGAATCAATTCAAGGCGTCCAACTTTAAAGTATTTGTGATGCAACTTAAACACCTGTTAAGTTTTAAATGATGCGTTGTAAAAGTTCTATTAGCAATGCTGATCTGCCTTTTTTGGTGAAGAATGCTGGCAGTGTATCATTGTGATTAGTTTATTTATTTATGTTACATTGACTCTATAACTTAAACTCTGCTAGGCTTTTGATTTAATGGGTTCATTTTGTAAAGTTCAACGAATTGCGTAACAGATAACAACTTGCAAGATTTTGAAGGAAAATTTTAATCCATTGTATCTTATTGTTGAGCAATTCGTCTGCTCAAAAGCGTAACTAAAATTGTGAATATTGGTTCTCACTTTCATTACCATTTAAAGCATGTTCATCAACTAATAAACGTGTATCCTTTATCAAGTTGGTTAATCTGAATGGTTTTCTTGAAGAATGTAACTTTATATTATCATAGCTTATCCTTTAAACCTTCAAAATAATGAATGATTTTAATGAGCCTTACTTTCATTCACTCTGATGAGTTTATCAAACTTACGATGTCTTTATTCTTGCGTTTGATGCAAAGCACAATCATATGCAATAATTACTATCCGATGATTCACGATCATGTGGTCTGAAGTTGCCAATTATTTTTCACTTTCTTGCTAAATGTATGGCTTTAACTTTTAATCGAATACTTGGCTTGGCTTAATTATCATTGGACTGCTTTCTCGCATATTTGATCTTGAAATGTTTCATTGGTTTTATGATTCTTATTGAGATTGTCCAGAGAAAGTTTCTAGTTCTTGAGTCCTTAATATAAATTAGCGTTTTTAAATTGTCCCTTACATTCTGTGTAAAAATCTGAAAGGAATTTGATTTTAACGCTACTCAAGGTATACCTATGCTATAAAAACGATTGTTTTTCGAATCTGTATGTACAATTTTAGTCATGAAGGTTTAACCGGTTTTGATTTATCATTCGATGCCTACCAAGATTTTCTGTTCATCCAATGACATGCCAGATCTGAAACTTTTGACTTAGTTTAAATACCAACAAATTGTTTACCACTTCCGACATTTCGGGGACGGCCATACGGCGACCCTACTTACGCCATCTTGATCTGTGGGTGTCGAGTGGGTGTAGTGATGTTGACAACACCCCAGCATATGTCGCTTATCTGTTAAGACACTGCTCCACAGTTCACAGCTAAGCTTAGCTATATCCGTGTACATATTTAGCTTTGCTCTGTATCAAAATGTAGTCGAAAATATCCACTGCGATACTCAGTCAAGCTACGCAAAAATACTAATGAATCGCCCGACTACCTTGGTATTGGTATACCTCTCCGTGAAATCCTACGGTTTTTTTTTATAGATGACATCTCGCAGGTCCACTTAGAACGGTTATCGTCTGCTCGACCGGGCAATTCTGTGGGTGACTTGAGAGTAAGGCCAAAAAATTTGTAAGAATGTTTCTTCTATGTGCGATAACACGCTAAGGCGATATATACCCTATGGGCACAGACTAACAGTACCCACGTAATATGAGGTACAAACCTCGGTTTAGAACGTTGCCAGGAGAGAATAGCATGGGATCGACTGGATAGAATGTACTAAGTGGCAGTGGACTGTCAACTTTATATACAAGACCTTTAATGTTAAGCAACTTCTCGACATAATAATCTCGCAACTTTCTGATATACAACTCGGTTTTCTTAAAAGCCGGAAAGCTTTTAATAAATAACATTATCAGTGAGGTAAGCTTTGAGTGTTTATTTGCGTAATATCGCTTTTTAAAGGCGTAAATAATGTTGGTATTGATAATTTTAATGTTATTCATTTCTGAAGAAACGAAAATTGTGCGGTATCGTGAGAAGTGAATTCTGTGATTGGCGTTGCATTGCACTTTTTGTAATAACCCAGCAATTTATGCTGCAATTCTTTTGCATGAAGTCTATAATTTATTACCTTGCAATTATTTTTGCATTAACCATTTCATTAACATGAGAGTTATTTCTAACTATGTATTTAAAAATTAAACTTTAGTATTCATTCTGAACACTGAGTATAAATTTTCCATTGCTACTATATTATCATATCGTCCATACAGAAAAACTTACATAATATAATAAGTTTTTCGATATGTACCATATTATGGTATTTTCATTGATGCCATTCTTAGAACTGGACCAAATTGAAATGGGACTAAACGGAGAGACCAGATTTCAAATAAAAAAGGGAATAAAAAGGATTTGTTAACACCGTTTTTAAAATGATTGATACATTTTAAAAAATCATTTAAGAACCTCCTCCTTTTTGAATCCGGTTAAAAAGTATAATTAACACTAGATTACTTATATATTTTGAATACACAGTTAGACTGTTGTCACTGGTAAAGCCGAAAACCGAAAGGGAGAGTATTAGTTGAACCAAATTATTATTCGGCTCGTTTCTAAAATGATATTGATTTTAATTGGTTTAATATTATTGTAAATCAACAAACGTAATTTCGTATTGTTTATTACATTACTAAAAGCATTTCCTTAGATATTTATGAGCTCAGTTAAATCATAACCCATTGTGATTTACAGTTATTTCAAACTTAATGTTACAATCACTGACATTACGATTGTTATTATGAATTGACTTTTATATTTATTATGCTACGGTTTTTGAAGTGTGGGCGACATAAGGTTGTTTATAGTTTGATAGTGTTGTGTTTTCCAAATTTGGTTAAAAAAAAGCCGAAACATTAGCATCACAAAAAAATATCTGGGGGTCTAATATGGCTGCTTGAGAAAAATCATAATAGGTCTATAATATGAATTACTGGAGTCTAGAAGACTACAGACATTATTTGTCTAAAAGAAAGTCAGAGAAGTCACAATATTAGCTGCGTCTGAGACCATTTTAAGAGTTTAAACGTAATTCATAATTATTATCCTATTATGATTCTGCTATTTAAGACCCCCGGTTTTACTTATGCTTAACTTAGTTGGTTTACTGGAAGATGGGCCCGCCCAATCCTGGTTCTTCAGTTGCAGAATGACCCTCACGTGATTCTTTTTTAGATAACTTTAAGTTCACAAAACCAAAAGTTATATGTCGGAGAAGTTATATGTTCATTATGTTCCTCTCAAAAATTAAGTTATCTTTATCTATCACATAAAATCCCAGGTACAGACGCCTGCACATCAAGCTACTACAATCTGTCAGATTTCTTTGATAGATTTTCGACTTTATTTCTAAAGTATTAGGTTTAAGGTTCATTGGGAAAAATTGACAGTTTCGGGTAGCTTGACCTGCAGGCGTCTGTACCTTTTCAACGTTGAATTCTCTACATAGGTAATAAGCTAGAAGCAAGAATATTTAACAAAAACAAATAAAGAACATTTCTCACTCAATAAACTCGACAAAATTATAAAGTTAAATTCTAATTAGGCTCTTTCGGCCTCCGCTGTAAAAGCCGTCATTTCGCACAACACTAATTGTTAATACGCCATGACAGTTTTTATACGTTTTAAGGCCAATAAGATTAAAATGCTTTATTATATTTAATTATGAGTCGTCGCGTCGAGCCGAGCTGTTCTGCATAATGTTGCGCGCTATGGCAACTCGAATAAATATGTAAATGACTGACAAATGATACATGGAGTAATGATTAATTGTTTCGTACATAATGAACGTTTTTTCGTCCTTATGTAGATTTAATTAGAAACGGTTTGATTATGCTGTGAGATATGCCAAAAAAAGTTAATGATTTATTTTTTTATTGTGTGATTGAGGGGTTTTGTCTAAGAAAGTGTTAAAAATATACTCATTTATAGTCTAATCAACTGCTTTTTTCGGTGATTAACATAATTATAGTCACTGCTTTTTTTTTCATTTCCACTCCTAAACATGGTTCATAAACTCATAAATAAATCAGTCACCGTGATTGGCAGACGGGTTATTGGTGATTTTACCATTTTATTGTTGACAGTTAGTTACGACAATACTGCCCACGCTTTTAACAGGTTAGTTGTATTTTAAAGACACCCACAATAATGAAGGTGGACATTTATTCTTCATCCAGCCATTACTTTACTTACAAAATAACCTCAAATTCTATACTAAATCATGGCGCCAAATTCCACATCCACAGAGTTTTGAATAACAACTAGGTACCTACTAAGAATTAACTGTCAAATCTATCGGTACAATACTCTGACTGCCTACAAATGTCCTAGAAGCTGCCAAAGATATCCTAGTGTTAACACATTATGGCACAAGTGTTGGAATGCGAATGATTCACAATTTGTTGCCGACTGGCGCCAGAGGTTGCAACTGTTGATATTTTTGGGTCGTTACAGAGTGGTTCAAGATATTTTTGGATTCTTTTTTTTTATTTGTTTCAACAATTATTGAATACACTACAAGGGTATGAGATACATTAAATAAACTTTTAAACTAGTTTACCAATTCCTTACAGATACTAAGTTAACATTAAATGAGTTATAAGTTACTCACCGAACTTAATTATGACACATATAACAAGACTGTTTGAAATTTAAATTAAACCTGATTTAAAAAGGGTTTTTTGCTCAGCCTTATATTTTTTTCTTTTTCTGAATTAAAAGAAACATTGAATGTTTGTACGATAGACCGTCTGAGATTAAAAACCATTGTGACCCTAAGTGTTACCTACCACTAAGTACGATCGACAATCATGAACATATTAACGCACACAGCAGCAATCAGCATATTTCTTAATCTCACAAGGATCAAAAACCCAGCTCCAAACTTACAACAATTATATAATACCAATAACGCTACATCCCCACATAACATACATGAGCATATAAAATGGCGGCAACACGACGACACATATTCATGGGGCGCTCAATATATTACCGCGTTAAATGACGCTGTGAACATTACACCCGTCTCATACACCAGAGACAATTTCTCTGTTAGGCTGGGGTTACATTCTCGCACTTTTAGCAAGTTATGTTATCTTGCCTGGAGTCTATGCATCGTTTCTATCGGCTTATGGAATAGTCTAAAATGTCTAAATGATAACCCTGTTGATTTTATTTTCAGAAAAAATGGAAAAGTTGTATGACACTGACAATTATGTAATGTAATTGTCAGTGTATTCAGTTTCTTTTTTCGCTGAAGCATAGATCGTGTAAGTAAACGTTTGGCACTTAAAAGGGCTGAGAAAAAATTGATTAAAATGAGCAAATATGGTCCAGAAATTTTGGCCAAAATGACTCACTTTACAAAACAAAAAACGTTTTCGAGTGTTGTTGTCGTTAAAAAACAAATTACGATCACTCGAACTCGGTAGTCATTATAAAAACTAATTTGACAAAAAAAAAGGAATCATCTGTTGCAAAAACGTATCAATCATCTTGAAACAATCATACCATCGGTTCACCAATTTTCTTGTCTAAATTGAAAAAAAAAATATTTTAACAGATTTATACTTTCTTCAATTCATAACCTTATATGAAATCGATTAAAGCATTGGCAACAACTCTGTTTCAAGTTTCCACAACCCTATTTATAAAAAAAAAATACTATTGACACATTCGACGTTAGTCTGTTTACTTCTTCACCACAGCTTACACGACACACAACAAAAAGCCTGGCTGAAAATACGTAGTGCCGCGCTTCCAATGAATACCATTACGGAGAGAAACAATTTTCAAGTTCATTGAACACAATTGTTTGTGAGAGCGTCCACGTCAGCCATGCCGGTGTGTTTTTCTTCAGTCTGTTGTATGTAGGGAGGTGCCTGAACTTGTGTTTTCATAAAATGTTCTATCTAATTAATGTAGGTGTGAGTGAGTTGGAAATATTATGGGATAGTTTTTTTTAAAGAATGTAGGCTTAGTTTTAATGGATTTAAATCATGTTTTTGCAATGGTTTACTTTTTAAGAAGTTTGGCATATGTTTAGAGAATAAATCTTTTTCTTTGTAAGGCACGTGCCATGGTATCTAGTTTATATAAAACAGGCTAGCTAAACGACAGTAGCACATATGTATAATTTACCGTTTTTAGATAAAGGTGTCACAATTCTCATTAGTATGTAGATTCAATGCAAAGATACCGGTAAAAGTTAATGCAGAAGAAATATCAATATAATTAAAAACGCAGTAGGAAAAAAGTTAGGTTTTACGAATATTTTTCTCACTCGACAAAAAAGTTAAATAAAGTAGAATCTCAGTGTTTTGCTTACGTCATACATTTAGGATGCCTATTCTGTGAAGTGCATGTGTCCAATCTAGATCCAAGAATTTATTCGAATATTCGTGAATCAGACAAAGACGCATGCTTTTTAGTTGTTTTTTTTTATCAATTCCGCTTTGGCCGGAAGACCACGAAATATGTAGCGAATATCTCTAATATCTGCCATCTTTTGATAGAATGTTGCACAGTTAGCAACTATTGTCCCGCCTAATTAAATTACATTAATAAAACTCCAGACAGGCGAAATATCATCATCATAATAATCATGAATTTATTTTTGCAAACATGGATATTCTTGATTGATTATCAAACAGTAACCTTTACAATATTTCAATCGGATAATTTGAAATTGTATCGTAAAATAGATGGCGATACATCACCCATTTTCTTGATGTAAAAACTTCCATTAAATTGCAAATGAAATATACAGGCCATCATTTTCTAAATGATAGCCAAAATGTTCTATGACATACCAATATCAAAAGCATATCGAATTAATCACCAATAACATATGCCGAGCACGAAGCCTAAGTAATTCACACGCTATTTCTCATTATTACACAAATTCCACCAACTCTTCATTAATGGCTTTTGTGGACGAGAGACACCACAATTTTGCCAATAACACGTGTACTGGAAATAAACTATCAAACGCTGGAGAATATTTAGTAAGTAATCACGGTAATTAAAAAATATAAAAACAATAAAAGTATTTCTTTGCAGATTTAGATTATCATTTCATATGTCAGAATGACAGAAAAGAAAAGAGACTATAAGTAAAAAAAAAAAAAAAAAATAACGATCCAAAAAGTTACAACTTAATTTGATTAATTTCGATGAATTTACATAGTTTGAAAACAAAACGGGAAAACACAAAAGAAAGAAGACATTTAACAGAAGTTGGACGAGGGATATGAGGAGGAATGATTTCATGAAAAGAGAACCGCAATTTGGGACAGGAGAAAAATAAATGGTCCACGTTTCCTTCATCCAAACCGCATTCACAAAGAGAGCTATCCCTAATCCTAAGTTTGGCCAAGAAAAAAGGAGAACAACAATGATTTAACCGTAAACGACAGATGATCGAAGTAGTTATTTTTTTTGCCAATTGATATTTGAAAAACCAAGGTTTGTGGGGAATCTCAGGTTGAATATCTCCATAAAATTTACCTTTTATTGACTTAGAGATTTGCCATTGATTGGACCAAGACTTATGCATAGATTGAGGTAATATCGTACAAATGTCATGTGAATAAATTTCAGAGTGGTCGAGAGAACCTGAGAGGACAGCATTTTTGGCGCATGAATCAGCTGTTTCATTACCAAGAATACCGACATGACCGGGAATCCAAGCTAAAACAACATTAATATGAAGTTCATGACATTGAAATAGCAAATCTCTAATTTTTAAAATTATAGGAAATCTTGACTTAGATCTGAAAGGGTTACATAAAATGGCTTGAAGACAACTCTTTGAGTCAGAGAAAATAATGGAGTTATTCAACTTATGAGACAACACAAATGAAATGGCTTCTAAAATGGCAATTGATTCACCTGTAAAAACTGATGTAACTGAAGGACACTTGTAATTTAGAATAATTTTTGTATGAGGAATCCAAACTGCAGCTCCAACAGGGCTATCATCAGAGATTTTGGAGGCGTCAGTAAATATAGTAGTCCAATTATTATAATGAGACGAAACTTTTTGAGCAAAAATCTTATTTGCTTCCAAGGTGTTTTTATTAATTCCAAAGTCCAAGATGACAACAGGTTGGAACACCAACGCATTATAAGGAACTGTATATAGATATAAAATAGGGTTTTGAAAAAGTGGGCTAGAAAGACGAGAGAATTGAAGGTAGGCACGAAGAAGACAAGGAAGTTCTACATTAGAACGCCGACAAGAGTCAAAGATGGAAGATAATTGGTCCAGCTTACCAAGCAAGGGATGACCAGAATTTTGAACCAGTTTAAAAATAAATCTATTTGCAAGAAATTGTCTACGAATCGAAAGGGGAGGTTCAACACACTCAACTTGCATAGCATTAATAGGGGACGACTTCATCGCCCCAAGAATAATACGTAAACACTTTGATTGAATTTTATCAAGTTTTTGCAGGCCAGATTTATTACAAGGATCTAATAAGAACATACCATAATCAAAGTGACTACGAACTATAGCATTGTAAATCAGTTTTTGTGTATATGGGTGGGCACCCCACCAAACACCAGAAAGAGAGCGAAGAACATTAATGTTTCTTTCGCATTTTTGAGCAACGTAGTCTGTATGAACAATTCCTGATAATTTTGAATCTAACCAAATTCCTAAGAATTTGACATTGTTCACCTGGGAAATATTTTCTCCGTTAACTTTAATGTCAACAGGCGGAACAAGTCTTTTTCTTGTAAACACGACTACGGAGCTCTTAGAAGCTGATAATGACAAACCGTGTTGAAGGAGCCAAATAGATAGATATCCAAGTGCTGAATTTAAGCGATCACTAGCCTCGACCAGAGATTTTCCGGAAAAGTACAATGCCAAATCATCAGCATACTGTAATATTTGACAAAAAGAATCAACCGAGAAATGTAAATCAAAAGTATAAAGGCTAAATAGAAGAGGACTTAAGACTGATCCTTGTGGTAAGCCTTTCCAGATAGTCCTAGGGGGAAGAGAGGAGTCTTGAGTTTTTATAGAGATGGTTCTCTCCATCAACAGATTACAAATGAAACGAACTAATCTCCTAGGTATATTTAATTGATGCAAAAGTTTATCCCTGAGCACCGGAAGTAAAACGTTATCATATGCAGCGGAAATGTCCAAAAAGGCTCCGATTAATAGTTCTTTACGTAGCAAAGAGATACGAATATCAGAAGTTAAGATGCTAAGACTATCCATAGTGCTCATACCTTTTCGGAATCCAAACTGGGATGCGGGCAACAAGTTTCTGTTTTCAACAAACCACTCAAGTCTGTGTTTAATCATATGTTCAGCAACCTTACACAAAACAGACGACAAAGCAATAGGTCTGTAGCTGTTTGGATCTGACGGATTTTTGCCAGGTTTAATAACAGGAATAATAGTTTGTAGTTTCCACGGTTGAGGAACAAAACCAGACTCAAAGAAGTTATTCACAAGATCTAAATAGTATTGCTTTGTTGTTGTTGAGGCGTTTTTCAAAAATGAGTAAGGAATCCCATCTGTACCAGGAGAGGAATCCACGAGACCGTCAAGTGCCATTCGAAGTTCAGAAAAAGAAAATTTGCTATCAAAGATATTTTCGGAAGGAAGGAAACCCGGTAAAGAGGGAAAAGAGTTTAAACTTGGAACTGAAGGGGGAGAAAGTTTATCCGAGAAAGATTCAATCCAGGAAAAAGGATCGTTGGCTGAAATATCGACAATATTACAGGAGCCTCTGAACCTTTTAATTTGCTTCCATACTAGAGAAGAAGGGGAACAAGGAGATAAACTTTGACAATAGCTGAGCCAACCTTTTTTTTTCTTTTTTGAAAGAAGTCTTATGGTAATGGCAGCTTTTCTTTGGTAAACTAAAAAATTTTGGGGAGTCATTGAATTCGAATAAATATCCTCTGCCATTTTTCTTTCCTTGACAGCGGAAGTACATTCTGAATCCCACCAAGGAGTAGAGACTTTAAACTTGTAGGGTTTCTTTTGGGGAAAATTGTCATCAGCACTAGAGATAATAGAATCTACAAATTTGGAATAACAATCAACAAGATTATTTCTATCGGGAGGGGGAAGAGAAGCTAACTTATTTTCAAGAGAATCAGAATATGAGGACCAGCTTGCATCCTTTAATCTGTACTTAAGAGAGGGATTAAAATTACGCATTGGAACAACTCTATCAGAGATAGAGACAAGGATAGGAAAGTGGTCACTACCATAAGAATGAGGCAAGATATTCCAGGAAAGAATGGAAGCAAGAGAGGCAGAGCATACTGTAATATCCACAGCCGAGTTTGGGTTTTGAGAAGGACGAACCCTCCTAGTGGGAGAACCGTTATTAATGACGCATAGATCAACTTCATCAAAAATTTCAAGGAGGGCAAGACCAAAGTTGTCGTCATGGCTCGAGCCCCATGACCGATGATGAGCATTTAAATCCCCCATAAAAATGATTGGAGAGGGAACTGAGGAAAATATACATAGAAGATCTGGAATTAACCTAGAATGGGGATGGGAAATGTATGCAGAGAGAAAAGTTATATTAAAAGCCCTAACAGCAACAATATTAATGTCAGGAGAAGAAGGGGGAAGAGAAATAAGAGAGAAGGGAAGGGAGCGCCTAACAAGAAGAGCACTACCTGCATACCCATCAGCCCTGTCATTCCGAAGACAAGAGTATCCTGGAACCCGAAAGTGTGAACCAGGAACTAACCAAGACTCCGAAATGGCAATGACTGAGGGGTGAAATTTATTTATTAAAAACAAAAGTTCAGGCTTCTTCGGCCGAACGCTTTGGCTGTTCCACTGAAGAGCGGAGACTGGATGATCCATTATTATGTGAGAGAATTTGAGAAAGTTTCTGGGCAACGTGGGACGGTAGAGGGGAATTATCACGGGATACAAGACTAATAACTAATGATAATAGTAATTCTAAGAGACTATCCTCTTGAGGAGACACTGGGGAGGAAGCAATTTGAGAAAGAAGAGAGAAACCATTGGGTAAGGATGACGGATCCTCTGCAATAATAGCTCTATGAGCAGCTCTATCATAAGATTTACCTAGAGGAGCTCTAGGCTTGGGTGAGGAAAACACAGTTTTCCTGTAAGAGGAAGGAGAAGTAAGGATACCCGATTGGGAAGCAGAGAAAGAAGGCGACGGGAAATTTTGAGTGACTTCAGAATACGATTTTTTGACACTTGGAAGAGACCGAGATGCTTCATCGTAAGAGAGATTTTCCTGAGACATTAATATTTTTATAGATTTTTGTCTCCCTTGTTCAGGACAGCCACCATAGAAGGCAAAGTGGCGGCCCAAACAATGAATACAGGTGGAGTTGGACTCTACCACGTCACAAGTATCACCGGTGTGAGGTTGGGAGCACTTGAAGCATCTTGGTTTGGACCGACACTGAGCCTTGATGTGACCAAAACGGCAACAATTTTGGCATTGAATGGTGGGGTATTGATACACCTCCACTGGAAGCGAAGTATGGTATAAAAAGACTCGTTGAGGGAGCATTTGCCCTTTGAACGTTACCACTATCGTCTGAGTAGGGATCCAGGAGGTCTTGCCCTCCTCTTTGTTTTTACGATTTAATCTACGCGCCTTCAACACGATTCCACACCCATCTGGTAGAATTAAAGCCTCGACAAACTCATCCATGGACATTTCGACCGGCACTTGACGGACGATACCCATTTTTGTAACGTTGTACGACGGAATAGAAGAAGAATATTTATATGTCTCTAAAATCGGGTTAGACATAAACTTATTGGCCGCATCTCCAGAGGAGAATTCGACAGAAATTTTATTCCTGCCCACTTTTTTAACACCATCTCTATTAATTTTACCTATATGATTTTGATGTAAAAATTGGCCAAACTTAATTGGACGAATCGACGTCCCAGCAGAAGGATCTGGTTCGGTTCTGGAAACATGGACAAGGAAAGGACCTTTGTCCGATAGGTCGTACGACCCAATCCCGGCTTCCAAAGAAGGGTGGACATAAATAGCTTGTATCGAAGCAACGGCCATGTCTCTATTTATTATAGTTTTTTTTGAAACCACCTCAATGGTTTCAGAGTCAACAATAAGACGTCGCTTACCGAGCGTCTTGGAGGTTGATGAAACGGCGTCAGGAGGGTCAGGAGGGTCAGGAGGAGCTGGAGGGGGGAGAGGATGATCCATTTTTTACACTAAGATACTGAAACTAAGATCTGCACAGAAATAAATAAAATAAAAATATTCAACTGTTTTAGGAAAAAAATTCTCTCCGACACGTGTGACAGCTATCGCCTTCGAAAGTCGAATCCCCCACAAATTCCACCAATAACTGCCTTTGGTTACGTCATCTGACATTTTGATCTACGCTAACGACATTTAGATATCTATTATTCATAGCAATAGACGAATTGCCATCATAAAAATAAAAAATAATTGAAAGCATTCTTTAACATGGAGATTTTAGAGCGTGCCCTTCTTTGGAACTAATGCTGCCATTGTTTTTCGATAACTTTTCCAGTTTGTATCTCAATGTCATTCCAACATCAACCAGAGAGACCACAGAGTACCGTAAGAAAAATCTTAAAAAGCAAAAGCTATGAAAATGTTTTAGCTATAACTTATTATGGGTTGTGGTAATATGTCAATCTCTATGCATAACTTTGTGCTTGTTTAGCATACTTAACGTAAAATATAAAATAAACACATACACTTGCAAGATTAATTAAGTATGTAGGTAATCATATAACTGACACTTCGCACAAAGATTGATAGTTTCCATTTAATAACATTAACTTGACCCAATTACTTGCTGTGATACCGCAATAACAACCGAACATCAAATCCTTAACGATGGCGTTCTCCGAATAAATTAACGGCCTGCATTGCACCAAATTATTGCCAGACGAATAAAGTCGTAACTTTACTTATTACCAAACTAGTGTTTGGCCAGAGCTTTGTTCGTGTGGATGTTGAGATTATTCCAAGCCACGTTATTATTCGCCAAGCCTTTTTCCAATCACGTACGTTTTTTTTTCTCACCCGCTGTACGTTGCAGGCAAAGCGGATGGGGGCAACAGACTTGACTGGCGAAAAGCTATCTCCCACTACCTACCCGACTTCCACAGCCCAGTTAGTAATCGGTTTCAGGATAAAAGTATAACCCTAGGCAGGTCATGGTCTGCCTGTGATCCATGTTTTGTCAAAATCCGTTGAGGCTAGGTGTATGGACGTGGCAAACAAACAAACTCAATTTCATGAAAAAAGTAAGGAAAAAAAGAACAGAGCCTTCTTTATGGAGTGCCATAAAGAAGGTTCTTCAAATGATTGTTGATTATGTACTTCATAATGTAAAAACACATTTTAGTGTTACATATTTATTTTAGTCTTAATTGGAAAGACAACATGATGCATTTGTCTTAAGTGTAATTGGAATAAAAGATTGTTCATAATTCGTACAATGGCATGGTGATGCGTATTTCAATAATTTCATCAATAAAAAACACAAAGGCCTACGAGCACTTATTAAATGTCTAAAAAGGTAACGATTCAGGTTGTTTCCAATGCAGACGAAACTCTTTTCAACCATATACAATTTCACAAACTTTTTACCAACAGCGCTGTTTACATTTTTCCGCTTATTTGACATTGACAGGAGCTGTCAATTTCAATTAAGCGGTAAAAGAATATTGCAGTATTTCAGTTTGGGTCGTGATTGCACATACGACCTAATTAGACCGGTGCAGGGGAATTATCTAAAATGCGTCAAAATAACGGCGGCTTGCCGGGCTCTGAATATTCATAGATATCACTTATTGCATTGGTTATTCGCGAGACCCGCCGAGCCGATTCAAATGAAAATATACGGCTACGTTTTATGAGCGGACGCGTTACGGTTTTAGTTTTAACTAGGAGTATTTCAACACTACTTCCAAAGATTACTTCGTGGTTTAACTGCGTTATCGCCGCTCCTCTTGAGCTAAAAGCTGTAAAAGTCGTGTTCAAACTTCGTATAAAGTATTAAAATCTTTCTTTAAGTAAAGTTAAATTGTATTTTAACGTGCCTTATTTATGTTCATTATCATATATGTATTCACACTACATACTTGGGTACCTATTATAAATTGAAGTCACTTTCCACGTCTTTCAGAGTGACGTTAGGGTTCGGCTTTCAGTCTTACCGCATTCAGCTGAATACCAGTATTGAATATGGAGCGACTGCCTCTCTGATCTCTACAACCCAGTTAATAATTGAGTAATACGTTAGTCATTGATAAGACTGGTATGTTTGCCATTGTATTATGCACCTATACCTTAATAATATAAAAAGGAAATATGTTTTTGTATGTTTGTTTGTACTGAGTAGGTTCCGAAACTACTGAACCAATTTCAAAAATTTGTTCGCCAACAGGAAGTTAATAATCAGGAAGTAATATCACGCTCCGAAACTTAGGAGGTAAACAGCTGGTGAAACTGCTGGGCACAGCTAGTCCTACTATTATTAATTAATTAAGTAATATGTTAAATGCGAATGTTTGTGAGGATGGATAGATGGATGTTTGTAACTCTTTCACGTCAAAACGGCTGAACGGGGGCTTCTTTATCACGCGGGCGAAGCCGCGGGCTCCAGCAAGTACTAAATAAAGTACCTAAAAATCGAGTTGCTAGAATAATAATAATAAAATAAAACAGCTTAATTACCAAAACATTACTGACATTGACATAAATAACTTTTAAATGAGTAAATAACTTAGAGAAGGTCACTTCACTCACAAACATATAGTTTCAAATGTATTTGAGGTCATTGCACTGTTAATATGAAATCATTGTTATGCAATACATGATAATCTGTGATAGATAGGATACAGTGCAATACTGATAAGTGATAACGATAGCTAAACTTACTAATAACTGTCATGATTGTCTATTGTTGCACACTCATTATCTAAATTGCGAACAAATGCACTGATAGAAAAAAGCGTTGCGCCATTGATGATAAATTACGCAAAACTTAATATAATTTACGCAGAATTTGATTCAATTCATGAAAACATCTACCAACCCCAGAGATATTATCTCTTTATCTCTTGGGACAACTCACACACGGCTATCTGATCCCAAGCTAAGCAGAGCTTGTGTTATGGTAACCAGACAACTGATATATACAGGGTGGCCAGCTGATAGGCGTCCAAAGAAAAAAATTAGATGCCTTATGCTAAGGGGTACCCGAATTACCCCCATGTATGTTCCGCCATTATTTGTAGTTTAGGAGCTAGAATTTTTTTAAGTAATATTTTCAAAATTTTCACCTAACATTGGTTTTTATTTTTTATGTCTTTATTCCTATCATTTTTAGATATTCTTTTTTGTGGAATCTATTAGCGATAACAATAGCTACCATGCAAAAAACATCCGTTTGCCTAGGCATTGTAGAACTTACCACAAAATTAGTCCAAAGTTCAAAATTACCATTAGAGTTCGATAATCAAAAATGTTCAGAGCATAAAAAAAAATAAGGTAGGGGTGCCAGAGGTTTCTAAATGATCTTAAAAACTTCTATGGACCTTCAACAGACGAAACCGGTAAAAAAATATAGAGCTTGATCGGGATTATTTCCTATAATTAGCGTTGATAGCAAAAAAGGTATTTTTACTGTTATTGTTATAATTTGGGATTTCTTTATTGTTGCCACTTTTATGATAAAAAAATACGGTAGATAGTTTACAAATTTTATTAAAACACGTTACAAAAGGTTTTCAAAGTGCCGCCTTACCACAGAAATGCACAATCTACATCTACGGAGGAAATTGTAATCTAAAAATGCGAAAGTTTGTGAAAATGGATGTATGTTTTTTCCTCTTTCAAGAAAAAACTACTAAACGGATCTTGATGAAATATGGCACAGAGATAGATTATAGTCTGGAATAACATAATATGGGATCATTTTTTTAATAATCACGCGGGCAAATCCGCGGGCGCCAGCTAGTTGTCAATAGCCGAGAAAATCTCGCAAGCACTTCAAGACTGTTCGCTAAGGTGTTTCACAGAACCACTTTAAACGAACAATCGATAAAATCCCCGAATGGTTCGAGCAATTAATTTATCTGCTTAAAAACACTGCTGTTTCACAATATTCACTCGTGCCACATTTATATGGCGATGCCACCATAATCCAATTCCACGATCCTTTTAAAACCGCGCGTGTGGCAGCAATGTGCAGAATTTAAAGGATGCGTGGCATTTTGCGTTGCATAGCAACTGGTATGGTAGTATTGTAACTGGTTGTCAATTGCAAGCCGTTGTATAAAGCATTTTATATTCGGTTTTAATTAAGGCTTGCATCGGATTAAATTTTGAACACGCTTTTTTATTTAATCCTCTGTTTGCCATTATCACATTTTGTTACTAATTTGGTATTTATTTGTTGTTATTTAAGGCATATTACAAGTATTAAATATGTAAAAGTTTATGTTTTTCTGAATAAAATACTTATGCCTAATTTTAGCACATATTCTTCAACTTTTAATCATTTTTAGGGTACCGTGCCTTAAAAGGATAAAAACGGAACCCTTATTGGATCACTTTGTTGTCCGTCTGTCTGTCAAGACCCTTTATCAACACCTTACCTTTAGGAACACGTTGAAATTAAAACCATATACTCAAGTCTGTGGTCCCTTTATGCAGTAAAAAATTCAAAGTCAAACCTCTAAATCTACGCAGTCAAAAGATATGGCTGTTTATGTCGCAAGTTTATACGGAACTCTCGGTGTGCGAGTCTGACTCGCTCTTGGCCTTTTTTATGATGTAGATTTCCTAAAATACTTAGTTATAGCCAATTAATCTATACTATATACACTATAATATTATAAAGCTGATGAGTTTGTTTGTTTGTTTGAACGTGCTAATCTAAGGGACTACTGGTTGGTTTTGGAAAATTCTTTTAGTGTTGGATAGTCCATTTCTTGAAGATGGCTATAGGCTATATAACATCACGCTACGACCAACAGGTGCTGAGCGTGGGTAAAACCGCGTGGAACAGCTAGTCATAATATAACCCTACAACTTAAAAGCTCAAAATACAACCCCGTATGTGTAATCTCCACAATTTGAATACTGCTATAAATATCTTTAGTTTTGGCGAAACAGACGAACATAGTGCATGAATAAGGCGGTCGACGGTATGCGTCTATTTCAGTACAAAAGATTGATCGCTTATTGATGCGTGGAAACTGTTCTAACAATGACTCTGTCTGGATAGTAATGGCTTTTGTCTAGATCTTAAACCGACGGCTGACATTGATAGTAGGTATCTCACATACACAAATAGCCGGACCCGGAACAAATATCTGTAGGCCATACAAATATTTGTTCCGAGTAGGGATCGAACCCGTAACACGCAGCGCATCAGTCGATAGCTCAGCCACTGCGCCAACCGTGTCGTCAAATTACGACTTTTGTCATCTATAATTCTAAATCAATCCAAATCAAAAGTCATTTATTCAAATCAGGCTGATAATCAGCACTTTTTGAACGTCATATTACAAGAGACAGTCCCACAAAAACGCCCTGCCGTTCACCACTTCCTAGTGTTTTAGCTGGGATGATTCTATTTCTAGCATACGTACAAGGGGTCTAAAATGGCAGCTTAAGCAGAATCATAATAGGCTAATAATATGAATTACGTTACCATTCGTAATTTCAAAAACATTGGACTTGAAACCCCTAATTTATAGCAACTCTATGGAGATGTCGCTTGAAAAAGTTTTTAACAATCAACGACAGTCTTTTATTTTTAAAATCAGCCAGCTACATGTGAAAAGTGCTGAAACCTACATATAAATCAAATCTAATGCGCGGATACAAAGTTTTACTTTTTAAAAACTTTTTCAAGGACCCGTCTTCGGTAGCCAGCAGCTGAAACCAACACACAAAAGAAATTTTAGTGAACCATTGAGGTCATAAACAAACTATAGCAGAACATAAAAAAAAATAAGCAGTCGACGAAAAACGAATCGCCCGTCTATTCTTCGACGTTTCCTAGTATAGCTTCAAAGGTATGGTTATAAATACCTAATTCAAGTTCAATGACATTGACAGCTACGTTGGTCTAATGGACGTAAACTGCTAAGCATGAGGTTCTGGGTTCGATTCCCAGGTCGAACAAGGTGAATTTCATGAAAAATTTGCCAATCATCCTTTTGCCCAAATTGTGCTCGATAAGTAATTGCACGGAGTTTGAATTTGTGCCCGTTTGAAGGCATTAGGCTTGCCCCTTATAACCCTGGCGGCAACGCGTGATTTCATGCAAGTTCAATAACATATAGGTAATTCTCCTCTTCCGATGATCCGATATTTCGTTCCACAAAATTGCAATCGATTCCCAATTAGTATCGGAATTGTACATTCCGTTTTAATGCAACGACGTTTAATTAAAACGATTATTCGATGTTCCGGTTCGTCTCCAGTAAACGAGAGATAGGTATGCCGTAATTGATTTAGTGTCGTAACCGAAATCCCGGGAATCGGTTTTGAAATCGGATAGCTTTGTTACTTGTTACCGTTTTTGATTTTAGTGATGTGCTTGATATTCGATAGCTTTGATCAATAATTCGAAATTTCTTGTAACTAGACGTATTTTCTCCGTAAAATTCGTAACACCATAATCTGTTCCCAAAATATGTACATACTTCAGATTGATCGTCAGAATTACCATCTACGTGAATGGCATTCTTATCAAATGTTTTGATAGACGTAATCGTGACGTTATCGAAATATTTATCTATAGATTATAAATTAAGTTCGACCCCTTTTGAGTCACGATTTTGACACAGTAATTCAATGTAACGCTATTTCCCAAAACTTCTTTCCGTTTAGCATCTAACCACAATTTAGATTGTCATTAAATCGTAGCTGTCTGAAGAGTGCGCAAGAGTGTGCCATACTTTGCGCCATACCATGCTATGCAGGCGCCAGATAGCAACGGGCACTAAAATGCCAATAAGGGGAAATAATTACCAGTGCAAATTAAAATATAAAATTATTAATTTAATTTAAACTATTATTTCCTTTCACACGTTCAGAGTCAGGACAGAAGAAGAAGTATATTTTTCAAAACGAATTCTTATTTAATTTGTGCGCCTAATAAAAGCATTTCGGTAATTTCTTTCTGTGTCCTGTGTAACAACAAATTTTACACATGTTTCATAGAAATAAATGGTTTCTTTCTTTCTTTCATACAAAACCATCTCCAATAATTGTGGCTTTCTTGGCGCATGTATTCAAAACTTTCACTAAGTATTCAGCTGTGGTAAGCATGCTAATGATTGCAGCTAATTAATTTATCAAATCAGATATATCGGCATGTATTTCTATATCAAGGATAAGAAAGTTTTATTTTTAATTAATGATGGATGGAGTATCGTTGTTATTAACGAATAGTGTTACCTAATACTACAGGACTTTCATTTCTATATAAAAGTAACGGATGGAAGGCTGAAAGATATTTAAGAAAAAAAAACATCGGAATTATAAACGTCAGGATAGCCCTCTCAACAAAGTAGAGGAGCCAGTCAAGGCCACTGCCTACCGCAGATGCGGGTTGCGAAAGAAATACCGCGGCCCTGGAATACAAATTACAAAAAAATTGTCAGTAAAAGTCTGACACCCGCTCCGCCCAGAGCGACGGAAGTTATTTGATGGATGGATGAAAGGGTCTACATGCAATCTGATACCTACTGCACAGTATAGGCATCAGGCTGTTTGTTAATGATTGATTGATGGCAGATTTAACAGAATAAATATCATTAGCATCATTAAGACAATGATTTAAGTCAGTGAGTCATATATTATACTGATAAGAAACTAAAAAATAAACCACAGGGTGGAATTGAAAATCTCTTCCTTTTCTTGAAGTCGGTTAATAAAAGAGGTTGGTTAATAACGTATGTAAATACGAATTTAGCTAAGACTATCTCAAGCCCACCTCAATATTAATAATGGTTCAACTAACGGATTCAAACCGACAATATCATTCATATAAATCCAACGGTACCAGCTAATTTCCTCATACAATAAAACTTTATAAATACGGATATAATGAATATGATTTATTGTCAATAAAACATTTACATCAATTATTCGCAATAAATCAGATGATTGACAGTGATCAATGTCTGTAGGGTTATCGACTCTACCTCCTTCATTATAGGGTTCAATAACACAAAACCCGTGCAGTATGACACAGAGTAGATAGCTATCAGAAGGACCATTCCCGCCTGGGAAGCGATAAGGAATTGAAACGCATTTTATTTTAATCGCAGTTCCAATCGGACTACCGACAGTCGTGATTTGAGTGAACGCTCTTTTGCAATATCTTTATTTATTGTGGCATTAGCTTAGTATTATTAAAAAAAAAGTTGTGCAATATAAAGTAAACTATTGATATGACTAAACTGTGATGACAAAGCAAAGTGGGTGTAGTGTGTGAGGGCTGAAACCTAAATGTTCCTTTCAATTTTTGCCATGGGAAATGAATGTTGGTATGTAAAGTAAAAGATTTTCTTAAGTTCTAAAACAATAGGTGTTAATACTTTGAGGTGTGGTTAATCAGGTTGTGGGTGAGTCTCAATCACCAAGTTAGCCTAGTGCTTCCGATATTTTGTTGTTAAACTGGCGAAATGTGGATGGACCTATTGCTACCCTTTCGGGAATATATGCCTGATGTTACGTTACGAATTCCTTTATCTTTGCAATCATTCATGATAAAGCTTGTTAAGTGTTTACTTGTTTGATTCGCACTTCGTATCAACTTGACCTTCTGTTATGTTATCTACTCTGCACAAATGAGTCAGCTCCCAGCCTGTTCGGACATGTTCGATGGCCTACATAATTGCGCACCTGTTCACACCCGCCAGGCTTACAGCTTGTTTATTTGTAAACATCTACTAACAGTTTAATGTTTACGTTGCTTTTTATGACTGCTTACTTGCTGAAGTTTTGTTAGTTTGTGCTGCTTTTAATGGAAAATGGTGGCCCTAATATCATAGTTCAGGTCAATAAATCAATATTTTAGTATAACACAGAGCTAGCGTCAGTGAGATTACCGTGTACGGGCATAGTAAAACGTGTTTTTTTTTCATTTAAAAGCAGCGAAAGCTTTGACAGGTATTTGTGACGTTGTTAACTCTCAGAATCAATGATCCCTCTTGAAGAGACTCCATCGCAAAATATCCCCCAAATATAAGTTACTAACTTCCGCCCGCGACTACGTCGGCGTGACATAGTTAACGCTAACTTTAACCCGCGTGATGTAAAATTATCTCTCTCCCCTTTTCTTCCCTCTTTCTCCCTCTTTAACCCACGTTTTCTAGCCTATGTCCGTCTCCAGAGTCAAAACTATCTCTGTACCAAAATTCATCAAAATCGGTTTGGCCATTTAGGCATGAAGACAATCTCACTTTCGCTTTTATAATATTAGTAAGGATTCGAGCGATAACGAACAAAATGAATCAGCATCATCATGGCTCCGAACTGTCTACGTTTTATCAGAAAGCCTGCCAATGATAAAGGGGCGATGATAATACTACGAACAGCTATCTGATAAGATGGAGATAAGCAGCAGGATGCACTTACTGTTCCTGAAATTTATGAAGTAACTTTTGATAGCCATGATAATGACGGTACAATCATAACAAAGTAGAACACAGGGTGATTTATATTCACGCTAATTTCTCCCGGGGTATAGGTAGGATATATGCCGACTACGAGCTCAACATTATGTACCCTTTTTGTTTTGTCTACATTCTTACACGGAAGCCCGTGAAATCACTGCCATGATGTAGCTAAAATGCCATTATTTTATATGGAGCAACTGCCTATCTGACCTCTACAGCCGGGTAACACCTTCGTTTATTACTGTTTGACAGACATTCGTTTTGCCAACTGAAGTAGGTAAACAGTTAGCAATGTAAAAGATGGACATTAACTAATAACAGAAAGTTAAAAAAAAAGAATACGGTCTCCCAAACTAAGGATTTCTCCTGTCGATACAGGTTAACAAATATTTATACGAACACAAACAGCCAGACCCGGAAAAACAACTCAACTACAAAACAAATAAGTTCCGTGCGCAGATCGAACCCGCGACACGCAGCAGTCAATCGCCCAGTCATTGTGCCAACCGTGCCGTCAAAGTTAAATCAAGTTCCAGCGCGCGTGCCCAAATAATACACAAAATAATCAAATATATTCTTGGCAAACATATGAAGTAAACTAGAACTACTTCAATAGCAGTATCCAACGGTACTTACTGACGTAGCCCGCAGTGCAAACACTCCGGGTCGAAACAATGACACAATGGATCATTTGCATGGCACCGTATGACCGGATCGAAGCCAGCGGCGCACGCGTGGCTCTGCCAAAATATGCAGGCCACTTTAATTTTAAAATGGTCCAGCAATAGTACGAAAGAACACTTATTAGTAGAACATTGATTAGACAAGCAAAATGTAAACAAAAGCAACCGCAGACACAGACATAGGTAACAAAAATGAGCAAACTGAGGGTTGGCAAACTGTACGAAATAAGAGCTTATAGCACGAAGAACGTATGACATTATTACCTGATGCCCGCGTCTACACCCGCTAGTAGTTGGATGATTGTCCCACGGAATCAAAAGTCTTGTCTTAATCCAGATAATAAACTCTCAGTGTGCTAAATTTCGCTGTAATCCGAGGTGAGAGGCATTTTATTAAAAAAAGAAATCCAATCAGTAGTTTTAGCGTGAATGAGAATCAAACATCCATACATCCCCACAAATTTTTGCAGTAATCATAGTGGTAATATGAAAAGCTGCACTAAATCGGCAAAGCGCAAAATTTCTTAATTCAAACAAAATTTTAAAATGTTCCTGTATTAATCGTGAATGCTGGGTTGTAAAAAAGATGAATGAAAAACGATGGCATGTGGCGGGGGTGAAAATGCTGAGATGGATGTGTGGAGTAACAAGAAGAAATAAAGTAAGGAATGAGTTATTAAAGGAAGCTTCAAAGTTGCGCCTGTTACAGAAAAATCAAGAGAGTCGTTAGTCTTGGTTTAGACATGTAATGAGGAGAGACGAAACGTATGTGACTAAAAGAGTTATGGATCTGCATTTCGATGGATGGAGTGGAAGAAGAAAACCAAAGAAAAAAATTATGGATTGTGTAAGGAATGATATGAAGGGGAATGGAATAAATAATGCCGTGCCGTCCGATAAAGGAGAATGGAAAAAGAAAACGTGTTGTGCCGACCACAAATAGAATGGGATAAGGGCAGGAAGGCGATCATGATGATAATCTGTACATGAAATGACTTTTATATAAAGATAAAACAAAGCGTGCAGTTGGCACATTTAAAGTAAAAAGCCCTAAGAAAAAAACTACAGCCAAAACCTTGCCAACCCTACGCTAACGTGTCTAACTACCCGCACGGCCTATTCTGAATGCAAGGGGTATTGTACATTTGCATGGGCCGAAAGCCGCCAATCGATGCGTGCGGGGGTGAAGGCGGGATGTAGAGGGGTAGGCTGGTCACCCTCGGACAGGGCTTGTTGCAATAATTACAACTACCTATGGCCATGTACTGGAGATTGGGAAGCCTAAATTTGGGTTTTGGTTGATTGGAACAATGGATTATGGTTTACAAGGATGTAGGTAGGAACACATCGTTGAGATAATTTTAGCATTGAGAGTGAAAAGTGAACAAACCATTAAAATTTGTTTGCTGCCCGGAAAAGTTTCAGTGTCAATCAAATAGATTCGACTTTAATATTGTTCTTGAAGAAATTGGAAAACTTTTTGCTCTATTGACTTAAATACTATAAACTGGCGTAACGTGAATGTACATTAGGTACTTAACTGCTAACCCTTCAGTTATTACAAGTGTGATGTTATATGTTATAACAAAAAAATATTACTACTCATTCAGAAGCATCTCCTGGGATTTTACCTAGTCTATATACAGGGTGGACGGGACACCGAACCCAAAACCGTCCTCTTCACCCTATCTTCTTTTATTTTGCGGATAGACAATCATCAAATAACTTCCTCCGCCCTTGGCGGAGCGGGGGGGAGTGTGAGACGTTCACTGACTAAAACCCACACATATTCCTTCTTTTGTCCTTTATAATCAGGGTCCGCGGAATCTTTTTTGAACAACCCGCAACCCCTTTTCACCCTCTAATTAAAAAAAACAACCACTTTGTATGCACCCGCTTAACTTCCGTAAAGCAAACCTCGACTCCTGCAGTATGTTTATTCAAACTTCTATCCACTTTACAATAATACGATTCTGTTTTTACAATATTAGCTTTTAGCCTGAGATTAACTCGTCTTCATTTTCCTCGTTCTCATTTTTCTTTGCACCCCGTGTTTGGCTTGGCTAAAGGTAGGCTGTATTTTAAGCTAGGCTTAGCTTCGGATTTTAAAATTGAACACAAGAATTATTTCTAGCCATATCTTTCCACGTTCTTTCATTATTCTTGGTAATTTTTTTATGTTAATTTATCTGCTAGCTTTCGCATTTTTTCTTTTGCGTTTATTTATTGGGTTACTTAGGGACGTTACCTTTCGTGATAACCTTTTAAAAAGATCTTTTAAATGTTTTAGTGATTTTATATTTGAGTATTCACGGTCGACTTCTTTGTTCCCTGAACATTTTTGTCTGTATCTTTTAGAAATTCGATTTCTTTAAGGCAAGCGTGCTCCACCCTAGGACGCATCATCGTTTCACATCTGACAAGTTGCGTCCTAACGCAAACCTATTTAGTATAAAAAGTATATGTATAAATTAAAGGTATTAAGACGGTGAACTGAGATAATTGTTTGAATGGATATATTCATAATTAACCATATTGACACATTCTGACTGACTCGTAAGTTGTCATTTCTTCTGTTGTCCTAATTAAAACTTTATTTTTTATTTCCATTTACTTTACTACGTGCCAGAGATAATTCCTAAATTACCACAGTTTTGTAGGGTTCCGTACCTCAAAA
Organism: Ochropleura leucogaster; assembly: GCA_958449745.1. NCBI lineage: Eukaryota > Metazoa > Arthropoda > Insecta > Lepidoptera > Noctuidae > Ochropleura > Ochropleura leucogaster. The sequence continues at coordinate 7,914,824 of OY288221.1, read as the reverse complement.
GGAACCCTTATAGGATCACTTTTTTGTCCACTTGTCTGTGTGTCTATCTCGAGAACGCGGGAAAGTATCGAGTTGAAATTTATACCATATTCTTAGTCAGTTCTTTAGTAGTCCTTTTGAGCTGTGAAAAATAACCCTCTAAGTTTACGCAATCAAAACATATGGCCCTTTATGTCGTCGGCTGATTTTTACATCATGATCTTACAAGCTTTTCTTCTGAAACTTTGACCCTTCGCCTCTGGTAGTTACTTGTTCCCATCAAGTAATCATCATTATTTCTTATGACCCTGTAAAACGTCCCTTCCAATGGTTTCACGAACATTATTCCTACCCTTAGCGAATTGGTAATTGTGATAACCCCTGTAGTTACTTACATTATTTAGTTTATCACTTTAGTTTGCGGTGTCTTCCGTGTTGTCGGAAATTATGTCAGGGGAACCTACCATCGAGAAGTCAATAGTACTTATTTTATTTTAAAAAATATATATTGTGTAGAAAATAACCTTTAAAAATTACAATATTATTTAATCTCAAAGATAGAAATTGAATTACAAAAATAGGATATCAAACATACAAATTTGACGGGCCTGTTGGTCTAGTGATTAGTGGCCCTGACTGCTGAGCCGATTTATTGCTGTCTTCTTTCTTACTAGTAATAAATGCCTTCTTACTAAAAACTAAACGATTTCATCATAATTTTAAATGTATTTAAGTTATCAGCAACTGGATGATTCTATGGAACAGCTTGTCTGTCGACAAAGGCCTCCTTTGAAGATTTCCACGTATTTCTGTCTTTCCACGTCTTGCTGAACAGGTCCATACCGAACCAGCTATTTTCTTGAGGTCATCTATCCATCTTTTGATTTGTCTGCTTCTATTTCTCTTGGGTACCATTTTATTGTTAACCTTACGTTTTATTTCCCCTTAGTGTATATCCAGTCCATCGCCATTTTAGTTGTTCATAGTATCATATATAAATATCTCAGATTTTTTTGACATAAATAAACAACCAAATACCAAGTAATTTATCAATTCTCCTGTTGTTTGTTGTTTACAAAAAGCACGGCGTCTGATTGACGTGTAAGGTCATCCTGATCGTAATTTGTAATCCATAGATCTTCCTCGCAGTTAGTTAACTTGTGAAGGTAAGCAGACGATTCTGTTCCTTCTTGGAAATGATATAAAAGCTTGTTTAAATTAAATGTCTGTAAATCGTAAGTCATTGAGTTCTTTTGTATTTATCTTTAAAATAAGACGTCAGTTCTGTTGTTGGAAATAGTCCCCTTTATTACTATCGTGGATTTTGGCTTTAGTATTCTTAGGATCCTAATTATTTATTGGTATGATCTTCTTTTTGGTTCAATCATTTTGATTGATCCCGTACTTATTCCTTCCGTACCTGATCTATAGTCGTCGTTATTTTGTTTTCTACCCATTTGTCGATTCCACTGAATTTAGTTTTTATCAATCATCAATCCATTGCTAGAAATACTCATGACAATCAATACTCAGAATCGAGCCTATTCGTAGAATCTTTAATCTGAACTGTATTTAGTTGATATCAACAAAACCATAGATCCGTTCACCTGTTTATCTTTCCTAGAATCATGTGAGAGCCAATAGAAGCGATAGCACATATTTTAATTAATCAGTATAAATTTAAATAAAAAAAAAAAATTGAAAATTATAATGATACCATCACTTCCGTTGGTTTTCTGAATTTATTGTCCGCCATAAAGCATTGGACACGCATTGCGGCAGAAAATATGAATACATGCATGAAAATATTCGTGTTAGAATATTACAGCCGTGCATTGCTGCGATAAAACCGCCGAATAACGGCCATCAGTTAAATAACAAAGTTAACAATAACAAGGACTCGATATGTTATTCATATACCTCTTTGCAGTGCAGGCAAAATAAATACTAATATACATATTTATGTTGCATATGAAATTGGTGCATCAATTATTCTCAATACCCATTCGTAGCTTGCATATCAGGGTTTACTCCTTTTAACCGTATCGGAGTTTATTCTTAAACAAACGTCTTTTTACATCTAAATCCGCAACGTACACACTTCGCGTGACCGAAAGGCTGACTTTTTCGTTGGCCAAAGGCTAAGTTGCCATTAACGTGGCAACGCGGCGAGTATCTTGGGCACATAACCAACTGGCAGCGTATAAAAGGGCATCAAAATCCTCAACGCTGTTACTTCAATTGATATCTGTGAAAAATATTTTTTGTCTGATGGACCATTTATTATTTAGGTACCCAATCAAACTTCTAAAACTATGCTTCATTTACAACTGTAGTAATAATCTCCAAACCCACCATTCTGAATATTGAAACACTTACTAAACTTGCTCCAAGATTTCGCTCCCATGGTATAAAATCGTTTGATGCAAGCCGGATAAGGTTTGCCGCTTATCACACTAAATGCCGGCACTAAGTTCCGTTAGCTTCATAACAATGTCTTGGTAATGTATGAGGGGAAACTTGGAGCAGGAGGTTAAGCTTAGGATAAGGCAAAAGGATAACCAACAAATCTTTGAGAATGAGATATTAAAAGTCAATAAAATCGAACAAAAAAGAGGAGTGAAATTATTTATCCTGATAAATCTTTCGGTCTAACCGGATTTGGCAGAAAATTTTAAATTTACATGGAAAACTCTCACAAATTGCTTATTTCCAAATACCAAGACGTATCCATGCAAGCATAGCATGGTGGGCACTAAGGCTGGTAGCACGCCACGATGGCACGAAACGCTTGCGAGTTGTGATCATCACTGATAAGAGTAAATATTGATGAAATGCACTCACACATATATACCCTAAGGCTCAATCTCATTCGCTCATCACATACTCTCACCTACACACAACACACACATACAAAAACACTCTGAATACATCATGTACACACACTTTCACAACCATATTATTTAAGTTTTTCTAGCTTAGTTTTTTTTTTATTATTGTTTTATATAAACAAGTTTATAGTTAATACCAGCAATGTATGGAAGAGCGGAGTCTCCTAATACAGCTTTTTTTTACCTCAAAAGGAGGTTCCAATCACTACTTAGAACATAAGAGAACTTGTCGAGTCTAATAAACCATTTTTTCATTTTCATTTCACATATCGTCTTTTTGTCCTTGTCCTAAACTATATTTGTGTGAATTCTGACTGACCCATGCTGTGACCTACGCTGGGTTACTTACACATATCGTCTTCCTTTTCCCAAACTTTTCGAAAAGTAATTTTGTGATGTCACGCAGAAAATTCAAGCTAAAATGGTTGCCTGTTTTGTGAAGAAGTGGGCATTCTGCTATATTCCTTGGTTGTGACTAAAGTGGGTAAACCACCCTTAGTTTATTAAAGGGCTCGGATGCCTTGCGGTCAATTTGATTGGAACCAATCGAGGGTCGGATCGGGTCGTCTGATCGGTATCGAAGCGATATGAAATTGTTTGAATGTTTGTATAATGTTCCATGAAATTCTGTATGGGTTTAGCATTGAGAACTTTTGGGGATGTTTCGGAGTTTCTGATTTTGCCGATTGAATACAAATCCGGGAAACTAATTTCTCGTGTTTGATTAGGGTTAATCTACTAATTGAGTGGGTAATAAAAGCAAATGTTTCGGTAAACAAGGATTGTAAGCATCGTAAATTACAAATATGATGAATTGATTAATTATTGAGAATTTGACGAAATCGACGGCACGGTTCGCGTAGTGGCTGAGCGATCGACTGCTGCACCGCGTGACGCGGATTCAATCCCCGTTGTTGTTTCGGAAGTAGCTGTTTGTGTATATGAGTTTAAATGTTTGTAAACGCACCCAAGATACAGAAAACTCCTATAGCGGGGCAACTTTAAAAAAAAAAACAAAATTACAAAGGTTCGAAAAAAGGGTAAGCTTTTTCACGATTCCAATTCTCGTAACCGTTTAGAGAAGGAACAAGCAAATACAGGGTGTAAACGAAACCTTTATGAACATGAACATCAAAGTAAAAAACAACGCAATAATGATTGCTGGGAAACTATTTTGTTTTAGGTAAAAATCCCATTTTACGTTAGAACTACATTAAATATTACAGGTGTTGAAGAGGTATTTAAATAAAGTTATTGCATTTTGACCCCTCCAACATCTCTGAAACTAGAAGGTAAACTGTTCCCAGGTGTTGTGTAGAACAAAAAAAGTTGCGCAATTGCGAGGTAAACAAATGACTCGCAACATCATCAAGGGTACTTATAAATCCTTACTTCCTTACTAATATTATAAAAGCGAAAGTGAGTTTGTTTGTTTTTTGTTACCTCTTCACGCTTTAATGGCTGAACTGATTTGGATGAATTTTGGTACAGAGATAGTAGGGAACAAGAAGACGGACACAGGCTAATATTTTTTTGATAAAAGTGGGATGTGAGGGAGAAAGAGGGAAGAGAAGGGAAAACTTAGCGTTGCTATTACAAATCAATAAGGCGCAAGGGGAACTGTGTTACCCCAAATTTAACGCGGGCGAAGCCGCGGGCGAAAGCTAGTACAATAATAATACGGCACCAAAAGGATCAGAGCAGGAAAATGATGATGAAATACGGGAATCATAAATACGGATATTTATTTTATGCAATGGACATAAGTACCACTATTGCTTGCATTCACTTATAACTTGACTAACTTAGAACCAATTCTGGCCATCTACATAATCCAAGTTGGACAGCTAGGTAATAGACAATTAGATACAGTGACTGATTGAAACGGGTCTTTGAGGGGAATTGAATGGTTTCAGTGATTAACTGCAGAACCTTTTAGTTAAATGTTTAAATGATTGGTGGGTTATAAACTTTATTTCGGGTGGCATAGGTACACCCATAGAAACCTTAAACTAGTATATTATTGTTATACATACACAGACATACTGTAAATCATATTAAATATGATTAAAATTTAAATTCAAATTTTAAATTAAAATGTTAGATTAAAATGTTAAATTAAAATAAAATGTCAAGTTAAATTAAGGTAATGAATTACTAGTTTTAAATTACTAGTCTTTACTATATAAATTGTGTTGCTCGGGAGTTTGTTCCGCCACTTCTTCCCAGAAACAGTGAACATTCCTAGTGTTTTAGCTGTGAAGAAGCAGTGGCGAAGTGTGGGGCGTTTTGAGGGACTGTCTTGTGAATGACGATGAGGCTTTTTATAATAAACTAACTGTGCCCAGCGGGTGAAACCACCCGCTGCTCACTTAGGGGTATGTAAAATAGATGTTGGCCGATTCTCAGACCTACCCGATATGTACACACGTTTAAATCGGTCCAGCCGTTTCGGAGGAGTATGGGAACGAAAACTGTGACACGAGAATTTTATATATTAGATGATTTTTGATTTTTATCTTGGCTTGCAAAAGCTTCTTTTCTACCAATAGGCATTCCTATTATTACAACTGTTCGCAATTATTATGTGATGGTCTTTGGGTTCTTTCTTACGAGTATAGTTTTCTTGGCTGATATTTTGGGAGTGAAATGAATAATAACACCACACGTTTTGCAGCCTAAAAGATCTCATGTATTAACTTTACACCTAAAAAATCTTTTGTTCTACAAACCTTCCACACAAATAAAAACAACAATTTTAGCGGTTAGAACGGAACAATCTAGAATTAATTTCAACCAATCCTTTTTGTTTTCGCTCATTCTCCCTTACTTTTAATAAAACACGAGGTACGTGATACGTACAGTTACGAACACAAATATCTGTACATTTGCTAAATCTAAAAAGCGGTTTTTTTTCTATATGTTAGATAATAATGGCTACTAAAATAAGACCGCTAACTATAATAAATTCAAAAGTTTGTGAGGATGAATGAATGGATGTTTTTTACTCTTCTACGCATTCACTACCTAACAGGTGTGGATGACTTTTAACAATATTGTTTATATAATAGTAAAATAACTTATTTTTACTATATATAGAAAATTGTATTTCATTACTGGCTGTGTCCGGAAATTTCACCCGCTGCTCAGGTCCCCTTCTGAATAGGGGGACCATATCACTTAGGGGTGAAAAATAGATTACGACCGATTCTCAGAACTACCAAATCTTCAAAAAAAAAAACATATAAATCGGTCAAGTCGTAGGGAAACTAAAACTGTGATATTAGATTTGTTTAATATAGGTATGTACTTTATTTTAGTCAATTATAAGTCCTTTTTTTGTAATTTCTTGTGTGTGTTTAAGGTTTTCAAAATATTTAGTGAACTCTTTAACAAAATAAATAAAATATTGCAACAATATAGCCAAGTGCATAGTATGGTTGGTCGTGCCTGTACACACGTATTTTCGCCAACCCAGCATACTTTTTCCCACACAAGTATAACAGACGTACCACGCAAGTAATCCTCTTATGCTGTAATCCTTTACGAAATAAAACATCGTATCGCTGGGGTAAGCCTAAGTAAAGAAAAGTTTCAGGAGAATGTGTATGTGTAATACAGTTGTTTACGTTGGTATTGTTTTTTTATTTTGTGCGTTTTAATCGATTTGATAATGTATAATTTTGCGTGGTATCTGTCAACAAGAAAAGGAAAAATGAAGGAGGCCTATACTCATCATTGGATGATTCTGGGCTTAAATGATGATAATGTACCACAGTACTGTAATGACAAAACACACTCAAAACTATGTGTCGATACATAATTGAACGACGATAAAATACTCGATTACAATAATAATTCATATTTTACCGATACCTGTCACACACTTCCTACGCTATTCTATTCTTTTCTTTTTAATTCTTTATTTAAAAACCTGAGTATTCGAACGTCTTGGCAAACCAGCCTGTACAGCCACAAGTTTGATCAATGTTATCAGACCTCTACAGTACACACGTCAAAATAAATGGAAAATCGGTAAAAGTCAACCTTTACTCTATCTTTTTTTTTAGTAAAAAAAACAACATTTTTCCTAGATTACCCGTTATGAAAAGCCGGACCTCTGTAATAACGCTACTCTATGTACAAAGAAACCCAATATTTCCTAAGTACACTATTTGCCCTTGGATAAAATAGCGAGCGTGTCGGCACCATATTGCCGCCTTTTGTCAAACCTTTTTGACCAAAGCTTGACCAATTCTGTAAAGCTGAAACTATTTGGTATTTTGCTATGGTTATTTTTCCTTTGCAAGTTTCGGGTTAAGGCCGGCCATTTTGTTTTTTTTTTGTGGGCAAGAAACAAAAGGCTGTTGGCGTTTCCTTTTATTGTTTGAGGTATGGTGCCTACTTTTGTGTTAAACTCCTTTGTTAAATTGAATCGTTATTCTTTTGCTATTGTTTGCAAATCCTGCCAGTGTATTGATTTGTCAACTTTGAGACTGTGACGGACTCAATAAAGACTATTTCATGAGTTCACTATGGTATAGGTAATAATTGTAGAACTGTTCCAGATAGCTATATTTATAAATTTGGATATTATATAGGTCCATATTTTAAATTTTCTGTGCCAGGGACAATGATTGGGAATTTTCCTACTTATTCTTAAGTTTCCTAATAAAAACGAGGTTTCCGGCTACTGGGACCGCAATTAACTAGGACCGCGGTCCCAGTCGCCGGATCCGTAAAAAATAAATATTTTTCTTCCAGCAACTGGGACCACTCATAGATATCTTAAAAAAATCTATTATTCAAGCCAAAATTAGTACAGTCAAACGAAAAAAATTATAAATTATTTATATAAATATCATTGACTCGTTCTTGACATGATTTTATCTTATGCGCTTAGTAATAGATTAAACTAGCCCGTTTTGACATAATTTACACATTCAGGTAAATACACACAAAGGGAATAGCATTGTATAATACTATCCCTCTCTAACTTTATATTTTAGGCTGATTTTGTGATAATTACTTGACTGATTTTGTGTGAAGCCATAACGACCATTTTAAACTAATTGTGATTGACATAGATCGTACCACGTTTATTATTTTATTGTGTTTTTTTAATTATATTTACGGTACCAGTTAAAGACTGATTTCGTAATAAACAATTACTTTCTGATTGTTAATTATTTAAAAATTGTTAATTGTTATGCACGATTTATGTTTTTTTTTTGTTGATTGTTGTTAACACGATCTAAGTGTATGTTTTAATTACGAAAGTTTTAAAAAACAGAACTCTAGTCAGTGGTTGTTTTTCTTATATCAATAAATTATGTTTTTAAATCAAAAAGGATTTTTCTTCAATTGTTACATCTAAAAATTTTTGTTTGACTGTACATTAATGTTTTTTCAGTTATCATATAAGTGGTCCCAGTCGCTGGAAGGAAATTATTTATTTTATACAGATCCGGCGATTGGGACCGCGGTCCTAGTTAATTGCGGTCCCAGTCGCCGGAAACCTCATAAAAACAACCTATTCTCGATTTTCATCGAAACAATTTTGTCTTTGCTTCCTTTACATATTGATCCTTTACATCCTGACAATAGACCTTTTTTCGTCGCTGAAGTCTTAAAATAGAAGAACAGAACTGTCATTAAAATTCGTTCAGTAGTTTTTGAGTGAAACTCCCACAGAGAGTTAAAAAAACTTCGTTCCCCTGTTGTATTATGGTTCTAAAATAACTTGAAAGAACCAATATGTTTTATCTAAGTAGTTAAATACAATATTGTGTAAACAAATCATAAATATTTTGTTGACTAATCATGATTAGACTATTAACATTTCCCTGAACGAATTTACTCGAAATAAGATAAAAATACTTAGAAATTAATCGACTTACAAAAATACGGAAAATAAATTTACTTCCGAAAGTCGGTGAAGTGTCGGTTCTTGCTCGTTGACTTTTTTCGCCACCGACGGGTTTAGTTTTTAATTTTGAAGTCAGATCAAGAGAAGATTTATTTCAGCATCTTAAGAAATGGCATCATGATAGTTTTTTTACGAGTATTCATTTTCCATTGCAATTTAAATAAAAAAAATGATATCGTTCCACCTCGAAATTATACCCTTCGAACACGAAGTTTGACGGAGTTTTCCGTGAAAATCGGATGTAAAAGCTTCCTTTTTTGGAGTCGTTAAAAAAATGTCTAATCACTATAAATCTCTCCAAATATTTACTTTTTACGTGTAATTATATTTGTCATTGACAGCACTTCAATTACCAATCAACCAAACTAAAATGGCGTTAGTGATAGTTAAATAAACATTATAAGTTTGAAAATATCAGTCATTTTACTTACATTACCTCGACAAATAAAAATGGCCGAGTTTCACCAATAAAATGATCGCGATCAGTATACTAAACAGCGTTCAAGAGCTGCTGTCATTATCATTATGACACTAACCGCCCTTAATAACAGGGATAGCCTGGTGATGTGACCGTCGGATTGCCAAGTCATACGTTTCGAATTTGAACCTTAGATAACCAGCTCTGATATTTAGGATTCATGTGCCTATTGTATAATTATGACTTGGAAAACACCATGATGACACCACGATTGACAGGTATTTCACGGCGACGGCATGGCTAAGCCAACTTTTTGAAAAGTAAGCAATGACTTATTGTCGACCCTACGCTGACTTACTGCCACTTAGTACTAACGCTGTAACAACAACTTTGTAAAACCAAAAGATTTTAAAAGAGTAATCATGGAGCTTTTTGCCGGATCTTCTCTAAAGGAAACGACCAACCCGTACCGTGCACCTTTTCTCGACGTTTTTTATGTGCCCATGCGAAATAATTCATTTTGATTAAAATTAAAATCAAAACTGTCACCAGGCACTAACTACACGATAAAGAAACGCTTAAACGTAGTTTAACAGATTGCATTCGTTTTGTTTGGTGCAATTCGCCTTATGGCGGTGGCGACACTAAAAAAGCTGTGAAAGTAAACTGCATGCATGCGTGTATGTATAATACGTAGATTTAGAATTGTGTTATCATCCTCATGAATAATAATGTGTGTGCCAAGCAGAGCGCTGCGAAACGTTTACAAAGTTAATGGACTGTGGAAAAGAGATTTTTACGCGGAGAATTAATTTTACATGTTTGTGAAGATAAATGAACGGGGTATAAGCACGCAGTGAATGTGTAAAGCTGAGAACGAAACTGGGCGGGAAAACGTGGAACTGTGGCAAACTATATCGTTATGAGCCTAAAATAGTAACATATTCCGAAGATAACAATGTCTTGTTGTGTACGGTTACACTATAGATAGTTATTAAGAAAAAACCTTTGCCATCTCCTATAAATATTTACCATAATATATCTGACATATTATCTGTTATTGTTTCAGCCATGAGCCGGAAGGTGGCGGCAGGTGCGGGGACGGTCCGCTAGCGCGTGCCATGCAGCCCGCTCCACCGGGCGGCTCGCCCAAGAGGCACCAGTCATCTGCGCCTGCGCATGGTAAGAGGACCAATAATTTGATACTGCAATGTACTAACATCATAAGCTGCTGGATGAAGCTGAATACTAGTATTGTACATTATCATCGTTACTCTGCTTCTCTTAACCCTAGTTATTTTGGGTCCGTGCAGCCAGCAAATCCTCTACTAGCTGTTCCACGCGGTTTCACCCACGCTGCTCAGCACCTGTTGGTCGTAGCGTGATGTTATATAGCCTATAGCCTTCCTCAAGAAATGGACTATCCAACACTAAAAGAATTTTCCAATTCCAACCAGTAGTTCCTGAGATTAGCGCGTTCAAACAAATAAACAAACAAACTCTTCAGCTTTATAATATTAGTATAGATTTCTAACCTAACATACCAAAAAAATCTAATTGATTTTGCAACACATCAATCATACTGTTTTTTCCTAGGATATGCGAGCATATCCTAGGTAAAAACAGCATGATTTGTTTTCAGAAATCCGAATACACGCACACATCTGAAAGAGGAAAGAGGAGGGATAAGGTCCTCCTCATGCCTCACTCCCTCCACCAATATATTACAGCTTAAACGTCGGGCAGGCGTTTGTCCTTTTTTAATGAAACGAGCATTATATTACCTGTGCACACGGGGACACATCAAACAGTATAACATGGTCTCGCGTTGTAGAGATTTCCCTTACAAAGACAGATCCGCATACAATGGTTTTGTATAGCTCGTCGTGCGTACGTTGTTCTGGCAACACTTTTAATTAAAGCACGGACGTGTAACGTTTGTGAAAAAGTTTTAAGTAGTTACCACAGATTGCGTCGGAAATTTCTTTTTTTAAGAATGGTTGTTAGAGTTACGTGGTTTTAACCTTTTTCGTTGTATAAAAGGTTTTTGTAAAAAGAAATGTGTGAACGTTGTTTTAAAACGTTTGTTAACGTGATTTTGGTTTGTGGATGCTTTATAGCAATTGCAGATTTTATTTAAGGGCATCGTATCCTACTAATATTATTAATGCGAAAGTTTGTGAGTATGGATGTATGTTTGATCCTCTTTCACGAAAAAACTTCGCAACGGATCTTGATGAAATTTGGCACAAAGGTAAATTATAGTCAGGAATACCACGTAGGATACTTTTTATCATCACATGGGCGAAACCGCGGGCGCCAGCTAGTGTATACATATATCAAAAGATGACGCTAGTTATGAAAATAAATAATAAAATTACCAGCACGCAGTATTGTTTAGTACAGGAAAAGCACTTCTGTAATCAAATATACAAATAAAATAAATATCTATAGCAAAACATTACCTTCCATTCAACAATAACCATAGCAACCAATATTTACAGTACAATAAAACTACAGGGGTTGGTCTCCACACCCATAACGACACGCCTCGCAGTGGTTTTAATTTACTGTGCCTTTTATTAACCCCATTACTTAGTGACACCCATTACATTTAGTTGGTATGTAGGCGCAGCTTTCATGAAATTGATCTGTTTGTGAAAGGATCACTTAACAGACGATTTTGTAGAATTCTAGACTACAATACGGCCAACGAGAAGCGATACCAAATGTAAACAAAACCCATGCTAAAACCCCATCTAAAATGGCCGCCCGAATGTTGGCGAACCCGTCTTAACGTTGTCATGTTTTTGCCGGGAGAACGAGACATTACGACAAAGGCACAAGATGGAAAGAGCTAAATATTAGATTGTCAACGCCACAGTTGTTCTTTAGGTTAATGACCTTTCGTATCGCTTCTCGTTGGCCGTACTGTACTCAGTATAGTAAACTAGCTGCGCCTCGCGGGTTCAATCGCGTTGTGATAGAATATACAATATATCTTTATGATTTGTAACCTATGTGTTATTCTGATATGTAAGCTATATTATTGTGAAGTTTCATCAAAACCCATTCAGTAGTTTTTGCGTGAAAGAGTACCAACATCCATACAAACTTTCGCGTTTCTAATCTTCATATATAAATCACGTTGTTTGTCCGCGATGGACTCCTAAACCACTTAACCGATTTAAAATAAATTTGCACACCGTGTGCAGTTTGATCTAACTTAAAATATAGCGTAGGTAGGGCAGGTAGAAAAGTAGATAATTGCATGGCAACGCATGCCGAGGCCCAGCTAGTATTATATATAGGTAGGACTAGCTGCGATCTGCGGTTTCACTCTCGTGGTGATAATACAATATATTGTTATGATTTGTAGCCTATGTTTTATTCTGATATGTAAGCTATATAATTGTAAAGTTTTTACGCGAAAATGCAACACACATAGGTACTTACATACATCCTCACAAAATTTCGATCACAAAAATAGGATGATTGTATCCCCATTTGGTAGGACACAATGGAACTTTTGATTTTTGTTGCTAGACCATATGCAGTTTGAAAAAAGAAAGATTGTATTTTTAAACGAGACTGTTTTAATTACAGTTTTTCTTGCTATAATGGAAATCTCTGTGACATTTTATAAGAAAGAATAAAAAAATATTAAAAAGTCAATCATTAAAATTCATTCTTAATTTAATTCCGGATCTCTGATTGGTCGAAGCAACTCCTATGGGCCCAGTCGTATAAGACAAATACTTTCTCAGTAGCTAAGATAATATATGATAAGATATTTTTGTTACGTACCTATGATTTATGTATGGAGAGAGATTTTTCAGAGAATCCATGATAAATTGAGTTTAAAATGGAAGTCGGTGGATAATGTATTATATTAGTTTGACGTGAGTTTTAGGGTAAAGTTGTATTGGTATGATAGCTTATTTTTGGTTTTTAGGGAGAATTCTTTCGGAGGGTCCTACCAGGGCCACCGCCTGCCGGGCTTGCGGGTTATTCGAAAGAGATACCGCGACCCCGGAACATAAAGGGCAAAAGAATGAACATGGGTGGGTTTTAGTCAGTAAAAGTCTGATATTCCCCTCCGCTCCACCCAGAGATTTCCCATCTGTTAAAAGAAGTTGAATACTATCATTTTTTTCAAAATTTTCTTTCTATCTTCTCCAGGTGGCGGAGCAGGCGACCAGTCCACGCTCAAGGTCCACCTGCCCAACGGTGGCTTCAACGTGGTGAGAGCCTCAGCGGACGAAGATGTGAGGTCTGTGCTGCGGCTGCTGGCTGCCAGGCTAGCGGCCGGCGATAGAGTCTACACATCCTGCTTCGCGCTGCGGGCCAAGAGACTAACTACTGGCAAGGTATGTAGACGAAAAGACGTCATCGTCATCATTTTCCTGCCCTTGTCCCATTCTATTTGGGGTCAGCGCAACAAGTTTTCTTCTTCTATTCTCCTTCATATCATTCCATAGACAATCCATCCATCTTTTCTTTAATCTTCCTTTCGCTCTCCGTCTTTCAACATTCAGATCCATGACTCTTTTAGTCACATCTAATAACAATAATTTTTTTTCAAATTTGTTTACAGCAGTAAACCACCAACTTCCCTTAATATTTTACGTTCTTACAGTCCATTCGAAAGTTAATGTGCTTTTGATTCACATTTTTTAAATTCAAAAACAACTCTGTCATCACTAGACGGACAGACGAACGGACAGTGAGCTACCGAATGCTCACAGTTCACAAGCCATCGTGTGGCTCCTGACGCCCAGATCATCTCCTGCGGTGGTATTTTCAAGCTTGCGCCGCTGATGACCTTTAATGACGTTCTTCCTCAGTGCCGCTGGATCCACCAAGACACGCCGGTGTCGGAGCTGCTGACAAAATGGCCGGCGAGCGAGTGGCGGCTGGAGCTGCGCGTGCGCTACCTGCCCGCCAACCTGCGCGACTTGTGCGACGCCGATCGAGTCACCTTCCATTATTATTACGACCAGGTTGGTATTCTTTGGCTTATGCCTTAATGAAATAAGATTAGATAAGTTATTTTTTTAAAGTCTTGTCTCAAGGATTGGGGAGCGCCTATTCTCGCTGTGGAACACATGAGTTACAGGTTCAGACAGGAACATTGTGCTGAAGAATTGTACCCAGACTTATAATCAATGACAACACGGTTGGCGCAGTGGCTGAACGATCGACTGCGAGTTCGATCCCTCCCGGAACAAATGTTTGTATGGCCTACACATATTTGTTCCGGGTCTGGCTGTTTGTGAATGTGTGTTTAAATGTTTGTAAACGCACCCACGATACAGGAGAAATTCCTAGTGTGAAGCAACGATATATGTATAACAAAAAATAAAAACTCTTGCTGTGTCTGATAATCTATTTATGAAGAGTGTCTAACGTATAAGAGGCAAGTTTTATGTACAGACGCCTGCACATCAAGCTACTACAATCTGTCAGATTTCTTTGATAGATTTTCGAGTTTATTTCTAAAGAATAAGGTCCAAGGTTCATTGGGAAAAATTGACAGTTTCGGGTAACTTGACCTGCAGGCGTCTGTACAGTTAGAACTTAAGCTTGGGGTCTAATATGGCCGCTTAACGCAGAATCATAATAGGATAATGATATTAATTGCGTTAAAATTCTCAAAATGGTCCCAGGCGCAGTTAATACTGTGAATTGACACTTTGTGACCATTTTACGAACTGGGAACTTAATTCATATTATTTACCTATTATGTATGATTCTGCTTAAACGGCCATTTCAGGTTCCCAGCTTTTTATTTCGGTTTGGAAACATCAAATAACTTCCCGCGCCCAGGGCGGAGCGGCGGAGTGCCAGACTTGTACTGACCTAAACCCACCCATGTTCCTTCTATTGCCCTTTACGTTCCGGGACCGCGGTATCTCTTTCGAACAACCCACAACCCTGGCAGGCGGTGGCCATGGCAGGCCCCTCTGCACTGCTGATATCTCTAGGATCCCAGCTTAAGATAAGAATAAGAATAATTTATATTAAACCAGTGTTACAACATTTTTCTTAATCATCATTTCATCATTTCAAATATCGGTAACAAGTTCAAATAGACAAAATTAGAAAACAATGGTCCCCAAACTAGGCTGCGCCTGTATCTTGGGGGAAGATCTAACTTTAGTTAGGAATATCCAGACTCGTGTCTGTTAAAACCTTTATCTATGGTTACAACTATGAATGATATCTGTACTAAATTATTTCGTTCTATATTCCAGGTGCGACACGACTACCTCAACGCCAATCATCCTATGGTAGACCAGGAGTTGGCGATACAAATATGTTGTTTAGAAATTAAGTGAGTACAAGATCTTAAATATAAATAAACCTCAATTACAACTTAAAGTAAAAAAAAATCCCAGCCTTTATTGCAATTTATTAGGGGCAAGCGTACTATGTGTTTTTTTACGTATTTCAAGAGTACGGACATAACCGTGGACATATTGCAGTCACCGGACACTGACAAAATAGATACTTTATCTGTCAGAGTATGGTATTCAAAACTGCTTCTTTAAGTTATCCGAAATTTGATCAGCCATCTCAATTTATTTATTAATTAAAATTTAAGCATTAGTAAAAACTGTACAAAGGCGGACTTAATGCCTGAGGTATTTTCTACCAGTCTACCTTAGACCAATGCAGAAAGAAAACACAGTAGGTGCAGTAACGGAAAAAAGGATATTAGAAAAAAATACTGAATATATATAATTATAAATATTTATGTACATACATAAAGCAAAATTATATAAAGTTAGGAGCCCGTAACAAAACAACAACTACAACTTAATTCTGAGACGAATGTACCAACTTCTTATAAATAAACTTCTCAATTGTCGCCCATGGAAATATTTCTAATCATTTTTTTTTATTTCAGATACTTCTGTAAAGATATGCAAATATCTACGGACAAGAAGTCCAACATCGAGTACCTGGAGAAAGAGTTTGGCCTGCACAAGTTCCTGCCCAAGTCAGTACTCGATGCCATAAAGCCCAAGGTGCTGAAGAAGGCGATACAACAGCAATTCAAAAAGGTTAAGGCTAATTTATAATAGCCGCTCCACGCTTTCCTAGGTTGATCTGTGGATGGGTGACCACCGAGTTTCCTCCGTGCCCCGGAAAGCTTGTTAAGTTGGTAGCCCCGGTTGTCTTTTATAAATCTTTTCTTTTACTGTTAAAGATCTACTTTAACAGTCGTTACAAATAGTCGTTAGATAGTTTTTAGATCACTTTCATAGCCGCAATATAAGTATAAGTAACTAAAACGCATAGCGAAAGCGTTAATAGCACTTTGCCTGTACGTAAACCGTACAAATGCCGTACGCAAATTACGGGCCTAGGACGTGAAGTTGCGGACACCAGACCGTTATACAATACAATATCATTGTATTTTATATTCGCAGGTGGCGAACCTCAGCGATACAGAATGCATGTTGAAGTACCTGGACACGATGCACACGCACTACGGGTACGACCGGGAGACGTTCACGGGCGCGCTCGGGACCGGCTGGGCCATCCCAGTTGAACTCGCCATCGGGCCTTTTATAGGTAAGTCTTGAGTACCTTGTCTTACCTACTATATTAGCAGCGTTTTCAATTTATAGGCTCGCCCCCTATTATATGGGACTGTAGCTATACAAATATGAACATGACAAAAAATACTACAGCGCCATATATTACAAATTTTATCGATTATTATACATAATCTTTGAAAGCAGTTTCGTTTCTATTAAAAAATATAGGAATGTTATCTTCAAGTAAAATGAGCCAATTAAGGGATTCAAGGTAGTTTCAGGCCCGACTTATTTTTTTTCACACTAAATATAATTTATTTGAAATATTGTTACGACCATTATTATGAAATATTGTGTTAGTATAATAGGACCTTAAAAAGAAGTGTCATTTTTACCAAAAAAAAAGGTCGCTGTTACCCCTGTATCCACACACTAGTTACTACTAGTGTGTGCAAAATGACCCTAAATGCAGCCCCATCATTTATTAATACGAAAGTTTTTTCACAAAACGTCATACTTTTTCTTGTAGATATATCATACGTGTCGCACAAGGCGGGCGAGCCGCCCACGTACACGAAGATCGCGTCGTTCTGTGACATCGTGGCCGTGCAGACGCTCAAGTCCAACTGCACGCAACAGTCGCAAACACAGGTGATTACTACGACAGAGGTGTTGATGATAGTGAAAAGTTAACTTTAATGTTACTAGTTTAAAGTAAACAATTGAGTAAAAACGGCTTTTAGGCACTATTGGTCAGTTCTGCACTTTAAATCAATCATAATAAGGTTCATTAATGCTGGATGCTTTACTCAGAATCAATTCACCAAGATAGGTCGAGTTATTGTAACGTCACTTGGGCATGACATCAAATTTTGAATATATTTTGAAAATTGTGCAACAGTGAAAAGTATAAGCCTTAAGGTGAGTATAGACTACAACATTTACTTGTAACAGAACGAGCCGCTCGGTGATATGTTCTAGTGTATCATCCTTTTACGAACTAAACGTCAAGCACTCTCGCCTCTTTGTTACAAACCAAGGAGCATATTGGTGTAACATTTCGTCGAGCGTATTGGTGTAACATTTCGTCGAGCCCCGAGTGCGGGCGGTGCGCGGTTGCGGGGTGACGCTGAGGGAGAGGGACGAAAAACACGCGGTCCGCGCGGTAAATGCACAATTTACCCGTAACATAACGCCGAGCATTCCCAGGAACGTTACATTACATGGAAATGCTTTGGAAACTGAGCTTTTGCCTGTATTGTACCATTCGCAAGAACGTTACATTACACAGAAATGCTCTAGAAAATGTTGTAGTTTATACTCACCTTTAGACAATGTTCGTGTTCGTACGGAAATCTATCTAATATTATAAAAGCGAAAGTAAGTTTGTCTGTTTGTTTGCTAATGCGTGAGAAAAGGGGGAGAAAGAGGGAAGAAAGGGGAGAGAAAGATAATTTCTTTTCGATCATCACGCGGATTAAAGTTATCCCAAAAGGGCGGAAACTAGTTATTTATATTCCTTACCAAAGAAAATCACCTTTTAAAATCTGCTTAGTCCATCGAAAAAGTATTTACAGTATTATATTAATTTCAGAGCGGGTCATGCGGTAAGGCAGCGCTACAGTTACGAGTGAAGGGAGCGACGGAAACACTAACCATCACTTGCAGCAGTGTTGAGGTAAGCAGAACACTTCTAATTACTATTATTTATTATTTGACGACACGGTTGGCGCAGTGGCTCAGCGATCGACTGCTGCGCTGCGTGTCGCGGGTTCGATTCCCGCACGGAACAAATATTTGTATGGCCTACATTTAGTTGTTTCCGGTTTGGCTGTTTGTGTGACACCCACGATACAGGAGAAATTCCTAGTGTGGGGCAACAAAAAAAACTACTCATTAAATTGATAGAGAATATGGAGTCTTACGAAACTACATCGACAAGAAAAAGAGTAAGTGCCGTTAGAGCACAAGACACACGGAACAAATATTTGTATGGCCTACATGTAGTTGTTTTCGGTTTGGCTGTTTGTGTATGTGAGTTTAAATGTTTGTAAATGCACCCACGGTACAGGAGAAGTCCTAGTCAGGGGCAAGGTATTAAATAAAAAGACTCCAGTTATTTGCATGGCAAGTAATTAATTTTTTAATATATTGCTTAAAACGCGAACGGATCTTGATGAAATTTTTGCACATAGATTATTTTCTGGAATAACACATAGGATCCGATTTTTGACAGCACGCGGGCGAATCTGCGGGCGCCAGCGAGTATTTTTTGACGGGCCTGTTGGTCTAGTGGTTAGTGGCCCTGACTGCTGAGCCGGAGGTCGTGGGTTCGATTCCCATCCAGGACAAAGTTTGTGTGATGAGCATGATTATTTGTTCTGTGTCTGGGTGTGATTTATCTATAATATGTATGTATTTATAAATTATATAAGTATGTATATCAGTTGTCTGGTTACTATAACACAAGCTCTGCTTACCTTGGGATCAGATAGCCGTGTGTGAGTTGTCCCAAGATATTTATTTATTTATTTTATAAGTTAGACCGTGCTTAGTATATAGTATTATTTTGATTTGTACTTGTAGGTTTTTGAACCTATCCTGTATCATATACTAATGAAATTATTTATATAACTGTTGCAGGCTGCAGAAAGTTTAGCAGATTTAGTAGATGGATACTGTAGGCTGGTCACAGAGTCACAAACGTCTCTATGGAATAGAACAAGTAAGTATAGATGTCAATAATGTACGCACCTAGTGTAGACGGCACGGTTGGCGCAGTGGCTGAGCGATCCACTGCTGCGCTGTATGCCACAGGTTCGATTCCAGCATGGAACAATTGTTTGTAAGACCTATAGCTAGTTGTTTCGGGTCTGGCTGTTTGAGTAAGTTATAAATGTTTGTAAACTCACCCACGATAGAAGAGAAATTCTTAGTGTGGGGTAATGTTAAAAAAAACATATGTTGTTCCCACATGTATTTACTAAAAATATCATAACTCGAAGTATATATTTCAATGGGACCGTTGCAAGCACTTTAGAATGTTAAAAATACAGAGATGAAGCTACAGTCCCAGTCACAACGTACAATAACTTGTGAAAGTACTGTAGTTGCTAATGAGCAACTGCAGGCAAGAAACTCAATGGGCACTGTTTAAAATCATAATATTTTTACATGCTCATGGTGACATCATTCAGGACAAGATTAAGAGCGTCCAGAGTAAATAATAATTAATAATTTATTTATTTGTCAGATCAATACAATCCATTATTGTTAGTAATTGTTAAGACATACACAACTTACAAACTAAAGTTAGAACGTAAATACTTAGGTCAATTCATTACATGTCAAAATTTATAATAGCTGTGATATAAAACATACACAATAACAACACACACACACATTATTTCTGGCAACGGTTTGAAGGCAACACTAACGTCGTCGTCCAGTGTTTACAAATAACGCCATCAGTCCTATTTGCTACGGTCATCAAGAGACTGTTGGCGCTGCCACGCACCCGCCGCATCAGGGATGCGATACGCTTTCGGATAATGGCATAAAAATCATCGATACGTGCCTCCGCGAACATCCCAGATGCGCTGCAGTATCGCGGCAGCCTCAACAATGCCCTGTATGCGTTATTGTATTGGACGCGTAAGGCGCTGTAAGCCCTCTGCGTGTAGTCAACCCATAGGCTGCAAGTATAAAAAGACTGACAGTAGGCCCTAAACAGAGTCGCCTTAACATTATTTGAACACTTTGCAAACCTACGGATCAGCATATTGCTCCTGACTGACAACGCCCTACGTTCCCTCTCCAAGTCAATGTTATCGGTTTGCGTAGCAGTGACCCAGTGCCCCAGATATTTAAAAGAAGTGACCCACTTTAGACCTGTCCCCGCGAGTGTGATAGATGGTACATCATAGTTCTTAGTTCCTGCCCTGAATAGCAGACACTCGCTCTTTTTTGGATTGTATTTAAGACCCTGGGCCTCCGCAAATCGCTCACAAACCAATAACAATGCCCTGAGAGCACTGATTGATGGAGCCAGCAACACCATGTCGTCCGCGTAACTTATGTTATTGACAAACGTTCCGTCAATTGAACAACCTACGGCAGTGCTGCTGAGCTCACGAATCAGACTGTCCACATACAGACAGAAAAGTTTTGGTGAAGTCAGCCCCCCCTGCCTGACCCCACACTCAAGCCCGTATGGATCAGACAGCGAGCCTGCCCACCTCACCATATTGGTCTGATGGCCGTACCAGTATTTAAACAGTTCAACCAACTCACCCGGAACCGTTGTCTCATCATTCAACTTCTTCCACAAAACACCATAGGACACCAGATCAAAAAAAAAAAAAAAGTAGAGTAGTAGTAGTAGTAGTAAAAGTAGAAATCAATTATTTAACAAATAAAGTGATTTAGATAAACCGTGGTAGCTGAGCGATGACTAGTCTCAACTGACAGCGCCCGTTCATATATAATTATATATAATACTAAGATAAAATAAGAAAAAAATTATGATAGTTAAAAATCATAACTTATTTGAATTTTCTTACAAGCAACCGTATGGAAACAACTCAATTGTCAATGCAAAAGTAAGTAATAAAAAACAAATACCTCTCGAAATACTTCAGTTTTTTTTTTTTCTAAATAATTAACTATCTACAAAATCAGTACCATTCGTATCACTTTTGTATGATCTAAAATTAGCTAAACAAGTAACCGGCTAACGCCTTACCGGGCGTTCCAATAAACAGAAAACGATTCGTTTTACTTACGGATGGTAGTATTTTGACATAGGTTCACGACGATAGGTTTTACGAGACATATGTCAAAATACAACTATCCGTAAGCAAAACGAATCGTCCGGTAAGTGACAGTCGGACTCGCGCACTGAAAGTTCTGTACAAACTTGCGACATAAAAGGCCCCATTCGTGATTGCGTAGTCATTGAGGATTGGGTTGACAGCTCCAAGGGACCACAGACTTGAGTATAAGTTTGTAATTTCAACTCGAAACCTCCACGCGTTCTCGAGATAAAGGGTTTTGACAGACAGACGGACAACAAAGTGAGTGAGAGAGAAGAAGAAAAAAGATTTTACCTTTTATGTACGGAACCCTTTTTAGGGTATATATAGCACTCAGTATATTTTATTAAGTCCCCATATTTTAAAATTCGAACAATCGAGACCATTATTCGATTAAACCCAAATATTTACTAAACAACTCACTCCCAAATCTATTCAAAGATGAACTAACTTACCATTGTATGCCCAATTGTCCATTCGTGTAACCCACACTTGACTTGTGCAGCGGAGATGAGCAGTAGTTCGTCAGAAGGCAAGACGAGCTCGTGGGAGGCCAACACGGCCACGCTGCTGTCTGAGGACTACGCCGAGATCGTGGATGATGACGCAGATTACTCCACGCCCGCTGGTAAGAGCACTGTACCTATTATTTCTTTTTGAAAGGGAGATAGTTGAGATGCACGCAATCCATCATCATTTTTCTCCCCTCATCCCATTCTATTTGGGGTCGGCGCAACACGTTTGTTCTTCCATTCTCCTGTGTCCGACGTCACGGCATCATTTGCTCTTTCAAATCATTTTTTACAGAATCCATCCATCTTTTCTTTGACCTTCCTCTCCCTCTCCATCCATCAACATTCAGATCCATTGAGATGTACGCATGTGTACTCAAAATAGCTTGTACGAGAAAGTTTTTGACATTTAAATACAGTCATCATCCGTTAACCTCGAGCCTACAGCAATCCATTAACCTCGTCAATCTCACGTCACTTTACACACCGTACAACACCGTATCTAATAATCTCGTTTACTTCCCTAAAATTATCATTCTTTTCGTACATTAACACACACACTCCCACACTTTCACTCCCCCCATACACAGACACACCCCCCACAAACACACCCTTCTTCCACTTCGCACCTTTCTTTTTTCTTTTCTTTTTTGGTTTCCTGAATATTCTGCTTTCTTAAATAACTCCTTCGATTAAATAACATAAGAAAGGCGGTGCACACAAACACAAGCAATTAATTGCTTAAAAGGATGCTCCTCAATCTAACTAGCATAAGTTATTTAAATGACTGAATAAACATTTAAATTTTACTAGAAATACAGTATTCAGTACTTATTATCCACAGAATTCTCTAGAAATACAATATTATAAACGTATTGTGAACGAAAATTAAAGCTGTTATAAATTTTAATCAAAAATGTACGTGATTTGTTTCAGTTCGAGATTACGAGTTAGTACGAAATCAAATTGAACTGACTGGCATTATTGGTGAAGGACAATTTGGAGATGTGCATAAAGGTAGCTAATTCGTTATTGTTTTTTCTATACGCTATTATTTAGGGGCGGACGATACTTACCTCTTGACCACGAACTGCACGACACTGTGACAGGCATCTTACGACAATATAACAATATATATACAAGGTGTAAGGGGCACCGGCACGAAAATGACTTCCACGTATTAAGTACATCATTCTGAACCCTCCTAAAAACTTTTTATTACCGGCGAAAATTTTCGGCGAATTGAAAGCCGAGGTTACAAACTTGTGACATAAACGGCTATATTATGTATTTTGACTGCATAGAATTAGAGGGACTTGATTTTATCACAGCTCCTATGAGGGACTACAGACATGAGTTTGGTTTATGGTTTTAATTTCAACTTCAGGATATTGACAGAGAGTCGGAAAACAAAGTGATTCTATAAGGTTTCCAGTTTTGCCTTTTGAGGTACGAAACCCTAAAAATTTGCTGTTTCCTATAAAACTACAATAGCTACACGGTCAAAATGTAAGGAACAGCTGCGTTTTTTTTTAAATTACCGACGAAATTCTGTATGGATTTCTGTTTTTGCGTTTTTGTGTGTGTTCAGAATGTTTTTGGCGATGCGACTCGAGAGAAGAACTACAAAATGTATTGAAAAACGCGCTTTTATATCTTTAGACGTATTATACGCCTAACATTGCCACTATATAAATATGCCCAGTAACATGATCCATTACCCCGTAGGTACGTGCAAGGTGACATCGTCCAGTCACCCGTCCCTGCGGCGCCAGCCTGGTGACGCCGTGGTCCCCGTGGCCGTCAAGACCTGCAAGATGGACGCCGATCTCGACACCGCAGAGAAGTTCTTAGAGGAAGCCTGTAAGTACTCCGCGCCGGCTTAACACATTTCTAAATTCATTGTTTATTAGTATTAGTAATCATGTAGTTTAGAAGTACCTAATTATTAAAAAAAAAAACGTACAATGAACCCTGCTAGGGCACAGCAATGTATACAATTTAATTTAATTTTATAAATGCTGATACCTCAAATAAAACTTTATTGCTACAGTGTTACAATAATAAATAAACCTGCATGTGCTTAATCAAAACTTGCAGATTAACAATTATTTTAACATAATTATTAGATATGTCCATAATTAGTTAATTTATTATACATATAAATGAATGTCATAACATAGGATAAGAACAATTATTTGGCATTATTTCCATTTATAAAATAAAAACACAAAAATAATAAAAATTGCTACGTTTTCTGTATAAAGTATATATGACAGCTTTCCAAATTCAAATTCATTTATTTTGTGCACATAACTTAGTATTTAACACAATAGTTAATAAGGGTCTTCTTTAAACAAAAATAGAAGATCACCACTCTGGTCTTTCGAACAATAAAACTGAACATTTTTTGCTTAAAATGATTTATTTTTACAGTAAAACATGTTTAATTTGTTGTAGACATAATGCAGCAGTTCTCCCACCCGCACATCATCGGGCTGGTGGGCGTGTGCAGCGCGCCGCCCATCTGGATCGTCATGGAGCTCGCGACGCTCGGCGAGATGAGGGCCTATCTGCAGCAGAATGCACACAGGTGACTTCCAAACGGAAACTAACAACAAGTTTTCTATGTTTAATTAATAAACTAAACAATATACGAAGTTATTACTATAAGAATCACATCTCTATTATAGGCGTCTATTAAAAAAAACTGCTGGATTTCTTTCCCATTCTTAAGTTAAAGACATTCTTAAGATAAAACTTATAGTGACAGAAGAGGTTTTTAAAGCAGTTGCTGTCATTCTATCTTATAAGAGGTTGTAGCAAAAACAATCAATTAGAAAAGCAATATTTTGATATGTATTATTTCTATAATAATTATGTATTTTTTAACGTTTTGAACGCGCTTAAATGCACGCGCGATATCTACGCCAATATTCTCATTTCACATAAATTTTTGACACATACTTGTCGTTGGCGTCCAGGGCACGCTCTAGAAAGGTTAACAAAAATTCTTCTTAGCAGATCCTACTAATATTATAAATGCGAATGTTTGTGAGGATGGATGGATGTATGTTACTCTTTCACGTCAAAATGACTCAAGCGGATCCTAATGAATTTTGGCACAGAGGTAGATTATGATCTGGAATAACACATAGGATACTTTTTTGATATCACTCGGGCGAAGCCAGGGCCAGCTAGTAATTATAATTTTATTTACCTATTCAACGCCAGGGCATAAATAACACACGGGTGCCTTCCACGCCAAGCATCCGAATTTACGTCAATTTATGACACATATTTGTGTCCTTAACGAGGAGAGCTTAGTGCAGGGTACGCCCTTGTTTGTCACATATATTTATCAATGGCCTTCAAAAGGTTAACGAAAAATCTTCTTGGCAGATATTTCTATAAAAAGTAAGAAAATAAACTACATAGAAAAACTAGTTTCTTATAAGGTATAACCGTGTTCTTTTATTGTTCCAGACTAGAAACATGTACGCTAGTCCTGTACATCTACCAACTGTCGACAGCGCTCAGTTACCTCGAAAGCAAGAAGTTCGTCCACAGAGACATCGCCGCGAGAAACGTACTCGTCTCCACCCCTACTTGTGTTAAGGTACCTCACTATTTACTATGGATGGTGGATTTCTAGACATATGTGCATTGGATTGTAGATATGGTTCTGCCGGAGTTGCGGGTTGTTCGAAAGAGATACCGCGGCCCCGGAACATAAAGGACAATTAGTGGAGTGCCGTAAGGTTTATACCTCGGAATCCAGGGCCAGTCAATGAATCTTAATATAAACGTTGGAAATATGTTTTTGATAGTATATAGAAAAATGTTAAAAAAAATATATTATGCGATCACAATTTTTTTTTTATTTTTTTTTTTGGATTTTTTCTTTTATTTATATTAGTTTAAAGTTATATTTTAAAAAGAACAAACTCGATCTTGGATTTCTAAGGACTGCAGGTATACCGATGAAGAGTGGGGAGGGGAATAGAGGGGATAACAGCAGCTGTTAAGCCGTACCATCCTTTACCATTTCGCCGCATTTTTAGGCCCCTATTTGAGAACCTCTGGATAAGACTAGAACGCAGAAATTTTCGTCATCCAGTTAGCTATAATTACGTACTTAAAATCCAAAATTTCAAGTCTGTAGGCTATTTAATTCCGAAGTTAAGGGAAAGCAAAGTTTAGCATTTATGACACTTACTCATGATCATCAAAATATAACTAGTAGTTCCCATAAACTCAGAGAGCTGAAATTTGGTACAGAATTAGGGTTTAATGGCCACATCAAGGAAAAACTATAAAAACTAGAATAACCGAAGATTTGAAGTACCTGGTGACCCTGATTAGAAAGAACAAGAGCCCAACCAAACTATTAGAGATTGACATACTGCCTTTACAAAAAATATCCAAGTTGGTAGGCCACTTCATTTGATGTCAAAATCGAAAGTCTGAAAATATCTGATGAAGAACCCTCAGCTGGTCTAAGCTGTGTTAGAGATATGGTAATGCCCTCTTCTACGATTGGTACATAAAAATCGACTGCCATTGCAAAAATCATCAAAAATTTAATCTAGCCTATAGCCACTGCTGGGCAAATGCCTCCCTTTCTTCTTTTAATACGTATATAAATGAAAACTCTGGATAAGACTAGACTGGCTTTTATTTAATTATTTATTTATAATAAGCACACCAACAGCACGTTTACATACATACAAATTGAAAAAAACGAACACCTAAAAATTGCATTTCAGCCAAAACCACGTATCTGAAAAATCATACCTGTTGTAACTACTTATGTTTGCACTCTTGCTTTATAAGGTGCCCCCCAAAAAAAAAAAAATCTTAATGCGTTAAGTTAAGTTAATCCCGCCGACAAACTGTTACGCAGTTTGGCGGGTTTACTAAATGTACAACAACTTTGGTCCAAAAATAAATGATTTATTATTAAAAAAAAAAGATATATCTCTTTTTTGCAGCTTGCTTAGAATGCAATGGTGACAGCTGTACTAATCCTTCACCTACAATCTACATCAACGAGATCGACGACGATGACAATAATGAACAATGATGTAATAATGTGTATAGTTAACGATAAATTATCTTTGTAAATCATTATATTTTTACGACAATTTAATAAATTAACGTTGAAGTTACTCGGCAAACATATTTTTTTTTTTTTTTACTATAATCACTTTTTCCGCCTTCCGCCTCTAATTTTTCAGTAAATTGTTGTTAAAAATTGTTGTAATCGAGATCGGCCAAATTTTTTTTTTAACTTTTTTATTCGAGGTTTTAACAATGCAGTCTAACACTTGATATACAGATTCATTGACTGGCCCTGGGTTCCGAGGTTTTACCATTTTTATGCCTTACGGCACTACACTAAATAGGAACATGGATGGGTTAAAGTCAGTACAAGTCTGATACTCCCCCCACTCCTAGTCAGCCTTGTTAGTTTAGTGGTCGCAAACGTTGCAACTGAGAGTCAAGGTCAAGGTCCTGAGGTCGATTCCCGGGCTGGCCAGTGTTTAAAAAACCGTCAAAAGGGGTCACCGGGGAAATTAGCTTTGATTCAGAAATACTATAGATGTCGTTGTTCTAAAAAAAGTGGTGTTGGCCATTTTAGAGATTGTTTTTTGAAATTTTTGACGGATTTTAACCTACTTTGCCATTTCTCTGGTTCCTTAGTTGGCAGACTTTGGATTATCAAAGATGGTGGAAGACAAATCTTACTACAAGGCATCGCGCGGCAAGCTGCCCATCAAGTGGATGGCGCCAGAGTCCATCAACTTCAGGAGGTTCACCTCGGCCTCCGATGTGTGGATGTTTGGTAAGTATCCTTTTTAACTGTTGAAATTTAAACCATATGTGTACTCAAGTTTAAGGTTTTAATTTCAACTCGATACCTCGTCGCGTTCCCAAAATAAAGGTTATTCACAGACAAGCGGTTTTTTTTAATTGTATCAATAGATATTGGTTTAATTCAAAACTTCACATGTCTTTCGAGATTTCGTTATCTCTAAGGGGATTTTCGTATACTTAGTCACAATTTAAAGATTTCTGATTTACTTTATTCTACGCTTAAGTGCCGTCGTTAATCCAAAAGAAGAGGTCATGATTTCAGCATTCTTAAGTTCAAACATTTGATTGTCTTGTTATCTCTCTACAGGCGTATGCATGTGGGAAATCTTAATGTTGGGCGTGAAGCCCTTCAGTGGCGTGAAGAACAACGACGTGATCGGCAAGCTTGAGAACGGAGAGAGACTAGCGCTGCCTCCCCGCTGCCCTCCCCGCCTGTACTCCGTCATGTCGCGCTGCTGGGCCTACGAGCCCAGTCAACGACCCGCCGCGCACCAGCTGAAGGAGACACTCTTGTGAGTATCCTGTCTTTGGATCCAAAAATCCTCTTTTAAAAAGCAGAGACTACAGTCTTCACTTACTTGCTTTGTAGTCTAACTACTCTGCATGCGCTGAACTTAAGCAGCGACATTTATGGGGGCTGATTAAATCCTCCTTGTTACGTCCCACCACAAAAATTTGTTCTTAATATCTATTCCCTCACAGCGAGATCCTGCAGGAGGAGCGCAGTTCGGCGTGGGAGACGATGCGGCGCGAGAACAGACGCGTGGCCGCCGGGTCCTTCAGCGACGACCCGCCGCCCAAGCCGCAGCGACCGTCCAATAATATTGCAGGTACATAGTTTATTACAGAGACAGATATTTTATGCCGAACTAACTCAGGCGTAAAAATGAAAAAGAGTCCCTAATTCATCATTTAACAAAGAAACTAACACGCTTTATAACGTTTTATGTCGTGTAACTGGCCGTAAACATGCAACAGTAGACAATAGTTTTTGAAAAAAGTCCAGTTTTGAAAGGAAAGTCTGGAAAAGCCTATTGCAATGATGATTTGATTTGAAACATATAAGCACAGTGGTCATTAAACTTAACCTTTTTTTTTTGTCAACAGTAAGCGACACAACAACACAACCAGCCGGTGGTAACGCGGCCCAAACTTACATCGTAGCACAGAACCCGCTCGTCCTAGCTCACCTCCTCCGGGAGAACCAAGCGCGAGCGATCCACCCGCAGGCCTACACGACCCCCGCCTCGGTATTTAACACCGTCTCCGTAGATTTCGCCGAGACCCTCCCGGAGACCCAGGACATCGTCGAAAAGATCATACACCCCCGACCTGACGAGAAAATCGATATCCCTCTCCAAACCGCCCCCATTCCTGCAGCTAGCTTGCAGAAGCTAGATCCTATCGTCCCCGCTCCCACCTCTTCCGAACCCCCCGATGAGACATTGACAGTAGTGGTAGGTGCTAGGGAAAGTTGTGACAATCTTTGTCAGAATATCCCCGTTTCCCCGCGCGAGACTTCGTCGCCTGCCCCGGCCGTTGAGCCCGAAGTGCCCGAGACTTATGCTAGCCGCGTTCGATCTTTAGAAAGGAACACTAGAGGCACATTGTCTAGTGCTGAAAGGGCTCCTATTCGTATGGGGTCTTTGGAACGAAATGCTAGGGGTAGTGTGTCCCATCGTGGTTCACCAGTCCCCATTGCTCCGTTCACTCGTCAGCATTCGGTTCCCGCGTCTCCTCCTCCTAGGACGCGTCGAGATCAAGATGTGGGTCAGTTTGCTGTCCAGGGAGCTCTTAACGCCCAATTAGCAGCCAGCGTGATGAATAAAATGCGCACACAACCTGAACCGGCTTTGGTAGAAGAGATTTATGACTTTGGAGGTGATAATGTGAAGAGTTGTGTAGCCGTAGCAGCGCAAAGAGCGATGGCAAGGCCCCAGTACCGCCGTGAGAGTAGCATGGCGGCTTCACATCCCTCTTCAGCTTATGGTGTCCCTGTAGGAGTGGTACAAGGAGTCCCATACTCCCCCGGCCAGGCACGACCTTCGAAAGTCCCGCCTGGTTTCCTACGTTCAGCAAGCCCACAGCCCTTCGCACCAGTCCAAGGATTTGCGTCCCAACCGATGGGCGTAGTCCCTCCAATGTCGTATGGAGGTCAGCAGATTTATACGCAAAGTGTGTCTGGGGCACAGCCGATGATGTACAGGGCTCAAGTGGCGAGTTCCCAGGCGCCACAACTTGGATCGGCGTATCGTCCGGCAATGGTACAGCCGGCGGATGCGTCCGTGATCTTCTCTTCCCGGATGGAGTGTCAGCCGGCCGTGGTACCTGCGCCGGCAGTATCCGGTCCGTCGGGTGCCGTACACGGCGTGATGCCCGTACACGGTGCCGTACAAGGCGTCTCCACCGGCGTGTCCCATGTACACGGAGTGGCACAGCCCGTGCAGGTGAATGGATTGTTCGCGTAGATTTTTTATTTCTTTTGGAAGGCATGTTTTTGGTGTTATGCAAAAAAATGCAAAACTTATTTGGGTCAAGACGTAAATATTATGAGAATATTTTTCAACCAAGATATCTTTAAACATAATACTATAATTTCGATCGATTTATGTTGTTAATGAAAATTCCTCTTTTTGAGCTACCAGCACAAATATTTTTTAACAGTACTTATAGTTGCATATTTCTTTCTAGTAAATTCGATCAAGTTTTGCATTTCTTACCATGAACACCATAAAGTCGAAAGTATTTAGTACGTGTGTGTAGATATTAGAGTATGCATGCTTGTCACGACTAGTAGGAACGCGTGAAGACTGATGCATAAATGTGGTATATCTATTATAAGTATATTATAAAATATGTGCAACGGGTTTCTCATTCTATTTATTTATTATTCTAACACATTTTAAATAAAAAAACAAGCATTTAAAAAATATAAATGAGTGGTCCACCGGTGTCGGAAGCAGAGTCTCAGTTGCCCGTGGTTAGAGCTTCAGAGACAACGATCTGCTAAAAATGTGGACCGGTTCAAGGAGTAGGAGTAGAGTAATGCCTTTTGAATCAGACCCTTGTTCCAACCGTCTAAGGAGGGAGTCGTCGAGGCTCCTGGCCATCAGGCCATTGGACTTTACTACATCCCACATGACGACAACCTCGTGTGCTCCATACCTTTACGCGTTCCCGAGATAAAGGATCTTGACAGACAGACGGGTAACAAAATGTTGCAATAAGGGTACCGTTTGTTCCTTTTGACGCGTAATGAATGATCAGTCGGTCGCATTTTTCTCAACTAAAATCGGACAAGAGGTTAATACAAATATTTGTTCCATGTGACATTGTAAATATCCAATCCTTTTCTCTGATATTAAGTTGTGTGACGGGTGTATGTGTAAATATTCTTTTTTGCAATTTTATTCCTTTTTTTTTTGTCTTGATTTGTTTTTTGGTTTCAGATTTTTTGTGTCATTTGGGTTTCTCCGGTAGAGTGTCGGTTTTTATTTATTATTTTAATTTTATTTTAGAATTCTATTGTGAAATAATCTTTTGTTTTATTTTTCACAATTGATTTCATTGTTTATTTTATAAATAAATTGAACTAACATTGTGATAGTAAATATCTAAATTTCTTTAAAAAAAAGTCTATTTGGTATACAGTTGATAACATTTTACTTTTATTTACTAAAAATATGTTAATATTTGTACAAAAACTGGAAAATGGCGATGTTACTAACAGCAATGTTAGTTCTACAAAAAAAACATAGAATTAAGTCCCATAATGCACGCTTAAGCTTAATTATCACAAATATTCTTTTAATAAAGGTTTATATTTCAATCAAACTTTTTTCAACATCTATTTAGTACTTTATGTGTCATGTCACAGTCGAATGTAATTCTTATTTCGTACAAAACAGAGTCCAGAATGCGACAGCGAACAAGCAGTCGAAAGGCGACTGTTGGCCGAATTAGCGCGACAGCAGCACCAGAGTGAAGAGGACAGACGATGGTTACAGATGCAAGAAGAGAACTTGGTAAATATTACACTAAAGATGTGTGTGAAAGCTTGAAAAAAAAATACCCACCAATTTCTGATGGACTGAATAATTTTCATTTTCTAAACATTAAAAACCTTCGATAGCGAAAAAATTCAATAACAATCAATCTTTAATAGACACAATAAACTCCCATTTAAAACCTACTTTTGATTGGATGCCACAACTAATAACAACCAATCACAAAAAAGCTGATTTGTAAACAGGCAAATAATAAATATTCAAAAGTCATTCTTAAAAAAAATACAACACTTATGGATACAATTTCAAAAAAATATGCTCGAAGAAAATAGAATAGTTTCGTATAGAAACAAAAGACTTACATTGTGGAGTGTTTTTTGTTTCAGAATAAGCGTTTATCCAACGTACAACTGTCAACCGAGTCTGAACCGGGAACCGAACAGAAATCAGACAGTATCAATGAATCGAGAGTGTCTAGTCAACCACATTCAGGTAAATATGTTAACCAAACCTCTTGGTTATAAAGTTAGTTAAGATGAATACTTTCTGTAATATTCGAATTAAATGCTGTGGCACACTAATGATATGTTAAAATAAAAATATTATACTTAATAATAAAAAACACGTTTAAGTAAGGGTATTTATTTTTATAAAACTAGTAACCCTATGTCATATTAAATATCAATTTGATTGACTTAAATGTGTTATAATGTAAGTGTGTTGAGTTCTGTGCTCCAGCACTTTTTGTGTGGGCAAACCAACTTTTATGTAAATGATTGGAAGATTGGATTAACGTGAAATAATTAACCTAGTTTTTTTTGTTAGTTAAGCTAAAAAAAATGCAAAAAATAACATTGGTTTTTATTTAACAGCGGCTACCTCAGCTGAAACGAGTCCAGCGAATACTGTTTCTAAAGAAAGACCGCCCAGTGAAGAAAAGGTAAGCAAATTAAATGTTTCATCTGTTTTCTACCGTAAAATAGTATTGTAACACATTTCTAATCGATGTACAGACGCCAGCAGGTCAAGCTACCCGAAACTGTAATTTTTTCCCAATGAACCTTGAACCTAATTCTTTAGAAATAAAGTCGAAAATCTATCAAAGAAATCTGACAGATTGTAGTAGCTTGATGTGCAGGCGTCTTTTTTTTTTAATTTATTTTTATTTTAGAATAAAAATAATAGATGTAGCACCACATGTACTTTGAATATTCTGAAATTAAATTAATTAAAGATTTGTGGGGGGGGGGTTAGGAGGGGTAGCCTATAATTTCACCATTTATTTATTTATTATAAATAAAACGGCCGAGGCCAATTACACTATTTAAACATATTTAATTTATTAAATTCATTCATGTATCAACTGGGGCCGGGGGCGAGTTTTAGAAAATGCCTAAACCTAAATGAGCAATGTGTATCCCCAGGGTCGGTCGAGCACGGCGGACCCGGTGTACGCGGCCACGACGGGCGTGGTGCGCTGCGTGATGCGGCTGGCGGGCGCGGCGGCGGGCGGCGCGGGCGCGGCCGGCGTGCTGCAGGCCGTGCGCGCCGTGGGCGGGGAGCTGCGCGACCTGTGTGCTACTGTCGACAAGGTCGTCGTGCCCTTCCCGCAACATGCGCAGAGGTACCTACTCAACTCATTTACTTTTTTTCTACTGTGCTGGAAAACAAGCCTTTCCGTATGATCAGTAAATTAAATTATCGTATGACGGTATTCGTTACCAAACTCCTCCGAACGACTGGACCGATTTGTATGAAATTTTGCTTATCGGGTAAGTCTGAGAATCTACCTACATCTATTTTTCATATCCTTAACGAAAAAGCGGGTGAAACCGTTGGGCACAGGTAGTAATGTATAATATTCGTATATTTATTTAAACTGGATAAAGCCAGTGTTTTTTACGCGACTACTCTGAAAAGAAATAGCCGAAACAAAATCAGAAATCACAGTCTCTTTTAGGGTCCTCATGTAAGTTGACCAAGATTTAATTTCTTTTTTAGATTTTTTGTGTGGAAAATTACTTGACCGTTATTGTTAAACCCCCATTGTTCTTTACCTCTCTTTATAAATAAATTTCTTTGTTTCCTAGGGAAGTGGAGATGGCTCACCAGGTTCTGAGCAAGGACATGGCAGCGCTGGTAGAGGCCATGCGGCTCGCCATACAGTACCACAACACCACGCTCACGCATGAGTACACTAAGTAAGTACACACGCACATATAGTCCACCTTTTACACTCTTGTTTCTGAAACCAGATACATTCATGGTGGACTCTCAACTATCATTTTTTTGAAGCTATGTAGACCCAGGACCAGTATCAAAGAGGCCCATTTCCAATAGACAGTGATAACCAGACTTTGACTGTTTCAATTCGTAGTTTCTTGTATAACAGGTGCAGCTCACGACGTTATAGTCCACTGACACCAAAACTCACGAAATATCAGTTTAATCATGTTTTTTTCTTTTCCATATTCATATAATATACAGCGACGTTTTAAAAACGGTTAACGGTTAAACATTTGTGTAAGCGGGCCTTAAACGTTTAGATTTCGGAGAGCAGTCCAGAATCAGACCAGACCTCAATCTTGACTTGAGAACTGAAGTGAGGTCGATGATGGGACGAGTTTACACAAAAGCAGGCTCCTGAGTTGAATAGATCCGGGGCTGAAGGAACTGGGGACACAGACGGAGTCAGAGAAATGCGCTCAATAAAGGCACATTTGTAGCAAAACGTTCGTGCGAATTGTGTGAAATCCTTACCTTCTTCCTTCCCAGCAAGTATGAAAATCTTTCAACCAACACCTTAACCCACTCAATTCCACACAGAAACATGCTAGCAGCAGCGCACATCCTCGCGATGGACGCTAAGAACCTGCTGGACGTAGTGGACTGCATCCGCGCGCGCCACCCGCAGGTGGACTGGCGAGCTGCGCTGGCGCCCGACGCCTGCAGTCCCAGTGCGCAGGTTAGTGTCGCATGCTGACGCACGGGTAAGTTGGAAATTACGTTTTTGTTTTCTTTTTATCGAGTTTAGTGCGATTGAAATGGGGTTGCATTATTATATCGCCTTTCCGTTCACAGTTATTTTACCCCTTTTAATGTTTTTTTTTGCGGATGGTTACCGAATAACTTCCCCCACTCTGGGCGGAGTGGGGGGGTATGTCAGACTTGTACTGACTAAAACCCACCCATGTTCCTTCTATCTGTATGTATTTAAATTCATAAAATAGAAGTGTCTATTTGTAATTTAGAAACTAGATACAGTTTTTTTTCTATTTGAATATTGAAGTACATTATACAGTACCTACCTAAATAGACATATGCCAATGTCAAAGAGATTATCCGAAACAAATAGACAGACAATAAATGTTTTTCTTTTTATTTGTTTCGGATAATCTCTTTGACATTGGCATAAGGAAGTAATATTTTTATAGTAATTGATAGAAGAAGTATAATTTAGTAGATACCCACGAATTTAGCCCCCACTTCGCCCCTACACACATAAAATAGAGGGCAAGCTTATTGCCATCAACCGAATGTCTGAGTCGATTCTAGAAGGTGCGCATTAGTGATGAAATAATATACACAAAGTACCTTATCGTTTGTGTTCGAATAAACGACAAAATCAACGTCATTTTTATTGACATTAATTGACATAAGGTTGCTTGTTGGTTGCTCTCATATGTAAAACAATTGTGAACGGATATACATAGTATAATTTGATTTTTAAAGTGAACTAATCTCTAAAACATTTCGATGAATTGAATTTATAACAATAACAACCCCATTTTGATCAATTCAGTAATAATATTGATAGGGCTAAAAGTAGTTTGGATATTTTATCGATATTGAAATGACGTCTTGTTAGAAATAAAAATTAATTTATTTTTTCATTAATCTTATTAATTTACATCTTTTAATTAAATTTCTATATTAAAATTGACCTGCACGTTTTTAACATTTTTTAATATATGTTTTTTTTTACATTTGCATGCAGCGTTTCCTAAGTATCTAGTCGGTAGTATGTAGTCAGTATCCATTTTTTTACTAAACAGGTATAAGACAAGCAAGTTTAAAAAATCAAAAGGGTAAATAATTCTTACAGGTCGCCACTCCACAGAATCAGACGCTGACTTCACAAAACCAAGTCTTCGCTGCTCAAAACCAAATATGCGTCCCTCAGAACCCGGTACTGAGCAACCAGTCATCGGTGCAAGAGGATGAAGCTCCCCCTCCGAAGCCAGACTTCAAGATCAACCAACCAGTGACCACCAGCCAGCTGACTGTCACTGAGCAACCGGCCAAAGAACATAGTAGTTTACCTGCCGCACCGAACAGAGTATCCACACTCATACATAACTACAACCTCTATGGTAACGTGAGAGAACCACAACACATATATGGCAACACTGAAGCCTCATCCTTCCAATTCTCCTCATCAAGCTCTGACGATGTCAAAGTAGATTCAGCTCCCATGGAATCCGTCAAAAGTCGAGTTCAAGCCTTAGCTGGCAAATTAGACTCTCCACCGATATACTCTGTCAGCAAAAAGATGATCCCGCTAGATCAGAACATTGGTCACAGCGACCAGGGGTGAATGACCTATGACGTTTTTTGCTTGTAGTGGCAATTTTTTATTTTACGTCTTTCGACGTCGACAGCTTTACATAGGCTATGACCTAATATTAGTATGACTAGTGTACTTACCCGGATATGCTCATAGATATTTCGTTTGCCGCTTAAATTCTATAGTACGACGCTTATTTGGAAAAGACAAAGGAATGCTCAATATTAACTGTAGCGAATTAAGTGAGCCAAATAAATTGTCGTGTATCGATCCATTCGCCTACGTTTTAAATTGGAGTTCATATACATAACCGTTTATTAATGTTGTATTCGTGTAAATAGCGCTTCACTAGAACTTTCGACGGTGGGAAAGCAAAATAGCTAATAGGTTAAATGATAACGTACCACATAAAAATATAAAATTAAATAATGTATCTCGAACGTTACAAGAAGTCAATTTAACTTAAAATCTAAATTAAGTAAGCTAATTAGCAATTGATGGCCTAAACTAAACAAACATTCTGCCTTTCCACTGTTGACAACTTGAGTTCGTATTTAGCTGCGATTCATCATGAATTTCTGCTTTTTAAATAGAATTGAAACGCTTTTCTCTAAATTATTTGGCAAATAAAGAATGCGCTATTTACAAGAATATTTAAAGTTCTATAATATACACGGTAAAAGGTAATATGACACAAACTTTTTCCATGAATTATTATCGGTTATTAAAATATATTAATTAGGTATTAAAAAATCTCTGTCTATTTCATACAAAAAAGTACCAATTTACTTTCCATATACAGTTAAATTATATACATAACAGTCACAAACAACGTTTAACAGTGCTTTATTTAAAAAAAAGGTGATTGTTTTAAAATTTTGGTTTATTTTGAATCATACTGATGCAGAATTAATCGTAAAAGTTTGTTACAGTGTCCCTTTCACCGTATATGTTGATCATCTAGTGATATCTATTAACATATCATCTGCATTGTTGTGCTTCAAATAAATATGTCGTGTTGCCTATTCGTGAATATTATTGTTCGACACATATCTCTGTTCGTTCTCGATACATTAAACACAGTGTTACTAGGATCTTTTGGTTTTTGACATTAATAGGAGGGCGTGGTATACATTTTGTGAAATTGGCATTACAAAACACGAGATGGCGACGTTAGTTCTGATTTCTACCACTTGCTAAAGGATCCGTGTACACTTTTACATCTCTCATACATCCACATAAAAACGTCACTCAGAACTGTTGATTGTGAAATCATGATAATATTGATTTGTGATATTATTGCCAATAAAATTTGAATACTTTTTATAATAAGGACGGCTATGTAACGCAGTACAGCGAGCACATTCCTCAAACTTGCACCTAATGAGTAAGTTTTGTAGTTATTTTCATACAAATTTTATATTTTTGGTGTAACGGTGTTGCAAATTTTATACTCAACCAGTACTGGTGCATATGTGTAAGAATGAATTCTTCCATAGAACAATAATTGTCGTTTGAAATTGATTATAAAGTATTATTTTTTAATGTAAAATGTATTATTGCGATAATGTGTATATTTTTCGTTAGGTAAGGTGCGTTTACAAGTCACAACTTATTGTAACATTGTGCATTTAATTCCTTATACATTCTCACCCAGTATTCAGCCGGAAATGATTAGTTTTCTTTTGTAAAAATGTACAAAACAATTTGTCAATAATTATTTTTATTGTTTATCCAAAGTTTTTATTATAAGCTTAGATCTCAGATGGAATTTGTAGCGTATGAGCGTAAGTTTTGTAATTATAAAATCAGAATTTATTTATTGATGTATCTTCGGTTTATTTGTAAAGTTGATTTTCCTAATGTGTTTAGTGTTAAGCAGGATATCATTCCAAAGTGTAATGGTTATAGTAAGCAGTACGTAGTCCATATTATATTATTGTAGTGAGCTGCCTGAGATTATTTTCCAAATATCTGATAATGGTGGACCGGTTTTTGTTTACGCATTGAATAAAGGACAAGTCAATCATTATTTTTTGTTTTTTTCCTCACATTTACAACAACAGACCTATCATTGTCACAAAGCTACACTACGCTACCTAATAGTGACGGAAGCGTTACTTCTAAGCTTAGAATCCAGAGTTTTATTTCCAGGTAAGACAAATATTATAAGGGTTTCCCATCAGAAATTACCCTGTAGCAGCACAGATTCTGATTTCAGAAGGGCTACTATGACATCTTATAGCAATTCTTATTCCACTGAGTGAAAGAGATGGTGCTAGATACCCTGTATAGCTCTGTCTCTTTCCCTCAGCGGAATAAGAATTGCTTTAAGAGGTCATAGTAGGGCTACAGGGCCCGATTGCAGGTAGAGTGGCATTATTGCATGCAACATAACTTGTGGTATTTTTTAAATGCAGTCAGATGGACTACTGTCCAGCACTACAAACTCTAAACAGGCATTTTGTACTGCCTCTCGGACGTTTTGTTTTTGTACTAATTCTGGAAAAAGTAGACGCCTGTCGGCACATGATCTGGTGAGTACAGTGGATGACGGAATCTTCCAAACCAAGCTCGTGTAGCTTGGAGACAGCACTGACTTGAGAGCTTGTAAATTCGACATACCTACAGCGTGACTACCTACAAAAATCGGGCGCACAAAATGGCCGGCATTTTCATTCAAGAAAAGTCGTATGGAATCACAACAATATACATCTTCCGTCTGACGCACTGAAGGAGATCGAATATCTTTAGGTTTTGCTTGTACTGCGACTCTCCACTCCACTCCATTGCTAACTTTCCAAGGTGCGCCGGGCGTTTGGAATCGCGAGGCTTAGGGCGTCTCAGGGGGAAGACAGCAAAGGGACAGGCTGGATCTGAGTAATATTAATTGGGGACTGATTTGAACTTACTGGCTCAGCAGCGCGGGCTGGCTCTAGCAAGGGACGGGTGGGGCAGTTACCAGGACGTCGCGACGGGCCTCGTCGGCTAGGACGGAATGACGGCGCTTTGTAATTAAAAGGTGTGGACTTTTTGCTTTTGTCTTCATCATAGCAGCCCGGGGTCACAAACTACTGGATCTAAACTTCCCGTCTTCTGCTTTACTTCCCGGTACTGTGCGTACCTTATCGAGGAGTTTCCTGCGATATTAACATCATCGAAAGCAGTTCTCCTAACTACCTTTTAACTTTAGTCTATGAAGAATGATGGTACAACCGTGTCGTTTAATCGAGGTATTGCTGTAGAGGTATATCTAGTTACATTTTCTGATAGCTCAGACCTTCAAATTAGGTATCAGGCTATCAAAAGCTTTCGATTTGTCGATGAAAGTATGACATTTTGAGAGATGATGTTGTTCTCGATACCTTTCAATTATTTGTTCATATGCATGCAGATGGTCAGTGATGGAAAGGCCTGATTGTTGAGGATGTTAGTATTTTTTCAATTGAGGTGCGATACAAAACTATCGATAATTATTAAGGTCTGTTTTATTTTATAGTTTTTAATAGTCTATAGGTATATAGTTATATAGGTCCATCACATACATGCTAATGTATGTATGTGATGGCCGTAAGGGTAGGGGTTTCTGAGCACAGCAATCGAGCTAAATATGGTTTCTGAAAAATCTCTGGGCTGCACTACCAATATTTTTAGGTACTCCAGTCTAAAACGAAAGCATCAAATAGAACAAAAACAGCACAATAAGAATTTACGCTTTATTAACAAAATAAAAAGCAAAACATTGCGATTTGGTTAATGTTAAGTGACACTTGACAAAATAAATAATGAAATCCTAAAAACTTAAGTTTATACAAGCTTTATTTGAAAAGAACATTTTAGGTACAAAAAATATAAAATTTGCTAACTAATTTAAAATATACTTCCAGACCGCGTCCTAGCGATACTGGTAACGAAGATCGCGCGATCGATCGAATCGAATCGATCATTCATATCACTTTTATGTTCGACGAATCAGAACGCGTGATTCTGTAAATAGAGTACATATCACTCGATCGCTCGATCACCTATATTTTCCGACTTCCAAGATACTTACACGTTTTTCTTCATATAGCCTTATGTTGACCAAATTGTATTAGGCTATTTTCTACTCATTCCAATAAACGATTATTATTAATGTTAGGACGCAGGGTAAGAAGAATACTTATCGCAGAAACTATTGAGTGAATTAAAAAATAAACTGTTTACTATAAATGCCGTATCCCGAACTACAGAGTAAATATGAGAATTATATTTTTTTATAAGTTTTTGTATTATTAAATTCACCACAAGAAGATTCTTGGAATATAAAAAGGAAAAATTTTCACTTATTAATCCATTTTATATTATGTAAAAGAAACAAAGATATACAAAATGTTTCTGGAATTTCATAAGTAATGACAACAGTCCGGATTCCAAATGTTTCACACATTTCTGTTACATTTTTTTAAGTATGTCGAATATACCCACTTGTTCAGAGACTTTATAAATACTGAAAGTGGGACGATTTATTTCAAAATAACCTTAACTGTATGTACAGTTGGCATTAATTACAAGCGGCTCCAATTATACATTTCACATCAGACTTTTATCCACACAAACAGGTTAATTTCAATCAATTACAATTCTTCATTACCTTAAATACTTTCATACTCTTTACATAGACAATCCTTTTTTTATATCATGTCAACTATGACACTTTTTGGATCTCCCTCCATTTCTGACAGCTGTCAAAATCTGGTATCCTAAGTACCTGACTGTACAGGGTGGAAGGGAAGGGCGACGCATAAACGATTACCACGACATCACAATATGTAATGTGTCAGTAAAAGAAATACATACACATAATGGAGAGGACGCCAAAGCATAATTACTACATATTCATCATTGTGATTATTTTTAATCTGCTGTTTTTTTTTTACATTTTGACTGTGTAGATAATGCACTTTTGTGGAAAAGATGTGGGGGATTCAGATTGATGTACTGAGTACGTGGTAATCGTTTGTGCTTCGGTTCACCATCCACTCTTTATTAATAGTCTGTTGTCTGCCATTCACACCGTAAGCGAGAAGTCCGTCAAACAAACAACTGATTTTTAGTTGATAGCTCTGCTTGTCTCGCTTCTCGCATGCGGTGAGACAAGTGCCTAAACTTGACATTTGCGCAAATAGATTTTTAAGAAATAGAAGGCCAATAACCATGGCCCCTTATAGCAACGTGGGTGGTAAATGTATCTTTGAAAGAGGTCCGAATGTAAAGTAATAAATCAGATGTACAGATCAATACAAACAAAATGTTTGACGTTTTATTATTTTGTAAGATCTCGCACAGATTTTACGTCACCAATCAATTTAAAAAGAAAAATGACCAAAGGGTTTTCGTGATAATTTATGGTCATTACAAAATTTGAATATCACACTGAATTGCAGATGTGTGGTCAATGATCTATGACTGATCATTCGGTTTCTGATCACTGTGGCGCTAGTGAGACTAGGTTTTTAAACTATAGTTATTTTACCTCTGATCGGAACACCCCAATTGAATATACAGGGTCATTATCCAAATATTCTCTACATTTAGCTTTATGCAAAAAAAAATCTACGGTAGGACGCACTCAAAACATTGTGCTGATGAATGCATGGAGTAGTACAGAGCCTATGCAGGTATTTTAAGTAAACTAATAACTTTCAAAATATGTAGTAAAAAAAATGTGGATAAGTTGAAACTTGATCTCCATTATCTCTTACAAACTAGAAGTTTTCCAGGCATGATCCATGCATCCCAGGCATCTTGAAGGATGAGAACCTACCTTACGGCATAAATAAGTATTTTTATATCCATTAGATCACTATAATAAAAGCTGCAATACAAAAGCAACCTTATTGTTACATCACTAAATGTCACTCTGACTATGATAGCAATGAAAGTCAGAGGCAATATAACTATGGTAGGACAGTAATTGCCTTATGAAGAATGAGCCAATCTAAGCTTCGTTTTCCTAACAATTATACTTCTCCTTAGTAACCTCACATCACACTAGCGCCACCTACCGGTACATTGCTGTACTATTTAACAGTCAAGGAAGTTGGCGGCCATGAGCAACTCCAGCGCAATTTCTGGTGCGATCGGGAACTCGGGGATCTCCGTCGACGAGTTTGTGTAACGTACCTTGTATGTAAAGTACATGCATACTTTCTGAAGCACGTGGGAACTGGAAAAGAGAAATTTAATTAGCAATTACATATTTACCCTAATATTATAAAGATAAAAGAGTTGTATGTTTATAATAAACTAGCTTTTGCCCGCGGCTTCACTCGCGTTAAATTCGGGGTTACTCAGTTCCCCTTTCCTGATTTGCAGGTACCTACTTACCTGTAGTTTTTGCACTTGTGCCTTATTTATTGTAATAGCAAAGCTATTTTTTTTCCATTTACTTCCATCTCTCCCCCGCATTTCTTACTTTAAAAAAAATGGCCTTTGTCCGTCTTCAGAGTCCCGACTATTTCTGTACCAAAAATTATCACAATTGGTTTTGCCATTTAGGCGTGAAGACGTAACAAACAAAGTCACTTTCGCTTTTATAATATTAGTAAGGATGTTTTGAAAAGAGAACTTCAACGTTGTGGGTTGTTCGAAAGAGATACCGCGGACCCGGAACACCAAGATGGAACATGGATTGCTTTTAGTCGGCAAAAGTCTGACCCTTTCCCCCGCTCCGCGCAGAGTGGGGAAGAATGTCAACAAATGACTCCTTTTATTTTTGGAACGAAGTTCCTTATCGCGCGTTGCGAAAGGGGGCAAGACAGAAAAAAATTAAAACCAAAAGCTGTAACGACACTTTTAACTATAGTTGTAAGCCGTGCGCGTGTTTCTCTGTCCGTCTCTCTCTCTCTCTCATAGAAAACTAGCCAGTTATTTTCGTTTCGTCTTTCTATTTCGCATTGAACAGTGTGGTGTCGCTACAATTGTTTTTGTTGAGTGTATACAGGTTTTATGTACATAATAAATAATAACTTTGTTCCATTTGGGTGTCCCTTGACACCTCTCAAGTTTTTTTTCATATCTGCTACATGACATCGTTTTTCATCCATCTTCATCTATACATTCCAGCGTTCTGACTCATTCAGTATGACAGGTCTAATCATGGACTTATATATTTTCCCCATTAACTTGAAGGGCATTCATGCGACGCAAAATGTTCCAGTGCCCTGTGGTCATTTCATGCATCGTGCTTTGAACAGGTGCATAAAAATAAGGTAGGACTAGTTAAAATAAATACCCATGGCACTAAGCCCACTGTAGTCTGTGCTTCAAGTGTTAAATAAATAATGTATACTTAAATATGTATTTATATTTTATAATTATGTAATTCCAGAACAAGAGCAGGAAAGTGAAATAAAATATTAAATAATCACTATAAAATACTTACGGAATCTCCCTAAAATTGACCTCATTGGCTTCATTCTCAGCGAACTGCCCAGGGCCACTCAGCATAGCCTTGATGGTGCCAGAGGTGAGTGCATGCTCTCTCTTCACGATAAACTCGTGACCGTCTGAAGAGATCAGCTTCACGTACATCGCGTTGGGACCTTCGCAGCCCCCATAGAGCTTCTCTTCGGAGATGGCTGACCCACCTGAGCCGACAGCGGCGCTG
The DNA here is from genome assembly GCA_958449745.1 of Ochropleura leucogaster. Classification (NCBI taxonomy): domain Eukaryota; kingdom Metazoa; phylum Arthropoda; class Insecta; order Lepidoptera; family Noctuidae; genus Ochropleura; species Ochropleura leucogaster. The sequence goes on along the minus strand of OY288221.1, from coordinate 7,870,626 downwards.
CCAGCGACGCTTCCTGAAACACATTTATTTAAATTAGACCATTGGCCTACTTAGGCTAGTGGTCGCAAGCGGCTCTATTCTTTCATTCCCAGGTCGGACAAAAAGGCTTTCCCGCCAGGAATTGCTCATTAGCAGCTGCTGAGTCTGTGTTTAACATAGCAATAGTTTGCTGCATCTCTGCCTAATCCTTCTTTATTTTATGAAAAAACGTAGCCTCTAACCAGAGCCGACAACGCTGCCAGAGCGCTGCTCCTCAGCCACGCTCGTCGCGGCCACGGAGCCCACTGACGGCGCAGGTGCCACTTGCTGTTCAGACATGTTCCTGCAAGCAATAAACGTAATCCAAAGTAGTAATTATAATAAAGTTACTTTTCGAAACAAATAAGAGCCAAAAAGTAAAAGTATATCCATCATAGTACTTAAATACTTCCATGCATTCATCTTTTTTTAAACTTAGCTTTTTTTTTTACTGTGCTACCTATTAATTTCTATCAGTGATGAAAGTTTTTAAAGTTTTTTTTTCACGAGTTGCCTCCGTGCCCCGGAAAGCACGTTAAACCGTTGGTCCCGGTTGTCATTTGTAAATCTTTGACAGTCGTTACAGGTAGTCAGTGTTCCGAAAGTCTGACAACCAGTCTTACCAAGGGGTATCATATTACCCAGTACTAACTGGGTTGTGGAGATCAGATAGGCAGTCGCTCCATGTAAAATACAGATATTCAGCTGCATCCGGTAAGACTGGAAGCCGACCCCAACATAGTTGGGAAAAGGCTAGGCAGATGATGAGTGATGAAAGTTTTTAAAAATGTATTAATCTTACAAATTGATTTATCAATGATGGTTAGATTGTACTTGTATAAATGCTGGTCACACATTACAAATACTAAACTTTAGAGGACCTTAAAAACTCCATCGCCGCCGCAAATGACGTACCTACCCACATACTGGGCAAAATATTTTTAAACAAGTTGGTACCACTAACACAAAAGAGGAAGCTTTACTCAGTAGTTAAGTTACCAAAGCCAATGCACATCTGCAACCTCAGAATCATTGCAGGTGTGTTGCCATTTTCTAGACTAAAATATATCTGCAGCAACTGTAATTATAAAGATTCATTTATTTATTTATTTGTTGAAGTAGTGTCAGAGATAAAGTTTTTGCATCAGAACATTAACACCCTGTACTGACCAACAGACATTTTACTTTGGCCAGAAATCCACACAGAAATCATCTTTATGGACACTAACAACTAGCTTAAAACAAGGTTCGAAAGGTTTTTCAACTTCCATGTGAACTAAACAATTAAACTCTATGGAGATATTTGTTATCTGTGGTCAAATCATAGGTGGTTTCATAAAAGTACATTTTTATTAAAGGTATTTCTTCTACTTAAATTGAGTTGAGATTTATTTAAATTAAACCATCATAATCTTGCTGTCCTTTTTTGTGTTTTGGTGAATGTGTATTTATCAAATAACTTGCCCCACTTTAGGCAAAGCATCAGACTTTTACTGACTAAAACCCATCCATGTTCCTTCTTTTGCCCTTTATGTTCCTAGGCAGCACTATCTCTTTCGAACAACCCACAACATCTTCCTGCCCTTGTCCCATGTTTTTTTTGTGTCTTCACAACCCATTTTTTTATTCCATTGCCCCCGTGAATTGTCCCACTACTATGCAATTATTTTTACTTTATATCATTTCTCACACAAACTATCCAGAAATTATTCGATTTTCCACTCCTACTCCATCAATCAACATTTATACTCATTACTCTCTTAGTCACATAAGTTGGTCAGCCAGAAAGACTAAAATCTATAATGACTTTACTTAAATATTAACAATATTTAATCAGTTATTCTGCATAAGGATTATAATATTATCAGTTATGTTACATATACATGATTCATATAAAGATAATCAGAGTGCAATGTACAGGAAATGAAAATGTTTGATGTTCATTTTTTTTATTTTAAATAAATGTTTTTGCGTCATATACAAACTCCTTAGGTGATCCTCTGACCTAAAACACAATATATATGTTCTTTGTCTGTGAATATTATGATGAATGTGTGTCTGGTTGGCAATATGTTACAGGTTAGGCCCACTATTACATGAGATTTAAATCTAATTGGTGAAATGTAACTTTAATATGATACAGCAACATAACTCATCAGGGACAACAAAGGAAAACAACAGTGCACATACATCTAAATCATAGGCAAAAATAACTTTTTGAGTACTACACCTACTCAAAAGAACATGGAGATTGTCCACTTAGTACATCCTAAAATATTAAAATAATCTTTACAAAATACTCAATTAAATAATCTTGAGATAGAAATACTAATATTAATTATTGAGTCTATCAACTTTACACTGCCATTCTAAATTTAGAATGACCTCCCGACACTAATATTATTTTAATACTTAAGCGGTTTATTACTTTCAATCATAACAATGTTAATTTACAATCAACATCGAAAATTAATTGAGAAAAATAGTCCTCCAAAATAAAAATGCAAAGGACACAAGAATCAAGAATCTTGGATGCCAATAAACTTTGACGTCATTACAGTGACTGTGCATGTTTTATACATTACCTGGTTTATTTAATTGCTTCTAGAATTTACGAAGAAAGTATTTACTGCTGTTATGGCTTGAAATCGCCAAATTTATTTAATAAAATCAGTAAGTTAGGTTATCAGAATTAGAGTGATTGACAATTTGAAGTTTTGACTATCTGACATGACAGTGAATGAATCATAGAGATCGAGTGAATGAAATTGAACTTTTCTGTTTTCCCATAATATGATCTCTTATTAGGTAAGAGTCTTTTAGTAACTTTTTAGCAACGGTGTTAAACATTTCATGCAAAAAGCATGCAGTCTTCATCTAGAAAAAGTTCCGAAAATCAAAGTTGCTCAGGTTTTGGTTCGAAATGAATTCAGTATTCATGTGCTAGACTAGATGGTTACTGAATAATAAATAGTAATAAATAATGAATAGTTACAAGTCAATAGAAAAAATACAGCCTGCCATTTTTGAAAAAAAAATGTACATAATACGTGAAGTGATGCAGGCAATAAGGGAGTACGGTCTGCCCAAATGTATGTACTTTTGATTCCTCCCGTATTCCTTATTTTGCTCTTTGTGTTCCGGAGCCGCGGTCTTTTGAACAAACTCGCAGTTCGACCAACTTGCAGCCCGCCCAAATGTAATGGAAGCAAAGCTCTAAGTTCTCATTAAACTTTATAAATACCAATGGATGAAATATGTAATTGAACAGATTGTTAACAACAACCACAACTACTACAGTAATAAACAAAACTAAATTATAGAACAGCCTTTTTGACATAAAATTATTCGTTGCGTTCCAGAGACATTGTATTGCATAACTTTGAAGCATCTTCAAATCATAAAATTTGGACTGAAACAAGAAAAAAGAAATGAAAGTAACACTGGAAACAACACCTAGCCATTACTTGTACAAAGTTTGAGTTGAAGCTAAAATATTCTACATAACAATATTAGTTAAATCGACTATAATAAGCTGAAAATATTTAAAACACTTGTGATTCTGAAAGCACTCGATGTAGGTCAATGGACCACAGCTGACGATTCGGCGGACTTTTTTTGACATGGCTTTTGGCTTCATTTCATTATTTTGACATTTCGTGATTTCGATGTCAAGCGCTACGTATTTCTTTGAAAAAAGTAATTTTTCCATCCGTTTTCAATCTTTATTCAGTTTTTTCAATCGAAAAGTGTCTTAGGGACGCGGGTGGAAACCATCGCTGTGTGAAAATCGACTGCGGATACGAGAAATTCCGCGAGAACCATGTGACACGAATACGAAAAAGGGCTTCCAGACCGTCAATGTGACAGAAATGTTTTCTGCCATCGCGACGGGCCAGCGCCACCGCGGAGCCGATACGAGCACGACGCGAGATCAACGAACGGCGATATAGGGCAAGCGCGTCAAAAATGTGCGCGAGATGGCCAGCCCGCCACCGAACCCTAAGGAAGGCGAGGAGGGCGGCTCCGAGTTCAAAGAGGAGCCGAGCGGGGAACGCCCGGCCGCCCCGCAGAAGACGTTCATAGCGCCGCCCGCGTCGCAGCTGCCCACGAAGCTGCAGTACGTGACGCTCGGAGCGTCCGGCCCCAGCGGCATCAAGCAGTTGTTCCGCACGGTCAAAGTGGCGCGGCGCATACCCACGCTGCCTCGGCGGCCGCGCGAGGGTGAGGGCAGCGCGCCCGGCCCCGCGCTGCCCGAGCCCCGGGAACCGCGCGTTCGCAAGGACCACAAGCGCCATGTCTGCGGCACTTGCGACAAACGCTTTTCCAGCCCTGGCAAGCTCAGCCAACATGTCCTCTCGCACACTGGCGAGCTGCCCTTCTCCTGCGACCTGTGCGACAAGCGCTTTAACTCCAAGTTCAAGCTTGTGCGACACAATCTCATACACAGTGAGGCTCGAGCCTTTGCGTGCAATGTTTGTGGTAAGACTTTCAATCGTAAGGATCATCTCACCAACCACGTCAGAGTGCATAATCCAGTTAAAAAGCTTTATACATGTGAGAGGCCAGATTGCAGGAAATCCTACACATCTCTCTTAAGCTACCGAAAACATGCTGCTCTGCATTCTGCTGAGGAAGGTAATCTTCAGTGTAAGATATGTGAAAAGAATTTTACCACCCGGCAAGATATAATATATCACTTAAAAGTCCACACTGGCAGCCGCACTGTTAAAAATGATTCTGATAAGAAGTTCACTTGCAACTATTGTGATCGAAAGTTCTTCACAGCTAAAGATGTTCGACGTCATCTCGTTGTGCATACGGGAAGACGTGATTTTTTGTGTCCATATTGCCCTCAAAAGTTTGGACGTAAGGACCATTTGGTGCGGCATGTCAAAAATGCGCACCCTGAGGAATCATGGAAATCTGCAGCTGTAGGTACGTCTAGTGAACCCCCACCTGAGGCATCTGCATTTGAAGAAACATACACTGAGTACCCGATTGAAGATACGGATTTTGCTATGTGGAAATCACCCTCACCCAAAGAGAGTACATCAGAGGGAGGTCCAACCAGGGTACCCTCCACAGATATTATTGTTGAAATTCCACCAGACCTTGATATCAAAGTAGAACCCATAGAAATCAAATTGGAGGAATCCTTAGATATAAAGATAGAGAGGGAAGGGTCACCAGTATGTACGCTGCTACCAGTTGATCAGTTTCCTATGATGTTCATGGTAGCTCCGCCATACTCCCAGACGCCGTCTGACTTGCCCTTTCTGTCGACGCAGGAGCTGCCAGACGCAATGGAAGCGCATTTACTACATCCAGGGAATGTAGAGTCCCTGTTGATGGACCCGGGCGAGGGCCCTTCAGGTTTGTCAAGCGAGATGCTAGGGCTCTTAGAGGATAGTGAGCCAACATTCACAGGGGAGGAAGGTCGCGTCCAGCAACGACTGCCAGCGTTTACGCAGGCCTTCCAGACGGCGCAGAGCTCTAAGCCCCCGCCGCCACCGCCCCCACCGCACTAACCTCGCCTCACCAACACCTCCATGCCATTTACACTTTAGTCTTCTACTCGAGGCTGCCTAGGAGGGAGCAAGCAGTTCTACATTAGACTGTGGATGGCATCAGAAGGTTGTAAAGGGTGAGATTCCTGCATTTAGCTTATGTGAATACCGAACTACCTCACTAGGTAAGGTTGATCTAAGCTGTAAATAGTCTTGAGTGCAGTTAGTAATGCAATTTGTAATATTGTTGGACTTGTAATATTTTCACCTTTTAAGCATATAGGTACGGAAGCTAGAGGGTGCGCGCCCTCCGGCTTATATTGCCAAATTGTATATTTGTATGTCTCGGGTATACCAAAATTACTTCCGAATTCTACATGAATATGTGATCTAGTCGTGTATGTACTTTCGGAATTATATATTGTTTATTTATAGCGTACATGACGTTTATGGAGTATAATTGGGACCAACTCTGTGAGCTATTAGGTGGGATACAGTTAGTGCTTAGTAGAGACGAGCCGCGTTCGCGCCCGGCCCGGTACGAGTATAGTAAGCAGAATACAAGCAGGGTGTATGGCTCTTGGAAGCAGTGAGCTATTATAATATGTTTTAGAGAGGCTTGCTGCTTCCGACGCGATAATGTAATACAACAGAGAGCATATTCCTTTCGAATCAATAAAGTGAATGTAATATTCTGCCGGAGTAGATTAACATCAGATCTGTCTGTAACTAGATTGATATATCATCCTTATGTGTAAGTGCTAAGTGTTCATAACAGAGTTAAACAATTGAAGGCTTTATATTGTATGGTATTAGGGTTCCATTTCATTCTATTGTACAGAATGATATCGAAGTCCTTACAAATTAGCAGACTTGAGCTAGAAACAAAATGCAATAAAAATGATCAATATACCTCAGAGGCACTCGTGCTTCCTATAGAATAATATAAACGATACAAATTAAGTGTGTCTGATGAGCAAAGTAGACGACTTCGCGGTCGTAGGTAATTTACAGCGTTATCATTTTCATTATAACTAAAATGTGCCAAAAGTGATAGGATTGTGGATAGCAGGATAGGTGAAGTCGATGTTCGTTACCGAGATCGCGATCAAAACCCTGGTTTCATTTGCTCGTTAGACTCGCGTGTGCAGGAACTAAAACTCATACTTACGGATCTTCCAATCGATCTGCCGCTAACGACTATATAGGTATGCCAAAATTTCATTATATGACCACAATAAATTTTAATTTTTCATACAGAAATAATTTTCACAACTTGTTACTTCAGAAGAACAATTTTCTTGGCATACGTTTTAGAATAATGAGCCAAATTATGTAATTCGATTAGTGATGTGTAGGTAAGTGTCAGATGGTTGATGTTATAATAGCGAGAATTTAAACATTTAACAACTTGTTTGGTGCGAAATGGAAGGATATTATAGCTTGGATTAGGTGCCTTGCATTTTCAAACAAAATATGTTTTATCGTATTCAACGCGTGCACAACTCGTAAGGTGATTTGCTTGATGATTCTTTCTTCATAAAACCGCATCTGCCTAATATTGTATAACTACGTTTCAAATTCTAATTTATTAGTTTTATACAAATCTTCTAATATACAATTTGAAACATTTATCGCTGCGTTTTTTGATCAAACGTAAGTACACCTTGTCTGTTATTTAATGAACTAAAGAATCTTAACAATTTAGAATTTAAGATCCATAATCTAGAATTGAGCCCAAGCAAACCACAATTACCCATAGATAACATTCTAGAATAGTGGAATTGCAATTCACCCATATCTATTAGCGCGGGCGAAACTTAATTGATTCCCACATCCTCCTTGTTCTGATGATTTTTTCAATAATATTAATTGATTTCGGTTATTTAATTAGGTTTTAACGTCTTAACGCGTTGTCTTATCGCGAGTTGTGCACGTGCGCTGTTCATTTCAGTTTCTTTTAGAGCGCTGTCGCGATTGGAGCATCATTATAATAATATTAGTCATAAATTACATCGTTACTTGTCTTAATGCTAATGTAATAAGCAATTTACTTTGCAGCATTTAGAACTTGGAATGTTTGAAGCTGTTCAATAACCTTATAAAATAAAATAGAAAGAAAAGGAACAACTACCCACGTTTGATACTAGCCCTTTATTACCGAGCTTTCTGTTAATTAAACGTAATTAATATTGGGATAGTTTTAAAGTGAAATGTTGTCTTTTTATTATATGCACTCTTTTGCTTTCTCTGAATATGGTAAATATGTAGTACAAAATTATAATTACACTACCCCAATTTCGATAGCGCCCTGAAGTATAATGAAAAAGAAAGTCTCATTCCTGACACAAAATGTTAAAAATATATTTTAAGTTTAATAATTTTCGGTAATGTAATGGTTTTTAATAATAATGGTCAATGTTCGGCGTCTAGTAATTCGAGGAGAGAATAATGGTGAGATCATGTACACGCTTGATATGTAGAATATTATGTGAATATTTCTAATCTATTAGGTTAATAGGACTGTAAAAAATTTAATCTACCTCAAATGCAACTTATTCTGTTCTAGAAATGTAATTGTACTATGTTAGGTTAGTGAGAAAATTAGTTTTTTTTTTCTATTTGAGAAATACACGACCATAGGGCTGGTTGAATCAGTTAACACCTGTTGTCTTAATTTAATGTATAAGAAGTGTGTGCTGCATATCGAAATCTTTATTGATATACAAGTAAAATATGTATGATTATTATTAATTTCGCTTTTTATTTTATTGTGCTCTATAAGAGTGGCCTTTGAGTTCAATGTTGGATAGTTTTCGGATCGAGTTAATACAAAGTTTACAATCGAAAGATCTGGAATTTTAAAGTTAATGCAAGAAAAAAATAAAAATAAAAAAAAGTTTATCTATAATAATGTTAGGACCTTTCCTATCGCACATTTGGTATAAGTAAAAATAAGAAATTTTCATATATTTTGTATATCGATTATACATATTTCCTTTATGCAGATATCAGAAAAGATTTCCGCAAAAATGTTTTTTATAAATACAATTTATATGAAACTGTTAATGTTTAAGTTTTTTAGACTGTTGTATGTATTTGTTGGAAATATTTTTGCTAAATTCTTCCCGAGGTTGTAGACTGAAAATCAATCGGTTTGTTTGTTTGATTTGTGTGTATTGCTTTGGCTTAAAATTATATTTGTGCTACCTATAACTTTAATCAACTTCGGTTTATGTTTCGGTGTATTCGTTATAAAATTCAGTCATCTAAATTCTTACTGTCTAAATCATATATAGCCTGCTTTCATCATTTTGAAAGCAAGCCCATTCATACATGAAGGTTTATGGTTTGTAATTTCTACTTTTCAAATTTCGAATGCTTCTTTACTAAAGCCAAACCACAAACCGAATTCCCGGATTCAGTCTATGCCCTTAAACCACTAGTCATATACAATAGCAGTACATTAGATTCTCAAATAGGCAGTTATACTGAGTGATATTTACCTATCTGACGATTTACAATAGTTTTACAGCAATTGGTGCAAACAATAAGTACAAAATGTTACACATAGTGTATAAATACCGCCGGTTTCATCGAATTATACCTATCAATAGAATTCCCGACATTTGTCATAACAGGATAACGCAGTGTGAGAAAAAAAGAGCTTTATCATGTAAGTCCTATAAAAACTTCTACTCACGTTCGAAACAAAGAAAAAAATGACCATTTAATTTACACGATAAGGCTAGTAGGCCCTAATTAGATGAAATCGGCGCTTATACTTTTTCCTCATATTTTATTATTGATACATAAATATACAACGACACAATGCAATATATTTTTATAAAGTTTTTTTTAGATTGTAAAATAATTATTAAAATAGTTAACATATCAAAGACTACCATGTACGGCCGTTTTTGTTGTCATGTAACTTGAATATTTAATATTAAAGTTCATTACCTGTATTTATTTATTTAACATTTTATAGTTAACAGATGTCAATTGACGATAAAATCTATCTGTTTTGGCGACACTATAAGTGTTTACCTTTTTATTTGAATTGGGGAATATCTATGCATAATTGTTAACTTTTTCATGTACCCCCAGTTTTTATAGTTTTATATTTAATGAGTGTAACTCATTTGTATTTATATTTTTGTAAAAACGAAATTATGTTGTGTAATACCAAATACATAATTATTATCATATTTTTTATTTTGTGCTTACATCTGTAAAGTTTCGAATATTTTTTTAATTTCTCTTTGTAAGTTTTGGTTACAGCAACGAAGCTGCTGTGAGTGATAGAATAATATTGTTTTTAAATCATGTTGAATTTAATTTACGATGCCTTTATTAAAACTGAATTTTGAATTTTTTTTTCGCTGGAAGATGTTCTACAAATTTGCATGAGAATCTTGCAATAAATGTTACCGTAAAATTGTATCCGTATTCACCTAAGAAATGGTTGAAATCTGCACAAAACAATTTTTCTATTAATATTCTCTTACTCGTAGCAAAAAAATTAAAATTAAAAAAAAAAAATGATCAATAGATATACGATATACGTAATTTTGGTACATACATAGGGGCCTTATAATAAATGAAAAAAAAAAATTAGAAGATTTATTGATTTAAAAATGAAAAAAGTAAATATTTTTAGGAACGTATGATATTTTAATAGAAATGATCTATTTTTGTTACGCTTTTATGGAGTAATACATAATAAATGTTTTTGAAAAGAACGTAACGTTTCAGATTTATAATATGTTAGAAATCAAGATTTACGAGTTAGGATAGTGGGTAGGCGCAACTTTGAATAAGGAAACAGTCATAATGAAATACGGTCAGCAACGCTAGCCTACAAATCTAACGGTTCTCGACATTTGACGCCGAGTATACGTACCTTCAGTTTCAAAACACGTTTTGGGCCTAAACAACGTAAATCTTGATTTTCAGCAAACAAAGCCGTATATTGACAGTATCTACTAACGCAGTTTTCTCTCGCAGGATAAATGATAATAAATTATAAACATTGTACCTGGTTTATAATAACATGATGTAATGGTCTTCATTGTAATAAATATTTGGAACATCCATTTTGTTTTGTTTTCCCGCCCACCTATTTATGCTGCAAAGCGTTTTTTTTAAGTTATGGTTCCGGAGCAAAGATATTGTATTATTATTCTTCTCGCAAATCCCAATTTTCTTTCAACTGTATTAGTTAAAATATAAGACAGTAACAGTAAATAATATAATAAGAAGAAAATATATTGACGCTAAACACTTGTTAGCAATAAATCATGTTGTCATTGTATCATTAGTCTGATTTTACGCGCATTTACGACACTACATTATTACTCAATTGTCGGTATTAAATGGCCATTATTTACCATCCACAGGAAATAAGAAAAACTATGCGCGCGTCAGCTCGACGTAGTTACGAGGAAAAAATAATTTATCAATGACGTTGCTAGTTCACGGGTCAATGACCTTTGAATGTCTAGTTTTTTTGGCGGATTTCTAATGCACTCGGCTAGACATTTGTGTTGGTTTTCACGTGCCGCCGACGATGCGTCAGAGTCTATAGATACTATTATACTGACAGTATAACTTCAAAAGAATAAAACAAGTATGCAGCCAATATAGATGAAATATATTTTATTGCTGATCAATTCTTTAACAAATAACACATAGACTTAGAACCAGAAATAACAAAATAAATACCTAATCCACGGTAAACAAGAGGAAACGCAAGAAATGCAGTCAGGATAATTATTAGTCTATCTATAAACACGAAATTTCTATACACTTACAGGTGTTATGGTTAACTTCAATTGAATTTTACACAGATATACATTCATTATTGTAAATATACAAGTTCGATGATTACTTCACATATAACATCATTTCATTCAAGTATCTAATTTTTCTATACCTGAATTTGAACTAAATTAAAATTGTACTAAAAATACTAACACCCTCCCGGTAGCCGGGCGCGGAGGCCGCAGATTTAAATATTATAAGGCTTTAGAAAAATATCGTTTTTACGAAACAGACAGAGACTAAAGAGTCCCATAGTTTTAAGGTTCGTCCAACCTATAAATGCACGTATTTTAAACACCAGTCACCGAAAAAAAAAGGAATGTTCGATTATTCAGACGTTACTAAACGTAGTCTTTGCTAGCTGACGCGACCCGTCGCCTCAGTCTGTTAACAAACTGGCAAGCGAGAAAGAATCATTTCACTGTCCGTCTTTTAATTTTTCTCACTTTGCCGCTTTTAGAGGGTTTGCTCTTAAGCGATATACTATCTAGATTTGGTAGTTCCGAGTCAGTATGTCTGTCAACGTTCTTGTGGAGAACGGGGTTGTCGTTAGCATCGTGGTCGGAGCTGTCGACTCCATTCTCCATTCGCACTGTGTTCACGTAGACGGAGTTGTGTGGGGGGCTCACGTCCATATCATCATCGTCAGAGTCCTGATAGTTCCCGTTGGGCTCGGGCCGTTTGTACTGGAAGCTCGTCCGCCTGTATGTGACATCTTCGTCGGATTCCGCGGCTGACTTAACTTTGTATCGTCGGTTAATGTTTTGGAGGGATTGGTTCTTCTGCAGTTCGCCGTGTAAGCTATCTCTGATGTTCATTTCTGAGGTAGATTTGGTGCAGTATTCCTCCTTGTCCGACTCTGAATATTTGCGGGAAAGTCGTCGCGCGTCGAAGGTTTTGTCTTTGTCGGTAAGCGAGACGGGCTGTGCGGTGTTGGTGGGAGATTTGAGCCGCACTTCGGGCCCGCCGCCGTAGATGCTGGTGAAGAACCGCCATAACTCCTCGCTGAGCTGAGCGTGGTCGGAGCCCGGTTTGATCGTGAGTGTCGTGGTGCCGTCGATTTCCTGAAAATTTAATGTCACACTTAAAATCCTTGTACATACATGATTATGCGTATCTACGACAGGTTTTGTTGATTTAAAATTTAGGTTTTGTTATTATCGATAAACTGATGAATGGGTTGTGTAAGGAATGAGATAAAAGAGAAAGAAGTTGATGATGCCGTGACGTGTGACAGGGAGGAATAGAAGAAGAAAACGTGTTGCGCCGACCCCAAACATTATGGGGAGAAGGGGAGAAAAATGATGATATTGCGTTCTGAGTATCAGCCTGAGACCTGGGAAAAAAAATATTAGGGCAAAACAAAATCAAAACAAAGTCAAGTTATCATTAAAAAACAGTCACTTGTTAAGCAAGTTTAATTCGCAGGGAATCATCAGTAAACTAAGTAACAATAGTATGTCACGGCTAATATTGGAACGAAGTTCCTTATCGTGCGTTGCAAAGGGCGCTAGACGGAAAAAATTAAGACCAAAAGTTGTAAAGACACTTTGCTATAGTTGTAAGCCGTGCGGCGTGCATTTGTTTCTCTATCTCTCTCTCATAGAAAGAAAGTCAGTTATTTTCGTTTTGTCTTTCTATTTCGCATTGAACAGTGTGGTGTCGCGACGATTATTTTTGTTGAGTGTACACAGGTTTTTTGAACATAATAAATAATAATTTCATTCCATCCGGTTGTCCCTTGGCACCTATCAAGTTTTTTTGCAATACTTTTGGATCAGCTTCTAAAATAACCACCGTTAAAATACAACAAATAGTTTGTTGGTACCTGTTTGCTAACGATGCCGGAGTTGTCGACGGGCGGCGGTGGCTGCTGCGTCTTGTTGCGCACGAATGCTTGCCACTGCCGGAACCAGTGCATGCTGATGCCGTAGATCGCGTGGGGTCGTTCTTGTTCCTGTATTTTACATGTTGGTTTTGTTACAATAATCAGTTTTATAACAAAATAACTTAAAACTTTATATTATTGGTAACCCTATTTCATAAACAAAGACAATTTCATTGACATAAACGTAGGTAACATCTCCAAACAATATGACAAAAATATAGTCTTACAGACGGTTTTCGGTCATGGGGGTCAATCTCAGCGGAGATTAGCAATCTGCGCAGGAGATATTATAGTACAGGCGTGTGCGCAGGCACAGGTGCACTATCTGTTCCCTCACTGTCATAATCCGACGGCAATCGGATACGACCGGAAAAAGATCAGGCACAGGACCTGCTTAACGTGCTTTCTGGGTTGCTACCGTGGAATTCTTAACCCGTCGCGCGATTGCTAACAATGTAGGTAAAGTGCCCCAAATGTCGAGCTATTTTGAATGAATTTTTGATTTTGGTTAGACCTTCGGAAAAACGAAGATTTCATAGTTATTTCGATAATTATATATTACGAATACTTCGTAATATATAATTATCGATATATGTTATATCGATATATGATGTTTCCAGAATCCTTATGAGTTTTAAATAAATTTTAAAAATAAATGTCTAAAATATGAAAACCACTCACAGCGGTTCAAACTTTGCACCCGTGTGCACGTACGACATTTGTGGCACAAGTAAAACTTTGCACCCAGTGTGACACTTAGACGCGCGAGGGGTTAATGGAAAAACCCAATAACACTTATTGCCCGGCCCGGGAATCGAACCCAGGACCCCATGCTCAGCAGTTGCGCTTGCGACCGTGAGAGAGCAGTTAAACAGACAGATATAGAATGTAGTTGAAGGCATTAGTATTATCTATTAATCTTGCCTGGCAAGCAGCATTCTTTACCCATGAGTGGAATAGAGCAGGCTATAAATAAAAAAGCAGCATTTATTATACGATCAGGCACTTAAGGTGGAAACACAAAACCCGCGAAATTAAAATTACAATATAATAAGCAACAGTAAAAAAACATTGTTTTATGGAGTTATCATTAAAACCCATCAATGGAGCCCTTTAATTTGATTGAATTATGACATTACAAAAACAAATAAATCTTTACTAATATTATAAAGGTGAAAGTGAGTTTGTTTTTTTGTTACGTCTTCATACCTACTAAACCGATTTTGATAAATTTTGGTATAGATATAGTTGGGACTTTGGAGACGAAAATAGGGTAACTTTTTTTAAAGTGTGAAATAAAGGAGAAAGAGAAAATAAAAAGGGAAAACTTAGCATTGCTATTACAATAAATAAGGCGCTAGCGCAAACACGTGTTTAGTAAACATACCTGGAAGCTGGCGTGCAGCTCGCAGAAGGAGGCGAGTTCCCTAGCGCGGCGCGTGCGCAGGCGCTGTGCGGCGCGCGCGCACACGCCGCACTCGTGCACGTGCGACACGGCCGGCCCGCCGCCGAAGCTGCAACACATACCATTCTTACTCATGACACCTTCGCAGTTCCTTTGACATCGGCTTCACAACATGAACCTTATTGTTATAGGAATAAATATCAATGTGATTCACACTAGAATTCCTCCGTACTACGAAAAGCATATTAAGCGTTAAGCTACACAAATGTCCTTTTTTGGTATCTGTCGTTGAGCTCATCGAGTTATGAGTCGAGCTACACGTCTTTGTGGATCTATCTTAAAATTACCATCTTCTCAGACACTAACCTCCTCATGTAAGCTTACCAAGATTTTTGTTTGAACCTTAAAAGAGACGACAGAGTTTCGGCTGTCTGTAAAACGCTAAGCAGATGATAAAGTACGATATACTCCTTGCCGGTAAACGAGTATCCACAGGGGTTGTATACGCCTACCATGAAGCTCTATAGCAGTTGTAGTTCAAACTGATTCCATTGTGGGGAAAGAGATAGCTCTATAAATATTGTATAGCTTTGTCTCTTTTCCACACTGTAATAACATATAAATATTACTGCTTTAAGAAGTCAGGGTATCCCCAAAAGTTGTATACTCACTGCAGGTACAGGAACTCCCACAGGGGTTGCGGGACGAGGGCGGCTAGATGATGCAGATGCGGCGCACGGTCGGGCCTGACCCCGCCGTGCCAGCATACAAAGTCGCTGTTGTCTATGGGACCCGGCTCCGCCCATGTGTTGAATCTAGCGAGGAAATTAAATATCGGGTAAAGTAAGAAAAAACGAAGAAGCATATGCATGTATTTTTGTTATAATTATTGTTAGTTTTAACTTTAATCAATGAAAAACAGTACTAACAACCAAAGAAAAGTATTACAAGTTAATTTCAACTACTACTTGTAGCAAAAATAAAATAATCTGCAAAAATTTTCTACTACAGTTTAAACGCCTGTGACTTGTGCAGCCAAGATGTGTCCACAATTTGTATGGTCTACAAAGCATGATAATTTTTATGCCTTTTCGTTATTTTTCGGTACACATAATACAAAAGCAATAACAGAATAACGAACTGCTGTCAGACATCCAGCTCGTTTCGTTGCACCTACGCTTGCCAATTCGCGTCAAGGTGTCTACCTCAACGCTATTCGATCCACCGAAACTAACAACTCACGACGTCTTGATTACTTTATTAGTGATTAGTTAGTTATGAACAAAATACAGTTTTTTGAAGTTCCGTTGCCAAATGACAAACACAGAACGCTTAAAGATTTGCTCTGTCATTCGACTATATGGCCGTATGTCAGAGTTATTTTACTCCGAAACTTGTGGCACTACACAGTTGAAATTAATAGTGTCTCCTGCATACATGAAACTAAAGGCTGAAAAAATATGTTTAATGTTTATTTAAGTGGCTCTGAAAAATGGTATTGTGATTTCTAAAACCATTTTAACGATTTCCTCGTTAAACAAAATATTAAGCACGTGGAATCTGGATAGTGGATTGTTCGAAAGATATACCGCCCGGAACACAAAGGGCAAAAGATGGAACTTTTATGGGTTTTAGTCAGTGTAAGTCTGACATTTCTTCCGCTTCACTCAGAGCGGGAAAAGACATTTGATTATTACTCAAACAGTAAAAAAATATGTGGAATCTAGTGGAGGTTGTAAGGAAAAAGGTAGTTATGTTTTTTGCTCATGAAATATAGACTGACTTAATGTCTTGGGGATTTTCTACCAGTATACTTTAGGGATGGATTGTGTAAGAAATGATATGAAGGAGGAAGGAGTAAATAATGTCGTGACGTCTGATAGGGAGAACGAAAGAAGAAAACGTGTTGCGCCGACCTCAAATAGAATGGGATAAGGGTAGAAAAATGATGATGATGATAGTTTAAGGAGTATTTGAAATTCAGTTTACTTTAAATATGACTTCCGCTTACTTGTTGATCCACTGCTTGGAGATGTAGAACTTGATATCGTTGGGCTCGACGCTCGTCGACTCTAATATTTCAGCCGCCTTCTGTCGTAACGTTACCATTTGAGGGTTCACTTTCCTGTAGGCAAAACCGTTTGATGAATTGAAAGGTGTAATAACAAAAAAAATGGTTGCCTGTAAAGTCGGTATACGGGCGAAAGTTTTACGTGACAACGACTTTGAGTGGTCAAATAATTTTAATGTGAATATTCATTCGTATAGTAGGAAGAAGGATGATATGTCTGTCTCTCTCGCTGTTAGGCGGGCTAACCATGCCCGAGTGGAAGGGACGCGTGCCTCTCACTCGCTCTCATTGTGAGCGCATAACGTGAGCGGAGCGTAACGCAGTTTCTTGAAGTGTCACCCGGCAAACCAATTTATAAGACGTTGTCACGTCAAAAATCTTACACAAACAATTAAGTTTTTGTGAATGTTATTTCATAGGACGTGAGTTACCGAGAACGATTTTTCCCAAATATGAGATCTGCTGGATCTATCGACCCTATAAACCAGGATATTGCAACTTTCATCGGAATCGTTACAGCCGTTTTTGATAACGGGATTATGCTCATTAAATAGTTAAGTTTTAAATTGTTTTTTTCTTAGAACCGTAACGGGACGTAGTATTTTATTATGAATTCATAATTATTATTGTTATTACTCACTATGTAAAAATTTTGTTAAACCTTTAATTGGCGACTGTTTAAGTTCAATACTATAATTTTTATTTTTAAGATAATTTTATACAGAAGCTGTTGATGACCTTTTTAACCTCTAGAGTCCCAGCACAAAACCGTGCCAGTAAACAAGTATTACCGTTGGGCCGTTGGCATAAATTTGTGCCAGCAAACCCCAATCGATTTAAAACTTTATTTGTAGTAAAGATAAGTCTTAAAATCAGATTATACGATAAGAGCCCGCCCGGCGGTGCTTGACGGATAGTTGATGTAAATAATGGCGGTCATTGAGAGGTTAATCCTTACTAATATTATAAAAGCGATAGTGAGTTTGTTACCTCTTTACACTTTAATGACTAAACCGATTTGATGAATTTTGGTACACAGATAGTTGGGAACCAGGAGACGGACATTTTTATCAAAAAGTGGGTTGTGAGGTAGAAAGAGGGAAGAAAAGGAAAAGCTTAGCGTTGCTATTACAAATCATAAGGCGCAAGGACCAAAACTACAGGTGGAAGTTACCTGCAAATCAATAAAGAGGAATTTTTTTACATCGAATTTAACGCGAGCGAAGCCGTGGGCAAAAGCTAGTAAACAAATAAATAAACAACCTAGTGTGTAACATCCCATAAAGCACAAAGTTATTATCGTAACGTACCTATAGAACAGCACATAAGCCTCGCAGTGCGGCAGGTGGTGGTACGGCAGCGGCTGCACGCAGTGGTCGTCGAACGTGTACCACGCGCGGCCGTTACGTGCCACGCACGTGTAGTGCCCGCCGCCCGCCGTGCCCGCGTGACAGATCACGGCACACAGCTCGTAGCGGGTTATCTTTGATGTACAGTCTGGGGAATTATGGTTTGGTTTTGAGAATAGTATAGTTACAAACACTAATAATGTATACACGCTGGGATTTTAAACGCCAGAGCACAAACACGCGTGTGCCTTCCACATCAACCCCCGAATACTGAAACGTCACTCAAAATTTAAGGGCTGCTTAACATTTGGGCAGCTCCTAAACTTTAGATTTCGTATTGACAAACGTTACTTTTGGTTATCTGTTAAATATAAGTGCTACTTAAATTTTGAGGTGACGTTTCAGTATTCGGGGGTAAGCCACTCATCTGACTTCTATTTATGTCAGATGTTAGCGTGTCGTTGGCAGACAAGGCGAACGCTTTTTTTTTAAAACGTTGCCCTACACTTGGAATGTCTCCTGTATCGTGAGTGCGTTCACAAACATTTAAACTCACATACACAAACAGCCAGACCCGACACAACTACCTGTAGGTCATACAAATACTTGTTCCGTGCGGGGATTGAACCCGCAACACAGCAGTCGATCACTCAGTCTCTGCGCCAACCGTGCCGTCAATTGGAAAAAATCGAATTAAATTAGATTTTGTTATCGTGGGTGCGTTTTGCGTGGGTAATTTTTTTTTTAACATATTGTGGCAATTCTCTTCACCACCAAAGCGACGATATACCCAGGATTAACACATACGTTACTTTTTATCCCAGGTGAAACCGCGGAGCGCAGCTAGTACAAATATAATATTACCTTTATGCGTATAAGGCGCCATGTTAAGATCGTTGATAGGGAAGGAGACCCGTGCGCCGACCTTGGCGCTAAACATGAGCTCGTGCCGGAAGCGCTTCAGGTGCACGCACAGCACTTCCGGTAGACGCACCACGCCCGACATCTTCACGCCGTTACGGAGTTTATTGCAGCGGGAACAACTGTTAGAGAAATAATTATTTATGTGAACTAAACGTATTGTTAAAAAATACCAACTGTGTGCGACAGGTTTCCGTACAAACTTGCAGCATAAAGAAATGTCGGTGTCGCAATTCCGTCTCGCACTTGGCGGGTTTTTGTTTATACTTTAATAATGTCAGAATCTCATAATGGACGGGACATAACGGATGGGAAATCATCAAATAACTGGCTCGCGTGGGCGGAGCGTCAGACTTGTATTGACTGAAACCCACCCATGTTCCTTCTATTGCCCTTTACGTTCCGGGGCCGCGGTATCTGTTTCGAACAACCCGCAACCCCGGCAGGCGGTGACCCTGGCAGTCCCCTCGGCTTTGCTGACATCTTTTAGAGGCGCGCGTAGCCGACAATCTTGAGATATTCTATCGACGTCTCTTTGTCACTCAATAAGCTGCAAAGTTTAATTTCATTGCCATACCTGTACATATTATCGCCTTTTAGTTCGTCAGCACTGAAGAAAGCCGCGAGACAATCTTGTAGGGACACAACTGGCCCATAGAACCACGACCGCAGCCAACTTAGTAGCCACCACACCTGTTGTGGAGAAATATTGATTTCTTCATCATTTCGTTTGTAATAATTATTTAATATTTATTAAGTTTACTAGATAACAATCTCTTTTATATAATGATTTAAATTATTGTCGATCTACTTACTTACTTTTTTATTACTTGGTTTTTTTATTTTAAATACTATATATTAAAAAAAAACTAATATAAGCCAATTTCTGATGTAACGATATTTTTTATGACTTTGTAACCGACTCCGGCTATTATTAAGTCACTAGTTATACCCAGCAGTTTCACCCGCTGTTCAGCACCTAATTATTCAACCGTGATGTTAGACAGCCTATAGCTGCGCCCTGCTGATTCCCCCTCGTAGACTGGGTTAAAAAGTTAGTAGGTTCTATCTAGAACTTGTATGTACAGACCAAACTGTTGGTTGAATACCACCGTTTCTGCAAGCCTAGTAGTTTTATCATGAACAATTCGGCCAAGAAATCGCATTCTCCCATACAAACTTTGCCATCTTCACCCCCTTTTTGCGTGGGTTGTCATCAATCCTATATCCATCTCCTGGTTCTATGCTACTTCCCCACCAATTTTCAGCTAAATCGATACAGCCGTTCTCGAGTTATAAATAGTGTAACTCCGCAAATACAAAATTTCTACAAATTCCTCGAAATTCTAGGAAATAATGAAGGTTACAGTACTGACCCACGACTCTTGAGCTCCGTGTGGCACGTGATGATTGAGGATAGGCTGCTGGCACCGGATCACGGCGAGGTGCTCACGCGACGGAATCGGAAGAGACAGGTCTTGGAATGTCTCCACACGCGTTGATACCTGCGATCATTTAGATGTATAAAAAAATGGTAGATTTGTTTTTAGAGAACAGAACCCTTATTGCATAACTTTGCTGTCCATCTGTCTGTCTGTATGGCAAGACCCTTTGTCTTGGGAACGCGTGAAGGAATCAAGTTGTAATTAAAACCGTATACTCAATTCTGTGGTTCTTTTGTGTTGAGTAAAACCTCCTTAATCGTCTAAGTCTATGCAGTCAAAAGATATGGCTGTTTATGTCGTAAGCTTGTACGGAAACCTCAGTGCGCGTGTCTGACTCGCTTTTAGCCGGTCTTCTTTCTTCTTTCCTCGGCCATGATAGAGAGTATTAATGTTTTCAATGCACGAGATAGGAAAACATCAAAAGACTTCTTGTTCACCTAAGATTGAGTCCACATAGTTTCTTTTACACTGACCATGACTTGTAGTAATTCCATGTCTTGAATCCTGCCTTTTTGGTGGATAGAAAATTAGAAAATGTCTGCTCTCGTTCAGGACGGAGTTGAAGGGAGTGTCAGACTTGTACGGACTAAAACCCTATGTGTTCGTTCTTTTGCCCTGTGTCCCGGGGGTGTGATATCTCTTTCGAACTAACACGCAGCCTGTAATAAATCCTACGCGATAAATTTCTTCTATTGTCTGTGTACTCAAATTGCATCCAATTTACAAATTTTTGATAATTGTCCGACTGCCAAGATACTCACTCTATTGCAGATGAGACACTGCACCGAAGACAGCAGCTTACCGTCGAACACGTCGGAGATGACGCTGCGGAACCGGACGCCGCCCGACGACGTGCCGTCGCCGCCGCCCAGTGGGACTACGCTCTTACTGTGGGGAACAATATGAGTGGTTACTATCTAAAGATTCGATTGTATAGAAAGAAAAAACACAAATTATAGACAAGGTTTCGTTGTCACATCTTAGCAAGATTTCGACAATCAGTCTCAAAAAGAAGAAACACTAACAAGGATGTGTGTTTGGTGAAAAAAATTGTTTACTTTGTTTTGTAGCTTTACAATGTTTACACAATTATCCTACTATATAATATTAATAAAATTCTCGTGTCACAATTTTCGTTCCCATACTCCTACGAAACGGCTGGACCGATTTGAACGAAATTTTGTGTACATATCGGGTAGGTCTGAGAATCGGCCAACATCAATTTTTCATACCCCTAATTGAGCACCGGGTAAAGTTTCATTAAAATTCATTGAGTATTTTTGCGTGAAAAAGTAAAAAGCAAACCGCTGGGCATAGCTAGTAATATTATAAACGCGAAAGTTTGTATGCATGTCCATACATGCATACAAACTTTAATGAAACTTTACAACTATATAGCGTATACATCAGATTAACACATAGGCTACTTATCACCATATGGGAGAAACCGGGGGCGCAGCTAGTGGAATTATAGTTTTAGACAATATCATCGACAGTTTAAAAGTGGCTGTAACTGGCCTGATTTAAATAAAGAAAAGTTTTTCATTTGATACAACATCGTCTGACAAAAAAGGACCATTGAATTGCCATTACACATAAAGAACTTAAGTCCCACTATATATAACTTTAGTTTAAATTCAAAATATCCATATTAAAATAGTTGTTATACTAACTGTTGTTCGCTCCTAGTATCCGGCGCATCGCTCGCTCCGCTCGAACACGTCTCGTACCGCTCCTCAGCTTCGCTCGACCACGACAAAGATGATTCGGACCCGTACAACCCCTGGTTTTGACCCCGGATGGTTTCTGAGCCTGTGGTAGAACAACGTATTGTTATTTTTTATTTTATTTTAGGCAGTAATGTAGACCTGGGCAACGATTGAATAGTAGAATAGGGGGTGAAGATGATTGGGTAAAGACAAGAAAATTCTACTCAGTCCGTCAGTTAGTTAGATTTTTACAAAATATTGGAAGCCTTGTTTTTCTGTTGTCAATCAAACAAAAAAATTACAAAGATTGAGCGTGTCAAAAAAAAGAGTGGGGCTAGTGACGTCACGTCTAAGTTAAAATTGTAAAAAGACGTGAGTGTGTGTGCGAGAAAAGTATGGTCATCTTTCAGGGCATGATTCAGATCCTTATGCTATGTGACCGGGACTGTAGATTCATTTTGTTTCTTGACATTCAAAAGTGCCTGTAATGGTCTAATTTAAATAAATGATTTGATTTGATAAACAACGTCTTTCTCCAGGGACTACCGACATCGCGGAGAAAATATCAACTATCCGGCGCAAATCCTTACTAATATTACAAAAGCGAAAGTGAGTTTGTTTGTTACCTCTTCACGCTTTAATGCCTAAACCGATTTTGATGAATTTTGGTACAGATATAGTTGGGAACCAGGAGACGGACATAGGCTAATATTTTTTTGAAAAAAGTTGGATGTGAGGGAGAAAGAGGGAAGAAAAGGGAAAACTTTGCGTTGCTATTACAAATCAATATGGCGCAAGGGGAACTGTGTTACCCCAAAATTTAACGCGGGCGAAGCCGCGGGCGAAAGTTAGTACTTTATATATTTAATACTAGCTTGCGCGGTTTCACCCGCGTCTTTAGTTGCTTCTACCGTGGGTAGTAGCGTGATAGAAGTTACTTCCTGATAAAGTACCTTCCTATTAGTCAAAAAATGGTTAAAATCGGTCCAGTAGTTTTGGGACCTATTCGATACAAACAAACAAATATTTATAAGATGAGGTAAGTATAGAATAGATTTAATACAACTCTAACCAAATGTATTGGACAGCTGATATTTTTCCACCTCTCTGTACAAATTGTATAATTTATTTTTCCAAATAAAAAGTTTTTTCAATTACATAAACTCTTTTAAAATCTTAATGATTTGTTGTTTATCCTTGCTAATATTATAAAAGCGAAAGTGAGTTTGTTTGTTTGTTACCTCTTCACGCTTTAATGGCTAAACCGATTTTGATGAATTTTGGTACAGAGATAGTTGGGAACCAGGAGACGGACATAGGCTATTTTTTTTAATTAAAGAGTGAGAGAAAGGGACGAAACGGGAAAACTTAGCGTTGCTATTACAAATCAATAAGGCGCTACCGAATTTAACGCGAGCGCTAGTAGCTAGTATGCAATAAATAAAAACTGCTATGATACGATACGAGATTTGATTAAGGTTCCAGAAACAAGGAAATCACATTATTTTTCTAATGGAACTATTTACATCATATTATTATTGTGTTGCTAACCGACTAAGTGAAGAGAATCAATACTGACCATTGGGTTGTTGTGAGTACATGTTGTATTGCAGATGGTGTGTGCCAGCGAAGCTAGCCGAGCGTCGGTGTCGAGGAGTCATGGGCTCTTGTGTTTGCACTCTACAAATAAATATACAATTAAAATGATTTATAATCCTACTATCTTGACGAAATTTGGCACAGAGGTAGATTATAGTCTGGAATAACGCTTAGAATACTTTTTTTTGATATCATCCGGGCGAAGTTACGGGCGTCAGCTATCTTTTTTTCTTTCTACTAATATCCTATTACTAACTTTTTTATATTATAAATGGAAATGTTTGTGAGGATGGGTGGATGTTTGGATATTTGTTACTCTTTCACGTCAAAACGGCTGAACGGAACTTAATGAAATTTGGCACAGAGGTAGATTATAGTCTGGAATAGCATATAGAATACTGTTTGTTTTCAATATCACGCGGGCACAGCCGCTGGCGCCAGCTAGTACAGTATAATGAGAGAAAAAACCAGGCCAAATGTGAGTCCGACTCTCACACCGCAGATTTCGTACAAAATTACGATATAAACGACCATATCTTTTAAAAGCTCATCATCTGCTTGGCCGATTCCAACCTATGTTGAGGTCGGCTTCCAGTCTAACCGAATGCAGCTGGTACTGGGTAATACGATACCCCTTGGTAAGACTGGTTGTCAGACTTTTGGGAGACTGACTACCTGTAACGTCTGTCAAAGATCTATGAATGTCAGCTGGGACCAACAGCGTACTTTCCGAGGCACAAAGGAAACTCGATATGTATCGGGTGGTTACCCATCCACAGACCAACTTAGACAAGCGCGGCTTAACTTAAAGATAAACCCCAGCGGCTGCTATTATTTAGCCACAACCTCCTTATATCCTTTTTATTCTTTTACAGCTAATAAAATGCTTGTAAGTTGTAATTACCTCAAATAACCTTCAGTCCTAGATTCGCTATAAGACGAGGGCGCTGGTGATTTTCGCCTCATCCGTGCGAAGAAGGGAGCATCGCTTGCTGTAGGGAAAGAAACGTATCAGACAAAGTATTCATTTTTTTTATTACAACTAATAAATATTATTTCGTTCTTATCCACACGGATCAACCAGGCCAGCGTGGTTTACCACGTCTACCAGCAGATCGATCGCAGCGGTTGTTATTATTCATCCACAAGTTTCTCTTTACTAATATTATAACTGGGGACGTGAATTTGTTTGTTTATCACATCTGAACTGATTTCGTTAAAGTTAGGCACAGAATCAGACCATGGTCTGGACATGTAATTGAGTGACTTCCGGTGTAAACTATGATGTAATAGGTGTACCTACTAGCATAGTGGGCGGTCGTGAACTCACCGCCGGACGAAGCCGCGCGGCGCCGCGTGTGCACGTGCCGCGTGTCGGGGTGGTCGCCCGCTGCCTCCGAGCCCAGCTTGTCCTCCGATGTGCTGTCCCACACCTAGCGATACGGACCATTACATTACATCTCGCCTGTAATCAGCATAGAGCAACGGTCGCCAGATAGGGGCGTCAAAATCTGCCGCCGTTGTGGGTTATCCGAAAGATACCGAGGTCCCGGAACATAGAGGGCAATAGAAGGAACATGGGTGGGTTTTAGTCAGTACAAGTCTGACACTCCTCCCGCTTCGCTCAGAGTAGGGAAAGTTATTCGATGATTTCCCATCCGCAAAAGCCCCCCCCCCCCTTTGCGGATGGGAAATCATCGAATAACTTGGGGGGTCAAAATGAAAAATGTGAAAAACACTTTCCCGTTCGGCAGGGAAGGGTTACCACATCAATGTTTCAAGTAGTTAGCAATTACTGGAAACCTGGTAAAAGTAGGTTTGCTCTATGCTCATGAACAAAAATACAGCATTAGTAAGTACACCGAACAACATTTTTAACATTTATTTACTAAAGTGTTTTATTAAAAACTAATTTTGTATTTTACAACATTCAACATTATTTGCCTGAGAGGAGGCTAAAGAGCACAAAGGTACATCGATATATATACTTTTTTTTCTAATGGCATCTCGCAGTTCAACCAAGGAGGTTGTTGTCTGCTTGCTGCTTTAAGGCCTCCAGCCAGGGGCAAAACTTATAAACTAAGCGAAGACTTGCTATAGGAAGGATTATTTTACATACAGGTCTTGCCCTTTTGATGCTCTCTTCTCGGCCTTCACCGGGTCTTTTCAGAACAAGCTGGACAGGATATTTTGTATATTTACCGGTTCTTTGAGCTCCTCGTGCAGCTGATCCATGAAGCATCGCAGGAACTCCTGCGTGTCATGTTGATGGTAGCCACGGAACATCGGATGCACCTGCCGATGAACAACCATGTTAATTCTTCTTCATCGTATAGTTGGCGACTAACCAGCATTTTTCACAACGACTCGATTGCAATCGTGCCGTGAGTATAATCAAAAACGTCCTCCAAACGCTATTCACAACCGTGTTACGATATGAAGAAGTTAATCATACCGAAAAAAAAAAAAAACTAATACCTGGTGAAATAATATATTTATCACTTTAAATTTTCAACCACATATTTCCATTTGCTACCGTTATGTAACGTACCCAATTAAACAAATCTTGCAATGTTAAAAAAAAGAAACTCCACACAGAGTGCATAGAGTTCTGCCGGCTTGTCGATTGGATTACGAGAACATAGAGTAGTGCCCATTGTCGATTACGGTTTCGAATAGCTATGCTAGTGTCTGTTTTTATGCCTATAGGTCTCTGACTTGGCTGAACATGCCATCGAGAAATATCTTTCAGTCATGCTGGTTTCCTTACGACGTTTTCTTTCACCAAAGCAAGTGAAGTCATGTTAATAATTTAGTAAGTAAACAAACAATGCTTGGACAGTAGGTCTCCATAAAGTCATTAAAACATTATTACTTGTTACTACTTGGT
Organism: Ochropleura leucogaster; assembly: GCA_958449745.1. Classification (NCBI taxonomy): domain Eukaryota; kingdom Metazoa; phylum Arthropoda; class Insecta; order Lepidoptera; family Noctuidae; genus Ochropleura; species Ochropleura leucogaster. The sequence continues at coordinate 7,843,995 of OY288221.1, read as the reverse complement.
AACAAATCGTTCTGTCTAATAGAAAATGTTCGGAATCAAAATTCTATGAAATCAAAGGGTTGGCTGACAAGAAACCGACATTATTTTACTATAAGCTTGAATTGTTTATGTTTATATTCACTCATGTTTGCAGACTGTAGAGTTACGCTAACTAAATTAATTCATCCTCGTATAAAATTTTCTTTAAAAAAACTAAGTAAGTGGTAACTTACATTACGAATCCCATACAGTATGCCGTTAGGTACAACGTAGCCTCTTGTCTTCCTACACCACATCTCTTTGACTAATTTTTGGTATGCTCTGTAAAAAAAAACATAATTATAGATAGATCAAAACAAAATGGCTGAGATGATGAAATCGTTTTTTTTTAGTAACCTTTGGTAGTCGGTGACCCTGGCAGGCCCCTATGCTACGCTGACTTTGAAGCGCGCGTGGAAAACGAACGCGCCATCGACACGGGCTGTCATCACTAGACGGACGGTCGGTGAGTTACCCATTCACAGTCCACAGATCGGAGGGTAATAATACCTTGCCACAAGCGAGACACTCGAAGCGATTACGGGCTTGGGATTGGACCCCTATACAGTTTTTGGTGTAGCATGATGCGGGTAACTTTAGACGAACCGTTCCTCTTCAATCTGTAACGTTGCCAGGCGCAGTGTTGCTAAGGGCGGGCAGTTTATGTACCGCGTGTTGTATACAGTGAGGTCTCACCTGCTGATGCCGGGCTTCTTGTCCGCCGCCAGCACGGCCACGGCGGCGGCACACTCCAGGAAGTAGGAAGTGAGCGGCGCCGTGTTGCTGAGGGCTTGCAGCGCCGCGTTCATGTAGCAGGTGTTGCCCATGTTCTGAAGACCCACCAGGCCGGAAGCGGGAGGATCTAGTATTGAATGAATAACATTAGTATTTTGTATAATCTCACAAGGGTGATTTTCCGATTCTAACGAGAGCTAACTGGCACAGTTGTTCTACCAGTTCAAAAATTAAGCAATACAACAGAGAACCAAGGTTGTCGACATCGTCCATTAACGAATAACTGGCAAATGGCTGGTAATATCTAAGGTCTACCCAACGGCTGGGTTAAATATTTTTGGTTTGTTGTAATATCTCACCTCTGGACCGTGCGTCATGGTCATAGTGCAAATCGTGCGCATCGGACAGTTCGTCGTCCGCCATGGCCAGGGCCACCGCGCCCAGGCGAGTTGGACTCTCACACGTTGAATCTGGACTAGCCTGCTTGGGTCATAAGAAAAGGTCAAGTTAAAAATACATCAGACAAAACGGTAGACATGGTCTGTTACAGTCGAGATTTCTAGTCTGACGGACGAATTCTTTGAAAGGCCTACCCATATTCTCTTTCTTAATGGCTTAGCATTAACATTATTAGCTGATAACATTTTCACAATTGGGACACATGCCTCTCTGTGAGGGTGTGAGGACCAAGCAAGCCGTGTGTTATTGGCACTTCGCCAATTTCAGTTTTTGTTGGCCATTGGCAACTCTGCAACAAAACTCATTATGTTGCAGGTGTTCACGGTCCTAGAAGGCCTGATAACTGATCACATAGAGTACTTTTTACTAACAAACTAAAACGAATTACATCTTTTTCCTGCCCTTGTCCCAATTTATTTGGGGTCGGCGCAACGTTTTCTTCTTCCATTCTCCCCTATCAGACGTCACGGCATCATTTACTCATTTCTTCTTCATATCACTCCTTACACAATCCATCCATCTTTTCTAAGGCCTTCCTCTCGCTCTCCGTCCTTCAACATTCAGATCCATCACTCTTTTAGTCACAGTTATGTGATTCGTCCCTCCTCATTACATGCCCATACCAAGACAGACAACTCCAGTTCAATTGTTCTATAACAGGCGCAACTTTCAACTAAAACGAATTACAATAAAATAAAAATCAGCTCGTTCTTAACCGATACGCCTTGGGCATATCTCTCCCAGGTTTCTCCATTTATCATGGTCTCTTGTGTCTCTACTATGTCTTCATCTACGGTTTTTTTTTTCAGAAATAATTTTTGTACCCTATCATAATGTTGTCCGATTTAACCCAAAGGTTGATAGGTAGAGAATACCTTAATGACAGTAACTCTGCCTATGTAACACCATTGAACATGAAGTTAAAAAATAAATACATTTTGTTGATGTACTGACCACATATGCCAAGGCTGCTCTGATGTGGACCTCTTTTTCGCACAAGTAACACCATATCCGCTCCGTGGACACGTTCATGTGTACGCAGTGCAGAGGAAAGTTCTGGAAAGTTCAGTTAGGTTAGGGATGCTGTTGACTGGATACCTGGTGGTGTCTCCATAGAAAGACACAAGGAATATTTCTTGTTTGGCTGTAAGAGGTGCTTAATTTATTATGCATATAATATACCTATGTTAACGCATGGTACGGGTGACACTAGAAGAAAATACATGTTTAGTCATCTAATGTCATTCGTACATGGATACGATACATGCATCAAATACATCCGATAAGGATGTTTTACTAAGGTGGGTAGTTCTTCGCGGTTATGATATTCAGTTTAAAGTCGCGGTAAAGTTCTAGATTTAAGAGGAACGTGCGAAAAGAGTATAGTTAAAATAGGCAGTCACTTCATTTATAACACTGGTATTTTTGAATTTATGGTTGCATCTGATTAGACTGGATGCTGGCCCCAACATACTTAGATGGGAAAAGGTTAGACAGATGGTGATAAAAGGTCGTAGGGTTGGCCATCTTAAGTGCATCGGACGTACGTCGAAGTATACACACGTGGATCCGACAAACCATCTAATAAAGACATCAAAAACATGTCGTAACTATCAGAAATCTTCATTACAAAAGCGGCTTCACATAAATGATTCATTTGCTCCATAATCTGATTCAGTTCACACACATAATGATGACTTGCATAAATAAACTCACGCACAAAGAAGATTTTATGTCTGATATTTACTATATTTAGCTTTCATTTTATTCTTAAATAGTATACAAAGCGCTTTGTGAGGTCCTTTACATTGAGCCAGGTCATTGTATTGTTAAGTTTACGTGTATTATTTACTTGTCGAATGCTTCACTGCTACTGATTTTATAATATTGTACGTGTCAGGTGACTTATCCTAACTTATTGACAGTTATCAAACTCATAAGTGATTTATTCTAATAAGGCTGATGATCAGCACTTTTTGTACGTCAAAATTAAAAACGACCGACCCATCAATTCGCGGTAAATTAGAAAACTATTATTAACAAGGAAATACAAATACTCGCTCCAGGGAAATATACTAGTATCGAATTGCATTCGGTTAAACGTGATGCTAACGGCAAAATATTTAGGAAAAGACACCATGTTCACAAGTGTGTACATTGCAAACATGTTTTTCCTACTTTTCAGCTATTCTTTTGTTTAATTTGGTTGCGGGATTTAGCACAGTTAAATTGTTCCTCTAGGACAGGGGTGGCGAACCTTGATGAACCAACGTGCCATTTTTCCTAAATAAATGTTGAATGACGCCACAGACGTGCCATCAAATAATTTTGACTACCTAAGTGATTGTATTAGGAAAATAATTACTATCAATTCGAAACTTTTTTTACTGACTAGTAGAGTCATCGCCAAACGGTTTGTAAGCGAATTAATTTTATTCATCTCTGAAAATAATGAATCGCTTCGGCGAGTTATAAAATGATAGTAAGATAAAAATATGATTAAAATTGTTTGCGTGCCCAATTCGTTTTGTCGCGTGCCGTCTTTGGCACGCGTGCCATTGGTTCGCCATCTCTGCTCTAGGACTTCGTCGAGCTTCTGGTGATCGCCATTATGGATTCTTTCAGGAGTTTGCAGTATATTTGGAATAGTGTGGCCGGCAAAATAAATATTATGTATGGCAAAATTCACCCCATTTAAATCCTAACAATTACTAGAATTTGTGCCAAAACATTGCATGAAACTGCAGCAATTTTGGCGACGAAATCCGACGACAATGGATTGAGTACAGTAATAACCCATTTCCAGGATGTAGCCGTATATTCCATTGTTGAGTTTTGGGGCGATGTTATATCGCATATAGTTTAGGTCAAGAGTTGTTTAGGGTTGTTGATGAGTTGGGCAGACTTGAGAAAGTTCGTCAACCGGTGCATTCATCATCATGATTTTCCTGACTTTTTTATTGCGGATGGGAAATCATCAAATAACTTCCCCCGCTCTGGGCGGAGCGGGGGGGAGTGTCAGACTTGACATATTCAAATCTGCAGGGACGGTTTTTTAAATGCTATACTTATAAAACGTAATGCAATTCATAGGATTTATAATTACGGCATTATTAGAGTTACTGATATGCGTAAGTAAAATCGAGAATCAGCGCTAGAGGTTTTGACTTTCATAACTAAGAAAGTAAATGTTTGCTTTTGCACTCAATAATTACAAATAAGTACATTCCAACATCCGATATAACCACATTATGTTCAATGAAGCGGCTCATTTCTGCTTAAGGAAGATAAGAAATCAATATTTTTTTGAACATTGCAATATTTTGCGAACTTAAGGACAATATTTATGAATTTGAAAGCAGTATTTAACAGTTTTTTGAATTTTGAACCTCAAGAGAAAAAAACGGAACCCTTATTGGATCTGATCACTTTGTTGGCCGGTATTTTATTTATTCATTGATGGGGGGAATCTTGGATCTGGTTGTTTGTATCTGTGAGTTTAAATGTTTGTTAAACCACGCACGATACAGGAGAAATCATAGTGTGGGGCTACGTTTTTATTTAAAAAAAAAGACTAGGTTTTAATAATGCCGAGTCCTAGGCTTCATGACAGTTGACTATAGTGGTCTATGAAATTCAAATACAACATCACACCTGGTATCCTCGAAAGATTGGGCAGAAGAGTAGGTACCCGTAGCAGGAGCAACTAATTTTAGTAAAATTTTAGCTAGATACTCTTGTAAGACCAGAAGGGCTACTATGACATCTTATAGCAATTCTTATTCCACTGAGGGAAAGAGATGGTGCTAGACACCCTGTATAGCTCTGTCCCTTTCACTCAGCGGAATAAGAATTGCTTCAAGAGGTCATAGTAGGGTAGCAAGTGTAAGAATGATGAGGCGAAAAGGATTGTGTAAGGATCAACCCCATAGCAAAAAGACCTTAATATATGTACGTATAAGTTATCAAATCAAGCAACACAATTAATGTTGTTACTCATAAACAAATGAGCATTTTCTTTATTCTGTCCAGAAATAATGAATTACCATAGTATGTTTCTTTCATGTATGTTTCTATTGTTATTTTTTATTACTGTTTTATGTGGCGATTTAAGATGATTAACGGTGCACATTTGTGATTCATGATAAGGGAGTTTAACTGCATTGCTATAACTCTGTAGAGTAACGCCAATGCTTTTGTTTAGAGTTAGAGTTCCAAAAGAACGCATCAATAAACTTCCAGTTCAATAAGTACGGACCTTCAACCAGCCGTCGTATTCACAAACAAATTTGATTCAACAAGTCGTATGTCTTTTTAGGCCCGGCACCCATTATCGGCATCGGCAAGGAAAAGGATCCTTCGGCATCCTACATGCAAGCGCACACTGTCGGAAATTATGCTTTGGCATGCTGCAACGTTTTTAGGGATGACGAGGCGTTTCCTATCGTATCCTTAAGCAAGCTATTCCCGAGTGTTGCCTCGGCGCTGGCGGCGTACCGAAGGATGCCGAAGCATCCCGAAGCATTCTCAAGGCTGCCGATACAGCAGCCTCAAGCATACCGAAGCGGTATTTTTGTTATTACGTATATAATGGAAATTTATTGCCATTATTATAATGTATATTTCTACTAGCTTTTGCCCGCGTCGTCGCTCGCGTTAAATTCGGTATAACACACGAAGCAGACCTGCAGTTGTTGCTCTTGCGCCTGATTGATTTGTAATAGCAACGCTAAGTTTTTGCCTTTTCTTCCCTCGTTCTCCCTCATATCCCATTTTTTAAAATAAATATTTAGCATATGTCCGTCTCCTGGTTCCCAACTATCTCTGTACCAAAATTCATCAAAATCGATTTTGCCATTACAGTGTGAAGAGGTAATAAACAAACAAACTCACTTTCGCTTTTATAATATTAGTAAGGAAGTAAGGCTTTGCCACCTAAAATCCTCAGTCGTGCCGATGCCGATAATGGGCGCCGGGCTAGGGTTCCGTACCTCAAAAGGATCCCTTATAGACAGACAGACGGACAAAAAAGTGTGGAACACATCTTTCTGTATGTCTGTCAAGATCCTTTATCTAGAGAACGCGTGAAGGTATCGAGTTGAAATGAAAACCATATACTCAAGTCTGTGGTCCCTTTGTGCTGTGGAAATATCAACCCTGTTATGTTACTCAGTCAAAAGATATGGCCGTTTATGTAGCAAGTTTGTATGGAACTCTCAATCAGAAATTAACCAATCGTGTTGGCTGAAGTTTATATTTGTTCTCACAGAAATTCAAATTAGTTTTTTAGGTTTCCATACCTCCAAAGCAAAAAGAACCCCTATAGGATTACTCTGTTGTCCATCTGTTTGTCAAGATCCTTTATCTCAGGTATGCGTGGGGGTATCGAGTTAAAATTAAAACTATAATCATATAGGTACACAAGTCTATTGACCCACGGAGCTGTGAAAATAATAACCCTTCTATCTATGCAGTCAAAAGATATGACCGTTAATATCGCAAGGGTGTACGGAACCCACAGTGCGCAAGTTAGACTCTCATTTGGCTAGTTTTTTTTTTAATTTCAAATAAACCAGCAAAGGGTCAGTGGAAATGCAACTTTCCTGGGATTTAGGATCCATATAGTACAGGTACTAGTAATTAAGATCTTATAGCTCTTATTACAAAGATAAAAACAATTATGTTGAAGTATTAGAAATAATATAGTTGTATCACAATACCTTTTGGTGCAGTGTGCTATGGTCATTTTTGACTTCAGAGCAGCCGATGTGATGGCAGTCGGGCTGGAGGCAGATCCAGAGGTTGGGGCCAGGGCAGCCACAGTCGAAACATGTTAGTGTCTGTAACAAATGTGATAAGGTTATCATTTTGACGGCAGGGTTGGCGCAGTGGTTGAGCGATCGACTGCCATGCTGCGCGTCGAGGGATTGATCCCCATAGAAATATTTATTACGTACGGGGGTACGTAATAAATATTTCTATGATCTACAAATAGTTCTCGGTCTGGCTGTTTGTGTATGTGAGTTTTAATATGTTTGTACACTTCTAATGTTTTTCTCCATTGCCACAATTGATGAAACAAGCAGAAATTGCAATATTACAGTATACATAATGTGGACATCAAACATCTTTGATAAAAAAAACAATTAGGTAGTTATGGCTTAATTAAACTGATGGGTAATCCTGATTGTTGTGTGTTTGTTTTTGCCATTGATTGCTAACTAACCATTTTTATTACAAGGCCATTTATTGCTTTCAGATTTCAATTTTTGATAGTGAGGCTTTTTATTTGTTATCTAAGATGGATGATAAACTTGGTTATCCGATAGTGATTGTATAATAGTAAAGCAAGCTATTTTTATTGAAAAACAGATAGGTTAGTTTGTGCTGGTAGTATTGAACTTTCTTACTAACAATAACATTATAGCTGGGTCAAGGGTTTGATACAGAAAACAGTACTCCCGGACATGGCTTGTATTGTTAGGAAGTTCCTATCTCTGGAGCCCTGAGCCCTGACTGCTAATAGCTTGGACTCTGTTCGGGCAGCTGCTGTTCCCCATTGCAGATGGGAAATCATCAAATAACTTCCCCGGTGTGTCAGACTTTTATTGACTAAGACCTGCAGATATTCTTTCCTTTGACCTTTATGTTCTAGGGCTGTGGAATCTCTTTTGAACGATCTGTGGACTTGAATTTGCAGACCAGTCCGTTATACAATACAATAATAATAAAATTAGCCACAAATGCATGACATAAAGCACCAACTCGGCTTAGGATGTACTAATCTTGCCTAGAATAAATAAGTTAACTCAAACTTTTAAAAGATCTATATTCTAATGATTGGGAAATGGTGAAGCAAGCACTGAATTCCAATGACTAGTGGTTTGCACAATAAATGTGGAAGCGCTTTGTTCAGGTTTTTGGAACTTCAATCATAAACCACCCTCTACTATTGACAAATTCTATTTATCTATAGTACGGCCAATGAGAAGCGATACGAAAGGTCATTAACCTAAAGAACAACTGTGGCGTTGACAATCTAATATTTAGCTCTTTCCATCTTGTGCCTTTTTCGTAATGTCTCGTTCTCCCGGCAAAAACATGACAACGTTAAGACGGGTTCGCCAACATTCGGGCGGCCTTTTTAGCTGGGGTTTTAGCATGGGTTTTGTTGTTTACATTTGGTATCGCTTCTCGTTGGCCGTGCTATACATGAAGACTGATTTCCTAACCTTCTTAACCTCATGAAGCCCAACAACCTAATTTAATGACAAAAAAATGTTGACAATCCAGCCTAACAATATTTAAAATCATTAAATTACAGCCCATCAACCTAAAATTATGACATGATATTTAAATGTATTTTAGTACATTGGGCCGTAATATATATCGACCTAGATTTTGGTAAGGCGTTACGAGGCTATATTGTCCAGACAGTCTGGAATGGATCATTGTGTATTACTATTTTAATACAGATATACAAATATAATATACAAAATGAACTAAACCATTCTATTATATTCATTCATTCAGCCACTGCATGATACTAAGTACATTGAACATCAAACAAAGGTTTGTTGTGTACGGAGTTCTTGAACTGGATCTAATTGCAATTAAAATTCTCATTAGTAGTACTTGAATAATTATGAAGGCATGATATTGTATTTTTATTTTGTGTCATGCAAGATAAGCCGTTGTTGTGTAATGTGAGAAAATATTGTTTATGATGATTTATTTTATACAGAGCATTATTAATGGTATTATGAGCTGATGTGATGTTTAACTAAAGCATGAAATAAAAATATTTTCAGCATTTTTTCTTCGAACAATCCCATGTTGAAATGTTTTTTATGGTGCTTAAAGAACAACAGGCTGCAAGCAATAATAAATAAGCCATAAACTGCAATTCATAGCCTCCCATTATGATGAAAAAATGTAAACACACCTACAGTGAGGGGGTATTAAATAACAAGCAAAGACAAACAATCATACATGCCAAAGTGATGTGCAGTATGAACGCTTTTCTGAGGACTACTAGGTGGTCCGAGCGTTACACAATGATAACTAGGACTGAACCGAGAATGCTAATTAGAAATGACATTTTATTTGAGGTTATAATCATAAAAAATATTTAGATTTACCTCTTTCGCCTGCCACAGCTCCTTCCCGAGAATATCAGCTAGTTTATTCAGATGTTCACATGTCACTCCTTTATCCATTTTTCAGATTACACTAGGTTTATACGTAAATAAGAAGACGAGTTTACTGACACAATAGACTTGTAAATAAAAGACATTATACTATACTACGGCAAAACAAAACAAGAAAGAAACTACAGCGGGAGGTACTAGAAATAAATGGTTAAGATTAAAGGGAAACATTTCGGAAAAAGGGCTAATAATTGAATTAGATTACAGAAATTTCCTACAACACAAAACCTTCCGTGACGAGCGAAAAGTCAGCCCTCTTATTTGGATTCATTCAATCGTATCGAAATCGAATGTTTCATTCAATTCCTGTAGCGCTGTCTCACTTAATTACTAGAGATAAAATGAAGAAGAGATAGTCGATTTTGAAATCGACATTTTGAAGTACGCTATATTGAATAGGATGCTACTACATTCTGAAGTTGCCATTTTACTAAAAATAATCAATTTTTCATGTGACTGGTGTGGTAGTGAGGTGGTGTTGTGAAAAAGAAATCAATTTCCTTCTACGATTAAGATTTTTTATGTTCGTTTTCATATTAAAATGATGTGAGTTCTCTGCATGCTCATTTCAATACTATGATGTAAAACGTTTTAGTTCAATATTTTTCTTCTTCACTCCTAAGCCATGGCTATGGCTGTCCACACTATATTTTTAATATAGTATTACTATGTTTACTAAACTCAATACGACATCAAGAGGGGCCTGCAGTGCAAGAAATTTTTAATAATTACCTAAGTGTATAAATTCATTGATAGTGTTATCAGCGCACACAATAAATGAAAAAATGTTGGGTTAAACTACTAGGGTTACATACCTTAATGTTTTATAATTTACCTAAATGTAGAATTAATACACACATAAAATGGTACCTGCGAAACGACTGACAAATTATAATATAATTTGTCAGTTTTGATATTATCAAAACTTTTAAACGCAGCAGGTTAAAAGTTTCGATATAAGTCAGTCAAACATTTTCAATAAACAGCTGACCGACTTTCCGAACAAAAATTTTCCGTCAGTCTAACAATTACATGACAGATGACACTGACATTTCTAATTTTATGTTTTCGATCGATCGATTGTTTATTTTGAAAGTTTTATAGAATAAAAATATTTCTATTCCTCAATGCTTCATTGACCACCAATAGCGGCGTAATAAAGAGAAAAACTTGCAGTGGCTACGCAATGACTTCGGCATCGTCGAGCAGTGCCCGCTCATTGTTCGCCGAATCAAAACAGCGTTTGGCAGAAAGAGTGCAAGTCAATATGAATAACATCTCGTCCTTGGCGCGCCAGATACAGAGAGGATCTAAGTCTAATGAGGTACTATGTGTTTAAAATATATTGATGGGTCAGTGGGTAGTCTTAGGGGCTCTCGGATCCGGGAGTCTAGGCCGGGAGGGCTAACGAACGATTTCCTCCATTGCAAATTTGATAATGCAAGAAGAGATTAGGAATATGTAAAATCGCTTGACTTAGTTTCTAAAATAAAAAAAATCGTATTATACTTTGCTCCTATTGTACGAGATTAATACATTTATCAATAGTTCTCGTCTAAATATTCCTGCTAAATTCATTAATAATCACAGAAAAAAAACAGACTAATTTGTTAAATTCAGCATCCCATTATCCCCCTTCCACATTTGCTCGCAGCTTGGCTTCCCTTATGCATGGAAATTAACCCACCAAAACGTTTTAAATGTAGCCTATCTATAGATTCATAAAATTGTTTTTTTAGTGCTTAGAAAAAATTATTGTATTGCTGATTTCTGAGTATAGCCTTAAAGTTTACCTTTTTTTCTTTCAACAGCTATTATCAAAAGCAGCCAGGGACATGGCATCAACTGAACACCAATTAGAGAGCAGTGAAGAGAATCTGAAGAAAATGCAGCTGATCGCAGTCCACATGGGGTACCAGTTTGAGAACATACAGAAATCAGCACAGTTGTTCACTGAGATTGGAGAAAAGGTCACTGCTATGTCTGCTCCTCGGACTACTCAAAGATGATAGGGCAAAGACTCCATAGCTAAATGTTCTAGGAAATTGTTGTGGTGTGAATTGACAAGTAATAACTTGGATGCCCATTTCCCAAACCTATCCACTAACATGCTTTTGGTAGCTGTGGTGTCCCAAAAAGCAATTACTTGATTGCTGCATAAAAAAAAACAACAAGAAACATAGTGCATCCACATTCTCAAAAAACAATACCAAGTGAGCTGCTGTTGCACTTATCAGTTTAGGCAAGCCTCTTTAATTTAAGGCTTAATTTCATCCCTTTGTTTGTAAAACAGATTTTAAGTAAAATGTAAATAAATGTTATAGATAAAATACAAGCTTTTGTTTTTTAAATGTCATATGACAATCTGTACATATGTACACAGTGTGTACTCATACAATTTTTTTTTTATCATCAAATAACTTCCCCGCTCTCGTGTCAGGCTTGTACTGACTAAAACACACCAATGTTCCTTCTATTTCCCTTTATGTTCCGGGGCCGCGGTATCTCTTTCGAACAACCCGCAACCCCGGCAGGTGGTGGCCCTGGCAAGCCCCCTTTGAAGCGCGCGTGGAATACTAACGCGCCGTAGACACGGCCTGTCGTCAATAGACGGACGGACAGTGAGCTGCCCATTGCTCACTGTCCACAGGCCCGCATCTATGGTGGCCGGGGTCGTTTCGCGGCGCCCGCCTCCCGGGGAGTCTTCCGCGGCTGCTGGGTTGGTTTGAGGTTTTCTCCCCGGCCCTGCCACTTCCTTCGCTAGCATGACTGCTTCACAGAAGGAGGTGACCGCTTCCCATTCACTCTTACTCCGGACCATTCACTCTTACACTGAACCAGGGCCAGACGCGAGAGGTCGCCGCCACCGATCGCCTCTACGAGGGCACGACGGTGGAGCACAGCTGGGCAGACCGGCACTGTGTGCTTCACCGTGTCCTTCGATCGTGACAATGGTGACATCCGGGCGTTTCCTCCCGCCCGTTTATGTGCAAGTACCTCCCGAAACTTCCGTGTTCGGTGAGGATTTGCGTCAGGCGGTAGGTGAGGTCGTCATGGCGCCTCTTCAGCCAAGCTAACAGGCCTAACAGCATAACCGCAACATGTTTTTACTGTCACAGCCTTGCTATTTATTGCTATTAAAGTTGTTTAGGAGTTTCTTTAATCGTAAACAATCAATTTAGTTTTGTGGCCCTTTCTCTTCGTCGTCTGTCGTTGATAACACCCTAGGTATGAGATTCGACACATTAAGACATGAGTGTATTATCTAGCAGGAAGGGTCCAGTGTGTAAACCAGCTGTATCGGCGAATACTTGCATTCCCCTGGTTGAAGATTTCCTAATCTAGTCTCCTTGTACCAAGTTTCTTTTCTATCGCAACTCTGGGCAAAGGCTTCTCTCAACCATCCACTTCTCGCGAACCCGAGTGAGCTCCTTCTTGTTCTTTCAGCAACTTATCCCGTTCGTCCCACCATCTCCATCGTGGCCTACCGCAACTAACTCCCGAAAATCAACGAAGTCTATAACTTTATTCACATAATCCTTTTAATACTAATATTATAAAAGCGAAAGTAAGTTTGTTTGTTTGTTACGTGGTCACGCCTAAATGGCTAAATACATAGTTCGGACCCTGGAGACGGACATAGACTATTTAAAAAAAATAAGATATGAGGAAGTAAGAAGAAAGACTCTTAACATTGCTATTACAATAAATAAAGCGCAAGGGTAAAATCTCCAGTTAGCAGCACCTGTAAATCAGGAAAGGGGAACTGTGATACCCCGAATTTAACGCAAAAGTTAGTACACAAATAAAACAGACTCACGAACTCGCAAACGTTTAGCGCTTATCCCATTCATCAAATTTGTCATTCAATGAATCTCTTTGGAAAAAAGGTTGTATACTTAAAATATACTCTAGAATTGTGACAATTAGGTAGACATTTAGCTAGATCGTGACCAGCAGATATGTCTCAGGAAGTGGTCCGACCTGCTCTGCTATTGGGACCAGGCAGTGAAAGTACTAGGATAGCCGCAGGTTTGAGTCCAATGGATTATTACTGCTTTTGTTCCGGTTAAAACCGTCCTTATAATGGAATATGAATTCTATTCTTGTGAGAGTAAGATGTGTTTTTAAGGTGAAGATGTTGTAGAATTTACGTTATGCTGTAGATTTGTGATTTAATGCTGTTATTAGATTTGTTTGTCCATGTCTAGTCGTGTTAGGAAACAGTTTTTGATGAGTACTTCAAAAAATATTAGGTTTGCTTAAGTTTTTTCAGAACACTTCCTTGAAATTTGATATATTTCTCACTCGTGCTTTTATTTTTTTCATATACCGCAACGAGGGTAATATTATTTTCTGAGTTCACCTCGAATACTGGGTGTTTTCTTTACAAGAGCACTCCTTGCTTTAAAAAAGAAAAACTGTCGGCTTTAGGGCTTTGAGCAGTTGTTTATTGTTAGCCGTGATGCTGATGATACAGAAAAAATGTAAGCCCCTTTTGTGGTAATTTTTTTTTTGTTTTTTTTTTTATTAGTGATAGGTTCGCGTTTGACCACTATCTCACCTGATGGTAAGTGATGATGTGGTCGACGATGAAGCACGCTTACCTAGAAATAACCTATTCACCCTTACTTGAAGACCCCCAGGTTATAGCTGTCAGGAAATACAGACTCCGGCAGGGAATTCCACTCCTTAGCAGTACGCACAATGAAAGTATTCCCAAACCGTTTAGTGCGTGTGGGTGGGATGTCTACCATGTAACGGTGGCGCATCGCCGTACGTCTTGTAGTCCGATGATGGAACGGGCTTGGCGGAATTAGGCTGTGCAATTCCATCGCACACTCTCCGAAATGTAACCGATAGAAAACCGAAAGGCTGGCAACGCGTCGGCGATGCTCCAGGCTCTGGAGCTTTGCCTCAACCAGCGCGTCGTTGCCGATGAGCCTCTTGGTTCGTTTCTCTATAGACTCTAGCGCTTCAAGCTGGTATTTGGCGGATCCGTCCCAGAGATGAGAACAGTACTCCACACACGATCGAACTTGCGCTTGATATAAGTTCAGCAACTGTTCCGGTGTGAAATACTGTCTCACCTTTGCTAGGATACCTAACTTCTTCTCAGCCAGTTTAGCCTTAGCCTCGATGAACGGACCAAAATTGAGGGTAAATGAGAAAAAAGCATGTGTGAGAAATGTATTTATCAATATGAAATGTATTTCTATAAAATAATTAATATTTATTTGAGTTCTAAATTCAAAAAATATTTGAATTTCTATATTAGGCTGTTTAGTGATGTCTTGATTAATGAAAGAAATTAAATAACATGACAGAACAAAAAGTATGAAAAGGTAAAAGTCCTGTTATTTAATTCATATTAAATTGTTATTTAATTTTAAAGTGTACTGAAAAATGTCGTTTAATTCAGGTGAGAATTTGTCACTGCTGTTCGCGGTTCTATAACGCTCTCGCCTAGCGGTTCGTGCGTTAAATCCGCCCGGCTGCAATGACTAAGTTTCCTTTCCTCACTTGATTTAAAATGTAAGTAGATACTATTTATTTTCTTTATGTGCAGTTAAACCGTACCGTTAACCGTCGAGGAGCTCGTGGCTAAATAATAGCAGCCGCTCGGGTCGATCTTAAGGTTAAGCTGCGCTTGCCTAGGTTGGTCTGTGGATGGGTGACCACCCGTTACATACCGAGTTTCCTCCGTGCCTCGGAAAGCACGTTAAGGCGTTGGTCCCGGCTGTCGTTTGTAGATCTTTGACAGTCGTTACAATTAGTCAGTGTTCCGAAAGTCTGACAACCAGTCTTACCAAGGGGCATCGTATAACCCAGTATTAACTGGGTTGTGGAGGTCAGATAGGCAGTCGCTCCATGTAAAATACTGATATTCAGCTGCATCCGGTTAGACTGGAAGCCGACCCCAACGTAGTTGGGAAAAAGGCTAGGCAGATGATGTGCAGTTAAACCGTAGCAAGACCATATGTGCCATAATTTGTATTTGTTTTCCTGTTAAGCGTCGATTAGATACTAATTATAATACTTTTTAATAAAGGTCACCATAATCAGGGATTACAAATAAAAAACAAGTTAACTTATATGGGCTTCATTTAAAAAGGTTATGGAAACCAAAAACGGTACCTAAATATGGCTGTCGTAACATATAATTCAACTATTATTTTTTGCGTAAAAGAAGATTGTTGCCAAAAACAGAAACGAGTCGTGTCCTGGATGTTGTTATCGCTATGGTTCCTGCTTGTATTGGATCCTTGAAATTAACTTTTAATATCGTCGTGGAAACACCAATTATGTTGATGACTAGAGGAGAGGAAGAACAAGGAAACGATAGATTTTTTGTGTAAGGAATGATGAAAGATTAAGGAGTAAATGCTACCGTGGCGTTTGAGAGAAATCGGTAGCACCGACTCCAAAAAACATGAGACAAGAACCAGTAGAAGAAGAAGATCGTTGTGATAATACCTTCGTAAGTTTGAAGACACACGACGTCCCCAACCCCACAGATAGATGTAATTTGGATGTCACAGGGAGGAAGTTTGGGTCCCACCAGTAAGAACATTACTGGCTGATTATAATTATACTAAAGCTATCTTTGGGTCATAGGTACGTGTTAGTATTGAATGTGGGACACACCAAGCCTGTAAGAATCGGAAAAGTATGCGTAATATTGTGTTACAAGCATAAAAACTTGGCAAAGCAGATATTTTTTTATTCTAGCAACACCGGTAACAATATAGGCATGAAAGCCTTTTGAGCCTTGCCCCTTTTTCCAACAAAAAGATTGCAGTTTCATAATTTGTTGTGCTTTTATGACATTTAATAAAGTAATTTAATAATGTTACAATGGGAAAAAATATTATCGCTATTTTGTGTCTTATACTTTATAGCTTAAAGATCAAAGTCAATAAGTATAAGTTATAACTGTTTTAGATGTAGAAGTAGTCAAAAAAACATTCGTAAGAAATGTTTATCAATTGCACTGGGTTTTATTATTGCACTGTAGGTCGATTTCACCGTGTTACATGGTTCGGAATGTATTTATAGATATTAATGTTTTATCAAAAAAGGTCAGTACATAACAGCCTACTACTGGTTTAGTCTTGAAGTAACTAGATGTCATAAATTATTTTATGATATAATCACATAAATATTAAATTGGCTAATAATCCTTACTAATATTATTAAAGCGAAAGTGAGTTTGTTTGTTTATTACGTCTTCCGGTCTAAATGGCTAAACCGATTTTGTCGAATTTTGGTACAGAGATATTTGGGACCCTGGAGACAGACATACCTAGGCTAGATTTTTTTAAAGTGACAAAAAGGGAAGGAATGGGAAAGCTTATCTTTGCTATTAAAATAAGACGCAAGGGCAAAAACTACAGCTAGCAGGTACCTGCAATTCAGGAAAGGGGAACCGTGTTATCCCGAATTTATCGCGAGCGAAGCCGCGGGCAAAAGCTAGTTGTTTACAAAAATGCCTTCCGATTTGATCAGATTGGCGTAGCTGCATATTTTCTTCTAATTAGATATATATACGAGAAAACTAATCAAATATCCTCATCTATAAACTAATTAGTTCAGCAATAGGTATACGCGTTAGCAGATGAGATGTGTTAGTCTAATTGCACATTCCGACTTATATAAAACCCAATGACACAGATTCAGTTGTCTTAGCAATTCTTTTTCGGATGGTAAATCATCAAATAACTCCTTCCGCTCTGTGCGGAGCGAAAGGAAGTGTCAGACTTTTATTGACTAAAACTTACCCATGTTCCTTCTTTTGCCCTTTATGTTCCGGGGCCGCAGTATCTCTTTAGAAAAACCTGCAACCTCGCAGTTGTCTTACATTGGGGTATCGTATTATTCGTAATACCTGGGCGACCGAACTCTGCTTGGCTGGAAATAGAAGATTTTCCCAGATATAATACCTGTTGAGTAGAAAAACATTTCGCTCCTACGGCATATACTGCAACTTTCATCAAAATTGTTAGAGCCGTTTTCAAGATCGTGATTACAAATACATATTACACAAATAGTGCTTGTTTAATCGTATAGGATTAACTGCTAACTGTGTTAATGAGGTCAGATTGGCGGACGTTACATGTGAGCAATTTATTTGGTACATTGTTAGGATGTAGCGGGCATTACTAGAGCTACACCGGTAGATTACTTAAATTAAAACTAAATTATAAATCAGTATAAATTGTAAACACTCCACCTTTTATTCACATACCAACATTCACAAAACGTCAAAGCAAAGCACCACAGATGCAGAAGTAGAAGAATAAGTGGGAAGAAAACGAACCCCTATACATGAAACCACGCTCAACTATCTGACAGTCTGCGTCGCTGCTGTATTTCTATAAGATATAAGAAAATTGCCAAAATTGTCTTTAAACGATCAGCCAGTTCAACTCTCTGTTTCTCAATAACATTACTCATTAGCAATCTGTCTACTAAGCAAGCCATTGCTGTGTGGATTCAATCGGTGTCTATCTACTGAAACATATCATCATTTAATGGTACTATGCGGTAATAAGTATTAAGTATACTCTTTGGACACTATGCACTATATCTTAGTCATATACAAAACAGACTGATTAACCAAAGCCACTTTTATTTATTTCCGAAGTTTTAGTTGATCTTTAAGCTTTTTTGATTAATTTTATTTCTTCGGTAGGTTATGCATGAAAAAAACTCATTTTCTACACAATAGATTGTAAACTAAAATTCTTCAATGGAGATTGTAAATTGGCATCGATTAAATAAATCCCGTCAAGTCATGCGAAATACGTCTGTCTCTTGGATTAACTTAACATTTCGGATATGGTTGTGTAGGTCAAGAGTTACACTGCAGACATCTTTATTTCGACACAGTAATCATGTTTGAGCTGGATGTGTTTCAAATAATTGCGTAAATATAGTATCTTCCTTTCAGAAGACCACATTAGTAACCCTCTAGTGACCATAGACACTATTATCAGGTATTGTTATAAGTTTTTGATACACAATCGTGCTTACTATGCCATTGTATCCATTGCCCGCTCCAATTCTTGCACTTTCGTTTTTTTTTTCTGCGACATCTATTATTATTCTATTGGGCACGAGGTTATGCAACCACTGCCTTTGGAGTTTTGATATAATTTTTACTGCTTTGTGTTCTGACATAAAATTTTAGGCGCAGAACAAATCCGCTATATTTCTTTTTGCGATGACGTAGAGTTGAATTTAGAAAGCGTTGTTCTTTTTCGGTGGCAAAGGTAAGTTTGTGTTACAGTTTCGTCGTGACTGCAGAAGCGACTCTCAGCCTCAGTTACGCAAGTTGCAAGTTGTAATTACTTGTGAGTCGAAAGTGCAAAATTAGCGGGCCAGCTAATGTTAGTAACAGTCTCGTTCTGATATTTAAGCGAAGATACGACGGCGAAGTGTTTCAGGCTGATTTGAGCCGGATTTTTTGACGATTTGATTGTTGCTTGGTTATGTATTGCGGTTTGTAGAATGGGTGCTACTTACCAAAAATGAGTCAGCATTTTGAAGATGTGCAAAGATGCAGTAAGTAGAATGTCCGACTGTCGAAATGGACCTTTCAATTTAACCTCATCACTCAGTTCATAACATTATGTTCCGCAAAAAACATTTCATAATCCTTTCTAAGCTACTTTTTTACCTACTTCTGCATTCGTTTCAATTACTGTAAATCTTCAGTTAGTTAGTTAATTAAGAAATCCTTATTATATTAACTTCAACAAATAATTTATTGTCGACTAGCCTCTAACAATCATTAGTCAAGAGCAAAGCCCAATATTCACAGCCTGTGGTTACCTAATTGTTTGTATTTGATGTCATCACCACTAAACAGGCACCCTTGATTTTCGATTATGGCACCATTCCCTTTTCACCGAGATGGACCAGACGTTTATGCTTATCATGAAAGTGACTTAACAACTCTACAGAGGTAGGAAGATGATGATGACGAAATGCGCATGTGCACACCACCATAGTCTTCGGGATTATTTACTTATATTTCTTTATTATCATTCCTTACACAATCAGTCTATCTTCTTTGGCCTTCCTCTCCGTCTCCATCCACCAACATGGCCTTCTAATATACTATACTTTGACCAGAACTTACAACATTTATCTATATCGTAATTACTTTATCTCTGCATTCGCCTCTTTATGTTGCGCCACAGCATTAGGTTCTTCTTCCGTATCCAGTATATTCCTACCATCTGCAGGTCGTCGGTTCATCCAGTTGGGGTCACCATCCATTACATTTACCGTTCTGCGATCTATATTTAAAAACTTGTTTGCACAATGTAAGTTGCGATTAATCATTTTGTAAGCGATATCTGTTGGTGGTGGGTTTTGATCAATCATCGCCGAGTTCAAGATATCGTAGGAAGCCTGTGGCTTGTAAGAAAATTGTGTTAGTTTTAGGAGCGTTTGAGATTTTTTTGAGTAGAGAATGAGTGGACATTGTTGGCCTTGTAGGTCCCTAGACGCTTGTAAAGTTTTGTTATTTTTTTGTATCTTATTTTACGTTTTTTAAAGTAAGCAATGACCTAATGTCGGATCTACGCTGTCATCTCATACTTAAGTACTAACAGCTGTAACAACAACATTGTAAAACAAAATGATTTGAAAAGAGTAACCATGGAGTCTCTTGCCGGTTCTTCTCCATAGGAAACGACCAACCCGAACTGTGCACCTTTCGTCAACGTTTTTTTAAGTGGTCATGTAGGCCGATGCTAAATAAAATATTTTGGTTTGGATGCAGGTTCATGTCAACTAAACAAGCTTCATGTCATCTATACTTACTAATATTATAAAGCTGAAGAGTTTGTTTGCTAATCTCAGGGACTACTGGTTGGAATTGGAAAATTCTTTTAGTGTTGGATAGTCCATTTCTTGGCGAATGCTATAGGCTATATAACATCACGCTACGACCAACAAGTGCTGAGCAGCGCGGCTGAAACCGTGGGGAACAGCTAGTTACTAATATCTATCAAGCAGTTCAAAACATACCTACGCTTCACGTAAACCTACTGCGTAAAACAGTCTTGTGAGGAAATCCACGTAGGTACTGCTAATATATTCCGCACGTGTGTGAGCCGCGAGAAAGGCGATAGGTCGGTATATGTCACGGTGGGCAATTACAAACTAGCTGCCTCCTTGTGGACGATCAGTTACTACCTACGTACCTACCTTTGCTACGTTCGCGTTTGGACTTCCGAACATCTAAACAAGCCCTGTTAGAAAAAAAAAAACACTTTAAGGTGAAAGTGCCAGGATAGCCCGCGAGCTGGTATAACAGATTGATAGTAATTATAATCATCAATACAACATAAGTTCATTTAATACTATTTAATGAAAAACTTATTTAATGAGGTTACATGTCGCTGCAAGACGACTCCCGGTCACCGTAGATGCGGGTCTGTGGACGGTGAGCAATGAGCTGCTCACACGCGTTTCCTTCTTCCATTCTTCCCTATCCGACGTCACGGCATCATTTATTCCTTTCTCTCTCATATCATTCCTTACACAATCCATCCATCTTTTCTTTAGCCTTCCTCTCGCTTTCCGTCCTTCAGATCCATCACTCTTTTAGTCACATGTGCTTCGTAACAGGAACAAAACATAACAGGAACTAATCGCCGCTATAACGGGCTGGTGACGACAACTCCACGTTCAAGGCGCGTATTTTGTAAAAGGTGCCAATTTCGTATTGAAGTTTTGGGACGAAACAGTTTTGCTTGCCACATTACAAAACCGGCCAAGAGCGAGTCATACTCAAGCAACGAGGGTTCCGTACAAACTTGCGATAAAAACAGCCATGTATTTTGGCAGTGTAGACTAAGAGAGTTGATTTTTATATTTTCACAGCTCCAAGGGACGACAGACTTAAGTATATGGTTTTAACACAAGTTTTAATTTCAACTCGATACTACCACGCGTTCCCGAGATAAAGGGTTGTGACAGACAGACGGACAACAAAGTGATTCAATAAGGATTCCGTGTTTTCCTTTCTTGAGGACCCTAAAACACGCAGGGAAACAAGTATACTGGGTTAATAGTGGATATACATAAAGTAACTACGCTTAGTAGGTCAATCGGTCAGTGTAGATCAGTGGCTCAGGTTACCTCAGCTGAGATCAATGACCGCGGGCTAATTCGCCTATTACTCATAAATTATGTCATTTTAATACATATCGATGCGATAGTAGAGCAGCTACAGATTAGATACCCGACAGATGGTCTTAGAAGGAAATTGTGTGATGAATTGGACTCCGATCTGAGGGATTGGTCCCAAAGCAGACGAATGGAAATTCGGAAGGGGAGACTTGTGCTCAGAGACACTGTAACATTATAAATACGAATGTTTATGAGTATGTATGCATGTATGTATGTATGTTTGTTACTCTCTCACGTCAAAACGGCTGACCGGATCTTGATGAAATTTGGCACAGATACTTTTTTTTCGACGTCACGCGGGCTAAGCCGCGGGCGCCAGTTATGAAAAAGTTTTCGTTGTTACAGGAGTGACGTTAACCTTCACTCAGACATACAAAGCAAATCTATATAGGTTCCGTTTTAGCCATTTCGCTACGAGACCCTTATGCTGCTATACCGTAATGTGTCTTACGAATTGCTCAGTGTACCTGGCAGCCTGGCAGGTCCAAAACCAATTTTTATTAAAAACCTATTTCCAACCATGACTAAACGACCGAAGGACCATAATAACCCGTAGTTTCCAGGATAAATATAATTACATTTTATTTCGTCCTTATTTTTGAATAGTCTAAAAGACGAACAATTTTTTTTTGGGGACTAACCAATTGTTTCCACACCTAGTTGACAGAATCGCTGCTGGTGGATCGATATTAGCAAAATACTATGCTATTGTCAACCTTATACTGCCATTTACCTATACCACTTCTAACGCCATTAAAAGCTTAAATATCAATCCTTCCACAAATCAAATCACTAAACTAATCGATTAAATTTTACGTCATAAACGCCCCACCCTAACGTATTTCGATAGTTGTTTCCTTTAACTCCTAATTGCGTTGGTTTCGAAAGGATCTCTGTGAAGATGGCAACAGGCTGGATTTGTATCAGTTAGAAATGTTACGAGATTCAACGTGATTTGTGATTTAGAAATTAAAATAGGAACGTCTTTTGCAATGTGGGTATTCGAATTTAGAAAGGAAATAGGATTCGTATAAATTAACTTCTGATGCAATCACGATCCTTGTCAGCCAGATATTTTTAAACTGTAAAAAACTGCAATGCTTCATTAGTTTTTTAGTTATGTTCTATAATAAATATGTTTATAAGAACAAAAAAAACGACTTTCAACAAACACAAAAAAAAGACGGAAAATAGTTTACTTATAGAAGTTGCTTTTGTTAGATTCATCAATTTTTTGCCACCGACTTCCTGAAGACTAATTTCCGTCGTTTTTTGAGTATTTTTGGAAGTCAGACTTTTGTTATTACCCCAAAGAACGCTGCTCGAATCCCGCTTCACACTAATCAATTTTGTCGGAAACTACGAAATAAGAAAAAGCGTTGACCATTTGTTTCCCAAATCAATTGAACTTGACTGCCAACAATTCACAACAGATGTAACTCAATATCATCATGATCATCATCATTTGGCTCAATTAGCCTTTGGAAATATTTGGCAACACCGATACTACAACGTTAGAAGGACCAACACCCTATCTAATTGCTAATAGGTAAACATATTACCAACACTAAGGTGCCTGTCTACCCTAGATATAGGTAAAGCGTGCTGGCCATACAAAGTGTCAAGTAAGTGCGGTTATTTGACGGGCCTGTTGGTCTAGTGGTTAGTGGCCCTGACTGCTGAGCCGGAGGTCGTGGGTTCGATTCCCACCCAGAACAAACTTTGTGTGATGAGCATGATTGTTTGTTCTGTGTCTGGGTGTGATTTATCTATAATAAGTATGTATTTATAAATTATATAAGTATGTATATCAGTTGTCTGGTTACCATAACACAAGCTCTGCTTAGCTTGGGATCAGATAGCCGTGTGTGAGCTGTCCCAAGATATTTATTTATTTATTTATTTATTTATTACCATGCAAATGTGGACGTTGCGCAAGCGCAGCGCATCTTGTTCTCTGTTACGTCACTGGCTTATGTTAGACGATGAACATGGTGAGTGCAAGGAGTAGATTGTAGATGGGACAGGGTCCTGAAGAATTTTTGTATAAAAGTATAAAAAGGACCCCTTGATCGTAAACCTAGCTAATTAAGTGGCCCCGGAACACAAAGGACAATAAAAAGAACATGGATAGGTTTTAGCCAGTACAAGTCTGACACTCCCTTCCACTCCGCCCGGAGCGGGAGGATTTATTCGATGATTTCCCATCTGAACATCTGAAAAAAAGGAAAGGTAATTAAGGTAGAATTGATGTAGGCATGTATAGTTCTGTTCAAACTTTATAGTAAAGTTGTAGAGAAGGCTCTTCTGTTTCTGTTAGTGACTTTCTTGGATCAGAGATATTGAAGACACTTCTAGTGCTACTACTAACTACTTGCCTTTGAATTCGAAAAGCACAGTTCCTGGGCCTGAACATTGGTTCTCAATGGTCGTGACCGATGGTCTTCCCATTAAAAATAAAATAAATATCTTGGGACAACTCACACACGGCTATTGATCCCAAGCTAAGCAGAGCGTGTTATGGTAACCAGACAACTGATATACATAGTTATATAAATTATAAATACATACATATTATAGATAAATCACACCCAGACAGAACAAACAATCATGCTCATCACACAAAGTTTGTCCTGGGTGGGAATCCAAAACACGACCTCCGCCTCAGCAGTCAGGGCCACTAACCACTAGACCAACAGGCCCGTCCTCCGTCCGTCCATTGGATCTTGAGAGTGAAAGAAAAAAGTTGCGCCAGTTCCTGCGCACTACGATGTGCACTATAATATCTCCCGCGTCGATGGCTAATCTTCGCTGCGATTGGCCGCTGTGACTTTATAGAAAACTCTAAAGTATACATACTTTAAATAATCTGTTCATAGTATGGAACTCAGATGTTGAAACTTGTAACGTCATTATTTGAGAGTAGTTTTACTTTTAAGCAAAATCTAAAATGGCTAGCACAAAACAATACCTTTCGTTTATTTAAACACAAATTATTTCGGTTGCTTCATATTTGCCTTCTTAAGTCCCAATATCCTGTTCGCGCTTTCGCTGTCCAGCATATAAATAAGTATGAAGGAAAAATCTGCGTATTACTCATCGTGATAATATGGCGGCAACAGTTTTTACAATGACACCGATATTAAAAAAGTTTGGATGTTTCAATTTTACTACTCACCGTCTTACCCTGCGGGGGTTGAAGTATGAGGCGATCAGCGATTGATTCACGATAGCTGTTGATTGAAATAAGAGTACAGCTATTGGTCTTCTCGATCATTTAGTCATTGTTATACATACAGCTTGTTAAATCTTGATGTTGTAAAATACCTAAATTTGGCCTTTTTTAACCGACTTCAAAAAAAGGAGGAGGTTCTCAATTCGGCTGTATGTTTTTTTTTTTTTTTTTTTTTTGTGTTTGTTACCTCATAACTCAGGTCTGAGTGAACCGATTTTGATGATTCTTTTTTTATTCGAAAGCTGGTGGTTGTCGTTTGGTCCCATAAAAAAAATATCAAGATCCGACAAGTAGTTTTTGAGTTATCTTTAATAATACGTATTAGATTGACTTCGTGTACGTTGATGATATACTCATTCGTCGATTATATTTTAGAAGTTGTCGAAGACAAATGATCAAAAAATGGTATGTACTACTATGGTTTGGAAGGTCATCGCAGTAATTTGGTGATAGATCTTCAGTGACATACAACGGCACTCTTTAATAAATGACAGCAAATCTGCCGTGATTGCTGCAATCACATGTATAAGTATGGGTTTCGCCAGGGTAGGCAGGCGAGTGGGAGCAGGGTGACCGTATCCCCTCC
This sequence comes from Ochropleura leucogaster, assembly GCA_958449745.1. Taxonomy (NCBI): domain Eukaryota; kingdom Metazoa; phylum Arthropoda; class Insecta; order Lepidoptera; family Noctuidae; genus Ochropleura; species Ochropleura leucogaster. Next base: position 7,818,542 of record OY288221.1, on the reverse strand, counting down.
CCACCCCTCACCTAGTCATTAAGAAACATAAACATCAGATCAAGTATCAGCTGTATCCCCTAGGGGATGATGCATATGATTTCTGAATTGGTTTAATACTAAAGCATAATATAGATACTTAGTATTTAATCTATAGCTTGATGTGGAACTAAAAATTGTATCTAAGACGGGACTAAAGCTAAAAATAAAAACTTTTTAACCGTGTTTACGTATTATATCATAATACTATAACTAAAAATGTTGAAATAAAAACTTTTTAGTAAAAAAATAAAACCGACTTCTAAAAAAAACTAAAAACTGGAAAATAACTTTATTTCCGGAAGTCGGTGGCCAATAAAGTCAACGAAACCAACAAAAGCCACCGACTTCCGGAAATAAAGTTATTTTCCAGTTTTTAGTTTTTTTTAGAAGTCGGTTTTTTTTTTTTTTTGCAGATGAGAATTCATCAAATAACTTGCTCTGCTCTGGGCCGAGCGAGGGGGAGTGTCAGACTTGTACTGACCAAAACCCACCTATGTTCCTTCTTTTGCCCTTTATGTTTCGTGGCCGCGATATCGATTTCGAACAACCTGCAACCCCGGCAGGTGGCCCTGGCAGGCTCTGCTTTACTGGCATCTCTTTGAGGCGTGCGTGGAACACTAACGCGTCGTCGACGCCTGCTGTCGTCACTGGACGGACGGACGGTGAGCTACCCATTGCTCACCATCCACAGACCCGCATCGGCCGGCCGGAAGTCGTCTCGCGACGTCCGACGGCTCCCGCGGTGGCTGGGTTGGTTTGAAGTTCTTTCCCTCAAGCACCCGGCCACCTCCTTCGCTAGCATATCGGCTTTGACTTAATAATGACATTCCAGCATTATTATTATCAGCCGGTACCGTTAATCAATGTAGTCATCATGGAATGCCTTGCTACGTTTTGTATTCGAAAATTGTCGGCTATCTGTTCTTGTTGTAACCATTCCATCACCATTGGCTGATTTGAAGGTATAGATGAACTCAATTCTGTGCAATGATCATGTCTCATGTTGGTGTATTTAATATTCTACCATGATAGAAATCATTTGGGTTTCTTAGAAGCATTAGCGGTTTCAAGGATCAGGATCAGGGTTAAATTCTTTATCCATTTTCAAATTCAAATAGCGATCACATTGTTCGTTAGCATAAGTACATAAATTGTTAAGTCAGACGTAACAGAAAAGTTACAGGATTTTCAGCGGGTCCCAAACTAGGCACAGCCTGTATCTTGGTGACCCTGACAGTTTTCCATTGAAAATGTAGGTTCCTTAGACCAAACAAGTGTTGTGTCTAGCGGACTAATGCAGTTGTGTACACTAAATATAAAAGTTATAAGCCAATTCGATTTCAATATTATAAGACCTACCTACTTTAGAAAAAAACTATTTCCTTTTTATATAAACACTAGCTTTTGCGCGCGGCTTCGCTCGCGTTAAATTCGGGGTAACACAGTTCCCTTTATGCCTTATCGATTTGTAATAGCAACGCTAAGTTTTCCCTTTTCTTCCCTCTTTCTCCCTCACATCCCACTTTTTTATAAAAAATAAAATAGCCTATGTCCGTCTCCTGGTTCCCAACTATCTCTGTACCAAAATTCATCAAAATCGGTTTTGCCATTAAAGCGTGGAGAGGTAACAAACAAACAAACTCACTTTCGCTTTTATAATATTAGTAAGGATAATCGAATTCCTCACCATGTAAGGACAACAGTGATAAATTACGAACCTATAGCAAAATAACTTCGATCCAATCATTGCTACATTTTGATTCTCCACAAAAACTTGCTCTGTGCTCGCATAACCCATATTCCCATGTTAGGTCGTGTCCAGGAAATGCAAGACTATGATGAAATAATGTGCTTTATATGCATGCTTCGATAATACCCCTGCATGCCAGGGTTATGTGCTGATTACAGGGTTTTGACAGGGTAATGGCAGGGGAGGGTTAGAAAATTACAATGTTCAAGTGATTTTGTGAAGTTTGTGAGGTAATTTATTAGCGTAAATTGTTTTCTGGTTTGATTTGCGAAAGTGGTAAGCGTTCTTGTTGGGTGGCCATTTTGGAATTGAATTTTCTCATCAAAAACTAAGGTGTTGTTGAGAAAAAGACTTGGGTATTTGTATGCTTTCATAAGATCATGCCAATAATCCTCTAAGGGTTTGGCAGAGGTGTACGCTCACATTTCACCAGTTATATTTAAGTCCTATGTAATAAGCGGCAAGCCTATTGCCATTAACAAGACTCTGTTGCTGCTACTGAGAAATTCCAGATGGAAAAACCCGGAACCTCATGCTCAGCAGTTGCGCTTACGACCACTAGAGCAACGAGGCACTTTTCATGTTCATTTACACATCATTCCTATTTGATTTTATAAATGCGAATGTTTGTGAGGATGGATGTATGTTACTCTTTCTCGTCAAAACGGCTGAACAGATCTCGATGAAATTTGGCGCAGAAGTAGATTATAGTCTGGAATAACACATAGGACAATTTTTTTTTATCAATACGCGGGCGTAGACGCGGGGGCCTGCTAGTTTTAAAAATACATCTGTAATCGTAAGTTATATTCTCACGCTCGCATTTAGACAAGTGTCGTGCTTTTAGTCAGCAGTTTCTGCAAAAATGTGCATTTGGTAGCTTTAAATTTGTTTACCTAATCGATAAAACTGCCTTAATCATCATTGTTGATATTTTAGCTGACTTAACATAAAAAAATTGCTGACTAAGTAAATGATTACTTTGCATAATTAAAAACAATACAGAGATTTTGCGCGGCACGCGAATGTTAATGACACCAAAAAGTACAGAATGTCACCAGCTATCATTACATCGTTTTGGATTGTCCGCTGTGGTTCTTACACTGTTGGTCCAAAATAACCGCTTTATAGGTTAACTAGCTGTGACCAGCGGGTTTACCCGCTGTACTGCTCCTCATTGTTGTAGCGTGATGTTATATGGTCTATCAATATCGTGAAAGAATGCCTATGCAGAATTTCAAGTCAATGTTTTCTTCCACATAAACTTTGACATACTGTTTCACCCCTTTAGGGGTTGTACTTTGGGAAATCCCTTCTTAGCGAGCACTTACGTCCTAAAAAGATCCCCCCAGGGCGTGGTCTCTTGCAGAGGGGCTTGCCAGGGCGTCCCCGCCTGCCGGGGTTGCGGGTTGTTCGAAAGAGATACCGCAGCCCCGGAACGCAAAGGGCAATAGAAGGAACATGAGTGGGTTTTAGTCAGTAAAAGTCTGACACTCCCTCCAAGTTATTTGATGATTTCCCACCCCAAAAGGGCGTGGTCTCTTCAGCCTCATATAAATTAGTCGTCACATAAGCTAAAAAACTCGCTGAAAAGATGTTTAATAATGTCAGAGGGACACTAGCGGGGCAGGGGTGTGGTTCTAGCCGGTTCGAGTCCGGCGCTACCTTGATTGTCGCACAGTTTGTGAGATAGTCGAGGTGTCCGCGGGGATTTCCCACTCCTGCCAAAAAAAGGATCCCCCATGCAAAATTTGACGTTCCTAACACTTGTAATTTCTGAGATTTCGTGATGAGTGACTCAGTGATTTTAGCTTTTATGTATATCGATAATATGATTTACAATTCGTAAAACAGTCAGAGCAATCATAATATTTACTACGTCTGTGACGTCTGAGAATATTTTAAGAATTTTTACGTGATTAATTCTATTATGATTTCATTTTAAGTCCCCTGGTTATACACACCGTCGTTTACTGCTACACAATGATTTCAAGAACTTGCAGTTTTTTAAAGAAAACAGATAAGCTAGTCAAGCATCGCATTAGACAGGGTTCAGACGGAACTAGTGAAGCAAGCACTTGCATGTTGAGGTAACCTTATTATGACCATCAGCTAAACACACTTAACTTAACGTTCAATATGTAAGCGATAGTTAAAGTGTTAAGTAAATGCGTAGACCACGTATGTGTAAGTAGGCAATTACTAAATACTACAAAAACCGGCCAAGAGCAAGTTAACTCGCGCACCGAGGGTTCCGTAGAAACTTGCGGCATACAGCATAAATGGACCACAGTGTTGAGTGTATGGTTTTAATTTCAACTCGATACCTTCACGCGAGATAAAGGGTCTTGACAGACAGACGGACAACATAGTCATCCAATTAGGGTTCCATGTTTTCCTTTTGAGGTGCGGAACCCTAAAATGTATTAACTAACGACTACACTAGATACCTGAAAGTTTAATCAAAACCAATAAGAAAAACAGTAACAAATCGAACTAGAAAGTTGTTGGGGGATTGCAGTCTTGACAATTGAAACTAGACCTGTTAAATTGTTTTGATTATTTCTGATGGAAGCCACTGAACGATGGTCAACGATGGGACGACCGTATCCAGAAGAGGTCTGTTCACTCTAATTATATAGGCTTATGAGTTATAAGAGAAAAGGAACACAAAACCTATACAATGTTAGCATATGGTTCCACTATTATCATAAAAAACTCAATAACAAAACTACACAGACAGACAGACGTCACACTTGACATTAGCGAGGGTGCAGACTACGCAAGTAGAGCGAATAACACTGCGGTAACCTCATTAGATCAGCTGTGACTGCGCCGGGTCCCACCGACGGCGGATAGCGAGAAGCGAGAATAGTTAGCGAGAAAAAGGAAAAAGAAGTTGCAAGCAACTAGCAGCGCATACATGACGGCGACGGCGATGTGTGATTACTCTGCAGCGATTATAATAAAATTGTCAAAAAGACCAGCAGCGACATCTATGACACAAGATGAGAACTAAAATCCTGGATGGATCAATCATTTTCTTTTTTATTAGAAACGACAACTTACTTAGCGACCATATCGCCCAATCGCTTATATACCGTTCTAAAATAAATTAATTCGACTTTTAAATCAAATTAAATAACCGCTAATTAATCCGAAAGTTAATATCCTGACACCAACCTCTTGTCTGTTTTTACAATCGGTAATGAGGAACTTAACACAGATCGTGACCGTTAAACTCACTGGTATGTGTATTGTGTATGCATGCACCTTAGCTTGGTATGGGTATGTGATGCAGAAGAATGAGGAAAATGTCGTGAGGAAAGGAGGTGTCTCATGAAAAGATGATGACAGGCGGGAGAATGATGATGATGTGTATGTACAATGCGAGAGTCCTTCAGTGAGTGTTCAGTTCGCCGTGAGAGTCTCACTGAGCCGCGAGAGCTCTATTTTATAGATCAGCAGGGTTACCATGACATCTTAAAGCAGTTCTTATTCCTGTGTGAGAAAGAGATGGTGCTAGACACCCTGTATAGCTCTGTCTCTTTCCCTCAGCGGAATAAGTTCTGCTTTAAGACGTCATGGCACGGTAGCTGTTCTTGTATGCTACGAAAAACAATGCCATATGAACAGTAAGCAATGTACTTTTAAAACATGTATCTTTTAATCTAACACAGGACCTAAAGTTTTTTGCATGTAGATTTCTTGAGCAAGAAAATAGTTGTCTACTGCTGAATTTGGGAGATTTTTTTTTTCAAAGAAATTTCTACATTATCACAGAGATCTTTACTCTCGTTGCTGTCAGATTGCTGTTGTGTTGCTTCTACTGACATGTTTATCGACGTAACAGTGTTCTTTTTTTGTACATAATAGGCTTGTGCTTGACCGCAACTCGCCTGATGTGGAGCGATGTTGCGGCCTTATAGAAACCGTTAAGTAGAACTTTGAAAAGATCCACAATATTATCATCAAGGAACAAAGAAGCCGGCGCTTTGCAGAATAAATGTGAATAAATACAAAGCGCTTCTTATTATTTATTTATTTATTTAACACTTCAAGTACAAAACACAGAGGCGGACTTAATGCCATAGGCATTTTCTACCAGTCAACCTTTGTTTTTATTATGGTAAAAATAAAACTGAAAGGAAATGGACTACAATCGCTTCCTCTCGGCGATGGGACTTGGGCCTTATAGCGTTGCGCAAGTGCAAGCATAGTAACGCGCCAAATAGTGAACATCTAAACACTGACTTAATTAGAGCTACTGGATACTACTTAATTAGGATTTAATGTTAATTAGTTATGTGATTGAATTAATTTTGCGTACGTTTAGAATGTTACCGCGACTTCGGTTGGTAAATAAGTGGAAGCAAAGGGTTTTTAATGTCAACCATTTTGTTTTGCAAGCGCTGATTAGTTAAGTGTTTTTTTTATTTAGCAAACCAACGGCCTTACTTAGACGGTGAGCAATGGGAAGCTCACCGTCCACCCGCTCAGTGACCACAGGCCATGTCGACAAAAAAAGAAATTTCAGCAAAGCAGAGGGGCCTGCTAGGACCACCGCCTGCCGGTGTTGCGGGTTTTTCGAAAGAGATAACGCGGCCCCGGAACACAAAGCGCAAAAGAAGGGACATGGATGGGTTTTCGTCAGTAAAAGTCTGACACTCCGTCCCGTTACGCCCAAAGTAGGGGAATTAATTTGACATTATAAGTTTAAACAACTCTAACCCAGATCCGGGTCTATCCGTATGTCAAAATTTTATTTAAATCCCGTCAGCTGTTAAAGTATACAGGCGTGACAAACAAACTTACTTTTGTGTTTATAATGTTAGAACTAGAATGTATTGGTTTAAACCAGTCTAGGTACGGTGAATTACATTATTTGATGTTTTTAAAGAACTTCAAGTGTACTTAACACATGATGTGCAAACAATCGGTCTTGCCATTGTGTGTCACAGTCAAAACTATTAATCAGTCAAAACTACTCTTGACCGGTTAAAAGTATAAAACTGTATTAACAAACATTTGCTTAGAAAACTTATTAAGTTGTTAGGTTTTTTGTGATCCTATGAAAAACTGAGTGGTAGTCATTCTGGGTATTTAATTAAGATTGGGTTTTTTATTTGAATAAACGCACTTTAGGGTGATTTGAAAAAGAGATATCGTGGCCCCGGAAAACAACTGGCAGAGGAAGGAACATAAAAAGTAAAAGTCCAACACCCCTTTCCACTTGCACTCAGATCCAGCCTGTCTCTTGGCTGTCCTGCCCCAGCGACGCCCTAAGCCGAGGCTCGTACCCCACAGTGAGTGCCCTTGGTGCGTAGTCCCTTAGTGTGCAAGTTTTTGCCCTGGCTGTAGGCCTTAATTTCAAGGCATCCACAGGCATCGCCCGGTTAGGCAAACGACAATCTCCTAGGCTGAACTGCGAGATACCATTCATAAAAAAAACTGTAGCAATCTGCCCAGAGCGGGGGAAGTTATTTGATGATTGCCCCCTATTATAAAAAAATAAAAACAGGTGATTTGACTAACACCATTTAAAAGCGGTTATTACCGATTAACAGTTTTAACTGCAACATGCATTTACAAACATAGGAGTAATTATCTTGCAATACTTCTTACCTGACGTGATTCTTAAGACTTCCTCAGGTGACCTTTGGAATACCTACAAGAATGTCATACATAGGTCATGTTTTTCCCCGTTGATGATGGAATATCACTGATTCCACAAAGATGGTGGAACACTTTAATGACATTGTAAGCAGCCTTGATGAAAATGGGTGTTTAAATTTTTTTTTGTATATAATATGCAAAATGTCAGTTCAATAGGAAAGTGAGTCAAATATCATTACATTAAAGTCACTATTTCATTGCCCAATTTCAGATTTGTTTGTTTTATTATAGAATCCAGACTTAATATTATAAATGGGAAAGTGTATGTGTGTGTCATTTTGTTTGACCGTTTTTCACGGCAAAATGGAGCGACAAATTGACGTGATTTAAATGGAGATACTTGAAGGGATGGAGATTGACATAGGCTACTTTTTGTCTCTTTCCAACCCCCCACTTCCCAAAAATGGGAAGTAGACGAGAGCGAAGTCGCGGGCAAAAACTAGTTACTTATATTTTAGATAAATTGTACTGTAGTTAAGTTAGGTACCTTATTGAGCATCCTTTAATATATTTGTTTTTAATATCTTGAATTTAATGATTTCAATTTACCATAATTAAATCAAAATATTTTTTAATATACATAGGCTTACATGGGCACATATACCTATATATAAAATTCTCGTGTCACAGTTTTCGTTGCCATACTCCTCCTCAAACGGCTGGACCGATTTGAACGAAATTTTGTGTGCATATCGGGTAGGTCTGAGAGTCGGCTAACATCTATTTTTCATGCCCCTAACGGAGCAGCGGGTGAAACCGCTAGGCACAGCTAGTACCTATACATCTATATCTATATCTATACTTAATATTATAAAGCTGAAGAGTTTGTTTGTTTGTTTGTTTGAACGCGCTAATCTCAGGGACTACTGGTTGGAATTGGAAAATTCTTTTAGTGTTGGATAGTCCATTTCTTGAGGAAGGCTATAGGCTATATAACATCACGCTACGACCAACAGGTGCTGAGCAGCGTGGGTGAAACCACGTGGAACAGCTAGTTTTTTTATAAAACGTCGAAAAAAGGTGCACGGTTCGGATTGGTCGTTTCCTATGGAGAAGAACCGCCAAGAAACCATGGTTACTCTTTTAAAATCATTTGGTTTTACAATGTTGTGGTTACAGTGTTAAAACTTAAGTATGAATTACCTACCCTATTAGTAGTTTAAACTTAATGATTTGCTTAATCTATTAGTAGGTATTAATTAAATTGTTATAAACAAACCACTAACAACAAATCACGGAAGAGAAACTCCAAGAATAGCTGTCTTAGAAATAACACATCATAATATGGTAATACATTAACAGGACATGATCAGGCATTATTTATTTATATAATTTATTTCTATAATTATGCGTATTTGCGTTTATTTGCCCTTAACCTCCACACGTATGACAGAACTAAGATCAAGGCTAGAATAGCGATATTATATCGTGGAGTACCTACCCATGAGTCATGTGTTTAGCTTTATTTGGTACTAGCTGCGCCCTGCAGTTTTTCTTGCGTGGTTTACTAATATTATAAAAGTGAAAGTGAGTTTGTTTGTAACGTCTTCACGCCTAAATGGCTAAACCGATTTTGATGAATTTTGGTACAGAGATAGTTGGGACCCTGGAGACGGACATGGGCGATATTTTTTAAAAGTGAGAAATGATGGAGAAAGAGGAAAAAAAAGGGAAACCTTAGCTTTGCTATTACAATAAATAAGGCGCAAGGGCAAAAACTACAGGTAGCAGGTACCTGCAAATCAGGAAAGGGGAACTGTGTTACCCAGAATTTGACGCGAGCGAACCCGCGGGCAAATGCTAGTATACAATATATCTTTATGAATATTGTACCCTATGTGTTATTCTGATATGCAACCTATATTATTCTTAAGTTTTATCAAAATCCAATGAAAGAGCAACAGACATATTTACATACATCCTCACAAACGTTGGCTTTTATCATATTAATAGGATGCCATTTTCCGGAAGACGGGCTTTTTTTTTTTTTTTTTTTTTTTTTTTCGGGTGGGAAATCATCCAATGACTTCCCCCGCTCTGGGCGGAGCGGGAGGGCATGTCAGACTTGTACTGACTAAAACCCACCCATGTTTCTTCTTTTGCCCTTTACGTTCCGAGGCCGCGGTATCTCTTTCGAACAACCCGCAACCCCGGCAGGCAGAGGCTCTGGCAAGCCCCTCTGCTTTGCTGACTCTCTTTGAGGCGCGCGTGAAACACGAACGCGCCGTCGACACGGCCTGTCGTCAATCGACGGACGGACGGTGAACTACCCATTGCTCACCGCCCACAGGCCCGCATCTACGGTGGCCGGAAGTCGTCTCGCGGCGCCCGGCGCCATGGGCGTCTCCCGCGGCGGCTGGGTTGGGCAGATGTTCTCTCCCTCAAACGCCCGGCCACCTCCTTCGCTAGCATTACTGCTTCGCAGAAGGTGGTGACCGCTTCCCATTCCCTCTCGCTCCGGACCATGGCCTGAACCAGGGCCGGACGCGAGAGATCGCCGCCGCCGATCGCCTCTACGAGGGCACGGCGGTGCTCCGCCCAAGCCGGGCAGATCGCCACTGTGTGCTCCACCGTGTCCTCCGGGCGATCGTCACAATGGTGACACCCGGGCGCTTCCTCCCGCCCGATGATGTGCAGGAACCTCCCGAAACTTCCGAGTCCGGTGAGGACCTGCGTCAGGCGGTAGGTGAGGACGCCATGACGCCTCTCCAGCCACTCCTCAAAAAGGGGACTTACCGCCACTATTGTAGCGTGCCCTGCACGGGGTTGCGACAGTCGCTCTTTCCATGCCACCATGAGATCGCACCGGAGGTCTGCCCGCCGAGCGCCAACTTGCCGCGGCAGTGGGTTTTCCCCCCGGTGTAGTGCCTCCGCGCGCCACTCAAACAGGCGCGCGAGGACTATCGCCTCCAGATCCCACGGTGGCAGTCCGGCAAGGAGGCTTGCTGCCTCGCCGGAGATCGTGCGGTAGCCCCGGACAAGTCGTATGGCCACCACCCTTTGGGGCGCGTTCAGATAGTGGGCGGCGCGCCGCCCTAAAGAACGCGCCCATACTGGGGCCCCGTAAAGGGCCATGGACCGCACGACTCCGGCATAGAGCCTACGGCAGGAGGCGTTTGGCCCCTTGAGATTGGGCAGGAGCCGCTTGAAAGCAGCCCCCGTCCGCTCGAGCTTGGGAGCCAAACGTCGGAAGTGTTCGACGAAGTTCCACCGGACGATGTCGAGGACGATTCCCAGGTACTTCATCGTCGACCTGACGCCGATGCGAACCCCTCCTACCGTCAACTGGGATCCCGACGGTGGCGTGTTTCCGCGGCCATGAAAAACCATGGCCTCGGATTTGTGCAAGGCCACCTCGAGACCCAGTAGCCGGATCCTCTCCACGACTATCGCAACCCCGCGTGTCATATTGTCGGCCGCCGCCTGGTGCGACCCCCCCTGAGCCAGGACGAGCGTGTCGTCAGCGCAGCAAACTACACTGACGCCGCTGGGGAGGTCGGCGCGCAGCACCCAGTCGTAACCGATGTCCCACAGGAGCGGCCCCAAGACCGATCCCTGTGGGACACCGCACGACATCTCTCGCCGGTTCCACTCTCCAGAGCGACCGGGGTATATGACGGCCCTGTCCGTCAGATATGCCCCGACCACACGACGAAGATAGGTCGGCATCCGGTGGTATTGGAGTGCCTCCCTGATGCAGCTCCAAGGTATGGTGTTAAACGCGTTAGCGATGTCGAGAGACACTGCCACGACAACCCCACCCCTGGACACTGCAGCCCCCGTCGTAAGGGCTCTCACGCGCATGATGGCGTCCACCGTCGAGCGCCCCTTGCGGAAACCATACTGGTGATCCGCAAGATCCGGCCCCGTCCCCACAAGGTGCCCGACGAGGCGGTTTGCAATTACTCTTTCAAAGAGCTTGCCCACCTCGTCGAGCAGCACAATGGGCCGGAATGCGGACGGAGAGTCCCCAGGGCGCCCCGGCTTCTGAAGACTGGCTGCGGTGGCAATTGGTTTAAATGGGTTATTCATAGACTACTGGACTTGTCCCTGAGAGCATTCCCTGATGTATAGAAAGAACACGAGGGAGAAAATTATGACGACATGGTTGGCGCAGCTGAGCGATCGACTGCTACGCTGCTTGTCGCGGGTTCAATCCGCGCACGGAACGAATATTTGTATGGCCTACAGTTGTTCCGGGTCTGGCTCTTTCTGTATTTGAGTTTAGATGTTTGTAAACGCGCCCACGATACAGGAGAAATTCCTAGTGTGAGGCAACGTATTATTTAAAAAAAAGAGAGTTGACTTCTCATCACATTTTCCTTTAAACTTTTCTACATTGGCTTGCGTTCAACTTGAACGGGGGAAGTAAACACCAAAAAAGGTTTGGTGTTTACTTCCCCCGTTCTGGGCGAGGGGGAGTGTCAAACTTGTACTGACTAAAACCCACCTATGTTTCTTCTATTGCCCTTTTATATTCTGCGGCCGTGGAATCTATTTCGAACTACCCGCCACCCGGGCAAGCAGTGACCCTGCCAGGCAACTCTGATTTGCTGACATCTCTTTGCGGCGCGCGTGGACCACTAATTCAACTTAGCCTAATTTTTATTGAGACCACACACATCAAAACATCGTTTAACAGCTTATTTATTGCTGTTATCATTGTAGTTAATTATTATTATTACATTAAACCAATCACCAAACTAATGACTCAATTGATTTCTTACGTGCACAGACTACAGCCAAACTGCAATTTTCATTCGGCAACACCATCGCGAAGCACCCATTGTGTGTTGTCCTTAACCTGTGGTTAATGACACATGCCGACAGATCATGAATTATGTATTAAACAACGGTTAGTCGTTATGGCCGGCAATAGGCATTTTGAATCGTAGAAAAGAAAATGGAATGACGAAAGCTCATTATATGAAATGATATTTAGGTAGGTTCCGAAAAAGTTATCTGTATAGTTTTAGTCTGGTTATTTTTTAGAGTTAGGTGAATTACCCGGTTTTTCTTTCTTTTTTAGGGTACCTCAAAAGGAAAAAGTGGAGCCCTTATAGGATAAACTTTTAGGAAACTTTTAGGCCCTTATAGGAACGCGCGGAGGTTTCGAGTTGAAATTAAAACCAACCTCAAAGTCATTGCAGTCAAAAGAAATCGCTGTTTATTACTGTTATTTTTTAATGTGTTGAGGTCTCACCTGATGTCAGAGTATTTATGCCATCCCTCGAATACTGACAGTTACTGCTACTAACGATGCGGAGTAACGAAGAAAATATAGTAACGTAGATGTGGCTAAGAGGGTGGTCAAATAAAAGATGGATGAATGGGCCCTTTGATGATATTGCTATTAAAAAGGTGACTGCTGAGAGGACCAGTATTCTAGAAGTATGGAAGAAGAGAGCAAAAATTGCACAGAATAAGGGCATGAGACTAAAGTTGATGTTCGAAAAAAATATGTAATAAACGTTAACCCATATTTAAGAGATAATCGGCTGATTAACCCTAAAATGAGTTACCATAAACGCGCAAAAAGGGTAACTGTCTAATCGGGTTGTTGTTCATCTTGAGTTCGATCACCTGACTAATATTATGCTTGTATGTGATACAGAGTAGGAGGCGATCACAACTTTGACGGAATTACGGATTTCTTGTTTAGAGAGTGACCTTCAGTCCTCTAGAGTAGATCGTCATAAATCCTAGCTTTGACACATCGTAGACGCGTCATATTATTACCTAATCTATTTCAAATATTAAACAAAATAGACCTTATAGTCATTAGTTGGTGGCTCCAGGCTATTCTCACATACATCATGTAGCATAAAATTTGTTAGACCACTTGAAGACATCACTCAATAACCAGGAAGTCTAGCGATCTATGCCGTCATCCAGGATCAAAAAATGACGGATGATTATTTACCGACTTATGCCGCCATATTTATTTTAACTTCATAAAACATTTGACAGATGGGGCAAAGGCGATTTCTCTTCATCCTGTAGTGTCATAGTGACTCTAGGTCATTTTTTTCTGTTTCAAAGTCTTTGAACCCATTAGTGCTGTACCAACTGTGAATGGATAGACCGATTTTTTTTAGACTCGATTAATTCGAAATTCGTTCTGCTGTCAATTAATATATGTGGTCAAGCGGTTTTTGAACCTTCATTAGGATGAATTGTTAACTACGAAATAATTGAAGTACCTAAGAAAATCTAGTGATCTTCTTTAGTGTAGGACTTAAACAAAGTTTTTGTTAATCGAGTCATTTTTATTATAATGTTATTCACGCTTATTGTCATTCAAGAAACGCAATAATTATGTGGTGGCCAATATATTTTGACACGAGGTGAAATGAGGAACATTTGTACGGTTTGAGTTTGACATAGACAATTTTCTGTTTTTTTGCCGCCAGCGCCTTAATGGTATACCAAGTTACAATGGTTACATTACATGTTCCTCAAAAGGGTACAATAAATAGAAATTAATTAGGGTACGCTAAATAAATCATTGAAAATGTAATTCTAAAATAATCCCCGGTTTGCAAAGCAAAACAGTATTAATCATAGTTGTTTTGATTTTGATTTAACTATAACTTGATCGTTACGCTTTTATTCTTAAAAAGGTCACGCAGAGGTGTCTATGGTACGACCTATATATTTTTTCAACGGATATCATTAGCGTTGCCCCTCAGATTCTCCTCTTGTGAGAATAATGGATAAAATAATAATAATTATCAATGAATCCACCAACGCATGTATTTAAATAATATCTTGAAATAAACAGTTTTTTTCCTGTTAAAAAAATTACAATGCAGAGAAACCCTTGAACGCGATAGGAGAGAAAAAAGAAATAGTAGCATTTCGTTAGCAAAAAATAATGTTCCATTCGTAGGAAAAAGTGCTACATAATTACGTATATTCGTATAATAATTAACAGTTAAAGAATATACTTGAAAACCCATTAATCATTTCGTAACGTCAGCAATTCACGAAACTCGTACCTACTTATTATGAAAACAAACATCTATTCCTACGCACCGTTTTACACAATACCTTAGTGAATCCTTTAGGTAGTGTTCATATTGGTCGATTAGATTATAAGTATACGTCTCGCGGTGATCAGCTACCCTACCATGATGTGTGAAAGGGACAGAGCTATACAGGGTGTCTAGCACCATCTCTTTCACTCAGTGGAATAATTTCTGCTTTAAGATGTCATAGTAGGCCTACAGGTCGACTGCTAAGCATAGAATTTTGAGTTCAATTCCCGGGTCGGAAAGTAAGTGTTATTGGGTTTTTCCATTAGCCATTTCTCAGTAACAACCCAGAGTTTTACCCCTTAACACCTTTATTTAATAAACCTTTTTTCTTCTAGGGGTTGGAAATCATCAGATTATCCTGCTCCGCCCTGAGCGAGAGAGAATGACAGATTTATTGACTAGAACCCATTCACAAGGATAGGTTTTAGTCAGTAAAATACTCCGCCCTCGGCCCCGGAGCATAAAAGGCAAAATCAGCAACATTTCTTCTTTTCCTTTTATATTTCGGGGCCGCGGTATTTCTTTCGAACAACCCGCAACCCCGACGGGCCCCTCTATTGTTTACCCACAAAGTTCATATCTCCGCACTATCCCAGTCTAAACGCACCTTACTCGCCTTCGGCCATATACTTGTACCAAGCAAGTCACTTCCGTAGTATTTCCGACGCCTAAGGCTAAACGCAGCATTGTAACCAACTAACAACATTATAACGATCTGTAATTGTTAGTACGTTTGGATCATTATTATAATTTGATGCATTGCAATTATTATCACTTAGCTATGGCTGTCGAAGTGGCGATTTTGATGTTTTGAGTCGTGTGTTTCATTTGTGTTATCTAAATGATGTATGTTATTAGAAACTGGACATTTTGGTAATCATCAAATAACTTCCACCGATGTAGGTGGAGCGGGGGAGAGTTAGACTTTTATTAAATAAAACCCACCCCCATGTTCCTTCTTTTGCCTTTTATGTTCTGGGGTCGCGCTACTTCTTTCAAATAACCCGCAACCCTGGCAGGCCTCTCTGCCTTGTTGACATCTCTTGGAGGCGCGTGAAAATGAACGCACGGCCTATGCTGCCAGGCTTTTGGGCACTTTTACTATTGATAGCGATGTGAACAAATTAATTTTTATTATTTTTTGTCAATAAATAAAAATGTAATTAGGAGAAAGACAAACATATCACAAATGTCTAGATACACATTATAATAGATGTGAACTGTTGTTATAATTTACATTCAAAACCCAAATCTATTGTCCTATTGTCTATCTAAGTAATTTAATATCCTAACAAATCTATTGTAGTTCAATTTGACATTTAAAACATTCATGTTAAAGATTTCACTTTTTAATTTGACAGATGAGAGTGTAAGATTTCTTCTATTGAACTTTGATTTTTATAGAATGTGCGCTTGTCCTGGGATCACAAAGAAAGAAAACAAAATAAAAACGATAAAAAAAGACATTTTATGAGTGACAAGGATGGTTCAGAAGGCAATAATACCGAAAAGCTTATGTCAATGTATTGTAGAAATATAAGTATTGTTTTAGTTTATCTGCGCGTTCGCTATATCAACTTCAGTACTGTAGGTAAAGAGTTGGTGGATATTCGTAATTAAAAGAAATATAAAACACTTTAACACTATATTTTAGTTAATCATTTCATCAAGACATGTCACACACTTCCAAAAACTAGCCAATTCTATTTTTGTTCATTCTAAATTTAAAATCCTGAGTTTTCGAACGTCTTTTTAAATGTGGCCTGCACTGTTGAAGGTTTGATCAATGTTATTAAACCTCTATAGTACCTTGACTAGCTGTCATGTGATGCCTCGAATCCCAATTGTAAAGCGTAGGGATTTTTATTCAGTAATTCTTAGTAGCAGCGTTTCGTTGTGGTCTTTTTCGTAGCAGACGGAGACTATCTGCTGCTGAATGACTCAAACTATTTCCTTTTAACTTTACAAGACAAGTAATCTCAGGGACTACTGGTTGGAATTGGAAAATTCTTTTAGTGTTGGATAGTTCATTTCTTGAGGAAGGCTATAGGCTATATAACATCACGCTACGACCAACAGGTGCTGAGCAGCGTGGGTGAAACCGCGTGGAACAGCTAGTTTAACATAAAGAAATTCGTAGTTACATCAATGTTTAATTTAATGATCAAAAATGGAATGCACATAAAACTAACAACTAAATAAAATATAAAGGTCTACAATTCAAAGTATAAATAATTCCATACAATGGAGCAATACAATTTTTGGTATAATGGTTAATAGCATAACAATAAGATTCAAATGACTAGAAATTATGTAGGCACATGTAAAAGACTGATTAGAATAAAATAGTCCATAAGTTGGTGTATGTACCTACACTTGGTATATCCCTGTATATCCCATCGGAAAAAAAAACAGCCGTGATGTTATATTCTATTAATTCTTTGCTTGCTTTACCTACTTACAAGTTTACACCAAGAATAAAACACCATTGATTGAGTTGCACTAATGAATTATTTATCTAAGAAGAAGGCTTACAATATTGACCAATTAACAAGAATAATATGGACATTAATGTAAAATCTATCACACTGACATACGGCACACGGAACTCCTTGAAGGAATATCTTCATTATATTCATAAGTTAACGACGAATCGTGTGAAGCCTTCGTCTGAACTGTCATATCTTCCTGAACAGGTAAACTCGACGTATTTCCTTTAAACATGTTTGTGTTTCGTTTAAGAGCGGATTTTAATGGCTAAGTCTGTTTGTTCTAGTATTATTGGTTATTGTAATTATTGATTCAGTTAAAGACTTTGCCTGTTGGCTGGGTAGATAAATAAATAAAATAAATATCTTGGGACAACTCACACACGGCTATCTGATCCCAAGCTAAGCAGAGCTTGTGTTATGGTAACCAGACAACTGATATACATACTTATATAATTTAGAAATACATACATATTATAGATAAATCACACCCAGGCACAGAACAAACAATCATGCTCATCACACAAAGTTTGTTCTGGGTGGGAATCGAACCCACGACCTCCGGCTCAGCAGTCAGGGCCAGTAACCACTAGATCAACAGGCCCAGATAGATTTGTTGAAAATTAAACGTATTTAATCACTGAGGTGGACAGTTCGGATAGTTTTTTCTTTGCGTTGTCAGGGCCTCACTTGATGTCAGTCGGCTTTACAAGCCGTCAAGAAATATCTCTCAGGCACGCGTTAGACTTACAAATTAACTGTAGCATTATTCTTTTTTGTTTATTTAATTATGTTCTCTGGCTAGACAGATGAGAAGAAATAATTAATCCAAGATCCGGAAATTTCAGAGTGGCTAGATGTTTGAAAGTGATACTGAGGAAACAAAGGGCAAAAGAAGGAACTTCCTTCTGGCACACCTGGAAGTTTTTGATGATTTCCCCGCACGAAACAAATTTTTTTAATGACCTACAGATAGTTGTTCAGGGTTTGGCTGTCTGTGTATGTGATTTAAAATGTTTGTAAATGCATCCACGATACAGGAGAACTCATCAAATTGTTTGTGGTTGTATTTCAGTCCAGTACATGATTGAAAGCGACAGAAACTGTTAAACGTCAAATAACATTCTTCTGAACTCGAGTTCATGGCGTAGAGTCGATATGTGAAACTAATGATGGAATAGTTATAATATAATAGTATACAAACTAAAAAAATCACCTGTATTGCGTATGCGTTTACGAACATTTATACTCACATACATTAACAACTAGATCTAGACTCCTACTTTTAGGCTATACATACTCACTGTGTAATGTCGTAATTCTGTCAGATTTTGTTTTTTTTTAATCTTTCTATTTAGAATTTAGTAAGATAGTATAAGGTTTATTTGTAGTTATAAGAAACGAGCGCATCTCGCCATCAAAACTAAAATTCGAGTAAATATTGTATCAAAACACAAAAACTGTTTGAGATCCTTTCTACTAATTTTATAAATGCGAAAGTTTGTGAGTATGGATGTATATTTGATCCTCTTTCACGAAAAAAACTGCTGAACGGATCTTTATGAAATTTGGCAAAGAGGTAGATTATAGTCTGGAATAACACACTTTTTTATATCATCATGTGGGTGAAGCCGCAGGGCACAGCTATATAAAGTAATAAAAAAATTTAAAAGAAATACAAATATTTTATTCGTGCGGGTACCAAATGCCACACAGCGCAACAGCCTCTCACTCAGTCGCCGCGCCGATTTCTATCAAATCACCAGATTTACCTACTAACATTTTCTAGTTCTGTTGATAACCTTGACCGTCAAGACGCGTCATAGACAATATCACACACTAAGTTCCAGGCTCCAACCATCACCGCGCTGGCTGTAAAACATAATTAATTTTAAGAAACATGATACCACCTGATTTGGGCAAAATGAAATAGGTATCTACATAAATATAATTGTGTGTGATAACCGCAGGATGATGTCAAATGAACAAAACGTTGACAACTAACCAGAATGGCAAGAAATTTACCCATGTCATGCACGTTCTAAGAAATGGAGGCACAAGGTCTGAAGAAATAAGGAAGTGTTGCTTATTTAACGCACCTGTTTCTCTACTGGTAGGTAGAGAAGATGTTAAAACCATTACTAATCCTTACTAATATTATTAAAGCGAAAGGTATGTTTGTTACGTCTTCACGCCTAAATGGCTAAACAGATTTTGTTGAATTTTGGTACAGAGATAGATGAGACCCTTGAGACGGACATGGGCGATTTTCTTTAAAAGTGAGAAATGAGGAAGAAAGAGGAAAGAAAAGGAAAAACTTAGCTTTGTTATAACAATAAATAAGGCGCAAAGGCAAAAACTACAGATAGCAGGTCTGTACCTGCATATCAGGAAAAGGGAATGGAATGGAAGGAAATGAAAGCTAGTGTTCTATAATTCGTTTTTCTGTTAAACTTTTGGGAGTCCCCATTTGACAGCGATGTGGAGTTTATAGTTCATAAATCTGTTGCCATCGCAATTTAGTTTTATTTGCTAACCGACTTCAAAAAAGGAGAAGGTTCTCATCTCATGTACGAGCCGGATACACTATTATCTACGAATAAGTCACGTTTGTCGTATCGAGCCCCCTTAAATATTTATTTTATTTTGTCTTTTAGTATTTGTTGTTATATTTAGAAATACATTATGTGTAAAATTTTCGCCCGCTTCTTCGTCAGCGAGGCATAGTTACTTTGGGCTAACGCTAACATTAACTGAAAAAAAATCTTTTTCTCCCCATTTCTTCCCTGGTTCTCCTTCTTTTCTCACTTGTTTATAGCCTATGTCCGTCTCCAGGTACCCAACTATATTTGTACCAAAATTCATTAAAATCGGTTTGGGCATTTAGGCGTAAATAACAAACAAACAAACTCATTTTCGCTTTTATAATATTACTAGCTTTCGCCCGCGGCTTCGCCCGCGTTAAATTTGGGGTAACACAGTTCCCCTTGCGCCTTATTGATTTGTAATAGCAACGCTAAGTTTTCCCTTCTCTTTCCTCTTTCTCCCTCACATCCCACTTTTTTCAAAAAAATATTAGCCTATGTCCGTCTCCTGGTTCCTAACTATCTCTGTACCAAAATTCATCCAAATCGGTTCAGCCATTAAAGCGTGAAGAGGTAACAAACAAACAAACAAACAAACAAACTCACTTTCGCTTTTATAATAATAATAATATAATAAATATAATATAAGTAAGGAAAGGATATAGTAAGGATGTCTATTGTCGAGCGTTCCACCTAAACAGGGCCCACTAATCGAGAATCAATCAAAAATCTGTGCTATAAAATAATTCTTTACAAACAACCCGTGCTGGGGATCGAATCCAAGGCCTTAGCGTTAAGCATTCGCATTTGCAACCTCTTAACAGTCATACAGTCATATAGGAAGTATTGTTATTACCATGAAATTAGAGATTTTGTAGGAAAAGCTGATCGATCAAACGAAGGCTATACGAAAACAATCAAGGCTCGCTCACAATAAAGGGAAGATGGAAACGGAAGCGAGAAAGACGTCAAACTGATTTCCGGTCGCCACTTCATTTCGAAAAAGCCGGCTGACCTAGGGTTCCGTACAAACTGGTAACTAAACACACCGAACATTTTTGTGGTCTCGTTAATCAGTTTTTTTTGCAATAATTGGCAAATCACATTTATATAACACTAGCTTTTGCCCGCGGCTTCGCTCGCTTTAAATTCGGTATAACACAGTACCTGTAAGGTACCTGCAGTTTTTGCCCTTGCGCCTTTTTATTTTGTAATAGCAACGCTAAGTTTTCCCTTTTCTTCCCTCGTTCTCCCTCATATCCCACTTTTTTTTAATAAAAAATAGCCGTGTCCTGGTTCCCAACTATCTTTGTACCAAAATTCATCAAAATCGGTTTAGCCATTAAAGCGTGAAGAGGTAACAAACAAACAAACAAACTTGCTTTCGCTTTTATAATATTAGTAAGGATTTATATAACCCTTGTTCTGAATAGTTACAGCACTAATGACAACATCTGTGTGACTTGTCTCATATAGTTATTTGTTTGCAATATTTTTTCTCATTCTTGCATAGATTATTTTTACCAATTCGTTGTGAATGAGTGGATATTGTTGGCCTTGTAGATTCATAGACGCTTGTTAACTTTTGTTAACTTATTATTTTATTTTACGTTTTGTAAAGTAAGCAATGACTTATTGTCGGGCCTACGCTGTCCTCTCATACTTAAGTACTAACGCTGTAACAACAACATTGTAAAACCAAATGATTTTAAAAGAGTAACAATGGAGTTCCTTGCCGGTTTTTCTCCATAACAAACGACCAATCCGAACCATGCACCTTCTCTCCATCCTTTCCTAAGTGCCCATGTAGGCCTATGTGAAATAAAAATATATTGATTTTGATTGGTCCAACTAAAAAGACATATCTGATGAAACTGTATTGAAGGACAAACATAACTTTGCCGTTGGCAAACCGTTTTCCTCATACATCGACATAGGTCGCGGTTAGTTTACCAACTGGAATTAAATTTGCAATTACACTTTTTTTGTGGTGCAACTACAAACTTATTTTCCATTTTTCCTTTACTGGTGTTCTATGATATTGCTTTTTTTTGGTAAATTTCATGAATTTAGGTTAACCGGAAGTATTATTTGTGGTTCCTGAATTGGTGGTTTAATTTTCTTTCTGAATGTAAGAGAAAATTAATGTAATATAAACGGCCATATATATTAATAGCTTAAACTTAGAAGGGTCAGTATATCACAACTCCAAGGGACCCATCTCGGGTCTGTGGAAGGTGAGCAATAGGTAGCTCACCGTTCGCCCATCTAGTGACGACAGGCCGTGTCGATGGCATGATCGTGTTCCACGCGCGCCTCAAAGAGATGTCAGCAAAGCAGATGAGCCAGCCAAGGCCAGAGCCTACCGGGGTTGCAGAAAAAAGTCGATACCTCCACGCGATTCCTAGATAAAGAGCCTTGACAGACAGACGGACAACAAAATTATCCCATAGGGGTTAAATAATAATCCTTTTGTGATACGGAACTCCAAAAACAATTGTATGTACAGATATGGTTAAAATCAATTTTGTTTCATGTTTTTTATTGTCTTTATATATAAATTGGTCGTTGTTTTGAGTTACGACTGACAGATTCATTTAAAATTGATATTAAAATATGTGTTTGTCACAGTTTGACATCGATATGTCTTCCACCATTTATACATATATTTTATACATTATATACTAGCTGCCTAGCGCTGTTTCACCCGCGTTTTTAGTTGATACTCCCGTGGGTAGTAGCGTAATGTTGTATACCCTATTAGAGATATTATTTCCTAATAATGTATCCTAATATTCCTATTACTGTTTTTTTTTAATCGGTCTAGTAGTATTGGAGCCTATTTGGTACAAACAAACAAATCTATTCTCTTTATAATGATATTAGTTTAGTGTAGATTTACTTTAGGGAGATTTAATTATTAGTTAGCAAACTCTGTTCTAGTGGTCGTTAAGGCTACTGCTAAGGATCAGGTATTGGGTAAACTTCTGTAGTTGCTCAAACGCAGTCTGGTGTCTAAATAGTCTAAGCTGATAGTAATATGTGCTCTTATTGGCGCCCATATCCCAATATGTGGGACTAAATGTATTTAGTAGCATAAAAATGGCTAAATATGAAGGTAAACCCAGATGACTTAAGTTGATGGGGTCTACTTAAGTCATCTGAATTTACGGGAGTGACACAAGCAGCCGTGTAGGTACTGTAAGAGGTTTTATACCTTAACTAATGCTGCCTGATTGGCCATAACGTTCCAATACTCAGGTAATTTTAAGTAAGGAACTTATAGAAAAATAACATAAGATAAAAAAGGAATAAGAAGTCTGACATATAACTAAAAATATAAGCTTTTAAAGGATATATGGGCATTTTATTTAAGTAATCTAGCTCAGTCCTCACAGTACCCTGAATTCTCACCAATTTATTTTGAACACAAGTTCCCAGATATGACGAAGATGTAACTTCTAATGAAATCGCATGACTAAAAGACAACGCAGACTTAATTAACCTTTGAAAATAAAAATAATAATACAAGTGCAATCCTTTTTTTTATACTATTGGTATTCTGTGGCATCCGTTTATAGTAGAGTTTGAACCAATATGAGCGGAAAAAGACCAGACAGAATACGATGATTTTTATTCGGTACTAGCTTTTGCCTGTGGCTTCGCTCGCGTTAAATTTGGTAGCGCCTTATTGACTTGTAATAACAAAGTTGAGTTTTCCCTTTTCATACCTCCTTCTCCCTGACATCCCACATAAAAAAATTACCCTATCTCCTGGTTCCCAACTATCTCTGTACCAAAAGTCATCAAAACTCACTTTCACTTTTATAATATTAGTAAGGATTTTTTCGTAAATTTCCTATTCATTTTGCGGACGTGGCTAATCTGCTGTTTCCAGTGACAACACTTACAATCTTTAATTAATATTATTATAAAGTGGCAACGGGGCTAGTTTCTAGGGGACATTACTTGATAGCGTTATAATGTCTTGTGACTGGGACTGTAGCAGCACTTTTTTTTTGTTTTAATGACATTCAAAAGTGCCTGTAATGGTCTAATTGAAATAAATGATTTGATTAGATAAAAAAAAAGAATAACGTGCATACAATAATTATACTAGAAGCTCACTAAACATCAAACAAAGATCGGCTATGATTAAAACACCTCGATTATTTAACTACAGGCAATTATCGAATGCGCATTATTTCGTTCGGCTGATCGTAGCGGCCTGAATAACTACCCCTGACCGGTTGCGCTCACGCAGTGTTGTGACCGCTCTTCGTTTCAGTATGCAATGGTTACGTGGTTAAGTGGTAGATGGAGTATCGGTAACCAACTGGTGTGTTTATTGGTGTATTGAAGAACTGGTTGACTGTTTAGAGCGATACTAGCTTCCGCCCGCAACTTCATCCGCGTGGCATAGTTACTTTGGGCTAACGCTAACTTTAACCCACGTGATGATCGAAAAAAGTGTATGTTTCTCTCCCCTTTCTTCCCTCTTTCTCCGCATTTTCGAAGTTTCATTAAAAAAATAGCCTATGTCCGTCTCCAGGGTCCCTGTACCAAAAAAAACTATCTCTGTACCAAAATTAATCAAATTCGGTTTGGCCATTTAGACGTGAAGAAGTAACAAACAAACAAACTCTCTTTTGCTTTTATAATATTAAGTAAGGACATGCTCCCGTAGACAGCGTGTTTGCTGCCTGTCTTCATGTTCATACAGGGTTATTGAAAAAACTCCAACCAGAATATTTTCCAGGTAGCCTCTTTACATCACACCTAATAACTTTTGTTCCACGACTATAATGAGGTTACCATATAATTGTAAACGTCCCAACGTTTACATATACATATATGGTAAGCTTATTATCATCAGCGTCAATTTGTATTAATCAATACATTCATCAATTCTTTTTAAGTTTTTTGACTTGACTGGAAAATGCTGTACGATATATCGTGCTGAGCATGTGGATCAATCCTGGTCTGCATAATTCTATGCTTAATTCAATGTATTACTGTAAATATGTAAATTTTTATTTAATTAAATTAATTACTATATACAAAGTATAAATAGACACAAACTAATAATAAAAATGTATACAAGTAAAAACTGGAAAATTACAAGGCGTCAAAAAATTCGTCCGCATCGCAGTCAACAGGTAAAGTGCCCAGAAGGCTGGCAGCATTACTGCGTTGAAAGGCAATGCTTATAATACTGACTATGTACTGTTATTATATCCATGAAAGGTTTATTATAAGAGCACCGGCAAGATGGTCAGCTGAAATCAAAAAGGCTGTTGGAGGCAGTTTGTACCGAAAGATTTACACTGCAGAAGACCGCATGGCTTGACGACGTAACATATGTGGTCAAAATCCTTAGGAATGAGGTAACAAAGAACAATAAAAGAGAAGTAGGGCATTAAGCATCACTTTCCCTCATTTGCTCAAAAAGTTTTTTGTGTAAATAAAGATTTTCCACATACGATTTAGGACAAGGTTGGCATTCTAACAATGATTGATAGCCCTAAAAGCTGATAATCTTAAAGTAAATGCTTATTTCCGTTGTTTTCAGCAGCATCATGACGGACGATAGACATATGAAATAATTATGTATGATTAAATCATACATCTTTATTATCGAATATCCGACAAGTACCGGCAGTGTCTGGTGATAAGATAATTTTATTTTTAAGTACACAACATACAACACAGTTTTAATTGACTGAAAAACAAAGTTGTTATCTGTTATGAGTTTCACATGATTCGTGTAATTGAGATGAGTAAACTCGCAATAAAACAATTTTCAGTATGAGTGAACAAGACAATAGCATTGTTTTTTTAATGCGGTTGAGCGAATTTAATTTTGACGGCTCGGTTGGCGCAGTGGCTGAGCGATCGACTGCTGCACTGCGTTTCGCGGGCTCGATTCCTGCACGGAACAATTATTTGTATGACCTGCAGATAGTTGTTTCGGGTCTGGATGTTTGCGTAAATTAGTTTAAATGTTTATTGTGTATGATACAGGAAAAAATCATAGTTTCAAAGTATCAAAAAATGTTTAAATAATTACTGAAAAAGAGAGAGACAGAATTTTAAAAGCATATTCTTTTTAATTGCATCTCGTAGGTCAACCAATGAGGTTGTTAGCTGCACAACCGAACTATCCTAAAAGCATAACATGTAACCCGAAGGCTGGCCGAAGTGTCTGACCTACAGCGGGAATGTGCCTTTAAAGAAAGTCAAGCATATAGGTACTGAGAATTTATTTTAGCAGTCATTTATTTATTTATTATGAATAGAACAGCCGAAGCCAATTACACTATTTAAGTCATTCGTTCTTCTCACAGAAATTCAAACATTCTAACAGTATCAGCTATCTATCATTCATGAAATCCATCTTACGGAAGTGGGGCTGCAACAGAGAATTCCTCTTTGAAAATATAATCGTTGACTCGAGAACTTACACCTTTTATTTCGTCCAAATAATTACCAATTTAATTACCCAAAGTAATTCTGAGTACGGCCGTTCTCAGAATTATTTTGGGTTTTCTACCGAATCGGTATCAATACCGGGTATATACCGGATATTGTACGCCCATTCTAAGTTGCTAGCAAATGTCTTCGAACATTACATTACTAGGAACTTAGTCCTTGGCAGAAATGCATAGAAAATCGTTTTTTCTAATACTCTTTTTTGTGCAATGATAATAAGATTATGCGAAAAAAAATAACTGCAATGAATTAATATGTAATAAGCAAGATATATCTAGTTCTTGTAATAATACTATATTACAAGAACTAAAACCTCTTTTGTGTACTTTTGAAAAGAAAAATTAAAAAAAAAAATATATTGAAAACTGTCTTGGCGCTCCCGTTGATGTCTTTTACATGAACGATTTGAATAAATACCCTGACGCATTTTATTTTAGCTTTTAGTGCTCCGTTTACAACGTTTTATGGTATTCAAAATATGTTAATTGATTTCAGCATCTTAAATTAATTAATTTAAGTACTTTATTTTGTTTTAATTTTATTGGTTCTAAGAAATTCTTGTGAATCTAGTTATAGGAAAATGTGAAGGAGAACAAAATGCTAAACTTAAATATTTTAATGGATCATTAAAACATTTTGATCTGATTTTTGTCTATGGTTTGGCTTCCCCGTGGTCTAATTTTTGGCTATATAAATTAATGAGTCATATATATCCGTTGCACTGCTACGTAACATCGTATCGACGATCTAGCTTTGATATACTGTTTAGGCCCTGAAAAAGCCTATGTTGCAGAATTAGCGTACACAGTTTATGCACTCAAAAGATATTGCTGTTTAAGTTACGAGTTTATGCAGAACCCTCGGTGCGTGGGTCCGATCCTAGTTAGGCCGGTTTTTTGAATTTTAATGTATATTAAAAAGTAAATAATCGTCAATAGTGTCAACTCTGTTGTCACAAACTAAACTAAAACTACGACAGGAATAAGCAATTAAAATCAAAATTAGTTTATTCCTGTCAAACAACGTTTCCTAATCTGAAATTGATTAAACTGACAACTATATAGTTTGACAGCATTAGTGATAGTTAGTAACTCAATTTAGAGGAAATGGCAATCTTGCTATTCTAAAATAGACGTTTTTCACCAAAAAATGTAACTGTCAAGCTCAATCGGACTATCTTTTCGCGACTTAAATGGTGTGGACAAAATTACGTATGTCATTTTAGTCTTAGTCTAGTTTAATCAGCAGGGTTACCATGACATCTTATAGCAGTTCATATTCCTGTGTGAGAAAGAGATGGTGCTAGACACACTGTATAGCTCTGTCTCTTTCCCTCAGCGGAATAAGTTCTGCTTTAAGACATCATGCTAGGGTGATTCATCAGATCGGCATCAATGTTAATCCTTACTAATAATATAAAAGCGAAAGTGAGTTTGTTGGTTTGTTACATCTTCACGTCTAAGTGGCAAATCCGATTTTGATGAATTTTGGTACAGATATAGTTGGGACGCGGACGACTGGAGACGGACGTAGGCTACTTTTCTTAAAGTGAGAAATGAGGGAATGAGAGAAACTAGGAAGAAAAGAAAAAACTTAGTATTGCTATTACAATAAATAAGGCGCATGGGCAAACACTACAGATAGCTAGTACCTGCAAATCAGGAAAGGGGAACTGTGTTACCCCGAATTTAACACGAGCAAAGCCGCGGGCAAAAACTAGTTAAATATTTTTATATTGGGCAAAACATAGAATATCTTATCTCTCTATAACATCTCATACTATTTTGTAAGTTTGACCCATGTTTACAAATAAAGGATTCTGATTCTGATAGTAGGAAACGGTAATTTGGGAGTTTTGGGGCACTTCAGCAAACGGCACATGAATCGAGCAATGCGACATACTCGTATCGTATTTAATCCGTTGCTCAATATTGATCAGTACTATTAATTAATTCCGGAAATTTCTTAGAATCCAAAGGAACTGTAACCCACAAGCTGTAGTTTTTTTTAATTATAAGAAAAAAAGCATTTCAAAGTTTAGTCTATGATCTGGTCTTTCCCTCAGTATAGATTTTAGCAATGAAAAAATCAATTAATTCAATTCAGAGCCATAAAATATGAATTAATATGCAAAAAAAACGTTGTTTATTTTTATTAGAGCATTCCATACTATTTGCGTATGCACAATACAGTTCTTAGAAAATTAGCCATACAAATTAAAAAGATTTTTTTCAACAGCCAAAACAAATTTCAAGTTTGATCATTGCATTTTTACTATATTATATTTTTTTGTTTTGCGGTTTGAAAATTCTACTGTAAAATAAATAAAAACCAACAATGTACATTTTCAATGATTTATTTTTAATAAAAAATATGCTAACTGTATGAATGAAGGAATAACTATTTATTCTATCACATAAAAATAACTTCGCAAAAGTATTTGTACTAATAAAACTAAAAAATAATATTGTGTCGGTTTTTAAGTTAGTGTAGGTTTTGATCACAAACCTAGCTCATTTCTAAAGGACATTTTAACATACACTAGAACGTAATGCCAATAAAGCAGTAACACTGTCAGATAATAAATATCCAAATCTAAAAATAGCTATCTAACAGTGCCAAGTTCCAATAACCTCGCATGAAAACCCAGCATAACGGGAAACGGGACCCGATCCAGCAGGTAAGGTTCAGGTTCCATTTTCAAAAAGCCGTCGCGCCCCACTCTTGAAAAGCGAAGGTTTTATTACGTGGGGAGGCGCGCGCGCTCGCCAGTCGCCCGCTCGCCGTCGCAAGCGCCGTACGCGCCGCGCGGCATTAGTTTTCCCACATACACGGAAAAATTGTGTCGCGAGTGCGTTTGAACCTTAAAAAAAAGACCCTGTGCCCATTCACCCAATGAAGGATTATGTGCATGGCTGACAAGTGCTTTAACTGTGATTTTCTCTACGTCAGTGCCCCCGGCCCTCCCTCTCTACGTTAACCCTTACACGGTGAGTATCAGTTATTATGCAACTCGGAACTGTTACTGAAAGTTGCGAAAGGATTTTTGTTGAAATATCCGCCATTCCGATCGGGGCGCTAATGGACGCCTTGTTAGAATATACTTAAATAAAATGCAACATACATCGGTCACTTATGTATTTGTATGAAATGACTGTTCGATACCGATCCGGTTTTTTTTTAAATAGACACAAATTTGTAATAATTGGTTTCACATCTGACTGAGAAGGTCATAGAATGAATGTTGTGTAAATATTTATTTAAACTAGTAAGTACACATAAAAACAATTTTAAAACCAAATTTGAAATATGATACGTAAAAAAATTGCTTTTTTTTTCGAAGAATCCCCGAGCACAAATTACTAAACAAATATTTAAATGCTAATAAAATCAGGTGTTACAAACATTACCATATTCGATTTATGAACAAAAGGACATGAAACCTGACACCCTTAGGTCCTACTATTGTTACACACTTCATACTCACTCGAACGTAAAACGATTATATATCAACATACATCTTTAGTCTTACCCAACAAGATAGTTGAGCAATTCCTTATTAAACAGTGTTTGTAAATAAAAACGCAATTGGTAACTCCGTAGTTAAGTGCTTAACATTTCAACTTCGTTTGTTGGCAAAAAACTTGATTTAAGTACTAAGGATATGCAGTATATTTTTTTACGTTATTTAATGAAGTTTTTGCAGATACTTAGTGACTCTTCCTGGCTAAAATGCTAATGGCACTCAAAGTTAATGATAGTCTAGCTTAATAAATAGTCTTTAAAAATTTAAAAATATGATCTTGGGCTCCGCTATGTACTATAACTAATATAATTTGGGTGACCATGTTAAAATGAAAATCTTTATAAGATCACAATCTTATTGTCAAAGACGTTTTCCTTAACATCCATGGCAAAGTAAGATTTAAAATTTTGGTATAAAGTAAGATACATCACTAGTTATAGAAAAGATTTTTCTTAAATAGAACTTAGTAAATTTAGAGGTCCTGACTGATTATATATTAGCTCAGTATATCTAACTATGCATAAAGGAGTATAGGTATTAAATAGGTTTGCTTAAGCGAATAATATGTAATAAACATATTATTATTCAATGTGTTCAATACTTAAAGAGTTATCATACAAGGATCTATAAGTGAAACAAGTAGGTAATTTGAAACTCTTTACATAAGATATAAAATTTATTTATAAAGCTATGGCAATAAATAATTAAATAAATTGTTACTATAGGGAAAACTAAAATTAATATAACAGAACAGATTTAAATAAAACAAGAATATAAATATTCAATCATTATCTGTTCGAAAAAGTTAATCGAATATATCAAATACTATATTTATCAAAATTAATTCGATTCAAAAATACAAATCGAGTTGCAATAGTAACCATAACTCAGAGAAAAATGTCGATCGAACATGTAGTTTCGATTAAAAACAAAATAATATATTTATTCCTTTTATCGAAAAAATCTGTCGTTTTTAATGTTGTTTTAAATATTTTATTGATTCTTTAATCCGGTCACTTGTAGAACCTGTGTGACAACCTTTGAACTATAAAGGTGCCTCTATCATGTTCAATCGCGAAATTATTTGCGAATATAGTTATGTCGACAGAAGAGGTAGCATTCTCATCTTTTGCATTGTCTATGGTAACACTTGTGCTACGAAAACGACTTAGTTCATAGTTCTCAACAAAATCTCAAAACCATGTAGAAGTTCCTGATTTTATCATCGGCACTTAGTTTATATTTAATTTATTACTTTAATAGAAGTTCATGAGTAAAAAAAATATCGTTGTTGTCAAAAATACCTACTGTTGTTGTTTTTTATTACCTTTAATTTTTCGAGTATACTCTAAAGGTAATTGAAAAACATTTTGTATAAAGAAAACAAAAATGGGAAGAAAAACATGTCTGATATACTTCAAACGACAGATCATTTTTAATTTAGTAAGTGAATGAGTTTTAGTTTTAAAGCAGTATTTAATATTAAAGACTTCAATGTGACTAAAAACTGTCAATTTTCAAAGAAGCTTTCCCCATAGGCTAAGTAATCGAACGGTCACTTAAGTTCAAAATGTTTTTGTACTAAATAATGTTATGTTGGAAAAAAAACATTTTGACTTCCATCATTACTAGTCATAATTTCAGTGACGATACTTCTTGTTGAGAACTGCGTTCAAAGTGTTATTATGGCAATTCGAGTGTCAGAAAAAAAAAACGTGGAAAACCCGTGCCTAAGTTGACTGTTGGCTAGAGATTCGACTGTAAGTTTTAGAGAGAACTTACTTATAACTAAATCAGTAGAAGTTGTTTGTTTGTTTTAGAAAATGATTCACAAATTGAAATATGTATATTCGTTTTTGTTTTAAAATCAATAGCAAATTTCTTTTAAAATATCAAATTTATAAAATTACTAGCTGTGCCCAGCGTTTTCACCCGCTGCTCACCAATGAGTGGAGCCCCCTTTCACTCAGGGGTTTGAAAGATAGATAGTAGCCGATTCTCTGACTTACTGAATAGGCATAAAACAAATCATAAGAATCAATCAATCAAAATATAAAAAAGCTACAAGTTATTAGTCGTATAACCAAAAAAATAAATAGATAAATTATTTAAATGAAAAATATTACTATAAAACTGTTTTATGTGAATGAGTCCTAATGCCGGCATCGTTTGGCCCCAGTATTGACTCCGTCTGTCTTGTATAAATATTTAAGGACCTGTGGTGTCAAGCGGATTCTGTTGTTTGGACAATTCGCGTTACATCATCATTAATAGGGCAATATACGAGATTTCCTTCGTAAATAGACCCTGTTTTACGAACTACCAACATTAAGAAAAAAACTTTGGAAGACCTTTACTTTGCAATCATTTTAAACTTTGTCATGTAACATTTTCGACCAAATATCTATAAAACGACATAACACAATTTTGGAACGTTCGTAAGTATATACCTATTTGGTAGCTAGCAAAAAGGTAACCACAAAGTCTAACCACACTGCTAATGAAAATAAAAACTAAGATTTAATTTAAGACCAAAATATGCACGAATCTTTTGTCAGAAATGTATTCTTATTTTGAGAAATACAAACTTAATTTTTTGCAAATATAAATAAGTTCAGTCCTGTTTATTCTATTTTTGATTTTAAAAAAAGCTGACAGTCAGCGTTCGTCTTACTTACTCTCTATGGTTCTGTTGGCGCCTGACCACAGTCAAACCTCTTTACACTGGCATTTTGTTTTTAAAAAACGAAGCGGGTTTATTTTCCGACAGCATATTTTTGAAAAAGGAACTTTCAAGACTATAATAGATAGTTCAAACCGCAGTTGGTGAGTTCATAGACAAGAAATTTCCCCAAAACATCTACAAATATTCTTTCGACAGTAACCTTTAATGGCGTTGGTTTACTTGTCATCACAACTGAATGATTTACGTTAATGTGTCCTGACAGCCGGTTTAGCTATGTGTTTATGTAGTGTCAAAGTTTTGATTATTATTGTCGCGATCGGCTAGTAAAATGTTCTTGGAGATTTTCCATGGAAAATATGGTTTGAGTAGGTATTTGCCAACGTTTTCCAATGTTTTTTTTAATTGCACACAAATGTTACACAGACATTGTTACAAATTTACAACTTATGAACAAAGGTTTACTTAATTAACAATAACTGTATTACTGTTTTCTATGTTATTCCCGCAAAAATATCCAAAAATGTTGCCCAATTGAAATATATATAATAAACTGCTACCTTACTCGAATTGTTAAAATATTTAGATACTAGTTCAATTTATATATTTTTTTGGTATTATCTCAGCGTATTTTTTATATTTATCGATTCATGCTTATCATTTAAATTCTAATACAAACAAAACGATTGGGACGACTCTATAATTATTGTTTTACTATTTCTGTTTGCATATCTTAAGAAAAATCAAGATCGAGATACAAAAAGGCTTGAAAAAGCACAATTTTATAGACAAAAAGGCGAAACTATTCCAAAAAATATTTCGTTCTGCAGAATTAATAGATTCAATTAATATTTAATAATCGTATTATAAATAATGAATTATTCAAAGTGTTCAACATTCAAAACTAGTTTTTGTTTATTTAAATATTCTTAATTTTAGGCTAAGTTCAGACTGACGCGGCCTACGGTATAGACGCCTAGCGTTCGTTCGTACGGTATAGATGATGACTTTTGACATATTCGTTTTAAGCTCGAAGTTTTTAGTCAACGTTGAATAAGCTAGCCACATCATCATAATTGTGTGATCATGTTTTCGTCCCAAAATTCTCACGAACTACTACTATGTAATTAAAATTTAAAAAAGTAGGTATTTCTGGAAATTTCGTCAATCAAGAAATCACGTTTTCCTATTTTTTCTGACATTCAATATACGGCATCTAAGTCAAGTCTAGCTTAATATCAAATGAGGAATGACTATATGACAATATTTAATAAGACTAGAATCGCTCATAAACGCGTCATTGTGAACTTAACCTAATGTCCAGGTCACAAGGTGAGTTTTGTAATTTCTGATGTCAACTTAGAAAATAATATACATTAAAAGATTATGGCGCTAAAACTAGAGATTCAAGTATTAATGTTGAAAAAGCAGGTATTATGAATTAATTATTTATAATTATTACTGGCTAGAATCATTAAGACGTTGTTTATTTGTTTAATTATTGATATAATGTTAGTGTTGTCCTTACACCTGCATTTTTACTTTATCCATTACTCGATTAGAAAAAATGATCAGATAGAAAAATATTTTCTTCTTTCAGGAAAATCGGTACCCTATTAAGACGTTTTCTGTTTGGCTATCAAGAACCTTTATCTCCGCAATAAAGAGAGGTATCGAAATGAAATTAAAACCATGTTCTCAAATTTGGGGGTTCTTTGGATCTGTAAATAAACTCTCTAAATCTAGGCAGTCAAAAGATATGGCTGTGTTTATGTTGCAAGTTTGTACAGAACACTCGGCGAGCGAGTCTGGCTCAAATACTAGGTACCATCGTAAACAAAAATAAATACTGCACAAAGAGCGATCGAAGAATCTAGAACAATATTCAAATGCATTTGATTGAATATATTTTTAAAAACATTGATGACATAAAACTTTCTGCTACACAAAATTCCAAATCTAAACATTTGAGTCAATCTTTCTCTAGGCAGAAAGCCAAAACATCTTTCTATATTTTACGTAACATTCTAAAAACCACGTTTTCGTTTTCTCTTTAGTGTCCAAGGAGTTCTTAATGCGAACGACAGTTCGAACGGAAGATGCGGCTATTGAAAAAGAAAAAAAAAACTGAGAAGGAAATGGGAAATCATTATGTTTCTCATAAGGTCTAGAGCGATTAGCCTAGCTCTCTCATTCAACCAGTGTTATTCATTGTAGGTACTTTACGTTCTTGCTTTACTGTGTCTTTGTTAATTGAGGTTTTCCTGTTTTGAAAATTGGCCACTATTAATTCTCACAAACGCCGGTCAAGTGCGAATCGGATTTGGGCACAAACGGCCATATCTTTTGACTGCGTAAACTTCGACGGTTGATTTCACAGCACGAAGGGATTACAAACTTGAGTCTATGGTTTTAATTGAGTTTGACACCTCCACGCGTTCTCAAGATGAAAGGTGATAAGATAATATAGAAGATGATAGGGAAAACAGAAGGGCTGCTCAGCCCCTAAGTCTTGTAGCGTGTTGTTATATAGCATACTAGCTTTTGCCCGTGGCTTCGCTCGCGATAAATTCGGGGTAACACAGTTCCCCTTGCGCCTTATTGATTTGTAAAAGCAACGCTAAGTTTTCCCTTTTTTCCCTCTTTCTCTCTTACATCCCACTCTTTTTAAAAACAAAAGGTTCCCAACTATCTCTGTACCAAAATTCATCAAAATAGGTGTAGCCATTAAAGCGGGAAGAGGTAACAAACAAACAAACTCACTTTCGCTCACTTTACTAAGGATGTAACTCAGTGATAATGTAGCATACTAATGGTAAAAGATTTATTTGAAATAAGTACAGTAGTTTTTGAGGTTAATCGTAATAAACATACAAATCTTTCCTTTTTATAATATTAAATAAAGAATTATATACAAATGAACCAGGTTTTACGTATAATCTAAACAAAGGTCCGAATAAGGAAATCAGAAAGCAAATAAATGACAATACCAAAAGTTCGCGCGTGATCCGACTTGTGCAAAACATCGTGGAAACGGGTTACCGGCGCGATTTGCACAAAAAAATGTTGAGATACTGCACAGGTTTGCACGAAACGCTGCGTAATAGTTGCTTGATCTTGTTATCATTGTTTAGGGCTTGTTTCGTAGTTAAACTTGAGTGAATCGGCTTTTTCTAGGCAAGCGTACTCCACCCTTGGCGGCATCATCGCTTCACACCAGGCAAGTTGCAGCCAAACATAAGTCTAGATATTTTAAAAAAAGAATGTGTTTTTTTTTAATTATCAGAGACGATCGATAAACGTTGGATCCAGTTTACGTATATTATCGTAATTTAAATTCAGAAGACTGTATGCAATGGCCGGTAACTTGATGGAACAACCGAAGCAAATTCTGTGGAATAAATCAAGCGGTTGTTATTATTTAGCCAAGAGCTCCAACAATATTAAAGGCTGATTTTGATAATTAAATGTTATTTATTTATTAAACAATAAGTATGCCAAATGCGTAATTACACAAAGCCATACCTATTACCTAATTCTCAATGTAGTTGTGTGTCTTTTGAAACAACAAAAATGTAACTTAAATATAATGTAATTTAAATAATTAATTAATGTTCTGCAAATTGAATAAAGAAAAGAAAGAACTGCGCATTTTTTTTACAATTGGTTTTTTTTCTTTTGTCTTGACAACAAAGTTGCCACTATGAGCACGTTTATAAATACCAATTCAGATAAAACAATCGCTCAATCGCATTATTAGAGGACGGAGGTTATCACCAAGAGCGATACAAAACATAAAATGTTCGTATTTAAACATATTATCTGCCTCACGCTTATCGTAACCTATATTGTAGTTTATGAGATATGACACGTAGACACAGACGTACATTAACAAAATGTATGTATGTGTCATGCACACAACGTCACGCTGATATTTCCCGGAAGGTGTTGCGGGTTGTTCGAAAGAGATACCGCGGTCCCGGAACATAAAGGGCAATAGAAGGAACATGGGTGGGTTTTAGTCAGTATAAGTCTGTTACTCCCCCCCGCTCCGCTCAGAGCGGGGGAAGTTATTTGATGATTTACCACTACAAAAAAAAAACTAAAAAGGTTGGGTAGAGATGTATCTTCACCCAGATTCCACCTAGTCTATATTCAAATTCAAAGGAGAAGAAGTAGAGGTGTACCTTTTACCAGATTTCTCGCAGTTTTTAGGCTTCCGTACTTCAGATGGATAAAACGGAACCCTTATTGGATGACTTTGCTATCCGTCTGTCAACACTCTTTATCTTGGAAAGGCGTGGAGGTATCGAATTGAAATTAAAACCATATACCTACGTTTGTGATCCCTTGATGTTGTGAAGTGTCGGAAGTTTATAAAGAACTGTTGGTTGGCTGGCTGGGTTTTTTCAATACCATATAAAAGAGCATCTAGATACAACGGATACCAAAGAATCTAGACTTCGAGCTGCGTTCGCTGGATGTGAAAACCTAAAACTGGTCGGTGACGCGTAGGTGATCCCCAATTCTAGCAATGAACGTCTTTCAGCTGACTATTATGATGATAAGGAATTTTTCTTCTGTTTTGTGGTTGTCTTATTTCTATTTACCTTTTTATTTGTCCAAATGTCTCTGTTACTGAATAGCCATACTACTACTAC
Organism: Ochropleura leucogaster; assembly: GCA_958449745.1. Taxonomy (NCBI): domain Eukaryota; kingdom Metazoa; phylum Arthropoda; class Insecta; order Lepidoptera; family Noctuidae; genus Ochropleura; species Ochropleura leucogaster. The sequence goes on along the minus strand of OY288221.1, from coordinate 7,781,619 downwards.
TCCATCGTATCAGAAGGGCCATGCCAGGGCCACTGCCTGCTGGGGTTGCGGGTTGTTTGAAAAAAAAGATGCCGCGGGCCCGGAACACAAAGGGAAAAATAACAAAACATGGATGGGTTTTAGTCAGTACAAGTCTGCCACTCCCCGCTTTGCGCAGAGCGAGGGAAGTAATTTAATGATTCCCTTCTGAAATAGGTATTTCTAATTATTTAATTTAATTACTGGGTTGTGGAAATCAAATCGACAATCTCTTCATAAAAAACCGCTAATATTCAGGCGGGTCCGGCTAGGCAAATGATGGTTGTCTCCATTATTGGATATATGCTTTTTTTACTGATCACACTACATTTTTAACATGTAACAATTAGCAAGGAGTTTCCATCACACTTCGGGTGTTAAAATCATTACTCTGACGTTCGTACGTGTCAACTGTCGAACAAGATGGCGTCTTTACACTTTTTTTTGCTCAAATTACGTATGTTATGGTATTACGTGATAATGTTTGAGTTTTTTTTAGAAATTTTGTGGTTAATTATCGATTCTAATGTTTGGCTTGGAATCTATTAAAGATTATTTGTGTGGGTGGAACAGAAATGATATATTTGATTAATAAGAAGACGAAATTCCTTCTGAAACTGACAAAATGGAATCAAAGATATTCGAATATGACGGGAAAAAAATCGTAATCCAATACTTGTTACTACTTGGTAACAAATCGTTCTGTACAGTGTCACACGTCCGCTCGTCAGGTAGCATTCGTGTGTCAAAATCGAAAATGTTTGGGATTAAATATTTGTATGAATATATTCATTCCCAATGTCCGCTCTATAAGTCTTTTAAAACTCTTTAGCTTGACACAATAGGAGATCCTATTGTGTCAAGCTTCAGCACAAATTTAAATCAGTCACTTTTAAATTAATTGCTCATCTAGTAATAATTTAATTATTAATTCTTCTACTTCAGGGCAAATATAGAAAGAGAACCAAAACTATTGCCATCTCACTCTCATACTGATATATAAATATTGAACCCAAGCGTCTCTAGCATTTAGAACATGCGCGTAGATTTATTTAAATAAACAACAGTGTCTCCATTTTCCTTCGTCCTTGCATAGTTGAGCATCCGAGTTAATTAATCTTTACATTCTGTTCATCTTAAGATAAGAACAAAAAGGAGCATTTAAATAACGGATGTATTTGTTTAAGTGCATAGCTTTGAAATGAGCTCATGTTTTACTAAGCTTAAATATTAAAATCTGTCTGGTATTTGAGTCCGGAACCATTTTTCAAAGTAGGTAATCCATTGACAACATATTTGGATGTAAATTTTATGGTCTTTCAAATCGCTTACAGAAAATTGTCTCAGCAGTGTTTTATTCGTTTTGTTACTATATCGTATTGTTAGAAAGGGGGTGAGTCGGGGTGACACATCAAATGATGACTAAAAGTATAGAAGAAGAAGGCATGCTGCGCCAACCAATACCAAATAAATTGTGGTGAGGACCTAAGATTGTAGTAATGACGATATTATTGATTTATTTGTAATTAGCTTCCGCCCGCGATTTCGTCCGCGTGGCATAGTTACTTTGGGCTTATGCTAAGTTTAAGGGCCTATGCACACCACGTCTTCTAAACGCGCCGTCGACGCGCGTTTTGGGAACGCGCGTCGCCGGCGCGTTTTTATCCTGCAGAGCAGTTTGTTGTCGTTTGTATCGATACAAACGCGCGGCACCGGCGCGTCTGTATCGATACAAACGCAACGAGGGAAAGGAAAGTGTGAATCTACGCTAGTAGCAATCGAGCGATTTGGTGCACCGCACGTCTTTGGAACAAAAAATGGAGCATTTCGACACAGAAAACTTCATAACTGAAATTCAAAACCGGCCAATATTGTGGAATTCACGATTGCCGGATTATTCGTCGTTTGCATCGCGTCTGTATCGCTACACACGCGCGTCTGTATCGCTACACACGCGCGTCTGTATTTATACAGGTGTGCAAAGGTCTACAGGCTGCGTCTGACTTGCGTGCTATCGCGTCTGTATCGCTACAAACGCGCGTCGACGGCGCGTTTAAAAAACGTGGTGTGCATAGGCCCTTAACCGCGTGATGATAAAAAAAAAATATCTTTCTCTCCCCTTTTCTTCCCTCTTCCCCACTTTTCTTAGCCTATGTCTGTATGTTTTAGCATATTTCTGTACCAAAATTCATCAAAATCGGTTTAGCCATTTAGGCCTGAAGACGTAACAAACAAACAAACTCACTTTCGCTTTTATTAAGTAACGATAAGCATACCAAATTCAAATAAACTAACATCTGAAAACGGCATTTCAATAACCATACAAATAACAGGTACCTATGCATGACATTGAAATCATGAATATTGGAGATAAAATGCTAAAACAAACATTGTGTCTAGTTGACCTTAATCCAGTGCACTAAAAAACAAAACCAGAATAAGAATTAAATAGACATTCATGGTTCACAATGTTTTTATAGGGAATTTCTTTGGTCGTCGTCACAGCACGTGAATTTTAAAAAAGGACTTAATTCACGATTTTGTAAAAAAAAACTTCCAAGGAAAGCACCCAACGCAGCTGCAATAAAATAATTATTAAATCTTTATTGCAGCGAAAAAAGTAAAACGAGGTATGTAGGTCAACCCTAATCTTGCATAAAAAAGTATAGCCCGCGCCTGCGCAGTAGAGCGTTTGATTCCGCAACTCGCCGCGGGTTGGCTAACACGGCCAGCTTGAGAAACTGGCAACCCTGAAGGAAAATTAGGGGACATTATCCATGCTATCATTTCTTTGTAACTAGAGGATTGTTACCGAGGTCAGTGCTCCGATGAGTTTGTTGTTGTTAGCAATCTGTGAGCTATGAAACTGGCCAGTAAATTGTTGTCGTAATTGTGAAAAAGTGAAAAAAAAATGCAAATTATTTTCCGACGAAAAATTGGGACGAGAATTTTTCTTTTTATGTTTGGCACTGATTATGAGTTACAGTCGTGTTAAATAAATAGTGAAGCAGCAAAAAGGTAGGAAAGGTAGCGGGTAGTGGAGTTAATTCTTCAGGATGTGATTGTTCATTTACATGACATGAAATGTGGAAGCGTCGTCAAGACATCTTGTCCCGTCTATCGCTCGTAAATATTTGATGGAAATTATTTCATCTAATTATGAAGCGAACATATTTTCTGTTAAAAAAAAACAAATATTATGACGTAAATACCATAACATATATTATAGAAAATTTAATCGGATACTTGTTACTTTATTAAGTCTGTCTAGTGTCACATGCACGCTTGTCAGGTAGCATTAATGTATTACAATCGAAAATGACAGAGATATTTTTTTTTGTATTTCTTTATTTCGAATACTCGCTCTAAATCTCATTGTCTAGCAAGTTTGATGCAGCCGAATTAATCTTGACAGAAGGCTCAAATAATCCGTAATGCCCTATTTAAATAAGTGAATATAACTGGCATCAGCTTTCCACAATTCAGCGTAATCATAGGAGCAGCACATGCGTAACGTTATGTTCCACTTACGACACTATCGACTAGCCAGCTTCAAACTAGATTATTTTTATAAAACGTGAAAAATTGGCCAGTACGGTAGATAGAACGAAACAGATCATTTAGTTGCCGGTAGCTAGATACAGTAATGACAGTAATAAATGTTGCCATGTAAATATTTAAAAATCCATACCTCAAAAGGGAACCCTTGTAGGATCACTTTGTAGTCTGTCTGTGTCTGTATGTCAAGAAGGTATCGAGTTGAAATCAAAACATATACTCAAGTTTATGATCCCTTAGAGCTATGACTCTAACTCCGCAGTCAAAAGATATAGCAGTTTGTATCGCAAGTTTGTACGGAACCTCGATGCGCGAGTCCAACTCGCACTTGGGCCGTTTTTTTTGTTCTGCGGCACGTTTCTTATTTTTGGGATAAATTAAACTCAAACCTTTTATTTTAATTATTACAGGCGCTTTTGAATGTCAAGACTTCTGAATATTCCCTTTTAAGATTAAAATGCGAAAAGTTAAAGAATGCTTCAGAGATCATCGGTAGATACTAGAATTTTTTGAGATTTCTTGTCTGCCAAATTAAAGACAAGAATAAAAAGCCAATAAATGTTTTTTTCTTTAATTTTCTGCGGGAAAATATAATTATGGCAATTAGAAATCCGAAAAAAATCATGAAGGTTCTAGTGAAAGATTCTATTGTTATTGCTAAGACGCGAAAGATCAGCCATCCAAAAGAAATAAAGAGAAATCGCCCAAATTATTTGTTTGATCTCTGAACCTTGAATTTAATTTTCTCTGCTCTCTGTAACAATCTATAATAATATGGAAGTACAAATAAAATGAGCACGAACAACATGGAATTAAATCAAATAATTGTTTTCGGTAGCAGTTCCTTTCTAAATAATTTTGAATTTCGAATTTTAGATTTCCAAATTGTTAAAGTTCTTATTTTAATTCGTCAAGTGAAGTTTAGTTTTTACTGGATCCTTAACAATTAATCATTTATTATGTTATTTAACAAACTACTATGTTTTACTTATTTTGAATGAAATCTGAGTAGTATTAATTTATTATTTACTAGCTTTTGCCCGCGGCTTCGCTCGCGTTAAATTCGGGGTAACACTGTTCCCCTTGCGCCTTATTGATTTGTAATAGCAACTCTTAGTTTTCCGTTTTCTTCCCTCTTTCTCCCTCGCATCCCACTTTTTTCAAAAAAATATTAGCCTATGTCCGTCTCCTGGTTCCCAACTATCTCTGTACCAAAATTCATCACAATCGGTTTAGCCATTAAAGCGTGAAGAGATAACAAACAAACAAACTCACTTTCGCTTTTATAATATTAGTAAGGATTTAACAGTTTACACGAAAGGATCTGTTCATGTCGTTTCTTAATGAAAAGCTCTTTGCTTTCTCACATTTCAAAGAACATTTCTTAGAAGATAATTTGTAATAGGTAGTTTTTATGTCTTCATGATTGTCAGTGTACTACTATAAATAACATGATACCATCTTCACGTTTGTAAGTAGGTTTTATTCTCAAATGTCAGCATTTTCTTTTTTATGTTGCAAAACGTAACTTTTGGACCTGTGAAGTGATCTTACTTGGGTTGCAATAGTTGACCAATTTTATACTTTATTATAATTTGTTTGCGGTTCTGTATTGTTTTAAAAAGTTATTTCGTTTGTTTGTCTTCTTTATTGCGCATTCAGGTTGTAATCTTGTTTCTTAAACCTAGTCTGTTCGAAGGCTTACTGAAAGGAGATCTTGCTATGGTCTCGATTTATGCTTTAATGCAACTTGACACATTTTTTTGGGGTGTGAATTCATGAAATTATCCCCGAGGGGAGTATCAGACTTGTACTGACTAAAACCCACCCATGTTCCTTCTATTGCCCTTTACATTCCTGGGCCACGATATCTCTTTCGAACAACCCGCAACCTAGGCAGGCGGAGGCCCTGGCAGGCCCCTCTGCTTATGCAACTTGACACTGACTTGCAAAACCTTTGGAAAATATGAATTTCGCGGACTCCCCTCGTGCTTTCACCGAAAGGTTCCCAAGTAACAAATAGGTGATGAGTCTTTTGTTATCAACTGGGCACAAATACTGAGAAATTCTTGATGAAAAAAACCAATAACACTTTGACCGACCAAAACCTCAAACCCTCATAATCTGAGCAAGAATTCAGACGAAAATAAATTGAATCTATTTTTGACAACCCAATTCTTGCATTAAATATTTTAAGGTTATGACATTATGGGCTGAAATTGAATGAAAAAAAGTATTCCAATTGTAACAGCTCGATAGTAACGATTTGGTTCAACAGTTTTCACCTGACACTCTACAAACTGAGTGACGTAACAATTTAACCGTTTTATTCGATAGTTAGCTATAAATGCCCGCATATTTCGTGAATACGTACTTTTTGTTAGAGCAATCATTTATTTAATGGCTCTATTGGGTCTATGTAATTTTTTGTCCTAAACAAGCCCAAACGCATATTGTGGACTAGCTGTTCCACGCGGTTTTACCCACGCTGCTCAGCACCTGTTGGTCGTAGCGTGATGTTATATAGCCTATAGCCTTTCTCAAGAAATGGACTATACAACACTAAAAGAATTTTCCAATTCTAACCAGTAGTCCCTGAGATTAGCGCGTTCAAACAAACAAACAAACTTTTCAGCTTTATAATATTAGTATAGATAACTTGTAGATTTTTGTTTTCCAATGTAAACTAGCTTTTGCCCGATTTATTGTTATACCAATGCTAAGATTTTCCCTTTCTTCCCTCTTTCTCCCTCAAATCCCAATCTTTTAAAAAAAAATGCCTATGTCCGTCTCCAGGGTCCCAACTATCTCTGTAACAAAATTCGTCAAAATCGATTTAGCTATGTAGGCGTGAAGAAGTAACAAATGAACAAACAAACTCACTTTCGCTTTTATGATATTAGTAAGGATAATCTAGATTTTGGTGTAAAAATGACAATAATAAGCGCTCTCATGAAGTTTTAGACCTGGTAAAAACCTTTTTTCCAAATGATGGAAAAACGTAAACAATGACAAATATTTCGATTACTTTGCAAACCAATGCCTAAATACTAGTTTGATTTCTCATACATTTGTTTAGTCACTCGATCAATTAAAGGAACCTCTACCAACAGTCTACCTGATATTACATAATATAAAATAATATAGCCAACTATATTGTACTTCCTAAATGATCTAATTACAAGTCTATCTAAAAGTGAAAGTACTAACAGAAGCGTTCCAGTATTACGTAAATAGACATAAAATGAGGCTTGTAAGTAAAATATAGGTATTGCTAATTATTTATTACTATAATAAATCTTCGATTACGCGAATAACAAACTTTTTAATTGATATTGCTACACGTGTCTTGGCCTATTTTTCGTTTGGAAATTATCAAGTGAAATTATCATCAGTCAAGACGGAAAGGAAGTGTTTCAACTCAACTCAAACTTAACTCAAAGCATTTATTTCAATTACGCTGTTACAGGCACTTTTGAAAATCAAACAAAAACATGAAACAGTCTTGTCCTGACGAAAACCTATTTATTCATGTTCCTTCTTTTTCGCTTTGTGCTCCGGGGTATGTGTTTTGAAACAAGTCGCAGCCCCGGTAGGACTTGTCTTGGCCTGGCGTGAGGTTCTTCTTAATTTCGGTTTGGCAATTCTAACACGATACTGCAAGTGCGCGCGGTTAGGTGGATGTGGCGGTGAACATCGCGTCGTAACGAATTTCAAGCGAAAACTAATGTATTTCAGATGTATTTGAAAAAAAACTATGTAACGAAAGAGCGTGGATCTCACGACACAGGGAATCCTAGCGAGGAAATCAACTCATTCTGTATAATTCTTAAGTAATAAATTATTATTCTTATTCTATTCAAACAAGCTGATCCGCTAAAGCTCTCGATCTCGCAAATGAGCGCTGTCATGTGAGATTCCCCTTAGACAAAGTTATGTTAAGTGAAAAACATAACAAGACTTTCGTTTAGAAGTTTTGAGTACAAAATAGCCGAGTATATGTCTGATAATTGCTTTAAAATATTCACTTTAATATAATATGTAGTCATCAGTCGATAAATGAAAAGGTAAAGCATTAGTAACTTGTTCGAAACACAAAAAAAAACGATATATTGAAATAAGTCCAACCTTTTTGTTTCGCGAATGTACATTCTAACCCAAAATTACATAAAAATATGACTAACAGTACAGTCACCATCCTTTACATAATTTAAACCTACAAAGCAACTATTGCTACACAACTTATTCTCACTAAAATCTTAGCGCATCTCCAACCTTTAAACTAATAAAGATCACACGAAATAGAGACAGTATATATCCTAACATGTTTCTAATGCACTATTAAATTACCTCATACGCCACAGACCTATGTGCATGCAGACCTTACATAATTTCTAACCTTTTAAGTGTATGAAGCAATGGACGCTTCTTAAAAGCTATAATCGATGTTGTAATGCTTTCGCTGACTACTCGACCCCTTGACACGATAGGTTGACCTGTCTGTACGTTCATTTGCGCTACGAACATATTACGATGACTGTGGGAATTTGTTGATCATTTTTTAGCAACTTTTTACGTAATTCCGTGTCGCCGAAAGAATGATTTGTTATATGTGCAATAACATTTTGTGCTGGATTGTAAAATAGGTTCAGAAGAAGATCTAGATACTTAGATGTTATGTTATGTAAATTACGGAAATGATTATTTCATACTTAGAAAAGGTATTTTGTTTTAAGATTGGGGCAATTTTCTGTTTTGTAAATTTTGACTAGTTTTTTAATGTCGTCCGTTATAATCTGATCTTCTCTAATTGTTTGAGATATTGAGAAAGAGATTTGGGTTTAAGAAATAGATGGTATCAAATAAATGGTTATTGTGTGCAAAATTCAAGTGCTACTTTCGTTAAACTTTACACACGATAAGCCCATCATCACGCTTGTTATTCCCAAATGGTATCTTAGAGGTGGTTATGCTGTAAGAACATTTCATCAGTTATTTTAAAGTCCCATGTTATATTGATCATGTTATATTGATTACTAGCTGTTCCCCACGGTTTCACCCGCGCTGCTCAGCACCTGTTGGTCGTAGCGTGATGTTATATAGCCTATAGTCTTCCCCAAGAAATGGACTATCCAACACTAAAAGAATTATCAATTCCAACCAGTAGTCCCTGAGATTAGCGCGTTCAAACAAACAAACAAACTCTTCAGCTTTATAATATTAAGTATAGAGTCATGCATAAGAGGCAAGGCATTTAACCTTGTAACCAAGAAAATAAATAAAGGGAATATAATCTGATTAACTATCTAACTCAATCAACTATCAACTTAACAAAATTGACCACAAACACAAAAAAAATGTATTCAAAATATAAATAAAATGATGTACCAATTCGTAAGGACATTACAACGTAAGATAACTGTACCTGGGTCATCGACCTGAGTTCACTCGTCAACACATATGTATACAAGTATGTACATATATATGTGCGGTTGTAGACGTGTCGTGAGTCCCTAATATATGAAGCTCTTGGACTATAACGGGGTAAGGATAACAATAGAAGTGTTAAGGATTTAAGTAGAGCATTTAAGACATTCATATTTACGTTAGTTTTTATTGCAGTGTAGGAAATTGTAAAACTGGTTAATAGAGCGACTAAAGTAATATACCAAGGTATTAATCAATTTGATAGTTTCCCATAGGCTTTAAAAAAAAGTTTTATTCAAAATCCAACAATTAAATAAAAAAACAAATATACTGTCAACATACATACTGCAAGCATAGGAAATATAGACTGTGTAAAAAATGATATAGGTATGTGTGTCCTTATGACAGGAGAACAATCATGCAATAGAGCCTTTAGGGAGACTGTTTCACAAATCCCATTTTGCTGTCATGCTGCATAAACCATCCTCCTATATCTCCAATGTAAGAGGTAAAGACACGGCTACACCACTGGTGTAGTGGCTAAGCGCTTGACTGCTGCACTACGTGTCGCGGGTTCGATCAACGCGTGGAACAAATATTTGTATGACCTGTTCTGGGTCTGGCTGTTTGTGAGTTTAAATGTTTGTAAACGCACCTAGGATACAGAAGAAATTAAAAGCGTGGGGCAACGTTAACAGAAGAACTTCTAAATCGATGGAAAATGAATCTTCAAAAGCACAATATTATTATTCATACAATCCTGGTACGGTTAAATAACATCTTCAATAGTAGCGGTTGCTCATATTGTAAATCTTATGCCAGGACCAATACTACGAAAAACCACGATAGCTAATAAGCATATTATTGTTATTCAACGACAAGTTTTAAACAAATCGATAATCATAGAGAAACCGTTGCACTTAAGTACACCAGCCGATAAAATCTATGTCAAGAGGCTTATTGCCAAATAAGTGCTCTAACGGTCATACACGCGCGTGCAAAACTTGAGAGGTGTTGAAGTGTTAAAAATAATAGATTTAGAAGATTGTTTCCTAGAAATGGTGGAAAACATTTACGTACTGTACTTGTTGGTATAACATTTGATAACTCAGATGATTCCGTGGGTATACTAATATCTAATTACGTTAACAATTTATTGATCGTATATTTTACACTTCGATGCAGTAGAGACACTAGTATCGAACCTAAATTTACGAGTGGTAGCGGAAATCATATTAGTAACCTATTATGATTCTGCTTAAGCGGCCATTTTAGAACTCCAGGATTTCCAACTTATAAGCCGCAGTAACCACTGATCTCATGAGAGAGAAGGCCTGTATACTTGTAGTGCGGACATTGCAGGATGATCATGCAATGCTATGTTATGCCTGTTCTTAGGTTTTGCAGATAAAATTCCATTTGTAAACAATGAAGCTCTTAGAATCAAGAGTGCGGAAAAGGTTCTCCCTATAGTTGCATAAATAGATTAAGTTGTTAGTCTTTAATTTAAATATTCATTCCTTGAACAGTGTTTGCATAGATTCGGATTTGACAAAATGAGTGTTTCCGTAGATGTCATAAGGTCTGAAGAGGTTTAGCAATACAAAGAAGATAGTTGGAATAGACAGAATCTAAATAACGTGTTATTCCCTCCTATACAAAAGTGGATATTACCACGGCCTTTGTTCAAATTGAAAATGGGTTTATCAATTTATGAACTAACTACCGTGATACAGACTTATGATCTCCAAAAGATTGGTTGCGGAAGGTTAAAGATAGGGTGACGTGGTACAACTCTGTAGAGGTATATGCCCAGCAGTGAACTGCGACAGTTTTTATTGATGTGTATTTAGATGACTTTCTTATTTTTTGGCGACGAACATAAAATAATAGTGCAGTATTCGATTTATTTGTATAAAATATATGTGTAAATATAAACTATGGATTTTCCCTACTCGTTAATAAGCAAAATTTGCATATTATGTAAGTTTTAGGAACTTCTAAACACTCTAGTCTTTCCCTTAGCTGTACTTAACGGTGCTCACAAATAAGTAAAGAAGTGTTGGTTTTCGCACTTCTATGTGTATGTACTATGCATAATCTGTGCTACTGAATATATTTATGACCTTATATATTTAGGTAGTACAATGTACTGTAGTAACCTGTAACGGGATTGTATTGTCAATTTTAAAGTTTACTCATTGACGTTATAATTGTTTTAATATTTTGGGTGTCGTGTTTGTATTTGGATGATAAAAACAGTTTTTATTTTAGCCTTTTTAGTTGTGGTATGATATGAATTTTTAACGATTTTTATTTTTCATTGCTACTAATTTAATTTTAATGCACATCGTCCATAGTGAAACGTTGCTCTCAATTGTTTAATATTTGTTTGTAGGTTATTTAAAAATGTTTACTATTTAATTTAATTGTTTTATTTGTTTTTTTTTTAGTTCTTTAGTTATTTAACAGTAAACAGGACTATAAACTCATACACAGTTGACAGTTAAAACTGAGAAGTTTTTAATGTTTATTGTCGTTTAATTAAATCCTTGCTGTGTTGAATAGTTAGGTTTCGTTCAATGTTTACAAATAAAGGTTTTTCAGAAAGTTCAGTTGCGTAGTAATTGCAACTGGTTCGTGTATGACAGATGTATGAACGTAGATGATCTATTGCAAAAGAAGTGTGCAAGGATCGTAGTAGGTGACGTTTTTAATTTTTTTTTTTCGTTTTGCAAATTATAAATTGCCCTGTATAAAAAGTAGTCATGTTTGTCCGTACATTTCAAACACATTATATAGTTTGAAACATTAAAAAAAGCTTTTTATTCTTCTGTAGGTTCGGTTTCTTGAAAAAAAGGCGTGAGTTTATGTATGTTTACAAATAAAAATATTACGATCCAAAAATCACATAAACTCTAAGATTAAAATCAATTCAATTTCATCAATAATTCTTTTAAATATAAATAAACAATATTTGTATAACCTTTTCCACGGTCATTCGCGATGGCTTTTAAAGCATTCTTATTCGATTCGATATATCTATGCGCGACCACGTGATATCACACTATTCCCATATAAACTGGACTTGTTATTGTTCAGAAGCCTATGAAGAGCGAGTTCTGCTTATACTGGGTGTGTATAGTTTAATGTTGTTATCAAGTGTTGTTAAGGTACAAAAAAGGCTATTCGATAACGAAATCATGTTTCAGTTCACTTCCTTGTTCAGGTATTATACATAAGTATGAATATAGATTCATATGTATAATAAATATAATAATACGGTTTTCAACTTCATTGACGTTGTTGTAATTAAGAATCAGTTTAAGCATGTTTATATTCTGTCATCTGCTATATAAAAATAAGTCGGGTTTTCCTTCCTGACGCTATAACTCCAGAACGCATGAACCGATTTCCCCGGTTTTGCATTCGTTGGAAATGCAAAACCGGGGCTCTGTGAGGTTTATAGCAAAGAAAAGGTAGGGTATGTAGGGTAGGTAGAAAGGTAGAAAATTGCATAGCAACGGCAACGCATGCCGGGGCACAGCTAGTGAGATATATATTCACTAAAAGTGTAATTATGTAAGCTCATTTTCTCGTGTTTTTTAATAGACTTCAAAAGAGGGGGATTCTCAATTCGACTGTATGTTTTTGCGGGTAATATTTATAATACATATTTTAAGCAAATATAAAAAATGTAACTATTATTATGTTATTATTTTTATGTAATTAGGATTGTATTGTATGTAATAATACTGCAATATTTTATGTAGTCGTCTTTAATTATGCGAAAGGTGTAATTACTTATTTATCGACGATATAAAATAAAGTCAATAACGAATTGTGTATGCTTTTCAATTGTATTTTGACAAATCAATTTGAAATAGTTCACAACATTACACATGTTTTATAGTGCAGCAGTTACGTCAGTATTACATTATTTATGGTTAATTAGTCCCGGCCGGCGGAAGGTTTGACAGTCTTTAATGTCAGTGGCTCGAAAGTCTGAAAAAAAAGTCTGACCAAGGAGTATCGTATTACCAGATAGTTGAATCCAGTAAGGCTGAAAGCCAACCCTAACCCGAGGAAAAACGGCTTGTCAGATGATGTTGAACTTAAAGGCTTTAACCCCAGAAGGATTAAATAGAGGTGCTATACCCCCACATTTCAACCCACCCGTCCCTTGCTAGAGCCAGCCCGCGATGCTGTGCTAGTAAGTTCTAACCAGTCCCTAAATAATATCACTAAGATCCAGCCTGCCCCTTTGCAGTCCTCCCCCAGCGAAGCTCTAAGTCGAGGCTCGTACGTAGTTTGTATGTTTTTTTTACCCTGACTGCAGGCTTTAAATTCAAGGCATCCACACGAATTGCCCTGTCAAGCAGATGTCGACCTCCTAGGTTGAATTGCGAGATGCCATTGCCAAAAAAAAACAAATACCCACATTTCGACAGTACCTTTGAAGTTGGCATATGACGTATAGATAACACATTCAAGATCTTGAAAGTGTTATCAAAGTTACAAAATTAATCTAATATATAAAATTCTCGTGTCACAGTTTTCGTTCCCATACTCCTCCGAAACGGCTGGACCGATTTAAACGAAATTTTGTGTACATATCGGGTAAGTCTGAGAATCGGCTAACATCTATTTTTCATGGCCCTAACTGAGCAGCGGGTGAAACCGCTGGGCACAGCTAGTGATTGTATATAAACTACCTATTTGTGTAAATGAGCGTAACAAAGAAATCATTGCTACGATATCTCCACATAATTATTAAGTAATGTGATACGAGCAATACAGGTTTTGTCTTAGATTGTATGGACATATGTTTTTCAATCTAGTTTATAGTAATGGTCGAGTCAAAATAATTAGTCGTGTTATTTACAATGGTGATTTCTTAGATATCAAACTTGAAAAGGGAGGTATCGATTACTGCAAAACTAATTACAGCACAATATATACTTTGACGGCAAGGTTGGCGCAGTGGCTGAGCGATTAACTGCTGCGCTGCGTATCGCGGGTTCTATTCTCGCACGAAACAAATATTTGTATCGCCTACAATTATTAGTTGTTGGACGTAGAGGGGCATGTAAGTCTAGTTGATGATTTACTTTGAAAAAGGATTCCTATATTTTTCTGAGTGCCAATAGATTTTACTGGTATTTAAAAAAAAAAACTAGCAAATCTTCATTTAGCTGCAAAATAAACAAACCATCTTTCATATGTGTGAATGAATTCGAGGTCATTGTTATAATGTGCCGTATTATAACCTCTTCAAGGAAATCGAAAATCAAATCAAATATTTTAATACCAAAAGCAAAACCGAATCAAATCAATTAAAGTAACCGGCTTGTATTTAATTGAAAAGTCTGATAGGATGTGTGTTACTCTTTTACACAAAAACTGCTGAACGGATTTTGATGAAACTTTATAGTTATATAGCTTACACATGGTAAAATATTAGTTGTAGTTTCTAAAGATACCAGCTGTGCCCAGCGGTTCCATCCGCTGCTCAGCTCTTTTTCTAAAGAAGGGTATTCAAAATAGATGTTGGCCGATTCTCGGAGGAGTATAGTGACTAACACTGTGACATGATATTTTATATATAAGATTGTGTACAAAATGAATTTACGCGGCCCATGTCGTGGGCAGCAGCTAGTATATAAAATATAAATCGTTTTAGTGACGACAGGCAGATGTTTCTCAATGGACCGGTATTGATACGTTTATAAGAAATTTAATTAACCACTTTGTAATCAATAATCGATTTGTATTGTTGCAATGTTCGAGGATCATCTCGATGAGTACTAAACAAGGGAAAATGTGGAAATAGCAGATGGTCGATATGATAAAAAACCGGCCAAGAGCGAGTCAGACTCGAGAACCGAGGGTTCCGTACGACATAAACGGCCAAGTGTTTTGACTGCGTTGAATTAGAGGGTTATTATTTCAAAGCTGTTTATACGGGGTCTTAATTTCAACTCGATACCTTCACGTATTCCTGAGATAAAGGGTCTTGACAGTCATTTAGACAGACGGACAACAACGTGATTCAGATTTTTCCTTTTGAGGTACGAAACGCTAAAAATTTAAATTGTGTGACACAAGGATGGAATATGAATAAAAATAATTCGTAAGATGACGATCTTTCCACAACTGTGCAATTATTTATATCGATATAATGAAGTTATGACTACCAAATAAGCGCCCAAACATGTAGTTTATAAAAAGCCTGAAAAATCGTAGTCAAAACATGCCAAGTCACCGATTACGTTAGTACTTTACTTTATTCCCATTCTGATTACACTTCACATGATTACGTACGATTACAGAACTCGTACAATAATAACATACTTAAAGGTCACAACAATTTTATATTAATTTTACAAAACTACAGTTGTATAACAAGCTAATTTTGCATTTACTGCATTTACTGGTCAAAATGACATTCACTGGGCATTCTTTAAAACTTCCGGATTCATTAAGGTTCATTTTTGTTTGTCTGTTTGCTCTCGTGACTGAAAAGTAGGTTAGTGCACGAATATTATTGTGTAATGTACTTTGGTTTGCATGAAATCTATTAGGTTATCTCTGAAAAGATTTTGAATGCATTTGTAACTACTTTGCCTTTCGTTTATAATCTAAATGGAGTTGCATTGATTGATATCTGTCTCAAAGTCAGCTGATGTAGGCCATTAAATATTTAACGGTGTTTGTCTTCGTCTGTACAACGCTGTTTAAGAAGTTGAAAATTTGTAATCCCTGAAAGATTAGGGAGAGGTGTCCTCATTTGTCTTCCCACATTTTGACAGTTATGGTTAAGTCTAATGACAAATTAAAGGGCGAGACTATTGCCTATTTTTTTTTTAAATCAATCAATTTTTATTTCACATAGGCCTACATGAGACTTATAAAACGTCGAGAAAAGATGCACGGTTCGGGTTGGTCGTTTCCTATGGAGAAGAACCGGCAAGAAACTCCATAGTTACTCTTTTAAAATCTATTATTATATATTGAGTGACTATCGAATCTCTTTCAAACAACTCGCAACCTAGCTAGATAGGCCCTGCGTGGCTGCTATTGAGATATTTCTGATATTTTTTATATGATTCTTATTGGATCTTTTGTCATTATATATGATCGAAAAAAACCGTTAAAGAACACAAAAAATACTCTGTTTTTAAATTACTTTTAATCAGTTTCATTTCCTCAAAATAATATCAAAAATATATCTAAACTCCTAAAAGATCTAATCCACATAACTCCAAAATATTTCACTCACGATTTCAACTACCAGGGCAGCATATCTCTTTGAGCGTAACGTCTAGTTGCGTGCGAACACGAAGACGAAAGTTGGTCAGCTAGTGACGTAATCAGCCCTACTTCCGATCTCCTGACCTTTGCCTTTAGTATTACTTTTAAATGTTAATTGGACAAATGGGATTACAATGTCATTTTTTACGTCAAAAGTTTGTATGTTTTGTTTATTTTTTTGATTGGTGATTCGTAATTTGTAGTCCACTGACTGTTTATTATCTATACCTGTATTATAGCAGTGGCATATATAGGACCCACGATATGCCAAGTCCGTAGAACAAGCAGCCTGTCTGAAACCCTAAGATCATGAAGAAAGTAGGTTACAAGTCATAAGCTTTTTGTCTAGCATAAAAGTCCTGCCACTAAGTTTTTGTCAATTTTGTTCCGCCAATTGCAGTCTTTTGTTTGTTATGGGCTTCTCCTAATTCACGACATTACACCCTCTGCGTTACGTGTGAAGTCCGATTATTGGATAGCATTGGACCAGGGTTCGAGTCACCTCCAGTGGCAACCTGAAGGTATTCGCGATGAGGTTTCATTGTCATTACCTCAATCACTGGTGATGGTTCATTTACTAAGTAAGCAATCGAAATATTTCATGTTAGGTACTTCTAGTTTAAATGTAATTTATGATGCTTTTGTGATCCTTTGTATATAATAAATATATGAGTAGTAGAATAGTTTGGTGAATTAGAATAGTTTTATTTTACACCAAACTTACCATCGGTTACATGTGATGCGGAGGGCTGAAACGCATGTGACTAAAATAGTAATAGAGGATATTGATGAATGAAGAGGGAGAGGAAGGCCAAAGAAAATATAGATAGATTGTGCAAGGAATTATATGAATTATATGAAAGAAAAAGAACTAAATAATTGATATCGTGAAGTCTGATAGGTTGCGCCGACATTCTAATAGAATAAGACAAGGGCAGGAAGATGACTACCCGCTATCTATTTTAAACGCATACTGAAAAATGCAGTCTACTAGACGTCATTTTTCAGTTTGCGTTTACTTAATAATAAAAGCTTTAATAAATTCACACAAATCTGTTCCTTTAACAACAGTTTTATAACCTAACAGACCCTGAGCGGACCGGAATAAATACTCAAGTGAAAGAATTGCTCCGAGCAACTTCATGAGATTTATCTTAAAACTCGAAACTTACTTTATAATTTACATAGTTTTGTCAGCATGCTCATATCATGAATATATACGATAATGTTACCTAGTCAGTCTTATGAATAAGTCACTTTAAAGTACAAAGCCCCGGCGAAGTTAAGGTCATTTACGGTAGAACAAGAAGGTTTTTTGTTTTAAGTTTGGAAGCTTCTGTTTTTGTCTATGGAATTGGTTTGACGGAATTTTGACGTTTGAATTGACTTTAGTAAAGAGACGTCATTGAACGTTTTTGAAATATTCGAGATTTAGAAATCATATTTTTATCGCAGTTATTTTGAACAGCTGTCTGACTGGTTCATCAATATATTCCAATACCAATAAATAATGTATTTAAAGCTTTCGCAAACTGTTATTTAACGAAGTAAAATATTGCACCAACGATTTGCAAGAGTATAAGAAATTGACAATACAAGTTACAAAATCGATTAAGAAAATAGATAAAACAAAGTGACATGAATTAATTAACGTCCAAATCTTAATTATTATACATTTTTTTAGCATACTTCTTGTGCAATTGTTCGGTTGAGCGGCCAGCGTGGGCATCGCAGATGTGCACAACGATATGTTGCAATTCCAATGCAAGTTATAACAAGTTGTAGTAAATAACGATGTTACGCAACGAGCATTGTATTTTGAATCGCTCGGATTCACATCGTCTTGTCACTGTCGTTTGTTTTCTTGGTGACGGTTATGATTCGATGTCGTCACGTTCGAAATAAACATACATGGATTTTTGTTCATGTATTTTTTCTTACAGTCGCCTTTGTTCACACTTTGCGTTTATTTATTAACTTTGCCACGATTTTATTACCTATATGTATAGATAGATCACAGTGTCTTTTATTTTAAATTGCCTTATTCTAACATAAACTTAAGGAACTATTTTAGTTTCTTTATTCTTTATGGTGTGCTACTATAAATTATTTCAGTAAATTTTAATAATTAGTAAGTAAATCTTTTGCTAAACTAACAAAAAAGAGGGATCACATCTCTAAATAATGGTATTTTAAAACAAAACAATTGACCATGAACTTAAATTACAATGAATAAATTAGTGTTGCAAGAGTTGAAAATGTGGCAACAGTAATAAAACGTTTTGTATGACCATAATACTGAATATTTGAAAAGGTCTGCATTTTAGCTATTTGTACAGGAGATAAATCGCATAACAAAATTTAGATTTCACTTTTACTAAACTACGTTTTGTTATTTTAAACTTATTGTACTATATAATTAGTAGTTTTCGCCTTACAATGCTTAATAACTAACATCAACAGACGTTGTAAACGATTAAATCAATAGATCATTATGTTAAAAGCTAAGATTATAGTAATAATATTTACAATTAACCTCAAGTGACCCGTAGCAAATGTCAGGCCACTGGTTTGTTTCGTCCGAGTCAAGCCTACCGCCTACTGTGTCAACACAAGGTACTTGTCCGGGGTAATAGGTCGCAGGTCGAAGTTTTAAACATGGTTTTATTAACTTCACCCGTAAATAACTATGTAAAAAGTCTTAGAAACTAAACGTGACTAACTTCCCGATTTTTGATTTAACTGAAATTTGGATGACTGCTTAAGGATACCGCGGCCCCGAAATATAGAAGGAACATGATTGGGTGCGTTGACGCTTCGCCTAGAGAGGGGGAAGTTATTAGATAATTTTCCATCCGCAAAAAATAACTTGGCTAAGTGACTTCATACTAAATCCAATATGGCGGGCTAGTTGTTTTTTTATGTATTCCCATGATATGCGTACCAAAAGAAAGGGTTTGCTGAGAAAACGTGTTTTTTAGTTTTTCTAACATTTTTTTTAAATTAAAACCCCAATTACACGATCAAAAACAAGTAAGTGTCACATCCTTCAACTAACAGTAAGTGGTTCCGTCAGTTGTGAGTAGGAAGGAGTTATAAATTCCATTTTGGCTGCAGATCGGTGCCAATTTGACACTCGTTTGTCTCTGGTTTCACCAACTTTTTCAGAGAATTTCGGCAAATGCTAGGTGCTATTAGCTCTTGCGACAACTCAACTAACGAGCAAGGCATCATCATCATCATTGCAAATGTTAGCCACCTGCTGGTTTGCACAGAAATAAGTACAGTCAACAACAGAGATACGTTTATCGGTTTCCACTCTATTTTACGAGCTTGGTTACTTATTTACTTGGCTGACTGTATACAAGCAAAGTTTTTCCTCTTTTTGTGCTCGGGTAGGAACAGGAAGGCTTAGTAATTATCTAAATTAAAAATAATCAAATGCATTTGAATAAATGTCCTCTAGTGAATATCAGACGGATTTGAAAGTTTGGTTTTCACAATGCAGTTTTATTTGTTTTTCTCGACGATTTTAGTTTAGCATAAAATTAGCTTTTTTCATGGTTCAATGTAATTTTTTTATGTTAAGTGCATTAAGTAGTCGTTATATGCGTATCAAATCGCAAAATAGGCAATTTAAAAGGAGGTATTGTGAAATAAATATGAAGTGCAAAAACGAAACGATTTTAAAGTGTGTTGCCACAAGTTGTTTAACAAAAAAAGAAAGAAAAGCAAACTGTTGTTTTGTTTTCCAAATTAGTGATGGACATTCATTTGGTTTGCTATTTCGCCAGCTAGAGATGTAACATCTGTATTCGTCTTATCAATAACCGCGAAACTCAGTGATCAACCTATCATTATCCACACTGGATAATCCACCCTATAGCAAAAATTATCAGTAGGTGCATACCAATCACCTCGTAATCTAATTATTTATGACGCCACAACAACAAACCGTGACGATCGAATCACTGTCCTCCGTAACCGTTACTCAATAACGCGTTACATTTCACCCGCTATTTTACCTGTTACGTTCTAACGTTACCGCTTTTTGCTCGACTCTAAAGTGTGCATCACTATTAGTTTACGTAATAGTTAACTGGTTGGTAATAAGCTCTTTTTTTCAGTGATACAATAGAATCGTTGTGGCTTGTGGTAACTAGCGTGTTCCGACAAGTTTTGTGGTGGACGTCTTAGCTATCAATAGGGCACTAACTAGTAAAGGTTTTTTTTTTCGTTTTGTATTGAAAAAAAAAAACAAAATTTGTGCCTTTAAATCTTTGCATCCCTTTTACAATCGAATTATGTTGTTTTTTCATCCCCAATCAGAAGATGATTTTAAAGTGCCTATTCATTTCGGTTGTTTCGCACCAAGAAGTTTATTAAAAAAAAACACAGTTCTCGGTTTTCTATGCGGAACTTCTGCAGTAATTCAAATCATTTCTAATACAAGTTCAAGCATACTAACCCAGTCAGTTCCAACAAAACTAGTGTTTGAAAGCTACAACAATCAGTCTGATACAGCTAGGGTTGCTATACGTCTGGAAAATTCCGACTAAGCTGAATTTTCAGTTCAGTGTTACGGGATACAGGGAAAATCTAAAATGTTCGAAAAAAAAAGAGTTTTTCATAAAACTTCTATAACCTGCAAACACTTGCAAAATAAATAACACAATAAATTATGCAGTATAAATCAAATGAAAAATAAATCGGAATTTGATTCAAGTATCTGAAATATTCATCCGATATTTTTTTTGTACTTTTTTTTTCTAAATGGCATCTCGCAGGTCAACCTAGAAGGTTGTCATCTACTTAACCGGACAGTTCCTGTGGATGCCTCGAGAGTCAAGCCATCAGCCAGGATCATTTTTTTTTAAATTTGGAATCTCTTTTGAATCTGCTAACCCTAAATATAGCCTGACCTCTGATTGTGTCGCAATGTGGACTCAAGCGACTAGCTCCGGCGACCGGCGGCCGTGGCTGCTCATGATCAAGGAGAAATGACTTTCAATAAATTGAAAGTTAGATTTAAGATGATAGGTTATGAAAGAAGATGTCGATAACTGGGTTTGTGAAGATGCTTTTAGAAATGGCGAAGGTAAAATTTAAAGTTTTAATGTTTTGTAGCAACATCTGTTTCGACCGAATAAAATGTTGGTGAGGGAATATTCTTCATTCTACGTTCCATCATAATTACTAGTAAAAACCTTTAATTGCACAATTCAGTAATAGTAGTCCAATTTTTGTTTAGTATATCGGATAATATGTTTGTTAAAACGGGACTGATTCAAACTGGTCCCTGCACTAGTATAAACAACGTTATGGTTGTCTGTGTTGTGTTTTATTTTTAACAAAATTTTGATTAAAATGAGGAAACTGCCATTGCAGCAGACGCGGATTTCAATTTTAATAAATAAATACTGTTTTTTTTATTAAGAAAGCAAAGTATAACAAAGTAATATAAAAATGTGTGACTTTTTTTCGATATTATCAAACAGCTTCAGAATATACGCTGGAGGAATGAATGAGGCGTGGTCAACGGATAGTTGCAGATACCTTATTGGAATAAAGTTGTGCTAAATTGTATCTTATTGAAGTATCTGTTAGCTAGTTGCCATGGCAACACTCACATCATCATCAGCCTAGTATTTTCCTAACTATGTTGGGGTTGACTTCCAATCCAACCGGTTGCAGCTGAATCCCAGTATATTACATGGAGCAACTGCCTATCTGTCCTCCGCAACCCAGGTAGTGCTGGATAATACGAAACCCATTGGTAAGACTGTTCGTCGAGACTTTCAGGTCACTTTGACGCCAATATAAACAAACAATTGCCGAACAAAGTGACCGATAAACAAACAAACAAACACAAATTCGCTACCATCCGATGCTTTCCAGCAATCCATCTTTACTTACATTATGTAACATATCTTGAAGAGAGCGGGGATTCCGTGCAGTAAGTCAACCAAGAGAGCCAACAATTGATTCTTATATCATCGTATTTTCAATTTGCAGTGTCAATAGTACATTATTATGAAATATCGGTAGCGTAGCCCGTAGAACGAATGTCTAGAAAAAAGCAAGTCGTGAATTGTGAACTTCTTTTTTTGAAATGTTTTAAAAATAGTTTGGCGTAGTGAGTAGTGATTGGTTGAGTGTTTATTTGGGGAACACAATTGGTATATTTGACGAAAATACCGTGCATAAATCGGTGCACCTACCCTGCAAATACTGTATTTAGAAGACTTCAGTAGCGCTATTCTATAAAATGTAATTAAAATTGTAGTTAAACTTAGATATGACTTTCGCGAGTGCCGTTTTCACAATGTGTGTGATATAGTCAATGCCTAGTGAATTCCTAAAAAATAAGAGTTTGTAATTGATGAGGCTGTGAGTTTTTACCCGACTGCCGAATGGAGGCGGGTTATGTTTTTCGAACGTATGTATGTAAGTACTAGCTGGTCCTGCGGCTTCGCCCGCGTGATGATTCAAAAACAAGTATCAAATGTGTTATTCCAGACTATAATCTACCTCTGTGCCAAATTTCATCAAGATCCGTTAAACCGTTTTGACGTGAAAGAGTAACAAACATCCATACATCCATCCATCAATTCTCACAAACATTCGCATTTGTAATATGGGAAGGATAGTAGGATGTCTAATTCGTTGGCAGCCTGAATTTGGCTCAGCTGTGAAAGTGACGTAGGGCACTTAAAAAAAATACCATACAATTTAAGTTTTTTTTTTTTTAAACTGGATGGCTTAGAAAACTTCTTCTTGGAAAAAATCTAACCTGCTCGAATATTCGCAATAATGGGTCCCGACTGTTTATGACTGTCCAGTCTTTTTTATTATTTTCTTTCAGTTATTTAGGCAGTAGGTTTTTTAAGGTTAGCTGTCGTTGCCATCAAAATTCTTCAGCCGTTATTCTTTATTTGAGGTGGGTGCAACATGTTTTCATCTTACAATCGTCTATTACTAGCTCCTCAACTATAATCATAAAATGATCTAGAAAAAGATTGTCAACTGTTTCGATACACATAACTATTTCGAGACACGTCGTTTTAGATTTAGATAAGGCATTGTTGTCTTAGGTTCTAGTTCAGATTACTTACTACAGTTACAACTTCTTAAGAAATCCAATCTAAAAATCCAAGGTAATTTATTGTTTGCACCAAATTGCATGTAGTCGTTTTTTTTCTGCAACTCGAATATGAGTTTCAGCGTCTCAACTTGCAGATATACATTTTACAGCTCTTTAGGTTATTTTAATTCGAAATATTTGCTTTAAAAAAAATGTAACTAGATGCTAAATGCCGTGTATGTAGGGTCACTAAGAAGTTATGTCAATGTGCCAAATAATGGATACCGTTGTTCAACTTTGCAACGTTGCCAACTTTCTGGAATGTTTAGTTGCCAGCTCTACATATTGCTCTAAAAAATGTGGCTGCTACTGATATTTCAATAAAATCAAGTATTGCCGAGTGAACCGTATCGAGCATTTAACAACAAGATCATAAACTATGTTACGTTACTTTTAATAATAATAATCCTTACTAATATTATAAAAGCGAAAGTAAATTTGTTTGTTTGTTAAACGATTTTCATGAATTTTGGTACAGTGATAGTTAGGAACCGGGAGACGGACATAGACTATTTTTTTAAGTGGGATATGAGGGAGCAAGAGGGAAGAAAAGGGAAAACTTAGCATTGCTGTTACCATCAATAAGGCGTTAGGACAAAAACTACATGTAGCAGGTACCTGCAAATCAGGAAAGGGGAACTCTGTTACCCCGAATTTAACGCAACTGAAGTCGCGAGCAAAAGCTAGTTTACTATATTAAGAAAAAATATTTAGTTTATCTATTCGTATATGAAGTAGCGTTAACTGATGATTGAATGAAAGATTAACTAGCTTTGTTAAAACCTACCATAATGATTCAGCATAATTGAATTAAGTTAATAAAAGATACACGTTTCTAAAGACAACATACAAATAAATATGGCCTCGATAGACATCAACAGCTGACGACAAAATTTTGCATAACGACTACGTCACAAAGGAAAAATTCCTATAACAAGAAAAGTAAACATTATAACCTCCAAAACATATACCTAACCTAACAATTTATACTTCCATCTTTCTCTACTACATAAAACTCGTCGATCAGCTGGTCACACACACTCTCACAAACGACTCATACACACACAAATACCTACACACTGTCTCACCTCGCGTGTAGGAATCATTTCCTAGTGTCGCACTATGTCTTGTATCTTTTTACATATTGGCAACACATTGTTCGATTCTTTGTCGGGGTTTCTGAGAATAGGGTTGATAGATTGGCGTAGAAAGTTAGTGGAGAGAAGATGCTTGTATCATAACCGATATATATTTTTAAACTTATTTAAAAAAATAACGAGTTTTTGCCCGCGGTTTAGCTTGCGTTAAATTCGGGGTAAAACAGTTCCCCTTTACTGATTTTCAGCTACCTGCTACTTGTAGTTTTTGCCCTAGCGCCTTATTTATTGTAATAGCAAAGCTAAGTTTTCCCTTTTCTTCCCTGTTTCTCCCTCATTGCCCATTAAAAAAAAAAATTATGTCCGTCTCCAGGGTCCCAACTGTACCAAAATTCATCAAAATCGGTTTACCCATGTAAGCGTGAAGGCGTAACAAACAAACAAACAAACTCACTTTCGCTTTTATAATATTAGTAAGGATAACCTGGAACTTTGGCTCTAAATATCTACGGCATGATTCAGAATAAAACAAATACCACAGTGACAGTGTGAACTAAGTTTGTAAATAAAAGGTCACTTTACCAATAGCTAAGGGTCTCTTTAAATCGACAGTGGTATTTAAAATGCATACAGGAAATGGTAAAATGCAACACTTTACTTCATAACCACATTTCATAATAAATTTTTTGCTGTAATCTGCTTTAATTAGAAATTACACCTTCATCAAAATGAGGTAAAAGTTTCAAGCTTTCAAAAATTTTAAAATGCAGTCTGCATATCGAGACACTTTCTCAAAGGCACTATAATCATAATTATACAATAAAAGCAAACTATTTATTCGGTGCATTTTTGCACTGTATAAAATTTTAAGCTTGATTATAAATAGATAATTAGAATACTTTTTTTGTACCCTGAAATTTAAACACAGTTCTTTTTCAATATTAGTAATACTGGCAATTACTTTTGGATTACATTCTAAATTCAAACAAACAAAAGCCGTTGTTTCTTTAAAACAATCAATTGCTTATGTATGTATTTGACTAAGTTACCAGCATAAGATGACTTCACATTTTAAAAGCTTTCCATACAATAAGAAATCGTCTTATATTGGAAATTTAGAGCTTAATATCTCTGTGTATTTACATGTTGTAACATAATAATCGCACAAGCCCTTGGTTGGTAACTCAGATCATAATATAGAAGAACGTTTGTTCCATGACTTTTGGAAACTCAAAACATTTTTTTAAATTGATTATTTGATCACGTCAACTGCAATATAAAGTCCATTATGAACACAATTTTATTCGCTTTACCTGTATTATTATAAAAAAAAATCTTAGAAGTTGACAATTTTACCTAGTTTTTTTCGGTATCCGATTAAGCTGAGATTTTGCATCATGTGTACTTTGGATGTATCACATCGACAACTGTTTAATAAGTTAAGTCATTCTGAATCCAATATGGCGGATTCCTAAATATGGCGGACTAGTTATTTTTATACCGTACCCATGATATTGGTATCAAAGGAAAGGGTTTGTTGAGAGAAATACGAGAAAGAATTTTTTTTATAACTATAATACTTTTTGGAACAGAAGTTGTTTAGTGTCATGCTCCAAGACTAAAGAGAGTATGTGCGTTAATTATGATACACCTTGTACACGCACTAATATAGTACGAGACAAGGTGACCACACTTACACGGGTGAGTAGCCAGTTCAAAAGGTTACTAGCTGCAAATGTACCAATGCGCCTGCGGCGATATTTCAACAGAGTTTGAGATTTGACCGCTGTGTTATACACGTACTAACATGTCTGGCATACTTTAGTTTCGATAGGTTGTCTATTGTTGTATAGGTCAACTTATATTATTGAGCGAGTGGCTCGTAAAATTGATAGTTAAATTAGTTTTGTTTGGCTAATAAAGTCTGTATTTTAAGATGTGGGTTGCCTAGAAACAGCGATTTATATTAAGGGTTGAGCTGAATGTATTATTTACTAGCTGGCGCCTGCGGCTTTGCCCGCGTGATATCGAAAAAAAAAGTATCCTATGTTTTAATCCAGACTATAATCTACCTCTGAGATCCTATCATAGACTGGAAGCCGACCCCAACATAGTTGGGAAAATCGTATTTAAGAAAAAGGCTGTCACGTGTTGCCTTGTTGTCAAATTACAAAAATCTTGTTCATAAACTCTATATGCCACTTACGGCTGCTAGCTACATGTTTAAAAAGTTACATAGTGAGAAATAAACACAAGGTCATTGCTCTGAATGAGACTTAAGTATAACTTTACCATTTTCTCTAATTTTCCATTTAAAATAAATACGAGAAATACTTGGCTACACCAGTAATGATAACAACTGCAGCAAACGATCTTGATGTATAAGGTCTTAGACCCCTACTGGCAGCTCTCTTTGACAGATTGATCTTAAGTGTGTATTCTTGTTTTTTTAATGGCATCTCGCTGTTTAACCAATGAGTTTGTAGTCTGATTAACCGGACAAATGTCTTGATTTAATTCTTAGGTCTCTAATTATGATTACATCACTAAAAGTTTAAGGACCCTCATCTCATTTTTATTAAGTAATCGTTAACGATCGATATCTGGAACGAAAATTAACTTAAATGCTATTCAACTTCTAAAGTGAGTGTAAAATAATGCAATTGGATAGAGTTAGGCGTCATCCTAATTGGCTATTGATGATGCCAATTGATGTTTGATGACACGATGCCTTCTCATCGCCCGATGAGTACGAATTTTTTCAAAGTGTCTAAATTGATTTTTATTTTTACTTTGCCCCACTCTAGGATTTTCACCTTTATCGTGGGTTGCGTCCACAAACGTTTAAACTCACATACACAAACTGCCAGACCCGGAACTACCCGTAGGGCATACAAACATTTCTTCCGTACGGCAATCCAACTCGCGATACGCAGCGCAGCAAGCCATGCACTCGGCCACTGCGCTATTCGTGCTGTCAATTTTGAGAATTACATATTTAACGATATTTTTCGTTCCTGCCCTGAAATTGGGTGAGTGTCTATCTTACATATCTCTTTATTACTTTTTTTTATTTTAAAATTGATAAAAATGCATGACGGTGGTCAATCGTTTATAAGTATAAATATATATATTTTTAATCATAGTATTTTTATAATAACTCGGAAAGCTAGACAGAACTCAAAGACTTGACCAATGCGATAGAGAGATGATGTTTAATAATAAAATAACAGTTGTATTTATTATTTTATTCTTATAAACTTTTGCATAACGTGATAGATTTACACTGAAAATTTCACTTAAAACTTTACATCAATATATACATTAAAACCTTAAAAATAGAGTTTACATTCAGTTGAACGAATTCATTGACAGATTCTGCAACTTTTTCCTATTTCCCGGTTTCTCAAAATTATAATGAAAAAATTGTAGAATTGCGGTTACCTTGACAATTTTCTGCAAACGTAATCGATATTAAATCGATATTAAAATGTATAATGTGATTCGTTTCGAGTCGAGATTTTCACTGTAACTGTTGTCGGTCGTGATCTATCAGCTAGTTGGTGGCGGTTGATATCGAATTCACTGGAAGCGATAGCGATATTTTATCTTTTATGAATTTTTACATGATTTTATCTTGGACATGCATAAGAGTGTTAGTCATAGTTCTACAGATGATGATTAAATATTGAAAAATAAAGCAATAAACGCATATGCCAGCAAACGAAGATAAAGTTTCCAATTTGTCACGTAAGAAATGTATTTTCTGTTTTCAAATAATAAGTTCAGTGTAATTCAGTAAGTTATTGTCAGTAAAGAAATCACCCTTATTCACGATGGGGGAGAAGTTATAATGTGATAATAGCGTGTATAGATAGTGGGACGAAAAAAATATAAGAGACATGTTACATATTTTAATATTAGTGATTAAAAAAAAACTGAATGATTGATGATGAATTTTTGCTCAAAATCCCTATCAATTTAATTTTCATCTAAAAATAATTTCAAAACTGGATTTCAAATACAATTATAATATTTTATTAATATACACGTGCTTTTCAGAGGGGTAGCTTAAAACTTCACGACGTATCACCAAAGAGGGGTAAAAAAGTGGTCTAGCAAACCTCTCGTGATAAAAAGAACGGCTCCTAAGATGTCTAAGAGATTTTACAAAATTAATCCCAATAAACAAACAAATCCCACACAAAATACCATTAAAACTATTAAACAAAATGGGAGAAATCACTCCGTGACAAGATCACTTCCATCGCCTCTGTTTCTACGTCAGTGCTACTTCCTTGCGGGCGGCGCAAGCACAACACGCACACATTCAGCACGTTCACGCACACACACATAGCCACCGCACGTGTCGATGTACACACACAGATAGACACCGCACGTGTTATGATGCACACGCGGATCGCGTATGTGTGCGTCTACGTTCACTTTCGATCATTGACTGCAGGTTAATCGCAGCTAATAATAATACACAACAGTGATCTTATTTTATTATGGTATTATGTTATATTATAGATTAAAAATGTTTACTTTCCTTCCGTTGATTGGCTTATTGTTTTTTTGTGGTTAAAATTGGTATTCTTCAACCACTTTTTTATGTAATTTTGGGGTTGAAGATCATGTGACTGTGACCGGCAATTTAATTAGTATACATACTTAAATAGTGTATTCTGCCAGAATTATTTAGAATCAGCACAGAGATTTCTGCTAATTTGTTGGCACAATATTACATGAGACATAAACATAAGTAGAGAAATTGGTAGACATCTGCCTTACTCTTCGAAGGTAATAGGCGTGAATGCGTGAGCCATGAATGAGGTTGTATGAGTTCCAAATCATGTAATGCATTTTACATAGTCCTACTGTAATATTATTACTGCGAATGTTTGTGAGGATTTATGTATGGATGTTTGTTACTCTTTCACGTCAAAACGGATGAACGGATCTTGATGAAATTTGGAACAGAGGTAAATTATAGTCTGGAATAACACATAGGATATCTTTTTTTTCGATATCATTCGCGCGTAGCCGCGGGCGCCCGAGTGCAGTTTTCATCAATAGATAGAGTGACTCAAGAGGAAGGTTTTTATGTATAATATTAGTATCTACATTGCACCCGTGCAAAGCCAGGGCTGGTCGCTAGTGTTACATAATGGTATAACTGCAGTTATCTAAACAAAATCGATGCTAATCCATAATTACTTCAAACTCCATTCGAGAAAGTCTGTCGGAAGATAAAACGGTGGCCATTATTCTATTATGTATAACAGTTTAATACATAACAAACATATAATGTTTTTTTTATAAAAACAGAAAGAGCTCGTGGCTAATAGCAGCCGCTCAGGTCGCCCTTTAGGTTAAACCGCGCTTGCCTAGGTTTGGCTTTGGACCACCCGTTACAAACCAAGTTTCCTTCATGTCTCGGAGAGCATGTTAAGCTATTGGTTCCGGCTGTCATTTATAGATCTTTGAAAGTCGTTACAGGTAGTCAGTGTCCCGAAAGTCTGACAACCAGTCTTACCAAGGAGTATCGTATTACCCAGTACTAACTGATTTGTGGGAGTCAGATAGGCAGTCTTTCCATGTAAAGTATTCAGCTGCATCCGTTTTTTATTTTCAAATAACGTTGCCCCACACTAGGAATTTCTCCTGTATCGTGGGTGCCTTTACATACATTTTTAATTTACATACAAAAACAGCCAGACCCGAAACAACTATTTGTAGGCCATACAAATATTTGTTCCGCGGGGATCGAACCCGCGACACGAAGCGCAGCAGTCGATCACTCAGCCACTGCGCCAACCGTGCCGTGAAAAGCCAAAGCAGATGTTGTTTTTTTTTATAAACTTTTCACTTATGATATTTTTTCTCTTTCACAGGTAAGTGACCGGAGATACGATCACAAGAGAGAGAGAGAGAGATACATCAACAAGTTATCAAGCAGCTGATTGGCGACAGAAAACAAACGGTAGGATTATAATAAAAGATTCTGAAGTTTGAAGGTTTGAATCACTTATAAGTGTGTTGAACTTAGTTTAAAGGTTAACATGAATATTAGAAAATATCGTTACTGGCCAGTAGCATTATGCGTAGAACGCAGATTCCAATTTAAAGTAGAAATAGTTCGTTTTGATTCAAATTAGGAAACTGTGATATTGCAACCGAGGTAGATTTAACGTCCGAGCCGCCAGGCGAAGGTGTTATAGAGCAGAGAACAGCAGTGACAAATTCTCACATAAATGAAAGCGCTTTTCAGCATACTAAGGAGGAATAAAAAAACAGAATCAAATGTTCCTTTATCTTTAAACTCACATAAACAAATAGCCCGACCTGAAATAAATATTTGTTCCGTGCGGGAATCGAACCCGCGACAGGTAGCGTTACGATCGATCGTTCAGCAACTGCGCCAACTGTGCCATCGAACTTCTGAATACCTTCAGAGAAAACCTCTACCTATTTACAAGTCCTAGAGTAAAATTAAACTGTCAATCCTGGTACCCTTGACCAAACTGATAAGCACAGCCTCCATACCACATTCTGGCAGCCTTGTGATCAGAAGTGGGCGGGGCACATACATACATAATCACTTTTATCTTGTCTTAATAACTGAGGGCCAGGCCGTACGATGATTTTACTTGATTTATGGTTGAACTTTTGTTTGAAAGATGAAGTAACTTAGCCTGGTTGTTTATTTGTTGGAAACATGATTTGGTAATTGGTTACTTGGTGTTTAGGGTTCTGCACCTCAAAAGGGTAAAACGGAATCCTTATTGGATCACTTTGTGGACGATCTGTCTGTCAAGACCCGTAATCTCTGGAACATGGAGGTATTAAGTTGAAATTAAAACCATATACTTAACTCTGTGGTTCCTTTGTGCTGTCAACCCTCTGAGTCTTTGCAGTCAAAAGATATGACTGTTAATGTCTAAAGTTTGTACGGAACCCTCGGTGCGCGAGTCTGACTCGCTCTTGGAAGGATTTTTTTGCGGAAGAGATTATCAAATAACTTCCCTCGCTCTGGGAGACTTATTTAGGCAAACAGGAACCAATCCACATAATTATTACATAGAACTCTTTAGAAATAAAAGCTGTCCCATTTTAACTTGCCCTAATTTTAATGGACTACTAGAATATCAAGCCAAAGTGATTTTTAAATAAAGAGAATTCGTTTTTTTAACCGACTGGGTCAAGGTACATCAACATTCTTCAACTTACCACATAAGAAGTTATAAATAATTTATAAAAATGAATATGTAATATTTATCTAGAGTGGTTAACACAATAATTGCTATCTTAGTTAATTGCTGTCTACCAAGTGAGTATTTTTAAATGATTTTAAGAATTTATTCCTATAACCTTGTATGATTATGACAGTACTTGTTATTGTCATAAAAAAACTTGTGTTTTATTGATGCAGCCTACATTCTTTATTTAAATATGTTATGTATTTAGTACAGCGTTATTTATGTTAGGTATGTTTGTATATAATATATCTTACGTGTGGTCAATCAGGTCCTGACACGAAAATGGAGATTGTCAAGCCATTTTCACAGAGATAAGGATGAATGAAGATGATGAATAAAAATTAGTTTTCAATAATCAAAAAACTGGCCAAGTGCGAGTCCGACTCGCGCACCGAGGGTTTCGTACAAACTTGCCACATAAACGACCAACTACCCTACCATGACGAGTTAAAGCAGAACTTATTCCGCTGAGGGAAAGGCACAGAGCTATACAGGGTGTCTAGCACCAGCTCTTTCACTCAGTGGAATAAGTTCTGCTTTAAAATGTCATCGTAGGCCTACATATCTTTTGACTGCGTAGACTTAGAGGGTTGATTTTTTCACAGCCAAAACTGCACAGACAAATGTATGGTATAGAATAAAGCTAAATCTATTTATAAATCGTTCGTTTGTTTCGAAAATTCGAGAATGACTGGACCGATTTGGCTTTTTTATTGTGGGAAATGAGGGAGAAATATTGAAGAAAAGGGAAAACTTTAGGGCAAAACTTAAAACGCAAGGGCATTAACTACAGGTAGCAGGTACCTACAAATCAGGAAAGGGGAACTGTGTTACCCCGAATTAGAACGCAAGCGAAGCCGCAGGCAAAGGCTAGTATGATTATTATATTTGTGAGAATTCTGTCTTGCGAAGATTACCGAAGCGCGTCATTTATATTGTTTAACTGTACCTCCAGTGAGATTATAAGACTTCCCGATTAACAAACAATCTTAATTTACTTTTAACAAACAATGGTATCACTGTTTGCACTTAACCAATATTCATAATTTAAGTTCTCATAACAATACAAGAATACGATGGCATTTCATTCATAACATTTACGGAGAATGCAACCAAAATATGAAACAAACTTACACAAGCAAAACTAAACCTTAAATTGATCATTACAGAATTGATTTTTAGGAAACGGTTTATTCATAGATATTTATTAGTAAATAAAGCCACACAATAGTGTTACCATGAGGCACATTGTTACAAAATGGAGAACAATAGTTGCTTGCGTGTGTACTATCTGAACTAGGTATGTCCATGATCTCAGTAGGTGTACATAGGAATTTATCGCAAGTGTTGTAGAAACGAGAACAAATTATAACTTAATAAGATACTTTATATTATGAAAACAACAACCTTCGCCGAATGCAGCTATTGCATTTTTGGTCTAAACAAAAATAAATAAATAACTTAGGAAAATGACGTATAAGCAACCATAAAATTCGTACCCAACGCTCTGTCAGTTGTTAATGGCCAAAAGTAACTTGGCGTGTTACCACGTTTTATGGCAACGCTAAGCCTCTGTCCAAATTAAAACCAGCCCTTGTGTCGCAAGTGTCAACTATACATTTCGCAATACAATTAAAAAGACTGTAAGCACAAGGACCACACGGCCCGAGAGTTTCGACCCCAAACAGCTCGAAATTATAGCTACCAATAAGGTTACTATATTTACGTCAAGATAAATAAAGAACAAATGGCAAAAATTGACAGCTGTCAAAGTTAGTACAATGAAGTTTATATACATGATGATATGTTTTCTTTGGTGTTTAGAAATCTAGGAAACGCTACTAACATAGAGCGATGAAGAATTAAGT
Source organism: Ochropleura leucogaster (assembly GCA_958449745.1). Taxonomy (NCBI): domain Eukaryota; kingdom Metazoa; phylum Arthropoda; class Insecta; order Lepidoptera; family Noctuidae; genus Ochropleura; species Ochropleura leucogaster. The sequence goes on along the minus strand of OY288221.1, from coordinate 7,747,931 downwards.
AATAGTAATAAATCTAGTGCAGATCATTCGGACCAACTAGCTAATACTTGAGTGATTTCCTAGCTAGATTAATCTCGTTGAATAAACGAAGAAGATTGCTTTAAAAATCGCTCTTACTTCAGAAAACTGGTGTTCATATTACAAATGAAATTCATCAGTCAATCGAAAAAAATGGCAGAAGATAAAGCAATTATGCAGATAAAAAAAATGTTAATGGTACCATAAACAAAAACCCGTTTCTGCAATCAATTTTTAACAAGTTGGTACCCAAATTGCACATCAAAATAACAAGCCCTTTTGGCATTCTAAATAATGGCTTACAATTTTCCATACATCATCACTCATTCTACTTGCACGCCTGCTAAACCAAGATTTAATAACTTACTCTTACGAAAGTATCTTCCTTATACTCTTCATCTTATAATATCCTATGTTATTCGTCTATTTTGCTTTCCGAATGCGGAAGACATAAAGCCGGAAAGATGATTTCCCACTAATTTTCCGGAAAAGGCTGTGTAATAGTTTTATAATGGCTTTAGTATGGCATTAGTAAGTTTCAGTGTCCGTAGCAATATGGACATACATAAAAATATTATGCATAAATGCATTATTAGCGTGTACTCCGAGTATTAGCAAAACTATCAGCTTTTGATATTATTTTGATCGTTTCCAGTTTCCTTGGTGGATTTTGCACTCAGTTATTATATCAAAGAAAAGAGGTATTCATTTAAAAAAAAAACCTGTATGTAAACCTACAGTTTTTAAACTGGTCTACAATCACAGTCAGTTTAGCAGTGTCTATGTTTTGAAAATGGAATAAGTCAATACCAGTTTTTAAAAATTTTGGTAATCACAGAATCATTCCCTTTTTAACCACTCTGCACGACAGAATTTTGACACATGACACATCAGCTGAATCGGTGGGGTGACGCGAATTGTCATGAAATTCAAGATTTTTCATCAATTTACAACATTCAATTTAGTTATCAAAAATAAGTTACCGGGGCTGTTTCATATGATAAGTTTGAGGTTTATATTTCCAAAAACCTCATAAGATCGATAAAACGGCGTCAACCTATTGTAAAATGTGTGTAAAATACATATTATTACACCCTTCCAAAAATAGGTACTTTAAAAAAGCTGGAGATAATGCACATACACAAGACAACCCTTTGATAATAAAATCGGAAATCCATAATAAAAACAGTGACATTTCATCTGCATTCTTATTTTTGCCATTTTACGTATAAATTCAAAATAAAACACGATACAAATCTCGACAAAAAATACTAAAAACTGTGTTGCAACATGACAGTTCTTAGTGCTGACCGTAAATCTAAGTTTCATCATTACGATTAAAAAGTTGCATTCAACCTAATCGATAATCGTAATGGAGTAAACTTTAAAAAAAAGTTTTGGGACCATTGAAGAATTTACCTATGGAGATTGCATATTATTCTACTATTGATATTATAGTTGTTCGAATATCTATGATATCGATAAGAAAAAAAAGACAACAACATTTTGTCACGTGCTTTTTTGTTATGCTATAATTATTTTCTTATGCGCCAAGATTTGAGGAACATTTTGCTGTCAAACGGTTTCGCGGTAAAAGATTCTGGCTGTTTTCTTGAATGACGATGAATGAAAATGGCGGCCATTTTTGTAGGAGGTCATGCTAATTCTGTTGGTAACTAGTCAGACACCCCAGCCGGCACAACCATGCCGTACCGCACCTAGAAAGCCATGCCTCCGCAGTAGAGCCTTGTTTTAGACGGACAGGGACTCCGCACACATCGGGGCCCTAAAATATTGATTTAGACACCCGACGCCCGACGCCCGATGCCTGTAGCGTCTCCCGCGGTGGCTGGCTTGGTTTGAGGAGCGCCTCACTTCCCCCGCTCTAAACGAAGCGGGGGGGAGTGTCCGGGTTATGCAATAGAAGGAGCATGGGTGGGTTTTAGTCAGTACTAGTCTGACACTCCCCCCAGTTCTGCCCAGAGCGGGGGAAGTTATTTGACGATTTCCCACCCAAAAAAAAACCCCGGTACACGACATCAAGAAAAATCCAGGTTCAAAATGGACTCATTTTGAACCAGGAGTTTTCTTGGTGTCGTGTTTCCATCTCAATTGTGCTCTTCCTCTATAGGCCATTTTTACCCCAAGGCTTCCACTCCAAGAACACTTTGGCCTACGAGCCATGTTTTAGGAAAGAATGAATACGCTTTTCAAATAACCAATCCAACCAAACAATTTTGTCGAACAAATGTAATTTATCATAGCTGATTTTTTTAATGTGCTTACCAAGATCATAATTGGCGCGTTCTATATTCAACCTTATTTATTTCTACAATTCACATTCAAATAGTAGGTACAAAACCAAATTATTAATAAAATAGCAAATAAACATTTTAATATAAATTTGAACAGCGAGCGCATTCCTTTTTTGAATTTTTATCTGAAAATAAAATTGGCGCGAGTTTAGCCATAGATCAGTTTGTACTGTTTGTTGTTGAATCGGTTTTAGTGTCGTAAAAAATATTATAATCAATATTTATAGTATTTTACACGTATTACAAAATTATTTTTTATTTTCATCTATCAATTTCTGATATTCCTTAATTTAATTTATCGAGTTGATTGATTTACAAGAAAATAATCGATTGAAATAATCGCATTTACACATCACGAAATTAAAAAAAAAAGTAATGGACGTCAATTTCGAAAGTGAATTTAGTAGTGGTTATGAATATTCCGTGTTATTGGTCCTATTATTGCAAATTACGATAAGATCTGGGCATTGTCATGTTATTTATAATATTTGAAATGATATTTGTGTCAGTTGTTATAGAATCTATTCGTGAATATATGATATAATGTGGAATTAAAAATGTAAACAAGCACGATTGGCGCGAAACTTCGACTTTAGATTTCAAAATGTATCATTACCACTACTAATATAAGTTCAATTACGAATGATTTCTATACGTAATAAAAGGACACGTTAATCATGCCCAATAATGTGAAGTTTAAATGTCCGAAATCCTATTTTTTTATGATTTTTAGCATCGACCTACACTGCCATCAAAATGGCGATGATCGTAATTTACGCATTTGGATTTTAGAAGTCTTAATTAAAAAAACTTCCTCAATAATTAAAGAACTTCTAATGACGTTTACATATGAGTTTTTTATTCTACTATCTTAATGAATGCACACCCATATTATTTATTAACCAGAAAATAAAATATTAACAAAAATAATGAGGAGGTCATATGACTTAAATGTCCGACCCCTTTCGGGGCCAGTACCGAGCCAGCGGAGGTTTGAATGTCGAGCCCCCGAAGGGGTCCGTACCGAACTATACGGTTAAAGTATATTTTCCTTCATTTATAAACCTGCTTTTCGAGTTCAAACCTTAAGAAGATATAGCCACAACAATTATAAAATGAAGTAAGTACAGAGTCAAATATTCAGAATCGGTCGTGAGTCGTGTATTGACAACATAATTTTGCACAGGATCTCTGAGTCAGTTAAAATGGCTTAAATAGTGGCTGTAAATTCAATATCAATTGAATAATCGGCTAATAAATAGTGACAGTAGTGGTAGTAATAAATATCCAATAGTAGAAATATCAAATTGTTCTATTATATAAACACTAGCTTTTGCCCGCGGCTTCACCCGAATTAAAATCAGAATGACACAGTTCCCCTTCCTTATATGCAAGTACCTGCTATCAGTAGTTTTTGCCCTTGCGCCTTATTGATTGTAATAGCAAAGCTAAGTTTTTCCTTTTCTTCCTTCTTTCTCCCTCATTTCCCACTATTTTTTTCGACTGTCTTCACGGACCCACTATCTCTGTACCAAATTTCATCAAAATCGGTTTAGCTATTTAGGCGTGAAGACGTAACAAACAAACAAACTCACTTTCGCTTTTATGATATTGGTAAGGATAATTTGCACGCTCGGAGTTATAACGAAAAGCGGATATTTTTACTATTTAAACGTGTGTTTATACCTAACAATTTGCATTACCTAATCTTTACCTTCAAATTAGGTCGTATCCTTTGTTATAAAGATTCTGTCAATAACCCCATTTCATAAAATGTTAAAACCCGCTAATTTGTTCAAAAATCATGCAACAAAAATCATAGTGTTGACAGATATCATCTGACAGTTGCAACAAAATGACGGTTTCACAAGACTGTTTCCTTCGCGCACGATGACTTCCTAATGTCCCAACTTGTAGTGAGCAAGTGGGTGACGGACGTATGTAATTGAATGGTTATTATATTGTACTTGTATTATATATGCCGTTAGCTATATTACGTTGATATGATTGCTATGGAATTAGTTTTTTCTTAATCATCATCATCTCCCTGTCCTTGTTCCATTATATTTCTTCCACATTCTCCCCTGTCAGAGGTTACGGCATCATTTACTACTTTTTCTTTCATATCATTCCTATCACAATCCATCCATCTTTTCTTCCTTTCCCTCTTCATCCATAAACACTAATATTTATCACTCTTTTTGACTTCCTTTCATTTCCAACTTCCTTACTTTGTCCATTCTTGTCACTCGTTCATCTATCCTTATTTTTCACACAAGCAACATTTGATATGAAGAAAGTTTTTGCTGACTATGGCATTGATTATCTGACATTGGTGACGTAGTAACATTCACTCATTATTAGCAATGCAGTTCTACCTCAAATAACATATCATCCAAGCTGTATTTCCCATATTGATTGAATAACTGCATTAACATGCCGTGGTTACGCAGCGCTTACGTCGCTGTGAAACCTATTGGCAGAGAAGCGTCTTCTCTAATACGTCTTCAAACCTTGTAGAATGCTGGCTAATACTAATACTCGTTTTCAACGAAATAAAAACAAACCTCTTCGTGTGTGCTACGCTTAACAAAAAGGCGTGTGCGAATTTTTAAAGCAGTTTCAGTCTCAATATGATGATCGTAATTACCATTTGAGCAGCAGCATAATATGATTTTGAGCGTACTGCCTTTCAAAATAGATCATATACACATAAGTCAATAAAACTCCGAACTTTACACTTCAGTGCACAGCGGTCCTAAATCTCAGTAATTCAGAGCGGAACCATTGCAGCAATAACTTGTCTAAATAACTAAGTGACATTGATCGCTACCGGCCGACTGCTAACGTTGTTTGTGCACGAAGATTTATGTAAGATCATAATATTTCACACACCATAATATTGTACCCATGTTTTTCCATTATGGTTTTACTTATAGGAAGTCTTTGACTTAAGCCTTTTTTCGGATGTAAAATCATCAAATAACTTCTGCGCTGGGAGGATTCTTGTACTGACTAAACCCATCTATGTTCTTAATTTTCTCTTTGGTGTTCCGATTTTGCGTTATCTCTTTCGAACAACCCGCAATCCTGGCAGGCGGTGGCCCTGGCAGGCCGCTCTGACCTAGCGTCATCGTCACTAACAGGGCAGACGATGACCTACCCATTGCTCACCGTCCATAGAGATATAGACCCGCTACTGGCAAGCCTTACTGTTGAGCAACATATCCACGGATTGATTTTCAACAGTCGAACAAAGTTGTGTTGGATTTTTCATCAGGAATTTCAAGGTCAGTTGATGACAATTGGAGATGACAGTCATTGAGGTGATAAATGTAACACTTTCATAAGAGGCTCTTAATTGCTCTGCGAATCCGTTTCAAAGAAGCTGTTCTATAAAGCTCTTGTAATTATAGCTCCGATTTCAGCAATAATGTAATGCCCGTCAGACTTCCCACTTAAAATATAATCTATGTATTTAACTTCTGACCTAGTTAGATCTTATGTACGTGATGATCTTGTTTATATCAATGATTTACAAAAAGAATATCACATTCAGCACTAAGGAGGTCAAAGTTAAAAAGCTTTTGTAAGCGAAGCCTGCGTGGGCACAGAGTCAGATGCTTTAGCCTTGCTTGAGTTCATAATACCACCCTGTATAATGGTCCTTTGATATAAATGTCCTACTACCCACCTTATTTTATATGTATAGCCGTCTTAAACTCACCTGTGAACAAACTGGCGGTGTAATGAAGAATTTCGATTTAAATCTTGAGTTCAAGTTCAAGTGATTTTCTTGTCTTAATTATTTCATAAAGATTGCTGTCATAACGGGAAAAATGTTTGGAAACAAAACTATCCCAGTAATAATTCACACCGGTCTACAGTATGACAGTGGTTGTTTCAGTGATGATGTTCCACTTTCTCTATCAAAGAGGAAGAACTGAAGAGACAGCTGGTCCTTAGGCCAGATCTATCTATAAACTGACCTTATATGATGATGCTAGCTGCTGATTGTAAAGATAAAAAATAACCAACTGTCAAAATATTATGCAGCAGGAACTTTTTAATGTACTTCCAAATTCAAACGCAGTTTAAATTATACTGGCCGTTTAGTAACCATAGAGAAACAAACTCACTCCCTCAACCTATTAATCTTTCGCCTCTTTAAAGGTAAGTTCATGAAGGTATATGTAATGTCATTCAGTGTACGCGCATACAAAGCCTGTTCATAATGCGTATGGCCCACGCTTGGCTTTAACTCCTTTGCATACATTACTTGTTCAACGTTGGGATGAGTGTGGTCTGTTTTGTACTGAAGAATAACTTGTTATGCAGGACATTTACTGTATTTAAATTAGTTATTTATTTTATAATGGAGGATCTCTTTCTTAAGAAACACTCAGCTTGAACACAAAGATAAATAAAGAAATAAGGTAAAGAAAAGATATGTAAATTCTTGTCGATATACTTAGTTGATTTCTTTCTGATATCTATGGTTGATTACTATATGAGTTGTCTTTGCTTCAATGGAGACCAGTGAAGCTGTGAAACCCATAACACACTTTTTGTAATAGTAAATCGTTATGGATACATGTTTCAGATTTGCCATACTATAATGGTTGATTGGATTTTTTTTTGTTTTTTCCAACTTTCACGTAAGTCATCAACTTCTATCTTTAAAAGAGTTACTGGCCAGTACAATGTGGTGACATCAAAGAATAAAAAAAAAATACAAAAGCATGTATTCTAAGTTCAAATAGGATGTGAACAATCGTATGTGTAGATGTTGAGGCGACACAATGACTATGAAACGTACAGACGCGCGACGTCAGGCACTTTCCAAATGCACAATGAATAACACTGAGCCAAACAATTATATATTTTACTAGCTGCGCCCCGCGGTTTCACCTGCGTAGATCAGGATTAAATCATAAGTGTTAATCCAGGGTATAAGCTTTAAGCAGAGCGGCCTGCCCAGGCCTACAATGCCAGGGTTGCGGGTTGTTCGAAAGAGATATCGTGACCCCGGAACATAAAGTGCAAAGAAGAAATATGGGTAGGTTTTAGTCAGTAATAGTCTGACACTAAGAGAGGGGGAAGTCATTTGATGATTTACCATTCACAAAAAAGTGTCCTTGATGTTACCTATTGCTCAACAAACCCATCTGTTATAATCCGCCATATTATCTAAAACTCTCATCATATAAAATGATATGTTATTACACACTTAAGTACCAACCAAAATCACGGAAATGTTCATTTTATAATGTGAGAAGTTTTAACGACTCTTTGTGATAGTAGTTAGGTAACATAGGCGTTACATATAATTTCTAGTTTGTTTCTTATGTTCATTTATACTCACATAAGGTGAGAACTAATAGAATGCCTAAATAAAATTGAGCTGCTGGATTTTGATCGCTCGGCTTACCTTTTAAAGTTGAAAATCCAACAATGCAATAATGTCTAGGCATTATTTTTATTGTTGGTGAAAATGGGCATTAATGCTGCTATTTAGAAGTTCTCATAGACGCAACAATTATGTGTTGATGGCTTCATTCGTGGTTAATTTGAGGCGTGTTAATTAGGCATGTTTTAAATAGTCTAGACTTGGTCTTTAGCGCCTAACTCACGATTAAGCAATGAAACTAGATAATTATAAGACTTTTCATTGTTACGGGTCAAAAAAGACTGTTCATCTAAAATATAAGGCAGGATATATTTACTTTATGTTGGAGCAAACTAAACAAAGGTGCTGTAAAACTAAATGAAGGAGTCTCCACAGATTAAAAATGAGATAGCTGGTAGAGCTGGATGGATCGACCAAATCGCCAAGAGGCATAGTTTAACATAATCATTGTCAGTGTAGCCATCGGCACTTTTGGTATAGACAGTCACTGATGATTATTTTTGTTTATTTATTCTTATTATACATATAAATTTGTCTTATCTTCGTGACCGTGGCTTCTTCTGTTTAGGCTCTATTAAAATATCAGCGCTGAGATATGTTTGCGAAGTGATATTATTTTCCGTGTTTGTTTTTTTTCTATTAATTTTTTATTAAACTTTTTCTTCCTTTCTTTCCGCGTTATTAGTGTTGAAAGTGTTCGGTATTTTAAAACAGGTTAGTGTTAAAACTTTCCTCAAGTAGGTATAATAACAAGTACATACGCCGCGAACGATACAAGGTTGCATCAATGCGAATTTATGAAATTATGTGACGTTAATGCCCCTAGCAGGCCTATTGTTTATAAGAAATACACAATGTACATGATAGTACCTTCGTCATAACATTGACAATAACCAGGGTCGTGTATGTAATTGGTTAAGAATTTTGCTTGTCTATGCGAGGATAGACAAAACGGCTAATTCTGAAGGCAGGAAGATACAAGGTCAATGCAATTGTTTTGCATTTGAAGATTGAGTTTTGAAAATTCTCTGCTTTTGGGTTTTCTCTGTATTTACATTTTAACAAGCTGGTTAAGTCAGTCAATCACGTTACGACACTAAGAAGTTGAGCAGCAGGTAAAGCCGCTGCGCAAAGCTAATTTAGTATAAAGTTCAATAAACTCCACAATCGTCATAATTATTTCAGCCCGGAATCACCTATTGTTGAGTTGATATGGCTGTTTATGTCGCAAGTTTGTACGGATAACTCGGTGCGCCAGTCTGACTCGCTCTTGGCCGATTTTTTCTACCACTGCTCTCTGTTATATGCGTCCCTCATCCATCGGTTTCCCAAAGCCCATTAATAACTTCACAATGAACTGCAAACATGACACATATCCAACTCATATCATCATTTTCCTGCCCTTGTCCCATTCTATTTGGGGTCGACGCAACACGTTTTCTTCTTCCATTCTCCCCTATCACACGTCACAGCATCATTACATATCCAATTGATATAAACGTCACAAATCTTTCGTTACTGAATCTAGACTACTGGGTCAATACGTAAACTTTTTACGAACAATCTCACGAGCTGCGGCGATGACGTGACGTTATGCAAATTTTAACCATATCGACTAGGGATCTGTACCCAAAGGGTAAAGCCCCTTTAAGGACCTTGTTCCTAACCTGACATCAGGCTGTATCTTATGAACCGTGATAGTTATATAGTTAAAATTTTTACAAATGACGTATTTCTGTTGCATTTTTGCAAATTAATATACAAGGGGACTTCATACAACAAACATGATTTTTTGCCGCTGTTATAGATAATATATTTTTTTAAAGTTTTTTTTTTATATTTTTGTTTCAAAATGTAAACTTATGTGTTTATAAATCAATAAACAAAACAAATGGTACGGAACACTTCGTGCGCGTACACACGACAGCACATCAAACCTACACTTAACCATTTTAACCTGATCTCTCTACTACGTTGTGCGATCCGTAGTAGAGAGGTTAATAGTAGTGAAGAATAGGTTGACCTGCCGTCGTGAGTACAAAACCAGAAATTCAAAGACAGTGACTGGAGGTCTGAGTCTGAACAGTTTATCGTTACATGGTACTTTTGCTTAAGTCATGATCTTTCTCCTGCCCTTATCCCAACTTATAACTTAGCATGTGTTTTTCCTCCATACTTCTCAATTACTCGTCATCTCAGCAGCCTTCTTTTTTTCAGTCATATAGTCGATCCATCGTTTCTTTGGGCCTTCTTTACTCTTAGAGCCAAATGCAGGTGGCATTCTGTGGTCCTACCTACCCCCATGGCAAAAAGACGTGAGTTTATGTATGTTCTAGTTAATCATAACTGAACACAACACAGTTTCCATATTGCAACTTATCAGTTATTAGGTACTAGCTGGTGTCCGCAGCTTCGACCGCGTGATATCGAAAAAAAAAGTATCCTATGTGTAGTAGACTATAACCTGCCTCTGTGCCAAATTTCGTGACGATACGTTAAGCCGTTTTAACGTAAAAGAGTAACAAACATCCACACATCTTCACAAACATTCGCATTTATATTATTAAGGAGAAAGGATCATAAATAAAATACATTCGTCTTGAATTATATACTTTTCGTGATAACATTGTGACGTCATCCACCGATGCTGTAACTACATTTACTCAAACCTTACATTAACTTGTCCTGCAACCCTACCATGGGGTCTTAAAGCAGAACTTATTCCACTGAGTGAAAGAGATGGTGCTAGACAGCCTGTATAGCTCTGTCTCTTTTCCTCAGCGGAATAAGTTCTGCTTTAAGACGTCATGGTAGGGTATCAGATCAAGTTACAGTTACAGCACAATTTTACTGAGTATTCACTTACCGTCAGTTAACGGTCGAAGGAGGCCATATCATAAAATTAAACGAAGGACGCGCTAACTGCCAACTTACGACCAAGCGGGATTTTTTGAATATAGAAACCAGAGGCTGTTTATGGCTTTTAATGCTGTAAGGATTGACTGTTTTGTGAGATTTTTTGTCAGCCATCAGCTTTCATTCCGGACTCATCGACCGTTGGCGTTACTTCTGCCATGCTTCCCGGTTCCGGATGTCTCTCATCCCGCGGTTGATTTTGGTGTCAACCGACTTTGAGGACTTAGACCTTGACGGCACGGCTGGCACTCGCCAGCGATCGATTGCTGAGCTGCGTGTCGCGTTCGATTCCCGCAAGGAACAAATATTTATATGACCTATAGGTCGTTGTTACTTGTCTGGCTGTCCGGTATGTGAGTTAAATTGTTTGTAAACGCATCAACTAAAAATCCTTGAATGAGGCAAAGTTTTTGCTGCGAGACGACTCGCTCCACACAGAGCGGAGGAAGTTATTTGATGATTTGAAAAGGCAACGTTTGATTTACTTAATAAAAAAAAACCCAACGCGGTTTACGACGACCTATGAATTAATTAACTAATAACAGATGTCAGCATTGTAATAGGATCTTTTTGTAACTGCAAAACACAAACTGGAGGGAGGTCAGAAAGGAGTTTTGCATCATTTGCGTTTTGTTTTAGGTTGCACTGATGACCTGCAATACAATAACTGTGCCCGGGTCCCAAAAAACTGCTTGAAAAACGGAACTTGTTTTAAAATTACGTTTATATCAAATCGTTTGTACACGATATTGCTTTTGTAAGCATGTCAGGTCGTTTGGACATCATAAAGTTAACATTTGATTTCCTTTTTACTGTTTTATACTGACCTACATTTAAAATGGAGAAAAATACGGTACTTTTCTGGAAACATACTTTAACCCTGAACATCTTTCTTTCACTCAGTACGATTTTTTACTGATTAATGTTAAGGCACTACTTAGGAGGGATATTTAGGTATCTGCCGATAAGGTGCCATTATCAATTCTTATCTTTTAATGATGGTGCGGATGAAATTAGATGAAAAATATGTTTAGCGCTTCATAGTAATACATCCCATCTCTAAACATGTCTGTGGGTAGTCCTATACGGCTATGATATTTAGAGTAAAGCCTTAAAGGCTTTCAGTCATGACCAGCCAGTTTCTAAAAATATATATCTCATCAAGAAGTATCTGCTGTCTACAAAGAAGATCGTTTTAAGAAAGTTTTTTACATAGTTTTTGACATTAGTTGTCATGCTGTTACATGACAACTACTGTCAAAAACTATGTATTGTCAGTTGGTCAGTTGAAATAAATCAAACTTTATTACCAGTACACGTGTTATTGGCAAAATTGTGGTATCTCTCGTCCACAAAAACCATTAATGAAGAGTTGAAGTTGAATTTTATCAAGTTTGCGATTTTTATTAGAGTTTTCGGTTTGAAAAGCTGACTGAAAATGAAGTGAACAAATGTTTGGGTTAGAAGATGTGGTACACCATTACCCAAAACAAAAATGTAGCCTTCAGGTAAGAATAAACTCTTGTAAGTATATTTGAAGTAAAACTATTAAATAGCAACCAGGAAGATTTAATACGTCAGGTGCATTCTGAATATCATCTAGTCAGTATGGTCGTCATTTTGGTGGTAGGCATACTGTTTTAAAACCAAAGCACTAGGGTAAAGGTCAGTTAAGACGGGAATACAGACACGTTATAAACAACATTATAGGTTACCCCATTCCCATCCATATTTGCCCTTAATATTTAAGAATAAATCGCCAAGTGGAGAATAACCAGCAAACAAATATTTTAATAACTACTAATCTACCATGACCGACTAAAATCTTGTAAAAAGCATGAATACCAAAAAATCAATTACGAAAAGCGAAATCTAGTCCGCGCCGCTAAAATGTGCAGTAAACTAAGACTTTTCACGGCTGGCTATCACAACCTTTACCCCGATGTTTCGTTACATTTGGGTGGCTAAGATGGTGCTCATGGATAAGGTAATTTATTTGCTTATGAGTTTTTGTTTGTATGTCCATTTGCTTAGAGTTTGTTTGTTTATGATGATAAAGTTCGGTTTTAGAATAAAAACATGTTTAACATCAAAGGTTTTTTTAGTATTGAAAAATTTCACCAATGCATTAGCACTTAGAGCTGTCTCTATCAATCTAATATATAAAATTCTCGTGTCACAGTTTTCGTTCCCATATTCCTCCGTAACGGCTGGACCGATTTAAACGAAATTTTGTGTACATATCGGGTAGGTCTGAGAATCGGCCAAAATCTATTGTTCAGACCCCTAAATGAGCAGCGGGTGAAACCGCTGGGCACAGCTAGTGTTCTATCGAAATATTAGTTCAATTGTGACACTGTTGCTCTTGCAAGCGGTTAAGATAGTATATAGTTAAAAGAGCTACATTGGCTGAAAATCTCTTATTCGTTAAATTATGTAGATTTATAATGGACACTTGTTTGACAAAAGCTCGAAGTGCCGGTATAATAATTATTACGGCACGTAAAATGTTACCCTTCATATACCACAAACTAATGTATAGACATTTTTCAATGACTACAGGAAATTAGGAAGAAAACAGTGCAAAGGTTATAAATTCTAAAGCCCAACCAGTATATTTCCTACCGCGTATTATTTAACTTGTAATAATTGAGTTATAACTTATGTCAAGTTGCAATAATAAAAGTTGATATAATAACAAGCCTCTATTGACAGTCGGTAACGTTCAAAATTATTTAATTATCAGTCAATCATGCAGCTTGCAGTGCATTGTTCATTTGTAGTGGCAATTTATTTTTAATAATTTGTTTCTACACTTGCTTTATAGAGCTTGACTGTGTTGTAAGTAGTGTGTGTTGCATGAAGTTGTTAATGTTCTTGTTATTGATTTATTAGGCTTAATTCGCATATAAACGAGGTTTTTAATTGAGATGGAAGTGTCGATAATAATTTATTACATCCCTATTATCAAGCAGGCACTTTTATACAGTTGTCCATAATTATCTACCATAATATAATTACAAAATTTAAATGCATACATAACAAGAGTTTATTTAGAGCACAAAAAAATGGTTCATAGCTGGAAATTATCGTATTCGCATTGTTTCAAACTTGACAAAACGAATAAATAAAAAAAGACTTATCACTAAGCAATTCATCAAAAAAGAAGCGTCATTTTAGCGCCCCCGCCAGACTCAAGATCGTGCGACCACCGTCGTACCGCGCGGTTACAAAACTCATTGTTTGTCCCGTAATTACGTCTCTTGGGCAAGAAACGACACACTGTCTGCCTACCAGCTCAACCACCTCCCACCTCCCACCATCTACCGACCGATGGCATGGATACCAAGGTTACTTTTATAATCATACATTTCGTGTTCAGAGGAAATTGTGAATGGTCTTTTACGTTTTAACGAGCGTTTTAAGTTAACCGGCGGTAATTTATTTGTGGTTGTAAAAAGTTGCAATAAATAATTGATAGGTAGGTCAATTTGACGTTCTAAATGAAAGAGGAAAATTGGGACAACTCGGATTTCAGCTTTATTTTCTCAGAAACAGAATAGGGCTTCCTAATGCTGATAAGACTATTTCAATCACATGCGTTTCATCCCCCTTCATTACATAAATATACCAAAACAAACAACTCCCTCACATTTTTTCTGTAACAGGCACAACATTTAATCATTCTCAATACTCATTGCTTAATTTTTCCATAGACACATTATCATTATTTTTTAAAATACCCAAATGGCTAAAAATACAGTTTGCCAGACTAATTTGCTTTAGAAAAAACATAAACTCGTTACTACATATTAAAAAAAAATACAACATTACTGAATATTTTTTCTTCATACATTGGACTTACATAAATCGCGAAACATTTTTCACGTACCTGTGTGAACGGAACATTTAAAATAAATTCTTTGATTGTCGGCACAATGTCCCGGAAATACGATTCGACTCCATTTTGTACTTGATCGGCAATATTATTTCTGTTCAATGGCTGATACGAATCACGCAAATATTTCGGGTAAAAGTAGATTGTGACGTGATAACGTGATTAAAGGTTAATTAAAGCATTGAGCGTGATTTACCAAATTGTATCGTAAATAATTAATTATTTAAGTAGCAAGTCGTTACTAAGCAACCCGATTTTGGTTTGAGATTGCATCAGGGTGCAAGTGTTATAGTGGATTTTATTTATTGAAACTTCATATATACAGTACATCAACCTAAACAAAACCATTTTAACCTGATTTCTCCACTACGGTGTGCGATGCGTAGTAGAGAGTTCAGGTTATAATAGTTTAAAATAGGTTGACCTGCCGTCGTGTGTACAATAGTCAATACGAAACCAGTTTATGCGGATATCTCATTGTACGGGAAATAAGTACCAAGTTAGGCCATGATATACTGGAAATATATAGCTTGATGTGTGGCCGTGTGTATATAACAAGGCATTCCCTAACAACCAATGAACAACAGTCAGTTAAATAACTAGGATTAACGATTGTATAATTGAAACTATCTAAGCAACAGGTTGGTATAATTTAATTATACTTATCTATTGGTATAATATTATAATTTAGTTATACCAACTGTGTAATCTGAAACTAGATAATTTTATCTAGGTTTAGGCTCGTCACGAGGTGAACAAAATTTTAAGTTGAAGGAAGCTTGCCATTTCAATTTTTCCGACTCTTACAGCTGATATAATTGCACAGATATTTTTAATGTTTGTTTTATTTGTATTCCACAAAATACCAAAATTAAACATATAATTACAATAATGACTATAACCCACCCATGTTTCTTTTTTTCCCTTTTGAGTTCCGGGGCCATGGTACTTTTTTCGAACAAACCCCAACCCTAGCGGAATTTAGACCGTCACTTGACCCGATCTTACAAGTGTAGTATTGATCAAATAAAACCGCCATAGCAAGCCCTAAATACCCAAAACAACTTAAGTAATTACTCAAACAATAACCGAAATATCAATAGCAATCAGTTTGACAATTAGCCCACTTAACAAATCGGCGCGTTACATTCGAAATCTTGACAAAATGGCCGCCGCGGCGTTGCCCAAGCGCCAGTGTAATGTGAAGCGAAATTGCATTATAATTAGTTTATGCGCGCTTTCTAAACGTTGCTAACCCTAATAAATTTTGCCACTGACTTCTGTTAAGTAGGGAAATGGATGTTTCTTTTGTTGCTAATTTGGTATTACCATATGGGTGCGTTTCGTGGGTATGATCAAAAAAGTCAACGCACGTTAGGTGAATATGGACATGCTCAAAATCATATTCAACGATTACCGGCTGTCATCGAAACGCTTTTTCTTGTTTGTTAAGGAGTCTAGGTCTCCGTTTTCAAACTGTCGAAAACATTTTTGATGAAACTATTTAAAAGTGGCTCTTAACCTAAACTCACTGCTTGCCGGGGTTCCGGGCTATTCGAAAGAGATACCGCGGCCCCGGAGCAAACGAAGGAAGTTTTAGTTAGCAAAAGCCTGACGCAAATAGCCCTCGCTCGGAGTCTGCAAAAAAAAACCTAAACTCACCTCAGAATTAGTATGGTGATTGACAGTATTGTTGTTCAAAAATTTACAAGAATTTTGCCATATATGCTAGAGAATCCATATTTGTATAAGTATAGCTGACAGCAAACTAAAGTCCCTTGATTTTTACCCTTAAAATCAAAGCACATAGGCATAAAAATAAGAACTCAATGATCAGCGTTCTTTCGTTAATGTAAAGATGCCGTTGCCCCACAGGAAAACAGCAGGCAAGCAACTTTATCAGTCATCTTACGAAGAAAATCTAACTAACTAGCATCAAACAACATTGTAATTAACTTTATGGTACAACAGATTGACAGCTTACTTTTTGTCCAAGGCATTGTGTTTAAACCGTGTCCAATGGCGGAGGGTCGCCGATTTTTTTTTTACATCTCCATACAAAATCAGTAATGCGTTTATGGTAATTATTTACGCACTTACGCAAGTGTTCCATTGTGTTTTGTATAAAACCTTCGAGATTATTTTTTTATGTTTATATTATTATTATTTTCTTATACGGTAAAGTGCTATATACTTACCCTATGCAGGGTCGGGCTTATGCGTCTTGAAAATGTAAAAGTTTCAATAATTTTTCACTCATACTATTCACAAGCTACAACAACAAGTAATTTAAAAAAATATGTTTCATTAAGGGAGCAATATCAATGTAAAAACTACTTTTTTTGGGGGTGAGAAATCATCAACTAACTTAAAACCCCTCTGAGCGAAGCGGGGTGGAGTGTCAGACTAGTACTGACTAAAACCCACCCAAATTCCTTCTTTTGCCTTTTATATTTCGCGGCCGCGGTATCTCTTTCAAAAAAACTGCAATCCCGGCAGAAAGTTAAGGTTATTCAGATTCTAATTTCAATCCTAAAATTCATACCTAGATTCGTATACATAAAAATCTTTACCCCTAAAGCACCTTTGTATATCGCCTCCATAGTTTACACCCTAGGTATTTATTAGTTTGCTTACTTTACCAGTTGGTAGGCATATCCATAACAGCTTTCCTCTAAAACTTTTGGCACTAACCAAACATTATTGTTCCTTGTTTGTCTTATTTCTCTAGAAACAGTACATACGTTTTTAGGCATACGATTTACAAGAATCACCGACGTTTGACGTACTAAACTTACAAGTTTAAGCTAACTTTTCTGAGAAAACTAACATACGGTCGCTGGTAAGGGGTTTTACACACTTGTTTGTGTCTGTAATTTCGATGCGGTAATTTTTAAAAAGCCGACCCGAAGCGTTATCTACACATATTCGGCTTGCATGCGGCTCATGTCGATCGGCAAACTATCTTCAACGTCCTTCATCGCTGATTGATGTTAGAGTCAATTCCACACATGTTTACCGAATCATGCCACCCCAGTGTTGCCCTTAAGTCCTTACTAATATTATAAAAGCGAAAGTGAGTTTGTTTTTTTGTTACCTCTTCACACTTTAATAGCTAAACCGACTTTAATGATCTTTGGTACAGAGATTGGACGGAACCAGAAGACGGACATAGGCAATTTTTTATTAAAAACAAGTGGGATATGAGGGAGAACGAGGGAAGAAAAGGGAAAACAAAGCGTTGCTATTAAAAATCAATAAGGCGCATGGGCAAAAACTGCAGGTGGCAGTTACTGTGTTATACCGAATTTAACGCGAGCGAAGCCGCGGCCAAAGCTAGTATATAAACTTTTCCGAGAAGCTAGAAACAAATTGCCTTGCAGTGTTTGTCGTACAAATCTTTATTTGTTGTCCTGTCAAACAAAACATTGGTTCTGATTGACGTATTAAGTTATTAGTCACCATGTTTTGGTACAAAGTATAATAGTTTTGTCTTGATTGACGTAGGTAATCATAATGTTTTGTGAGATACTTAAGTACGACTAAGTTTTTCTTAGAATCTCTGTAATTTGCCATGAGTTGGTATCTGTGATTAGTGTGTATGAGTGTGTTTATGTTTTAATGAAATAAACTGAAATTGTATCAAATCTTGTTCTTCTAACCTGACAGACAGATGTGTTGCTGGGGAGTTTGTTCTGCCACTTCTTCTTCCCAGCTAGGACACTGGGAATGGCGAAATGCAGGCGCTTTGGGGGACTGTGTCTTGTAATGTTGACGTTCCAAAAAGTGCTGATTGTCAGCCTAATTTGAATTAATTACTTTGATATCGCGGCAAACAGATATCATTACCAGCTTTAAAATTTATTAATCAAACGAAGCCAGCGACTTCAGAAATTTGGTTTATTTGTCACTTTTGTATTGGGCTTTTGGAAATAAATTGTTTTTTTTTCTTCTGTGTAGTGGACATTACTCTAGTCCTATTGAATATTTAGATCGATAAAAACTAATTGTGGAGTGCTCTATCAAAGCTAGCTCAATTCGACCAATGATGTTAAGTTATTTTATAAAACGTGACGATGTTTGTCAGTTCTTAGCTATGCCATAAGTTTCACAGTTGCCATCCCCATTCGTAACTAATAAATCTACACAAGGGCTCCAAAAGGGCTGCCAAATTTGTAACAGTCCACACATTGCACAAAAGATAGCATAGGTACATTGCGTTTACGTAATTTTTAAACATGCATTGCAAATGACTATTGTGCCTTAGGCGTTTATGTCGTCACCACAGTGTTTGTACAAAAAATTAGTAGGGCCCAGAATATTTTTTTGCACAATTACTGACGTAATCATTTGATATTTTATCTGTGTTTGGAGGGCAATGACCTCCTAAACCGCTGACATATTAAAAACTGGGATCAAATTTCGATTAAATATTAATATTCTGTTGTTTCTTAACTTCGGATTTAAAAAATTAGTAGCTCCAGAAATAAATAATTAAAAATGCAATATTTAATTATTTTATTCTTTGTGGTCATGTTTTCTGTGTGGCTTCCGTGATGCATTTCATTAAACTTTTTGTAATGGAGTGATGAAACGGCATGGAGTCAATTTACAAAATCTTTCACGTAATTAAACTTGGGAAAATGTAGCTTTATAGAAATACCTAAAACATATCATGGTAGATTGTATTCTAAATTTGGTTATTTCTAACGCCTGACCACTTTCCAATGTTATGATTTTTAGGTCTAAAATATAATTTTCTTGTGTCAAGGTGTTTGTTACCAAACTCCTCCAAAATGACTGGTCTGATTTGTATGTATGTTAGGTCTGAGAATCGGTCAACATTTATTTTTTAAACCCCAAGTGATAATAGGTGACCTGGGCCGTGAGCTAGGGACCGTATGAAAATTGGTCAGCCGTGTCTTCGATGTTACATGTGTGTTTTCAAACTTATGTTTTTTTTCTACAGAGCTTAATTTTCAAAACTAATAAATATTTTCTTTATTCCAGGTAAGAATTTACGGAACAAATTCTATTCCACCGCAGTTGGATAAAATGAAAGGCTAAGTAAAATCCTTACGATTACTTTAGAAAAATATTTACATGAATGTGTGTTTGGCCAACAACTTATTTTAATACATAAATACCAACAACTTTATTGTAATTTCAAAATACACTAAAAGTACGTTTATTTTATTAAGATGTTATTCCGAAGTTAGTTCCTTTTGATGGTTCTCCTCTAATATCTGAATTCGCATTTTACAATCCCACATAATGGTTTCATCTCGCTAATCCGATTTGACCCATTCAACAGAACGGCATAATTATATTTATTTTCGGATATAACTTGAATAAATAAAGTTTATATCCGGAAATACTGTTTTATTACAGTTTCGTTTTTTTTTACGTTTTGCGTGCAAATATGGAAGTCGGCCTTCTGAAATCGAAGACCATTTATTAACTTTTGGTAGTACAGGAAAACCAATTTAATTATTTTAAGTTTTTGTTTTATTTTTAATCCAAACGCACACTTGAATACAAAGCTACCGCGAAAATGTGCATGGAACGTGCAAAATCAATAATTATAGACAATAAATTATTATTTTCAATTTAAAATAACGATTAATATTGCAGCTTGTGTGTGGCAACATTGCCAACAATGAACAAATTCAATAAGGAAGTAGTTTATGCCGTGATCTGCATGACTTAACAGATAGATTGCTTTTTGTAAGTAGACGATGGGTGGACGGTCGCGGATTTAAGTAAAATAGGCTATCAATAAATAGCTTAATATCTGTCTGGCACACCCTAATCAGTCAGTCACAGCAATCTATGAGTTCAATATATTTGATCAATAAATTTCTATGTCGTTGACTGATATTACAACGACATAGAACCGTACCTTCTACCGTAGTAGTTACGGTAGAAAAGCTTGGTAAAAACAAAAATCCTATATAATTTAACATAACCAAAATGTCCTATTTCCTAAGGTTTATTTTTTCGCTTGCTCTTTACTCAGACGCAATTCTTAACTTACATATGGAAATAGAAAACCGCTATTCATTTTAAAAATGCCAGCTCTGCCATTTTCTGACGGTTCAGCTTTCTTAACTTATTGATCTTAAAATTATTTTTTTTCATCTTAAACGAGGTATTTTCAGAAGTCTTTTTAGTAGTTAATCAAATAGGCCTCCGAGCAATGTTGCCTTAATTTAAAACTTGTCTCTGCTACACTACATGCATGATTAAGGAATCTTAGTGTAAATATACTGCGGCCTCGGAACACAAAGGGCAAAAGAGGGAACATGGATCGGTTTTAGTCAGTTAAAGAGGTTATTTGATGGTTGCCCATCCGAAAATAAAAGGGTCTTAGTGTGTGGTCAAACTTACATCTCTAATTTAATTCAGACAGAAATGAACGTGTCTCCTTGAATTCTGAATTAAAATTGCTTATTTTTTTTTGTTCTTCCAAAATGAAAAGTGTCTTAACCGCTAATCGCAAAAAGGCATTTATTTGTTAAAAATTGTGTCCCTTTTTTTGGCGTTTGAAAAACGACCAATTACGATTTGTGTTTTAAATTCAAAGAGTTCTCTTCGCTGTAGGTCGTTTTTTAAGTTCGGTCCCTACCAAAGCGCAACAGTGCGAAGCAGTTCAGATTTGACCAACCAAAGGAGAGACTTGAGACGCGTTGTGGATTTCAACCAATGAAATTGGTCGATTTGGTCACGTCTTCTCTTCGCACCGATGTGGTGGTAACCAGGCCTTAGCACCACCTCAGTAAGTTACAAGTTTAATAAGACGTCCAGAATTTTATCATTCTCTAAATGCAAATTGAAATCTCCTAATTACTTTTCTGTACAACGCATTTTATCGTACTTAACTGTTAAATGCAAAATAATTAGAAGTCGCAGCATTCATTACATATATTTGTGTGGGGGCTCTTTAGTTTATTTAATTTTATGTAAGTGAGTCAGAATTTTCATGACGGCTCGAGATAACAAGTATTTGACGACTTGAAAGGCCATTCTTGATTTGCTCTTGGCCCTATTTACTTCAAAATGGTATTCTTATTCTGTCAAGTTAACGTTTGTCTAGGTTTGTTAAATACCAGTTAATGCTTACGGAAACTGTAGAAGAATATAAAGCTTAAGAACGTGTTGTAAAAAAAATCTTACAAAAAAAAAATAAGTTGTGGTATTATTGGTAGGTACGGGTCGCGTTTCTGAACTAAATTATTTATTTAACAACTGCATACTCAACCGTATAAGGCGCGCAAGGACAATTTTAATTGCGACAATATTTTTCCGTTAACACAAGTCACATGTCTCAAACATAAATACATAACCAAGAGTAACAGGAACTTCGCGCCAAAACCTCTTTGACATTTGTTTTTACCAATATGGCGTCTTCTCACGTTACGTCAAAAAGTCCTCAATTTTAAGAATTATCCGCTATTTATTTTGAAGATAAAATGTCAAAGATAAGGCGTTTTACAATCTATGATGTTAACGTTTTTTTTTTTTTAATATATGTAACTGATTTCAAAGTTGACACAAAAAAGTAAGACCTTTAATGAATACTCTGACAAATTGTTTGGCAATTTGTATCACAATACCTTGTCAGACCTAGACAGTTTGACTGGCATGATTAATTTGTCATTGGACTTTGGTGTGCACTACTAATTAATTTTAATCTTGATAGAAATAAGTAGTCCCAAGTTAAATAAGCTAGTTGCGTATATACGCAATTTACTTATTTAATTTGAGACATTAGGTATGATTTGCAAGAGAAATCATTATTCCCTTGCCTAATTTTATTATTATGAAAAGATATCATCCTGGTTTAGACACGAATGAATTTATTTACAAAAATCTATAACAGTCACTTTAGAATCAATATCTGGGAGCTTATTAAAAACTTCCTTTTGTACTCAAAATCGCTATAAATCGAAATCTAAAATTGCAATAACAACGGCAACTCAACCTATAACAGTTTACAAATCCAACGGCAACAACAAAATTAAGTAACCGTTCCCCTCAATAAATGCTAAGATTCGTGCGGAACAGACAATATGGCTGCGTTTTCCTTTCATTCTCATTCACGCTTTATTTCATTCACTTTAAGGCCCATTTCATTCGATTTGTTTATGGCTCATCGACTTTGTTCCGCATCATTCGTTCACAACATAGACAATGTGCCATTTACAACCACATGACAATTTTAACAGCTGATAGCAAAATTGAAGGTCATCAAAAAGCCACTAAATAAATTTATTGTAGTGTTTTTTTTTTGGCATATTTAAGTAACTTAAATATCATGTGTAATAATATTAAAATTATATAAAAGCTTGGCAATTCACAATAGCCGGTTTGTTTGTGTTTAATTTCGTTACTTCCTGTAAAATTATGTCACTTTGAGGAACAAGTTTGAAAATGTCAAATAGTTGTCTATGAGTTGTTAAAAAAAAACATTTTAAATAAATATTTCGTCAGTCCTTAATTACGGTGACGATGGACAAAAAGTAAAATCTGTTGAATTGAAGGTCGAATGCCGACCTTTATTACAACTAATTTTAGATAACTTTTGTATTAAACCGTGAACGCTGACTTTCACTTGCATAGAGTTGGTCTGGTTTTCCCATATTATGTATTTTAAGTTTATTGCTTCCACATACATAATGGATAGGTTACTATTGTTACATACTTTTTGCATAACACAATGCAAAAAGAATCTATCTACCTAATAAAATACTGCCAACATAATTTCGTTAAGACTGACAGTAGCATAAGTTATAAATTCTTAACCATTGTTCCCATCTGGGGGTCTAAAATAGCAGCTTTAGCAGAATAATAATAGGATGATAATTAACCTATTATGATTCTGCTTAAGGTACGATTTTAGATCCCCTGTTCTAAACTTAAATTGAGTCAACATTTCTTTTTTCAAAATGAGTCACGCGCCTCAATTTATGAAATCATCTCGTTTAATACGACTATCGATAATAAAATTCTAAATTCGAACTACCAGATGTTTTAAATCAGGAGCCATAGCTACCGTGAGTGTGACCCTGGCCGTTGGTCCGGCCATTTATTACTGTCAAAATACCGAATCGAATCAACACTCTTTCGCCCCCCACTGTTCAGATTCTCATTACAGGTTTCTTGAACCTTTGCTAAAATTCCCAATGAGTTTGTTTAACAGAAAACCGTTCATCCCGTTATGCAATAATGGAGGTGACACGAAATTCATTAAAAGAATTCGCCATATTTACTTTATTCCGCGCCATTTTGAGTTTTCTTTTTTTGAGCGGCGAAGACACAAAGGCAAGCGCTCGTACAGCTTAATTTAAATTTGATACTTTATAGCAAAATGATGATAGGAATTTATGATTGGCACACAAAATGTAATGCTGTGTGATATTACCGAGTGTTGCCGCATTTTAAACTGTTATCTTGAATGGTGAGTATTTTGCCGAGGGAGGAACGTTATCTTTTGAATATGTTAATATTTATTTTTTATAATAATGTATTTTATGGTACGTTCACTGTTGAATGTTGCAACAGTTTTGGAGTGAGTCAGTCAGGGATTTTCCAAGATAACATGTTCCTTAATTATAAGTTTCTGACACAAACAATCATTTATTCTTTTTAAGCTCTTTAAACTGCTCTCAAAATTTATTCTTTTACCATTTCTGCAATAGAAAAAGGCTTTAACAAATAAACAAACTTTCATAGGAGAAGAATAAAATAAAGAAAGCGCTCGAAAAGTTTTGGATTCTCCTCACAAGGCGAGCGAGGCAACAGAATTTATAATATTCGATGCTCGGAAATGTGAAAACATGGTCGTGTGAAGAATCCTTATTAGTCATTTGGTAAGAAGTTCACTTTCATCCACTTTTGTCGTCTATTTAGTCCGATTCGAATCTGTGTGAAAGTGCTCTTTGAATTTCCTTTTTTGGATTTTACGGTCGGTTGAGCCAATTAATATTTCGATTTAAGCACGTTTATGAATGAGAGTTGTACAGGGAATGGTTTTGGTAATAGCCTTTTATATTATGACATAAGATTTGTCTACAAAATTACAGTTGTTAGGTTAAGCGCTCAAAAGACTTAGCCTTGTTATATTTTGTACAAAACTTAAACTATATCACACACATTTTTATAAACAAAAAATGGAAGCCAAAATATACCGTCATCGCTAAAACTTTAGCAAATCTTTAAACCTAGCGTTTTCATTTTCAGAAGTTTTTTATCAGAACAATATGCCACCTTCATCAATATACTACTACCACAGACTACCTACAGTATTGTATCCTTCTCCCTTAAATCCATCCAAAGGTTCTTAGCTCTTAAAGAGATCGCTTTTAGCGATAAAGACTGCCCATTGTGTCACCCTATTAGAGCTTGTATACTGTAAGTCTTGTAATTTGTATAAAAATAATAAAGGATACCTATTCTTTCTATCCAGTTCTATGCTCGTTATGCAAAATAACTGACATAAACCACACTCACTGCAACAGACTACTTTCTTTAAGTTCCTATCATGTTAGTGTACCGGTTTCAGACTATGCAAGTGTAATCGCAAGCAACAGAATCTATTACAAGTTACCTAAGTCGTAATGCAATATAAGTGTTTGTACATATACCTAAGTTATTCATTATTTACTAGCTTAATCAAGTTGGACGTCAATCACTTTTAGAAGTCTTTCTGTGTTGTGTTGATCATGAGGGCAGAGGTTGTGATGGATGGAGTGTAATTTAGTTACAGAAGGTCCATAGAACTGTTGATATCATACAAACGCCTGGTAATTTTAATTGTGGACTATAAAGGCAAAGAAATTATAACAAATATTTGTATGGGTAGTTGTTTAGGGCCTGGCTGTTTGTGTATGTGACTTTTAATGTTTGTAAACTTACCCACGATACATGAGAAATTGTGGAGCATTTTTTTATATCTAACGCCTGTTTACCTACCCTGAAAGTTTTGGCAGAGGTGTACCTAATAGCGGACCGACATTTTTCCAGCTATGTCATATTGTAGGGAATGGGTTCCCTACAAAATGGATGCCTATTGTCATCGACCGGACACGTTAAAGTTGGTTTCACCTGCGTGGTGATAGAATATACAATATATCTTTATGATTTGTAGCCTATGTGTTATTCTGATATGTAAGCTATATTATTGTGAAGTTTTATCGCATTTATAATATTATTATTGTAGTTAGTAGGATAGGATTTGGTAAAATCGTCAACGTCATCTTTTTATAAACCGAAGTTTTGTTGTCTGTGAACCTACTGTGCCGTGTATTTTGTTGAGCGGTAAATCACGACAGGTATCTATATTTGCAATATCTTATTTCGTTCATTAATTTGATAGTAAACATAGTGATTACGTTTCAACTACTGGTGTGTGATTTTGACTTCAAATGAAATTATCTCTAACTTTTAGTTGCTCATCAGTCATCAGTAAATTCACACGTAGATATGTTTCATTGTAAAATGAATTATGATTGGTACATAACCAACATTAGCGAGCTTTTTTTGTGACTAGTAAATCTTCAAATTACTTCCCCCGCTCTAAACGGAGCGGGGGGTAGTGTCAGGTTTTTACTGACTAAAACCTATCTGTGTTCCTTCTTTTGCCCTCTATGTTCCGGGGCTGCAGTATTTCTTTCCGAACAACCCGCAACCCCGGCAAGCGGTGGCGCTTATACGACCATTCTGACAACAGAAAGAAATTTGAGCGAAATGTTAGATACGCTTTATTTAACAAAAATATTATTACAAAGTTAAAACTAAAAACAATAAAGCACGTTTAAGTAGGTGTAGGGGTATCGATTTTAATTACGCTGGTTCAAATCAATGTCTGTTATAATTTGCTTTGTTTTGTGCCAGACATTTCAAAACATGTGTAGGTACGCAAAAAGAAATTTATATCTATACTAGCTGTGCCCAGCGGATTCACCCGCTGCCCACTTAGGGGTATGAAAAATAGATGTTGGCCGATTCTCAGACCTACCCGATACGTCCACAAAATTTCGTTTAAATCGGTCCAGCCGTTTCGGAGGAGTATGGGAACGAAAACTGTGACACGAGAATTTTATATATTAGATATATACTTTTTTGCAAGTGATTATAGCGTGACAGCACAATTATTGGAAAATAAGAATAACGTTAACTAACCGTGCATTGTCATTCAAACCAAACATGTCCGCCAAATTTCAGATCAATCAGAAATCGAAAATCGGGTCAAATTAGTTTTCTAAGATTAAAAGCTAAAACATAGTATTTCGACAGAAAATTCTTCCAAAATACCCATATCGTTTCGACAACGTTTGATCACACCCTGTCACGATAAAATATGCCGCTAATTGCCTTGAAAACAATGACATCATTTTTTTATCTCCATAAATTCGTTCCACGGGATATCGGGATTAACTTCCTTGAAAGTTCAATGTCCTTTATTTTTAGGGTTCCGTACCTCAAAAGGAAATATCGGAACCCTTATAGGATCACTTGTCGTCTGTCCGAGTTGAAATTAAAACTCTACACTTAAGTCCTCGGTCCTTTGGAGCTCTAAAATCAACCATCTAAGTATACACAGTCAAAAGATATGTCCTATTATATCGCACGTTTGTACGAAACCTTCGGTGCGCGAGTCCGACTCGAACTTGTCCGTCTTCTATAATACAAAGAAAATGAAAATTATCATCATCCCTATACAAAGCATCATTTTTACACCAGACACATACAGTGTGTATATATTAATACATGTATACATAAGATGTGATCATATTTCAAGGTGAAATTAAGCCATATACTTAAGTTTTTAGTCCCACATAACTGTGAAAAATATCAACCTTCTAAGTTTACTCGGTCAAAAAATATGGCCATTTAAGTAGCAAGTTTGTACGGAGCCCTCGGTGAGTCTGACTTGTACTGGCCGGTGTTTTTTTAAATCTCAAATCTTCTCGAATAAATAATCGTCAAAGGAAAGTACATACTTAATGTTTTCTGTGGTTCAGTCGGCCGCCAAAGAGTTTTATCTTGGGGTCCAATTAGCAGGAAATGTTTTCGGCGCGAGAAGCATGAAATGTACTGGTGGTTATTTGGCGTTTTGTTCTTAATTAGGTGACGACGGCTTTTTTTTAGTTATACTGCAAAGAGGTTTTTGTTTATGAACGGAAATTAGAGATTTAATCAAGAGATGATTTGCCGTTTGATTTAACACTCAAAAATAATAAAACTTACTTACGGTGGTTTATTCATAAATGCTGCTTAAAGTTTTTTTTTTTCATTTTCTCCTGTATCGTGAGTGTTTTTACTGATATAGAAACTCGCATACACAAACAGCCAGATCCGGAACAAATAACTGTAGGTTATACAAATGTTTGTTCCGTACTAGGATCAAAGTCGAAACAGGCAGCACTCCTGCCAATCGCTCAGCTAGTGCGCCAACCGTTCTGTCAAAAGATGTTTTAATATGATCTCACACTGGTCCTGTCTGATTGCCGTCCCATCAGTCCCCCAGTCTATGAGAGTGACGGAAGAGAGAGTGCGCCTGTGCCTGCGCACACACGCTTGCACTTAAAAAATCGCCCGGTTGATGGCTAATCTACGCTGAGATTGGCTGCCGAGGCCAAACACGGTCAGAAAGACTATATTGATATTTTCACATATACATACACCCACAAAAACCACTAAGACTAGGACCCTAACAATAAAAAATATTGATTTAAAACCAGAATATCACTTCACCCGATTCGAGAATCGAACGCAAGACCAAAGACTACTAGACGCAACGAGGCCATTAATCATAAAACTAAACGAGTTTAATGAACAAAACTAAATCAACTACAATAGGTAGTTAACTCACTTTCTTTTCTCTTGTTTTAACGTAATAACATGTTACTTAACCGATTTTAATGAGTTAATCTTTGTAATACGGAACAAATACAAAACAGTATGCACGGGTAACGCTGAAAGAGTAGCAGGCACCAGAGAATATTGATAAGGATGCATTGCTTAGGATGGATGGAATAGGCTAGTTCCTAATTTATTAGTTTACATGACCGCCTGTCTTGTACAGAGCTAAATTTAATTAATTA
Source organism: Ochropleura leucogaster (assembly GCA_958449745.1). Lineage (NCBI taxonomy): Eukaryota > Metazoa > Arthropoda > Insecta > Lepidoptera > Noctuidae > Ochropleura > Ochropleura leucogaster. Next base: position 7,719,266 of record OY288221.1, on the reverse strand, counting down.
TGTATAGATAATCAGTTGAACTTCTACAGTTGTTCCTTCTTTTGTGGTTTTAGAATTTTTGTTTCTTCTTTTAAGGCTCCAGAATATTTGACCCTTCTTTTGTTGCATCGTCACAAAGTTAATCGTTGCAACGAAAGTCCAACTCAGACTTAGCTGGTTTTTGGCATACATAAATAACTATAACACGTAAAAACTAGTCTTACAAGAAAATACCTTTCTCAGCAATGTCGACTATGCTTAATTACTGCAATTAAAATATTTCCTCTTGTGTAAAACATTTTTTAAAACAATCCACACACTTCACAATTCCATAAATGCCTCATAATTATTTGTAGTTATTTAGTTGCAAAAAAAATATAGAAAAAAAATATGAATGTCCGCGTGGAAGCTATGTAAAGTATAATAAGTTGTAAAACTACGCTGTTCTATTTATTTTTAACGGATATTGTACAAATACGTCAAATATCTACGAAACGATAATTCGTCATTTGCCAAAACAATTAACGATAGAGATAGAGATATAAGAGTCTCGATCAATACCTGAGAAGGCTCTCGTTAGGTAGATGGATCAAGGGTTTGATACAGAAAGCGGTACTCCTGGACACGGCTCGTATTGTTAGGAGGTTCCTTTTTCTGGAGCCCTGACTGCCGGTAGGTTGGATCCTATTCCCGATACCGGTGGGTTACTGTAATTATTATTTAGTTTTTTTTTTATATGGAAAAATACTGAAAATATGTGTAGAGATGAATAAACTATAATAAAAAAGTATTGTATAATTAATAAGTATGCAATCAAAGGCAATGATAACGCGACAGAACTTGCGAGCCAATAAATAATTTTCAACATCATTAATCATTTTTGTCACTTTTGTACTGTAAAGGACAAAAATGGACTCTCTATGTTCGTCTTTACATCTCTAATTTGCGGAGTTATATTAATTATCTCGTTGTTTCTATGATTTAAGGCATCTTCACAATCCTCTCGTCTCCCAACAAAATTGGAGATATTTCGTAAAATCGGACATTTTGTGAGCAATGTCGTAACTACCGTTCACACGCTCTATGCAATGTTATTTTGTAATATTATAACGCGGTTTCTTTTTTTGTAGGTCTCTCTAATTTTACGATGATTTGGGAAACTAAATGGTATTATAGAGCGTGTCATTTTTTAAGAATGAGAACGTTATATAAAAGTTATTTTAAGGTCTTAGATTTATTTGAGGTCTGTTTGTGAGCTCTCCAGAAAAAGTGAAATTTTGAATACATTTATGTTTTCACAATATTCATGTACCTTTTGGTTTTTTTTATAGGTTGTTTCATATAAAATTATTTATAATAGTTTTAAATTAGTGATCGTATTTATTATGTACAGACACAAATAAAATTTTCTTAATTTTGTTTTCCGTTACACGTTTCCGTTGTTTTTGCTGCTCTGCCAGCTAAAAATTCATCCGAAGAAAAAAAAAAGCCTAACACACTTTTTTATTCGGGTGTGAAATTTTATTTTAAAAAACTTTGCCTCACACTAGGAGTTTCTTTTCTTAATTTTGTATCGTGGGTGCGTTCACAAACATTTACACTCACAAGCAGCCAGACCCGAAACAACTATCTACAGGTCATACAAATATTTGTTCCGTGCGGGATCGAACCCGCGACACGCAGCGCAGCAGTCGATCAAAAAAGAAACGAAATCGTCTTAAGACTTTATTTTTGACGGAAGCAAGTGTCAGACTTGTACTAAAACTCACTACTGTTCCTTTATGTTTCGGAGCCGCGGTGAGCAATCGGTAGCTCACCGCCCACAGGGCCCGCGTTTGCAGTGGCTGATCGTCTCGCAACTCCTGATTCTCCTCCATGGCCGACCATTTTTCCGCCACGACTTTTTTGTCTGTTTTGTCTAATGTGGCTAAAGCAACTTTTGTTGAAAACACATAATTGAATAACAATATTAATTCTATAGTAATTAATATTGAATTCCGCTTCCTGGACATAAAATAATGTCCTGCTTTACCGGCAATCGAGATTTAATTCCTAATTTACACTGGCACTAATTAAACTTCTCGGTTTTGAAAACATTTTTTGAGTTTTATAGTTACATCTCTATTTGTAAAAAAATCTAAGAAGTAGAATTCCCGTGTTTAGATGTAAATTTGCATAGATTTTTGGATGACAATGTATGGTTAGGTAAATGACGTTATTCTAAATTCAATATTGCGGACTCACAACAATAGCGGAAAATTATATTTATGTATACCCATGACAATGGGTATTAAATGAATGGGTATACTGAAAAATAAATTTTATATTTTTTTAATCTACAATTTTTTAATTTTATTATTTAAGTACATGACATATAAACCAGTAGGACACATGATATACTACATTTTATAACATAATTTTCTACAGTGCAACAATCACAAATATGTTAGAAATAAGAAATATCGATACCAATAAATAACTAACATTATTTCGATTCTCCACAACTTCAAGGCGGTTCAGTTAATTAATTAAAACAAAACAAACATTAAATAATTATGTAATTATCGGAGACACGATTTCCTCAATTCTTAGTGGCGATTGCGTTTAAACGCAACTAGTTATTTTTGGATCGATGTAACGAAATATTTTATTGTTGTATCTAAGACCTGGTTCTCGACCTCAGCCGATGCTACTTGTGACACAACTTGCGTTGAGCAGCTACTTAAATGCGCGGGCTTTAATAGCTGCTTTTGCCCGATTTCACTCGGGCAAAAGCAACAAGTAAAGCCCGATAGTCCGATGGCCCGATTCGATATTGTGTCTTGAAGCAAGGTTTCCATAACTTCTTTCATAAACGTTTTCTTTCTAGTAATACGCGGGTCGCTTAAACTTGTTGGTTGTGGCCTAGAGGTGAAGTGCGTTTCTCCAAAATTTGCATACAACCGTATATTTTGCAATAAAAATAAATTAATAAATTCATCGCTAATAACAGTGCTAAGTATGCATATTTAAATATAATAAAACAAATTATAAAATGTTGTAAATCAAACAGATTGCTCTGATGATACGATAATAATAGAAACACGTGAACTTTGACAACTACCGTATATCCTGCTTGATTTTGTAAAATATTGACGTTTAATTAAATTGACAAAGAGTCGATTTATAAAACAACTAGCTTTTGCCCGCGGCTTCGCTCGCGTTAAATTCGGGGTAACACAGTTTCCTTTGCGCCTTATTGATTTGTAATAGCAACGCTAAGTTTTCTCTTTTCTTCCCTCTTTCTCCCTCAAATCCTATTTTTTTAAAAAAAGATTATGTCCGTCTCCTGGTTCCCAACTATCTCTGTATCAAAATTCATCAAAATCGGTTAAGCCATTAAAGCGTGAAGAGGTAACAAACAAACTCACTTTCGCTTTAATAATATTAGTAAGGAAGTAAGGATTCTTGATTTCACATAGGAAGAGTCTTATCGTAAGCAACGTCGTTATAAACAGCGAATTTTATAGCAATAAAGAAAACTTATATGCCCGTTTGACGTGTCTTTCAAATCAGAAAGATAGGTAGGCAGAGGTTTTACCAATTTGGAATTTCTTTGATACCCTGAAAATCCACAAATATAAGAAAAAATATTTCGTTAAAATTGAACATGTTATCTAGCGGTGTGTGAAAATCAAATTTAGGCTCATTTAAAATCACGAATGAGTCACTAACTAACGATTTCAAACGTGTATTTCTATGAAATAATGTCTCGAAAAAGTATTTGAAAGTTACATGAAAAAAAAGCTAGTTGAAAAAAAATTGAAACGGTGCTTTTTTGTAATAACAAAACCGCTATTATGGTGCTGCAAAATCGTCATAAACCCAATCAGTGTATTATGAGAAAAAAAAATTGTTTGACATAAATCTTTTAAAAAAAGAAACTTCACGGACAGAACGCACCTTACCTCTGCTCTTGCATAAAACACACGCGATTTACCAAGTTGAACACAGAACAATCATGTATGAGTAGTGAGTTAGTCTATGGTCTTAAACACTTACGTTTTGCAACGCATAGACAATGCAGCCTAGCGATAAAACTCGATGGTTACAGTCTTATTTCTTGCTATATACATCTGTGTCAAAATGTTACTGTTTTACGACAAAACGTAAGTGCTTTGTGTGTGTGGATTTAAAGTAATTTCGGTGTGTAAATTTACATAGATTGTTGATGTTTTGTGTATGTTGAAATAAATAATGCATGGCCAAATGCGGTGATGCCGCCTTATCTATGAACGACAGTATTATTAAAGAAATGTACTATTACACCATTCTATCTACTGAATGTGAAACTTCTGCTTCTCCAACAAAACCTCAGTGTGTGTATCCATATCTCTTCGGCTTCTTCTCCACCACACTTTACTATAGACCACGCATTTGGCCATAGACCCAAATCTATACCTAATTTATTTATTAATCAAAAATTTGGAAAGATGATTCGTGAGCAAATTGCAAGGTGTTCGAAAAGTCAACGACAAATACCTACTTGAATAAATTAGTTGTTGCCCTCCAAAGCACATGATATCGTTCATCCAAAAAAAAAGACAATGCAAAACAACGAAACACCGTTGCCAATTAATAAAACATCTAAAAATAAATCGAATCGTACTTGCACGGCATATTAATAAATGTTATTACAAGAATACAACAAAACTGCAATAATTTACGCCCATTGAAACTTGATGCAATATTTTTCGGTCCTAAACACGAACGTAATTGGACAAACGGTATTCGCTTGATTTATTTTGCTGTGGCAACCATTTTGGTTTTGTTTATGATACTACTTGATCCTTACGTCATTTTTATTACCGCATTTTTTTATAGAAAGATAGTTTATTTGATGGTTTTTGGAAAATCGGATAACTACAAACTGATTTTTCGTGTATGACTTTGTAAAACATTTTTGTATGAAACAACGATGATTTTGACATTTCCTAACTTCTTTCCTCATAATGATTACTATTATTATGACCAATCATTTGATTTTCTTACAGATTTTCTCATTACTTCTTAAATATCCAGTAAAACTTATATCATTACAGCAAATTTATGGTTCAGAAAGTCAGACCTGTAGCCCTACTATGACCTCTTAAAGCAATTCTTATTCCGCTGAGGGAAAGAGACAAAGCTATACAGGGTGTCTAGCACCATCTCTTTCACTCAGTGGAATAAGAATTGCTATAAGATGTCATAGTAGCCCTTCTGATGACTTGTGTAGCTTGTCTTTGGAAATGATAAAAAAAAATATACATGAGCACCTGGCACCCATTTAGATCTCTGATTTTTATGATAAAAGACGACATTATAAATTAATTTACGACGTGCGTATGTCATATTAAAGTATTTTAGTTTTTGTGTTCGGTAAACCGACTCTTGTGAAATGCGTAAAGGTGAATGAATGTGATAAAAGGCCAGGCTTGGTGACGTAAATCATTTTAAATTAATGGCTGTGTTTCTTGGATGTTGTCATCCGAAACGGTTTAAGAAGTATCTAAATTGTTTTTTTTTGTTGTGATGAGTTAATAGATTTTTTGTCATGATTATTTTGAAGCTTTAATTTCAGGCCATGGATCATTCAATAAGTTTTTAATAGCAACCCGAATTTACATTTTTATTCTTAAGTTTGTTGGAACCTTTGCTACACTACTATCTCCAAAAAGGACTCATTACTCTCATGGCACCGTTAGACTGACAGGCAGCACAGAACCATAAAAGGCAGAAGAAAGAAATAACCAAGTTTCAACTTTTGTGCTTTAGGTCTTTTTGTGCCCAATTAATCTGAAGTTTAATCAGTGTAAAGAGTGTGTATAATCTAGTCTAGTTAGTGTGTGTCGTGACGCCAGTAGAGGACGTCATAGAAGGGCATACACTGACCTTATTCGTGAGGATCTTTAGAATGGTCATATGCGTAGTGCTCGCAATGTCGTATGACCAGATGTATGAAAGGGAAAAAGCAAAAGAAATGTGCAAGGATTTTATCAGGTTGCGTTCTGTATCCTGCCTAACCCCTTGAGAAAGAGGCCTGAGTTTATGTATGAGTAATCTGATGCCACACAAGAGAGATGTCAAGGTCATAGACACGGCTTGATCAGAAGCGCTCATATAGAAGCAAGAAAACCCTTTAACATTTAACTTCAAGTAAAATGAGCAGAACACATCGTAATTAGGAGGACTGCTAATGGCTGCAGCTCATAAAACCTGGCTTAAACTTAAGTATCGGAATTTTAATTAATTAAGGAGGGTTAAGGAAGAAGGCTTTTCAAAAAGACGATTTAATCGAGAGCTTTCTGCGTGTGTGACGTCATACTGTTGATTTATTCTTTCTTTATAGTTATTTTGAGATTAATCTAGATCAGAATCATGTCACACTTTTTCCGCAAACTGAATGGATGAACGGATACGGATTTGTTTATAAGTTCATTGTTTTTTTAAGATGTCTGACTGTTATGTTTTGGAAAAACAACAAGTTCAACAGTGTTTGGAAAACTGATTGCGTTACTAGACTGATAATTGAAATTAATTAAATAAAAACTGGATGAAACTTATGAAAACGGATTTTTAAAATAAAAACCCATTCATTTACACAATTCTTAGACACAAACACATCGCACTCACCTAATTTACTCCAAAACTCGCAATTTACTTCATTTAATTTCCCATACGGAATACAGTAACCATTGCTTTATTTTCACCTGCCCTGGACCGGTCCACAATCCAATGCGGAAACGTGTCCCAGCCACAAACGGAGCTTTATTAATATTTTGCGGCGGCGTTCGTTTCTCAGAAAAGACATTGTCCTTCTGAGCGCGAACGTCGACCTCAGAGACTTTTTGTTTGTTTATGGTCCGCTCTGTTGGCGGCAAAAAGGAAATTTTTAATCTATGGTTGTTGTTTTTGATATTAATTAAGCAAAGGATAATCGATTGCCACACAGCCGCAAAAATTAAAGTGGCCACATTTGCCGTATGTCGCGACGAAATTGGGCCAAAGTAGCAACTGAATGGGTTCGGAATAACAGGACCCGGCGACGCGGTAGGCCCAAAAGGAAATATGAGCGACGACCTGGACTGTACCATGAAGGATTAGGCCCAAATAGTAAACGACAGGAAAAAAGGGAAGTCTTGACCCAAGCAGTGGGACACATAATAATGTAGCCAATTAAAGTATTGTTACAATCATTTTTTTAAGTAGTATTTATGAGAATAGATTAAAAAAAGCTTTGAATTCATGGATAGTCAAGTAGGTAAAGATTTGTTTGTTTCTAAAATTTTATAAAGAACATGTCAACCTTGGTTAATCTCCATAGAATATAGATTTTAAGTGCCATCATCATCAACATTTCCTATGGGGAAAATATTACCATAATGTTCACATGGATTAATTAATGCTTTCCTTATGGTTCTGATAACTAAATGGGTTTTTAATGAGGCCTTAATAGGATAAACTCAACAGTTCTCTTAAATCTATTAATTATAAACAATTCCATCGCCTTCATATTTTATAGTTTTGCTCAAGAATAAAAATTATGAGAGATAATTGAATTATATGGTAAATATCACTATATATGGTTTTTTACTCATATGACACATAATGTTTTATGTAAATTCCTATGCTTTTCGGATTTATAATATTATACATATTTATTTGCCATCGACGCAAAATTTGATTCCAACACTAATCATTGCATACCTCTACAACCGACTACTATTTTTATTTATTTCTCATTTTTTTGTTTTGCTGACATTCTCTTGCAGTGGCATTGGTATTTCCATTTGTCGTTATCTTCAGTCAATATTTGGGTCAAACATAAGTACCAACATAACTACATAATAACAAGCCTTCGCAAATCTAATAACACTAAATTAAATAATCCTCCGCAATCTTAATAAAAATCTCAGGCACACGATAATAGTGGCAGCACAATGAAAGCTATCTGATGATGCTAAGGTCGGCTCAATCGCTGCGCACAATCACCACTCACTTCCGATCTCATGACACTTTGATGTGTTAATCTGGGCCACTTTAGTACTGGTTAGCTGTAAAAACAATTTACATAAATCCTCCTTGGTAACGTTGGTATAAATCCTCTTTAGTACCAAGTAAAAAAATAAAACGGCGTCGTGGCCAAAGACAAAATCTCTTCATTTAAACACGCATTGAGAATTTGTAAGACAAGATGTTTAGAATTGCGAAATGGTGACAATTTTTAAATATGGTATTTACCTGCCTTTTAGGTCTAGTAGTCGCCAGCGCGACTGTTGAGTAAGAAGTTCAGAGGTGAATTCGAAGATCGGCAGAATTCTTATTAGTTTTTCCATCAGAAATTTCAAAGTAGCAGTCACGAACTCTGGATGTGTGCCTGATTGATGGCAATAAGCTAGCCTCTCTTATTGCTTTAACGTAACTGGCGAAATTAGGTACTACACCTCTGCCTATCTCTTCGGGAAGTACGAGCGTGATGTGCAGTTGTAACCAGAAAAGTGTCAGCTTTGAGGTAGTTGTAGTTGACGGTGTTTTTGTAGTTTTGGTCCTACGAGGTAGGCAAATTTTACTACGATAGTATATCCTCTTACAACTGAGTCAAAAGTCTTCCCAAAAAAGTCTGAAAATCCAAGCAGTAGTTCCCGTTACATTCGAAGCACAGCCAGACATATTGACGCGCCCGACAATCTTGTACAAAATAAAAATCTTCAGATAGTAATCTTCAAAAATCACAGCACATACTAACAATAAGTATCTTGTACTTACAAGATAACGCTACACGTAATAAGGACACAATTTCTTACACCATGTGTAATTTGCAACAGAGTTTGTGATCTCATGATACACCCTATCTCTTGATCTAAGCTGGTACCGAGAATATCTGCAAGGAAAAGTGACAACCCTGACGCGAGGAAATTTATTTGCATGGCAACACTGGGGTCCTTGTTTATGGCTGAAATTGTTGGTAAATAAGTAATGTTTTACTGACTCGTTCGGCTAGTAGATGCAAACACAGCTATTATAAATCATACCTAAGTCGGGCAATGTTTTAAGGTTTTTCAAAGGACATTGGACTTAAAGATAACTGGAGTAAGGTCTAGTAAGATCTTTTGGGAATTACAGGTGTGATTTAATGTTGGGAAATACATTATTAGAAGATCAATAAAAAGATTGTGATCAAAATTGAGATAAGTAGCAATGGCCTTCTCGTTAGATGCACCTCTTAAATTAACGTGTGTATCTTCTTAAAATGTTAGACATTAAAAATTGTTTTGAAATCATTCCTTTTACATTCCTATTGGCATTGAACATATTCGTTCATTAAAAAACAATTGGTTACATTAAATCTATGCAATCATTAATTTATGCAACCTACAACTGAAAAAAAATGGCCTTTTTTCAGATGGGAAATCATCATATAACTTTTCCCACTCTAAGTGTGAGAGTTTTACTGAATAAAACCCATCAATGTTCCTTCTTTCAGTATTTCCGTTTACAGTAGGGTGGGACCACAAATACCGATTTGAATTGCCTTGTGCCTATCAGAAAGAGGTTTATATCAATGCAATTGAATGGATAAATCGTTTAAGTTCGATGCTTTACTGATATTAATACAAATGTAAAAACTGTGTATTCTTTTGTTACAGATTCACTATGGAGTCGACGCCGTTCGTGTCGGCCCATTGGCTGTCCACATTCATTCTTCTCTGCTCCTTCTTCTCCACTCACACGCTTAATACTCAGGTTAGTTAACTATTTTAACTGTTTTAAACTAGTTACATGCAATTAAATAATTTGCTTTACCTATATATTCATCAACCACAGCAATATAGGTATAGGAGGTATGTTTAAAGGTAGCGTAGCTTGTCAAGATTTTTTTTCGTCGATATGTCAAACTTGTACATTCATTTTAGTCCTTTGTTTTCTTACCTGCACAAATGATTTAGTTTAAGTTTATATTCAAAATTGTGAATGATTTGTGGAAAGTTTGATAGATGTCAAAGTGACAGCTGTCAAACTTATATGGAATCGAAACATTGGCTGAAAAACATAAACTGTCCATGCGACTTGAGTAACCAAAGTTCAAGACTAAAGAAACTGTTATTTATTCATAAGACGAACTTCTCCGCACAATTTATGTCACTTAAATGTCAATTTACGAAATAAAATAAACAACTTGAAAAATTTATTTGAACATCAGTTCACCTACTTGCTATTTGACTACGTAATGGTCTCTCTTACCTATAACGATTCATTGAGCATGAATAGAAACATGATGAAATAGATGAAATTAATTGCCATATCCTTCGGTTTATCAGAAATTTGACAATAAATAACATATAAAAAATGTTATGAAAAGTCATAAAATCCTAACGAAACCGACGTTTGACATTATAAGTACTTAAGCGTGATCTACAGTTTATTTTGTACGAAATTTTAGCAAAAACCGGATTTCTTTCTCTGTATACCTCATTATATATGTAAATGTGATGTAAAATTATTAGTTGCCTGATGAGCCGAAACAAGTCTTGAATCCAAATACGATTTCGCATTATAATAATTTCTGATCAAGTTTTGAATCTTAAAAAAATACAATTAAAATCGAGATATAATTTGATTACACGCAAGTTAAAGAGCGACGTGTTAATTAAACATCTTATTATAGATATTATCTATAAATATAAATAATTAATTTTTTAATGAACACCTGTCCCGAGATTTTTTTTTTCAAGTATCATAAAATATTGATTGGCTCCCTGCAATGTCTACCACGTGCTGTGTCTCTTACCTCGAACAACACTTTGCTAATTAAAACATAGGTCGTCTTCAGCCCAAAACCAAAAAACTTACTATAGCGCGGGAATATTTGACAGCTGTCAAAGTACGGCGGCCATGTTTGCAATATCGTTCAAACACGTGACTTATCGGTTGCCGTGTAGTTATTCGCGTAATACGGATTTTTTTTCGGAAGTTATACGGCATTCCAGTAGCTCGCACGTACATACATAATTCATGTAGTTACCGCATTACTTTCACTCTATCTGAGGCATTAAACGTTAGTTTGCGAGATGTTTTGCAAAACTATTAACAGAGAGTTGCTATTTTCAAGGCAACAACAAAATTTATGCAAATCTACAATTCTTTATTACAGAATAAATGAGAATCGTTTAGTTTGTGAGTTTAAATGGCCACAAACCGCAAAGTTGTGGTAATAGATGAGTTCATTTCAATATGGCGATACTTTCTGTTGACCTTTTAACTTTTGAGCGGGTATCAATGAGTCGTTAATTCAAACTGATGTTTCTGACGCACGTTTGAGTGGTTGAAAAACCTTTGCACACGCCATTATTGTCATTTTATCATGTTTGGACACAACATCGGTCATATACCTTCTGATTGATTGACTGTATTTTTTTGCGAATGAGTAAAAACTAACTTTTTGATAGAGGATACTTATAGCCACCGCTATTTCTGACAATGTTGCATCTCGTTTTTTATTCAATATAGGTACTTACAATATATACTTCCAAGTTACTTGCTACGATGAGGAGACAGTTTAGTTTTCATTAACTTGATAGCTATTGTAGTAATCGGTAAATCACTCGATTAAAATAAATACTTCTCGATGCAACGTGTTATGTGATCGATTTTTAATTTATAATTTAATCTATGAATGCGGTTCGTCTAGACGATGTTTCATTCAACATTTTAATCGCCTGTGGTGCTTTATTAATTTTATAATAAGAGACTTCTTTTTAGTCTGTCGTATATGTATTTGTTCCTTTTTCTTCTTTATCAATCGTGTCAGTTTTTTTACTTAATAAGTTACCGGGACGCAGTTGATTTAATGAAAGGTAAAAAAATAGGACTCTGTTTTATACTTACAACCTAAAACTCATCACTTTACAGACTTAATTTGCAAAACCCATAAGCGTACACCTCTCATGTCTTAATTTAGCGAATAACACATTTCGCACAAACATTAACACACCTACTGATTATATCACATTACGCCACAACAGAGCCGAGATATACTCTGCACAAATCGTACTCAGTCGTATACTCATAACAGTCAGCATAAGACACAATATCAAGAATCAAGCGCCAGTAGGCATTGGTTGCCACGCCCGCGATCGATTTCATAAGCAACCGGTTGCTAGTAATGTGACAAGCTTGCGGCACACTTATTGTTACTAGTGTGTTCACGCCTTTTAATGTGGTTGAGTCAGCGGATTTGAGGAATAAGTTGAGAGATACTAATGCTGTGTTTTTGAATGAGTTCAGGATTTATCTACCATGAAGATGCATATTTAAGGTGATGAAGTACGAAGAGCAGTGACAATAGGCGTCACATACACTTATCTTGAGACCGAATGTTCAGCGAGAATAACTGTAGCATCAACATACTTCACCATGCAAGACTACTATAGATTTTAAGCTAGGAAGCGGCTCGGAATGTTACAACTATCCTGCTCTATGGTTTTGCATTCTAAAAACTTTATCCATAATCACTATGTAAATCAACTCGGTTATTAAAACAGGAATAAATTAGTACAACTGTATTTAAATATAGACGAATAATAAATTGCTCAGCATTGTTTAAACAAGATGAGTCTAAATAAGATGTCAGGCTGAACGGAATATCAATAAGACGCCATTTATTTCACTGGCATTAGAATAGATTTATTGGCGGCAACCAACGTGAGACGAATAGGAAAGTGATTCCGTGTTGCATTTGATAGTCTGCCTCTTTGTTGGCTCGAGATCAGAGAAATTGGATTTAAGAGATGAGAGCATACCGAAGCGTGCGATTTTTAGTTACGTTGTTGTTTTATAGGATAGTTATAAGAGAAGAGGAAGACTTAAAAACTTATGGATGTGTGAAAGATAATGTGGCGAAAAAATAGTGTATGTAGGGTTGAAAAATAATAGAGAATATAGAAGAACAACACATACTGCGCAGACCCCAAATAACTTGGAATAAGGGGTAGGAGAATGATGGTCATGTTGTTTTTATTCAACAAGAGCTTTTGACATGTTACAGTATTCCGTTTTTGAGTATATATTTTTTCTTAACACGTTCATCGCCATGGTGGGTCAAAATGACCGGCACTTGATCTAGCCATTTGGGCCATGGGGGGTCAAAATGACCGGCACGCCAGACCTACCTTTGCGAAGCCCGTTCGCGCCGCAGAATGCAAAAGCTGTGTATTCAACCATACAATGTGACCGGCGCGGCCCCAATGAACACCTGTAACTACTTGGTTTTTTGATTTTTTGATGGCATACCTGTTTTTAGGACTTAGAGAAAAAAGTTAATGAAAAAACATAGGATTTCGAATCATATATTTTTATTTCTGTTATAAGTTGCATTTATGCATAAAAATGAAAAGAAAACAGAATATTATTAATTTTAGGCATGTTTTTATCAAAATTTAAGAAAAAAAAAAAGACAATAGAACAAAAAATATTAGGAACGTTTTTTATCAAACCACAATTACAAATCGTCATACGAACAACAATCAAACTAAAGATTAATTCAACTCTAAATGGATATTCAAACATTTTAGTGGCATTTGTCAAAACATTGACGACATAAATGGGGATTGCCGGGACAAATAGTGCAAAACCAAGAAACCTTCTTTGTTTTGTTCTTGGCCACATTTCTTCCATGCAACTCAACATTTGATTTGTAACAATCACGACAAAATTTTCTTGTTGATACTGCTGCACCTTCTTTTTTCTTAAGCTCGTGTTTTTGTCTTCTGGGTCGTGGTGTGGTCAATCCCGTATTTTCTTGACTACCCTCAATCAACTGCTTTGCCAACAGTCGCCTAAAATCGACGACAGATATCTTCTTCTTCGTTGTACTTTCATATAGTACTCTTGCATTTACTACAGCAGTATTGAGTAATAATTCGATACCGAGCTTCTTATACCACTTTAACGTCTTTCGCAATGGACTCGAATAAGCACTCATTTGGTCAGACAAGTCAACGGCTGCTTTGGCTTTATTATAATCAATCACAATTTTCGGTTTAATTGTTTCAACCCCTCTTTTGTTCTTTTTTTTTGTAAAACCAATTGAATGTTTGGTTGACAACAAACACACGTCCCTCTTATCCTTCCACTTCATAACCGTGACTCCGTTTTTGTTTTCTTTTGCCATAAACTCACCCGGTTTCAGATTTCCAGTCATGACGTCCTTTGGTAAGTTCTTCCTGTTTTTTCGTAGGGTCCCTACTAAATGAGTATCGTGTTGAACTAACTTCTCAGCTAGATCTAAGCTTGTATACCAATTATCTACGAACATGGTATGACCTTTTCCAAAGTAGTTACGTGCTAAATTCAAGACAACGTTGGTTGGAGTATTATCCTGTGAATCTAATGTCTTTCCTCCATATACCTCCACCTTTGTCGTATAGCCAGGAGTAGTACACAATTTAAATAGCTTGATGCCATATTTATGTCTTTTCGACTTATTATATTGGCGGAAAATGATACGCCCACGAAATGGTATCATACTTTCATCGACGCATAAACATTCATCGGGAGTATAATGAATTGAAAATGTTTGGTTCAATATTTCAACCAATCTTCGTATTTTACCCAGCCGGTCATTTTTTGGAACTTCTTCGTTGTTGGAAAAGTGGAGCATTCTAAGCAAAACTTCGAAGCGGTTGCGACTCATAGTCTTTTTTGCAAAAGATTGACCCAACATTTCATCATTAGACCAATAGTCTACGATTTTTGGTAACTTCACTATACCCATCCAAATAATCACGCCTAAAAATCGTTTCATTTCTTCTTTGTCGGTTGGCGTCCAGAGCCGTAGTCTCGACTTATCTTTAATGCCACCTTTATCGATACTTTGTTGGGCAAATATATTCGTCTGATGTGCTATATTTTCAAATAACTGGTCAGTGACTAAGAGGGAATAGAAATCAATAGGTGTAGCATTGGCTAGTTGATTTCGAAGTGAGTAAGGTTTCAGTCCCGGAATTTCGGTAAAAGGAATTAAACGAGGCTGCTTACCACGTGGCTGGTACCACTCACATTCAGGTGTATGGCCGGATAAAGCTGGCGACAAATCACGGTCATCTTCTTCACTGTCCGACAAAATAACTCGACGTTTTCTGGTACGTGGAATATTTATCACTTCATCACCCTCACTTATGACATGGTCAGTACTGCAATGTGACCTCTCTAAACTGTCAATTACATGTAATTGTTCTTGTGTGAACTCAAAGTCAAAAAAAGTGTCCATTTTAACAATAAAACTATTTTTTCTGCTAAACAAAATCTTAGTGTGCATTTGATGACCAAAACAAGTGCGAACTAACGAAAACAATCCGTGATTGGCTTGAGTCATAGGGAGAGGTGAAAGGGGTGAAGGGAGGCGGGAACAACAACCGCACGCACGGTGTACTCCCGCGCTAGCATCCATTAGGCGCGCGGTACCCGTGCGTAGTAGACGTGTCTATAACGTTTGTCTATGTCTCATCGATCGAAAATTACGCGTACGTAAGTACGCTGACCGGCATTGTGACCGGCACGGCCTGAATGTAATAATTATTCCGTTTAGGCCGCGCCGGGTCATAATGACCGGCACTTAAAAAAACCCTAAAATAAAGCCAAAATAAACAAATATCACTGTAAAACTTTTATATATGAACAAATAAACCTATAAATAATCATAAAAACCAATGACATTTTTTTATGATTTTGTAAAATAATAGTCGGCGATGAACGTGTTAACTGCTCAAACGTGGCTTTTCCTGTGTGGCTTGTCCTTTAATCCACTTAATGAATTATGGAGTTTTGATTATAGGGAAAAGTTGTGAAATTGGAAACAAAATGTAGCAAAAGTTTGATTGTCTGTAAGAATAATGCAAGGAACAATTCTGGGCCATGTGCACGAAAGATTAATTTGACAATCTAAAAGTTATTATACAGGATTAAAACTAGAAATTAATGCAAAAGTTGTAGTGGAAATAACTAACATTTGATAAACTTTATCTTACTACAGTTACTATGCAGATTTATCGTACAATTTTCTTCAACAATCGATAAAATAAATCTACCCAACTTTATAACCGAATCGATTAGCGTCTTCCGTTTTCTAATTGGTGTATGTTCGATTCCTGTAATTAGTAATGGCGGAGTTGCATTGATCGGAAGTCTATGGATATTAATTTTGTTGACTTTGCCCTGTAATTTTTCCGCTGTTATTATTAAATTGCCTGTACTTATGCTTGAATGATTTATTGCAATGACATGTTGATACTGCAATAAATTTTGAAGGTTTGCAATTAAAATTGGGAAATCGATATTTGATCGCTTTTACATGAGAACTTACCAAGGTTGAGCTGGTCACCAGTTTTTGTTTTAACGATGAATGGGAGGTAGACTTTCTCATCTGATATAATTACTTTATACATTCAACTGTACTTAGCAAAAAAGAGAATGCTGTCTGTCAAAAAACCAGCCCTTGGTACTTCAGCCTCCTTGCACAACAGACTTACTCATCATTAACAATCCCTTCATCAAGGTGTACTACTTTTTCGAAAATCACAAGTTCATCTTGACATTTTCCATTGATAATTGCCGAGTGATTTCGATTAATTTGAAAAAAAATCGCTACATTGTAGGGTTTTAAATCAATCGAGATGTCGTATGGTGACCCAGTTTTGTACAAGTTTTTGTATCGTTTACGTAACATACTCATCGTACACCGTGGCCATATTGGGTTGCAAAACGCCATATTTGTGATGCTATTGGGTGCAGTGAGATTTTCGTGTTGATTTTGAGACATATCTGGTGTGGATTGGAAAGGAATTTGGTTTAGAGTGGCTCCTTGATTACCAATTAATAAAGTATGATTGAAAGGTGGGTTGTGAGTGTGTGACCATAGATGATTAATGAAGCATTACCTTCAAATTTGGTAGTCTGCTTCTTGCTTTATTGAACCTGAAGTCAGAGTTTTCATTCCCTTTTGGACTTACATGCTGTCGAAAAATATCTTTCAAGCATGTTTGGTTTCGTCACGATGTTTTAAAATACGAACATTAATCTGGATGGATCCGGACCTAATGAGTCGGATTCGTACACGGAGGGTTTCGTACAAACTTGCGACATAAACGGCCATTTCTTTTGACTGCGTAGATTTAGAGATTTGATTTTTCACGACTCCAAAGGACTACAGATTTGAGTATATGATTTCAACTTGATACCTTCATGCTTTTCCAAGATAAAGGACGACAAAGGGACAGACAGACAGACAATAAAGTGATCCAATAAGGGGTTCCGATTTTTCCTGTGATCCTTGGGTTCGAACTTGAGACCTATGATTAACAGTCTGTTTATCTGGTTATCACTGCTCACTTGGTAGTTATGGTAATAATTTCAAGAAATAAACTACACAATATTTAAATCAAAATGACTGTAAAATGATCTGCGTCAAATCGAATATACATTTCCTTTTGAACTTACTTCAAATTGAATTTGTGACTAACAAAAAGACATTCATACATCACTTCTGTGGTTATTCTTCGATAACTTAAAAGTCCAATGCAATAATTCATTTAAATATTGACAGCCCAATGCCCGCAGAAAATATTGCAGGAGCACTTACAATTATGCCATTGGAAGTTGAACTTTGGTCCTTTGCAATAAGGGTTTAAGAATCAGGTACCACACACAGACCAAAGGGCAGGGTCGTAAAGTTGAAGGACAATACTTTCCTTGACTTTTGTTCGTGCGAAGCCATTCTCATGAGACTTATTAAGGCTTTCAATAACTTATTGCTTCAACACTGGCTTTATTGAATTTCCATTCATAAACGCATTTGAACTCATGTTTCACGTGACGTGTGTTGTACGGTTTCCTACCGAATTTGTTTTTATTTAACAAAGTGTAACATTATAAACGCTAGAACTCTCGTATGGTGTCTCTGACCATAAAACTGAATATCTTTTGTTCTATGAGGTTTTAAAGATCACAAAAAAAAAACGTACTTTCTATAGGAATTGACGCAATCGTAATGCAAAACTTCAGTTTTATTTTTGAGCACCTTAATTATAACTTATATAACAACCAACTTTACATGACGCCTGTAATCCACGAAGGGTAGGGCAGAAGTGTACTTAATCCTACTAATATTATAAATGCGAATGTTTGTGTGGATGGGTGTATGGATGTTTGTTACACGTGTATGGATGTTGTGGATGTGTCTTTCACATCAAAACGGCTGAACGGAACTTGATAAAATTTGGCACTGAGGTAGATTATAGTCTGGAATAACACATAGGATACTTTTTTTTTCGATCACATGGGCAAAGCCGCGGTCGCCAGCTAGTATTCAAGAAATAATATAAAGATAAGAATATGAATAATAGCACTACCCTATTCCCTCAGTTTTATTCAAGTTAAAAATTCGGACTCCGTGGCTGCTACTGAGAAATTAGGAAATGATTCGATGACCTTTGTTTACAAAGAGCAAATTTTATCATCTTTTTGAATAATTCCATCTCCGTCTAGGTTATGTGATAGGCTTACAAAATTGATGTAATATAATTATGCTAATGACTTTAAAAGTAGCATTTGCACATTAATATTGCTATTCATCCCACTCCATTAGAATTTTAAGTCATAGAAAAAACCCAAACTCATTCTAGTCTACCTAACGATGATTCAGAAGTTATAAACAGAGTTATATTTACATCTGTTGCCATGGCAACTAAACTTACTATGCAAAACACTGATACGTATAAACAAAAAATAATAACAAATGTAGTTACATAATGAATTATTAATAAGGTTCTAACTATAATAGGAGTAGATTTAGATATGAATGAGGCCAATGAGATTATAACTCTTAAACGTTTTAATGCTAAATCAAAAAAAGCAAGGCGAGCGGTCTTTTTTATGAATAATATATTCCATTTTAATATGATCGTGAGATCGTTCAGTGACCTGTGAGAGAAGTGCGTAGATTAATTAAGAATTAAGTCTCCAAATAGATCAGGGAATGTGAAAACTTTCCATGTTTTAATAAAGTTCGAGCAGAACTTTGAGATTTACGATGAGACTGTTATTTGATCGAAGTTAGGGGATATGCCGAGAATTGTGAAATGTTTTCCGATATAAACAGGGCAGGTCAATATTAAACAAAAACTTAAGGGTATTTTATGCAACGTGCAATGAAACTGCAAGGTTAAACATAACGTGGTCAGACCATGAAACGGCACAACTTTTGTTCTACGAAGACATGAAATTAACAAAAAAAAGTGATTTTTGTGTAGAAATTGGCGCAATAGGAAATTATTTTCCTGATTTAAACCACACTGACAGATTTTGATACATGCTGCCACTTATTTTAAGTTAAGAATTATAAACCTTTGCATGCCTAGGTGATGGTAAAACATGGAGAACTTTGTTATAACCTACCTATTTTCCACCTATTTTCTATGAAATTTGCATCATGCAGGTACTTCTTGATGAATAATTTTAATTGTTTAAGTATCGAAAAATTAAATTCTTAGTAATTTTATTAATATTGCATATTAGATTATTACCAAATAAAGTATTCAATTATGTATAAATTTCAATTAGTCAATTCTTAACCTCATTTTTGTTATTTATTAAAATTAGATAATCATTAATTTATTGTAAATTTTTGTAGTCTCATAAACATATAAACATGATACAATGTCATGCACGCCTGTGATTTGTGTAATTACTTTTAAGGTACATTTATTAATAATTATAATAATAGGTATACATTTATGTAATTATGCAGTTGGTGTGCTTATTGTTAAATAAATAAATAAAAACACCTACTTACTACTCTCACCTTTGCAAATATATAAATGATTTGAGCAGCTGATCAACTTGTTTGGTAAAATAAAAAAAGTATTAGGTTACACCCTGTATAAACAACAATAAGTAACCTTGATCTGCTCTCATACATGCAGAACTCCCTGTTAACAATCAATTCGAATCCCTTTTCCCCTCACTTTTAATGACTAAAACCCATCTATGTTTCTTGTTTTCCCCTTTGTATTCTGGGACTGTGATATATCTTTCAAACCAACCCACAACCCAGAGTCCCTGGCCCTCATATTTCTTGACATCTCATCATCTTTTAATATGAATACACTTTAAGCTTTTCATGTAAAATCTTCTCACGGTTTTTGACCCTAACTTATATTTCTCAACTCACAAACTTCAACACGTTCAAACCGAAATATTTCATCTGTCAATACAACAATTTTTCCAACATCTCTGGACCCGTTTATTTCAAAGAATACACAACTGTCTTCATTTAAATCTTCTGCAATATTAATAACAGGAGTATCGTCCTAAATTATATCAAATTAATGTGTATCTGACACGTCAGGAGTTCGGGTTTCTTAAAACGAAGTTTCCTTATATATTTGCATATTTTAATTTATGGTACCGGTAAATGTGGGGTCAGTATCGGCGAGTCGTTAGTTCTTGCCACAGATAATTTATGAATTGATGGTTAAGTAAATTTTGTAGTACTTTCTATATAAACGACTTTTACAATATTCAAAGTAGGAAGTTAAAGGATTCCTGCATAAAATCTAAATAAATATATTTTTAATTTTTTGGCGATGGGAAATATCAAATAACTACACCGAGGGAAGTGTCAGACTTGTACTGACTCAAACCTATCCATGTATTCCGTCATATATCCATGTCATCTCTTTCGAACAACCCGCAACCTGGGCAGACGTTGGCTCTAGCAGGCCCTTCAATTTTGCTGACATCTCTTTAAGGCGCGCGTGGAACACTATCGCGCCGTTGACGCGGGCTGTCGCTACTAGACGGACGAACGGTGAGCTACCGATTGCACACCGTTCACAGACCCGCATCTACGGTGGCCGGGAGTCGTTTCGCGGCTCGTTTGAAAATCAACTCTATCATCTGTTCTTGAAACTGAACTCCAGTTCAGAACAATTAATGGGTTTCCCAAAGACATAATCCAATGAGCCGTTAGTTTAAGCCACAAATCATTATAAGATTATGTTCAGTTACCATGCCGTTAACTTAAGCCAATAAAATGTTAGTGCGTTGACATATGAACCCGATTATGACCTGTCATATAGTTTTTAATGTGATTTTTATATTCCTATGACAATAGGTAACATGTCGTTAACTTTAATCCCTCATTAAATACACATATTGAAATGAAA
The DNA here is from genome assembly GCA_958449745.1 of Ochropleura leucogaster. Classification (NCBI taxonomy): domain Eukaryota; kingdom Metazoa; phylum Arthropoda; class Insecta; order Lepidoptera; family Noctuidae; genus Ochropleura; species Ochropleura leucogaster. The sequence goes on along the minus strand of OY288221.1, from coordinate 7,698,045 downwards.
TTGATCGAATGCCAATCACGGTTATGCTTTGAAGTTTACGATTGGATTAAATAGTTATAATATCGTGAAAATTAAATATACTGGTATTCGGGTGCATACGAATCTACAAACTCAACGTAGTTTGGGAAAGGCTAGGCTTCTCCGGCTCGCGGCCGGTCCTGGTTCAGTCCATGGTCCGGAGCGCGAGCGAAATGTGAAACGGTCACCTTTTTCTGCAAATCAGTGATGCTAGTGAAGAAGGTGACTGCATGTTTAAGAGAGAGAACCTCAAACCAACCCAGCTGCCGCGAAAAACGCTCCGGGCGTCAGGCGCCGCAAGATGACTCCCGGCCACCGTAGATGCGGGTTTATAGACGGTGAGCAATGGGTAGCTCACCGTCCATCTGTCTAGTGGCGATAGGGCGTGTTCCATGCGCGCCTCATATCTTCCCATCTACCAGTTCTAAAATTTCGTCTCATTTCGAGTTTACTAATTATAATGATCGAACGTACTAATCTTTGATTAATATAACAGCTATGTTTCAACCGCATCTTTTTCCCAGAACACCATGACGCATCCATGTTTTTAAATCTCTGCACCATAGATCATAGACTTACCACAACATAAATCAAAGAGTTTTGTCCAGTATATTGACCTCTTTACCTTAAGTTTAAGAGACTTTAGTCACCGTTATTGTGGTTTAAAATATCATTAATCACACAAATACTATTTGTTTGGTACTTATAGTTCTAATGTCATGCAACTAGGTCTCTAATGTTTGTAAAGGATATTGAACTGTGTTCTAGTGATTATTTTTTTAAATTCATATGCAGGCCAGGTATGTAAAGTTTTATTGTCGATGGTCATTTCTCGTTAACCGTTGTAGTTAATGTTACTATTTGTCAATGTTGGATTATTGGTTGCTTAGTATGAATTTATGATCATCATTTACAGTCATTTCACAGTTATATTTTAGTTCTGAATTTGCATTAACTGCCTAGTTGATATAGTGGAGATAGCTGGCTTTAGATCGTGGGTTTGAATCCCAAGTTGGGTAAAGTGCAATTGGGTTTTCCTCTACAAATTTGTGCCTTTTTAATGGCAATAGGCTTTTTAAGACGGTTTACAAGACGGTCAACCTATTATAAAATATTATAACCTGATCTCTCTACTACGGATCACACACCGTATTAGAGAGATCAGCTACCCTACTATGACCTCTTAAAGTAATTCTTATTCCGCTGAGGGAAAGAGACAGAGCTATACAGGGTATCTAGCACCATCTCTTTCCCTCAGTGGAATAAGAATTGCTATAAGGTGTCATAGTAGCCCTTCAGGTTAAAATGGTTATGTGTAGGTTGTTGTGCCGTCGTGTGTACTATTACCTCTGCCTATCCTTTGAGGATTAAAGGCGTGATATTATATTGTGTTAGCAGAACCGATAACATTACAATGATATTTAAGTGTGAACCACCTTCTATGTCCGGTATAACCAGAAGAATGTTAAGGAAAAACATCTGAAAAATAAATTAACAAGAAAAGCACAAAATACTTACAACGATATTTAGGTATCAAAAAATACTATATAATTTTACGATTCTCCTCGTAAATCCTACTCAAAAGAGGTAACGACACTTTGAGTAATAAAGTTCGAATCAATCAACTCTTGCGCATCGTAAATGTTGGAGTTTTAAGTAGCTTGTTTAGGTGTTGGCTGTATGTTCCAGTTGTTGTGAAATGTTAGTAGAATTGAGTTGATGTTTAGTGTCTAATGTGCAATGTTTCATCAAAGCAAACAAATTGGTACTCGTACTATATTGGAAAAGATGTGCCAACACGTCGGAAAGGGGGAATAATTATTTTTCTATATCAAGGAAATAAAATCGATCTTTACGTTAAACCGCGGTTGGTCTGTGGATGAGTGACCATCCGTTACATACCGAGTTTCTTCCGTGCTTCGGAAAGCACTTTAATCTGTTGGTCTCGGTTGGCATTAGTAGATCTTGGACAGTCGTTAAAGGTAGTCAGTGTCCCTAAAGTCTGACAACCAGTCTTACCAAGGGGTATCGTATTGCCCAGTACTAACTGGGTTGTGGAGGTCAGATAGGCAGCTCCATGTAAAATACTGGTATTCAGCTGCATCCGGTAAGACTGGAAACCGACCCCAACATAATTGCGAAAAGGCTAGGCAGGCGATGATCAAGGAAATAAAATGAAATAGTGGCCAGTAATGCTTTCCAACCAAATATAAAAGTAAAATAAAATCGAAAATTCTGGACAACCGGATGGGAATGAAAACTCAAGATACAATACTCCCGAATGATATTATGCTCATATTCAGTAGTAAGCATTCCAGTAGGAATCAGGAAGGGTATTTCCCAACAGAGAAGGTAAATTAACACTTAATTTTGACTTCACCTTTTTTTGCTTTTTTATTTAAAAGTTAAACACTAGGAATTTCTCCTGTGTCATGGGTGCGTTTATATAATTTAAACTCACATACACAAACAGCCAACCTCGACGCGCTGGTTGAGGCAAAGCTCCAGAGCCTGGAGCATCGCCGACGCGTTGCCAGCCTTTCGGTTTTCTATCGGTTACATTTCGGAGAGTGTGCGATGGAATTGCACAGCCTAATTCCGCCAAGCCCGTTCCATCATCGGACTACAAGACGTACGGCGATGCGCCACCGTTACATGGTAGACATCCCACCCACACGCACTAAACGGTTTGGGAATACTTTCATTGTGCGTACTGCTAAGGAGTGGAATTCCCTGCCGGAGTCTGTATTTCCTGACAGCTATAACCTGGGGGTCTTCAAGTCAAGAGTGAATAGGTTATTTCTAGGTAAGCGTGCTTCATCGTCGACCACATCATCACTTACCATCAGGTGAGATAGTGGTCAAACGCGAACCTATCACTAATAATAAAAAATAAAAAAGCCAGACCCGAAACAACTACTTGTAAGGCATAAAAGTACTTGTTCAGGGATTGACACGCAGCGCAGCAGTCGATTGCTCAGCCATTGCGCCAACCGTGCCGTCTCATCTATACTAATATTATAAAGCTGAAGAGTTTGTTTGTTTGTTTGTTTGAACGCGCTAATCTCAAGGACTACTGGTTGGAATTGAAAAATTATTTTAGTGTTGGATAGTCCATTTCTTGAGGAAGGCTATAGGCTATATAACATCACGCTACGACCAACAGGTGCTGAGCAGCGTGGGTGAAACCGCGAGGAACAGCTAGTAATAAATATAATACCAAATTTTATAAAACAGCATCTTCCTTTTAAATTGGTTTCGATTTCAAGGAAGTCTGTAAGATGTTTTTATTAAGCACATTAAAACATTGAAATGCAGTTCGCATCTAGTGAAACTGGAAGCGTATCCTCTAGTTTAGAAAAGGCCAACCAAGATAGATGGCTGTCATTGATACCGCATTAACTCGAACATGCTAAAGTGTTACTGACCCGCCCCTGAACAGTCTTCACCATAGACAAAACAAATGAGTTAACTTCCCACAAACACAGGTGTTGTTCAAACTAGACTAATTAATAAAACCTCTAATTTATCTATGAAACACGTTTCGCACTTTAGCTTTCTGAGAATCCATTCAAACAAATGTTATTTATAAGTTAACGAAATCCTTTGAACTACAAATGAATATAAATGTTGAAATATAAAAGGTAATGACGAATATTAACCGCAGAAGATCCGTTACAGGCGAAGTGTTTAAAATAATAATTGATCAATAAAGTTGTTTCGCAGAACTGATGTGTTTGTCCCAAATATGTGGACATAAGTTGGGTAAGGGCGGTTGTACACATCCGGGTGACGGGTGAGCAACCGAATTTTATGACAGACCGGTATCTACTCTTAAATGCTGGGTGCTGCATTCTTTGTTGTCGACATGTACAAGGTCACTATATTGTTTATTTGTATGTGGAACTTGTCTAAATATACCTTCATGTGTTAATTTTTTCAAAAGAGTTTGTTTAGCTTTCAAAAGCATGCTTAGATGGCATCTCTATTTAGTTCTCCAGCTAGAATCTAGCTTGAATGCCACCAATTCGTCGACCGGGAATGGATATGTCAATTCAACTCGTTATAAGAAACATTAGATTCAAGTTTCCTCCACACTCGTTACCAGATCCAGATGAATGTGAAAGTACCCTAAGTTTTATCGTTTTCCGGGAGTGTAAAAACGATTTATTGTTTCACAATTATATTAAGTTTAGATATTGGAAACATAAGGTAAATGTCGATTTTATCCATTTGATTTGTGACAATCTTTGCAATGCCTTTTAATTTTAATGGAAACCTTTCCTTTAATGTTTTTCCTTCTCTAATCTGCTTCTTGTATGACAACCTTTTGTAATTTAGAAGTACTATAAAACCCCTTAGAGGCTTTCTCTAAAATCCTGCCGGGGTTGCGGGTTGTTTGAAAGAGATACCGCGGCCCCGGAACATAAAGGGCAAAAGAAAGAACATGGGTGGGTTTTAATCAGTACAAGTATGACATTCCCCCCGCTCCGCCCAGTGCGAAGGAAGTTATTTGATAAAAAGTTTTTTACTGCATACTTTTTTGGAGCACCAATATTAGAAAAACTCTGAAAAATTTGGTATCACTAGTTTATTTCGCAATTGCAATCCAAAAATAATGCTTATAGGTAGCATGTGTACCAGTAATGATAAACTTTCATGTTTCTGCATATTCATAAGTTTGCGCAAACATGCGTGGGTCATGCTTCATTTTGACAGTTTATTACTTTCAAACGTCATACTGACAGTTCTGGTTCAGATAGTGATGTATCGAACATCGATTTACATGTATTGGAGCAGGCAATGATGTCAATGTATGTAGGTGAATAGATTTTTTCTTCTATATCTTTAGAACTTGATTCATTATTTTCAAAACTCATTGTTATGCTTCATTTTAACAAATATGGACTTGAGGTAGATTTATCTAAGGAATTTCTGAAACCAATATAATTCTTGCAATAAAATAAATGCGTTAAATATATTACATGACCACCATAGACAAAGCTGGCGGAACTCCTTTTCGGTACAAGTTAACATTAAAGGGGATGGGCTTTATTTAATTTGCAAGTTAGTGATAGGTGGTATGTTCATTAACATCAAAATAATGATTGTCTTATCCCTGTAGGCCTACTATGACATCTTAAAGCAGAACTTATTCCACTGAGTGAAAGAGATGGTGCTAGACACCCTGTATAGCTCTGTCCCTTTCCCTCAGCGGAATAAGTTCTGCTTTAACACGTCATGGTAGGGTAGCAGTTCATATTATCCCTATAGTGACTATTTCATAAAAAAACTCATTGTATGGAATTAAATAAACTAAGAGGGTTGTATTGCCTATTTTAATGATTATAAATTCTAAATACAAATATTTTACGGTCGCAAATTACTTATATAATTATATTTCAAGTTACTGATATTGACCTGCAAATCTCAAAAAAGCCCTAGACTCTGGCGTTTTCACCTTAAAGGAGACATTAAGTTTTATTGTTTGTTTTCCTGGATACCTCAACTATAATTCCCCACATAGTTTCTGTATATAATGCCTATTACCTAGTAACAACACATGTCTGTCTACTTATTAAGATGCCTGACACGTCGACGTCGTAATGAGGTTTTGTACAAATGGCGACGCGAAGGAATGTTCCTATATTTACAGCAAGGTTTGATGTGTAGCTGGTAAGGTTATAAGAAATGTCTATCGTTGAAATGATAGGAATTCATGTTTGTTGGATAGTCTGGAACATGTTTAGTGTATCTGAATAAGATGACACCGTTGATGCAGTGGCAAAGTGATTGGATTGAGCGCTGCGTGTCACGGGTTCTATCACCGTGGGGAAGATATATTTGTATACCTACAGTTAGTTGAAACCCATCGTTGTTACCCATCACGTCGTATGGTAACAACCATAGTCCCCGACAACGCGAATCTGAGTATACAGGCAGCAATTGAAATCATGGGCATTATTTTTAACTAAGGCTCTACTCACGATACTAACTCCATTACTTCTACTATAACGCAATACTATAGGGCTACTATAACGCAAATCAAAAATATTATGGTATTGTATTAACTAGTTTGCATTAATAAAATTTTTTATTTGCGTTATAGTAGCCCTAATGCACTTAGTATCGTGAGTAGAGTCTTAGTTTAAAATAATGCCCATGACTTCAATTGCACCCTGTATGTAAGTTCAAATGTTTTTAAACTCACCCGCAATACAAAACACATTCCTAGTGTGGGACTACGTTTTCTATAAAATAATGTCTAAGTAGATATTCTTACTAACACCAACATAAGTTTCTCAGTCCCTTTCGCTGGCAAATCACTTCCTCGTCCATGTTACAAAGCGTGCTGACTCCATTAACAGCGCCTTATCAGAACCTATCTAACTATGATAACAAGCTGACAAGCCTATGTAACAAATAGCTAGACTCATATAACCAGCAATAATCTAGGGTTGAGCTTTTAACAACTGGCAACATATCTGTGCGTGACTTTTGCCGAAACTTCCGCTCTATTGCCTCAAAGTCCTCACAACATTAAACCTCTTGAAATCATCAAATAACGCCTAGAGTGGGGAGGAGTTTCATACTTTTACTGACTAAAACCTGTTCTTTTGCCCTTTGTGTTCCGGGGCCGCGGCATCTCTTTCAACCCGCAACCCCGGATATACTCAAGTCTGTTGGCCCTTAGATCTGTGAAAATCTACCCTCGAAATATACACAGTCACACGATTTTTGTATATCTACTCAAAATGTGGGAGTTCTCTCTGACAGACATGATCTGATAAACTTGTCAATACAAGTATCATACAGTAATAAATATCATTCATCATCATCATTCCTAATCTATCGGTAATCTCTCGGCGTCGGCCTCCCGGCCTTATCGCAAGGCCGCGGTAGCTGGACCGCGACGAGGAAATGGAACTAGGGCCTACCAGGTCATGGTTCGAGGTTCCCACTGCACCTTTCTAGACCCTTGATTAGCCTGATGTATACTTTATTGTGTCGGAGGTAAGGGTTATATTTGTGCATTGTTGCGTTGATGGAATTGGGGTGTGGTTTCTGGGACAATTGTCTTTATCTTAAGCGGTAGTTTAGTCGGTCTTATTTTTAATAAGTTAGCCATATAACTACGTTTACTGCGTCATATTGACATTCCAACTGTTTAGTTTCCCAGATTTGTGCTAAACTCGAGATTTTGCTTTTTTAAACTCTAGTTACGATTGTTATTTTCTGTAAAAAATACTCAATTCAATTATTAACGTCATACATTTAGTAAAAAACCTTTTCAGTAAGTGAGTTGTGTACGTCACTTAGGCACCCTTTGTAAATGCCTGGTGTTCATCAGCAAATCGTGGGACTTGAAGTCATTTTCAACGTAGTAAGGAGGCTAAGCAGATGATGTTCTCGACTGACTAATCACAATAAACAGTTTTCTTATATAACTTTCTCATGGTGCGGGTGACATTAGATAAACACACATGATAAGTGATGGGTGTATTATAATGATACCCATCATCCTCCTGTCCTTAACGATTATGATATTCAGTGGAAATTCGCTGTAACGTTTCAGATTGAAGAGGAACGGTTAATTTAACTAATGTCAGTCGCACCATGCTACAGCGAAAACAGTATAGTGCAGACATTTTTTTTAAACTGCCCCACACTAGAAATATCTCCTGTATCGTGGGTGCAAACATATAAACTCACATACACAAATAGCCAGACCCGAAACAACTACCTGTAGGTCATACAAATATTTGTATCGTGCGGAGATCGAACTCGCGACAAGAGGAGCAGTAATCGGTCGCTCAGCCACTGCGCCAACCGTGCCGTCAAAATATTGAAGTCAACGTAAATAAACCTCAAGATTCTTTTAGCTCAATTGCTCTATTGTGCACTTTAGCACTTCACGCGTGGCTGGGTACTTGCAACTCAACGAACAGTTTTAGTATTCAACCTCACCCGACATTGCACTACTTTTGCGCAACGCTGTGAAAAACACGCAATTTTGACAGCTCTGAAACAAAATGGCGGACTGCACGAACGTTGCCGACTGTTGCCGAATTCACGCATGTGCAGGAAGGACCGAATTATTTGTGGGGTTCATGACCTTTTTCGTTAAGTGCTTTGTGTATGTTGACCAATTTGTTTTGATATTGCTAATATGCATGACCACAAACAATGTGTTTGACGACTGTGACATTTTGAGGCTGTGTTGATTTTCGGTCAAGGTCGGGAAATGCCCGGATTTTGACTTGTGTGCCCAATATGTAATTATATTTGACATCTTTGAGGAAACTTTAAAGATGATGCATCCTAATCCGTGCCCCTAGTTTTGTTCGTTTTTTTTTTAATATTTTAGCAAGTTCTGTAGTACATACATACGAGTATTTAAGATACAGTTTGAAATTGCTAATGACTTTGGGTAGCTTTGCGGTTTTAGTAACCTTTGTATCTTAAATGCGTTTTCCTGTCTATGGGGCTCAATATGATTGATGCAAACCTTCGCGTCAACTTATGATGTCTAGATCCTCACAGGTCTAGCACTTATACCTGTTTGTTTATAATAATGTGATATTTTGTCATTTCAGGTAAGGACACGCATCATTTTACAAATACGGTGTAGCGGTAAGTTATTAAAGGATAAAAGTAAGATGCAATAAATCGAAAAACTGCCCAAGTGCGAGTCGGTCTCGTACGCCGAAGGTTCGGTACAAACTTACAACATAAACGGCCAAATCTTTTGACTGGTTTCAAGAGTTATTGTTTCTACTTGAGTATATGATTTTAATTCAACTCGGTACCTCCACGCGTTCTCGAAATAACCAATACAGAACCCCTAAAAACAGGTGATTTTGACCTCCGACTGGTCGAGGCCAAACTTAAACTCCTCATCATTATAAATTAAGGTATCCTCTGTTCCGAACGAATCTTCTCTCAGACCATTTAATTGCTTTGCGATCCCTCAAGTTAAGACAAAAAGCTTTGCGTTATGCCAAGAAAAATTGAATTAGATCAGTAATCCACTATGACTTATGGTTTACCAATTTTCAGAAGCTGGTTTCGCTTAAATTATTTTGTTAATTCATTGATTATTTCGACCCTTGACTGCACTAGGCAAGTTCACATTATAGCAACAAAAATATTGGCTATTTGACAGTCAGGCTTGCGCACCGAGAGTTCCGGTCGCGACATATAGGTACGACCATATCTTTTGACTGCGTAGGGTTCATTTTTGCACAGCTCTAAGGGACCACAGACTTGTGTATATGTTTTTAATATCATAAGCAAATAGGCAAACAGACGGTCAACAAAGTGTCCCTATAAAGGTTAGTTTTTCTTTTGAGGTATGGAATCCAAAGAAAGAGGATTATTTTACTAAATATGTAATTATAAGAATGGACCAGTAGACTGTAAGTTATATAAAGATACCTACACTCTACTGTCCAGGCCATCGTTCAAAGGTCACAGCCAGCACGTTTCGCTACAATATAAATCATCCAATCTAACACTATAATGCTAAATTACTGTGCAAAAAAATGTGAAATTATAGAAATAAAGGCTAGTTGTCAAACAATGGCAACACCAACGGTCAATCTGAAGGTTAATAAGTGTGACAATTGATTGGCCGACTGACAAGGGTACATTGTGTTAATCAAAAGGGGTTGATTATTTTCTACGCAACAGATTTCAGCCTTATTTACAGTCACTGCCTCCTATCTAACTTGTGTTAAGCCTTATCAGGATGAACTGGAAACCAGCTAAATGTAAAGCGAGCAAAGCCAAATAAAATAACTATCTCCCTTAGTGTCTAATCTTAGCAAAATCACTTAAACAGTAATAACATCACAAACAAACTGACAGAAAGATACCTAAGTATGAAAATTTATCTTGATCTTTTATGATTATTAATATTCATAGGATGTATGACAGGTCGAATAGGGTTCGTAAAGGTAATAAATACGCAGGTACAACCAGTTTAACTTAACAGTTGAAGATGGCGCTGCTTGTCAAGAAAAAGTGCAACAATGTGTAAAGCTTCTTACATTTATTTTAGTTCTCTGTTTTATCGCCCGCACAATTATGTTGGTCGAAGTATACGTTTACACTTTTTATGTCTTGTCAATATGGCGGTCACCGCCATGACACTTATACGTCAACAGCATTGCAAAGATGGACGTTAGCTTGAGAAGAGTTATAAAAATGTTAATAAATGATCGATTTGTAAGATAGACGGTGAATGTGTCATTATAGTTAATGGATTTTTTTAATAGATATAACAATTATGATCTCAGTCTATTTTAGTTTATTGTATGTAACTGTCATTAACATTCAATTTATTGGCACTGATAATTATAACTTAGTTTGTAATATTAATTTGTTACCTACATATGACTAATTTTTATGCTGTATTCATGTTTTGTAATTTTATTTTGTTATTTTTCACATGTTTACTGACCCATAAATCGTTTGTGGGGTGTATAACTGTTAATTAAAGTTGGTTATAAATAATTAAAAAATAAATAAATTTACTTTGTGTTAAGATTTGAATAACCACACTGTGAGTCGTATTTTTCTCGCCCATTTTGAAAACTGTGGGTACCGAAAAATTCATTTGACGGGCCTGTTGGTCTCGTGGTTTGTGGCCCTGACTGCTGAGGCGGAGGTCATGGGTTCGATTCCCACCCAGGACAAACTTTGTGTGATGAGCATGATTGTTTGTTCTGTGTCTGGGTGTGATTTATCTATAATATGTATGTATTTATAAATTATATAAGTATGTAGGTATATCAGTTGTCTGGTTACCATAACACAAGCTCTGCTTAGCTTGGGATCAGATAGCCGTGTGTGAGTTGTCCCAAGATATTTATTATTTATTTATTTATTATTATAAACAGGGCTGAGAGGTCATCGAACTGCTTGTCTTTAGATTTCTTTATCAGTTAAACCTCCTTAATTATCTGTAACATATGTTTACCGACATTTACATCGGAATTTTGTAAACAATAGTTTAATTAAATTAAAATAAGGCATTCGGTCCCTAAGACAACATGTATTGATTCAATCAACTCAACCTTGGTTCAATTCCCAGGTCGACCAAAGCGTTGTAATTGGGTTTTTCGATTAGCATTTGTGCCCAGTGTGTGTGCGTAATAAGTGACCACCTATTTTATTTAAATCGTTGCAAATTCAAAGTGTGCGCGTTTACAAACATTTAAACTCACATACACAAAAAGCCAGACCCGGAACAACTATTTGTAGGCCGTACAAACATTTGATCCGCGCGGGGATTGAACCCGCAACACGCAGCGCAGCTGTCGATCGCGAGCCACTGCACCAACCGCGTGGCACTACACAAGACTTACATAGATGTTGCGAAATATCGGTGTACTGATAGGTACACCTCAGCCTAACTCTTCAGGGATTACGAGGCGTGATGTTATGTAAATTAACCTCTTGCAGTCCTCTCCTGGACATGCGTCTCCCCAAAACCGAACCACAATTCACCCCACCATTTCCTGATCGAATCTGATACACATTTCTTTCTAGCTAAGAAAGGTCTCTCGCTACGCTCGGTAGTACGCTTCAAATTTCCGCTTGACAGTTTATTTATTTGTCTGACACTATGATTAACCCTTGAGCTAGTAACACTGTTCCATGGTCTGCTAGTCATTCAAGACCCGCCCCTTTCGCTCAGCCAAGCGAAGAAGGTCGTCTGAGAAAATAGTTACTTATTTCTGTTTGGGACATTGTGGTCAGGAAATTGGCTAAGATATTGAATTATACATTGATTCCTTTTATTTCTAGAACCAAAAAAAATTCTTACTAATATTTAACAATATTAGTAAGAATTTTTTTTAAGCGAAAGTGAGTTTGTTTGTTACCTCTTCACGCTTTAAAGGCTACACCGATTTTGATGAATTTTGGTACAGAGATAGTTGGGAACCAGGTGTGGGATATGTGTGAGAACGAGGGAAGAAAAAGGAAAACTTGGCGTTGCTATTACAAATAAAAAAGGCGCAAGGGTACTATGTTATACCGAATTGAACGCGAGCGAAGCCGCGGGCAAAAGCTAGTAGGTATACAATAAAAGATCCAGATTGACAAATATTACATTCTAAACATGGAAAAAAACAACACCCTGTCTCTGTCGGAAATCAATGCATTCACACACAGCATGTTTCTTTTCGCACCTCCCACAAAGATCATAGAATCAATTTCAAAGATAACAACCCGGAACTACACACTCACCTATCTACCATCGCTTCATACAGCCTCAGACACCGTTATCAGATAAACCACCACAACACACACACTTACGTAATAAAAACAAAATAAAAATGCACACACATGCTTTGGCAATTAAGCTAGACACTTAAATTTGAGGTCCACTAAGAATGCTAAACAAAAACCACCTTTATAGCTCAAGAACTAAGGTACTAAAGCTTTTTGCAATGAATTATGTATACCAGCTAAAAATTACTTAACGTCCACGTGACATGAGAACTACAATGACAAAATGTTTCTAATCCAGTCCAAGATCAACATGAAGGCTTTTTAGTTTAAAAAAAAAATGTTTTCGTAACCAATGTTGGTGTTACGTGATGTTGGCCTATTGGCTGTTGGTGATTGGTTATAAATTTCCGCTTTGAAATTAGTCAAATTACTTGGTAATGTAATGTCATATGGTCATAACATGTTTGTGGTCATTAGGGCTTAATAAGTGTTGAGATATTGCTCAATTTGGTCAAGAAATGAGGTCACATGGTCACAATGATGTAGGTATATGTTTCTTAAAAACAATTCAAACTGAGAGAATAATATTATATCGACCTGTTTTTTTAATTTAGTGGTTGCCATGACGACTGCTGAGCGTAACCTACCTAGATTTCTCATATATATATAAGAAGCCTTAGTCCCAGTCCCAACAGTGGGAAAATTACTGGCCAATGTCAGTAATGACAGTTTTTTTTTACTTTGCCTTACACTAGGAATTTCTTCTGATTCGTGTGTGTGTTTGCAAACAGTCAGACCCAAAACAACTACCTGTAGGTCATTCAAATATTTGTTCGGTTCGGGATCGATCCCGCGACACGCAGCGCTGCAGTCGATCGCTCAGCCACTGCCCCAAGCGTTCCGTCGTTTGTTTGTTTACGTAAGTCATCGAGACTAAATTTAGTTTTTTGAATGCATTTCTTTTATCTTAAGCTACAAAATCTTAACTCAATAATTAAGACGTAAAAATGACCAGTTCCTAGAGCTACCGTATAAGGAAGACCTGTGAAGGTCTAACTTGTCACATTACAAACCAAACAGCAGCATATCAATAATTAATTGACTATTTTAATCCCCTGTCAACGTTATTCGATTGTATCGGTAATCGAGTATGTATCGATATCGTGAATCGATTCTCGTGCCTACAAACTGCGATGGTCAACCGGTCGTTTTACTTCCGAATGCTTTTGAGTCATATTTTATTTTTACTATTGTTTTTTGTAAGTACATTTTCACTGCTGACACACGGGTCTATAATCTCTGTGAAGGAATAGACAATAATCCACTACGCCAGCTCAATTGATACAGGTTGATGTCACATTCTTCTGATAAAATGTATTCGATTATTTGAATATGGAAGATGACGTATTCCTGTTGTTTTTTTTTCTTTTAAAGCAATTTGTAGATTACAGAAATAATACGAGTTACTATTTTTGTTTTACTTTTGACAATTGACACTCGAAACGTTTTTTTATTCCTTATTGCCCGCACATTAGGCAATAAAAAATATAGTAGCTTTGCCTTTGCCTAGATTATTAATTTATTGACTGGTCACATTGAAAGATAAACAATGTTGTAAAATTGTTAAAAATAGAATGATGAAGATTGTTAAATATATGCTTAGTTTTTTATTTATCAATGACGTGAATATAACCATTATTTAGATAAAATATTCTTATCAAAATACAGTCAGGTTTAAAACTTTTCTACCAATTTAAATAGTCATAGTACAATACAAGTAACAACACAACTGTCATTCTTTGACAGTGCTAAGCAATAGCTGTAACTCAGATTTGATACATGGCAACATTTGTTTAAAAGTAATACACATTCACTGCCAGTACAATGTCACACACATAAACCATTACGTTTGTAAAAAAAAACATTAAAACCTAAGAAAAATACTAATAGAGACATCACAGTATCTCTAAACAGCGTCACATCACGGTTTTTATCACAATAATCACGTCGTCATAATTGTGACGTCCTGTATTTAATGTCGCGTGGAAAGTCGTCCGGGGGGTTATACAGGATGTGCACATTTACTAGTCAGGTATACGGGTTACTGTTTTGAGAGAAAATTCTACTCATGAATGAAAGATTTTCTTCTGTTTTGTGTCGAGAAAATATGTGTTGTTGAAGGTTGAAAGTTGATGAGTTAAATAAAATTTTAATATAGATCTAACTTGATTATGTATGGTGTATTCGTACAAACTTGCAACATAAACGACCATATCTTTTGATTGCGTATACTTAGACATATGATATTTCTACAACTCCAAGAGACTACAGACTTGAGTATGTGGTTTTAATTTCATCTCGATTCCTTCTCGCGTTGCCGAGGTAAGGAGTCTTGACAGGCAGACGGATAACAAAGTGATCAAATAAGTTCCGTGTTTTCCTTTTGAAGTACCTACTTACGGAACCCTAAAAAGAAATATTTGAAATAGTTTATTAGTAAGTCTTATAATTAACGATAAAGATGAATGTAGAGTTTAAATTGCGAAATTTGGTATTAATCTCAACCTAATTTCCTTAAATCAGTTTTAGTTATTTACTTACCTTGACAAATGGGTAGTTTATGAAAATCACTAAAAGTAGGAGCCTTATCGTGATTCATATGCAATTTTTATTCAAGAACTTATTTATATATAGTCATAACGTTTATGTATTTGCATCAGTAATGACGTATTGACTCTCCTCTTTAAATAAATGGTTTACAAACAAACACAAAATAAACAGACAAATATAACCAGGACATGTTGACCTGTCCTTTTTCAATATTTAAAGTAACAGTGATTCATCTTGAAGTACTGCAGAGGTCTTTCTTATCTGGACTTTGAAGGTACTTGCGATTTCACAGACTTAAGTGTTGAATAAAGTTATGGTCTTTTTAGTATGTATTACCTATTTTCTAAGCAAAAACTCAATTTATTTTGTATTAAAATTGCTTATTTGTTAGATTGGCAACAAAATTGTCATTTACATAACTGAAATTAGTTTTGGAATTAATCGTTTTTTTCTCAGTCGACAAAACATCGACTAACTTAAACTGCAGTTACAACACTGTCCGAAAGCTTGTTCACATTAGCGGGAAAATTGTATTTGTTGATAATGTGAAACCGGTTTGAAGTATGGCTGTATGTATGCCTTTCCATGGATTGTGGAAAAGTGGCCAGCATCAAATGGCCATTGACCAGGGAGGCCAAAGACCCTAAAGGTTATTATCTGTCCTTGGGACTACGTCTCGTTTTATAAGTGTGAAGTCGTGACAAGAATAAAATTAAAAAAGGTGTCTCTCGATGTTTCCCTGTCTTTAACAAATGAATCATACCTAGTTACCGTATCATCATCATGATCTGCCTAGCCTTTTCCTAATTTTATTGGGAACTAGCTGTGCCCCGCGGTTTCACCCCTGTAGACTTGAATAAAATTAGCTTATGTGTTAATCCAGTAAAGAAGTAACAAACATACACATATGAACTTTGGCCCCTATTATATAAAAAGCTACAGTAATCACAGAACAGTTTTAAATACTAAGAAAACACGTACTTAAAGGTTTTAATTATGAAATGATGGCGGTAAAATATAGCATTGTTAATCTAGAGTTCTACACGAAATAGAATCCAGACATTACAGCTAACTAAAAGAGTGCATGACTAACGCATTCGACTTATGTCATACGTCCTTTATATTTTTTCAAAGAAATACAAGATCCCCACTAAAATTAGTTTAACCTTAGAGTACACAGTCGACCTCACATAAGGTACCGCTAATTTCATATTCACACACAACAGGTGCCACTCTAAATAACTTTAAAAACATAGACAAACAAAAGTCAAAGAACGACCTTCATTTTTATTAGCACCATAGAGTTTTAAATGCATTTTTAAATGAACCATAGACAGTTGTATCAATGACCTAAAGTTTGTAGCTAGCCGAATTAAGATTCGGAATTTAAAAAGTAAATAGAGTTTTGGTGCTTTTATTCTGGTCTAAAAATCTTTGCATAACAGAGCGTAACGGCAGACTAAGTTTTTTTTTTAAATAACAATTTTGACTTAGCTGATTAAGACAGTTACTAATAGGTAATCTTTCATACAACCACTGCTATGCCGTTAACTGCTACTGATTGGTATTTCCCAAAACTAAATTTTTAAGCGAGCCAATAACTTACGATTATGTAAAATGCTTAATAACTTAATAAAAGGCCTTACATAAAGACAATTAAATGCACAACAACCAGAGACATTTTTTTTTCAGATCTTTGGTTGACCAAAAACAAGGAACTATTTTGACAGCACTGTGTCAACAGGTTTCAGGTCAGATGTGTACCATAATTTATGCCAAAAGTTATGACTCACTGGCGTACGATACTATTATTAGGTCATAAAACAAACACGTTTTCAGTTTTTATTATGAGACCTAAACCTTCTTGATTACCTTTGATGGTCTTTAATTGCTAATTAAAATTGTAAATTAATGTTTTCTGATACCTACAAACGTTTCCGATATTAAAATTACAGCAATAAAATGCGTGTTTTGTGCAGGAAGAAAAACTATATATTTTTAATGTCATCTTGCAGTTCAACCTATGAATGACGTTGTCGTCTGGTTAACCGGGCGTAAAAAGCACCTCGTATTTTTACCTAAGAGTTTGTCCTCTGCTTAGAAAAGAACTATAGTAAGCAACCATTTTATATACTTTTCGCTTTTTAATCGGACTAGTGGGCCGTTACTCAGAAGTGGGATACAGCAGGCTAAGAAAATATAAATAGCAATCACTCTGTTGAGTCATTGTTATTAAATTCAGTTTACGATTTTGAAATTCATTTATCAGTACACGATTAAGGCTCGTTTGCACCTGAAATATTTAATTGCGTTAAGCACAAAACCTGCTAGCAAGTGGTCGTCGTTCAAAAAATTCGGAAACATCATAATTGTTTAAAATATGATAACGCATTCACTGATGTTTAGTGCAAGACAAGTATGTCGCAGTAGGCAGCGGAACATTTATTTTTATCCAAGTAGGTATTTATCCAGCCAGGTCGGTCGACTACCCTTGTGACCTCCTTATTATAAATAAAAGAGCAAAATCATCAACAAACCTTTTTGCGTCAGATAAAAACGAGATAAATGGATTAGAAGCGTTTATATCGTCAGCCCGTGAGTTTATTACGCATCTTTTTAATAATATTTGGCGCCAAAATGGTGTTGTAAACGAGTCTCAAGCAGACTTACCTCGGGAATTTCGAAATGTTCATAATTTCCGCTGAAAGACGTCGTACGCTAGACCAGGTTAGGATCGTACTTTAAGCGTCGCAACGTAAGCTGGATCTCCGCTTCTCTCATGAGTTGTTTTCCTACTATTTTCTCCAGAACAGCAGTCCATACCACGCGCACGGCTACATCTTTCGGTAAGAATTTTCTCCGATATAAATGCAGCAATGCTAATGTATACAACGCATTCGAATTTTGCGCCAACACCATTAACATTGACGAGTTAGGAAGAAAGCAAAATGAATAATATCCTTGATGAAAATTCATACGAAAATGATTCTTATTACGCTGAATTTTGCCTCTAACTCTTTTGAATTCCTGTGTCTGTCTAACGGTGATAATTTAATACCAAATCCTAAGCTAAATAATCACATAGTAATGTGTTTTCTACATTTACGGTCAGTGGTTAAGAAAGCTGACCGCTGCATGTGGGTCGCGGTTTTGATTTCCACCTCAAGGAAGTTATTGCAATGAATGAATTACGACATTCAACAAGTCTCCCACGAATTGTGTGAGTTGAATTACATTTGTATGAGGTTTGGATGGAAATTGAGACAAATATGTGTGCCAATTAAAGCTGGTGTGTGAATGAGGATCTGTTTCACTCGTTTATAAATGATGTTTTGTATTTCTCTTGAAAAGTGTTGTTCAGGAAAATTCGTATTTTCTTACGCTAGTTTCATCAAAATATTATTCGACACTGTAACAAATTATAACTTACAGGTTTATAATTAGAACAAAAAACCCTCTGAGCTAATTTAAACAAATCATGAAAGAGCATCACGCATCACATTGTACACTTAGTCGAATTCTTTGTGACTGTATGGTTTTTCAGTGTAAGAATTGTTGGTAAACCTATAAATCCTTAAATATTATAAAAGCGAAAGTGAGTTTGTTTGGTACGTCTTCACACCTTAATGGCTTAACCGATTTTGATGAATTTTGGAGGAGACAGAAATAGGCAATTTTTTTTAAGTGATAAATGTTGGAGAAACATAGAAGTAAAGGGAAAAGTTAGCTTTGCTATTACAATAAATAAGGCACTAGGGCAAAAACTACAGGAAGCAAGTACCTGCAAATCAGGAAAGGGAACTGTGTTACCCCGAATTTAACGCGAGCGAAACCGCGGACTAAAGCTAGTAAATAAATAAATATGTAGCCGCTTATATGTACCGTTTTATTATGACTCAATGATTTTTAATACAAGTACCGTATTTATCTACATTAATATAAAACCTATGTGCTTGTGAAATAGATTACTCATTCTGCACTCATCATTTTCATAGATTTCCTGTAAAAGTTCTGAGAAAACTAATGTTTGTTTTATTAAATCATGCTTCACAAGACATACATCCTGTTCGGATTACAGTACAAGTTCGTAAATGGTCCTTAATTATTTGCAAATATAGTAAAAACACTTCCTGGCTAATTATTATTTGTAAACCTTTTTAAGCAATTATTCTGTGAGAAAAAGTCGTTCGTAGTAAAACTTTTAATGTGAATTGTTTTGGAAATGTAATGAGAAGGGACAAAACGCATGCGACTAAATGATCGATAAATATGAATGGTGATGGAGGGAGAATAATATATACAAAGAGAAGATGGGTGGATTGTGTAAGGAATGATATGAAGGAGAAAGGAGCAAATGATGCCGTGACGTGACAGGGGAGAATGGAAGTAGAAATATGTTGCACCGACCCCAAGTAGAATGATACAAGGGCAGGAAGATGATTATGAATTATAGAGAGATATTGGGAGTCAAAATTTTATTCTTAAATAGAAATGTTATAATTTTATTTGAAACTAGCTTTCGCCCGCGGCTTCGCCCGCGTTAAATTTGGAGTAATACAGTTACCCTTGCGCCTTATGACGGGCCTGTTGGTCGAGTGGTTAGTGGCCCTGACTGCTGAGCCGGAGGTCGTGGGTTCGATTCCCACCCAGGACAAACTTTGTGTGATGAGCATGATTATTTGTTCTGTGTCTGGGTGTGATTTATCTATAGTATGTAAATATTTATATATTATATAAGTATGTATATCAGTTGTCTGGTTACCATAACACAAGCTCTGCTTAGCTTGGGATCAGATAGCCGTGTGTGAGCTGTCCCAAGATATTTTTTTTTTTTTATATATATTTTTTTTTAATTTATTTGTAATAGCAACGCTAAGTGTTCCCTTTTCTTCCCTCTTTCTCCCTCACATCCCATTTTTTTAAATAAAAATTAGCCTATGTCCGTCTCCTGGTTCCCAACTATGTATGTACCAAAATTCATCAAAAAAAAAATCGGTTTAGCCATTAGAGCGTGAATAGGTAACAAACAAACAAACAAACTCACTTTCGCTTTTATAATATTAGTAAGGATATCTCCACGACCCCGTATTATTCAATGCATCCATCTATTAATTATGAGTGAATTTCACTGATAAAACTAAACGCGACCAGCACAGCTAATCCGCGTCAAAGGGTATGTCAGAGTAATTATGACAACCAAAAAATTTATCGTCATTTGTTATTTTCATCGTATCATAATTCTTTGTTCTTCTAAATTCAAAATGAAGCTCAGTAGAACAATATGCAATTAAACCACGTTGTGTAACATAGAAACAGCCGTGCCATCGTTTCGTGTGAAGATGCGTTATGTAAGGCAGAGTGGGTGCGTGCGCGCATCGCGAGCCGTGATGATTGATCTCAATCATAGTAACTTGGTTCGAATGATGAATTGTGAGATCTTATAGGTTGTGACGAATGTTTGTATGATTTGACCTGATTAGCTTTTGTTAAGGGCTGCGTTTTTTTTTTTCAAAATTAGACAAGCCCGTTCACCCCTACCCCTTCCTGTGCATTAGACTTATAAATAAATATAACAAAATATGTCCGTACAAAATAGGAGTATTACGCTCGGATGCGGTTTTCAGAAGTTTCAGCTTAACTTATCTTTTTTTCATTAACGAAGAATGAAGGGTACTTTTTCTACGACAGTGTTCTAAAAAGTAATAAAGCGATCAACGACACCACATACAGATTAAATTTGTTATTTTTTCTGCGTCTAACATTGACATTAATACGGTTGTTGTATCTGTAATTTAGATTTATAATTGTATACCTCCATAGTGTTTCATACAAAAACAGTTACAGCTAACTATAATCGTGTCAATGGCGAACTAAGAATTCGCTTCGCATAATTTTAATAGATCGTTAGTTTTCAAGATCGCTGCCGTTTTTTTTCTCTTATTTGTATTGTAAATGATTTTAAAACAAAACTGTCTTAAGTATATGCCAACCCGGAAGTCGCTTACTTTGTAAGAATGAGGATTTTGTGCAATCGTTATGTTGGATATTGAAAGAAAAAAATGCCCGTAGTCTCTGGTGCTTAGGACCAAAGCTTTATTTTGTAAAATGTTCCACCTCTTTAAACTTGACCTCCATGGAACATGTCACCGGAAATTAGATAACACAAACAATGAAACTTCCTATTTCCGTTTGTCTAGTCAACACTTTCTTCGATTTAGTACAATGTGTTACAGTGTCCTTATAATGCGGAAAGGCATGGCTTCAACAACCTTGAGTAGTAAAGATAAAATTAAATTGCCAAAAACAAAAGATTTATAGATAACGAGCGGAACGTCCAACGACAATTTGATAAACCTAGTGTTAATTTCAATTCGAACCACGCATTGTCTCGACGATCGCGTCCAATGTCATGTTTCTAACAGCGATTTTGACATAAACGCCATCTTGGATACGTACGAATTTGGTATTTAAATCCACCTGTCAAGTATCGTCTTTCGTTTGACAACGAGCTGCACGATTATGAAAGGTTTTAGCGCACGCGCCACTATTTGTGTTACTGGGTAAAGGGCAGACGTGCTGGGTAAAGCGATCTATTATGATACCGCGAAAAAACCTTTTGAGCTGCCGCAAAGCCATTTATAAGGAGGATAAAAAAATGTGTCGTAACTATAATTCATCATGGTTCAAATTTCGAACGTATCTACTTAGATTCTCGTAACATTGAAAGATGGTAAATGATTCGATACTGTTCAAACAATAATCGATTAGATTCAAATTGCATTCGATTAAATCGATGTCGCAACTTGTAATTTTTATTTGCTCAAGATATCGGATGTTTCTAGCTTTCTATAGATTACAAATGTCTTAGTAATCGATTCCAAGGGACCTTTGGTTGACCTCGAAGTTTAGAACCTTTGACTCGGTTGCGATGATGATTTGCAAGTTTATTGTCCACGTAACTTTAATGCGTTTATAATTGATGTGGCCGGTTTTTTATGGGTAAATAAGTCTCCATTGAAAATACGTGTTTGTTAACTAAGTCACTAACCGGTTAAACTACTGTGGGGCGTTTTGTTTCTTTGATCCGCGGAAAATTTCTAATGTATATTGATGTTTTGGTCCTCACGCTATCAAGCTACTTATTTATTCCCAAATCGTTCGTTATGAATTAACTATTATTAATACTTGATTTCTATATGTCATTAGTTCCATTAAGCGTTGCGAAACGGGAGGTCAAAGAGCAGTAACTTTGCATAAAGCAAGAAACACGTTTTCCGGAATAAATGACGTTTTAGACTCAAAAGACCAGTTTCTTGACAATTATATTTTAGTCTGTGGAATTGCTAGATTTCAGTGTCTTTGAAGGATAAAGATGTATAGTAACTTGATACGGTATTGATTTAAACATCAGAAATATTCCAAACACAAATAAACTTGAACAAGAACAAATTGACGAAAACATTACCTTCGTTTCTTGGGGAAATTGAATAATATTGTAGGCCTTAACGTTTATTCGACCCGAAATAAAAATAAAGTGAATGCATTTTTAAAGCGAAAACGTGTGTGATGTGTATATTTGTGCGTATTTTATGGAAGGGACACCTAAAAGTTTTGTTCTTTGTGCACATTTTAGGGTTTATGCCCTAAAAAAGTATGAAACCTCCTTTTTGGTGAGATTATGAGTCACGCAAGGGGTTCGTCTTGGGTCAGGACACAGAATTGGCAACATTTTTCATATCGACGCTTTTTTTTCTTTTTACGTCGTATTTTTGGTGTCTTGATCATTGTCGTCATCACCCAGGCTCTCACTGCAGGACGTTGGCCTTTGATGACAGCAGAAGGTTTAGAAATTATTCGGATATCTTTGAATTTTTCGAAAATCCAGGTTATGTTATTTAAACATTGAGAAAACGTTTCTTGTCGTACAAATAGTTTCCTTTTGACTCTTTCAATGACAATATTATTTTAGATTGGTAAAGTAATACATACAACACACGGACTTTTTGAAATTCTCCAGAGAATGAATTATCTGGAAATTTAATTACCTTTATTAGGTACCTACTGGGTAAAATTTTTGCACTAAATATCTTAGGGCCAGAATTTTAAGGCAACAACCAAAAACTTAAAACCTCTTTCATCGAGACCTACACGGTCAATCTTGTTTCATCAATTATCTCAGAAGTCTATCCAGCCAGCAGTAAATAATACAACAACATCTTGAGAAAGAAAAGAATCATTAAAACTGCATGCATTATGATTGCACAGAACATTAATTTATCACGAACTGTTACTTCATTGCTCGCTGGCTATCGTTCTGGATGGAATGCTCGTCTGTAAAGGTCACTAGAGCAATGTGTGGGTTGTTGACTAGGTTTTGTAATGATGGGTGATCAGTTGAGGAGAACAATTTCTTCATAAGCCATTTGAAGTTGTATATTGATGGCCCTATCGACCACTTTTTGTTAATTCTACTATTAATAAATACCAAATTTTATGGTACATTTACGTATGTAATTTGAAAATCATTGTTTTGTCGTCGGTTACCTAAGGCGCGGCGCAAACGTGGACACTTTGTGTCTTGTGTCGGATACAAGATAAAAATTTCTATATCACCAGTATGAAATCTGTCGGTACAGGACACAGCAACTTCTACAACTCTATGGGAATCGGTAGCTTGTATCCGACACAAAAGTGTCCAAGTTTGCGCAGCGCCATAGAAAAGTGTCATTTATTTATTTAAACTTCATGTACACAGTAGTGGTACACAGGCGGACTTAATGCCATAAAGCATTCTCTACCAGTCAATCTTTGGGTTAAATACGACAACACTGAGATAGCTACAAAAATTGAACAAAAAAAACTAAATATAATTATTTGTTTACGAAAACTTAAAAAAAAAAGCAAGTATTGTATTAGATGGGTACGTAGTACTACTCATGTGATCTGTGTCAAATGATAATCTTGTATGTTCATAAACACACATATCTTTTTTCACAACTGCCCGCAACTTTGTCTCACTTACGTCAATGGTTATTTTGGACATCACACGTCAAGTAAGTATTGTATTTAATGTGTTATTCCTCTGAAGATAGTAATTACATACTCTGTTGTCGACTTGTTGGTGTAGGTCGTCACCACGAGAGGGTCGTAATGACCTGACCTGCGTTTAAAATTAGCCTTTTTATATTTATTTTCACTCTCTTAAGTGGGATAAAGTTTTATGACTTGGATGAGTGGAGCTTTAATATGGATGCAGTCGTAGTCGCTGCATTTTTGCGCAAATTTTGAACATAATATCAAGCCTGTTTTTCTGGAGGGTTAGGCAATGACCGAAGAGGAGGCGAGTTACGGAGATAGTACGGCCCCGGAACATAAGGGGCAAAAGGAGGAACATGGGTGGGTTTTAGTCAGTAAAAGTATGAGACTCCATGCCGCTCCACCCAGAGCGGGGGAAGTTATGTGATTATTTGCCTTTCGCAAAAAAGGCCTTAGCTTATTTTTTTTTGCTAGCCTGTGAAGTGTCTTTCTTTCGCAAATGCCTACCCTTTCTCCTTCCAAACATCTGTATCTTAAGCGATCTCTCGAAAGTATTTTACTTAAGCAAAATTTGGTAGGTATCAATTCTCTCAAGAAGTTTTCACGACATTAGAAAAGCTTTAGTAAAGTCGTTAATGAACCATAAGAATTTCTACATTACATTAACTAGCTTAGAATCTAATAACAAAAGTGAAAATGTGTCCGTTTCTCAATCACGCTACTATTACAGATTCGCGTCGCCTGACATTATGCGCGGGCGCAGGTAGCTGATCCCTGGTTAACTTTAATATAAGAACCGGTCGGAAGGCGCCAGATGACATAACTGGTGTATGATGATGCTTGTATAATTAAAAAGGATGACAAAGACATTAAATAATAAATAAATATCTTGGGACAACTCACACACGGCTATCTGATCCCAAGCTAAGCAGAGCTTGTGTTATGGTAACCAGACAACTGATATACATACTTATATAATTTATAAATACATACATATTATAGATAAATTACACCCAGACACAGAACAAACAATCATGCTCATCACACAAAGTTTGTCCTGGGTGGGAATCGAACCCACGACCTCCGGCTCAGCAGTCAGGGCCACTAACCACTAGACCAACAGGCCCGTCACATTGACCCTGATTCTGATCCACCGATTAACTAAAAGAAGAATAGGCTGTGTAATACTTCTCTGCCATCTTTGAGAAGTGGCTGGAGCGGCGCTATGGCGTCCTCGTCTACCGCCTGATGCATAATCGGGCGGAAGGAAATGCCCGGGTGTCATTATGACGATCGCCCGGGGGTCACGGTGGAGCACACAGTGGCGATCTGTCCAGCTTGGGCGGACGCGACACCGCCGTGTCCTCGTAAAAAATACAAATGATACCGTGACGTCTAACAGGGAAGAATGGAAGAAGAATAGAATGGGATAAGGGCAGGAAGGTGATGTAAATCTTCTATAAAGATAAAAAATCAGCATCAACAGATAAAAACATAAACAGGCACATACTCTTTTAATGTAATGAAGTTTAAGGTACAAGTTTTCCTTAAAGAATAACAGGAACGATACTCTTTCGTTCAACCTTCTTTTGCGGACTCAGGCCTGACTTGAGTAGCCAGCAGTACTGTTCAACATTACCCAACTGCCACGGTTCATTTACTACATAATAATAATGCATAAGAAATCACAATTTCTATTCTGTAAAAGACTTCCACTCCATCTAACACTGTTATTATGACGCAAGACGTATTGTCATGTCACCGGCGCGCGCGCAGCTGTCAGCTGTCACTCGGAAACGGGAAGGAACGTGATTATGTGTGATTTTTTGGTGTGATTTATTTATTGTGTGATTTTATTCGGTGACATAATGAACTTTGTATTTAAAGAAATTTGTTTGGCGATTTCATTGATTACATTCAGGCTTAGGCAGAGCTTTATTTAATAGGCATCAACCAGGCCCGAATCCAGGCTCCGAGGCTGCTACAGTGAAATTTCCCAACAACACTGGCTGACCCGGGAATCGAAACCAGGACCTCTGCTCTTCCTCCTTTAACGAGATCCGTGTATCCCTTTTCCATTTTTTGAAAATTTTTTAGCATGTCTTTCTTAGCGGATTGGAAATCATCAAATAACTTCCCCAATCGGGGGGCGTGTCAGACTTGTACTGATTAAAACCCACCCATGTTCCTTTCATTGTCCTTTATGTTTTTAACTAGCAGGCCCTTCTGCTTTGCCTTACTCTTTAAGGCGCGCGTGGAACACGAACGCACCGTCGACACGGCACTTCTACTGCCCTCACCTTTTCTTAAACGTCATTTATTCTTGTGCCACTAAGCATTACTTAATCCGATGATCACTCACCTTAAAACCCTCGTTACGATGTCGCTCGGTGCGTAAGAGTGGATGTTCGGAAGTGGGAACTGCGCTTGCGTCACAAGGCGTTGCGTGAACGATGCGCGCACGCATACGCACAGTATTGCTATTGTTTTAGAACTTGTTATAATTTGTTGATCGTTGTGTGTTTTATGTTGGTATTATCGTCTTCGGGTAAATTTGATATTACTCAATAACGTCGTTGTAGAAGTCAAATAGGCAAAAACTAAAAATATATTTACTGGAACAAGGTCAAAGGAGATATCCTTTGCTGAATGTATATTAAATTTATATTATACTAGCTGTGCCCAGCGGTTTCTCCCGCTGCTCATTTAGGGGTCTGAAAAATAGATGTTGGCTGATTCTCAGACCTACCGGATATGTATACAAAATTTCGTTGAAATCGGTCCAGCCGTTTCTTTTTTTTTCTATTAGTATGGGAACGAAAACTGTGACACGAGAATTTTATATATTAGATATTGAACAGGCTCGTTAGATCCACTGGACGTTTTATTATAACTTATAACTTTCTATAAATGTTTTGGTGCGTGAATGGAAAACAATTTAGTTAATTAAATACATTAAAATTGAGTTTAAAACGAACTTCGATTTCTAAGAAAAAATCAACTACATATTACTTATCTCCTTTGCAAACTATTCATCTGTAACCTCTTTAATTTTACTCTGTGCCAAATTTCACCAAGATCCGTTCACCTGACTCTGTTTCAAATGATAATAATAAGATTTTCTTTTTACTTCATTTTGCGAACATAAATATAAAGATCAGCTGTTTTCTTCTCTCACATAATCAGGGTTTGTCCCACAGTAAAAGTTATACAAAATTTAAAGGACAATGATCCCTGAAGTGAGGTATTACAAGGTCAGATACGAACCTTTGTGAGTTTAGAAAATAAACGAAGGAACCAAACCAGAATGTAAACATATACTAAACCTTAGTCGAAGATCGTCACTTTTGTAAATTATATGCACAGCCTGAACACATCGAAAGGATTTTAAAGATGTCAAAGGAGTCGATGTTTGCTTTCGTTTTTTTAAACGGATAAAAGCAACATATATGTATACAGCACGATATAAGTTTCTTGTATGTATTTGTAACTCTATGTAATTCTCGTGGCTTAAGTTATTTCAGGGTGGTGTTTCAATTTCAATCAACCGCTGTAGGTTTGATTGATATCTTAATTCTTATTGCATCTCCTCATCTTTTTATCTTTCATCGTAAAATCAAAATCAAATGGATTTTTTTGCCGGTTCTCCTCCATAAGAAACGACCAATCTGAACCGTGTACCTTTTTTCGATGTTTTATAAGTGCCCATGTAGGTTGTAGGCCTATGTGAAATTATAATATTTTGATTTGATGCTAACGATAATATCTGCTTAGTCTTTCCTCAACTTTCTTACGATCGGCTTCAAAACTAATGGGATGCAGAAGACAACCAATATTTGACATGGAACGACTGCCTATCTGTAGGGTTACCATGATGACATCTTATAGCAGTACTTATTCCTGTGTGAGAAAGAGATGGTGCTAGACACCCTGTATAGCTCTGTCTCTTACCCTCACTGGACTAAATTCTGTTTTAAGACGTCATGGTAGGGTAGCTGGCCTCCACAACCCAGTTTTTTTTTGTAACAAGAATTAAAAATGCCACAGTTACATTACGATATGCAAATCAAGAAAATAATAAACATAAAAATGTTACTACAAAATCATTTACTCTATCTTAAACTACTTCCAACTTACCTTCCTCAATACCTAGACATTATTTACGAGCTAAACACAATATAATTATCATAATAATGGGAAAATTTCGTCTAAAATTCCCATGAAAACTTGCAGGAGGTCATTAGTGCTATGTATTATGAAATCAGAGACATGTATACACACAAATATTAAAGATATGTGGTTATATGAGAACTTATGACGTTTGGTACGATTTCACTTATTGTTCTTTTTCGTAAGGATCTTGCGTAAATGGAGAGTAAAAGCTGATTTGACGCAATCCTTATATTTTGGGGAAGGAAATTATTTGAGAAATCTTTAAATAACCTCTTTCGCTCTGGGTGAGGACGAAGGCGGACTAAAGACTCTTTCGAATAACTCGCGACCTTAATTTAGCTCAAGTTACAAAACAAGAACGCTTTATTTTTGTTCCAAAAATACAATAATTTTGGTATCATTTACGCCAACAGAGTCATGACGATATTATAATCCTGTTAGTAAAGCAAGTGATTAAAACTGTTATCACACAAATATTTTAGAGGCGACAGTTTTGTACGTTTGTGTGTATCTTTGTTGTTCCTACACGACCAAACGGCTAAATGGGTGTGGATGAAATTTCTGGATCAATATCTGCTGCTTTTGATCCCGAAAACAAGCGGTGTTTCTGTGAGATGAAAGAACTCGATTTTTTTTTCACCCGGGGTAATACCGCAGGGCGCAGCGAGTAACATCGTAATGTTCCAGGGTATTGTTTTATAAATAATGAATCATTCGATTCAGGTGTTTCTCGAAGCCGGATTTTCACATCTGTTTTCCTATAATTAAAAAAAAATATACGTACATTCCAACATTCACTTCTAAGTAAAACTCACGGTGTGGTCATTTAATTTGAAATTCTAATTTCAAATAATTGTTATGTATTATTTTATGAAATACACACATGTGAGTTAATTTTGTTATGTATATGAGAAATTTTTACTTGTTTAATTGTGTTTTTGGGAACAGAAATTATTTATTTTCTTCTGAGAGAGTGTACAGTCCAGTCCATTTTTAAGAAAACTTTTATTATGATAAAATAGGAATCATGACATCTCGTCTGCAACCCTTGAAGGTTTAAGCAGAGATGTGTTGGGGGCGAGCCTATTGGCATCAAAATATCAAAATAATACCGACGACAACTCAATTTCTGCACCCTATATGACTCACACTATCAAAATATTCTTTGGACACCATAAAAAACATGTAATAAAAAATCTCTCATTCTCAGAAAATCAAATGTATTAAACAACATATTATTAGACATTTATATCATTTGAACACTTTATTATTTTCTTACACACGAGATTTATTTGACATTCTAAAACGTATTACAAATAAATTAAAAGTATTTTATTAGTTTACGTTATCAGAAAAAATACAAGAAAATTGTAATTTACAACGTTGTAAAGTTTGTTTTTTTTTTGTCGACAATCGAATTTCATAGTCGCCAATTTGTTTTCACTGTATTAAATATGTCAGTTTTTATAGGAACTGAGAACCGGTTATTATGCACAAAACCCGTTGATATTAAATATGTTGGTGACACATTTTTATTGCTGTATTAAAACTTTAATAGTCTGATTCTGTAAAAATATTTTTCCTTTCCTTCAAATTGATCACTAGCTGGTGCCCGCGTGATATCGAGCAAAAGTATCCTATGTGTTATTACGGTCTATGCAGTCTAAAGATTTGAATGTGTATTGTAGATAACTAGCTGGCGCCCCTGGCTTCGCCCATGTGTTATTCCAGACTATAATCTACCTCTTTGCCAAATTTCATAAAGATCCGTTCAGTAGTTTTTTCGTGAAAGGGGATCAAACATACATCCATACTCACAAACTTTCGCATTTATAATATTATTAAGTAGGAAGTAGTATTGGATCTAAAGGCATAAAGTCACGCCTGTAATCCTCTAATTGTAAGGCAAAGGTGTACCTAATCCGGGGTTGCGGATTGTAGATACCGTGGCCCCGGAACATAAAGGGCAATAAAAGGATCATAGGTAGGTTTTAGTCAGTTCAAGTTTGACACCATGTCATAGAAGACGAGCTTGATGCCATCAACCGGGCACTACCCGCCGTTGCTGCTACTGAGAAATTCATGAAGGAAAAACCCAATAACATTTAGCCGGGAATCGAGCCTAGGACCTCAGGTTTGGCAGTCTCGCTTTTTTTGCTGATTGGCAATCATCAAATAACTTCCCCCGCCATGGGCGGAGCTGGCTAGCTGGCAGCTCAGAATTTTACTGACAAAAACCCATCCATGTTCCTGCTTTTGTGTTTCGAGCTGCTTTTTTTGTGTTCCTGCTCTCTCAAACAACCCACCCACCCCTCAAGGCAGTCATCTAAAGATGGTAGAAATAAAACTATTGGAAGTCTTGATTGTTTTTCTATCTCCGTTTAATCTAGGTATTATTTGATGCTTAATTAAGAGCAGTTAATTAAGTGCCTGATGCTAAGTAAAGGTCACCGTCTTAATGGGATTTCCCCATTTGCTCGTAACCGGTGTTACGTATTCGTATTACTAAGAAAATATAAGCATCTAAGATAATTTCGTTCATAATTTATTGATGGTCTCTTCTTGTTAATTGGCGAATTTAATAGGTCGTTCGTATTCAAGGAAACTTCCTTTATAGATCAGATTGTTAATCTAGTTTGTATACAAATATGACCTCACACCTGTAGGCCTGGAAGAGTTTGGTAGAGGTGTACCTACTCCGGTGTCGCATCAAAATCGGTTTAGCAATTTTGGGCGTCAAGATGTAACAAACAAACTCGCTTTCGCTTTCATAATATTAGTAAAGATACTCGGCAAGCGCTTACGACTACAATACCAACGATGCCTTGTTGTCCTTTAGTTTTAATTATGATCTATATTTTCTCATGAAGTTCTAAAGGAATAAAAAATCTAATTATCTTTTATGTAATTAGAAACCTGTTTGCAAAATAACAGCTGTTTTTTGTGATTACTTTTATCAAAATTGCGTAACATTTGATCCACTATGAGCGAGCAAGGCGCCATCATAACTCGGCCAGCATTTACTTTGTTATGAAATTAATTAAAATCCAATCATTAATAAATTAATTATTCAAAATGTTATAATTATGATAATTTAAAATTCGAAACTTGATGTATGAGCCTTTATTTGGCATGTTTTGAAAACGAGATAATTAATGTGTAATTATAATTTTTTTTTGTTCAAATTGTTTTCTTGATTTGATGCTATTTTTCATTTTTAAATCAATAAATTGACAGTTAATCATTAAACCGATATGGTCATAATTAATACAAAATTATTGTACAAGATCTATTTTTGGTCAAATCTTATTTAAATGGTGAACACGATAGTAATTATGTCTTGAAATATATTCTAGGATTCTGTGACAAACATGACGATGAATAATAAATACATGTAATTATTAGTTTTCGAATATTTAACATTATTAATCTTGTTAAAAGTTAATTTCCATATAAGTTGTAAATTAAGACAACATTTCAGGAAAAACAAGTGTTCAACCTTTTTTTATAAATATAATGACTTTTAAAACCCAAATTAAAGAAAAAAACATTGTAATTGAAACACTAATTGATACGTTTGTTTCATTTTGACCGAAAATTAATAAATATTAACGATCTCAAAACTTATTAATATGAAACAGAAAAAGTTTAATAAAAAGTTATTTTTCATTAAGTTTTAAGGAGGTGTAATAATTAAGAAGCGCTTTTTTGTAACTGGTTATTTTTGATTGAAAATTAATTACCTACGCATTTACTTTGCGCTGAATTTTTAATCAGTATGACAAGATACTAAAATAGCTTAGGAATTATTTAAAAAGCTACAAGGCTTTTCGAAAGCATGAGAAAGAAATTAACGGGTACAGTAGGTCCTGTACAGCTGCAGATACTTTACCCCAATCCAATCCAACTTGCATTTGGCCGAGCCTATTGCCATCAACCATGCACAAATCCAGGATCCATGGTTGCTACTGAGATATTCTTGATGGAAAAACCCAAAAACACTTTACCCGACCCCGGAAACGAAACCAAGACCTTATGCACAGCAGAGACATTTGCGTCCACTAAACCAGCAAGGCATTCTGTCAGTAAAAAAATAACATTTTAATATAGTGTCTTCCTAAAAACCTAAGAGTACTTATTTTAGCAATACCAAACAATAGCCTACAACAATTTCAATCACACCTCCGCCTAACAAGTGACGTCATAAGACTGAGTGAAAACGAAAGTACGACGGAGAACGAAAGTGGCCGAAGTGTGCCGAGCGTTGCGCGCGCGCCACATACGCTGTTACGTGGCGAGCTGACCTGGATGTTTGAGCTGGTTTACTGCTTGCTTGGATTACTTGCTCCAATGGTTTTAGCTACTGTTGAAAGTTGCTGTTTGCTAGGGATTTTTTCCGCCACTTCTTCATTCCTGATGAAATACTGAGAATTCGTGAAGGACAAGCGTTTTATGAAAGATTCTCAATTAATCAGTATCGATGACTTTTCTTTTGAAGTGGACTACGTTTTTTGCCTGTTATAGATGCCGTATGTTACCCAAAGCTCGTCTCAGAACGGGTCCCCCTGAGCTGAGGTAGAACAAGATCAGAAGTGCCAAATAAATTTCTTTGTGTAAAAAGGTTTATATTGTTTGTTATTCGATTTCCTCCTTAGTTTAAATACATCGGGTCCAATAAAGCATTTTAGGTTTTAATGACTGACATGGACGTCAGTGAATTGACTGCACACACATTTTACAACAGCTGTTAAGCCTTTTTTGCGGATGGGAAATAATTTCCCCCTCTGGGCGGAACGGGGGCGGGGGAGTTCTGAATAAAACCCACCTCTGTTCCTTCTTTTGCCCTTTATTTTCCGGGGCCACAGTATAATTTTCGAATTATTGTCAACCCCAGCAAGTAGTGGCCCTGGCAGGCGGCCTCACTGTATTGCTGACATTTCTTTGAGGCACACGTGAAACACGACAACGCCGTCAACACGGCCAGCTGTCGAGACCTAGTCTATAATTTTGTTTTCATTGTAACGAGCTGGTTGCGCTAATATCATACATTGGAAGTCCGTGCATCGTCGTCATAACAATTAAAACGATAAACGGATAAAAACAGTATCTAAGTAGTGAAGTAGAGAATAATTAATTCTACACTCAAATAAATCACATGTATTTTATTTTATTAACGGAAACCGACTCTAAATACAAACTAATCGTGGTTTTAACCGACGATTAAACAATTCACACGCGATCTTAAACGTTCCTTTGTTATCCAAGAAAATTAACACTGTCATTAAAAACACAATTGTTTTCGGAAACGACAACAATTAACCATAAAGAATTTTGAAATATTTCCTTCCGGATTCGAATATGGCAGTATTTTTTTTTAATTGAACGAGGCAGAATGTCGCAATGGCCTTGGCGTGATTAAAAATAAACCAGGAAATGAACGAACGAACGTATGAATGAGAGATTACTTGATTAGTTCAGTGGCCTTTTATAATCTGTTCCCAATTATATTTTGTGTGATAAGAAACGGATTTAGGTATTGTTCCAAGTTATTCTGTTCCGTTACAATGTCCTAGTCATTAATTTTAAATTAGATTTTTAGGTACTTGTTTTAAAAGTCAATCACTGGAATGTGTTCCGGCTTTTTCGGAAGCCGTTATAAAGATATTTAATATTTCGATTTGCAATTTGATAATCTTAATTTAAAATGGAGGTTGTCTGCGCAATTGCCTTTTCAAGTTCAACATCATATAGGTCCCTAAGTTACGAAATACATATCTATATATATATTTCTTTTTGATATTGCCTGAATTCAAATATTCTATAGCGTCTGAATTAAAGCCACAATTTCAATCACACTCTAAGCACGGATGCACCACTCCACTTAACAAATTACTCATCTACCATATGCTTACAAAATTACATAAGAAAAATCTCCTTTCAAACCACAAAGAAAGTGCGTATTCATCCTAAAACCACCTCTTCATACCAGCTGTAGTCCAACCAACCTAAAAGTGACATTTTGACAGCATAGCATAGACAAGCGAGAACTTCACATAGATTATATAAGTACTTTCTATTGTTTACTCTTATTATATGTGATGTTATAATGTAGAGTAGTTGGTCTATGTGTTGTGAAATGTTGCAAGGCTATGGGAGTTCGCTTTGAAGGTGACGTGATGATTTCTATATGCCAGTGTGTATTGTGTGTTTATAGAAAGGATGTTTGCATGCTTGTGATGGATAATGACGATCCTTTTTTTATTTATTGTTGTCTTATAAAAGTTCATTACCAATATCCCTTCCATTAAAACAATTGTAACAAAATTATAATTATATTTAATCCTTATTCTCTTACGTACCGACAGCCTATTGATTATTTAGCTACGAGCTCTTTGTCACAGCCTTGTCCCATTCACTGAGTATATGCCTCCTCTATTTTGTGCCATTCTTCCTTGGTCTGCTTACGTCTCCTCAACTAAGTCTTACCCACGTACTTGCGCGCCTGTCAGGGTCATCGTCTGCCGAGTTTTACGGGTTGTTAGAAAGAGATACCGTGAACCGGCACACAAAGGGTAAAAGAAGATACATGGGTGGGTGCTTTTGGTTAGTACAAGTCAGACATACCCTAACACCGCTCCACTTAGAGCGGAAGTTATTTGATGAAGTACCATCCTCAAAAAAACACCAAACCCCTTAGCTTACTTTTTTTTACCACATGCATCCGCAAAAATAAAAAGAAGGTGGTGGGAGGTGTCGCCCACCCATTTATTTGGCTCTTAATCAGTCAACACTTCTTCCACCATCTTTTGGCGACCATAACTCGGATTACTCGCGAAAAACCACTAACAAAGCATTATAAATCATTCCCGATCCATCTTCAATTAGTCTACCATATCAAATTGTACAGCAACAGTCATATTTCACAAGACCACTAATGCGCCGTTTCCTCGCAAACCACTAACTACTGCAGTTTTTCACACGAACACGACGTAATTCTGTGTGTCCGTTTGTTTCGACCTTCCGCTGTTGAGAAATAGCGTTCGCGAAATAATTTTAATTTATTGTTTAAACTCTTACTTGTATTCGATTTGTTTATTGATTGTTTTGACTTTGTTTTAAAGTAAAAAGTAGTTATTTTAGTGGTTAACTGACTCACTAACCGACAACGCTACAGATATATGGTTGAAGAAAGGAGCACGTACGTAGTTTTTGTTCCGTTCTTGTAGGTGTAAGTTTTTAATAAGCCATATTATGGGATCAACATTTAAGGACGATTGAGATTGTTTTATTCACTTAAATTTATTCTTTAACTACAAAATGTGTATTTTTTAAATGCACCAAAACTTTTTTTTTTGTTCGCCATACTTAAAAAATACTAAAGGAGATCCTCTGAGGAAAGTTTTCACTCTTAAGAACCCGCCGGTAGAAGCTAGTTTCTCTGACTGTATTTCATAGTCCGAATTAAACATATGCCTTTATTTTTAAACTGCATAATTCAATTAATGTGTGGAACCGGTGTTCTTGCAATATCGTGTGTCCGTTCCACAATATTACTCATATCGATACATAATCGATTTGTATTCAATCCTTTATGCAGTCGATTTCGGCAATAGATAATGAAGAGGAATAATTATAGAATGGAGTGAATGATCTTCTTAGATATAAAATTTTCGTGTCAGTTTTAGTCGCCATACTCCTCCGAAACAGCCTGACCGATTTTTATAAAATCTTATATGAACATTGGGTAAGTCTGAGAATAAGACGTAATCTGTTTTTCAAACCCTTAAGTGATAAGGGTGGCCCTCTTTAGACCACGAGATTGTCCATAGAGATCTACGCTTTGGATTGGGCAACTACAGTACTTTCAAAGTTATTATGCCTTGTGACTGGGACTGTAGCTTCATTTTATTGATGTCATTGTTTCGACCTGTAACTGGCCTACTTGAAAAAAAAAGCTTTTAATTTGATTTGAGAAGGGGTCTAAAATTACTGTTTTATTAGAATTTCTGAGCAGCGGGTGAAACCGCTGGGTACTGTATTCTCTATGATATCTTGAACTATATATTCCATTGTGCTGACATACTAATTGTATTATAAAATTATGGGCTGTCTTTTTATGGGCTATGACCTACAGATTGTTACAAGACCGGATGTTTATGTATGTGGTATGAATGTGAAATAGAAACCATGCCTGTCCGCTTCATTGATCTCGCGGTTGCAAGTGCGACTTCTGACTTAGGATTAAGTTCCCGGGTCGTTGAATAAGTGTAACTGGATTTTTTTATTAGGAATTTTACAGTACTTAGCGGCCCCGATGTTTGGAAGTTGGAGATAAGATATCTTCGTAGTTGCCTTTGGTCCTGCGCCTGATCTCTCTCCGGTCGTGTTGTATCGCCGTCCCATCGGTCTGTGAGAGAGTACCTGTGCCAGCGCTCACAATTGTGCACCATATATCTCCCGTGCAGATGGTTATTTTCCGCTGAGATTGTTCCTCGTGGCCAATTGGGCATCATGGTGGACTACATAGACTATAGAACCCATGATCTAGCACTAAAGTTTGAATCGCTTGGTGCTATGTAATTTATGTTATATCACTTTGAAATAATATGTCGCAAAGCGTGGTTTTACCGATAAAGTATATGACAAAGACTTGCGATGTGAATCTTTGCGGGCTTAAAAATGAATAAGGTTTTGCTATTTTAAGTAATCTGATCGTTTCGCATACGATTTGAACATGTCGGTATTTGAACAAAGAATTTACAGAGAAGAAGTGGTTATAAGTGGTATTCAATAAATAAATACACCAACACAAAAACCGTCTAAACACCAATCCAGATCGTAAATCCAAACCAATCTAACGATGCGACTCTAACCTTGAAACCATCGATTAACCAAACCGATTATCCTCTCGTTTTCGCTAAAATCGATTAAAGTATCCGATTATCGATAATCGTACAACGTTCCGATGCGAGTGGAAAGCCGGCTGACATTCGACATCGACATGATACAGCATGGCCACGGAGCCGACCTTGCTCCAGTAACTGTGGATTTCGCAACTAGCTGGGAAAATATGCTTCATACAGCGAACTATGTGTTTAGGACAAAGATTGTTCTACGAATATTTGATTTGGATTGTAAATTCGAGGTTTGAACCACTAGGCTCCAATTAGAGACGGAAATAGGCGGTTCGTAAAGTTGGTGGAACTATTATAATAAGGGTTTAACTGTATTGAAGAAGTGGATAGAGCCATTAAGTCAGAACATGTTAAAAA
Organism: Ochropleura leucogaster; assembly: GCA_958449745.1. Taxonomy (NCBI): domain Eukaryota; kingdom Metazoa; phylum Arthropoda; class Insecta; order Lepidoptera; family Noctuidae; genus Ochropleura; species Ochropleura leucogaster. The sequence goes on along the minus strand of OY288221.1, from coordinate 7,660,693 downwards.
CTAATTCCATTATGTTTAACTGCCTGTAATTCCCAAAAGGTTAGGCACAGTACAGGACGGCTTGGTTGGTGCTATGGCTGAGCGATCGACTGCTGCGCTGCGTGTCGCGGGTTCGATCCCCGACCAACAAATAATTGTATGACCTCTAGGTAGTTGTTTCGGGTATGGCTGTTTGTGTATGTGTGTTTGAATGGTTTTAAATGCTCCAAAGGAAAAAATCCTAGTGTGGGGCAACGCCATCAGGCTAGTTATATATATTGCCATAAACTAGGCACAAATCTAAGCTCCGTGGCTACTACTGAGAAATTCCTGACGGCAAAACGCAATAATACTTTTTACTCGACCCGGCAATAAAATTGAACCCAAGCCCTTATATGTGCCGGGGTTGCGGGTTGTGCCGGGGTTGCGGGTTGTTCGAAAGAGATACCGCGGCCTCGGAACGTAAAGGGCAAAAGAAGAAACATGGGTGGGTTTTAGTCAGTACAAGTCTGACATGCCCTCCCGCTCCGCACAGAGCGGGGGAAGTCATTGGATGATTTCCCACACAAAAAAAAAAAACCCTTATATGTTGTGTCAAAGTACATCATTATTTGGTATACTGATCATATTAATAAAAACAACTGTGTTTTAGCCTCACTGGAATGAGGAATGGGGAATGAAAATGGAATGACGTCATGCTAATATGGTGTTGCACTTAGTGTTCTTTGTAGTTCGTCTGTTTTCTGTCAATACCCTTTATCTTGGGAACGATAGAGGTATCGAGTGAAATTTAAACCATATGCTCAAATGTGTAGTCATTTGAAGCTGTAGAAATATCAACCTTCTAACGCCCGGTTCCAATAATCAAAAACGAGTCTGTTTTACTTACGGATAGTTGTATTTTGACATAAGTCTCATAGAACTTTTGTCAAAATACAACCATCCGTAAGCAAAACGAGTCGTTTTTGTTTATTGGAACGGGGCATAAGTCTACTTAGTCAAAAGTTTATGTCGCAAATTTGCAGGGAACCCTCGGTGCACGAGTCCGACTCGCACTTGGCCGGTTTTTTTTGTTTATGGTAGGTTTACCAAAAAAAGAACAATAAATCATTTAACGCAACATAGTTTTGACAACAGATTAAATTAAATAGTCCCACAGAAACCTATAGGTATGACGTGTATTTATAATTCATTAAGTTTTGCATAAAAATGGAAATAGGCACGACTATCGTAATGTGATTTACAACTTGTTTTTAATTTGACGTGACTATAATAGGTGTGTTTACGCTGCCTGATGTATTCATTTAATTTTTATTTATTTTTTGCAACCGGATGCTTTTAATTGATAAAGTCATCAAGATCATATGTCAAAGTTTAAAATTTTGGAACACCTGTTTCCTACTAATAGTATAAATGCGAATGTTTGTGAGGATGGATGGATGTATGGATGTTTGTTACTCTTTCACTTCAAAACGGCTCTGAACGGATCTTGATGAAATTTGGTACAGAAGCAGATTATGGTCTAGAATAACACATAGGATACACTGTAACCCACAATTAGAGAAATTCCTAGTGTGGGGCAACGTTTTTTTTAAAGAAAAAAAAGAAGAACTAATATTCTGACTGTCTGTACATCTACCCAAAGGAATGCATTGAACCTATTCCTTTAATATTCCGTCAGTAGGAGCTGCAGGCGTTTTCCTTTCATTGTGCACGGTATCATTGTTCTGGGGTCATTGTTCTAAGGTTTTTGCATGCAATTCATACAATCTACATACAAATGAAATTCTCAGCAGCTGTGTGATACATTATGTAAACTTTGTTCGATGGTGCGATGTGCCATTTGATTGGGTCGGTTGAATGCGTAGCTTTTTTAACCGACTTCAAAAAAGGAGGAGGTTTTAAGTTCGATCGTATTCTGTTTTAATGTACGTTCACCGATTACTCCGCCAACTGTGGACCGATTTTCATTATTCTTTTTTTGTTTTAAATGGTTATTATACTTACGAGGTGGTTTCATATAAAATTTATTTATATTGCTTGGGTAGTTTATGAGTTATCGTCTATGATATATATTTTTTCTTCTATTTCTATATGGATAATCTGCTAATCTTTTAGTAACAGTGTAAAATGAATACTCGAAAAAAAATATATGTAATATATGACTAAAAATGCTGAAATAAAAAACTTTTTGTCAAGTCGTTTTTTTTTCTTTATTTAATAATAGGGACTTTTACGGACAGCGTATGCCAGTCCCAGCGTATCGTAAACAACTGCTAAACTTTCAAATATCGTGGGCCACGAATTCGAATTAAGAACACTTAAAAGCATTATTAATTAAATCCTGATAAAGCTACACATCTGAAGCTTGGTTACGATTTAACTAATGATGCTTTTAAGTGTTTTGGCAGAAGGATCTGTGTTCCATGTATTTTGTTTCCATGGTGACTGAGCATATTCATTTATCTATATTTGGAGCTACATTGAATTCCGGACGTTGACACTGCCCTTATCAATCAATTGAAGGTGCGAATTGATAGCAATCTTTTATATACATATCTTTTAAAAAATACTAACATCTACATCGAAGAATATGTTATGTATCAGCACATTATAATAAATCTCTCTTCTTATTTGAATATCAGACATTACCATAACATTATTATTTACTTCCATTCATTCGTCAATCAAAAGACTATCTTTTTAAATGTAATACTAATCTTATCACTAATATCATCGCAACAAACGATAATCAACTCTCACACTTTCAAACTTAAGTTGAAATTCATTTGTTTTATCGGTCTATTGTTCTCTGCTTTCTAAGCGGACCGACACCGGATTCGATTCAATGATGTATTAATTAATCGAATAACTATGTATCGATTTGCTATTGTGTATCGATTGTGAACAAATTGCCTTTCTTTGTTGTGCGTAGCAACTGTCGATATCGTTAATTATCGGCTTTACTCGTTAGCAGTTACTCAAGACAGGCATTCTTGAATTCTCGGTAAAGGTCATGTGGGTTACCATAATGTCTTAAAGCAGAACTTATTCCAGTGTTGGAAAGAGATACAGCTACATTATGTATAGCTCTGTCTCTTTCCTTAATTTGTATATTTCATGGTAACTTATCAGGGAGTGAATAATTGTAATATTAATTATTAATAATATTTTGTATTTGGAATCGTTCGATCATAGGAAAAAAGTAATCAGCCTCGTCTGTCAGTTAAAATTATGAGTTAGAAACGTCAAATGCTTTAAAAAAAAACATCAACTATGTCTAATGGGAGTGGAGACCGTACTTTGTCAGCCTCCATTTGCGATTGCAATATTCAAGGTTCCTTGAGAGCTTATTACTTGGATCCAAAACACAATTTTATACCCCTCGTCAATAGAATCACAATAATTTTATTTAAAAAAATGCGTTTGTGTATGTTTGAATAGAAAACGTCCGACGTTTTCTAAGAAAAAACAATTGTTATTAATTACTATCTATACCTAGCGGTTTCACCCGCTGTTCAGATCCCCTTATCACTTAGGGGTATGAAAAATAGAAGTTGGCCAATTTTCAGACCTGGTCGATATGCACACAAAATTTCATACTAATCGCTCCAGCCGTTTTGGAGGAGATTGGTAACAAACACCGCGAAACGGGAATTTTATATATTAGATTACTAGCCTACTAGTCTTTTGCCGACTGTTCATTTATAATATAAACACCATTTTTTAATAACTGAAGCCACGGAATGATATAAAAGTAGGTGTCTGAAATGGACTACGGAAGAAGTAAAAGTAGCCAAGATCAAAAGCAGATATTAATAGCCTCAATTCATTCATTTCTTCTGTATCGTGGGTGCGTTTACAATTATTTAAACTCACATACACAAACAGCCAGACCGTGAACAACTATTTGTCGGTCACACAAATATTTGTTTTGTTTCGAGCGGAGATCATCGAATCCCCGACACGCGGCATGGCAACCAATCGTTTAATCACTGAGCCAACCGTGTCGTCAAAACTTTGCATTCATTACTCCGTGAGCCTCCAACATAATTTACTCTGCGATAGTTATTTAACTCAGCATCAGAACTACAGCAGTTCGTGATGATCGTGACAGGCGGCGCTTCCTAACGCACTTAATTATAACTGGAGTTATGTAATTAATGTTTATGTTAACGAAGGATTAGCTTCCTCTGTTATTCTGACTTTTACGTTGAGAAATGTTGCTGCTTCTGGTATTCTAGTGATGGTTATTCGTTATTATGCCTATTATAACATAACATAACGCCAGTAATCAAAGGGTTAGGCAATCGTGTATCTAATAGTTTTTATAGACCAACTTTTTATTTATATGAATGGCATCTCGCAGTTCAACCGAGGAGGTTGTCGTCTGCTTAACCGGGCAATTCCTGTGGATGCCTTGAAATTTGGGCCTTCAGCCATGGCAAAAACTTACAAACTTATGCCCCGTTCCAATAAACGATAGCGACTCGTTTTGCTTACGGATAGTTGTATTTTGACATAAGTCTCATAGAACTTATGTCAAAATTTAACTATCCGTAAGCAAAACGAGTCGTTTTTCTTTATTGGAACGGGGCATAAGCGACTACACGCTAAGGGCACCCCCTGTGGGGTACGAGCCTCAGCTTAGGACGTCGCTGAGGGAGGACAGCAAAGGAACAGGTTGGATCTGAGTGATATTATTTGGGGACTGGTTTAAACTTACTGGCTCAGCAGCGCGGGCTGGCTCTAGCAGGGACGGGTGAGAAAAAGTTTACTTTCAACTTGACCCACGAGACAGTCATGCCTATTATATCAATAGTATTTTAATTGATACAATAAAAGGTATCATTGTTTTGTATTTGACTCGAGTAATACAAGAACAGATTTTGGCTAGTCTAACATTTTATTTTTGCTCCGATACAAAATGAGTACAAACGTCAGCCGGAAAAGTTGAGCGCGCGTTGATGTCTTTTACTCTAACGAATAAAAAAATACTTTTGGGCCATTTGCCAAACATCAACAATTATATGACCACAATATACAATTCCAACTACAAATTACATTCATAAGCCCTTGTTTATCATACCTTCATTAATTCTAGAGTGGTTCTAAGAAATGCAATGCTTGTAGACTTATAATGTTATGTATCAACGACGAAATCTATGCGAGCGTCCTTCGCTAAGCCAATAGTGTGCGCAAACGCACTTCAACCTTGGTGCACGCGTCGTGGCGTAGCGTCGGCAAATAAAACGCACTTGTAACGTCAGCAAATAAGGTGATGATTTTGTAGGTAATAAGTAAGGTAAGATTTTTTATTTAACAAATTAAGTGTTTTAAACGTTTTTGGGTCAGGTTTTATTAGAAACGGATGCTTTAATAATTAAAAAGGAATATACATAATGTTTTACTTCATTTTTATTGACTGATCATAATGTTTTCAATGAAAGTCTTAAAAAATCTAATTTATCCATAGCCACAACCTCATGGGTTTTCAAATAAGTGCAAAAGATTTAAGAGAAACAGGTTTCTCTAAAGAAGAATAGCAGTTACGTAAACTTTTCTAAAAAAAAAATAAGAAGATAATTCATTACATTAAGTTGACGAAAACAAACACCGACTTTTGACCCAAACTAACATATTTTAGTCTAAATTTATTGCGACTTTTAACCTAAAGTCCCTAGAGATCCGTAGTATGAATGAGTAAACCTTTCATCAAGTCCATCCACTTAAATTTGGAAATTCCCTCGATTAATCTATTTCTATATTCTACAGTACTGGGATTGTAAAAGCATATTTTTGTCTCTCATGGTTTAATTAAAATAAATGGTTTTAGTTTGAGTTTTTCTTGAAGATTTCAGTAATGTTAAGGGGCAAAAATAAATAATATTTAAAAAAAATGTATTTATAGAAAACTAGCAGACCCATTCGATGTTGTGTTGCCCCTTGTAAAACATACCGAGAGCAGCGACACCAATTATTTTCAAAGCATCCAGGGACACATTCAATACGTATCTATACTGTATAGACAGTATAGATACGTATTGAATCAACAAACAAACTCTTCAGCTTTATAATATTAGTATAGACTAATATTATAAAGCTGAAGAGTTTGTTTGTTTGTACGAACGCGCTAATCTCAAGAAGTACTGGTTCGAATTGAAAAATTCTTTTAGTGTTGGATAGTCCATTTCTTGAGGAAGGCTATTAGCTATATAACATCACGCTACGACCAACAGGTGCTGAGCAGCGTGGGTGAAACCGCGAGGAACAGCTAGTATAAGATACATAATAACCAATAATTCGTCAAGTCTTTTCGGAAATTGAAGCTGAATATATGTTAGATTAATATGATTATTTTATAAAATTACAAAATAATTGTTAGAAATTGCTTCAATTGTTTCTAATTTAATAATAAACGGTACGGAATCGCACGCTTGCTCCAACAACCGCACTTGCCATATTTTTTTAAACGTTGACTAATGAAAGCTCACGCGCGTTTACATAACAATCACAAAAGCTTTCTAACGTAACCTTGCACGTTAAGTCTTACCATTCCGTGACTCATTACGACCGACATCGCCTTAGTTTCGCAACACCCTGTATATGCCCTTACACACAAACAATTGAAATCCGACCTTGTTTCCAACCTATTAGATCTCAATATCATTTGTTCTAATTTCAGAACTCTACATCAATGGAATTTGAACTTTGTCTTTACAAAGTTATGGCTGGTATTTGATTGAATGATATTTCGAATTGCATAAATTATTCCACAAAGGAGTTTCTACTTTATTTGTGTTTTGTAAAAGGTTGGTTATTCTTTAAAGGTTGTCATGGAAGTGAACGTAAACAGAAGTGGTTTGCGGAAAAATGGTTCAAATTTTCGTATGGCAGTACAAATGTAATTAAGTGTGTAGCGAATGGGCTGCGGTTTTAAATAATAACAATGTAAAGTGTTGGCTCGTGGGTTTGCTTGAGTTCCTTCGTTCTAAAGTAATGAAAGGAAGTGTGGTTTCTATGAAATGATTTCACTGCAATGTCGAGTAAAGTAGAGAAAATTATTTTAGATTGGAAATGAGACTTTGATAAATGAAATCACTGTGCTCCGCTGTTTTACCCGCGGAGACCCGTCATAAAAAGTATAGCATATATGTTAATTCAGGCTTTAAAACAATCTATATCATACCAAATGTTATCCAACTCATTTCAGCAGTTTTAGCGTCAAAGAGTAGCAAACATACACACAACCTTTTGGTTTTATTATATTAGTATAATTACTTGGTAAGCCATCACTACAACTTAAAAGTCATGATTTTCATCATCGTAGTCGTTTTGATCGACTGCCGAGTGCAAGATCCTCCGGAGTTGCGGGTTGTTCAATAGAGATACGGCGGCCCCGGAACGCAAAGGACAAAAGAAGAAACATGCATACTTTTAGTCAGTAAAAGTCCGACACACTCTTCCGCTTCGCCCAAAGCTGGAGAAGCTGTTTGATGGTTTTCGAAACGGAAAAAAATTATAAATATTCTCACTCCTCTCCAGATTTTCCACATCATTCGACTCCGTGTCTTTCGTATTCAGCTGATTCTTACGGTCATAGCTCCAAGACTGGTTAAAAAAACCGGGCGCAGAAAAAGTTGTCAATAATCATATAATATTACTAATATTTTTTTTTCGGAGAGTTAATATAAATAAAACATGCAATTGTAACTGCTTCAGTTAAATAGCTGATACAGTTTATTAAACCCGGTTCTGCTACACAATGCTACTAAAAACCTAATGTCCACCTTCAATCTAGCCAGCCACATTCCACGAAATCGGAAGTGATCGGAAGTATTCGTACGTGGGACGCAAGTACGCAACTTCGGTTATCTTCGGCATAGTCCGGCTATTGTTCGGCCGGTCAACCTCGACTTACTGATCCAGTTCTGACATAACAGTCGAACTAGATTATAAATAGTTGACACACTGTCTTGTTTTATGACGTAATGAAAATGAGAGCAAAATTAAGTAATAGTTTTTTTTATAAGTTAATTAGGTATAACGTTGAGCAATTATTGTTTGAGTTAATTTATGATTGTGGACCAGTGGGCTAAGTTGGCATTTTAGTGCGTTGAAGAATAGAATAAGAAAATTATGATAATTATTCAAATCTAATGTTAATAACAAAAGCCGCAGAAATCTACGGACAAAAGAATAGTAAAGTTTGTGGTCAAACTGATATTTGACACAGAACAATATAAAAATACGAACATGCGCGACATTTGCTTTCAAATCAGCAAATTACGAAGTATAGAATCGGACTTGCGAACCGAGGTTCCGTACGAAATTGCGACACAAATGTTCATATGTTTTGACTGCATATATTTAGAGGGTTGATTTTCATTTTCAAAGCTCCAAGGGACTACAGAGATTTCAACTCGTTTTGTACTGGACTCAATACATTCCCGAAATAAAGGGTCTTGACAGACAAACGGTCAGCAAAGATAAGGGTTCTGTATTTTTCCTTTCGAGGCTCAGAACCATAAAAAACACAGAACTTTACCAAATCTAAACAAAAAGCATCAACTCACATGTCTTACTCCTACTCAATCGCTCTGCTTAGTCACATTTGCCTCAAATACGGCATTATGGCCACAAACATCGTTAAATACACCGTATAAATCTGAAAATATTATTGAGAAAGGACTGCGCCAAGTACTATTGACCTCCGCCAAGGTTTTCGAGTTTCGCACCGGTGACATTCAAACAAACATTGATACGGATGTGGTGTTACAGTTATTGTTGCTACAAGTGTATTTTAAGTTGTGGGTGGTTGGGGATATGTCAATAATCATGTTGCAGACAATAATATGTCATAAAGTCTATGACATATAGACTCTTATTGTAATTTAATAGGCGAATGGCGATACGCACTTCCGTATCGAGTATGGCCTAAATATTATTTCTTACAATAAAAATATAGCCAGAAATATAATACATGTATCTTTATATATGTATTATACATATTTCTGGCTATTAAATAAATAAACAAAAATAATTTCTTTTATCTTTATATGTTTATTTTTTACTGTGGTGTCTACTGTGTGCAGATAAATTAAAATAAATAACACAACCTTCTTAATCTTTCCAGATCCACGAGCACATGACTCCCGAAGAGCTGCAGCGCCTCTTCCACGTAGACCACCTCACCCTGGTGCCAAAGTACCACCTCGTCCAACTAACACACCACCTATCCAGGCGGCACATCCCGGGTACCCATAACAGCAACACTTTAACCCAGGGCAAGTCCAAGATCCCCCATGAAAAGCCTTCAAAAAACCATTGGAAGACGGAGACTAGTCCACCTTCATTATTGAATGATGAGATGTTTGTGAAAGCAAAGGAAGACATCAAAGATGTCGACATCATAGGAGACTTAAACAATACAGTGAGTGTTAACTTTGATGTGGCAAATTCTAGTGAAAATAGTGACAGTGCAGTGTTGAGTGATCTTGAAAAGCTGGTCGAAGGCCAGGAGTTGGACGTGCACAAAATTGACCTGGAGGTGTTTGGGAGACAGCTCAAACTAGTGCTGAAGAAACAGGAGGGGTTGCTGAAGAAGGATGGCTTGAGGATGTGGAAGGCGCATCAGAATGAGACCCAGCCTCATGGGGTGGACTATGAGGAATTAATTTCGGTGAGTGTTTTTGTTTTGTTTGACGTAAGTGGAGAGAGATTTTTCGATTGATAGTGCTGTTTAGATTTTATTTAAAAAGCCAAGATTTATGTTGTCATGACATGGTATTCAATGGTTATATCAAATGGGACCCATCGTTGTTACCTAAAATGGTCACGGAAATAAATCGAGAAATGTGGAGACACCATTGTTTTAGTAAACAATTTTATTAGTTTAGTTTTTATATCATATGCGGATGATATCATTCCATTATAGACTATACATGGAAGAGCTTATTCTGTAATGAGATCTGCACGTCGTTTTTGATATTCACAACAAAAAAATCGATTTGAATAATCGATTCACATTCCCATGAGATAACAATCGTTCACCCATATACAGTTATTACCGAGTGAAAAGCGAAAATCGAATCGATATCGTTCGGAAATAGCAAACAATGTGGAGAAGTGACAACACTAATTATAACTTACACGGCTAATAGTAGAGCGGATTAATTAGGGCTGGCTCGTGAAGCCTAGAAATATAACAGATACTATGAAATGGGTGTCAATAGTTGTAAGTAGGAAACTTGAAGAAGATTGGAAAGAAGTAATTTGGAAGATTAGAAATCTTTAGAATAACAGGATTGACAATAGGGTCTACAATTTATTTGAATCTTTTTATTTTTAAATCGTTGCCCCACACTAGGAATTTCTCCTGTATCGTAGGTGCGTTTACAAACATTTAAACTCACATACACAAACATCCAGACCCAGAACAAGTATCTGTAGGCCATACAAATATTTGTTCCGTGCGGGGATCGAAGCCTGCGACACGCAGCGCGCCAGCCACCGCCAACCGTGTCGTCAATTTATTTGACTGATTTTTTATCTTTTAATTCATGGTACAATTAGTATCTAACCTGGTACCAGTTTTTTTTTCTGGCGAGTTTGTTCCACCATTTCTTCTTCCAAGCTAAAACATAAGGAAGTGGCGAAGGGTGGGCATTTTGGGACTGTATTGTGTAACGACGTTCAAAAACTGCTGATCATCAGCCTACTTTGAATAAATGACTTTTGATTTTGTTTTTTATGCCACCTGAACCGCTTCTGACTTGGCTTAACATGCCGTTGAGATCCCTTAACCATGCTGGTTTGGTTTTTCTCTCAATGCTTCTCTTCATCGATGCAAGTGACAATAATACAAAACTCACAAGAATCAGAACATTCAGAGGGCGTCTTGGGTTCGAACCCTAAACCTATGACTTCGCTGTCTTGCAGTCACAAAACTAGGCTATCATTTATTAAAGACCATATATTGAGTATCAGCCCTACGCCTAGCAATTGTTGTATAGCGGATGATACAAAAACGCGTGCACCTGTCTCTCTGTGCGGCGGCGGTGAAAGCTGCCTTCCCACGCAGGTCTTATCTAACCGAGAAGTTGTGGCTTCTGTTTACTAAGAACTAGCTTAGGGGGTGGAAAAACTAATTTGAATTTTCTTTTTCATAAAGAAAAGGAAAGAAAATATTAGTTTTCCTTTAAAAAGAAATGTTTTGTTCTGTTTTATGGGCCAAGAAACCATACTGAAGGTCTTGCGTTTATTGTGTTAGACTTTATACAAGTATAACCAGCATATTTATTAATTGTAAGTAACCGACATATAAAATTCAGAGTTTCTTTTACTTTGATCTGTTATCTTTGGTCTGTTCATTCGACCACAATAATCTACCCAAAAAAAATTAAATAAAAAATCATGCTTCTTAATATGTACCATTACCAATCCTAAGTAGAATATCAACGGAAAATGTGATTAAAATGTCTAATTCCAGTAACAATCTGCTAGTTTTTATGGGAAGGTAGACACATTCTTTATTTCATGTGATGATTCTTGCGTATAACTATATTCTACTATATAAAAATAAGCCGGGTTTTCCTTCCTGACGCTATAACTCCAGAACGCACGAACCGATTTCCACGGTTTTGCATTCGTTGGAAAGGTCTCCGGCTCCGTGAGGTTTATGGCAAAGAAAAGGTAGGGTAGGTAGAAAGGTAGAAAATTGCATAGCAACGCATGCCGGGGCACAGCTAGTGCTTTATATTTATAATAGTATTTTATAAATCCATGTAGTATAAATTAATAATTTATTTTCTATTTTGCTTGTCACTGCATCACCCAAAGGTTGACTGGTAGAAAATGCCTAAGGCATTAAGTCCGCCTCTGAACTTTGTCCTTCAAGTATTAAATACGTAGAAGAACCCTTCTTTTACATACTTTGTAGAGAGCAGTTTCTCTATCGCCATTGGTCAGTACCAACCGTCACAAATGTTCCACATTGCCACAACACTACTATGACAACATAATCCTCAATAGATCTGTTGAAACGATGTACCAACTCAACCAACAGATGTTTGAAAAAACAACTTTTATTACAAATATCTTCTACCAATACACAATCTGCAATGATTACAAATAAACCGGCTTGTCAAACTGTAATGAATACATAACTTGTGCCGATTACATAAGTTAATGGTTGAATATAAAAGTTGGACAATAAATTGTTGTTAAAATCGTGTACAATACAGTCTAGGTCTGGGCGTGTTGGGTTAATCTGAAGTGATCTTAACAACCTTGTCGTGTTACATTTGACGCCTTAAATTGTGACGATAGCTTTAAAGGATAAGATGAGGCACACACTCAAGCTTTAAATAAAATAAATTATGAATAAAATTGACGAAAACTGCCCCTTCTTCCTGTAAGAGATTTTACTAAAATATACATAACATTAAGCATGTAATTTGTTAAAGGATTGACTGTTACCTGGAGGTATACCAAATTGTACACCCATATTTTGCCAGTTATGTTTCATAACTGGCAAAATATGGTTTTCATTTTATGTTTCATGCCAGTTAGGTGTCCACGAAAAAGGGGGTGAGCCTATTTTTATCAGCATGTGCCCAGTTGACCTCCATCCTGACTGCTACTGAAAAAATGTAGAATGAATAAACTCAATAACACTAAACAACACACAGAATAATACCCATAGCAGTCCAGTGGATGCGACTAAAAGCTCATTTCTCGGCCACACGCTATTAAAAAGATTGCAGTCCACTGATAGATATAGACCTCTCCCAATCTGTCTGTACCTTTGAAGTTTCCTAAGATTATAACAATTTAGAGCTATTTTGCGCCCTAACTTATTGTGTAAACAAAATGCTACTGTTTTGTATTCTATAACGCTGTTTAATTTGTGAACTAGAGCAGTTTTGTTATTGTAATAGTATTTGACTTTAAAGGCGCGTTTGTCCTCGAAAATGGACGCTTGCTGGAAATTAATATCAGGTGTTTTATAACACGACTAGTTGCGCCCCGAGGTTTAACTGGCGTACACCGGGGAATATATGTACGTTGCGGGTTGTTCGAAAGAGATACCGCGGCCCCAGAACGTAAAGGGCAATAGAAGGAACATGGGTGGGTTTTAATCAGAACAAGTTATTTTATGATTTCCCATCTGCAAAAAAAAGGTATATACGTACCAAATTGTGTCCAAATCCTTTAAACCCTTTGAGAGTGACGGAGAAACAAAATACACACAGTTTTATAAACAAAATCTGCCAAAAATATCCTTTTCATGTTAAAAGTTGTTTAACAATTATTGTATTTTTAACCAGTCAGATCGGACAAAATGTTTGTGAAACAAATTGGATATGACTGTATGATCACACAGATGGAGACAGTCACACAAAACAGTAGAATAAAAAATACTATATTGCACACCAAAAATATTCCATGTTTACAATGGCGGTCTTCGCTAATAACGATAACAAACAACAACCAATCAAGTAACAATCTTATTAGTCCTATGAGATCCTTAAAAGCAGTCATCATCTGTTTAGCTTTTTCCCAACTATGTTGGGGTCGGTCTCCAGTCTTACCGGATTCGGTATGTAATATAGAGCGACTACCTATCTGACCTCTACTCAGAGCGCTACTGGGTAATGCGATTCTCCTTGGTAATACTGGTTGTCAGACTTCCAGGCGACTGACTAACTTTAACAACTGTTAAAGATGGCAGAAGAAAGGCAGTCGGGAGAAACGTCCTAACGTACTTTCCGGGGCACAGAGGAAACAAGGTATGTAAAATCCTAAGAGCAGTCAAAGACAACCAAATCTTAGTTCATATCAAAATTTACATATTTAATCTACATATTGACGTCTGTGATGTCTTGCCTAGGTCTAGTTCTAGTTTCAGCTAATAGAGTATATTACCATAAATACATAATGCATAACTACAGAAGCCGAAAACTGTGTCAAAACTACGAGAACAAGTTAGTACGTGTCAACATTTCGTTGTTTATGTATTTTTGTTTACCTTGATCGCAAATGCACTTAGTTGGATACGAATACCTAGATCGAGGAGATCGAGGTTAGGGTTCGTGTTTGGAATCTAGGTTCTAGGTTCTCAAGTTGTCTTTGACATTAGGTACGTAATTATGGCACTGTTGAAGTGTTTTGTGTCTATTTCTGTATGTTGGGACAATGATGTGATTTATTCGAATTTTGAATGAAATGTTAAAATAATACCAGCCTGTAAATTTTCCACTGCTACACAAAGGCCTTTTCTCATACAGAGAAGGCACGAGCATTGATGACCACGCTTGCTCAAGACGGGATAGCGATTTCAGACTTACATAGTTATAACTCTAGGTTTTCTCGCCATGTTTTCATCCACCGATGTATGTTATGTCTTAGATAAACTTTTTATTAGCCTAAAACTAGTCCCACAGCTGACAAAGACCTCGCCTTTATCCTTCCATGCGTTTATATTCTATGAAACACAATAGGGTAGTTTCCAGGGTCAAAGTTATTACATTGTATTTAGTCCGTCTTATAAATTATTCAAAAATAAGGGTATTAAGGGTAAGTAAGGGTAACACGTATTTTTTATTTGTAAATTAGACCAAAAATGACAAAGATATAGCCCATTAAAGTTACGTATGACTTCACTCATTGCGAAAAAATGCAGCAACGCGTGTTTAGTGTCATTTTTATTCTAATTTACAAATAAAAAATACGTGTCCTTTATTTTTAATAATCTAAAAGTCGGTTTATTTTTTATTTTTTTGGAAACTAGCCTATTGTTTACCTCGATATGAAAATACGAAGACGAAAATCCATTTTAAAAATAAAAATAGACATTAAATTCCCGGTGTCCAATAGCGCTGAAGTTTTGTAAATTTTGTTTACATGTTAGCTAAGTGACGTCGGCATCGTCGTCCCAATCTTCCAATTATAAAAAGTAGGTATAAATCTCATTGTGCATGCAAAAACTGCTGGCACAAAACAAAACACATTCGGATTATAACAACATTCATTTATATCAATCAAATTGAAATTTACTATAAAATAGGGTTACCAGCATAATAATAATCTATACATAAACGTGTTTTGGATTAGTATTCATTTTGGGAAGGCTTGATTCAACAGTTGACGTATGTTTACTGAAATTATGACGATAAAACAAAATAGGTATGAGTATTACAAATCAAAGCAAATAAAACAAAACAAATCAATCAAATTAAGAAAAACAGTCCTTTTGAAATAAAACATTCTATCCTAATTATACAGCCAAATAAAATTATAAACCGAAAGAATTGGAAAGAGACAAATGATAAATGATAAATGATGTTTATTTTGCAAGTAGGTTTTCACAAACACTTTTACACGTCTTTTTTTTAAAACTAGATGAGGCCGGTGTTTCGTACCCGACTACTCTGAGAAGAAACAGCCGAAACAAACTCAGAGGTCATAGTCTCTTTTAAAGTCCAGACAAAAAAAATCTTGGTCAACTTACATGAGGACTATGCAGATTAGTGTCTGAAGTGGTCTTTTTAAGAAAGCACCACACAGATTGAGTGGACCTGTCCAGTCAGTGCAAGCATTTGTCAGTTATCGTGTAGCTCGACTCATAACCCAAGGAGCTCAACGAAACGACGAACAATACCAAAAAAAAGGACATTAGCGTAGGTCCCTAAATAGTACTCAACTGCCAGAATCGTCAAAAGCAAAAAAAAGTAAATAAAAGTTATGATCCACATGGTCCTCACATTCACAATAAACAACTACAGACTAGAAAATATTTACAAAATTAAATTAATGAGATCATAATGAAATCATAAAATGTCACAATAAAAAAAAAGTAAAATCAAATAAAAAAAAAAAAAAAATAGGTATAAAACAAAGTAAATATTAATGTCAAATCATTAAATGTCAGTGTATAAAATAAAGGAATAAACAATAAATAAATGAAACAAAGAAAAATTTTGACACTCACTGAGTAAATTAAATTGGAGCAACTTAATCCCAAGCCTTTTTATCTTCAAGGTAAAAATTAATATTATAGTAAGCTTTAAGAGTTAACTTACGTTTTACAAAAACTTTAAATTTATTGAGGCTTAGTGTTTGAACGTCGTTTGGGAGTTTGTTATAAAAACGTATACATTGACATGTGAACGTGCCCCCTATTTTTTTTAGCCTCGTTGACGGAACGACAAATTTGTGTTTGTTCCTCGTATTTATGTTGTGGATATCACTGTATTTTTTAAACAATTTTATATTTTTATGCGCGTACAAAAGGTTTTCGTAAATAAACTGAGAGGGCACAGTAAGTATATTAATTTCTTTAAATTTTTCTCTGAGGGAGTGTCTGGGACTTAATTTATACATTGACCGAATTGCCCTTTTTTGCAAAATAAAAATAGTCTGAATATCGGCGGCATGACCCCACAAGAGAATACCATACGACATCACACTGTGGAAATAACTAAAATAAACTAAACGGGCTGTCTCTAAATCAGTTAAATCACGAATTTTTCTAACGGCGTATGCTGCAGAGCTTAGTTTTTTTGACAACTTATCTATATGAGGGCCCCACTGAAGCTTAGCATCCAAGGTTAAGCCTAAGAACACTGTGTTATCTTCCGGTTTCAACTCTTCATCCTTGATTAGTACACTAGTTTCCACTTGTTTTACATGAGGTAACGTAAACTTAATGCATTTGGTCTTTTTCTCATTTAGAAGTAAGTTATTAACATTAAACCAATTAACGACCTTTGCTAGAGCGCCATTAACATCGTCAGTAGCTAGCTGCTGACGTTTTAGTTTAAATAAAAGAGAAGTGTCGTCTGCAAACAACACTACATCATGATTATCCTTTATGAGGTAAGGCAAGTCATTTATATAAATAAGAAACAAAAAAGGGCCAAGAATTGAGCCTTGTGGTACTCCCATTCTTACTACAGATCCGGGAGATCTTTTCCCGTTAACATTAACTCTCTGAATTCTACCACTCAAATATGACGTAAGAAGATTCAGAGAGGCGTTCCGGATTCCGTAGTGGTGTAGTTTCCTGATTAATGTTTTATGGAAAACGCAATCGAAAGCTTTGGATAAATCACAAAAAATGCCCAAAGCATCGCATTTATCTTCCCAGGCATTATATATGTGTCCTAAAAGTTCAACACCGGCATCAGTAGTTGAACGACCCTTTGTAAAACCGAACTGTTTGTTATGCAATAACTTATGTTTATTAAAAAATCTTTGCAGTTGCTCTAAAATTATTTTTTCAAAAATTTTACTAAATGTTGGTAGCACTGAAATTGGTCTATAGTTAGTTGGGTCTAATGTACTACCCGATTTAAACAATGGTATTATTTTACTATTTTTCATTAGATCAGGAAACTCACCACGGTCAATACAATCATTAAATATAACAGCTAATGAAGGAGCTACAATGGTTATAATGGACTTAGCAACGTCCACAGAATGACCCCATAGATCAGCGGTCTTCTTAACATTTAACATATGAAAAGTTTTAATTATATCATTACAATTGACATATTGAAAATTAAATTCGGAATCATGGAATGGAACGTTTTCTTTTAGTAAAGCATCTGCAGCAGCAGGTGACGAGTCTAGCGATTTAGTAGTCGATACAGGAATATCCGCAAAGAAATTTTCAAAGGCTGTAGCAACTTGAATATCTGATTTTATAATATTATCGTCGATAGCAAGGCTGTAGTCACTATTTCGCTTGCAAGACCTTCCTGCTTCGCTATTAATAATGTTCCAAGTGGTTTTAATTACGTTACTACTATTTTTAATTTTTGAACTCAAATAACGTGACTTAGCTATAGTACAAACTTTTTTTAAAACTTTAGAATAATTCTTAACATACAAATTAAATTCTACAGTATTAATACAAATTCGCTCTTCATACAGCTCATATAGCCGTTTTCTACTTTTATGAATACCAATGGTGGCCCAGTCATTGAAAGAAGCGTTATTATTAACCGAAATAGTCTTAGGAACAAAAGTGGTATTAAATTGTGTGCAATACATACTAAAAAAATTGTTATATTGTTGATTGGGGTCATCATTAGTTGACAAAAGTGGTAATTTAGTCGAGAGTTTAATTTTAAAAGTTTCTAGGCGACTTTTCGTTTTTGGGTTAACAATGATATCCTTTTTAGCTACTTTTTTTATAACATTTGGAATTGTGATCAGTTGCCCACAATGATCTGAATCTAATAAGTTAATAATTACTTTGTGGGTTGGTATAACATCTGTATAAATATTATCTAGGCAAGTGGCACTAGTCTGGGTTATTCTAGTGGGCTCCAAAAATTTGTTTTTAAGATTGTATGACTGAAACAGGCTTATAATTTTAGTACTCAACCCAGATTTTTCTAACAAATTAATATTAAAATCACCACAAGTGATTATAGATTTCTTTGTGGTACAAATTTTATGCAACACTTCATCCATTATCTTTTCAAAACAATCATACAAACCTGAAGGGGGTCTATACACACTTAATATGATAAACTGCTCCAATTCTATACAGGCTATTTCAATTGTTCTCTCAACAGACATGCTTACAATATCCTTGCGTTCTTTATATTTGAGCTGATTATTTACCAAGATTAATGCGCCGCCATGTATAGCATTTACTCTACTGAATGAGCTACCAACCTGGTGATTACTAAAATTAAAAATTAACTGATGACTTTTGAGCCAATGCTCTGTGATACAAAGAATATCTATGTTATTACAGTTCAGGAAAAGCCCTACTTCTAATTCTTTGTTCAAAAATCCTTGAATATTTTGATGCACCAGGTTGATACAATCAAAATTCCCAATACTTTCACCTGATTTATTATCTGGCTTCCTTACGTTATTGCAAGAGGTTGCCTCTATTGTCTCAATCTCTAATTTAAATGATGAACTGGTTGATTAATTGTGATCAAACTATTGGCTGAGTAACTTAACTGACACGGAACTTAACAGACGAATTTGCATATTAATATTCTTCATCAGTTTTATTTTAGAACTTTTTTATGATTTCATCAAAAAAAGGTTTCTTTTTAATAATATAGTCGATGGATGTCATAAAGCAGTTTTGATAACCTGTGTTAAATTATAAAGTACATGTTTAAGGCTGTTTGATTGGATTAATTTCAGTGAAGATTTAACATGCTGGGTCAATAATATAGGTGTAATTGGGGATTATAAAATTAAGAGGTCGGGTACCTAAAAATGGGTCCGGCCATCATTATCCATTACAGCCAAGGGTTGGGTCCACGAAGACCAATAATTGGTCTCGACTCAGTCAGAACATGCGATTCACAAATTAACATTTTTACGCAGAATGCATGATCATTTTGCAATCTTCTATACTAAAACAACTAATCTAATCATCATTTGATTTCTAAGAATTTATTCGGCAGGCAGCTGGAGTAGGCCTCAAGCAAGCATTTTTCAAAAATAATTTCTTCCCGGCGTGTCGAAGACAGTTTTAATTGAATCTGCACTGTGGGCCTAAAAATAGCTACATTATATCCTTGAATCACAATAAGATAGAGTTAAGTCGGGATAGATGCCTCGGAGGGTAGATGACCCGATTTTAAAAACTTAAATCGCTTGCTATTTTATTTATCTATCGATAAGATTGTCTGAGTCCTACTAAGTGGACCGTGTCTTTGGCTCTGTGCAAAACATTGGAAGGCAAAGTGTGAACAATGTATTGTGGGGATATATGCCTTACTTTTCAGTGGTAGTCTATCCTACACGAAAATATATATAGACTAAGCAGCTATCCCAAATATGGAATAGATGTCCCAAAAAGTAGAGGTTCGCGAAATCGCTACTACTCTAGAAATATCAAAGATAATGCTTTTTACTTTCATGAATTTGTAGATAAAAAATTAAAAGTACTTGCCAGTTTTACAAATAAAATATTTTCATTTTTATAGTTAGAGATAAACAATTATACTTTTTTTTTGCTTACCTTAGCCACGAGTTTGGCATCTTCAAAAGCGTCTACAGAAGACCCGATATCAACAGTCCTGTCGTTTGTGGAACTATAAATGAAATAGAATTAAACGGTATCAGTAACTTTACTAATCTCAGTAAAATCATAACTTACATAACTATTACGTATTAATAGGTAACTGTATTATTTAACCGAAACCTCTCAATGTCCATCAACAAGATATGCAGTTATTTAATTTGAACCACACCCAAATTTTATTACGAATAGTATTTGTTAAACGCATATTTGAATATGCGATTGTGTAATATTTGTAACGGCATGAATAGATTTATATGTTTTATTTCTAAGAGGTGTTGTCAAAACTGGGTCGTTTATAAATACCTGTATAAAAAATTTAATCATCAGTTATGTTTATCTTCTCCTGCTCTGGGCGACGCGGAAGGGAGTGTCAGACTGGTACTGAGTAAATCCATCCATATTTCTTTTGCCCTTTGTGTCTCTTTCGAACAACACGCAAGCTTTGACCTTGACGGGTTATTTTTAGTAATTCTAATTTGATTTGTTCGTTTACGCTTTTATAAAGAACTAGCTTTTGTCCGCGGCTTCGCTCGCGTTAAATTCGGTAGCGCCTTATTGATTTGTAATAACAACGCTAAGTTTTCCCGTTTCTTACCTCTTACTCCCTGATATCCCACTCTTTTTACAAAAAAAATAGCTTATGTCCGTCTCCTGGTTCCCAACTATCTCTGTACCAGAATTCATCAAAATCGGTTAAGCCATTAAAGCGTGAAGAGGTAACAAACAAACAAACTCACTTTTGCTTTTATAATATTAGTAAGGATATACATATATACACAGCCCTAGATTGAAATCAGTACAAATGACAAAATAATAATCATCGGTCATCGTGAGTTTTTTCTTTTTTAATTCGGTAACATAAAAAATAAAAAGGTTATCTTATGTCAACTAATTAATAAAAGTTTATTCTGTTTTATTGGGGCATGCATTTTTATTGTTTTTTCTTTAAAATTAATGTTACCACTAATATGCTTAATTGTTCAAGATCAAAAACTCGCTTAATAACGATAATAAATTATGACAGATATTTTACATAACATATACCTGCATTCTTGTTCTGTTTTTTACTTCTCATGTGAACTGTCAACTCAGGTGCAAAACCATAAAAACGAAATGTTTATAATCAAAACATGTATTTATTTATAAAAATATTGTTGATGATTATTAATTAATTATGGCGAATTTGGGAGGCAGGTCAATATTCTAGTATGTTAATTGATTGAAATAAAACCTTATCACGGTCATAATTCTGCTGTATAATTCTTTTAATATTGGCTGGTAATTAATTTTTATTATGGCGTTGGGATGACACTTTAACTATAAAAATATATTTTGAATTAGCATTATAAAGGTGATAGTCAAAACTGTTCTAGTTTTATTAATAGCTTACAATTAAACAATCTACTGGGGGTTCAAGGACATAATAAAGAACACTGAAACCAAGATGAACGTCAAAACTAAACTTTATAATACCTGCGTACTCCCAGTATTGACATACGGCTGCCAAACTTGGGCACTCACCAAAGAACAAAATAGCAAACTGAGAACCTGTCAGACAGCAATGGAACGTAGCATGTTAAATATAAGGAAATCCGATAAGATAAGAAACAAGACAATTAGAAAACGCACAAAAATCACAGACGTAACAACAAGAATTAGGAAACTTAAATGGACATAGACTGGTCACATAATAAGAGGCACCGAAAAGTGGACCAAAAATATAGTGTCTTGGTACCCAAGAAATTGTAAAAGGAATAGAGGCAGGCAGTTCCGAAGGTGGGAAGATGAAATTAAAATGACAGCAGGGAAAACATGGACAAGGACGGCGCTAAATAGAACGGAATGGAAAGAAATGGAGGAGGCCTTTTTAACAGACAAAGTTGTCGGTGTCACTGACTCGCAAGAGTCATTAGCTTAAGTTATAATTGTAAAAAAAAAATGTATTGTCTGAAATAAAAGGCTTATATTATTATTATTATTAAACAATCTTAATGATAGAGAAATATTTCAGAGTTCGGGAACTAAATGTTATTAAAACAATTAAATTAAATAATTTGAGTAAATCGGCCGCATCATTGCTTCACAGTTGGCGAGTTGCGATCAAATGCAAGCTCCAAAAAAAATAATAACTTAAGTAGATAGGTGAGGATAATTACCTACCTATGTTTTTATTATTTTGTTATCCAGAGATACGTACTAAGGGCAATACAGACAGACGGCAATATAGACAGGGCAGTACTACATTTTGTAACATTTGCGCTTCCTACTTACTGCATTTATTTAGTTTAAGTTCTATGATTATTTAATTAGATTAATCTCGTAATAAATCTGACCTCTATAACAAATTTCCAATAATGTAGCCAACCACATAAAAATGTACAACCCATTTTCAGTCCATACCTACTTAGAAAATTAATAATTTTGTAATCTGGTCACAATTTGCGAACATCATAAAGCTTATTTGTAATTTAAATACAGCTAGTTATTATAATGAGGTTGCTTTTATTCTACCATCGCTTCGCACACGTGGCTGGGGCAGCCAAAATCGTATATTTATATGAATTTGCATAAATACGGTATAGCTGAATAGATATGAGGTGAATATGGAATACAGAATTTTGATTTGCACAACTGTCGTGCATTTATTGCGAATGGTAATTTCGATTTGCTGCGTTTTGCGAAAAATAAAATACTGGCTAGTTAGAAAAGCTTGTAGGACTAGGTTTAGTATTGTCTCATTTTTTACCGCTATAAAGTTGGTTTGAATGATTCCTCTAAGGAACATATTTATTGGTTTATATATCAGGTTAGCCAACGTAACATCTGAAGGGGTCTAAAGTGAAAAACTATAATGTTAGTGAAGTATGATGCCTTTAGTTGTTGCAGGTTTTACATTGATAATTGTCTACAATACTGTTTAAAATATTTAATATTATTATTAATGCCAGGTTTTACTATACAAGTTTTACCGTAAAAATTTAAAAGTCTTTGAATCAAGTAAAGCACAAAATTATGTGTCAATTCAATACAGAAACGCACAACAACAATGTTTGTATGTCCAACATTTCATGCACTTATTTGCCCTTTCGAACGAAATCCATACTTTGGCGTTGAACTCATAACAAGTGTTTAACATTGTGATTTTGATCAAGAATTTATAAAGGTGTCTCTTGCGCAAATCTGCAATTTGGTTATAAATATTGTACTTATGCCACTATTGCATGTACCATTTTACAAACAAAAAAAAAGAAATATACTAGATAGGATTTAAACGGCTTATTTTATATTTAGAAATATTTATTACATAGAAATATATTACTTCGACGTAGTTTCAAAATGTTGTCGAAACAATTATTCAAACTTAATGTAACTTAATTTTATTTATGTATTACCATAGATTTTTATGTTCAATAATGTGTACGATTATCCTCCATTATGTATATTTTTCCAATTTAGATAGGCTATTACTTTAACTTAGCATATATTTACGTTTTGCGATATCGGCACGTGGCAGGTGATATATCAGTTGTTTATTGTACAGACGCCTGCAGGTCAAGCTACCCGAAACTGTCAATTTTTCCCAATGAACCTTGAACCTAATACTTTAGAAATAAAGTCGAAAATCTATCAAAGAAATCTGACAGATTGTAGTAGCTTGATGTGCAGGCGTCTGTACTTATTATTTTATTTTGACAGTACATCTTTTATTTGTCTCTGGTATGTATGGCACTATATAAGTACAATCCTTTCAGAGTTATTTTACGTTCACCATTTCATTGCTGTCAAAATAACGGTGATCGTTACCTATGTTGTTAGATTGCTGTCACTCACATGTATGTTGATATTGTAAGCCGCCATTTTCTTTTTTGTTCGTCAGAATAACTGAGAAACGACAAGTTTTTTTTTACTGTAGATGGTATGTCACTAACAAAAATAAAGTTGCAGAATTTATAAAAAAAAAATAACATTCTCAATTCAGATAATTGAAATCCAAATATTTTACAATATTTGACTTTTAATTTAGATATTTTACTTCGAAAATAAGAAATATAGTTCGCAGATGAAGGTCAAATAATGCTCACAGAAATAAAATAAAACATTTAGTTAGCATAAAAAGGTAATAATTAGAAATTTTAATGTCACCTCATTAGCGGTCACGTTTGTCTCCACCGGCTGACTGATGACGTCACACACGTGCTTTTGAGATTTATAATGTTTGTGTTCATTAAGTAAATGCTGTAATATTTTATTAAAAGCTTTTAACTAGACTCTATCTAATTATTGCTTGTTGGTCTAATGGTCGCAACTAAGAGGAGAGAAAGAGAAGTATGAGGTTCAATTCCTTAGTCAAGTAAAGTATTATTGGTACAAGCTTTGCCCACTAGTTTCACCCGCTGCTCAGCTCTTTTTCTGGAGAGGTGTATGAAAAATAGATGTTGGCCGATGATCAGATCTAAATGATTATGCACACAAAATTTCATACAAATCGGCCCAGCCGTTTCGGAGGAGTTTGGTAACCAAAACCGCGATATGAGAATTTTCTATCAGGAATTTCTCAATAGCGACCACAGAGTCTAAATTGTGTGCCCACTTGATGGCGATGGTCTTGCGATGGTATAAAAAAAGCATTTGATCGTGTTTTTTTTCAAATATAAAGTCAACTTGAATCCTATAAGAATAAATAGAATACATAAGCATATTCATAAGATTGTCCGGTTAAGCAGACGACAACCGTTTTTTTATTATTTTGAATGGCATCTCGGGTCATTAAAAATTATATTTAAAAAAAATCGTAAGCGTTTACGTGCGAACAATCGCGTAAATTGCGCGACAATGTGGCGATCGTATTACGTATAAATGAGGGTAACGCGAGAGCAACTACATAGCTCTATGACCCAGTGAAATTGATTATTGTTCGCAAAATGCAATTTGAGTTTTATGACAATGGTAATTGGTCAGGAGTTCAGTAAGGGCAGAGGTGAGAACCAGGCAGGGTTGCTAGTGTCGAATTTTATTAATTTAATAAATATACACACACATGCAAACTTTCGCCTTTATAATGTTAGTGTTATTCCTAGCCATCAAAATCGTTTATCCTTCTTTGCTCAATGTATCTTTAATGTACTGAACAAAAGTTTACGTTTATTGTGAATCATAAGCTCCTAAAAAGCAGAAAATTGTTTGAATACCATGAATCAAAATATGAGATTGAGTCATTTGAAACTAAACTTAAAAGTTGACAATTAATAACGAATACTTTTAATAATACAATACCTCCATAACTGCAATAAATCATTTCCTTTGTCCTCCCATGACAGCGAATGAAAACAGAACAAAATAACTATAGAGTATTTATTCATCTAAATAATTTTCCTTTCATAATAAAAGGCGCTGCATCAAAGGTATAGAGGTATTATTGACGTCACATTGTTAATAATAATGATTTCAATATCAGAATAAACAACATGCAGTAAACAATTAGCATATGAACGAGGAACATCCTCTTTGTAAATTGATTGTTTTTAACATTATTCTCACGGCTGGCTTGAGATACTCGTACTTGCATTTTGATTTATTGATGTTTATAAGATCATTGTGCTGTCAACGAGTTTAGTTGGATGTCGTGTGACAGATGTCAGAGATATGTTTATGCATATTAGGTATTAACAATTTACCCTTTGTCTTGAAAAGTTTCATTTTGGATCTGCGTGTTGGAATATGGGTTGAATATGAGTTTTGAGAAAAAAGAATAGTAACAATCAAATTTCTTATTTTTGTGTAATCCTTTAGCAGAAAGGGTGTAATTTAATTTAATCATTCATAGAGTTAAAGCGGAATTAAAACTGACATTTTATTGTATGTATACACAAATAAACTTAAAAATTGCAACTTGATTTCGTCGTCGATATTTGGTAGCCGAGGCCACAAATAAGAAAACAATTGACAATCAATAAAATACGAATAAATGTTGCCTTCGCAAATGTGTCATTTGAATTATGAACTGGCAGAGTTGGAGTAAAACCATAGATAAAATCAACGTTACTGTTTAAATACTGGAAGAAATTAATTAAACGGATATTTTATTCAGAAGTTTGGTTATATTTTACGGCCTACACTCAATAGACAATAGATTTGGTTAAATTCTGTATGTATTTGTAACAGTTTTAACAATTCAATTGAGTTTTAATTCAAATAATTATGCCAAACGTGACTTCGAATAGTGTTTTTGAAATACTGATAGTGACTTAACTATCCGAATTTTATCCAAATCGTTAGCATGATTTCAACTATGAATATCACGCCAGCTTTTCATACCACGATAATTTTCATACTATAGTTTACAAACTCGCAGCTTTTGACTTTACACAAAAATGCGCGTTGTTTGCTAATTTCTGTAAACAGAGTCTTTGGGAAGTAAACATTGGGGCCAAAACTTAAGTAAAGTTTAATCGGTGTTGTTCAAGGCATAAGGCGTTTCTTTTTAACATTTAGATATATAAAAAACTTGTTTACAAGTATACTTTGGTACTTGGACTTTTTTTGTAAACAGGTATGAAAGAGTGTCTGTGTGATGATGAGTAAGAATTAGTAAGGAAGAAGAAAAAGACTTACTGCCCCGATCCCAAACATATTGGGACAAGGGCAGGAGAATGATGACATATAAAATAACTAGCTGTGCCACGGCATGCGTTGCAATGCAATTTTCTACCTTTCTACCTACCCTTCCTACCCTATCTTTCAAGTTGGATCAAACTGCACACGGTGTGCAAACATTAATTTAAAATCGGTTAAGTAGTTTAGAAGTCCATCGCGGACAAACAACGTGACACGTGATTTATATATATTTAGATTAGATAAGAGCAACCAGATTTGAGGTGCATTTGTTTTAGGTAGGTATCTGTTACAACAATAATTAACTTAAACTATATAAATGTGGCCAATAACATGATATTATTCCCCATCGAAGAAAAGATCATGATTAATTAGCTTCATAATATTGTGCGATAATAGTTTATTTATTTATTTATTTATTAAAAAGGTCACCAACAGCTTCTGTATAAAAATATCTTAAAAAATAAAAATTACGTAGTATTGGACTTATACAGTTGCCAATTACAGGTTAACCAACATTTTTACATAATAAGTAATAACAATAATATTTATGTATTTATAATAAAAAAAAAAACTACTACAAAAACAACAAAAAATACTATTTCTTTAGGGTATAACAGAAGACACTTAAACGAAAAAATACAAAACTTGTTACAAAAGGAAAACAAATGAGATCAAAATTAAATTAAATTATAAATTAAAAACAATAGAAGCCAATTTGGGTAGGCAAGTTACCAGATGTAGGTGGCTTAATTCTAAAACTACAAGTCCTTAGGAGATTGATTTTGAGACATTAATATTTGGGTCTTAAAGGAATTTAATGAATCATGGTGTATATCGACATGTGATGCGGATTTTATAAAACAATTCATCTCTCGACTAAGTCTATTTAGAGGTGAGTTTACACCAATGTTTGTGTTGGATGCTCTAGTGTGGAATAAGTGAGTTAACGGATATCTAGGAATTTTATAGGGTACTTTTAGTCCAATTTGTTCAACTAACGTATCGCTGTTCAATTTATTATTTACTAATTTGAAGAAAAATATGAGGTCCTGTGTCAGTCGTCGATTGCGCAGACTATTCATTTTATACGATTGAAGACGTTGTTCGTATGGACACCGGGCAGATAATCCACCGAAAGCATATGTTAGATGTCTTGTAAAGGCTCTCTGGATGCCTTCGACTCTCTGTGAGTGTACTGCATAGTGGGGGTTCCACACCACGCTGGCAAATTCTAGGTGACTGCGAACTAAAGCGTTATAAAGTACCATTTTAGTTCTTACCAGCTTGAACCCTTTAGTACTTCTCTTAAGAAAACCTAGCAACCGTGCCGCTTTCGTAACGATGTTATCGATATGGCTCCTGAAGTTAACTTTACTGTCCATGATGACGCCAAGATCGCGGACCTCATTTACGGTTTGTAAAAATGCTCCTTTTATATTGTAAAATACAGTATTGGACAGCTTTTTCCTAGAGAAACGTATATGACAACATTTTTGCACGTTAAGACTCATGTGATTCAGGTTGCACCATTGCTCAATTCTATCCAAGTCCTCCTGAATCAAGGAAGCATCTTCATTAGAAGTGATAGTTTTATAAATTTTGAGATCATCTGCAAACATTAAATATTTACAGTGATGGATTTGATCTGATATGTCGTTAATGAACAATAAAAACAGAACTGGTGCAAGGTGAGAACCCTGAGGAACTCCTGAGACAGCAAAGTACGGGTAAGATTCATAACCATCAACAACAAGAATTTGCGATCTACGGGATAAATAAGATGAAAACCAGTTTAGTAATGAGCCATGTATACCATTGTATTCTAACTTTGACAGTAGGAGAGAATGGTCAACTTTATCAAACGCACTGCTAAAATCTGTGTACACGGCATCTACTTCAAGTCTTTTGTCAAGAGCTAAGGTTACATCAGAAACAAACTCGACAAGGTTGGTTTCTACGCTGCGACCAGCTTTAAAACCATGTTGATTTTGCGAAATAATTTTATCAGTGTGATGTGTAATGATTGGACAAACAAGAGACTCAAAGATCTTAGAAAAACATGATAATATTGAGATAGGGCGGTAATTTTTTACATTAGCAGGATCCCCTTTCTTGAAAATCGGTATAATTCTTGCGCTTTTCCATACTTCAGGGAAGATTCCTAATAGTTTATGTAATAAATATACTTAACACAATAAAATGAACATGATATTATTTATTCTTCGTATTAAATAACATTACAGTGCATTTATGTTTTATGCAATTTAAATGCAAAAAACATAAATGCACCACCATAATTTCACCTATTAAGTTAGTAAAAAGAAACTAAGATTTCACCAGATTTATTAAAAGAAGTAGATACTCCATTTTGCAGTGACGATTTTTGAATGAACATCAAGTAAACATATCCAGGATAACACATTCCTCACTTTGTATCGCCACGTACAATTAGAGGTCCTCATCTATACTTCTATACTAATATTATAAAGCTGAAGAGTTTGTTTGAACGCGCTAATCTCAGGGACTACTGGTTGGAATTGGAAAATTCTTTTAGTGTTGGATAGTCCATTTCTTGAGGAAGGCTATAGGCTATATAACATCACGCTACGACCAACAGGTACTGAGCAGCGCGGGTGAAACCGTGGGGAACAGCTTGTAAACTATATTTTTATATCTTGTTTTAACTATTTTCTTATACCTTGTTCTAACTAACTATTTCCTTATATCTCGTTCTAACAATTTTCTTGTATCTGTTAGCTTACCTTCCGACTGCCTACTAGTTAGAGAGATGGTGTTCAAATGTAAACCTAAACCAGCTGTGCCCTGCGGTTCCACCTGCCGACGTTTAGCACCTATAGGTCGTAGTGAGATAATTATAGCTTTGCCAAATAATTGTATTAGGTAGGTACCAAATGCAAAAAAAGGAATTATATTTTCAAATCCGACTGGTGCTTCCATAGATAACCGAAAAACTAAACACTCAACCTCTTCAAATTATTTATATTTTAGTACTTATTTATTATTATAAAGATGCGGTACTATATTAGCGATTACAATGTTACTTGATGTTCTCGCCAGGCTCAGTAGATGACCGGTACATCGTGTTATAACTGCAATTATAAACTAATATAATAAACATAGGAGGAAGCGTCTACCACATTCCTTTTATTACCGTATCAGCATATAAAATGGATAATTGTCTAGAGGTTATAGTGGCAAACAAGACATGGGTACGCAGCAATGATACCGTGAAACAAATAGTTACTTCCTTATTGAAATAAAATTGCATATGGAAGCTTATCCTTTCCACAGCAGGTGTTCTAAATCCTTTGAAACAATTATTTCCAATACATTAATTATCTGATCTTCAGCTTTCAATACAGTTAAATCAGTCCCCAACGTAATGTATCTGTAATGTTATGATTTTCAAGCCGCCATCTTAGTTTTTCTGTCTTGTTTTCCCGCGTCATTTTTCAGGCTGCGGAAATCATGTAAGGACAACAACTACGTTTTGTACCAACAAATGTGTCATGAATAGACAATATTATTATTTCCTTGCCTACACTTCCTTTTATGCAAACATCGTGAAAATAACTCTAAAATATCTCCGTGACTGTATAATAGATGGTCTTGTACCATTAAATTCTTTAAACGTGAATAATCGTGAGATGATATTCATCATGAGATGGACTACGGAAGCATATTCTTATTTATGTCTTCATAAGTTATTATATTATTTTATTAATAAAACTTTGCATATTGTCAGTACGGCCTCGTTGCAAATTGTAAGCATTAATTATTGTTTATTGGGAAAACCTATTCTTTGGCTAATAATATTGCTTATCTATGAAAGACTTATGGTTTTTTTTTATATTTTTGGGTTTCTCTTATTTGTGGTTTGAAGACGCGGACAAAGATTTATTGAAATACGAAACCCATTCACATAATATATCTAAAAAGCATTACAGGGAAAAGCACCAGGCACAGATTGGTGGCACAATAATTATTGACGACTAGAGAAGTTCAGGCAGTGACAGATAAAATCTGACATCCAAAAAAAGACCACACCCGATGTTAAATGTAAACAATTATAAAATAGTATATTTTGATTCAAGTGAGGAAACTTTGTCATTGAGCTCATGGCGTAATTCATGTTGTGGAGCCCAGAACAGCAGCGACAAATTCCCACGTGAATCAAACGACGTTTTTCAATACACTCATCATTTTCCTGCCCTTGTCCCATTCTATTTGGGGTCGGCGCAACACGTTTTCTTCTTCCATTCTCCTCTATCAGACGTCACGGCATCATTTACTCCTTTCTCCTTCATATCATTCCTTACACAATCCATCCATCTTTTCTTTGACCTTCCTCTCGCTCTCCGTTTTTCAACGTTTTAATACACTTAAGGAGTAATTAAATAACAAGACGAACAGTATTAAAAAAACTATGATTAAATTTGCTTTTTACCCCACGCTTTGATTTCCCAGGGTGAGATTAAATTTGATTATAGAACTCAAATAAGCGTTAAACTGGTTGTTTTAAGCAAATTATTTTTTAAATATAGTATTTTCATATAATTATGATATTCTGTTGATGAACACAATTTTAATTTTCATTAAATATGAAGACCATTAAACATTGTTCTTCTTGCCTATTAAAAAAAATCAAAATAGAATTTGCTGGCGTAAGTTTTTTTACCAAAGAACATAGAATTTTGTATACTTGGTTTTCCGAACTTTTCACCTTGCGAGATTACATCTTAGTTTTAGAGGAAAATTGAACCCATTTTTGCAAAAAAGATTTAACCCACAGCAGTTTTGCTGTGGGTTGGGTCCAATTGTCTAACGAGACTGTTTGTTGACTTAACTGTTTCTTTGCGTTTAACTAAGGAAGAGGAACATTTATATCTTCTTGACAGTGCAGCAAGTAAAAAACACAAAGGTTAATTTCTTAGAATGAAGTTATAAATCTCGTGGCCACCGTCGGGAATTTCCTGATTTCACGATATTTATTTTGTGCCTCAAGACTGTTGGTCTGGCAATCATAAATTAGCATGTATGACTAGGCTGAAGGTAAAATAATGATGCAAGCAAACTGCCTTAACTTGAAAATCTTTTCTTTTTGTTTTCTGATTCTAAATGCCTATTAGGTACTTAAAACATTTTTTTCTGCTTTGCTGGCAGGGCGGTTTTGTGGGACTACGGACTGTCTCTTGTAATATGACGTTCAAAAAGTGCTGGTTATCAGCCTAATTTGAATAAATGACTTTTTATTTAGATTTACATCCCAAACCGGTGGGTCTAAAACATAAACTTTATCCTAAGAGTTGTTTTTACAAACAAAGATAAAAACGAAAATAAAATCATCCCCGAAATAGGTAAGTAGGGGATGAAATTTAATGTAGAAATCGTAATTTATCCGATAAGGATATCAACAGATGTACAGCTATTTCAAATATAATTTAAAAAAATAGTTGGCTAAAAAAACTGACTACTGGTTGAAAACTAATTCAATGTCATGGATTTGAAACCCACCTTCGCACAATTCGCCAAGGCTCATGCCATAACCGTACAAATGCTCACGGAATAACAATGAAAGTAAAAGTGATACGATATCCTTTGTTTTAAACAATAACCATGAAATATAAACGCATATTTTTGAGTTGGGACAGAAGTTAAAAGTTAACAAAAAAATAAGTTTAAATAATTAATAACCGGACTTTGCTACATGTCATATGTCCGCCATTTTGTCAGAAAATTTTCGGTATGGTAACCCTATCAAACGCATGCTCGAGTGAGATAAGTAAATAAATATACTATCACGCCCAGACTCCGTCGGCCATTCATATCACGATTTCTGATTTCCCACGCTATTTCACGTTTAGGCTAGATATTCATTTGAAATGTTGTCACTGAATCAGTAGGTTTTGTTTTAACGTGGGGTGTGGGCGAATATGGGTTTTAGAAATTTTCCTTGCAATGGCTTTTTTTAAATATTTACATTTTTTATAAATTTTGAACAACTGATCTCTCTAACAAGAATTATTGACAACAGGAATAGCCAAAGGTAGAAAAAAGCTCTATTTGTGCAAATTGTTCTCTTTAAAATGCAATGCTGTAACGAGTGTTTTTTTTCTTTTTTCTGCAGGAAGATGAAGAGGATGTCGGCGACTTATACCAGGATGAACAGAATGGAGCCGCGCTTCTCATCAGAAGACACCCCAAACACGGCAAGCTGGTTGTGGTAAGATAGCATTCCCCTTTCATATCCTATGCTGAAATTAGTTTTACGTTATTATTTTTCGACTAAACAGAGTTCATTTTTTATTCGATTACAGTGAAACCATAGACAAAAATATAAGCACAGGCGACTAATGAAAATTAAATAATTCATAATTCGAAAACACTGGCAATCTGCCGCCATGATTGCAATTTTAAACAGCTCGATATAATTTGCGAACCGAAGTATAATGTTACAAAGTTACTCCACTGAACAAAATTAAAAACAGCGAGACCGCCAACTTAATTAAAGGGCCTTAACACAATTGTTAAACGATGCGTGTCAAGAATGAATTTATTAATAAAATTATAACATCTGTTGTAATATTTGGCGCCATTAGCATAAAATGCTGCTGTTTGGTAAAGCCAAAGTTCACATATAATTCGTGGTTCAGTAGTTTATCTATGTCTTATTAGATTATAAGATTAATAACTACTGAAGTATTAAAATTGACTAATAGTTTTATTGATATTTAGTAAGCGGCCCTGTTAAAAGCTAAATGTTGGTGGTCCCTTTGCCTTAAAAATCCATAAACAATATAGACGTGACCTTTACAAAAGTTTTGACTGACAACTTTAGCTCTATCCTTGGATTAAGTAGAAAACCCAGCATGCTCCAAGATCCCAAATGTTTGACGCGATTACTATAAATAGTCATACATTCAACAGGATGTGACAATCTCTGGATTTCGGACACGTTCCAATGTCAATGCTAACCATAAACTAAAGAAACTAGAGACGTGACTAGTAAAAATTATGAAGAAACTATGTTACTATGGGTTTGTTATAACATAATAGATTATAACATCGCGCATCTGTTCCCCGAAAGAATAAGACGTTTGTTGTAGGTACCCAGATTTCGCCAGTTATGTATGTATATTTATAATCTTCGTTGATTACCTGTGGATACAATAGAATTGATAATATTGATCTCTGAACCTTACGATTTCTAGGTTCAAATCATAAAATTTATTTACACAGTCTGGAGATCGAACACAAACCCTCATACTCAACAGTTGTGCTTACGACCAGTAGAGCAAGAAGTCAACAAGCAAGCTCGGTCATTATTTCTTAGATTTAAGTATATACAGGGACACTATACTGAGAGAAGAAATGACCACAATGGTTATTCACATGTTTATTATTTTAGTAGGTATATATTTACATACCTACTAATAGATAGATAAACGAATCATGAATGGCGTAGTGGACATGCTGTGAAAATTGCTAGATGAATGGTCGATCTTTTTTTGTGTCAAGGATGAATGACGATGGTATTGTAGAAAAAGTTAAAAAAAATTAATGCCACTGAAGATCTTCCAATGACTTTGAATGATCAGGTTTTGGGTGTTGTTCAGTTAAAGTTTTGCCTAATATTAACTAGCGTAATTTTGTTTTTATCTGTATTGTTTTCCGCTAACTGCCCTATTCCAAATGATTGGTTACTAGCTTTTGCCAACGACTTCGACATACACTACTACTACTACTACGGTACACAACCGACAATACACAACCGACAGTACACAACCTTACAATCAAATTTTAACTCTTTGCAATATAAGGTCGTCGGCACAACATATAGTCGACTAACAGAGTGTATCCATACCCTCATTGTTCACGTCATCGGTCATCTCAGCTTCCATTCTTATTCTAGTCATTATTATAAGGATTTTCGCTTCAAAACGAACATACTATTTCTCTATTAGACATATTTCCTTAGTTACCATACCTACATCATCATATTATGTCGCTTGTTCCCAACTATAACTATTCATAGGTCAGCCGAACTGGATACAGCTAAATACTACAACAACTTAACACATAATTATTTAAAATCTAAGCCACTCTTACTGCTCTCCGCAGAGCACATCTAGCTGTGAGACCATAGACACAATGGCGTTACAAACAAGACTAAGGTCGATTGCACAACAGCCACTAAGCCGCCTGCGGTACGTAGGTGTAAACGAGAATATCAGCTATGAAGTTTTTGAGTAGCGTTCGATTTTTAAATGTTAGAGGAACATAGAAGAGCGGCTCCTGCCCTATACATCGCAGTAATCTTTATTTTCTTGCCAGTAAGGTTGCTGTTCAAATGCAGCTGTCAAAACTAAAATGCTTGTTAAAGTACTGTTCACATTTAAAAGCATTGCACCCTTTGATTGGTTATTGTGATTTTAATGCACCATATAAAATTATGAGGATTGACGGTAGACTGATTAGAGATTTAATTAGGTTTTTAAACACCGCTGGTAGATCATCTATGAAAACTGGTGCAGTTATTATAATTATCCTCTCCATTTATGAATTAAGTTCATATACATTTTTAATTCTTTACCAAGTAGGTTGTCTCATAATGGTAACAACATGCTAAATTAAAAAAAAAAAAATGCCCCGATAAATAAATTATCTTAAGTAGGTAGCTCTCTCACTCATTTAAAGGATTCAAGAAGATCCATATGAACTAACGCGTTTACTAATTAGTATAATTATCAGGTTTTTTGTATAAAATTAACAACTTCATCAACACTTATCGAGCTACTGCCAAGTGTTTAGCTGTCAAGTACTCGCTAAGAATCGATTTGTAAGACGATCCAGACGTGATTACGATCTTACAGATTATTCTATGTAGATTTCATGACAAGTGTCTTCATTATTTTTCTTTCGTCGTTTAGACGAATATCGACCAGAGCGCCTAATAAGGGGAGAAAGGAGTTTTTTTTTGGAATATTTCTAGAGTAATAACGCTCAATTGCAGACTAAAAAAGCTGTGAAATTAATTTATTTGAATTGTATTTACATCTGATTAAAGACATTCTTCACAATGTGCTTCGTACGGGTGCTGGTGCCGCCATACTGTTGTATAACATTCTTTAAATTGCATGCACTACCATGTATTTAATGTAATATGTAAACTTAATGCAAATAAATAAATAAATGTTTCATTGTAATTCTGTGAAATATTAATCGTAAAATGCAATTTGAAGATACATTGTTGGGAGTAGTCCCAACAATGTATTTACATTGGGACCATAAACTTTTTGATTGCATGGAAGGTATTAAGTACGTACCTTCTGCTATTTTCCTTATAGACAGCTTGTTACATAGTTATATTGTTTTACGACTCTTTATTTATTTTTGATTTGTTCCTTTAAAGTTTAAACGATGGTTTTAACGTGAGTTATTGTCTTAAGTGTGTCACATTTATAAAAAAAATGACTTACTAGTTTTGCCCAGCGGTTTCACCCGCAGCTCAGCTCCACAGTGTCGTAGTGCGACGTTATATTATTTTATGTTACTTTCTGATAATTTAACTTTCTATTGGCGACAAAATGGTTAAAATCGTTCCAGTAGAAGCGAAGTAGAGATATAGGATACTTGTAAATCCTGAAAGTGCGATTTTTCTGTCTGTCGAAGTTCCATCACAGCGGTGGCCCTAATGGCCCTAACCGGCTAATTAAAAATAAACTAATTTGAAAGTCCGTGCTGCTGAAAAAGAAATAAAACGCATATAGATATACTTAAACCGAAAGCTCTTATTTGTTAATATTTCTTTTACATGACATTAAGTACCTTTTGTTACTAAATTCGTGACCCGCTATGTAAAACCGACCTAACTGGAAACAAAACAATTATTTGAACTTTATTTGGAAGTTCAAAGTGATACCCGACGCTGATAAACCATACAATTAAAATAAAGCAAGCGAAACACCCTTTCAACAAACCGAATACCACTATTAAGCCCATGAAGCCGAGGTTGCGGGCTGTTCGAAAGAGATACCGCGGCCCCGGACCATAAAGGGCAAAAGAAAGAACATGGGAGGGTTTAAGTCAGTAAAGTCTGACACACCTCTCAGCTCCGCCCACAGCGGGGGAAGTTATTTGATGATATCCCATTCGAAAATAAAAGTACCAGGCTTTCATGAAAGTTCCGTACCTAGTCTACAAGACTAATAAAAACTGGTCTTCGTTCTTTTTCTTCACAGGAGGGCTCAATCGGTCACGACCTGGTGATCCGGCCCATCCCAG
The DNA here is from genome assembly GCA_958449745.1 of Ochropleura leucogaster. Taxonomy (NCBI): domain Eukaryota; kingdom Metazoa; phylum Arthropoda; class Insecta; order Lepidoptera; family Noctuidae; genus Ochropleura; species Ochropleura leucogaster. The sequence goes on along the minus strand of OY288221.1, from coordinate 7,623,723 downwards.
ACTCCATGACGTCGGCGGCGCAAGACGACGAGATGTTCATGGACCCCTCCAGCATGGCTGACATGGTCTCCATCGACACTGGACTGCCTTTAGGTGAGTTTCTCGTTTAATACCCGCGTAAGCTCAAAGAAAGACTGGTTTAGATCGGATCTGAGTTGGGAATTTTGAATTTTGGATATGGGAAAGGATGCAGGAAAATTGTTGACTAATTAAGACGAACACAGTTAGAGATGGATAAATACACATTTTCAGAGATGTATTTATGTAATAGGGGGCGACCCTATTGCCATTAATCGGGCACAAATCCAGGCTCTAGCTGCTACTGAGAAGTTCCCGATGGAAAATTCCTAATAGCATTTCACCCGACCCAGGAAGGTTGGGTAAAATGTTATTGGGACTTTTCCGAACGATGGGTTCCTTTGGAAAATTCCCAATAACACCTCATGCTCAGACAAACGAGGCAGTATGTATAATAACCTATGTTTAATATCTTCATAAACACTTTTCAGTGAAAAGAAAAAGGGAAGATCAACAGAGATTGTCACAGGCGCTAAATGGCGCCCAACACGTAATTATCAAGAGAGACCCCGGAGACGCGGAACACGACCATTTAGGAGATTACGGTAAGTCTCATTACTTTCAAATATAAGAATTAAAAATAAATTGTCTATTGTTTTTCTTTTCTTGAATAATAGTAATAAACGAAAAATATGCAGTCGCGTAAAGCAAGAAGCATTTTTTGCATTCAAACAAATCATAAATCAAGATGAGCCATTTCATCACTTGTCATGAGTCATCTAGAACACGAGTTTTTGAACTCGTAAACATGGTAACTCGTCTCATTATTAAACATATAATATAGATCACTCTTACCATAGATAGATAATAAAACAGTAGCGACATTTTCCCATTATTACTTAGCTGTATACACGTGCAGTTTCTTAGAGTTGTCACGTGCATTGCGCATCCATAGATTACATATACTTTATAAGATTTAATCGATTATGTTAATAGTACCGGTTACTAATGCCACCACGTATCTTTATGATTCTTGAATGATTAAGCTCATGTGTTGTATCGATAATAGTGATTTAAAATCGTGAATAAGTTCAGAAACTTATTTGAAAGCTAGCTCAACATTGCTGCCAACTTAAAAAAAAAAACAAATAGAAATATTATTGAGCATGATCTTTACATTAAAATTAAAAAAATATCTTAAACATTTAATTGACTCTAAAAATTCACCTTCACCGTCACCTACTTTTAAAACAAATTGGCCAACAATAATTATATAATAACCACAGCTGAGACTAAAACTTATAACGTTATACATTGGAATTTGATATCTTGATCGACTCGACTAAATTATAGAGTACGCAATCCGATTACGATTATTTTAGTCGATTAGGTCAGGGGTCACGTCAAATGCTTTGTGTGACGCTGAGTTATTTATAATTTCGAAATATTATTAATAATTAAATATTATGCCTTATTTTAATGAATGATAGATGCATGAGAATGATGTGTGACGCAAAATAACTGGTTATGGTATTTTTAGGAATTGGTTTTTGAGCTTAAATAAAGCACTTGTCAACAATAGAAAAGTTGAGCCTACGGTCAACAATTATGAATGAATTATTTAGTTTACGAGTCACTTAAAAAGTTTTTAACAGATATTAATAAAATATCGACAATTCATTGTCGATATTTTTACCTTTTAACATTTTCATGGCGGCGATGTCTCTCATACTATTGTTTAAGACGAAATGTACCTATTCTGAGTCTGAGCAGATTTGTCATCACTATTTTAAAATTATATTATCATTTTTAATACATTCATTATTATATTCTACAAAAAATATATTGTATTGTTAATTGGTATTGTTGTTTTTCCGTATTATTAATATTATCAGTTTCCAATCACAGTGACAAATGATTTTAACTCAGTCGATTCGATCAAAACATCTGCTACTAGTGATAAATTAAAATAATACATTACTCACTAATTTATCATCGAAAATAATGGTGTTTACCTATATATCAAGATTTTATTTTAGGATCTTTTAAGTCCTTTTGTGTTTAATCCTAATTCCTATTGAACTTAAAAAACCAAAATGCACAGGTGTGCTACAAAAATAAAAATAATAATTGATTAATGATACCTACCCCTAGGTAATAGAAAACAGGTGAAGCTCGGTCATGTACAGTCAGCAAAGGAGATAAGTCACCAGATTAATTAGATATACTTAGTTGTTTTTTTTTGCTTTAGAAACCGATGGATGTTTTTATCTTAACATTTAATTTAATCAATGAATTGTTTGTTTTCTATCAAATAAACCTACCCTTATTCGAAAACTTCCATGGATTTTTAAGAAAATATCAACTATATCTAACGATACTGTTAACATAACTCCTTGACTGACTGTATTTCATGACAAACGTTTACATAAAACACGTACTATTAATAACTCACCTATTCAATAAAAGTCACGTAAGAGATAGAGGAAACCAATTGTCCCTTCGTCCAATATCGACCAGCACATTAGATGTAAACGCACTTTTCAAAGAATTTCGTAATACATCGCTCTAAATGCTTGAAAATTTCGGTTGCTTGATGGTTTGCTAAACGTAATGGATCTTGTTGAATGGTCAAAATCCCCTTGAACAATTTACCTCAGATCACTATTGCTCATTCGAGAGATTCCACAGGCCACCTCCATTGTATCTATAATAGACTTCGTTATTAACAAAATATAGGATAAATAGTCGCTATATTTCGTAGTAGTTGTAAAGGCAGATATAATTAATAGGCCAATACAGTTAGACTACTTAACATTTAAATATCTTTTGGATCTTATCTCACATATTACTAAGTTGCTAATATTATCATATTTATACCATTTTACGTATTAATTTGTGGACACAAGTGTTAACGCTAAAATCTTAATAAACTTCTCGTTGGCTTGTACCTACTCAACTTGATGTTGAACTTTTGCAATGTGTGAATTAATTAAATATTCGACAGTAGCAAATAAAATCTTGTCAAAGAATTTGCAAACCAGTGTCTACTAACTTAGCATTCAAATTTTGTTAACAGCTAAACATAGACCGCTCCCATTTTGAACCATCGCACTTGGTTTCTCATCAATCGCATCCCATGGGTCGTAGTCGCCTTTTAAAAGTCCAACCAGCTCTAGAGGGTGTTCTTGGTCTTTAGCTTCAAAGTACTACAATGATGCTACCTTAAGCTGGGTAAAGACTAGATTGAGTCCACCGTCGCGCGTCGGTTCCTAGTTCTTTGCTGAATGTATTAAAAATTATCTTAGGGACAAAATATAGTAATATATTTCCACGATAACAAAAAATCCCTAGATTTGTCAACATTACTGTAACATTGTCTTTACCTAGATAACTGTGTAGTCATTAGGAACTTGAATTGGTACTGGTTGATTTTTACTTTATACGTATTGTATAAGTTAATTCTTTATGTTAGGCATGATTTAAGAAACGCTACAGGTATCGCAAGTCCAAGATGGAAACACAACTGGTTTGCAACAAAATGTCACCTCTAGACTGTATCTATGTGATCAAACTGACAATTATAAAATAATAGAGCTAGCATTTACACAGTGATTCTCTGAACTATGAACTGTCAAAGATCGATAAAAAACAATGTTAATTGTCTTTTGTTACCTATCAATGCTTCCCAACGTTCAATGATTTGCGCTTTGTTTAAATTGTTAAATGGATGAAGAATTTTGATGATCCGGACGCAGTTTGTGCGAATCACGCTACTTTTCGTGACTGTGTTTGTTTGTGTTCCTCATCGTACACGCTCTGATATCCCAGCAAATAATGTAGGTAAGTAAATATACAGGCGAATTTTTTCATAAACAGCCATACTTTTTAGAAATGTGACCAGCTACCCTACCATGACGACATCAGTGTGTCTAGCACCGTCTCTTTCTCACACAGGAATAAGAACTGCTATAAGATGTCATGGTAACCCTACTGTATAGCATGGGATACAATTTTGAGCTACAATTTTTCAGGAAACTTGAGATGTAGATATTTTAATACAATTTGATGAATACCATTTCTTATTTTATTTAATAATTACGGGCATAAACAAGACCTATAACAAATTCTAATTCTTCCAAACTTATTTTAACGTAAAACTTTGCAAAAATCATGCAAAAACAAATTGTCTAGATTAATATTTATAACTAGTATATATTTTTATTATAAAATCGTTCGTATAATGTCATGTTATCAAAGATTTCCGAGACAAATCTCGTTTTGCTAATAAGTTCGTTCGTTATTCCGTCTTAGATGGGGTCATAAGGTCAGACTCTAACGTCACCTATTATTTTAAATTCACGATAGAAAAAAGCTGGTAATAATTTTGCGGTTCATGAATAATCCACTATAATGGGAAAACCAACGAAACGGCAACCTATTTATGTGTTATTGCTGGGCAAAGGCCTCACAGGTGGTTTTAACTTGTTTGTGGTCACAAGCTGTCTAATAAAATCGACTAAGCGAATTAATTACTCGAGGTGTTCCTCTATTCTAGAATTACGATGAAAACGCCACGGCGGCCCGCGAAATTCGAATTTCTATTTTTAAACTTTTTATAAAAATGTCATTTTTGTAAACGTAGAGATGTATGGATCAATTAAATTCCGAATGATATTCAATTAAATACCTAAACGACCTGCACGTTCTATAATGAGAACAAAGAAACTTTAGTATTTTTTTTTGTTTCATGAGGTAAAGACATGCTTTCGATTTTTCGGACAATAAAATGAACTGGTAAAAACACAAATCGCTAAATATAATATTATTTCTCGACGAGTACCTAATACTTTTAAAACAGCATTGTCATAACAATTATTTGTATTATTTATTTATTAACACATATAATTTATTATACACTGTTTTTTTATATCACTTAAAAACAAAAAAGAAATCGGAAAATAAGGCCGGGGTTATCGGGAACAGGGTTCAGCTACCAGCAGTCAGGGCTCCATCATCAGGATCATTATTGTTATCCTTACGTAATATTTAGGTACTTAACCACAAAATTTACCTGCATGTTATTAGGTACCACGTAAATTGCCATTGCCTACATAAAAGATACCGAAATGAATATAAATCCTTTGTTAGATTGTATTAGACTAATCACAAAAAAAAACATAATTCAAATACTTTAGAACAGTTAATTACTTTGGGAGTGGCCAATGTTGTCTGCGTATATTTGATTTACTACTTTGCTTTATTGAGACAATATCCATTAAGTATCTACTTCATTTGTTTATCAAAAATCAATCAAAATTCCAAATTTTTAGTATGAAGGGTTTGCGCGTGGCAAAAGACAGACATATTGTTGTTATTGTTTTTCAAACAGACAATTTCAATAATGTCAACAGCGTCATGATGGGCCATTAATTCGCCAAAAACATACTGCTCTAAATCCGTAATTGAGTTGCTACTGGAAGAAAAGCCCCTGAAAGATTTAAGCATTTAAAAATCATCAAAAAAACCGGCCAAGTGTGAGTCGGACTCGCGCACCGAGGGTTCCTTACACACTTGCGACATAAAAGGCCATTTATTTTGACTGCGGTATATATATGGTTTAATTTCAACCCGATACCTACAAGCGTTCCCGAGAAAAGGGGTCTCAACAGACTGACAGACGGACAACAAGGTGATTAAAAATGTAACATAAGATACTAATCCAAAAGAAAACTTGTTTGTCCTAATTTATTAGCCATCCTTCATGCTTTGGTTAGGTATTAGGTAAATAGTCGTTTTGTTTTTTAATGAAATCAAAATCATTTGCATTTTAAATTAACTCTCGTAAAAATAGACAAATGTTCTCGTAGTTCTATCGGAAGATAGGTACCTAGTTTTATATCAGAATCTAGTAAATGCGCAAATATCGAATAATGACAATGAGACACTTATTTTTTCTTATTTGTAACGGAAGATTATTTAAACTTACTTATTCCTTGATTATTTAGACGTACATAACCACAGGTATGGTTTTATTATAAGTCGACCAGATCTTATTAAGTCTTACCAACTTCACACTGTTGCTAATAATTATCTAAATTATTATTTATAATTAAATAATGTTTCGATAGCCTAACGCCATTTATCGTTTCTTATCAGCCTGAATAGTAACTTACACTCTCACACATGGCGTTTACTTTTGTTTTTATCAGAGGCTGTATGAAAACCAAATAAACATTAATATTCAAATGTCTTTAATTAATTACAGCATTCATGGAGCCAGATCACCTGGGCAAGCGATTCAGGCGGAAACGCTCTACGGAGACGCATTCCAGGCGGAAGAGAGAAGCGCCTTATGTCATATACCCAGAGATTCTGGTCATCGTTGATTATGATGGCTATAGGTAAGGCTTTTAGTCTATTCTAATTTAATTGTGGGTTTGTTGTTGTTTGTTGGCAACACTGCCAAGCATGAGGCCTTTGATTCAATTCCCAGATCAATAGATCATCGCAGGAGTGAATCAGGCAGTGTTATTCAGTTTATTCTTCGAAAATTTCAGTAGGGCAGCATTATTTGGATTTGTGTCTAGTTAACGGCTAAAGGTTCTCCTCTGTCACGGGATACAACGTGAATACAGGGTGTAAATACATGATATGGTCCCTCGGACCATGAATCTTTTTTTTTATTATAAAATATGACTTTTGGAAATTCATATCTTATTTTTTTGTATCTTCATGCTGAGCAGCGTCAGTTCCTATACAAAGTCATTTTATGCGACTTTCAAGAACTCTTGGCACATAGGTCTTTCAGTTTCATGGACCAAGAGTCCACACCTTCCGCCTTGTTTAACTGGTGGAATATGATAGACTCGCTCTCTGTTACATGTGACTTAAAATACCTAATGAGCGAAATATGGGTGTACCTACTTCTTGTATCTACATATGATTCCAGGTGTGATTTATGTTATCGTTTCCAGATTACACGGCGGCGACAACGTCCAGATCAAACGCTACTTCGTGTCGTTCTGGAATGGCGTGGATCTCCGATACAAACTGCTAAAAGGACCCAGAATACGGATATCCATTGCCGGTATCATTATTTCTAGGGTGAGTTGAATGTTGTATAAAATTAAACTGTATGATGTATTCAATTCGATTGATATTCTCTTGGCAAAATTGTTTCGAAATATTTTTCAGTTTCTAGAAGTCTATCGATCTATCTATATTTGATTACGAAAAATATATATAATAAACAACAATCAATAATGGATAAAATGTAATGAAAGTTTCTGACAAGTATTTACTGTTTTGAACTCAAATGACAAGATAATCCCACTTATAATGGGTAAAGAAATAAATTTAAATTTAAAATGTAGTATTATTGTTTCTATGTTGAATTTGTTTTTGGATGTTAAAAAAACATTGTATAAAATGTTTGTGTTATTAAATAATAATTGTATAAAATAAGAAACATCAGCACATTGAAATGTTTCTAATTAACATCAGCTATAAAACATTATTTTTAAACAATCAGGAACTTCCCATCAATTTAAAATCAACCATTTCATCAGTTTCTACACAAAGTTCCTCCAGTAAAGTCTTCTTAGGTTTAGGATAGCCTTCCAGTATTGCATCCAGCATATCACTGCAGATTCTCTTGCGTTTTCTAAAAAAAAAGCAAGATATAATAAACAATTTTTTTTTCAAATCTCCACGCATTTCACAAAATTGTCTATGCTATAAAAAATAGTTTGTAAAGCAGAATTTCATTGTCTTAATATGTAACTTCAGGTAGTTGTATCTAGAATGTTTAAACCTTTACCTGTATTCTTTCAACAACTTTTCATGCTCAGTAACTAGAATTTTCTTCTCCTCGACACTCATAACCTCTGTGGAGGTTTTCAATACATCCAACTTTTTTTCTGTGATATCTATTCTGTTTTTAATTTCATCTATTTTTGTCTTGGCTTGATCAGTGGTTGGCTCAGAGATTAGGTTCCTAAGAATTATTTCAAATATTTTCAAAGCATTTGTTTTGTTTGCTAATTCTTGTGTGAGAGTTATGGATAGAGCGTCGTAATCTGAAAAAGAGATATTTATTTGGATGTGATTTGGAGATTACCTATTATTTAAATCAGAAATGTACTGAAAGTACTGAACCTGTTGCATCTCCATCATCAGCCACGGTTTCTGTTTGAATAGCAGCAAAAACTTTTTGTTTTCCATACAATTTACACTTAATTTTTCCTGTTTCACTCAATGCATCTAACGCTTTCTGTATGGCTGACTTAGGAAAGGCTCCGCGTAAATTAACTGTTACATCCGCACATGAGTACGGGCGATTCGTATCCACTAAATATTTTAACACTGCTTCGGTAGCCATTTTATTTTAAAATATTTAAAAAATACTTTTTCGAGTTATTGTTTTCAAATTCCCGCCTTTCAAGTTCAATTTTGACAGATATTTTTTTATTGCCATTGCCAAAATAAAAAAAATAGTGATGCGTGTAATATCGATTTAGTAACATGTAAAATCAATAAAGATTTAATTATGACGTTTTAAATCTTAAATGATGGTGAGTGATGACATTTAGCAATAAATTATGTAGAAATAACAAAAACTCTACCTTTACATTGGAAGTATTTGGGGTCAAGATTATTCAAATTTAATGTGACTCGATTTTAAATAAAAATCAAGTTTAAGGTCTGTTTTGTATTACACAGTCAAAATGACAACTATTTCCTCCCGAGTGAGTGGATTTTAGTTATAATGGATTATTCAATAACTGCAATTTTGACCATTTGACACGTGTTAGTTTCAATAGTCATTAAACATTGAATAATAAAAATATTATTTAAAACTAATGGAGAAAAGTACATTCTAACACCCATATTCTAAGTTGTAACCTCGAAAGCTCCTCGACTCACTCCTCCGTCGAGGACCCCTCAAGGCGTTCCTCGAAAGATCCTCGAAATCAGTATTCACAGTCGTCAGTTTGAGGAAATGTTGAGGTCCCTCGAATGAGTGGGAGTTGAGGTGTTACGTCACAAATACGTCATTATTTGGAGGAATATTTTGTTTGTTATATTGGCTAAACTTATTTTAAGAGCAGCCTGTTAGCGCGTTATCTGTGGTTTTCAACTTGAAGTGTCAATATTTGTCAAGTAGAACATAAATAAACAAACCCTAATAATTTATCCACTTGAATCAAAAACCATGTCTTGGGCAAAAAATATAGTGATACTTGAGAAGTGGATGGTTTGGGAATATAAAAATACATCATCAGCAGTATTTCATTACTATCGGTGCGTGTTGTTCGGTGTACTTCTTGTTTGTAACTTGCTCGAAATGGCTGGAACCGGGAGACAGTTTTTTAACGAAAGTGAAAAGATTTGTCTTCAAGAGTTGATCTTGAAATATAGAATAAACTCAGTGGCAACAACTATGGGGAGCCCAGCGATTAAAAAAGCTGCATGGGTTCGCCTTACTGAGGAATACAATGCTATTGAAACAAATACGAAAGTAAGTACAAAGTTTATATCGATAGTATTTCCGACTTTATACTTTCTATATGCAATAATTTAATAAACTTATACAATATTTAATTTTTTTTCAGAGAACTGAAGCTCAGCTTAAAAAATGTTGGGACAATTTGAAAACCCGGCGTAAAAGTATATTGGCTTGCGAGAAAAGGGAAAGAATGAGAACTGGGGGTGGCTCTTTTAACCCTCATTTGCCTAGTACCTCTAGCCAAGACCAGATACTGGAGGATGCTCTCGCTGAGCAAACAGATGTTGAATTGGTGGATGTTATTGACAGTGATAACATTCCTATTGAAGGTAAATCATATTTATCCTATGCAATATTAATTACTACTTTTTGCCAGTGTCTGATTTTTTATTGCTGTATTTTATTTTACAGAGGTGCAAACAGATAGTGAGCTATTGCCAGACACACCTCATATTCTGTATAATGCCATTGAGAACAGAACACAAATAAATGAGTCTACAACAGAAACAGGTACCAACATTTTATTAAACAATTTGGATTCATTTTTTAATGGTTTGTAAGACAATTTAGACTAATAAAATATTTTGTTACAGACCATAATTATATAAATAGAACCAGTCCTCCTCGTGTTTCTGAGTCCCGTCTGACTGATTATGGTGTAGCCCCATCACAAGGTACTTACTTTAATTTAATATATTTTTCGAGTTTAAAACACTGTTTTTAGATTTGTTCTAAAAATGATAATATATCTAAAATGTTTTGACACATTAATGCCTTATGTAGGTTTGTGCTCTAAATATTCTATTTGTTACATTACAGGATCTAGAAATATACGGACTAAAGTTATCCAAGAGGAATTCTCTATCCGTAAAATGGCTTATGAGAATTCCCAAAAAAGAGAAGAGGAGCTACATAAATATAAAATAGCTGAGAAGGAGTGGACAGCGAAGGCTGCAGAGCAAAACTTCTTAAAAGCTAAAGCTGACAGAGACGCAGCAGAGGAACTTCTTCGATGCAATAGAGCCAAGAGGGAAGAAGCTGAGTTGCGTTTGGCATTGTATAAAAATAAAAATTAGAATTTTAAAATGTTATTTATTTACATGGCCTTATATTTGATGTATCATTAACGTATAAAAAACATGGACTATACATTGTAAATAAACTACTTAAATAAACTTAACTGTACATACTAAAGCAATTATAAACAAACTTGTAGATGAAAATAATATGAATAGAAAACTACTGAAATAACACTTTCTCTATATACCTAATTGAACTTTAACTACTCACTAATTAAATTAATTAATAAATGATCTTCAATAAAGTATGTGCCTACTTAATTAAAGGGTGTAAATAACCTGTGTGTAAATAAGACATATTTCTGTAGTTGAAAAATTAAAAATAAAGCTACTTAAATGTAACACACATGTAGAAAATATTATAATTGTATCTATTAACTAAAATGCCTAGCAATAAATGCAGCCCTAATAATGCTGCCCCGTGCAGTATCTCTAGTGTGGGAGACTGGAATGGATTCAATATTGGTACTGGGTTCAGGCATTTCTTGATTTGTTTCTATACTAATATTATGTAGCACAGCACATGCTATTATTATGTTACATGTGTTTGGTAAATTATTTTGTAGTTTTCTATTTAAACATGCAAACCTTCTTTTCCATACACCATTAAATCTTTCTATTAGGTTTCTTGTGGTAATGTGTGCTCTGTTATACCTTATTTCAGGTTGTGATTGTGGGTTAAGCACAGGCGTATACATGTATGACGATTGTGCATAACCACTATCACCAATCAGTAAACCTGAAAGTTCTCCTTCTTCGAATCTCATATGACACCTGCTATTTGAAAATATTCTTGAGTCATGTACAGACCCAGGCCAGCGTGCCACAATGTCATATATTTCCATTTCAGGTCCACACACTATTTGCACGTTAATTGAGAACCAACCTTTGCGATTGCGAAATACTTCACCGTTTTGCCTATTGGGATTTTTTATTGGTATATGAGTACAATCAATGCATCCTATAGCCCCAGGAAATCCAGCAATACGATGAAACTTTATCTTTACATTAGCTTGCTCAGCAACATCCGGAAATTTGACAAAACGTCTTATTTTTAAAGCCAACATTTTGGAAATTTTTGATACAATTCTTGAAATAATCGATTGACTGATATGATGCAAATCCCCGCAAACAATCTGAAAATACATAATACCAATTTAAGTTAAATGTGTTTCTTATGTGTCTACTGTTCAGTTACAAATAATTAATTGTAACTGTTTATTTTTTTCGTATCGAATAAAAAATATTACTCACTTGAAAGTTTCCCGTTGCATAAAATCGTAAAGCGACTAGCACCTGGATTATAGGGCTTATTGGCAATCCACGTTGGTTACCACCGATATCTTGAAACAATAACGGTAGCAAGAAATTCATCACAACATTTTTAGTGAACCGGAATCTAATTTGAAACTCATTTTCGTCATAACACTCAATTGGATTTTCTGCATCTCGTAAATACCGTCTCGATAAGTAATCATAAGGATTATCGTATAAATATTCAATAAACTCTTCAAAAGACATTATGAAAATCAAATAAAATGCGCTTGTTTTGGTTATAATACCCTTGATAACTACCTCAAGGAAGCTTTAAGGTAGATCGCGACGTACCTTAAATTTGACAGTTGTTTCCTCAAGCCAAATTCACCTCCACTGAGGAAACTACTTAAGATGAGGAGTAAAATCGCAACTATGAATATGAAACCACCTCAGTTAGTTTGAGTTAAGTCGAGGAAATCATGAGGTTACAACTTAGAATATGGGTGTAAGTCTTAGAGCAATAAAACCTGAACTGACCAATTGGTGAGCAAGAAACACAGAATCAATTTGTATAAATTAAAAACACCTGCAATATTAATGAGATGAATGGTGGTTAATTAATTGTTAGGGTATAAAATCATGTGAATTTATAATACCTAACGAAAACAAAAACATAAGGCGGCGAATGGAACAAGTTTTGTTACCAACTTGCGAAATTACAAAAAATACTGATTATTCAAGGTTAGGAAAGTTACCTGGACACAAAATGTTGACCTTTAAACCTTTAAGCACAGTGTGACTAATAAGTCTCCTTGGGTATTTCAAGTATCGTTGCTTCCTCGATTATTTAAATAAAGTGACACGAGTAGGAACATATTTTTGAAGCTAAGTCTTCACTTTTATATAAACATAACATAACTGACCTCTTTTATATTATTTCAGCGTCTTCGTTACCAGTAGGAGTTGGTCTAAATAATCTAATTTTGTGTTTCAGGGTCGGGATGCGACACCATACCTTGAAAGAAATCGTGTTGGTCGTGACGCGATAGACTCGGCAGCAGCACTCACTGACATGGGCAAGTATCTGTTCAGGGAGCGACGGTTGCCAGTCTACGACATCGCTGTAGCCATCACCAAGTGAGTTAATTACTGTTATTCTTCCACCATTGCTGATCATACATAGATACCTACATAGTCCCTTTAGTTATTGCTTATCGGTCATGACGGACGGATCAGTGATTGCAGTATGGTAGACTCCTACAAAAGGTTCTACAATTATATTTCTTACGTTTTGTTGCTAAGATTTGAACGTCATTGACGTTAGCAACAAAAGGTAGAAATAAAATACGATGTTTTGTATGTCGACATCCATATATCATGAGCAGTGTTTCTTGATATTTTATGGCGATATAATCTGTTTGTTGCACATAGTGTGTTTTGTTTAAAACGTTTCTAATTTAAATAAATTATAGATTTCTACCTACAACAGATAGTAGAAACAATAACTAGCTATCAAAGCTGTGAGAAACATGAACAGTTTTGAAATACAATTAATTGTGGAGAAATATTTCAAAACTGTGTGATTATCACAATATCTCGTGTGAAGATTATAGTTATTCAAATTTTATTGCATTCAAACACATGCGAAGTCAACTTTATGCATAACATATACCTAATTATATTACTTAACAAACTTCGTATTCAATTTGAATACAATAAATCTAAATAATTTTCTAGTTTCAAGAGATAATAAAAGTTGCATTAGCTCGATAGTTTGAAATGTAATAGATTTTGTTGATTAATTCTATGTTTAGTCATTACAAGTCTTGTGTTCTATTTACACTCAACAGCATTTTATAATTTAAATTTTATTGTCCTTGCAACACTTACAGGACAAAAGGTAAGATGGTATGTACCTATATCAACGCTTTTAAATCATAATTTAGCGCCATTATTCAAAGTAATTACTGTATAAAGTACTACGGACTATGGTCTCGATATAGTTTTTAAGTCAAAATAAGGTGAAGGTCAAGAATAAATTATGAAGACGACGAAACTAATTTGACCAACAGGTATGACATGTGCCGACGTCGCAAGGGTGGTCGCTGTACAAAAGGCACCGCTGGTAAATTAAATTTTAAAACAAGCGTTCTTTAGGATGGTGTTGTCAAACGGCGCGGCATTAACCGAGGCTTAAGAGTGAAACATTAATTACTTGCTTCATTATTATTATTTATGAGGTAAAGGATTTGGTAATGGCGCTGAATATTAAAAAAGTTACACTATACAATAGTCGCTTGCACAAGACGAAGTTCTTGTATGAGAACATTTCAGTTTTATTTCATTTCGTACAAGGAATGAGGTGAACCAAAGAAGTTCCATGATAAACCGTCGTAGGTTTCTGTAGAACAACAGGAAAATTAGCATCTTATTGAGTTTTATTCTTTCCATACAATTTCAGACTAGACATGTGCAGAAGACAATTTCCCAACGATGCGTGCAATAGAGGGACAGCAGGTAGGCGTGTTACAGAGATATTACATTTTCCAAAAGCACGCCTTTTTCATCAAAGTCCCTCACCTATATGTTCACGATTATACACTATGGATCCATATTCCACTTGAATATACCTTTACCCAATTCCGTGTTGTCATATTCGCACCTTGTGAATAATATTCTTTCTTTTCTGCAAATATTTTCTTCTAGATACATTGTATATCTTTGTGAATGCATCATTTTAGATATCTATCTAGATGACGTTGTAAATATTAATCTTCTTCCATTTTATGTAGATTGATCATAAAAAGTTTATTATATTTTATTATGTCTACGTTGTTTCTCTACTTACTCTTAATAATTTTGACTAAAATATTTAAGCGTTTATTTTCATCTTAATGTATTATTTTCTAGATACTATCTGACTTCGTCATCATTTAAAATGACGCCTGAGTACGTAATATAACAAAGTTATAATCTAGGCATGGTCTGCTTTCTAAAACAATTAATGGCATGTATATTTCTGTAGTTATTGATTGTTGTCATCCATTCTGGCAATTTTTATATCTTGGAACATGATATGTAATTAAATTAAACTATTTTATTAATCTTGTTTTGGAGCCACAAAAATGATAATATAGTTTTAGTAATACGTGGCTGAATAAAAAAATGTTTGCTTCACGTCACTATGTGATTTTATGTCAAAATTCTCAAACGTCAATTTGTAGTTAGGCGCGGGAAAATTTAATAAGTATGTTGCGCTTCTTGCTTCTACTTTATAGTTTTCTCAAATAAATACAAGTTGCATGATTTATTAAGCTTTAATAGGTAATATGCACTGTTTCTAATTTTATTTGCATGCTTTTAAAAATGATTCCGTACTAATTATGACGACGTTAGCAGAATTAACTCTTAATTCGATGACTCTAACGCTTTTGCATGTTATTTAAGTTTGCAATGCATGTTTTGTGTCTCCTTTTTACCCTCAACACTTCACTGTAAGTATTTCGTCGTTTTACTGCAAGAACTCGTTAAATAACAACTACAAAACTATGAATTAAGACAATTAACGTTTTAGAACCTATATTGTTTTTTAAAGAATATCATAGTAGGTATAATTTTATGATGTAAACACAGAGTAAACGTTATTACTAAGTACCTAAGTTTTGTATTTGTCAACTAATGAATTATTTCAGTAATTTCGATATTTTAAGCATTTTATTTAAGTTTATTTGTGTCTTCTCACCTTTTTCACGCATCGAACTGTAAGTAGACTAGCTTTATGAATATTTACATTTATCCTCTTTTTACCTGAAATTCCTTAGTCCTACGATCACGCACTCATTTTGAAGTTCTATTCTTTTGTACAAAATTACTTAATTTAAACTTTTGGCCCTTTCTCTTTTAATCACCAGTTAATTTCCAGTTAAAAATCAAAAGATTTAATGCTTAAAATATATAAAAATAAGAATATTAGACTTTTAAAAAGCTCTGTGCCAATCAAAAACACAAAAAACGCTACAAATTCAAAATTCTCACACATTATTCCAATGCGAAGGTTTCGCGTACGTCGGCGGCGCTTGCGTGGTGAACAAGAGACTTGAGAAGGTAAACTCAGTCGCCATCATTGAAGATACCGGTGGCTTCTCCGGCATTATCGTCGCTGCTCACGAAGTTGGGCATTTGTAAGTATTCGTACAGTGAGATGGACCTAATGTTCTTATAATTATCTATCTACATATAATGTTATGTAGGTACATATATCAAAATCAAAATTCGTTTATTCTAATTAGGCTGATAATCAGCACTTTATGAACACCAAAATACAAGAGACAGTCCCCCAATTTCCGTGGTTAGAAGTTGCGCAAAAGAGGTTTGCAGACGAAAGAGGACACAAAAGTTTGAAAACAAATCTATACTTCTATACTAATATTATAAAGCTGAAGAGTTTGTTTGTTTGAACTCGCTAATTTCAGGGACTACTGGTTGGAATTGGAAAATTCTTTTAGTGTTGGATAGTCCATTTCTTGAGGAAGGTTATAGGCTATATAACTTCACGCTACGACCAACAGGTGCTAAGCAGCGTGGGTGAAACCGCGTGGAACAGCTAGTCTAAACATATTACAAATCACCAACTAGGGCCACATCTTCACATTGAGCAAACCTCTTTACACAAAAAAAAAATACACCAGCTAACTTCATTCTACTCGTAATCTTCCAGACTAGGAGCAGTACACGACGGCAGCCCCCCGCCGTCCTACCTCGGTGGGCCGGGCGCGGAGAAGTGCCGCTGGGAGGACGGCTACATCATGTCGGACTTGCGACACACCGAGAAGGGATTCCGGTGGTCTCCCTGCAGTGTGCAGAGCTTCCACCATTTCTTGAAGTGAGTAGAGAAAACAAAGCAGCAAGAGTTTAACTCTCGAAGAGTTAGGCAGAGGTTTAGTTATTACACCCCACATTTCGTTAGTTATGTTTGAGTCACATGTAATAAAATGGCGCCTATTGTCGTCAACCAGCCACAGGTCCGACCGATGGAATGGATGATGATGTTTATATTACTATTTATTAATGGTATATTAAATATCATTTATTATCGGTAGGATATTTGGTATTATCGTAGGGATAGTCTCTGTTCTAGATAGGATAGTATCTTTACACACAAAACGGTAGGTACCTATGTTTTACATTACTGGAACAATTGTTATTTTGATTTTTACTGTAACGCATAATTAAATAATGCGCTACGCTGGAACTGTGATTGATTTCTTAAATAAATTAATAATTTAATGCATTTTGAGCTATAAGATATCACCAATATCATGTTTTAGAGCACACAATTTTGTATCAAGATCAGATTAAAAACAATTCATTTTCATACCTTATTCCGTCAATTCTAACCTTACCATTTTGTGTTCCAGTGGCGACACAGCGACTTGTCTATACAACTCGCCACACGAAGATGACTCTCTACCGCGAGTGCTGCCCGGACGTCTGTTGACGTTAGACGCGCAGTGCCGGAAAGATAGGGGGACGAGGTAAGCCATTGTTCATCACTTGTTTAGATTTACAGAAGCAACTCAGTTTGCTTTAAAGACAACGTAATGTGTATCAAATAAAGAGCCATGTTTATAGTCATTTTTTCTTATTTTAAGACGGGAGTGTCGGTATTAACCGATTCGTTTTAAACCGATCACGATATTTTTAGTCGGACATTTTAGACTGACGCAGTATCGAGTTGCGTCGCCCAAACTGAAACGAAACGAATGACGTGTTTTTCGTCCTTCTTGCATGGACATAAAGTTCCTAAATGGCTTAAGCCGATTCTGAGCAGGATAAGTGTAGTTACCCGTTGTGTTATCTGAAATGGCACACGGGATGATTTCGATTCTGAACACATAATATCAAGGCAGCTACCTGTTTATGTGCAACCCAGTAACACACGTTTTTTTCTTATTTCCAGCGCGTGTTTCAAGGACGAGCGAGTGTGCGCTCAGCTGTTCTGTTTCGACGCGGCGAGTGGGTACTGCGTCGCGTACAGACCAGCCGCTGAAGGGTCGCCTTGTGGCGATGGACAGGTACACTTCATCACTGAATTCATTTTCGTCATAATTGTAAGGCTATTATCGGACAATAAAGAATGCTGTGAACAAGGCGTTGCAGGATCACAGTTTCACATAGTCAAGAAATAATTTGGTTTGATTATCTATCTATATAGATATTGATAGACAAATATAAAAACCTTGAAATATATTCGTATATTTTGGCAAACAGTCACTTTTAAGAACTGTATTCGTACTTATACGCATTAGACAATTTGAAAACATTAGAAACTAACTGGTAGACCGATTTCCATGTTCCAATTAAACCTACAACAAAGCCATAATATTATTTTATCATACTCTATTAAAATTACTGTGAAAATATATTTTGTCCTTGCAGTATTGTATAAACGGGCGGTGTATAACCGAACACGAGAACATAATACCCGACTATTCGCAACACACGCCGAGCTACGTGCGTCCTGAAACGAGCCCGTTCTTCGGAAACATTACCAGGTGTGTATCATTATGATCAAGACAGTTACGATTAGATGTGGGATAGTTGATATTACCAGAGTGACAGTTGAAATTACCAGAGTGACAGTTGAAATTAGCAACGTGATAGTTGATATTATAATTGTGATAGTTAATATTATCAGAGTGATAGTTGATATTATCAGAGTGATAGTTGATATTATCAGAGTGATAGTTGATATTATCATTGTGATAGTTGATATTATCAGAGTGATAGTTGATATTATCAGTGTGGTAGGTGATATTATTAGAGTGATAGTTGATATATCAGTGTGGTAGGTGATATTATCAGTGTGATAGCTGATATTATTCATAAAACAGTTGATATTATCAGTGTGATAGTTAATATCATCAGTGTGATAGGTGATGTTATCGGTGAGATAGTACTTTTTTATTTAATCAGTGTGATAGTTGATTGATTGTCGATATTTTAAATATGATAGTTACTTGGTAGACAATATTCTTTTGTAGTTTAATGTAGTTTTTAACCGACTTACATAACCTAAAAAAAGAGGTTATCAATTCCACTGGATTGTTTTTTTTGCAGTTATGTTTGTTTACTGTATTTTGTTTATGAATTATTTTTAGTACTAAGCAATTGTAATTAAGTTTTTTTTAATGTTTGGCAAAACGAATATTAAGTAAATATTTATACAACCATACCACGCACAAACCAACGCAATATCGCCACAGCACTGGCCCAGCCAATGAGAACACAGCACATTCTCATTGCAACCAGCCTGTGTACATACAGGAGCACACATAACTAATACTGTATTTCTTTAACACGTAGTAACGATGGAACGACACAGCCGTACGTAGCTAGTACTTCGGCGCCACCCGCACAAACCCCAAAATACTACCAAAAGACCACAGCATACACTACAAAATCAACAACTACAACAAAAATTACTACTACAACAACAACAACAACTGAGAAACCATACTTCCAGTTTACAACAAGAAAACCTTACCAATTCTTCACTGAAAAGACAACGACGACAACACAACGGCCAAGTTCGAGCGTCACATACCCTCCTTTATTAAACAGATACTCCATCACATCAACGAAATCTCCTTACGATTTCAAAGACTTTACTACAAAACCATCGACAACAGTTGCGCCGACACTGACCACGGAGAAAAGAGGGTTCTATAAGAAGGAGGATTTCGATGGCTTCTTTAGGAGGTCGACAACAAAGAGTCCTTATCAAGACAAGAGTTTTAAACCCGTCTTTAAGATTGGGACGTACTACTCTCAAGCGAAGTCGAGTGACAACTCTATTCGACCCGATGCGAATTCTCAGCAAGTACAAATAGAGCCGGCGAGGTTCATGTTTTCCTATCGAAGGAATGTAACGAGCGGCGAGTTAGTTCGACAATAGGTTGCCAATTATTGGTAAGGATGGACGATGGATGATCATTCTCTTTCATGCGTCGACATCGTTCTTTTATTTCATGTCTTGACTTGTGAATTGTGTCATTGATTGTAGTTAGTACACAGTTTCCTTTTTTAAATATTTGTTAAGTACTTATCTCATTAGATTGATTTTTTTATGGATAGTGCATGTACAAGGTGTTACAGAATAAACGTAAGACCTGTTGTGTGGTCTGTTGGACCATGAAATAGGTCAAATAAAAACGCATTGCGTAGTTAAATTGTGTTGTATCATTGGTCTTATGAATTCAAAGGGCATCGTATTACCCAGTACTAAGTGAACTGTGGAGATCAGATAGGCAGTCGCTCCATGTATAGTATGTACGCTCATTGAGCTGCATGCGGTTGGCCTGGAAGCCGACCCCAATATTGTTGGAAAAAGGCTAGGCAGATGATGACAGGAACTGTGATCACCTAATCAAAATTTATGGGAGCTTTAAAAGTATGTTTCCAAAACTTATAGAATAAAACTTGATCAGTGACAGGGTTCCAAAGACCGCACGACAGGTCTTGCGTTTATTATGTAACTCTCTGTATAGTGCAGAACACTTTCGCTGCCCAGTACTCAGCCTATGACTCCAAAATAATAATACGCTGAGTTCTGGGCAGCGAAAGTGTTAAGAACGAACCATCAGAAAATATAATACAAAACGATGATGATCTTAAAATTTCAACATAAATGCATATTCTTAAGTCTCGACTCTAAAACATGATATAGAATGACATAATATTATGTACATAAATACTTCTACATACATATATCTTCCACAACCTACTTCAGACATTATGGAAACATTACATCTACATTGTACATAAACTCTACTCTTACTTATTTCTAAGTTTTTGTGCCATATCTTATGTTAGTAATATACTTATCTACTCTAATTCACATTACTATTGTTATATAATGTATTTTCGAAAGTACTTACAATCATAAGCATGTGTTTCAAGTCTTTATTTAGGATATAATCCTGAATATCATAACTGTAACTTAAACGTTATATTTTACTACTATTGTATACAATTTTCGATATCATTTTCTTCTACTTCGTTGTGGTAAAATCGCCAGCCATATTTAATCAGTTATTTTTTCTAGCAGCCGCCATTAACGATAAGAGCGGGCCGAGCCTTGAAGACTGTCTCACTGGAGCGACGCGACTTCCCCGCGCGAGCCTCGCACGGCGACTGCCGCGCAGGGCACAGGGCAGTCCCCCTCCAGTCTCAAACACATTACAGATTGTGAACCGCACACTACCCGACTATCCCCCGGTAATTCGTCTAATTTTAAATATCCAACGCGTTTATACTCGATAGTTAATCTCGAAAATGATAGTATCTGTTAGTAATAGTAATAAAAGCAAGCAGACTGCTATTTGCTTGGTTTTATTCCGAATATCCAACTGGTAATTAGAAGATACGGGTGTGTGCGTATTGTGTGTGAAATAAATTGTGTCCGAAGACAATGCTTTATGAAAGTGTCGGATGCAGTTCCGTGAGTGATATTACAATGTGATTGTGTTATTAATGAACTTATAAGTACATTAGAATATTAGAAACGTTAGGAACAGAATAGTCCAAGTGTGCTGCGGTCTTGGACAACGAGAAATACTCTTAGGTTCGAGTTAAAAAGGTTGTAAAATATCATCAATGTTACATAAAAGAAACTGCCACGAAGTGCCTTTTATACAGTAATTATTAAGAAATGTTAAAATAAGATTTATTTTTTTATTTTACTTTTTTGTTTTTTTTTTAAACTGACTTCAAGAGCGACTGGTTCGCGGTCTTCTGAAATTAGGTTTATTTTATTATTTTTTAAGTAAATTTTACAAAACTTCAATTGGTTTTTTTGTTCTTATGAAAAATTCAATTTTGTTATAATTTAAGCTGTTTTTAATGTCTAAAATTATTTATGAAGAGATATTAAATCTATAATAAAGTTACCAATAGTGTAAAAAATCTTTACAGTAATTTCGGTTGTATGGAACATGCCTAGGAGAACAGTGATATTGTAACTTTTAGATCACTTGCCGTTGATATAACTATTTATTGTATTCAAACTATTTATGTATAAATACCCTTTTTCCTCCAAAACTTTCTAAATTTTAAGGAAAAAATATAGAAAATAATGAATACGGAATTATGTTGTTTCAATTTTACCCTTTGGAAATATTACCACTTGAGATCAAGTACCTTTCTACTAAATTACTAACTTTTTAAACTTGGCAACACTTTTACAAAAGGTATACTCGCCTAACAAATCCTACCACCTATCAGATATAAGAAATTAAAAACAATATCTTCCCAACACCTTTTATTTTGTCACCTTATAAAAAACACATTTAACTTCAACTAAGTTTACTAAGTCATAAATAACGTAGTTTACTCAACGCAAACAATGAACACAAATATTGCACCAAGAATTGTGCGACCACCTTACATACAATACAAAATATACAAAAATCATCATACTTTTATAAAAAAAAAAAGCTTTTCAATGCATTATGTAAACTTCACTTCATTGATTTCTTCACTGTAAATTGAAAAATGCAATTTAGCAGCCATAACAAAAAAATAAAACAAAAAGTAACTACAGTTTTGAAATAGTTTGAAAATGGAATAAAATATCCTTCAAATTAAGAAGCTGCGCAAAATTTGCAAGCTGCCAATGAATATTTGATTACTATGGCCCCACCCAAACATGGACTTTTTTGTGTCTTGTGGTATATTCGATTAAAAACTACAGTTTCCTATGATGGTGTGCCGTGTCGATAACAAAGATTTGCCTTGCGCAGCCTCTAAATAGTTTGTATATTTATGACCTTCACACTTTCACTTAAACTAAAGAACCAGTTTAGTTTCACTCAGGGTTTTTTTTTCGATTTTATATAAAACAAATGCTCAAAGAGTTTCTAAATAAAAAGGTTCTTTCCATAATTACCCTTTGGTGGCTATCGGGGAGTTGGCACCAACGTGTTTGAATACAATCTTAGCAAGCATACCAACAGACATGCAGAACACAAGACCCGCTGGCATGAACTTCCTGCCGTTGTAATACCTGTAATTAAGTATAAAAATATTGGTACATCATATTTCCTTTGAAAAAACTTGAAGTGGAAATGCAGTTGAAGAAAGAAAAAGTTATTGCCTTGAGGTTGAGGTTCGTATACATAAACAATTCAAAGTATATAGATAGAATATATAAATTGCACAAATTACAGTATTGAAATTATAAATAGACATATTGGGTCGTTTTATCGCTAAAAACGGTCTTTTCAAGACAACCTTTATCCATATATTTTAACCAACATTTATCTGAATTCCACAACCCAAACCCTGTTAGAACTAGGTAATAGGATACCCCTTGGTAAGACTGGTTGTCTGACTCTCGGGTCATTTTCCAGCTGTAATTGTAACAACTGTCAAAATCTACAAATGACAGCCGGGATCAACAGCTTAATGTGTTTTATGAAGCACTGATGAAACTAGGCAAGCGCGGATCAAACTAAGATCGGCTCATGCAGCAGTTATTATGTAGCCACAAACTCCTCTGACCTGATAAAGGATTATAATTACCTGTATCCCATAAGCCCTCCAAGAGCTGATGTGGTTCCTAACATAAGTGTGTAGTTTGAGGGATCTTGACTCAGCTGGTAAGCTCCAACTCCTGGAAATGCGACACAAATCAATGTCAGTAGTGTTTGCGATTTTTGTCATATGATTTTGGTTGGGTTTGTGGAGTGAAAAACTATGTGGGACCATTTCGCCCAGCAGAGGAACAATAGAAAACACAAATATCATTAATTTTACAGCCAATTAGCTCCGCCCAGCGGTTTCAGCTGCTGCTCAGCTCCCAAGTATCGTAGCATGATGTTATACAGCCTATGTTACTCAGTGATAGATAATATAGCATTATAATGGTAATAATGGTGAAATATTTTTTTTTAAAATTGGTTCCTTAGTTTTTGAGTTTATTCATATCAAACATACCAATTCTTCCTCTTTATGGCCTCTTTTACGCGTGACATAGTTACTTTGGGCGAACCCCAACTTTAACCCGCGTGATGATCGAAAAAAATATATTTCTCTTCACTTTTATTCAGTCTTTCTCACTTTTTTTTTAATTAGCCTATGTCCGTCTCAAGGATCCTCTAATTATCTCTGTAAGTACCAAAATTAATCAAAATCGGTTTGGACATTTAGGCGTGAAGACGTAACAAACTAACTTTTCCTTTTATAATATTAGTAAGGATATCCATTGTAGATTCTGATTCCACTGTCTGTTCTCTTGTCTCTATTAAATTTCTCAATGGATTTCAATGTAGTTTTCAGCAATCGATATTGAAGAGAAAGATGTATAAATATAAATTATCCCAATCTATGTGGGTGAAACCATTGGGTGCAGCATATATATGTATATGTAATGTATAGATAGTGTGGTTTAGCAAGTTTGATGTTTCTTTGATATCAAAGTATTTAACTGAATAGGTGTGTGTATCTTACCCAAAATTGAACCAAATATGAGGCCGGCTCCCAAAGAAGGTATGGATCCTGAAAAAGTAAAAAGTGGAATTAAACACAAAATATAATTTGAAGTAGTCACATTTCGTGTTTATACCCCTTCTTATTATGCCTAGGCAAATCCTGAATGAATACCTAAATATAATCGCAATGTGGAAATTTTTATTCTTTGTACAGAGACAAACTTTTAAAATTTATCATAGCTCTGATAAATATGACATATGTATGCACCATGGTCTATCATCTGGTGTTAGTGGAAACAGTTTCAAAATACTGTAGTTGCCAGACTTTGTTATCACTATCCTACATTTTATAGGTAGTAGAAATTATGTTAATGCTACACATTTATCAATATTGTATATGCAAGGAATTCTTAAATAGTGTTAATTATAATCAAACAATACTTGTCACACAATTGTAAACTTTATGTACAAGCAGATGGTGTCTGTAATGTAAACACGACCATTCAATTTAAATACAATAGTGTTTTTGAAGATTAAACCTACACATGGACATATTTCAGCGGCCATTACATATTTATCTTGAAGTTAATTTACTATCTTTTGACCTTGTCACTTGATAAAAGACCTGTTTCATCAAATTTTGACAAATGAGTACTTACCTAATGTTTGGGTATTTTAAACATGCATGAATTTACTATAACTATATAATATATAAGTAATATCAAATTGAATTGAAACATTTACTGCAAAACTGAGTTGAAACTATTATTTAAAGGATATAAATAAATGGCTAATTGGCTTATGTAATTTATCCTGTATTGTGGTTGCTGTCACAAACATTTTAGTCACAGTTACAAACAGCCCGACTTGAGACAACTACCTATAAGTCATACAAATATTTGTTTCATGCGGGATCAAACCATGGGCTAAACTTTCCTTTACGGGCCGTCGAGTTGGAAGTTCATTTTTTTTTTGTAGATAGTACTCAATAACAGAAGGCCTTTTACAAAGTTTTAAGTTGCGGAGACGCACGGTTTACGACATATAATTTTTTAAAGTTTCCAAAATAATACGCAATTTAGGTTACTTAAAATGTCAAAATTGACGTTTTACGTTCCGTTTATGGCGGACGTGTTATTCATTAAATTTTATCATATTATGTTTTTAATATAATTATGTATTTCATATAGTAAATTTGATATATAATTAATGTGCACTAATAATGCGTTGAATTATGCAATTACATTCACTTTTTTACACAAAAATAACGCAAATTGACTTTTTTACAAAAAAAATATTTATGAATATTTGTTTGCGCTGTGGAACGGAACGTTTAGTGATGCCATTTTGTTGTTGTGTTGATAGTGTCAGTCATCGATCGTTTGTTGCCCTTGCAATGCAAGTTCCGTTCGTTTGACTACCATGGCGTCTCCGAAGCCCTATGCTTCTGTGTCTGAAGAGTCGAGTGATGTGCCAGCTCAGAATTTTAGGGCACCCCGACTCGGACAGGTTAGGTTAGAAGGAGGTGGCGGGGTCGTAGTGAGCGAGCGAAGCGAGCGAACAGACCCCGCCACCTCCTTCGTGGTTATTTTTTTTTAAACCACCCAGAAGTAGGAGCTCCGCGAAAAGCTATCTTTTAATAACATAACCTCAAAACTTTAACCATGGATATCTCCATAACCATGGGGTCCCGCGGGATGAGGATGGTACAGGGGGTAGGCCCCTAGTACCCTCGCCCTCCTCGCCCCATAAATCTATTGAAATTCGAGTACAAATTGATAGATATTAGTGTTTGAAAGTAACATAACCTAAAAACTTTAACCATGGATATCTCCATAACCATGGGGCTCCGCGGGTTGGGGGTGGGACAGGGGGGGTAGCAAACTCCCCCCCCATCCCCCCCACCCCCCCGCGACCCTTAAATCGACGGCCCGTAAAGGAAAGTTTAACCGAAAAGAGATCCTGTTTGTAATTATAAATAGGTTTTTCTGTAATGATCAATACCAAGTTCATCTTATCTGTGGTACCTTTTCAGAAACTGCTATATGCTTTACAATATTTATTGCCTTTCAAGTAGATAATAATTTATCTTTTAATACAAATCCTTGATAACAGTATTAACACTGTGATTGTCATTAATAATATTGCTGCTACTGTATCAAACATGCAATGAAATTGTCAAGACAGCATGAGTAGCCACTTATGATTCGGTTAATGTCCGCTTCCGCTTATTGGCTAGGCCAAATGTACGTAAAAGATAGATACTTATCAAACTGATTTTAGACTGATTACATAAAAATATTGGTACACTTAGATAGCAATAAAAAATTTGCAAACTGATGAGTTTGAATGTTTTTTTTAAGACGCAATATCTACTTGCATTTCCACTGTTCTGTTTTTTGAATGAGTAGAGCAATCAATAAAAATGTTGAAAAAACTAACCTGCTTTAGCATAACCCATAATTCCACCGGCAGCAACCGTGGCGGCGTAAGCAAAACTTACAATATCGACGCCCATTTTGTTGTTTTTATGCTTAACTTAAACAATAACTTTAATTATTTTCGTCAAATAATATCTGAAAATATTCAGCTGAATATGTGCTTTCGAGCGGCCGAGTTGAAGTTTCTGTTCAGATTCTGCTTCATGCTTGCTTGTCATTTTGACGTTGTCAGTTGTCACTTTTGTCAGGCACGGTTGTCAACTTGTTGACAATTTGGTATTTTGGTCCCACTTTTTAATTATTATGGATACGCTCTGCCTAAAGACGATGACTGACTTACAAAATGTGTTTTGAATGTATAATTATGGTAGATGTGTCATACCAACGAATTTCTGCCAAATAATAATTATTACGACTTAAAAAATTCAGCCAAAAACGGTAGAACCCCGCAGCTGATGAAAAGAGGTGAAATCGTTAAAAAAAAGGATGTATGTTAGACTTTTACCAACTAAAACCCATCCGTGTTCCTTCTTTTGCTTTTTAAGTTCTGCGGCCGCAGTATTTCTTTCGAACAACTCACAACCCCGATGGGGTAATAATTATTCTGAATTGAGTGCATACATAATTTAAAAAGTGACAAAATTATTATTTTGTCAATACAATGATGTTTGAAGCAGAATTTTTCGTTGGTTTTTTCACAGTTACGCTTCCCGACTTTTAGTAATTGATAATATTATCCAATTGCACTTAGTTGTTTGTAATACTTGTAATAAGAAGCACTTTCACAGAAAAATAACAGGTTTAATAAATGAACAGGTCTGGCATTCATATGATCTTGGTTCAGTACTACATAGTTTAGCTGAGAAAAAATATTCGTGGTTTGATAGAAAACCCTTTGATTGATTTGATACTATAAAGATAATAGTACACTACATCAATACGACTAACAATTTCTAATGTAAAATATACCTTAGCCAACTGTCGAAATGTCATTAGTAAAAGTTTTGACATTTCATTCCTGAGAGAATATTTATCGAGAAAAATGATAATTCCTTGAAATTCTAGTTTACCGACTCACTATTCAGATGCCTTATCTTCGGCAGCCTACAAAATAACCTTACAATATGTTGTCTCAACCGTACTGAACGATTTCGTCATACTCTGCAATACGTCACAGATATAACTTCTCCAGCTGATTGTGTATAAAAATTATGAGTTTCCGCGTGGAAGGCCAGTATTCAGTCGTTCTTAGTCGCCGATAGCGGTCGGCAGCGCGTTCGCATTTCAAATATTGCGCTTGAAGTATTTTTTGTGTGTGTGATATTGGCCGGTAACCTTGGCTGAGTGTGAGACGGAGTACCTACCTCGAACAATTAAAAAAGTTAATCTATTTGGTCACGATGTTGAAGAGTGCGTCTAAAGTGACAATTAATACTGGTAATGTGCTGAACTTGATCGATATCAAGAAGAAGGCAGGACAAAATGTAACAGAAGAGGTTAGTACCTAGCTACATAAATTCAAAGAATAACACAGTATAGTTGGTTGTGTAACTAGTCTGCTTTTGTATTTTTACTTACATCACATCACATTGCTATTGAAGTGCAAAGTATGGCTATGTTATCATCACCCAAAAATCTAATAATAGAGATAATTCTAATCTTAAGATCTATTTGACTTCAACAAATACTGTTATGCTTATTCATATTTTTTATGATCAGTTTTTTTTACTGCTAAGTACACTAAAGCCAGCCGTAATCCACAGTTAATAATCATGCTTAATTTTATATTTGGGACCATTGTTTATTTCAGCATGTTTCAAGCTACATTGAAAATAAAAACACTTAGGTAATTAACCAAACAAAAATATTTACAATAGACTATTGGAAAATTAATCTGGTAGTTACACTTTATTCATTGTAACCTATTGTTACTTGAATGAATAAGATTTATTTAAGTGGTCAGTTGCTATGTTACATATGGCTATTTTACAAAATATAAAAGAAGAGTATACATATCTTATAAGACACAATAAATTATATTGTGTCTTACAAGAAAGCATTAATAACATTTAAACTCACATGCAAAAACAGCCAGAGCCGGAACAGCAATCTGTAGGCCATACAAATATTTGTTCTGTGTGGGAATTGAACCCGCAACAAACTGTGTGGCAGTCAATCGCTTAGCCAGTGTGTAAACCATGCCATAACTTTGTTTCCTTTTATATAAAATCAAGAGGAAGTAGGCTATAAGAGCAAGCACAGCAACTAAATTTGACATCTTGACTGAGGCAAGTTATAGCTGATGAAAGGCTTTAAATAATTATTTTTATTAAATATTTTGTCTAAAGTAATTTAAAATTAGTAACCCATCGTCTAGCCTGGGATGTGCATTAGACTATTTTGCAGGCAGGAACTGCCCACCCGGCCTATGTGTTCAGCCCAGTCATGAGATAATATATTCTTTTTTTTTAAGTTTACAATTTTTTTTTTAAATATCTTCAATAATCAGTGAACCTATTATTTAATTGTTAAGATAACAAGCTTCATGTGGTATGTCTATTTTAGTATACTATGTCATAGATTATGGTGGTGGCTACTATCATGATGACTGGCAAGTTTTAATGTTTTCCTTATCTGATATAATATATCTAGAAAGTCATAACATAGAAGATGGTTCCTGATATTTGTTATACATATACTTGAAATCACTTCTGTGATTCCAAAAGGGTTAGACAGGTGTGTGTGTCTAATAGTACACCCACATTTTGTCTAATTATGTTCAAGATGTAATAGGGGCCTATTTCCATCAATTGGACACAAACGAGATTTGTGGTTTGTACTGATATTCTTGAGGGATCAAGCCAATAACAATTTTTGTATGTCTATTATTTGTATGTATGTTTATTTTATTATTGATAATTTTTAAATTTCCTGTTTTGTCTTTTCTTCACACTTTGTCTACAATATCTCATTCATCATTCTTCTCGCAGGTCTGCTGGAAGAAATTTCTTATAAAATAAGCAGTACCTTTGTGCTCTTCTGTCTTAATGTAATGTCCTGTCAAGTATTTTGTGTGTCCATAAATAAATAAACGCTTTACCAGGAATGGAATCCAAGCTATTTCGAGAATGACTAATGTGATATTAAATTAATTGATGTTTGAATATACAAACAAGACAAACGAGAGTTTAATAGAGCAGCCGCTGACTTAAAGCAATATTTGAAAAATATTGAAAATGAGACCTTAAAAAATAAGTTGGAAAATCTGGACACCACAGCAAAAAATCAATACTCGCTTTGGAAAACCGTAAAAAACAGCAAAACTGCTCCACAAAACGCACACCATCCTCTAAAGCTGGAAAATAACAAATGGGCAAAATCTGACGAAGAAAAAGCTGAAGCCTTTGGAACTTTTTTGGCAAATGTATTTACCCCTAACACAGGTAGTGTAGCAACTGACTCTGAGATTCAAAAGTACCTAGAAACAGACATCCAACTTAGTCCACCACTGCAGTGCTGCTCTCCTCGTGAAATTTGGAAATTAGTGAAAGAACTAGAACTAAACAAAGCTCCAGGATATTGCTTGATAACTGCTGAAATTCTGAGACAACTTCCCAAGAAGGCCATAGTCTTCATAACGCAGCTCTTCAATGGGATTCTGAGGACTGGACATTTCCCAAGTATATGGAAAGTTTCGGAAATCATTATGATTCCGAAGCCAGGAAAACCACATCACCTTGTGCCATCATACAGGCCAATAAGTCTTCTGCCTGTCATGTCCAAACTGTTCGAGAAAGTCACTGCTCGTAGGCTCAACAAAGTACTTAAAAATGGCGAACTTATCCCCCAACACCAATTCGGATTCAGAAAGGGGCATTCAACGGTAGAGCAGGTGCATAGAGTGGTGGAAAAGATCCGAGAAGCCTTAGAGCGGAAGGAGTATTGCTCAGCTGTATTCCTGGACGTACAACAAGCATTTGACAAGGTCTGGCACCAGGGACTATTGTACAAAATTAAGAAGCAAATTCCGCATAACCTGTACGTACTGCTGAAGTCATACCTAGAAGACAGAATCTTTCGGGTAAAAGTTAATGACTCTTACTCGAAATTTCACGATATAAAAGCTGGCGTACCTCAGGGCTCAGTGCTGGGTCCTGCGCTCTACCTTATATACACAGCAGACTTGCCAACAACAGAGGATGTTCTTAGTGCCACCTTCGCTGATGATACAGCGGCTCTGTGCAGTGACAAAAACCCACATATTGCATCTCAAAAGCTACAAGCCCAACTCGACAAGATCAACGAGTGGATGTCAGAGTGGAAAATAAAAGCAAGCGCGAACAAATCTGTTCACGTGACATTCGCACTAAGAAAGAAAGATTGCACACCTGTTAAACTTGGAGAAGATATACTTCCACATGGCGTAACGGCTAAGTACCTCGGCATACATCTTGACAGGAAACAAACATGGAGACACCACATAGAAAAAAAGCGTGATGAGCTGAATATCACACTTCGTAAAATGAACTGGCTCTTAGCAGGAACATCACACGTATCACTTGAAAACAAGATCCTTATCTACAAAGCTGTATTAAAACCTGTCTGGGCATATGGTGTGGAACTGTGGGGCTCAGCAAAGAACTCAAATCTGGAGATTCTTCAGCGATTCCAGAATAAGGCTCTCAGAATCATCTCAAATGCTCCATGGTTCATCAAAACCTCTGAACTACATGAGCATCTACAGATGGGAACCATAAAGGAGGAAATAGAGCGCAGATCAAAGTCCTACAAAGACCGACTAATGACCCATAATAACACCTTAGCCACAGCTCTGAGTAAACCAGCAGCTGTCAAACGACTAAAACGCCACCACATTTGGGACTTTGCTAGTTAGAGCAAGGTGGAAATAGTACTGAGAAGGCAGATTCTTCACTGGAAGAATGAACCTTGATGCTAACCGACTCCCACAAAATCTGCTAATGGTTCACGAACCGATTGCAAGATAAGGAAAAAAAAAAAAAAAAAAAAAAAAATGTTTGAATATCACGAATATAATTATGAAGGCGAAAGTTGGTATGTTTGTGACGCCTTTCATGAAACTTGATATAAAAAAGCAAAAAGAAAAAAAAATCATAAAATGACTACTAATATTATGGTGTTGTTTATTAAAGTTGCCTAGCAAAGTAGAATTTATTTGCTATTATAAATGATGCAATGATGTTTGTACGTCGTTTTACCTTGTACCAGTTTTTGTGAATGACTAGGTGTTTTTACACTATGAATCCGAGTTGAGAAAACTAAGCTGACTTTAAAATTAGAACATGAATAATAAAAGTAGGGTAGGCATATACAAATGTGGACTGTGTAGTGGTCCTAATCGCTGGTACTGAGCTTGATGTCTATCGTTCGATTCTCAGGTCGATCAGTGTTGGCTTTACCACTTAGGACTTTCTCAATAGCAACTCGGGGTTATTATTTCTGCACGATTTATGGTAAAGTCACGCCAATTTTTTAGTGCGTATGGTAAATCTTCGAAAAACTTCCCCTGGGCGGAGCGGAGGGGAAGAGTCATACTGACTAAAACCCACCCATGTTCTTTTGTCCCTTATGTTTGGGGGCCGCGGTATCTCTTTCGAACAACCCGCAACCCCGTCAGGTGTCTCGTCCATTACATGGGACTTTAACGTTACTGACAATTTACCATAGACACAAACTCCTGTCTAAACTCTTGCGAATTGCAGACGTAACGTGATGTGTTAAAAAAAATAGAATCTACTTAACATAGGTATGTTCCGGAAATCAAGTTTTTTCACAGTCATGCTCATAAATCTGTCTGACAAAATAAATACTGGTTTATTTCAAAGAATCACAAAACGCTTACATAGCGTTTTTTTTCAAACTTTACATCAATGACGAACCAATACGGTGACTATACTACACTCACCGGCACGGAATCTTGGCCAAGCGCGTATTTCGCGATAACAAGAGCTTTAAGTGTTTCCTATGATTATTTATTATGAAGGTTGGTCTAAAAAATGTTTACCCTTAGTTCAAGAGGGTAATTTATCATGTTCGAGTGCAATATGACGTTATTTTTAAGTTTTAGTTGAACCCGGTCATCTGAGCGACTAAGTTGCTGTTTTAAATTTGTGTTTTGTGAAAGTTTATTGTTAGGTTATTCAATTATTGTGATATCGTACTGTTACTTCAATAACTAAAGGTGATTTAATTCCAATAAAAATGCCATTAACACCATCACAAGTTGCACAAGCTGTAGCATTGATCGAACAAGGGCTGACACAGCGAGAAGTTGCTGTTATTCTAAATGTGCCACGTTCATCGATGCAGTATGCGCTGAAACGATACCAAGAGACAGGCCGCTACTCCCGCAGACCAGGCAGCGGAGGCGTCAGATCCACATCAGCCCGGGATGACCGCTTTATTGTTCTGGAAATTTTGAGAAATCGCTACCTCACCGCTGTTGAGATACGCCAGCGACTCCAGTTCACAAGAGGGGTCAATGTTAGTGAACGTACAGTGAGAAGACGAATGGAGGAAGTTAATTTAAAAGCTCGTAGACCAGCACGCGGCCCAGAACTTCTCAGAGGTCACCGAGTAGCTCGACTTCGATTCGCACGAGAACACGTCAACTGGACCCATGAGCAGTGGGCTCGAGTACTGTTCACAGATGAGTGTCGAATCGCTTTACGAGCTCCAGATGGTAGGGAGCGAGTGTGGAGAAGAAGAGGAGAGCGGTTTTTACCTATTACCACCACACAAACTGTTAGTTTTCATGGAGGCTCTATAATGGTTTGGGGAGGAATAAATTCCGATGCACGTACGGAGTTAGTTATCGTCGATAACCGATTAACGGCAACACGATACATCGAGGAGATT
Source organism: Ochropleura leucogaster (assembly GCA_958449745.1). Classification (NCBI taxonomy): domain Eukaryota; kingdom Metazoa; phylum Arthropoda; class Insecta; order Lepidoptera; family Noctuidae; genus Ochropleura; species Ochropleura leucogaster. The sequence goes on along the minus strand of OY288221.1, from coordinate 7,590,029 downwards.
CTTCAGGAACACGTGTCACCATATTCAGGGTTTATTGTGTTCGATGAATTCCTCCTAAAGCACGATAACGCGCGCCCACACGTTGCAAATTGCGTGGAGGAATACCTTACAGAGGTTGGTATTCAAAAATTGCAGTGGCCAGCTCGTAGTCCAGACTTAAATCCAATAGAGCATATCTGGGACATGCTTAAAAGAAAAATAAAGTCTTCCTCCAACCCGCCTGAAACTCTGAACGAGCTTCGAAATGCAGCACTGACCGCTTGGGAAAGCATACCACAAGTTGAGATCAGAAACATCATCCAAAGTATGCCAGAACGAATGCAAGCTGTTATCAGGGCTAGGGGAGGAAACACCCGATATTAAAATGCAAACACAATTAAGACTTTTTTGTTTTTTCACATTTTGTGATCTTTTAAATTGACAGTGTTAAATCCAATATTTTTGTAAAACTGATTATTTTTTAAAAGTTTACTGCTGGTGCATCAATTTTTCAATAACTGTGTTACAAAACCATAAATAAACCTTAATTTAGTGCATAAACCCATAATATAGTGAAAATTCAATATTTAAATAGAAATTATCGGCAAGTTATTGGTGGCCAAGTTTCCGTGCCGGTGAGTGTATTTTAATTTACGATCATGCAGTACCTTACTACTTACCTCCTAGAGGATCAAGACTAGTTAGTATTCAAATATAACGAATGACTGTTAAAATTATAGGTTTTGCCAAGTAATCATTCGTCATCTTAATGGAAATCGTAAAATAAGCAAGCTCTTAAAATATTATCATTTATTAATGTATAATGAGTCATAGACATATTATCACTCGTTGTTTATTGATTTTCTTACTTACTGCTTTTATAAAACTAGATTATCGCAAAATTGCACAATAATATATTTTTTTAGATATTTGTAATATTTTTTACGACTACTTTTGCCTAATATGTAACAGCACGCTTGTAATCAAACGCAAAAAATTGAAAGGTTGGCCAGAGGATTACTTAAAAGTACAACTACATTTCAAGAGATACGTTTAAGTACCTACAGCCAAATTTATTTATTTATTAAACATGGAAGATTATACAGCTAAAAAGGACATACCAAACATTTACAGATTTTTGTGTAAGTATGTGAGTTTAAATGTTTGTAAACACACCCACGATACGGGAGAAATCCTAAAGTGGGGCAATGTTGTTAAAAAAAAAGCTGACAGCCAATAACAAGTCTTCATTCACATACCTGAATAAAACTAAATGCTGTGGACATTACAGTAGAATACAGAAACAGAACACCAAAAAGAAAATAAGTAATGCAGAAATTACTGCAGTCTATCAAAACTATTGCTCGAATTATATAAGAACCCTCATAATAACCAGAGGTCGGAATTAGGTAGAGTTATTTATGTACATAAACTGATTTCATACAGCGAAGTAATAATGTGGATATGCCTCAAATCCCGGGATTAATTTTAGAGAGCAGAAAAGATCCCGTGATTGAATAAATAAAAAGAAACGAATATTGTTTTTTTATTATTTATCTATAAAATTGTTGGCTACACGGGATTTTCCATTAGAAATCCCGGGAAGATCAACGGCGCGTTTGTGTTTCACGCGCGCCTCAAAGAGATGTCAGCAAAGAAAAAGAGAAAAGGGCTTGCCAGAGCCAACACCTGCCGGTGTTGCGAGTTGTTCGAAAGAGATACCGCGACCCCGGAAAGTAAAGGGCAAAAGAAAGAACATGGGTGGGTTTTAGTCAGTAAAAAGCATCTCAAGTATCTACATTATCTATATATTGTTGTTGTTATCTAAGTACAGGGAAATTGGCAAAGCTTTAAAATGGAAAATGAATTTTCTGCACACACCTACAAAACGTGTTGTTTTACGGCGCTTGCGACAATCGCTCGATATTACACAAGTTTTGAAATAGCTCACTTGGTGGTAAACAATATCACACCGTTATCTTATCAATTACTATAGTGATACCGTACTTCCTATTGTTTTTGTCTTCGATCATCTATGTATAGTTTTCCTGACCGTTTCCTGCCACGGTGGAAATCTCAGCGAGGTTACCCATCGTCGCGGGAGAAATTAGAAGTACACAATTTGTAGGCAGCCACAGGTTTTTTGGATGGCACGGTTGTGCAGTGAATGAGCGATTGACTCCTGCGCTGCGTGGATTCGATCTCCGCACATAAGGCGCAGGACCTATAGCTTGACGTGCTTTCCGAGGTACGGGGGTACCTTACCGCCAACTTCCAAACACTGCTACTATGAAATGGCTGCTTCTGTGAAATTCCTACTGTAAAAACCCAATATCACTTTTTGTCAGAACCCAGGACTCCGTAACTTGCGACCGCGAGACCAACGAAGCAGCTCAACTATATACTTGTGTATCGTAGCATACGGACAATCTGACGACACGGTTGGCGCAGTGGCTGAGCGATCTACTGCTAGTCGCGCTGCGTGTCGCGGGTTCGACTCCCGCACGGCTCAAATATTTGTATGGCCTACAGATAGTTCTTCCGGGTCTGGCTGTTTGTGTATGTGATTTTAAATGTTTGTAAACGCACGCACGATACATGACAAATTCCTAGTGGGGCAACGTTTTTTGAAGAAGAGAAAGAATCTCACGATGGATATATTAAAGAGTTTTAATAGAGTTAAAAGCGGAATGAAATGCGGTCATCGGAACAACCTACGACTTAGTACAATGATTTGTTTAAAGAACGCATAATTAGGTTTTACATTTTTAAAATAAGCACGTACCTAATAAACTTGTAACCATTCATTTTAAATATAACATTGTTAATGACTTTACTAATAATAATTGCATTGTCACACAAACTCGCACAGACATACATACACTTAAACACACTGACTCATATAGTACCTACACATTTCGCGGTAGGTAACTGAATGCTGAAAGGTAACGCCGCGCTCCGTATTGAAACCTGCCTTCACTGAATGAGTTTGTAAACTTCATACAAGGCAATGTGCCTATCTGTCTTATTCGATTTCACGCTGTATACTTCCTTCAATGAGTCTTGAACCCTGCATTACTGTTCTATGCTTGCGGAAGTTAAGTTATCCTTAACTTTTTGTCCACTAAGACTAGTTAACAAAAGGTGACACATTATGCAGGAAAATAGTTGATATTGATTTGTCATCATTGAATTCCGAGCTAAACTATAGGGGAAATTTGACACCGGGTATCCTAGTGTGGAGTCTACGGCATATAAAGTAATCTAAATTAAGGCCAGTTTGTAGTTCTAGTTACTACAAACTCTTCAATATTGTAGGTAGGTACTGTATTTATTAGACTGAATATATATTTTTTATATTATACATATATATAGTATAGTATTATATAGTAGTCCACCTCTAAACATTTTACAACTTCCATAAAATTAGTTTAGTTTTTTTTTTATTTTTGTTAATTTACTGTCGAGAGTACCTGAGGGTCCACCTGATCTGACGGTCCACAAGAAGCGAAATGATTGCCGTCTGTTATGTAGACATACACAATCAGCCGTTGCCATGACAACAAATAGTGTCCACAGTCTCACCGTAGTCCTGCTCTAAAGGACAAATTAATATGATCTCCTGGGCGACCCGGACCTTACTGTTATTTTCATAATCTTGTCACTAAGGAACATTATTTCTCCAGCTTTCAGAAAGTATCAAGTTAACACTGACAGAATGGGGGACCCAGAACGGTGTTCTCTCGGCCGTCCCCATCCAGAACGGCGTTGGCCCTCCAGGACATCCCCAGACTTCGCGCCACCATTCCGATTACATGGTAGTGTCAGCATCCACGGCCCCTGCTCCTGAAGCCGTGATTAATATAACCAGGCCACACGATGATGTTCAAAACAAAATGGCGGAGGAAGAACGGAAGAATTTAAAGATAGGCGTCAAAATTTTCATAAATGAAGACAGCACTTCGGCGTTGACTGAGTGTTTGGAAAATGGTGAGTTTTTATTAGTTTTTCTAGGTTTTCTGCAGATAGAATATTATATCCACGGATGATTTTTAGAGAACAGACACACTGGAAGCCGGCTCCAAGGTAGTTGGGATCCTGCCGGGGTTGCGGCTTGTTCGAAAGAGAAACCGAGGCCCCGGAACATAATGGGCAAAAGATGGAACTTGGGTGGGTTTTATTTATTTAGTAAAAATCTGATAGTCTCCCCCGCTCCGCCGTTGGAAACTTATCAGCAACAAAACGAATATTATGATATTAGTCCCAAACGCGCCGGATCGTTATATAGTAGCTGCTAAATTACAAAGAGGCGTAATATATTTTTTAATTAGTGTAGTTACGTTTATTGATCAGGCACACACAATTTTACTTACGGAATTTGATAAACTGTCAATAGAGACGCGCCGTGCCAATGTTTACTTTGATGCGGAAATCACGTCGAAAAAACGCGATAACATTCATATCAAGAGCACTTGACAGATTTTGTACGTATGGTTTTTGGTACTTGAAACGCGACAGATTTTCCGCGAGAATGTTTCAAACAATGGCCTATTTAATTAGGGGAGTTAAATGGGTAATTTTTGGTCATGAAAGAACAAAAACATAATTTGCTTTGTTTATTCTCAACTATGTGGTTCGTTTTCTAGACTAACAGATCTACCGCCTTTCTGACCCATACCCCTTTTTTTAACGGACGGGTAATCATCAAATAACTTCCCCGGAGCGGAGGGACTGTCAGACTGCGGAATGGGCAACTACAGTATTTTCACAAATTATTATGCACTAGCTTTTGGCTCGCGCAAAATTCAGGGTAACAGTTCCCCTTTCCTGATTTGCAGGTACCTGCTACCTGTAGTTTTTGCCCTTGCGCTTTATTTATTGTAATAGCAATGCTAAGTTTTCCCTTTTCTTCCCTCTTTCTCCCTCATTTCTCATTTAAAAAAACTGCGTATAAATCAAAATACTTAATCAAATCTTTTTCTACCTGACAGGTGTAGGCTGTGAGTTTATTTTTTTTGTTACAAATATGTCATTTACGATCGAAATCATCAAACCTAACCGCAGTGTTGAGCCAAAAATATAACAAGTAACGTTTCCGATAGGTATCTAAGTAATCGATAAACTTATCATTATCAACTGATGACAGTTACAAACATTGTTAATCGTAATAAGTAAACATTAAAAGAGTTCTGTTATCAACACATCAACGCTGATTAGTACGAGCTAATTAAGATCTTGTGCGCGATTTGTGTTGCCAACACGTTTTTGACGGTAATAGCGGTGTGGGTGTTGCATGATCTATGTTAATGTTTCGCATTTTTTTTTTGCGGATGATAAATCTTCAAATAACTTCCCCCTCTCTGGGCAGAGCGGCGGGGAGTGTCAGTCTTGTACTGACTAAAACCCTTCTTTTGCCCTTAAATCCCGGAGCCGCGGTAACTCTTTCGAACAACCTGCAACCCCGGCATGATATGTCGCATCGCATTATTCATTGTCTATCAGAAATTTAGTTATGCTGTGTTAAGAAAATGCACCTATTTTTGCTACTGAATAGTATGTATATGTATTGTAATATTGAGGTTATAAAACTACAATTTGGACAATCTGTCGGCGATAGGTGGCTTTGTGCCCGCGGTTTGTGGTTATAGTAACACAAAAGTTCTGGAGGTTTCTACAGAGTATTAAATTCAGTCAAAAACGAATCGTGTTCATCTGTTATAGAACGGTTATTTGGTCCTTCGAAATATTGGGTCTAAAGATTTTAGAGTTAGGGATTTTAATTTGGGACCTTGAAAATAAAATATTTGATAAATTGCATTTTTTCTTCAACTAATATCTGTGTGAACGGAAATTAACGATCAATCAAATCATATAGGTATTTATTTAAATAGTCCCATTTTACGTAATTTAGTTTCAAGAGTATTTTTTTTTTGCAAAGGGTTCAAATATTTTACTACCGTGGATGACATCCAAGATTCCTTTTACGAACTGTCGTATACGTTGTCTGTGTATATCTTATTAACGCACGAACTTGCCCGTCATTGGAGGCCATGACGATATTTGCAAACGACTGAAAATGACTGCTCAATGACTAATTGCTTGAGTTTTTTCGCAAGTCATATAGGTTCCAACATATCTAGGCATAATATTATGCTTACGCATTATAACTACTATGTCGATAACTTACGTTGCTTAGTAATACAGTTGTATTTTTTCCGGCGATGACATCACTTGTCAGTTTTGCTTTACGGCAGTTTTTTATTACCATTCAGGCGTTTTTCTGGTTTTGCGTTTTCCGGTCTATTTGTTACTACTTAAGGTCTAAGTTTAAATGAAACTGTGACACTCGCTCGTTGCCCCCCGAGCGAGGGCAGGTGTGCAAATAATAGCCACTACAGGTTTTGATTTTAGGACATTCAAATTGAAATAGGATATAGATATAGCTTATAAAAAAAAAAACTAGCACGTGTGGCTGCTAGCCGTGATCCAAAAAATAATGACTAAATGAAATTAAAAATTAATTTAAGGAGAAGAAAAGAAAGGAGGTTGAGGTGGGTAAAATTGCCACTCTGTTACAAAACAACATCAGAGGTGCGCGATTCGAAAGTGGTGTTAGCGGGGACATGATTGCTCAGACCTTTTCACGATTTGCAACCTTTGTCGTGCTGCTGTCTTCGGCATCTGCTGATAACGAAGCTGCTTTCAATTTTAACCAAAAACTAGGGATCTGCCCTGGCTTCTCACGGGAGCAACTTACTAATGAAGAAAACGCCAACAAACTTATCCATACAAACCTTGACAATTACGAATACAACGAAAAAAAACAGAGTCGCGAGTCAGACTCGCTCGGGTTCTATGAAAACTTACGACAGTAACGGCCATACCTTGTGATTGCTTAAACTTAAAGGGTTGATTTTTACACATCTCCAGGGGACCGCAGACTTGAGTACCTATTTGGTTTTAATTTCAACTCAATACCTCCACGCGTTCCCGAGATAAGGGTCTTGACAGAAAGAGAGACAGATAGACGAACAACAAAGTGAAATTTGACGGGCCTGTCGGTCTAGTGGTTAGTGGCCCTGACTGCTGAGCCGGAGCTCGTGGGTTCGATTCCCACCCAGAACAAACTTTGTGTGATGAGCATGATTGTTTGTTCTGTGTCTGGGTGTGATTTATCTATAATATGTGTGTATTTATAAATTATATAAGTATGTATATCAGTTGTCTGGTTACCATAACACAAGCTCTGCTTATCTTGGGATCAGATAGCCGTGTGTGAGTTGTCCCATGATATTTATTTATTTATCCAATAAAGGTTCCTAAAAACCTTAAACACAGCCAAATCAGTCGAGCCGTTCTCAATTGATGCATTCATACTTGTGGCATAGTGCCATTTTTGATTATTGCAGTAAAGCTGAAGTTTTTACCAACGCAATTTTACAGAGAAAAACCTGTCCTATTTTTACTGTATTTAAAAGAAACTGTATACTGTAAGCTGGTCTAATAAAATCTTATCAATAGTATTCATGAAACGCATTAGTGAAACCATTTAATGTTAATTATGAGATGATAACTTTTGACTACAACTGGATTACACCAGAATTTACCAATTCTTATAAAAAAGTAAAAAAAAAATTACACTATGCCACGGACTTGATAAGAGCAAGCCGACAAAACGGAACTGTCATCCTTAACTACATGAATACAAGTCTTGTTATCAGTTAGTTAGGTATAAACACTAAAGTTTATGAAACGATGATTGAGATACTTAATCTTGAGGCAATAGGCTGCCATACAAGCTGTAAATTCTATGATCGTTAAGGCAGAATGTTTTCTTGATTGAAGACCACAAATGTGAGACGCAGGGTGGATGGTATGCCGGGGTTGCGGGTTGTTCGAAAGAAACCGTGGCCCCGGAACGTAAAGGGCAATGGAAGGAGCATGGGTGGGTTTTAGTCAGTACAAGTCTGACACTCCCCCCCACCCAGAGCGGGGGAAGTTATTTGATGATTTCCCACTCCAAAAAAGGTCAAAAAATCGAGTAAAAACGCGTGCGATTGAAGAGGCATGTCCAGCAGAGTTTATTGTAGGCTGAAGATGATCTTACGTATTTTGATCAGTACATTCCTGCAAAGTAAAACAATAAATTGCAATGCAAATTAAATTACTATTCGAATGACTTATTCGAAGGACTGGTAGAGTAAAATAATCATAAAATATTTTGTTTCTGTATTTGAATCGGATTTTATTGTCAATTTAATGGGCTTTTTTGCACATAACCCTTATATATATTTTTTTTTAATAAAAGTATGCAGATACCTACACTTAATATCAGCTGTAATTAATTGGCATTTTCAGCTGTTTTGGAGATTAGCGGGAAAAATGTTATATGTCCCTCGTGTACTTTCTACATACTTTCATATACATTCAGTAAAACGCTGTTAATTTGAATTTATAAACAGTAATATATAAGTAAATATTTAATTTTATTTATTTCTGTAGATGTTTTTTACAATGGCCAAGTACAATATGCATATGCAAGAATTAAGCAATTGAAGACTTGTAACATCCAGTTTATTACCCACATAAGGCTCTCTTGGTGAATTATGGCCCACTCTTTAAATAGAGCGTTTATGGAACTTTTAAGAGTACGTTTCTACCGGAGATGAGCGAACATGCGTGTGAAAGGATGAGGATGTGTATGAAACTAACCAATAATAAATCTACTATTTCACAGCTTGAGCTAAGTTTGGTATTCACTACAGTTTCACACGCATCTTTCGTTATACATCTTCGCTCATCTCCGGTGGAAACACAGCCTTAGGAAGGTTGCTTCAATCAATCAATCATCTAGCTAGACAAATACAAAGAAATCCTTTCAGAATATATAAAGTGAAAATCTTTGAGCAAATCGAACAGTTGTACTTACAACAGTTGCACTGAAACTCGGCTGCGATAAAGAACTATACAATTATGAATTATGACGTCACTCATGTACAGTCGGCAAAAGTTAGGTATAGTTGAACTTACTTTTGAATCCGATATACTTCTTCAACTCAAATTCTTATTCTCATTCCTAAGAGTCGTAGCTTTTTTTTGGGTTGGGAAATCATCAAATAACTTCCCCCGATCTGCGCGGAGCCTGGGGGCGTGCCATATTTTTACTGACTAAAACCCACCCATGTTCCTTCTATTGCCCTTTACGTTTCGGGGCCGCGGTATCTCTTTCGAACAACCCACAACCTTGGCAGGCGCAGGCTCTAGCAAGCCCCTCTAAAGAGTCAGGGCTAAAATTTTGGATTGACTGTACTTTACCCATCATTTCCACACTATTATTGTATTGAATGTTCTATGTGCCAATTACGTGTACTAACTAAATTAAATTAATGAACTTTGTTGTTGAGAAAATTTCAATTAAGTCTGACGAGTCTAGTTACTTATCACTTCTGCTGAGTGTACCTATCTAATCTTTTATTTATGTAACACGTAAATTATGCGTAGAGGCGAACAAGGCATGTATAGTAAACATGAAGAGTTATAGTGAACTTGATTTATTATTAATAGTTGCTTTAGAAGTGGAAATAAACTTCGTTGATTAGCGGCATATATAAAATTTGCGGGTCGATGACATTTCAGGAATAATCAAGTAATTCCTTTCAACTGTATTCCAAAATTGTGTATTTTTTTAATTGTTTTAATAGAGTTTAAGATTAAGATTTGCAAGACCAAATTAGATGAGCTAGTGACACACACACACACACACACGCTGGCGCGCACGCACGCACACCTAGCCTTCGCTAAAAATTACAATTCCACTTCGAATATGTATAATTAGATGTAATTGCGAAGTTTGTCATTAAACTTCGCAATTACATCTAAATATTCAGTCAATATGTATGTAAAAGTGTCAATATGGGGCAATATCAATTTATGATAGGGCATCAAAAATTCGTCCACATCGCTGTCAATTGGAACAGGGCCCAGAAAGCTGGCAACATTGCCGCGTTGGATAGCAATGCTGATTCATTGGCTTCTGGACATGTGAAGAGTCGGCCAACCGTTTGGTGACATCACGAAATACTATGCTATCGGATCCCCATATCTAAGCGCTTCCTTGCTCTAGAAAAAATCACCACCGGCTATAGGGATTTGTCATTCTCATGTGATGGTGAAACCAGAAAAAAACTGTCGTTGCGATAAATAGAAGCACGCTTGTGAAATACATTGCATATCAAACCTAATTCCAGTTTAATAAGAGCCAGTTTTCAAGGAAGTGTATTGAGAAACGATTAAACACGTTGACTCTGAATACTTGGGCTTTCCAGTTGTGAATATCGTCAGGCAAAGACATGTGATCGACTTGTATGTATGAATTAACTTTCCTGTTGGAAACTCCCCTATGCTAAATTAATACTTTCCTCGTGTTCTATAGATTATCCTTCTTCACTGTATTATTGATGTATTATTCTATTTAAATATACATATAAGGAAAACTTTTGTAACCTTGGACTTTAAGATGGCGACTGGCGAGTATATTTTTTGGTTAAGGAATCTTGTTCTTGTTATATTAGAAACTAGCCGCCCTGCGCGGTTTCACCCGCGTCTTTGGTTACTGCCCAGCCCCGTAAGTAGTAGCTTCATGTTATATAGCCTGTGTTCATTAGCTTCTAATGGTAAAAAAATTTTTCAAATCTATCCAGTAGTTTCGGAACCTATTCAATACAAACAAACAATCAAATCTTTCCTCTATATAGTACACTAGCTTATGCCCGCGGCTGAATAACAGTATCTTACATGGAGCGACGGCTTATGTGACCTCCACAAACCAGTTTATACTGGTTAGTATGGTATCCATTGGAAAGAATGGTTAACAGACTCAGGCCACTGACTACCTGTAACGACTGTCAGAGGTTAACTGTCAGCTGAGATCAACTGCTTAAAGTGAGTGGTCAGCTATTTATTGACCAAACTTAACCTGAAGATGGAACCGAGCGGTTGTTATTATTCAGCCACCAGCTCCTCTGATGACTGTTTAATCGCTCCACATAAAAATATAAATTGATGGTCCAAGTGACTATAATTGAACTTCAGTATTTTCCTGCAAGTCCTTTCTTTGTAAAACTATGAATAGAGATTATCTCTGTTTTAAAATGCGGTTTAAATTCTCGTTTCCAGTATTCACCGGTCTGCACACAACGTACATTGACAACGTGATCCTAGCTTACAACCCCGATATGCACCGCGAAGAAGCCACCACCGATGAGAACAATGTTAAGACCAGTTACACTACCAAGGCGTCTCCAATCTCGCTGGGAAGCAATGGTGAGTTGGATTATACTGAATAATATGGTTTCTGGAAGAATGTACATACATACATGAACGCCAATCCCAAGGGGGTGGGAAGAACCCATAGAACGCCACCTGTAACAATCCTTTTCATACTACTTTTCTCGTCCACGTTCATATCTGATCATACTCGAACCTCACCAATAAATGAAAAGAGAAACAAACTAAGAAGTTTCTTATAGAATATATTGATGATTTTGAAAGAATATGGTGTAAGAAAAAACTTCTTAAGTAAGCGGTGACTCATACTTGTGCTTGCATCCTATGTTACATAAAAAATTGAGAGATTTCCGCATTGGTCCAGTTCGTATTTCCTGTCAAGGCTACCGTATTTTTTCGCTATCATATTTTAAGCAGCCTGCTCCTAGCGTCAAATGTGATGATGATTTTTATTTTTCAGTGCGCATGTCCAGCACCGCAGAGGTGGAGGCCGACAACGAGGCGGACGCGCGCAAGTGTGAAGCTATCCTGCCCGGAATTAAAATCCTGTGGGGCGTACTCGAAGATTACGTTAAAGAAGGTAATTCTATTTGGATAAAAAAACATTAAGGTAAAGGAATTTGGTCCGTTTGCCGTAACATTTTCAATTAAAACTACATGCTGATGTAGTTTATAAGAAATGCTTTTAAATTACTTAACTATAGCGAGTTGCCTTAAGGCAAGTTCAAAAGTTATAGCGAAAACTACTATTATGCTCATCGATTCTTCGTATCACGCTTATTCCTCAGTTTTAGCGAAGTTTAAAGCTTAAGTTTTCAGGCAAGGCTGAAAATTTTGCTAGCTCCAATGTTCTATTTTAACCTTACCACTATCTTTATCCCCAGGTCGCGTTCAACAACTAGGCGTCGCCGACGTAGGTGGTGGATGCCTACGGAAGCTCCACGCATGGGCTCGAGTACGACCCGCCATCGCACAGATCAACCTCGCCTCTTGCTGCGTAGTACCACCGTCCCTGCACGCCTTCTGTCGTGCCAATGACGTGCAGCTACTCACACACGCTGACCCACCAGGTAATATCAGAAACTTCATTGACTATCTGGGGCTTTTGATACTGACACTTTACCTCTCTTTCTCATTAATCAGCATCTAATTGACAAAATACGTTTGTATCCTAATAGTTTTAGAAGTTATTAAACAAACTGATCTAATTATGTAAAGAAAGGATTTTTATACAGCACTGAAAAGGTGCTTAGTAATATGAGTCCCACTAGGTAGTGTCCTTAGTCTTACGCTGTTTTTAATTTTTGTACATGACTTAATTGAATTATGATTAAATAAATAACTTTAAATGGCGAATGAAACGGTAATGCTCGTTGTTCCTACTACCTCCTGCTGCATAGCCAAAACGATTTCACAATTAAGATTTAGCAATTGTAAATAGTATAACAACAGAAAGCTCCTCGCTATTATTAGACACGAAGAAAAGCGTCTTTTATGTACTCAGAAAATCAACGAATCTAACTTAAACAATTTCCTCTTTACAGATCTACTTTCAATAGCGGCAGTAAAGACCCTGACAGACGCAGGCGTCGGCTGCAACAACCTAGAATGGTGCGCTCGCTATCAGGTGCACATTAAATGTAGGGGCGTGCTCGCTTTGAAAGGGTACGTCTGTAAGGGAACACTTGGGAAAAAATCAGAGAAGATAGAAAAGATCGAGAACATATAAATTGAAGAACGGTCGTAAAAGTAAGGTATTTATTTAAGCATTTTACTTAAATGTTGCTACACAGTTGTGTTATAGTTGTGACGCAGGTTACCCAAACTATTTAATTCCATCTAATCCTAATAAGGAGCGGTAGTGCGGGGAGGGGGGGTCTGGGTTTCATTGTTATTTCGCATGATTTCCAACGTATTTTAAAACCGGTAATTTGCAATATACAGAGGTTTCTATATAAATAAGTCACAGAAAATAACAAAGAATTTAATGCAAATAAATCACTGACTGAATGCTAAGGAGGCAGATTTAAAAATCATAGATAATTATAATAATAATAATCTTTTCGATTCCAAATATGAATGGCAGATAAATGTAAAGCATTATTTCGCCTCTTTCAATTTAAAACTATGAATTATTTGAATATGGAAGATCAAAAACCAGTCAGTATTGTGACTTGCATAAAAAGTGGCACTGCTATATTAATGCGAAGTCGACCTTTATGTGTTTATAAAAGAATTAATAACCTAACCGCAACTACAGTCTTTCCAGAGTTTAAACTTTACAAACATAAATTGACAACCTTTTTCTTTCGAGTTCGATTAAATAGTAAACTGCTACTTATTGCAATAAGGTCACTTTTGCAATGCTGCCATTGACAAGTCAATTCATAACCAGTGATCTTTATTTCAGCCACAATAAGGTTAATATTTGGTTGTTAGCATAAGAAAATTAGCACTGAAAGAACTGCAATCCGAACTTGATATGAACTCTTTGTATACAAAATTCTCAAAAAAATAAAAGTATTACGCAAAATATCAGAAACTAACTTGTAATGTTAGAAACTGTCGATTACCAGTGCATTTTAGATTCATAGACTCATCATGTGAATAACGTAAATTGTGATATATTACGATATACTATATAAACATACTACTATATGTACTTATATTGCTACTTAATTTTTCTTAGACACTGTTGATAATTTATGACACAAAAACAAACATCAAAGTTGCTGGAAACTATAGAATTGTGATATAAAAAAAACTTATTAATTTAATGGTGCTTTGCGGTTTTAGGCCCGACTATACCAAATTATGATCTAAACGTGTAATTAAAAAGATGGGTCGTCTTATCGATTATAAATATCCGAATCGATATCATGAGGGATAGAAAATAATATTATAGGTATCGATGTTTACTTTATTATCAGCGTCTAAGAAAATACTTTAATTATAGATGGTGCACAAGCTAGGTTTTGTGGTTATTAAAATATGTTTAGTTAATATTACAAATAGCTGTCAACTTGTCCTTAAGCATAATGTACAAATCGATGGAAAGAACATATTATATTTGTCATCAACCATGTTTGTACCCTCGAAATGAGCGAAAATGAGCTTTATCGACAATATTAGAAGATAGGCTGTGAAAAATGCGTACAAATATAAATCTGAGATCATTTTGTTTTCGAACAAGTTGATAACTATTTAAATAGTTACCTAACTAAATTGTTGTTCTATTACAATGAAGCCGTACTTTACAAAGTTTGTGATAAGTTATGCTAGACTGATTTTTAAATGCAAGAAAAGTGTGAATCTCGGTGCCTGACAATGTTACTGGAGCAGAATTGATCGAAGACGCATTTTGTCGAAGTTGCCATTACCTAAAAGAAAGAAAAAAGTAACGTATTGCATTTTGGTACTCGATCACGGTGAAACCAGAAGTAGGGTTTACCTTGTTACAGAAACTTAGCAATCAGAGTACACTTGGATTTAGGCTCTCCTAAACTGTCCTACAACACCCTGTCCTCCAATTCCCCGCATCCAATCTGCCCGAGCCTCAATATTAACCCTGCAGGGGGCGTACTCTACTGCTTATATGTTTCACATGAGTATTTCATATCACTTTTAAATCAGAATTGTGCATCATACTTTTCTTGCATATAAAATATTGTCTTATTATAAATAATACATAGTATTTTCAAGCAGTTAACCATAGTTTTTACTTTAATGTTACTTAAATATACGGACAAAAGTTAAAACGCATGAAGTCACAAAGATATTAAGCTGATTGTACCTTCGGATTTGAAATCTCAATTATTTATTTGGAAAAATTAAAGCTGGAGGATTTTTATAAACTTCTGACCTTATGGTTAAAACATTCCTAAATGCGATTCTTTATTTAAATGCGCAAATGTCCCAAAAAAGTTGCAACACACTTACGCAATAGCGTGAAACGCACATTTTGTTAATTAAATTACAATCATGTCAATGTTGCACACACAAAAAAACATTTCATGTAAATAAAATAAACATAAATTAATTAAACTTTAAATACTTCATTCATAGGTGCCTCATACTAAAATTAAGATGCTCCATGTGACTTAAAATAAAGCTTAAAAAAGTGTAAAAATGTTTATAAATACATTCAAAAATGTATAATGTAAGATGAAACCCGAATTGTTTTAAAATTAAAGTATTTATTGAATATTTTGGCGTTTGATTTATTATTTACCCCGAAACGAAAACCTACCAGATACCAGAGAGAATAAAAGGATCATACCGGTCGACTTCTGAAGTTTTGTCTATGTGTAAAATTCGTCACTTATAATTCTGTTCAAACTCATGGCGGCTTCGAAGCTGTAAGTGGCGGTCTGCGCATTATACAGCCAAGAGTTGTCCTCTGTTCTCCGCTGATTACTAAAATTGTGTTCTGCGCAAGTTTACGTTACATATTCTGAGCTCCATGAAATTTGAAATGCTATATCTGCGCAGACCGTCACTAGCAACTTCCTTCCCACCCGCCTTAATGTTTGAACTCTTGAGTCAGGTTACTATCAATCCAATCGTGGGGTAAGGCGGGGATGCATCTTTTGCCACAGCTATTCAACCTCATTGGCGATTATATTTTAAAAGCGAAAGTGAGTTTGTTTGTTTGTTACCTCTTCACTGTTTAATGGCTAAACCGATTTTGATGAATTGTGGTACAGAGATAGTTGGGAATCAGGAGACGGACTAAGGCTTTTTTTTAAAGTGGGATGTGAGGGAGAAAGAGGGAAGAAAAGCGTTGCGAAAACTTAGCGTTGCTATTACAAATCAATAAGGCGCAAGGGGAACTGTGTTACCCCGAATTTAACGCCAGCGAAGCCGCGGGCAAAAGCTAGTAGATTCAATAAAAACGTCCAAAAACAAAACAGGTTTATGTTAATAGGGCAGCCACTTTATAGAAAACAGGGTAGTTGTTAGACCTGGGGACTTAAAATGGCCGCATAAGCAACATCATGGTATGATAATACGAAGCTGAGAAAGAGAAGCAAATAAAATATCTCGAATTGGCCCACGAAGTTGTCGACATGGAATGTGAGCTCGGCTATCATTGTGCCGATTGTCGTAACGGCTAATAGCCTAATAGCCAAGAGCTTTGAAGACCATCTGTCGATGCTCTCCTTAGGCGGTTGGATCGAGGGCCTGATTTTAAAGGCAGTACTCGTGGATACGGCTCGCGTTGTGAGGAGGTTCCTGTCTGTGGAGCCCTAACCACCGGGTAGCTTGGACCCTGCTCCTGATACAGAAGAACCACATTTTTTTTATATTTTCAAATGTTTTTTTTATATAACTTTTAAGAACATTTAAAACTGCAAATTATGAGGTAAAAATGAATTTAGAACAGAATACGAATTACTATACAATTCGAATGGTCACAAATTGACAATTGAAAATAAGAACATTATTTTAAAAGGTCAATAATTATTGATTCCGCTAAAGTCGAAATTTTAGACGCATCTGGATACCGTAGGTTTGATTGCTTCGACTTTATGATAACTGGGAATGTGGACTCCGAGAAGGAGGCAAAGAAGAGATTACCAAAACTGCAGTGGCGCTTACAAAAGATCTGGAATAACAGAAGTATAGACAGGAAGACTACATTTAATCTGGTCTATTCGGAGCCACAGACAATTCGTAAGTCTATCATTTTTTGGCATAATGAAAGCGAGCGAGATAGACGTACGCTTTTCCAAAATCGATCTGAAGCGTTAGTGAATACGGAAGAATAGCTCTCCGAAGTATACAGAAATATAGAAAAGATAAGGCTCCACATTTTAACTAATAGTCTTTTATTTACATTCGCAAATATGTACTTATATATTTATTCAAGTAAACGATATTTTTGATAGCAGTCAAATAACCTATCAAATACACGGTTGCAACATT
Organism: Ochropleura leucogaster; assembly: GCA_958449745.1. Lineage (NCBI taxonomy): Eukaryota > Metazoa > Arthropoda > Insecta > Lepidoptera > Noctuidae > Ochropleura > Ochropleura leucogaster. The sequence goes on along the minus strand of OY288221.1, from coordinate 7,572,836 downwards.
CTTCGTCAAGCAATTGGTAGCACGAATTTAATACTAGGCGTTATGAAAAGGCTAGAGTTTTGATTAATTCATGTAGGTGCTAGACTTAAAACTGTTTAAAAACCTTGATAACTTAAACAGAACGAATCGAACTTTCTCTTTAAATTCAGATGCGTTATTCATGAATCTTCTCGCCACCCGTGTTTTTATCACCAAAAACAATATTATGCAATTTTAATATAGGTTAGTAACTGGAGCTAATCTGACGAAACAGAAAGCGAATGCAATGTAGCTGTTGTGGAATTGACCGTCAAACCATTGTTTCGGTTGTTGTCCTACTCTTTGTTTGGGCCTCTAGTCTGAAGCAACTTTTGTGCTGTCACGTGTGACGTAGGAGAGGTAAAACTTGAGAACCGCACAACTATCGATAAAATTAAAAACATTGGCCAGACCTGTATCCACAAACAGTACGACTCTAGTAAGTAGTATGTCTATCTCGCTTGCTTCCTTTATGAGAACAAATCATAGACACGACTTTAGGAATCGAAGCGTTTCGTCGTTGTCGTTGCCTGCGTCCGCCAGGACCCCTCGTCCTTTCTGCGCGTTCTTGGATTTTAGCTTCCAAATTTAATCACCAGGACGGATAGTGTTAAGATTAGAAGTTTTACATAAGCAGCTGGATACGAGTCGACAGTGGTACTACCAGTGCATGAGTCTAGAGCAGCACTTTAATCATGGCGATTAGGATTTTAGCAATGCGCCCAAAAGTAAAGGTTTATTTTACCATCTTTTTTTGCAGATGGGAAATTATCAAATTACTACACTAATTAAAAAGTATATGCACCTCTTTGGAATGTAGCAGCTTCTATAAAACGTAAACGCGTTAGAGAACAATGTCATAATATTCGTTTTGTTGCTGAGTAGTTTCCGAGAAGCAATAAAACCACCTTTTTTATCTTTGCAGATGTAAAATCGTCAAATATCTTCCCGCGCTCTGTGCGGAGCGTGCGAGCGGAGTGTCAGACTTTTACTGACTAAAACTAAAACCCACCCATGTTTCTTTATTTGCCCTTTATTTTTGGGGGCCGCAGTATCTCTTTCGAACAACCTGCAACCCCGGTATTTTACCATCTTGATGTGACTTTCCTTTTGAATCAACACCAATAAAAACTTTCACGTAGAAACATATTTTTTGTATGGGGTTCTGTATTTTGAAATAACAGCTGCTAAGTTTCCTCGAAATACGAAAGTCAGTTGGTTACAAAAACTTAATTAAATGAATTCGACATTCGGCCTAAAGAATCTTGTTAATACTTTTATTATTGCATTATTTTAATTAAATATGATTAATGTGTAATACTTTTGGATTACATTCGTTAATTATTGCCTGTAATTGAAAAGGTGTCATTTAAAACATCATGATATGCTGCAATAAAGACTTAAATGGAGTTGTTTTTGTTGTTAAAAATATTAACAACGATAAGTGCCACGATAGATGGCTAGTCGATAATTGTTATCTAAGAATTAATTTTGTACTTTGGAGTTACTTTGCTTTTTTGTCCAAAGGCTGCTCTACATGTCCACAGACGCGTCCGCAGATGTTATCTATTAGATGCTTTTCGTATCGCCAGAATATGCCTGTATTCGCGAGATGACTGCCGGCCACTGTAGACGGGGGTCTGTAGATGGTAAGATATATAATAAAAGTACTCTGTGATGGTAAGCAATGGATAACTCACCGTTCGTCCATCTAGTGACGACTGGCCGTGTCGACGGCGTTCGTGTTCGAAAGGAGCCTGCCAGGGCCACTGCCTGCCTGGGTTGCAGGTTGTTCGAAAGAGATCCGAGGCCCCGGCTGGTCAAAAGATGGAACATGGATGGGTTTTAGTCAGTAAAATTCTGACACACTTGATGATTTCTATTTATTTATTGTTGAAACTACGTATTAATTGGACATTAAACCGATGCGGCGTATAGGAATTTGAGGAGTAGATTGGAAACCCGAAGGTTAGGACTGTGAGAACTACCCAACACTTTAAAATAAGTTTTGCAATAATCAGGAGCATACGGACACTTTATGATAGAGTATATTATAGCATACAGAGAGATCTGACTTCTCACCTGAAATAGAAGACATATTAATAAGGATAGCTAGATGATAATACTCGAGTCGATTTCAATTGTATTTGTTTATTGTTAGATGGTTTGGCATGAGCTCCTGGGTTATCCCATGAGTATTTTCCTCCGGAAGTTGTACGTTATGTGGAATGCCTGTTACATACAATTTAACCATAACTCACGACATGTGGAGCTACCTACAATAGATACTGAATCTTTTCCATACCTTTTTGCGAGATACTCGTAACTTTTATGGGTCCTTACTAATATTATAAAAGCGAATGTGACTTTGTTTGTTTGTTACGTCTTCACGCCTAAATGGCTAAACCGATTCTGATAAATTTTGGTACAGAGATAGATGGGACCCTGGAGATGGACATAGACATTTTTTTTTAAAGGCAAAAATGAGCGAGAAAGCGGTGAGAAAAGGTACTTATACTATACTTAGCGTTGCTATTAAGAAGGGCAGGGCGTTTTTGTGGGACTGTCTCTTGTACTCTGACGTTCAAAAAGCGCTGAATATCAGCCTAATTTGAATAAATGACTTTTGATTTTGATTTATTACAATAAATAAGGTGTAAGGACAAAAATTACAGGTAGCAAGGTACCTGAAAATCAGGAAAGAGGAACTGTGTTACTCCGAATTTAACGCGAGCGAAGCCGCGGGCAAAAGCTAGTATGACCTACAAATAGTTGTTTCGGGTCTGGCTGTTTGTGTATATGAATTTTAATGTTTTTTAAAGCGTGCACGAAGGCTGAAAATTCAATCTCAATCAACTATCTGAAAATATATCAAACAAAGAGTTTTACTAATTTCTTATAAGTACATGACCTAATACTCTCTCAATTTAACCTTCTAGGACGTTTCCTTGGGACAAATGCCGATTACCGCACATGCGAAGCCCAGTCGTCACAATCTAGTTAGCCATAACTTAAGGCCAGAGCAATAACTTAAATAAAACTGCATTATTACGTAAACAAATATCGGACCACCCCAGTATTTGCCTTTATAAGCCGATTTATATGCATCGCAGTGTCGGTGACGAAATGAAGCGAATAACTATATAATTGTGCATTAAAATAAAAAAGGGGTTAACAGGAAACAGGATATTGCCTTCCGTGGCGACCCCACGCTACCGGCGACTGTGTTTTTTTTTATAAAGTTGCCAACTTGGTAGCATGTCGTAATGTTGTAAGATTCTATAGAATACACAAGTAGGTTTTGCTTTGAAAAGGAAAGTTGAGACAAGATTAAATGTGGAGAGATTCCATAGATCTTGAATTTATTTCTTATCTGAGGTCCTTACACGTAAGCTATATTATTCAATAGTTTCATCAAAATCCATTTATTAGGTTTTGCGTGAAAGAACAACAAACATACTGACACTTCCTCACAAACTTTCGCTTTTATAATTATAATATTAATAGGAAACAATTCAGTCATTAAAATAACTACCTAACTATAGTACGGCCAACGAGAAGTGATACGAAAGGTCATTAACCTAAAGAACAACTGTGGCGTTGACAATCTAATATTTAGCTCTTTCCATCTTGTGCCTTTGTCGTAATGTCTCGTTCTTTCGGCAAAAAAAAATGACAACGTTAAGACGGGTTCGCCAATATTCGGGCGGCCATTTTAGATGGGGTTTTAGCATGGGTTTTGTTTACATTTGGTATCGCTTCTCGTTGGCCGTGCTATACTTTAATAATCCTATGGAATTTAAAAATTGTCTGGCACAAGCATAATTAATCAAAAACATCCATATATAAAATAAATGTATTCTTAAAATTATGAAAATATCTAACCTCACGACTGTTATCTCCGAAGGGTTGAGCAGATATTTCCCTAATGGTAGACCTACATTTTTCTAGTAAGGTATAAGTCCCATGTAATAGGGGGCGAGCCAATTGCCATCAACCTCTTCTTTCTACTAAGAAATTCCTAATGAGAAAACTCAATAACACTTTAGCCACCCCGGGAATCGAATAGACTCTCATACTTGGCTACCCTGGCGACCACTCAACCACCGAGGCAGTACTCTAAAATTCTTACAAAATCCTTCATCAATGATGATCGACAAAAGTGTAACGTCAACGCACTTAAAACTGTCTGTTGAAACTCCAACGTGGAGTTTGAACAGACAGTTTTCCTGCAAGCCATATTTGCAAACGACGCGAGGCCAATCATTCGTCTTGTATTACGAAGATTACGACAACCAGCTGATTGACACTGTCTCGATGAAATCTGAAGCAATATTGAGAAATGTAAGTAATTTAACAAGCATGCTCTATGGTTAAGTTTGGTTGTTAGGTAACCGAATTACCAAACATGTGTGCGTTACACAACCACAGACAATATGGAAAGTGGCGGGAAATTGCGCAGAGACAATTTCGGCGAGATCTGCGCAAGCATCGACTCGAGTCGGGTAGTGGTTGCAGAAAAAGCGTTTGGAGCGCATCAGCGATCAGCTTGATCACGGTGCCTTTTGTGTGTCTGTTTCGTCGATGCCCTTTTGACGTCAGTATCTTGTCAAATGATACGCTTAGTGATGCGGCTCTATTCTTCTCTGAATGCTACTTCCAACCCATTGCAGTCTTCACTGTTTGGTAATCTAAACTACTCTGATTTTCTTTCTTCTTTTTTAGTAGTTAGTTTGCTAGGAAACTTTAATTTTGGCAAGTCATTTTGCTGAAGAGTCTGTTCAGCTACTTTTTCTCCCCAGCTTAGATACTAGGAAATGGCGATGAACTCCGTCAACGAGGCTAAAAAAAATAGGGGGCACGTTCACATGTCAATGTATACGTTTTTATAACAAACTCCCAAACGACGTTCAAACACTAAGCCTCAATAAATTTAAAGTTTTTGTAAAACGTAAGTTAACTCTTAAAGCTTACTATAATATTAATTTTTACCTTGAAGATAAAAAGGCTTGGGATTAAGCTGCTCCAATTTAATTTACTCAGTGAGTGTCAAAATTTTTCTTTGTTTCATTTATTTATTGTTTATTCCTTTATTTTATACACTGACATTTAATGATTTGACATTAATATTTACTTTGTTTTATACCTATTTTATTATTATTTTTTTATTTGATTTTACTTTTTTTTTATTTTGACATTTTATGATTTCATTATGATCTCATTAATTTAATTTTGTAAATATTTTCTAGTCTGTAGTTGTTTATTGTGAATGTGAGGACCATGTGGATCATAACTTTTATTTACTTTTTTTTGCTTTTGACGATTTTGGCAGTTGAGTACTATTTAGGCCTACGCTAATGTCCTTTTTTTGGTATTGTTCGTCGTTTCGTTGAGCTCCTTGGGTTATGAGTCGAGCTACACGATAACTGACAAATGCTTGCACTGACTGGACAGGTCCACTCAATCTGTGTGGTGCTTTCTTAAAAAGACCACTTCAGACACTAATCTGCATAGTCCTCATGTAAGTTGACCAAGATTTTTTTTGTCTGGACTTTAAAAGAGACTATGACCTCTGAGTTTGTTTCGGCTGTTTCTTCTCAGAGTAGTCGGGTACGAAACACCGGCCTCATCTAGTTTTTAAAAAAAAGACGTGTAAAAGTGTTTGTGAAAACCTACTTGCAAAATAAACATCATTTATCATTTATCATTATCATGAACATACATTTTAAGGGATCGTCGCGATGTTGATGATCGAGCGTCGTAATGTTTTCAAATTTCTTTGACCAGATTTTTTCTAACAAAATTTTCATCAGGTGAGGAACTGAAAAATCAAAAGTCATTTATTCAAATTAAGCTGATAATCAGCACTTTTTGAACGTCAACAAGAGTACAAGAGAATGTCTTCCAAAACGACCACCGTTCTCCAATTAATAGTGTTTTATCTGGGAAGAAGAAGTGGTGAAACAAACTGTAACGCAAGCATATGGGTTAAATTTGAAATAACGTTGTAGTTTTTTAACAGTATTTCAAAAACAACATTCAAATCTTCCTCAAAGTATGCGCACTCAAGTAGCAGGTGCTAACAATCGATTATTGTTATTAGGAAAAATGTTCTGCGTATATAAATGACTCTATTACATACTTCTTAGAAGACTTGACGTGCAGAATGTCGTATACATAAAGATGCAGAATATGGCCACGTTCGACTCATTTGACCCAAGCCGAATTATCAATACACATTTCAAACAAATCGTTAAAACATGCACATATATTACTTAGGTACTCATTTTGTCGTTCGGAATAAAATGCTTTACATACAAGAAGCAACTGTTGCCAGAAATATTTATCACACTCCGTCAAAATCGCGTCCTTTAAGAAAAAATAATTTAGACTAAAAACGTTATTATTAGAGATAATAGAAGATATCGATGTTTTTCTGCATGCCCTGGTTTGCATTCGACTATTTACTTCTTCGTCTTCTCAGACTAAAGTAGAAACTAAGGTATGACACCGCTACACACCATAAAATATTATTAAAAATAAGAAATTCAAATTAATTTTAAACTTATTTCAATAACTTATTTTAGAATAGGGAAAACTGTTAAATTCCTAACAATCGTTTTTTGTTTAGGCTCCTTCTCATCAATAGTCCATCAATCTTCATTAATAGTTCAGGTAGGTTAAGTACTACAATAAAAACAGCTCCAAAAGAAATTAATGAGAAAATAATCATTTGTTGAGAAATCTATATTTGACAAATATTTTTTCCTGATTTCAGGTTTGTTCCTGTAGTAAAACTTGTTTATGTGTTGAAATCAATATTTTTAAGGATGGGAAATATTTAACTTCCTTCACTGACTAAAACCCTCCTATGTTCCTGGTTTTGCCCTTTGTGTTCCGGGGCCGCGGTATTTATTTCGAACAACCCGCAAGCCTGGAACCTTGGCTTGGACCTCTTGGAGGTTGACTTAGGCTTGGGATCATCAAAAACTAAGCTTAAATTTATCACGGAAAGCCCTCATGTGCTGACGCTACACGATCTCGCATTAGACGCCAAGTTCAGTGCGCGTGAGTCGCCAGCGTGAAATTGTCACACTCTTACTTTCTCGATGGCACGATAGTACAAGACCGTCCTTCCTTTCGCTTTAATTACGACAAATCATCATTACTGGGAGGTCCCTGAACTGACAGTTATGATAAATGGCTGGTAGATAGATTTAGAGTTATACCGCTGTATAAACATTGGCTTAAAACGTTAGAATGTTAAAATGTAGTAGACGCAAGCACTGCGCGCACGCAGACTGCTGACTTATGTTAAGTCGTAACACAATACTTAATTCAGCAGTGATTCTTTTAAAGAAACTTAGAAGTTTGACTTGAAAATAACTTACTAGCTTTACCCAGCGGCTTCTCTCTCAAATAAGTCTATAACACACGGAAATAATCTAGCTTTATTGTGATAAAAAAAAGAATTTTCAAAATCTCTTCAGCAGTTCAAGAGATTATCTCTTACAGACAAACTTACAAACGTTACCTCTCTATTATATTAGTGCAGAGTACTCATCTTTTGTTCGGGTTGCTGAACCGTCTGCTTGTATTATGAGCTTGTCGTATTGTTGACTTCTAGACACGCCACTGCCGCTAACTGCGATGTCATGTGTTCAATTCCCAATTTAGGCAAAGTGCCATTGGGTTTTTCATCAGGGAGTTCTCGGTCGCAGTTAGGATTTCGGATATTTGCCCAGATCATGGCAAAGGGATCGCCCCTTATAACATAGGATTTTTATTTAAAATAACGAACTGCGGGTTTAATTTTGTTGGCAATACAATAAACCTCTGCCTCCCCGTTCGGGAATTACTTAAAGGCGTGATGTTTTATGAAAAGTAAACAGCATTTATATAAATATACTAACTGTGCCCAGCGGTTTCACCCACTGGTTAGCTTTAATAAAAATAAAATTGATTATAGCCGATTCTCAGACCTATTGAATTTACGTACATTTCATAAAAATCGGTCCAGCCGTTTCGGAAGAGTATGGCAATATAACTGTGACACAAGAAGTATATGTAAAAGAAGATTAGTCAAGTAAAATGGTATCTATTTAATTAAGGAGTTTGTTGGATAATTCTAGTTGTTTTGTAAGACGTAGAAGTAGGTAAAAATGCTACGAAAACTGCTACGCGGCTACGAAGTTCTACGAAAATTTTGGTTCTCTGATTTTTATTACACTTGCTAGTTATTGCGTCTGTTTTGGTAGTATTACTAACGTTATATCCCTTGTTGTGCACCCTAGTGTAATATCCAAGTTTCTCTTGTGTTTTTCAGGTTGTATTAACATGCTACGACATGGTTACGGCGTAGTAACCTTTCTTTTGTTACCTGGTAGAACAAATTCTCAATATTAATCGAGTTTATTGCATCAGCTTATCATGATCTGAGTTAATATCGTATTCTTTTTATTTTTTTTCTCAACTGTGTTTTTTTCTTTGGGCTGACTAAGCTTGATTTATAGACTACTTTCGAGTCTAAAATGTTCCACTATGGAACTGTGTAGTGTAGAAAAATAAATCTTAGAATGTTACACTACTAAGTTGTAAGAAGGTTTGAGAATATCATGCCATTTAAATAACAAGTGCGATATCGATGAATAGTGATCAGTGGTGAATTATTGATTGTGTAATTATTTATTTTAAATAAAACGTTGCCCCACACTAGGAATTTCTCCTGTATCGTGGGTGCGTTTACAAACATTTAAAATCACATACACAAACGGCCAGACCCGAAACAACTACCTGTAGGTCATACAAATATTTGTTCCGTGCGGGAATCGAACCCGCGACACGCAGCGCAGCAGTTAATCGCTCAGCCACAGTGCCGTCCGTTAGTCAGATATGTATAGCATTTTGTAACGACCAACTTTTAGAGAGCTATTAAATTGTTTTTACTTGTTATTATATAAGTAAGGTTTGCTGTTAGAAAACCCAATTCTTTGTACATGAACTTTTTTTTAACGAATGGGAAATCATCAAGTAATTTCCCCCGCTCTGGGCAGAGAGGAAGAGAGTGTCAGACTTGTACTGACTAAAGTGTCGTGTAAAAAAAGGAGTGTTATGTTTTTAGGGTTCATGTATGTTTGTATGTATGTGAGTTTCTTTATTCCATCATAACTTCTAAACGCCTGAACCGATTTACATGTATGGGGTATCGTTAGAATTCTTGCATTGTCCCGAGTAACATAGGCTATTGAAAAAGGATAGAAATCCAATGTGGCGGGTATGATTTTCTATTATTATAAATAAATATAAATAAAATAAATATAAAAATTAAAAAACACGACTGCCGTGTCAAAAAAAAAATCATCGCAGTCGGGGGGACGTTTTATGCAAGAAAGTATTCTACAGATTGGTCCCCTTACTGCCATGAAATTTTTTGTTGAAACTAACATATTGTTTTTTTTCTTTTTAGTTATTTTTTTTGACACGGCCTTCGTGTTTTTTATTTTTTTTTCTTTTTTCCCTTTATGTTCCGCGGCCGCGGTATCTCTTTCGACCAACCTGCAACCCAGTTGTACACAAGCTTTAATATTGCAAAATGTGTGTATCTTTTTATAATATTGTGTGCAATATAGAAAAATAATAAAAAAGCTGAAATATTCATCCTATTTCCATATAAAGTACCTATAGTTTATACTTTAAAAAATACCATTACATTATTTTAGTAATGAGTTATTTTTGCCAAATCTTAGCATTTCAAAATCAGTACCGCTGTCTAGTTCGATTTTAGAAATAAAAAGGTTATTTACAATGTCAGGATTTCTCAGCAGATGGTGATACCAAAACTAACATAAAAATATGTTTGTTTAACATAGGCCATAAAAAAGGTGCACGGTTGGGTTGGTCGTTTTCTATGGAGAAGAACAAGCAAGAAACTCCATGGTTACTCTTGTAAACATGGTTTCACAATGTTGTTACAGCGTTTTTACTTAAGTATGATGTACAGGCTGGGAGGGGTACTTACAGCGGGATTATGTGAGAAAGAGACAGAGCTAAACAGGATGTCTAGCGCCATCTCTTTCTCACACTGGAATAAGAATAATGTTTGAAGACGTCATAATTAGCCACAGTTAAAGGGGGCAACAAGCGTATTTAGCTCATCTACAGCTGACGAAACAGCTGTGCTATAGGAGTATAGGTTTAGTATTTATTTACTTTTTGGTTAGCATTTATATACTTCATAAGGTAGCTATTGAGATAGTTGTCAAACTCAATTCTATTAATCTATACTAATATTATAAAGCTGAAGAGTTTGTTTGTTTGTTTGAAAGCGCTAATCTCAGGGACTACTGGTTGGAATTGGAAAATTCTTTTAGTGTTGGATAGTCCATTTCTTGAGGAAGGCTATAGGCTATATAACATCACGCTACGACCAACAGGTGCTGAGCAGCGTGGGTAAAACCGCGTGGAACAGCTAGTACCTATTATAAAAGCGAAACTTTGTTAGGATGTATGTATGTTTGTTTGTTGCCCTTTCATGCAAAAACTACTGAATGGATTTTGAAAAAATTATAATAATACAGCTTCCATATCATAATAACACATTAAAGATATATTGTAAGTTCTTACACCACGTGAGTGTAACCGCAAGGCGCATCTAGTTATTTATGTATCTATATTTAAATTACATTAACATGGGGAGAATGAACATCTGCTAGATATCAGAAAGAAGTTTTAAGGAGGAATTACACATTCACTTTTAGCATTTGTTTCGTTTAAATTCTGATAGGTGCAAGTTGTTGTGCAGGAACAGAAGGTGGGGGATATCCTGCAAAGAGGCACTACACTGGTAATGTGTTGGGGATGGATCGAGGATACTCTATTTGGCCAGATTATATCAACATGGGCCCACAGTTGGTTAAGAGATTTCCAGATTCGCCATTGCAGTTCGTATCCAGGGGCCTAAGTCTGCTATTACAATAGTGTCAGAATGGTCGATCACTGATCGCATAATGGTTGATTTTGACAAGTTTGGTAATCTACTAATACACTGTCGTCATTATGACATTCCACTGGTCAGTCACTGACAGTCCATTGAAAGAAATTGCTTAGAATGGTAATCTCGTACATAATAGACAAACGAATGACTGACGCTTGCGGTAATCTGCTAAAATTTTGACAGTTCCTTTGATCATTGATCTACCATTACAAAGTCATTGTGCAGTCATTGCTTTTAGTAGCTCGGTTTGACAAAAAGTGTTTGCTATCCATCGTGTTTGTGGAGTATTGATTGGAGAAATATGTTCACGACGAGCTAAAGAATATTTATTAAAGATATTCATGCCCTATAAAGTGGATTTACATGTCCGAAAACCACATTTTTCATGATTTTTAGCGTCGACCTACACTGCCATCAAAATTGCGATGATCGTAATTTACGGTCTTGGACTTTACAAGCGTCTTGCTCAATAACTTAAGAACTTCTAATGACGTTTACATAAGAGTTTTTAATTCTATTATCTTAATTGATGCACACCCATATTATTTTTTAACCAGAAAACTGCCCATACGCAAAATACGCGCCTCAGACGTGGAGTTGCGGACACCAGCCCGTTATACAATTAACCAGAAAATAAAATATTTATAAAAATAATGAGGTGGTGGTGTGACTTAAATATTCGACCCCTTTCAGGGCCAGTACAGTACCGAGCCAGCGGAGGTTTGAATGTAAAGTACCTGAAGGGGTCCGTATATAAAATGTACTCTGTGGTCTGTACAGAACTATATGGTTAACGTTAGTTGCTTATAACTGACTTTAATATCACATTTGACTGTGACAGCTAAAACATTATTGAGTTGTTTTACAAAAATTGTATTACTCATAAAGAGGGATGCGAAGCCGCCATAGTGACTTAAGGCCCTGAGTGCCCACAAGCAACATTGAATGTTGATATTAGTATGCCCCCCAAATAATATAGTAATAAAAGAAAATTAATTGAAAATTATTGAAAAACATTGGAGTTTCCAAACTATAAGGTTATTTTTATGTGCCCTACACAAGTATTGAAAACTCTTCCTACAGAAAATATAAAAGCTAAATATACTATTTCAATATTACAGATAGTTGAAAATAAAACAATAATAATGTATTAATAGAAAACATTTAATTCATCATAAACTAAAACATTGTCAAAAATTGAGTATATAGGCTGCAAAAAAAAAAATATAATGTTAGCCTTTTAACATTTTAGAGCAATCTTACTGCATTCAATAGGGTTCTAAAAATAGTATAGTTTGTCTTCTTATCTTAACCTGGTTGTGGTGCAATTTGATATGCAATCACATTCCTTATTTGGTTTACCGTTGTGGTATATCAATGTTCAGCAAATATGCCCTTTGCCTTAGAAGAGAGGTGCCACAGCTAATAGAGATATGAATGTGGACAACAATAACAAAATGTGGACTGTTGAGTGTTGACTTGTTCCCTGACTGATTTTATTCCTTCTTTGGTCCAACATGCATGTCACACCAAACTATCACTGTCTTGTAACTGACTGGAAAAGAAAAAACAATATTATGTATTTATTTGCAAGGTATCGTAGTTTGAATCATATTTGCATATTATCATTACAGTTGTAGACTTGTTATAGTTAAGTACCTATTGATGTCCACAGTCCAACCCATGTTTTTATGAGAGATCAAACTTCGACAATTTCCAAAAGGTGTCTTTGCAATCTTGATATGTTAAAAATTACAATTTATTTACACAGCGTACATATCCACTTGCAACAGTTCGCAGTGAAGAACTCGAATCAGATTGTATGCCGGGTCTTCGATAGGTGCTGACATCAAATTCATGTTATCGTGGGAGTTGTCATTATCAGCAAGAGCGGAATCCATATTCAAGCCGTGGTCGTCAGGTATAGGAGAATCACCAGAGTCAGTATTCATGGTCAAAAACGGCGATTTTAATAGAAAACGAAGCTCACTGTGATGTATATGTAAACAAAGTTATGAAATGACATTTCTAATATTGTCAACTGACAAATTTCAGTGTTGGATTGGTTAGGATGCATTATGTATATCATTTTAAAATCATCATTATATATTTTTTAAGTTGACTAAACGTGTTAACATAAAATGCATCGGGACAGGAAAAATATATTAAATAAAATCTGGCTTGAATAAACGTTTAAAATGTGGTAGTAGTTTTTCGAAAATCATTTCTACCAACGGGTTTTATAATAATGGCAATACTACAATGTCATTCTGCTACGATTCCATTACGAGACCACTGGCCGACCAATGATCGACCATTGTAATTTAGCAGATTACGAACTTTTAGCACAATGACAGTGGGATCGTGTTGGAATGACTAAGTTAGATAAAATAGCAGACTTGAGGCCCAGGTGGTAGGTGTTCTTTCGGTTTGGTGTAGTGTCTTCACAGATTCTCACACTCTGCTTTCTAAGTAGGTAGTTTCATGCAAGTAAAACCGCGACCAGGAACAAGTACCAGAAGTAAATGATAACTGTACTGTAATTATTTATAGACCTGAAATCGGAATGTCATCTATTGAATTTCAAACATGGACATTTATGTTTTGCTTTTAAATATAAGGACACGCTTTATATTATAAACTTTACTTAATCATGACAACTCTAAAGAGTAAAGATTTATTAACGTCAGACCTTGATACCGAGTCCTAATGCAAGTCTTACACCCGTAGCTATATATAACAAATAAAGATAAGAGGCTAAAATGAATAAAAAATGGTATAATTTCAATATTTGACCCTCGAAAAGTTACATTTTATTACTAATATCATCAAAGAAAAAGATTGTTGGTAAGATTTTTTTCGTACCACTTGCTCAAAAAAGTGACATTCTATGCCCCAAAAAGCGAACATAACAACAGTCATTTTTAATCTGTCAAAAACAGGGAAAGAAAATTGTACTGAATTTCATTCATCCCCTAGGGAGAGAATGTGATTTAAAATTGGAATACTTAATACTGAACTACACCTGTGTTTACACCATTGAGTTTGTCTATTATTAAGCAGTTTATTATTAAGCATCTTTTTTAAAAAGGAATACGCAATTAATTATATGCAGTTATGATTATTAAATAAAATTACCAAAACCGACGAGGTCGTATGAGCTTGATGCCTTTGCTTTTGCGAGAAAACATATTAGTCTAGGAATTTGTCGCGATTTTGTTTTCTTCAAATAGGTACATAAACGTTAAGTTTATTTTATAAATAAGTTAATGTTCTAAAAATACATGCGACAGTGACAGTGTATTGTCGGACTCCATCAGTGCAAATGCTGCCGCAATTATACTCATCAACAATAAATGTACCAAACAAAAGTGTAGCTCTCTCTATAAATAATTGGACCAATGTTCGAATGTTAACTTTTACTTTTCTTCGCAAATGGTACGAAAAGTAAAGTATTTTCCTCGGTGATAAAGCTGTCTTAGTCTTGGGTAAACTTAAATCTCTCGCTACACTCAGGACTCATCTTAAATCCCTCGCTTCGCTCGTGATTTAAGTTTTTAACACCCTCGCTACGCTCGGGAGTAAACCTCGAGTCCTTTATTACGCTCGCGATTTAAATCGTCACCCGCGACAGAAGACACTGCTTTATCCCCTTGGTTAATAATCTACTATTTGTTTGTATTTACCAAAGTACCTATTCTTGACAGGATAACTTTTGTTAATAATTACGAGTTTAAATGGCAAGTAAATGTCAATATCCACGGTGATTATATTATATTAACCTCTCTTCTGTGGAAACGGGTCTTTTCTATGGACGTTAAAAAAATTTAAAGTGAAATAACTTGCTGAAATTCGAATAACGATCTGGTTTTTGATTAATTTCTAATTACTTTTAACATTACCTAATAAATGAGACTGATTTAAAAAAAAAGCAACGACTTTTTATTTCGAACATTTTTATAACCCGTTTTGTGTATGACCCATCTGCAATTCATCAGCAGGCTATTGTTAACTCCAAATTATTTGTTTTTAACATATATAAACATAGCTCGCTTTTATATTTGGATGTTTTACATACTAGCCGGCGCCCACGACTTCGACTGCGTGATATCGAAAAAAAAGTATCCTATGTATTATTCTATACTATATCTACTTCTGTGCCGAATTTCATCAAAATCTGTTCAGCCGTTTTGACGTGAAAGAGGATCAAACATACATCCATACTCACCAACTTTCGCATTTATAATATTGGTAGGATAAATACAAGGACACCGCTGTTTCTTCCCTCGGGGAAAACTGGTCTGATGTTATGTATGTAGGTATGTTTAAACATTAAGTACTTAGTAATAACTTTCTCGCTTGACATAACACCGTCTACAAACATCAGAGACGCGAGCTTTCCTGTAATTTCGGAAACAATATGAACTAGGTACTTGTTGTTTTTCTTCTCTGATGCACCCACATGAGTATTATGTAGGTATGTTGACGTTCACCGACAACTGCGCTACTATTATGGGTGATTTTCCACTTTCATGATCTTCGAAACATGCGCGCGCATTTTTGTGTACAGGCGGAGGGAATGCTTGCACAGTTCTGATCACTGATAGCAAGGAATTTAATTTTCAAATTGAAAAAAAAAACATTAATAATTTTGGGTATTGATAATTTGGAGTCAGTTCGGTGGTGATTTTAAGAAGTTTGCTCGACCTCCTTAAATTTCTCGCTTCAGCTGTTACAGCCTTATTCATAACATGGCAAAAAGAAAAGAAATCTTTACAATTTTTTTATTACTATTATAAAAGAAGGTATTAATTTGTAGGTTATTTCTTCCTATTGATTTATAACATTACGTTTGCGTATATCTAGTATTATTTAAATTTCCACTTTTCAAGACCAACATGTCATGTGCCTGTACTCAACAAGGCAGTTGACACAATCAAGATGTTATCTGGGGCGTACACCTCGAGTCGACAGGTTTCACACTCGTCGTCACTCGCCTGATCATCGTTACGGTATCATACAATATCACAGTATTATGGTAAGTAGGAGAAACGGAAAAAAACCTATAAAAAAGCTACCTACCTAACCCTAGATAGCAGTTCGAACAAACTTTTGAGCATGTTATCCACAAACTGCTAACCAACTCTATTTACAAAACATCTTGACTATCCTTCATGTATGCATGACAATCTGTACCATTACACGTAATAGGGGACTTATTTCTTTTAGTAGCAAATTGTAACTACAACTAAAATGCTGAATTAAAAAAATATTTAAAAAAAATCAATGACTTCCAAAAAAACCGGGCAAGTGCGAGTCCGTGTTTCAGAAAGGAAAAACAGAACCTTTATAAGATTACTATGTTGTACGTTTGCTTGTGTGTCTGTCAGTCTGTCAAGACTTGTCTTCGAGTATCGAGTTGAAATTAAAACCATAACATCAAATCTGTAGTTTCTTGGGACTGTAAAAAAAATCAACCCTCGTTGTCTACGCAGTCACAAGATATAGTCGTTTATGTCGCAAGTATGTACAGAACCCTATTCGCAGTTGGCTTTACACAGCCTGAACGCTTTAAGGTTTGGTATCCTTACTAATATTATAAAAGCGAAATGAGTTTGTTTGTAACCTCTTCACGCTTTAATGGCTAAATCGATTTTGATGAATTTTGGTACAGAAATAGTTGGGAACCAGGAGACGGACATAGGTTATTTTTTATTAAAAAAAAGTGTGATATGAGGAAGAACGAAGGAAGTAAAGGGAAAACTTAGTGTTGCAATTACAATTCAATAAGGCGCAAGGTTAAAAACTGCAGGCAGCAGGTACTGTGTTATACCGAATTTAACGCGAGCGAAGCCGCGGGTAAAAGCTAGTAGGTTATAAAACCTGTACAGTACATTGCAAAATAAAAGTCTCAAACAATAGAGATGAGTCTATGTGTGCCTGGGATTCGGGAAGGAAACTAGAAGTTAGTGATAAAAACATATAAACAATAATCCATAGTAATAATCATTGAGTAGGTACCAACCTACTTAATGATTACTATTGTTACAGAGTGGATATTCCACCCCCTCTGTTGCCTTAACCTCTTTCCTTTTGGATTAACATTGATTTTAAATATTCATATTTCGAATTTCATTGTCATTTTTTTCATCTTCAACAATCATTTTTGGCTCATTACATTTTGTTCACGGCTACAAGCCACAAGTGCTGTATTATTATTTTTAAAGCTGTTTGAAATCTATAAAACCTATCTATACCTTTGTCTTAAAATCAGTTTGTGCTTCAAAAACCACTACTAAAGTTTACAGTGCTGTTTTATTACTATTGTGATTTTTACCCCTGTTAAAAAGATCCGCTTTTGGGGTTATTAAAGAAAACTCAAAACATGTAGTGGCTATTCTTTGTTTACCTGTCCCAACTTTCATCTATAACTGCTGCCTCGGTTGGAGGGCATTACCGAATATCACACTACTATGGATGGATCATTGTTTATTTGTAGTAGGTATAGTAATCATTAAGTAGGTTGGTACTGTAGAGGCTTTATGCCTTAGCCAAACCCAAGTGCTGGCTGGTTTTGCTATGACATTCGAATACTCAGATTGTTTTAATTAAATAAAAAATAATACTTGAGAATGGCGTAAAAAGCGTGTGAAATATGATTTAAAATAAGTATAATCTTGAACGAGCGCTTTCAGTCTAGTAAAGTTATCTCCCACACTACAGTCCCTATTTAATGATTATTACTATTATCTAAACCTAGCCTTTGATGATTGTACACTTGCCTGTAACATCGCGCTATTTAACCTAAATGGTTAGGCAGAAGTGGATCTAATAGCACACGTTTCACTAGTTATATTTAAGTTCCATGTAATAGGGGCGAGCGAATTTGCATCAACTGGTCTACAAAACCAGCCTCAGTGGCTGTTAAGAGAAATTCTTGATGGAAAAACTCCATAACAATTTGCCCGACAAGAGAATCCAGTCCAGGACTTTATGCTGAACTGTCGCGATTGTGACAACTACACCAACGAGGCACTTTCAAATTAACAATATTTAATTAGCAGTCTTAAATTATCTAAATTTTTATGAAGAATGATTTCAAGTAATAAGCTAAAATAATTATCACAAAAAAGTATACAAAACAAATCAATTACCAATAAACAGTGTTATATAAAAAAGCAAGTACAAAATCAATTAAAAGCACAATAAATAAAGATACCTATAAATTAAAATACTCCACATGTAACCGATGACTATTAAAATGCAGTCGTCTTTAGCGCTTAATAAATAACATAAAAAACAGGCCGCTATGTAAAACTGTTGTAACTGACGATTTCCTCCTACCTACCTACCTAAAATTAACCGATCACTGTATCTGGGAAGATCCCATTAAAGCCACGTCTCTTCGGTCCACAAAGATGTAAACATAATGTTGTCCCCCTCTAACCTACTGCGTACCTCAGTGAGCGAGAGGGACATCACTAAAAAGATGTATTCTCGCAACTAATCAGACGTGTCCACTGTCCGGTGCGCGTGCGCATCCCACGCCGAAATTATCATTCTAAGTCCCCAGTTGCACTTTTCACGTTTTTTTTATTCATAAAATAACTCCACACATTTCCTTAGTTTATATTCAAACCATTAAACGCGTTAAGTTGCAAAAATTAACACATTTTAAGCTCGTTGTTTTCCAAAATTGAGAAATTGGAGATAAATACTTTTAAAAATACATCTTATTACAATTGCAGTTAAGCTTGAACTTAAATGACTCGTACCAACTTTACTTACAACTTATTGATGCCGCATCAATTAAGCTAGGTCTTTGTGACTTTCCTTATAGACATAGCGACATCCCTTTCTAGTGTGTGCTAGTTTGTTCTGTGAGGGAAAGAGATAAATATGTGTTTTTCTTTGCACATTCAAGGTTCTTTACGTTCTCAATCGCTGACTTAACTTTAAGTGGAGTAACCAACAGTTTGTTAACGAATATGAATAAAAATAAGAGGTCTCCAAATTATTTCATAAGCTGATTCTAGTGGTATTGGTCATCTCAACCTGAAAAGAGGGAGAAATATAAAGTTATACTCAAGTAACGTATTAGGTTTTCACTAAACTGTTGTTGCTGAGCAAACTGTTCAATCAAATAACCGATCATTCTTTTCTAGTTCTTTGATATCAATGAATAGTATTTTAATCTCCACTAAGAGTACGGGTTTATCGTAGAAAAAAGATTAAAATGAAACACAATTAAGAATAATATGTAATGTATGAAAAGGTAAATCATTTTCGAAGTCCCAGAAAAATATTTTCTTCATTAGTCACAAGTCTTTCAAACAAAAACCTGAATAAGAACTCCCGAGCCTACTGCACAATTGTAACAAAATGTTGCTTACCCCTGCATTCAGCGGCGGCCCGTGTAGAGGTGCGCTTGCGACTCCAGTCGATCGAGCACAGCCGTCAGCGCAGTGCCTCGCCGCGTCTACTCAAAACTATTACGAACTTTTTACAAACCACCTCCGAGTACCTTTGCAGACATTTAAATTAAGAAAAAAACTCGTGAAAGTGTCAAAGTGCATAGTTCTTTTGTTATTTTTTTTTTGCAAATGTGTAAATGGTATAGTGGCAAGTTGCGGTAAAAGTTCGAATCTTTGGATGTACTGAATTATCAAGAATATTGTGCTTTTTATTGTTTTTGACCAGTGATGTACATTAATAACTTTATACATTGACGTTATTAAACGATACGTTTGTTACACAAGTTTGTTAATGGTGCGTATTTATTGGTACTATTTGCTAAAGTCTAGATAAATATTTGATGGAAATACCTGGAGTATGTCTTACTTATCTAGGTTTATTGTGTGTTTTGTTTTCTTACGTATCTTGTTGCACATTACAGATATTGAACAAGTGCATTCTCAATTAATTAATAATAGTTTTAATGAAAAAATCTGCGTAAAATATGCTATTATATTTTATGCAGTCATAACTTTAAGTTACACAAAGTCCAAGTCACACTATTTAGTATTTAAGGTTAAATACTACAGTTAATAATAAACTACAGGTACATCTTAAAATTATCATTCACTAAGTACAAAAGACAAGGTTCTTTCCACTTTAAAATTTACGTAATAAGCAACGATAAAGGTTTTTAATGTATACGACCCGTCTTATCTAATTTGAATATGTATTCGTAAATATATTTTGATTTGGTTGTTTAAAAATAAAATTTAAGTCTGATTAAATGCAATGTCTGGCAACTTAAATGTTTAGTCAACTTACAATCTACTAAAGCTGGGTAATTACTAATTAGCTATTACGATTGACTTTGACCTATTAAAAGCAACTGAAAAAAGAAAAATAAAAATCATAATAAAGTCACTAGAAAAAGTAGAAATAAATATATAGTATTCATATGAAAAAAAAATTAAGTCAAAATCTAACAAAAGAGCCACTAAAAACTTTTCGCGTATTTTTATGTTCCATTTTTTCAGCAGGCCATTAATAAAAAAATTAAAAAAATGAAATTGCGACACAAATGAATAGCCACTTCATTCAAGGTCTTGGCTAAGTAAAACGAGGTTTATAAGTAAATGATTTCACACTATTGGTGCTTAAATCTAAGCACAAAACTTATATAAAATACCTACTTCAAGTTAACAAAAAATTGGCTTCAATACATACTTTTGATGCTGCTTATATTTTTTTAAAGATCTTAAGTTTTAATGTTAAAACATAAAAGAGCTGCAAGCAGTTTGCAGTGAAGTTAAAACGTTAGATGAAGTTAGCAAAAAAGCGTTTTCATAAACTATAAATAAGAAATAAAAATTGGTCTGTAACTTTTCGTATTTTTCTCAAAATGACTTGAAAATGGTAATCATGACTTGGCAACATGTCACTTCTTTAAACATATAATTAAAATGATACAAATATAAATAAATAATAAAGATCATCCACACATCTCTTCTTAAACAAATTTTATAAGAAATAGGTTGACAATCTCTGCTCGCAAAATTAATTTCTTTTCGAAATGTCTTTAGCGACGCAATCGTACTCTTTGCCTGCAACACAAAAATGATTACTTTTTGTCACATAATACTTGCATTTTTGTGAGAAAAATAATATGACCTAATAAAAAATACTAAATCTTCTAAAAAATCAAAAGCACAGTTAAATATTTGTAAAAAAAAAGTTGGATGATCTTACGATGACGCCCTGTCACGACATTGGCCCCATAATAACAGTGACATATCGGCCATTGACGTCTATACACGTGAACGAAGGTGAAAAGGTGACAATCACCATGAAACAATTTTTGAAAAAAAAAACCTTCGTCTCCTAAGAATATGTTTGCAATTTCATTTTCTTTACACGGCAAGAAAATAGGCATATCATGCAAAAAAACCTTCACCATCCTGTGTCTGGTGGAGTTTCTAAGCTATAAACTAACACGTAGATGATGGAGGAGCCTAATGGTAAGATTTTTACGCCGGAACGCGTAAAACATTTTTTTATAAGCTTTCAAAGTACCTAACGATCGTGTGCACCTCAAATTTCTTAACGCTTTTAGAGT
Source organism: Ochropleura leucogaster (assembly GCA_958449745.1). Classification (NCBI taxonomy): domain Eukaryota; kingdom Metazoa; phylum Arthropoda; class Insecta; order Lepidoptera; family Noctuidae; genus Ochropleura; species Ochropleura leucogaster. The sequence continues at coordinate 7,551,255 of OY288221.1, read as the reverse complement.
ACCTACCTATGTCTACGTTGTCTTCAAACGATTAATTAAAACTGAACAATGTTAGCGTAGTGCAAACTAGCCTGAGATCTTAACACAAACGCATGGTGAAAACAGTCAACATTAAAATCAAAAATACTCGTTTCAAATATAATATTTTCATAATTTTAAAATTCGATTCATATCTACGGATGAAATTGATAGTGCTTGTTGCAAACAACTTAACTAAAAGGCTAGAGGATAGCTGTGTTTTCAAATTGTAGACGGACGCATGAGGAGGGAAGAAACACAGGTGAATAAAAGTAATAAATATGAATGTTGATGGATGTAAAGGGAGAAGAAGGCCAAAGAAAAGATGGAACGCGTAAAGAATGATATGACGGAGAAAGGAGTAAATGTTGCCGTGACGTCTGACCGGAGAGAATGGAAGAAGAAAACGTGTTGAAATGATGATGATTTGTAGACGTTCACATCATCAGGGGATGGTGTACAAGTTTCGTTAATACGCCATACGTGAAACGAGGGAGTTTCAGTTTTCGTTTGTAAAAGAACTTTAATACAATTGACTTATCGAGAATTACTCAGCACCGTTATATTGAAGCTGTGATATTTGCCGATATGAAAATTGATATCAATTCAGTAGCCCACCAGGATCTACATAAAACAAGCCGCTTTGCAATACACCTTGCTATTACAAGATATTATTATGATTTACGAACAATATGCGTGGGACCTCTATCTGATCGCACAATTAGTATCGAATATTCTATAAGCCAGTTATTGGTATTACAAGTTAGAGCTGGTTCTAGTACACACGGCGACACATCAAGTTATACAATTCCAGTATAACATGGTCTCGCTTTTTAAAGATTATTCATACAGTAATAGATCAGTGTAAACTGGTTTTGTATAGCTTGATTGGTTGTCGTGCGTACAATGTTAATTTGATATTAAGTAGCGCAAGACCGGAATAAACAAGATTATTAGAATTGTAGAAATGTTAAAAGATATCGGTGTACCTTTGATTATTAATAGATTACAGTTCGATTATGCACAATTATCAAAGGTTTCAATTTTGATATATTACTTGATATTCTTATACAAAATATCGTGACAGTTGACACAATCAAATTACTAATGAAGATTCCTTTGGTTTTTGACCCATGTTCCTTGAGAGAAGGTGTCCAGAATCTATCTAAGAAACTTTAGAGGTAATGCGCTTATTCTTTTTAAAACTAAGAGAGATTTTCGGCTTGGAATAGATGACTGGAGAAAGACTGGACAAATCTAGAGACATAATCAGAAAAGTAAAAACAAATGTTCTTAACGCAAGGTACCTACAAGGCGTCCAGGGTTGTGGGTAGTTAAGAGATACCGCGTCCCGAAACATAAAGGGCAAAAGAAGGAACATGATTGGGTTCAAGTCAGTAAAAGTTTGACACTTCCCTCGCTCCGCCCAGGGCCGGGGAGATTACTTGATGATTTCCCATCTGCAAAAAAAGGGTTCCGTTATTTCCTTCTAAGGTACGGAACCCTAAAATAATAAAAAAGTATTTAATATCTACCATTACAGGCTGGTAATAAGCAAAAGTTGTATTTAAATTCTAGTCTCATCTCACTCACCTCACTCTCATAGGGTAGGATAAACTGACAAATGGAATGATCCCATTTGTCAGTTTATTAACACCCTGAAAAATAACTAGATATATTTGAGTTTAAATCATTTAATGTCTTTGCTATGTTCTATACAACAATGATAATTACTGATGTAATCTCTGATGGTCTACCATAGTACCTACGAGATATTGGCAAAATTGTGGTGTCTCTTTCCACAAAGGAAAGAGACACCACAATTTTATAACAACGCCATTAAATAAATAAGTAAGTGAGCATGTTTAGAGATTTAGACGATATTTGGTTAATTAATATTTGCCTTCATGCAGTACCATATCTATCCAACAATTGTGTGACCAGAAATAATAAATTAATTTTCTAAACGCTCAAAAGCCATACAATTAAGCTTTACAGCTTAATGTGTTTGTTTTTCTATTCTCTTTCAAGTATTTCTTGGCAGTGCCGCTTGATAAATGACCATTTCAATGTCAAACTGAGTTTTAGCTTAATCATCTTCTACTAAGCTAAAGGCACTTGTCGCTAATTAAGTTTTTACACCGATGTCAATTTTTTTTTCCAGTGACAGAGTTGTAAACGGTCTGGTCATTCAGCCTCACGGTATGTCTATAAAAATATCTTGCACTATTATCTGTAACTTTGGAATTTCTTAAATAGTTTTCTACACACCTTACGCTTTGGAATAAATGACATTTCAAGTCTATAATTAAAAGAGTGAGCTTGCTAGTGACTTTTGTAGTTCGTCATTTTTATTTTTGTTGAAAACCTGATAATATTTGAGATGTGTGTGTTGCACACATAGCAAAAATACTTATTTGAACAAAGAAAATAAGAAAAAAAATAATAAAATAAGCAAATAGAACAAAGAATTAAAAAAAAGAAACAAATATAATTAGAATCCAAAAATAGATTCAAATTCATTCAGTATAAATTTTATTCTATCCTTGGATTTTAATTATATTTTAGTCACTATGAGAAAAAAAAATCAAGACAGTGCACGTCACTACAAAAATGATAAAATATTGAAAGGTAAAAGCAACAAAAAACGCAATTTCATAACGAATGTTCTCAAAAATATAATTTAAAAAAAAAATTCATAAACTGTGTTCCAAAACTTCATGTTATAACAGACTTGGAGCGCATTGTATCAATGAAACTGAATATTATCATTCTCCTGCCCTTAACCCGTTTTATTTTGGGTTCGCTCAGCATTTCTTCTTCTATACTTTTCTAATACTTGTCATCTCAGCAGTCAGCTCCTATCCAGCTGACAAAATCTGAATATGATTAGCTAATCAAAATTGCCAACTGTTAGTTTTCTACAACAAAAATAACACGACATGAACGCGATTTAGATGCAAGTTTCAGTATCAAAATTCGCCCCTAGATATATTCAATAGTAAATTAATTTTACTCAAAATATTTAACACAGGCATATCCGCGTGACAACGTACAGTATAATCGCTCACGTTCATTGATATCTCAGCCGCCGGATGTTATTTTTTATGCGGACTGTACTTAACCAAAACATGGCGACTGTTTTAGTTAACAGCTGACTCGTTACCATTCTAGTCATGTGTTATGTGCGCGGTTTTGTACCTTCAAGGTAGAAGGGTATCGGAGTGGTAGGGAAGAATGTTGTCGATATTATTTGTGTCCGGTTCATGGGTAATGGCTGGCCCCCCACTTCATGGGACTCGAAACTTCTATAGAAAAACGTGCAGAAGCAGATCAGCTCTGCCAAAACTTTCCAAAATATTATACTATATATATAAATAGTTATATTTTTAACGAGGCCCCGAAATACGAATAGATTTTTCTGCGTTTTGTATTTTATGCATATAGCTTTTTTTTAGTTGTTTGATCAAAACTGGTGTCTCGTAAAGTATGTGTTTAAATTGACATTTTGGGTAAATAATAGCTCTTGTTAGAACCCTGTTGCCTGTTGCATTTTATCGTAAGTTTAATCTCTAAATAAATACATACTTTTAGGGCTATCTCATGTCATTAGAGGTAAAATAGGAATTATTATTCTTACAGCTGCATTCAAGCAAAATGAAAAGTAATTATATTGCAGTCTTCCACTTTTTTACTAGGGCTAAGTATTTTTTACCCCTTATATGTTTGAAAGGTAGGCTGAGCCTCCTTTTTGTTAACCTTTTTCTAGCTATTATTTTCAACGTGTACTCCGCTATTTTTTTATCGGCTTACACAGTGTTGTGTCAAGCCGTCCGCTTAGATTACCATCTACGTCTAGAGCGGTGACACTCAGTGATTATCGATAAGTTCGGTAGCGAGATTTTTATCGATACATTGATCCAAACTGGAACGACACTGGCCTGGTAAATGTCAAAACAAGATTTTTTGAGCTTTGGCGCGGGGATTTGAAATTAGAAAGCGAGTAATGATTGCTTTCGTTTCGATAAAGATTCTTTATCCAATGTTGTACTATGTTTTTTTTTGTTATGTTCTTTATTCAAAAGCAAGAGGAAATAAAGTCTTAAATTAAGCAAAATTACGTATTGCTATTAGAGTGCATACTAAAGCAATTTTATACTTTTAGCACAAAAATACTGTTTTTGTGGAACATAAAAAAAAACATCAAAACTATAAATAAAACTTTAATTAGACAAAATAATAATGAAGCATCATACAAAATGTGCAAAACAAGATGCAAAATTTTGGCAACATAAGTTTTCCAGTCTTGCCAAGCAATGCAGGTTTTTAATAAGATCGCTTTCCGGCTGAGCCAGACAGCATTCCTGTATCTTTTCCGCCAAGCCACGGACGTACACGTACCGGACAGCGGCGGAAATAAATAAATGTTGCTACTTATAAATATTAGAAAAGACTCGCTGTGTCCATACTATTAAAACTTTTTAAGTTACAAACTTTTTATAATGTCAGTTTTTTAATATCTGACATTGGAAAAGAATCAAAAGAAAAAAAAAACGAATAGAAGCATTCCATTTTTGAAAGCTATTTGAATTTTCTAAAGAGTTTATAGGTATCGTTGTTAAAAGCAATGCTTTGCTTTATTTGAAGATTTTAAAGGCAGTGCTCCCATTAAATGAGAATGAGCAGAAATGAAAGAAAATAAAAATCAATTCTTTTGAAAAATAAAGCATAATATTATAAGGCTCGCGAAACTTAAACTCAAAACAATGTCTTTGGAAATTATTTACTTGAAAATAAAGAAATTTTGTTGAATGTAATTGTTTATTCGACACTTAACAATCTAAATAAAGACACTAAAACTAAATAAGTATAACTAAAACGATTATTATTGGAATGCAAGAAGTTTCAACAATTACGTTTCCTTTGCATAATGTTGCCATTTTACGACAACACTATGACGTCAGTGTACTATAAAATAAGATTTACTAAACGATGCCATTTTAATGATTTATGCATATAAGTAGTGGTTTTCCTCGTGTTTCTATGTAAATATAAGTTTCTTAAAATATCAAATTTAAAAGGTTGTCTCACCAAAGTATTATAGGTATGTTTTGTGAAATAATTTGTAATAAATATATAATAATAAATAAATTTCTAGTTTGGTAAGGCTAAGATGCTTCAGGATTTTACGGATTGAATATTTTTATGTCGATTATTATTTTTTTGCCATGGCAAGCAACCAATAAAATAGTAAGTAAATTGATGGCTCATGGTGAATAGAAACCAAAGATACAGTCCTATTCTATGCAGTTCTAGTCTCATTACCCGACTGCAGAAAGGAGGTGGCTTATTTTGTTCACCAATGTGTAGATACTAAATTCATTCGGTAATAATACATACATATTATTGCTTAAACGTACGGCCTAAAGAGGTCATATTAAAAGATCTATGATTTTCTTAAACCATGTTTTTATAAATCTATCATATTCAAGAGAGAAACTAGAAAACATGGATAAACCAACCAACTTCAATTTGATCCCAAGAATACAAACATCAGAAAGTTAGATTCAAAACCTATCGAGCTTTTTATTTTTTTTGAACAAGATTATTTTTTGCTCTGAAATCGGTAAGTAAATAGAACATAAATGAGAAAAAGCCTTAAAATATCTCCCATTAATATAAAATAAATAAGAATTCCCTTGACAATCATAAATATAAAGGAACTTGGAAATTAAATGCTAAGTTAAGTTTCCCTAGCCTTGCCGCCATTATAGGCTTTACGAATTTCTACGACTTTCCCGCCAGTTGAATAATTAGCGCAGGCCCTGACTATGAGGAAGTATTTACTTCTATATGTTTACCCTCTGTAGTGAAGTTTAGGATTATGAGGTTTAAGAAATAAACGTGTTAAAATGTGGGTGTATTAACAGATAAACTTCTGTAGAACCTTTCGCTGGTAACAAGCGAGATGTTACTATACTTAGTATGTATGTTTCCTAAAAGACTGAATGTGAATGTATATTACTATTAAATACTTAAACAATTACAACAAACTTCATAACACTAGTAAAACGTCTAGTTCAAACAATTGCACTTAAAATAAAAACATTTAAAAAAGAACATTATTTTCAAAACGAATTAGTGACGCGCGGTGTACCGTAGTGCGCAGGCGCGGAGACGCGTCGCAGTGCCGCCAACATTGACAGCTGTCAATCAGGGCCAAGATGGCGGCCAGCCGGTTCCGTCGCTACAACCACGGGTCGCTATCTCCGTCAAATCTGACGCAGGGCTCTCATGAGATTAGAAATGTTTTATACTTACCAACAAACTATGACCTCTTTAATCAGTTTGAAATGTCACGCGAAGACTTTCATTAACACGAGTTAATTCACTTTCTGTTGGTATACCCGCTGATTTTAAATGATAAATCTAACGAAGTCTATTAAACTATCACGACTGCACAAAATCAGTTACAATACTGTTTACTTGTAACTCACAGACGGTTAAGCACTAATTAGGTATGCAGCTTCTGGGCCTCACCCCAAATCCCTAGCATGTTTTGATACAACGACATCCATCTAATAAAATTATTGGGTTAAGATAATGTGGTGTTTAAATACATACATGGTGAGTTAGGTAGATTGGAATTTTGGTTAAATTTATAAGTATTAGAGATAATATTGTTGATTAAAGTTTTTTGCTTAAGTTGGTATCATTTCCTTTCCAGATATGCCACAAACACTAGTGATGTGACGTACATAATGTACGAACGCGTCACAGTGACGCACGCGCGGACTTGAAGAACCAATAGTGAAGTGTGTGCACCGATAGATTTTAATCGATACAAGTAATCGATCGCCTTGTGAGAATTGAACACGAATGAACACCCTGATGCTCACAACCGGCGGAGCGGTGGACGATCAACCCTGTGTAGACAACAATATGGCGTTTTCTTCTTATAAGTGAGTATAGAAATATATATTCTAGTCTAAGTGGTCATATTTATTGAGGAATGTTGCAAAACATTGCTGAGTGAATTAACAAAAGACGATCGGTGTTTTCTGCGTTTGAATCTACCATCAACTCTTATACCAGTAGATTTGATATTACTCTTAAATTATTTTCTGTATTTTTCTCTTTGAAGTGACATTTAAGTAGTACTGCAGGTTAAAAACCCTGGTATATGTCTGGTAATACCCTGAAATGATACGACAAAAAATATGTTATTACTGTAACCAACCAATACATTTTTAATTAGTAAGAAGACGACGCTTAACAATGATGACAACAAAAGTCACTAATGTCAAGTAACTGTGAATTGTTTGCTAAGAAACAAATTGATGGTTGACTTTTGACTCACGATAGCTATCTAGCAATACATCCTTCTTCATAATGCATTTTTTTATTAAATATCATCTAGCTAAGTGCGTGCATGTCCACCGTTATACCATCTAGGTATTTCAGTACAAAAAATGTAAAGAAAAACAAATAGAAACCGAGTTTTCTCCCACAATACACAATGACATCGATACAGCCTTACAAATATCGTTAGCCATCGAGACAGGCAAATTACCGCGTACTTTTTGTAACGACATAATGAAATTATCTTCATGAAACACGTAAAAAGCCGTCATAACCATAACTCGAAGAGGTCTTGACAGCATCCCGTAGTGCGGGATGAAGCCATTTATCCAAAAACTGCACCGGGGATCTCTCGACCAATCGCAGCCAGAATTCAGATGACCAGATTACTTATACTTGGAAATCGACACAAGTTTTCGATGCATCATTAACAGCATTACTCGAATTAATTATACATTTTTTGTTTGGATGACAAACAATTTCTAGATACACGAACATACAGACGCGTAAACATAAATTAAGTATCTTCTCTGAGCGGTTGTGTAACACTTTGTAAGGAGCACTATGACATTTCAGTTTTTACGCACGCCAAGGCGAGGCTTTATTTGCGGTTTGACTATAAATTCATATTTTATTGTCAGTTGTATAATCTGTTGCTTTGATTCATAATCTAAGTACAATAAAAACAGTGCTATTAACATTGAGACAACAGAACGAGATCGTTCGCTTGCATTAATTTCATTTCATAACCTATAAAGTAAATACAGCAATTACCGAACGCAAAAAGCCGTTGACCAATGAATTCGTCAGGCGGTTACAGTCCTCAATCGGGCACCTTTCATTTAAAAAAAGAACCATACGCCATTTCATGTCAATTTTTGAATTATTCATTGTGCGAATGCGCGAGCGCATCGATTGATGCAAACAAAAAGCGCGCGCTCGCTAATCTTCGCCCTTTTTCGCCGAGCTTCGGGCTTCCTCGGACCCAGTGTTGCCAACCAACGCATTTATTATTCAACTAGTTTTTATAGTCACGCTGCGCAAAGACATAACAGAGAATGCATTTATTTGATAAATGATATTTTTTACCTAAAACCCCAAACTGGAGATTTTTTAAACTAATTTTTCGGTGTCAATACTGGAGGACATATTCTTTTGTTAATAATGTGTGCTCCATTCATGTCCATTCAATCAAAAGAGAAAACATAATGCTGTGTCATATAATCCGATACGTTCTCATAACAATGTTCTGAGAATCCGATCAGAAGTTTTAATTTTATACTTCTCATATTGATTTGACAAGATTAACTGAGCCGGAGTTTTTGTATCGACACATTCTAACTAGCGGGCATGGTGAATACTTTAGACAGATAACATCTGGCGTTCGCAAATATTTCTTAATGATTAATAGTAACTAGTTTTACATTTTTCATACAAAGTGCTAATTTCTTGTTACCAAAAGTAATAACTCATAAATAATTGATTGCATTCTAAATTCGTTATCATTGGTCGTCAAGCCAATTACAAGTAACATTGCGAAGCTTTGAGTGCAGAAAAAATATAGTATTCGAATTTCCGAGCGTTCATCCCCCGCGCCCGCACGTCCGCCGCGCCTCGACGCCGCGTCTCGACTGTACGTGATTGGTTTATTAATTAGGCGAATCATCGTCGGGTTCCATTTTTAAAAATAGGCGGGATTCTTGCTGTGCGACTTTTCTTTTTAATTTTGGCCGGCGTTGAACGCAATTAGAGCTGGCAGTATAGCTTTTTGTGTCATAATCACCGCACGGCGATAATGTTAGTTTTAAATACTACTTAGGACCATTAATAATGCAATCTGAACGCAATCTTAAATGACGATAGTTAAAATTTTATTGACGTCTCCATCCGGGAACTATCCTCATCCTATGATTTATTGCCATTCTTCTGGTTAAAGTACCTGCTGCTGCTGCTTAAAGTTAGATTTTAGTATCAAAAGGAAGTGATATCACTTGATTTTCAATTTAAATTACAACGGCATTCTCATGTTTGTGAAACTTTAAACAAAATTCAAGAATCTCGAATTTCAGTCATAACTCAGGCTGAAAACAAAACAAAAATCGGACTTTCATATTTATTTTTAAAGAGGACCGATTAAAAAGATCCGAAATCGATCGCAAACGACTAAGGTCAGTAGAAAAATAACATAAAAAGCGTTGTCGCGTCCGTCCCAATGCTATGTCCCCCGAATACCGTTAGGATGCCTTCGAAACTTAAAACGGAGAAAAAAAAACTGAAAACTATTCCAATTGCCAGTATTTGGAATCCGTTTTGTCTGCTATCGCGTTTTAAGGCTATTTCGGTTACGGAATATTTGTAATGTTTGCTTTTTGCGCATCATAATGTCCCATTTTCACTTCTTACACTTGTGATCTGGATTTTGGACATTGATCCAAGTTTCTTTTGATTATCCAAGTTTTCAAGACCCAATCTTATGAGATTATTTGCATGTTTTGCTTGACATTTCCGATATCATGTAGTTTGTGTTTAATTTGTTAGATCGACATTCTAACGGTGGATTTGAATGAGCTCAGAATACCCTTTAACAAATTGGATTCTTAGTTCTTACATCATTTGCATCTTACGATGTTTCATTACGTACTTTCCTATTCTCCTGTCTTGCTATAAATGTATTCATATTCTTGTGCACATTACTAGCAAATGACAACATGACTTACAAGTCTCCTATATCAATATTAATTCTTTGGTTTGCATATGAAGTTGTGAACATTTCAGCATTTCTGTTAACCCAACCGGCGCTTAGAAAATGATGGAAGTCACTACTACCGTACAAGAAAAGGTATGATTGTGGACGCGTCCTGGTTGATACAAAACCTAATAAATTTTACCAGTCTGTAAAATATAGGAACCAACTAAAACTGACACGAGAATTTTATATCTAAGGAGATTTACGATTTGTAAATGCTTCTAGACAATTCGATACCAATCTTAATGGAGACAGCCCAAAACTTGCTTGTACTAAAAACAAAAAATCATAAGTACACCAGCACCTTCACAAATATACGACCATCATTTACCATTTCATAGAAATACTCAACTTTATACACAAATGACCGCCCCCCCCCCCCCGCACCCCATTCATCATATTGTAGTAATACGAAAACCTCACAATTGCAAGTGACTCTAGTCTGTCACGACTTGGTGACACGTGCCTGCTTCCGATGGCCATTGTTCGCTACGTCATCACAGCTTACGTAATGCTATGCGTTGGTGGCACTTTGATCTGGTTACTAGTTGGTGAAGAGGTTAGTGATAGGTTGTGAGAGGTGGCATCTTGTGGATAGGTTGCAAAGAGTAAGGATCGAAGGACTATTTTTAAGATTGAAGGATCAAATGTGATACATGACGATATGGAGGTAGAAATGAAATCTTTTGTCGCGATTCAGGCGGCTTTCTTTGACCCTGAATGTCGCTTGTTAGTCGTTAAGTTGCTTCAACTCCCAACTTCAAGCAGGCTTCAGTTGAACTAAAATAAAATAACCCGAAAGCCGTATCACAAGCTCACAAACAAAACTGCAAGTACAAAATACTTATAGCGTCGCGTATCGAAAGGCCCGAACATTTCTCGGAGCCGGTCAACTCGGCAACTTGCTGACCGCCGCTACTAAGTAAGACGGGGACATAAATTCTTCAAAGGGCTAAACAAAAATAAAAAAATACTCAAAAACCCCTTTAACAGAGCTACCGAACTATAATTTATGGGAGTTGCCCCGCGACTGCCATCGTATGAAAAAAGTAAAAAACGCTTCAGCCAGAGAGGCAAAACGGTGAAATTTGGAATAATTTCGCGATAGCATCGCGCACGCCGGTACCTTTCAATTTCTTTATACGTTTGCAAATTTGTGTTTTTGTTTTGTCGCAATGTGGAGTTATGGTCGTTGTGGGACGGCGGTGTATTAGTTGAGTTTATTTTGTGCTAGGCTTGTTGATCCACCTGCCACTGCGCAACGTATTGCGCTTTAACTGTTTGCCTTTCAAAGCGATTCGCTTTGAATTAATACTCATTGAAATTGACCTTTTTATATTTAAGCAGATCAATGGCGCTGGTTGTCATTCAAGGTCCTTTATCGTACGTATTTACGTCTCTAGAGATTAAATTATACAATACTACAATGAAGCGTTTGTATGACGTAGATTTTATTAATTACCCACATGATTATTATTATGTAACATGTTTTTACTGTCATTCTTTACGAAATATTTAAAAAATAATAGAAACAATTACATGAGTAGACATGACACGAAAATTCAAATTCACAAAATAATCTAGTTTTAAATTTTCTAAAAAGATATATATTTCGATTACCAATCCGACACATCTCGGTAACATTTAGAAGTTTACCTAATCCAGGTAACCTCTTGACTAACTAACTCATTAGTTAGGTTTCCTCAAGCTTAATAGTTTATACTGAGGCTGGTGAGAGATTTATGTAACACCATTAAACCTTAAGAGTCAATGAGTAATACAGCTCTATAACTATCTCGTCTATGGGTATACACGTGCTTTAGGTATTTTTTTAGTTCGTAATTGTCTTTGAAAATAAGATTTTCATTTGGGAAACTCAAGCTAAGTTATTCATTTTTAGGGTTACGTATCTAAAAAGGAAAAACACACAACCCTTTTAGGATAACTTTGTTGTCCGTCTGTCTGTCTGTTTGTTTGTCAATCCTCGATCTTGGGAACACGTTGAAGTATGGTGTTCAAATTAAAATCACGATGGGCCATTAGAGCTGTGAAAAAAAAACCCACATAGTCTACGCAGTCAATATTGTGGCGGACCCGGTGCTCGAGTTTGTCTCGCACTTGGCCGGTTTTTCTTTCCTCCGTCTTTAAGTTGTTTAGTTTCAAGATTTAGATTGATGAACTAAATGTTGTTCAGGCAGACTTAATTTTCTCCATCAACCAATGTACCTACATCACGATTTTCAAATCAAATTGAATTGGTTTCTAAGGTCTGAATTTGATGAGCCTGGTCACTCATATATTTTGTTGACTGCACTATAAATCTCTAACAATTTTCATTATATTTTAAAATCTTTTGTTCGGTTGTCATTAGTAAATCTTTGACCGCCATTACAGGGTTAACTAGTCTTCCCACTACGTTAATTCTCAGTAGTTACTCGTTTCTGGAAGTCAGAAAGAGAATCTCATTCTGGTATTCAGTTAGATTGAAACCTCAACTCAACATAGCTAGTAAAACTCAGGCAGACGATAATGATGTTATTTTAAAGTCACTAACTAGGTCCTACAAAAAAAAAATGGTTATCTTAGGACCATTTGACATTTATTGAATGTATCGTAGAATCATCTTCAGCAACAATGGGGTCAATAACCTAAGCTGATAGGATCACATCACAATGTTTTGATAGGTCGTTTTAATTTGATTAATCTACTGTCAGAAGCGCGGTAATCGGATTAGATTTATTGTGTATCTTGTTTGTAACGAAATAAGGTTCGGTAGGTTACTTAATAAATGGAACTTTATTCATATTCATATCTTAATATTGCAGTCCTTTATGTGTGAAGATCTTACAATAGGCTTAAAGCTAAGGTATAAATACGGATCCTGTAGGGCACAGTAAAAAAATAATTGTGAAATAAAATTAATAATTACTTTACTAATATTATAAAAGCGAAAGTGAGTTTGTTTGTTTGTTTGTTTGTTACCTCTTCACGCTTTAATGGCTAAACCGATTTTGATGAATTTTGGTACAGAGATAGTTGGGAACTAGGAGACGGACATAGGCTAATATTTTTTGAAAAAAGTGGGATATGAGGGAGAAAGAGGGAAGAAAAGGGAAAACTTAGCGTTGCTATTACAAATCAATAAGGCGCAAGGGGAACTGTGTTACCCCAAATTTAACGCGGGCGAAGCCGCGGGCGAAAGCTAGTTAATAATATTTTTTTCTCTCTGGACCCCTGATCTAGCTAGGTACAAGCTTTCCCGATACCGGTGGGTTACTATTTTTTGTTTAAATATGAATAAACGAAATTGTAACTACGTTGTAACATTATTTATATTGAGTGAAGATAAAAAAACAGTTATTAAATAAATTATTATAGGAGTACGTTTAATTAATATTAGGTCTGAAAGATGGATATCAAATCACCGTTTATGCAATCGGTTATCTTCTGGGTCTGCATCTCGGGTCAGGTAAATTGTTATTGGGTTTTTTTAATTAGAATTTTCTAAATAGCAGTTTGCACGGGTGATGGTAATAAGAGGAGGAGAGCCCCTCCTCTTACATGGGATATAAACAGTTGTGTACTTTTAGCTCTGTCTAATCCTACGGGCATTTTAATAATTTCATGGGATCTATTTTTTTGCTGCTGGGAAATCATCAAATAGCTTCCCCCGTTCTGGGCGGAGCGGGGGTGAGTGTCAGTCTTTTACTAACTAAAACCCACGGGGCCACGGTATCTCTTTCGAACAATCCGCAGCCATAGTATTTAGCATCTAGTTTTATTTTTTATACGCAATAGAATATCCTCCTGTAATTGGTAACAGTGTTGCTAGTTTAAATAATATAATTGGTGGCATAATGTCAGAATAGATCACGACGCATCAATAACGATTTGTCAAAATCACCAGCCTAGCTCCATGGCCTCGATTGCGAACGTTGTGCTTTGGTTTTAGGGTACCTTATGCTGAGATATAAAACCTAAAGGCAAAAAAACAATTGGTGTTTAATTTTTTATTGTGTTATTTGTAGCTGGCAATGGGTTTCGTTGGTTCGACGTGTCGCATGGCAAGAATGCGTGTTAAACTTAGCGGAGGCGTTTGCTCAGCACTCGTATAGGCTAGAGAAAAAATAGGTTTAATTTTGGATTGAACTTTTTTCTGTAACGTAGGTAAGAATTTATTGTTAGGTACCGTTCTTTAGAATATTTTCCTGTTTGGAAATTCCAGTTTCTCGATATATTTTGATACTAGGTTCCATTATACTATTTTAATTAGGTATATATTTTGTCTCTAATTACGTGATCTCAAATACCTTTCCTACACGACTATAACTACAAATTAACTTTTATAAAATTAATTTTAGGTAACATATTGCGTATAGCTTTGACCTGTGACTAGAGTTTACTCCTTTATTAAACGTTAAATCAGTTCTATTGACTATACTATAGTCCAATAAAAAAAAAACAAGAGCCATGCTGTTATACTGTAGCCATGCTGCTATGCTATAGACCCACCACGTTTTTCATAATTTAACAATGAGGGAGAGAGTGACGAAATAAAGCTGGAAAATTAGTATTTGAGAGCGTTATGAGATGGTTGGATATATTGCGCAAGAAAATATCGGCTTGACTTCTTGTAATGCTTGATTTTACAATTCATCTACTATTAATACCGTGAAACCATAATTAAGAAGTAAAGTCCAAAAACTCTATAGAACGACTAGAATATTATTAGATCCCGTGTATTGATTAAGGCTAGTTCTGTTACTAAAAATAAAGGAATAAATATTTGGTGTGACCTAATTAATTTTCTTTGAATATTCCATGACGTTTTGATTTTGTTTTTAAATATCTTTTATTCCTTGTGCTGCATGATAATTAATTCCAATTTTACGTTTTTATATACCAAAAAAAGTTGTCTTGAAATTTTTTCTCTATCTTTCAGTATCATGAAAGGCGATACAAACTTCACAAATTATGTCAGGTTTCCCCTGTTTTAACAAAACAAGTGCCTATTAACAATCTTTTAGAGTAGGCTCTCTTCTGACAATTTGCCAGTTCTTGAAGTAGTAGAACTAAACTCCTTCAGCAAAGTGGGAATTCGAGAGTTGAAGACTATCACATAATATTTGTGTGATATCTATACTAATATTATAAAGAGGAAAGATTTGTATTTTTGTATTTTTGTATGTTTGTAATGAATAAACTCAAAAACTACTGGACCGATTCCAATAATTTTTTCACCATTAGAAAGCTGCATTATTCAGAAGTAACATAGGCTATATAATATCACGCTAGGTCCTACAGTTGTGGAGCAGTAACCAAAAATGTTTTAAAAACGGAGGAAAAGTGTCGTTTCTGAGGCCTTCCGTGGCGTGCGCTGGGCATATAGTTAAAGTTATACAAAAATGCTCTATGGATGAATTGTTCATCTTAACATTCTTTTTAAAAAAGTCTGCGAGAGCATATGTCTACCTTTTATAGTTTACCCATAACAATCGTTTTAATGAATGGTTCAATCCTTATAAAAGTTTGCTCTAGATAACTTTTGAATTGTTCAATCGGTTACCTTATGACAAAAAATACTTCAACTTGGAGATGGAAAACTACCATCGCCAGTTGCAAATAGCTCCCAAGTATCGTTGGACAATGAATTGGCTCAAACTGTTAACAGTCTAGATGTTCTTATAGACACAATATATCCCGACATTGAAAATCTCACAGAACGAAATTTCAATTGGCTCTGTTCGAGGGCGATAGTGTCGCCAAGAAACGATTCCGTAAATGATATAAACAGAATGATTATGGAAAAAGTACCAGGTGATTTCAAATGTTACAAATCTATTGACACTGTGTGCAACATCGAAGATGCAGTACACTACCCACAAGAATTTTTAAATTCCCTCAACCCTGCCGGCTTGCCACCCCACGAACTAAAATTAAAAGGAGGTACTCCTATCATGCTTTTGAGAAATTTAAGCCCTCCCAATATGTGCAATGGCACAAGACTTTTGATAAGGGAATTACGAGACAATGTGATTGTAGCAACAATCATCACTGGGCCCGCGGCTCGCTCACATACCGCGAATCCCGATGATTCCGACGGATTTACCTATATCCTTTAAAAGGTTACAGTTTCCTGTGAAGACATCGTTTGCCCTTACGATAAATAATATATCACAGGGGCAAACTTTTTCGATTGTTGGCGTCGACAAGAAAAGAGTGCTTTTCTCATGGGCAGTTATATGTAGCCCTTTCTCGAGTAGGATCTCCTAAAAATCAATATGTTTTGTTAGCACCTACAAATACCACTGCAAACATAGTTTACAGTGAAGCCTTAAAGTAAAATGTAAATATTACGATAATTTGATCAAACACATAAAACAAAGAACTTTAACAAAAAAAAAACAAAAAAAAACCTTAAAACAATAAAGAAAAACAAAAAAAAAATGAAGAGATGTAAATATTTTTCAATAAATGTAAAATAACAATTTAAAAACAAACTTTTACCTCAACCAAAACAAACAACAACAAAATAGGTAGGTTCCTATTTAAGAAGAAAATAATTAATTAAATAAATGAAATAAGTAAATGAAGTCCGGAAAAATGTTTTCAAAAGGTAAATACTTCCTAAATAAAAAAAAAACTGAGAATAAATATAAATAAAACGTAAAACTATGTAAAAAATCTTAAGTCCCCCCGTGCGAAGCCGGGACGGGCCGCTTGTATATATATAAAAATGGATATATATATAAAAATGGATTGCTGTTCGTTAGTCTCGCTTAAACTCGAGAACGGCTGAACCGATTTGGCTAATTTTAGTCTTGAAATACTCCTGGAAGTCCAGGGAAGGTTTAAAAGGTGAGAAAAATTGGAATAATTGCCGGGAAAACCCTCAAAACCGTCCTTCTTTATTTCCCATACAAACGTTTTCTAAATAAAATGGAGTCAAAATGGAGTTAAGTACTAGGCTTGCATGAATTCCCGGTGAAATTAATTTCAGCAGTTTGATCTGTGGATTCAAGTTCTTGATAGAACCAACTGCGTTGAGATAAAACTACTAGGATCGCATGAAATTATAGCAACTCTTGCGAAGGTTTGAAAATGGATGGGTTACCACACGTGACACAGGGACAGGTAAAGCAACTCTTACTAAGGTTTGGACATGGATGGGCTACCACAGGGGGCCAGGTTAAGCAACACTTGCCATGGTTTGGAAATGCATGTGTAACCACACGGGCCAGGTTAAGCAACCCTCACCAAGGTTTGGAAATGGATGGGTTACCACAGGGGGCAGTAATAGAGTTTTATTCAAAGTGCCTTCGATCCACGAATTCATAAACGATGATGAACACGAAAACGATGTCCTTTTGGTAAATCCACAATGAAACAGAAAAATTACGTTTTCAATGACATATTTAGTTCCTATCACAATCTGTTCTTTTCTGCATATTACTCTTACAAAATATTGTCGATATTTCACATCTGCCAGGCGACCCTTGACGGCTCACATTTTTATGATTATTTTTTATATTTATCGTTAATCACTACAGCATTTTAGTATTTTTTTTTGTCTATACGCCAAAGAAGTATAACTTCTAACGCGTGTATATAAGTACACACACTTCTTTTTTTTAAACTCCTAGGATGTGCCTGGCTTACCACCGCACAATTTACGCCTAAAGGTTGGCTCCGTAGTAAGCTTCGAAACATACCAACCAAAACGGCGCAAACCAGTACGCATTTGGTGGTTAGAAAATTTATGAACAATGTAATTTACTCGACATAATACTGAAAGGAAAATTCAAAGGTGAGGAAGTCCTCATTCTGACGATCTCGATGATCCCAACCGATTTGCCGTTCGAATTTAAAAGACTTCAATATCCGATCCGTCATACATTTGCCATGACCATCAACAAATCACAAAGCCAACCCTTAAAAGTTTATGGTTTGAATATAGAACATCCATGTTTTCCCATGGTCAATTATGTGGCATGTTCACGGGTCGGAAGACTATCTGCGTTGTTTTGTAGAAAACAAAAAATGTCGTGTATCACAAGGTACTTAAGTGGAGACCAACCTATGTACTGAAATGCAGAAACAATAATAAATGATTAATATACTTAATTTTTTTTTCAAAGAAAAAAAAAACTTAATAAATTCGAAAATCGGCTTATTATTTATTGCCTTTATGGCGGGCGGAACAGAGTTCGCCGGGTCAGCTAGTATTAGATAATTTAAGTGGCTTTTCTGTGCGTGCGCCACATAAATCTTTACGTTTGACTCTAAGATTGGCATTCCTCATACTTTTGTTTGTGACCTGTGGAAACCTTATGGAGTCAGCCAGACTCCTACACAATTAGATTACACGGGTATCCAAGTGACTGTTAATTGCAGGACCTAATCTTCCATCAGACTTAACCAACTTCGTCAAGTTTTGAAGCAAAAATCAGGATTACATATGCTCTTTTCTATTCTTGTTATGTACGGAACCATGCCTCTAAATCAGATTCGGCAACTCCAGTATCGCGACATTTGGAACCGGTCCGAATCGTGAGCCACACTCATAGAAAGTTAAACAGTAGTTTAATTAACTATAGTTAACGCGTGCTGGCCGTCGCCCCAGGCGGGATCTTAGAGAAATATTGATCGTCTGATTATGTGTTTTTTGTGATGTTTTGCGTTGAGTCTGTTGCCATACATAACTTGTGGTTTCCGTCAAATCTTTGTCTCTTCGAACAATAAATTTTGTGTTTCTTTTTTTCTTGGTCACTTATGTCGTTTTTAGTTTATGAAGAGGTTTTCTTTTCCGCCTGAATCTAGTCGGCTGTTTAATTGATTGTAGTTTTAAATGGTACAATGTCCAATTAAGAATCCTTTCATGATTCAAATAAAAATCTTCTCTTAACCCTAAATAGTATAGCAGTCTGTTCTGCTTGCTTAGATATCATTTTTTATACATTATTACTTCTCTTTATTTCCATATTTCACACTTCGAAATACCTCGCATTGTTTTTTACCTAAGATGTTTTTGAAGAACGTACCAATGTCCTTCAATATTTATAAATCTTTCGTTATACTCAAAGCCGACTCCACCATTATTAAAACCCTTCAGAAGATCAGGTCTTCCATCCCCAGTTATTTCAAACGTGACATAATGTATGTGCATATATATACTAGTACATAAATCTTCGGAACTGGCTGAACTAGTATCAGCGAGTACAATTGTACTATTTAACCTCACTTGATGGTAACATTGGGAGCGCACGTGCATTGCCCTTATCATTCTTATCAATATCTAGTATGTTGTCCTGATGACGTTTGTTTGTTTAGTTCAAGTTGATTCTTAGGTTTCCATGTTCTAAGTGTTAAGGAGTTTTGATCTACTGCAGTTGCAGTTTTTTTTGGATGGACAATTATCAAATAACTTCTCCCGTTCTGGTGTCAGACTTGTACTGATTAAAAGACCGTCCATGTTTTTTTCTATTTCCCTTTGCGTTCCGGGGCCGCGGTATGTCTTTCCAAGCAACTCGTAGACCCAGCAGGCAAAAGTGCTGCCGGGCCTAGCCTGGAAATGTATGACAGATGTTTACGTCTAGTTGTTCTAGACAATTAATGCTCCTTCTTCTGTTTTTGGTGTTATTTTTTATTCTTATTCATGTTTACTTGAGTAATTGAAGACAGAGAACATTTTTTTGACGTGAGCATATATTGCCTTACCTTAAATTAACTTTTCTTCAATTAGATAGTTTATGACGAGTTCTGAAAATGGCAAAATCATCGACTACTGATCAATCTTCTCTCTTACTCATTATCCAAAATCACTAGAGGTCATCGTCAGACATTCACCATAGACAATTTGCACCAGTTTTTTTATAGGTTTTGATCATCATTGACTACCATTACTACCAGGACATCAGAACATGTAGGAACTGCATTTAGCCCCACGACAATCAAGGTAGCCATGAACTAGCCTCGTCCGGCGGCTTTCCTCGAACTGTTTGTTGTACTCCCGTCTCCGAGTACTGTATGTTTACGTACAGTGTTGTGCTATGCGGACGATGACAATGCCGTATGTTTCTCCTACACGATCGACTCTGTAAACTAAAACGGTATTTTTCATTTTGATCCGCGAGAATTTCATATGACGATGTGTTAACTGATAATATGTGTTAGAAGTTTTGTCGGTTATAATATTGATGAAGTTGACTTGAGGACAACTTCTCTTTTCGTTATCTTGAACTTCGTGTGTTTCTTTCAATGGTGAGTTGGGACATTTTGTGTTAACCTCGCCTTTTCATCACGATCATAATACATAAGATTCTACAAGATGTCGTCACATCGACCAATTTCCATATCTACAGCTGCATCTAACTAAAGATCTACTTAATCTTAGTTCAGTAAACCATGTGATTGAAGATCTTCTACAAACTATGATGACATCATACTTAAAACTACTGCACGTGATTATTGTCTATTGCACGTGATTGTCCCCTACTGTTCAAAAAAAGAAGAACGAAGAATTTTCGTACCAGAACCCTGGCAGCGATAGAAAACAGAAAACAGCCAGTATCTAAAAAGTTTTTGGCATTAAATATTTTGGGTAATTCTACAAGAATGCTGGGGCCTTAGTCTGCTATTACAATAGTGTCAGAATGGTCGATCACTGATCGCATAATGGTTGATTTTGACAAGTTTAGTATGTAGTAGATTATCAAACTTGTCAAAATTAACCATTATGCGATCAGTGATCGACCATTCTTTTTTCCATGTTATACTGTATGTGCCTAACTATGTGACTTGATTCGGGAACCTTGTGGGAATCTGTTGATCTAAGGGTGAGGAAGACTATCCGCTCGTGATACAGTTTTTACTAGTACGGGGGGATAGGGCGAATCAGTCCGAAGACAATCAAACTCTATAAAAAAAAATCCATCAGTCACATTAACCATTTCACATTTTACAACTGTCAACTGTTGATTTGTACGTTATAATTAGGTTACTCTCTGTGATTGTCTCAAATTATACAATAAAGATATTTATTATTATTATTATTATTATTCTGACACTATTGTAATAGCAGACTAAGGCCCCTGATTGGATGACTGAAATTTTAAAATTAATTGTTCTAAAATCTAGCTAGACCACTTACACTGCTCAGTATCTCAAAGTTATTCTTTGTCCCATTCCCAACATCTCGTCAAAACGTTCACCCACACATGCGCACGCGCATATCAGTCGCACTGCAATGTGCATTACTGATAGCTTATCAGTGATATGCGATCTCCGTTATCTTAGACGCAACAGACCGCGACCGCTCCACAATCAAATTGTTTCAGTAAGCAACTAACATTTATTTGATATTACGAGTTGAGGACTAATCATGAGAGTGGCGTTATTAAATATTGCACGTGGATCGTTTATTAAGTTGGTTTGTCAGCTTGTATGTTGTTAACTTAGGTTATTTTTTCTTTATGGCCTGTTCCATTACCTATGTATAGGTTCCGGTTGATTTATCTTGTATTTGGCAAATAATTGCAAGCAAATACTGTTCTGCCTCTTTAGTTATCCGTTAACGGTCTCTGTTAACACGTCTTTGGAAAAAGCAAGGCAGTTCGGTTTGTTTTGGCCGTTGGAAAAATACAGAAGATTGATTATAAAACTATGTTTGATAAAGATGGTTTCTAAAATTATAATTGATTTGTTTTCTTATAACATAACTGTGTACTTTTAACATTTCGAAAGTTTTTTTTATCCTTGACATTTTTTAAGATTGGCGGTAATTTCTGATATCATCTATAGTCAATCTACAATATAACATCACGCCTGTAAACGATTAGACAGAGGTGCTACCCACATTTTATCAGATAGGTTTAAGTCCCATATAACAAAGGGCGAGCCTAATGCCATTGATCGAGAATAAATCCAAACTCTGTGTCTGCTACTGAGAAATTTCTGATAGGAAAAGCTATTAACACTTAGTTAGACCAAGAAATCGAGCTCACAACCTTGTAGTCAATCTAACGACTTCCAAATTTAAACGAGTATTAATTCGATACTCTAAGTAAAAAGACATGACCAGCTCCAACCTTACTTTAAGATTTAGACCATGACATAACAAGATTCCAACTCGATATGATCGGTTTTTTTCGATACATAACCTAACAAATACAGGAGTCCCAAGTAATATTAACAATGAATCATACTTAACAGCGACATGTCACATTTCATGACCCAACAATGCCTTATTATGAGTCACTGGACTTCTTGAAGTCTTAGCCGAAATTCTGTTTAAGTGAAACTTGGACGACCGCAAAACATTTTGCTTGGTACAAGATAATTGAGTTGCATGGGAATATTACATTGGATTAGTCATAACTTTGTGTTTAATGCTGATTATAATGATAATCTCAACGATCAGACATAAATTGGTAGGATATTTGTTGGATTTTGTCTATTTGATAGTAAGTTGTAAGTTGGAATTGCATTGACTTGCTAATAAGTACAACGAAATACTTCAATCAAAAGAGCAAAGACTAATTTCTAGATGATGGAAGAAGAATGTTTTATGGAATGGAATAAAAATGTTTTACTTTTTTATTATTGTGTTAAAAGACTTTTTAGACGAGCGAAATATTTTGAATGTTTCTTTTTTGGTCTAGACTTCCAAACAAGACTATTTTCATTAAGATGAACTTTAGTTCCTGCATCTACTCCTTGGTCAATTTCCGCAAATCACACATGGATAAGATATCTGCTACTATTCTATTTCTAAAGACGTTTTCCCTTATATATTTTTTCTAATTTTGCAGTTAAGCAAATTTTCTCAAACACCATTTTCGCGAAAACTTTTTTACAAGACACGAAAAAAAAAACTCTCGCTCATCAAAATCGATTGAATCGAGAGAAGAATCGAGTGCTACCGTGAGCAGTTTTCATCGATATCTCGGTGCGGGGTCCCCTGAACGCTGACGGATCGTTTTGTCAACAATCGCTATTGTCTCGCCTGATGTTTGAAAATAATATATGGACATCACCCTTCCGAAGTGCAGGAAATATTCAAGATCGTCGCGTCAGGGCATTGATGAGGCTTGCGACACGTTCTGGACTGATTTGGAGAAGAATATATTGATGTTTTTTATTGAGGTTGAGGCCAAATAAAAGTTGGGTTGATTGTGTAAGGAATGCTATGAAAGAGAAGGGAGTAAATGATGCCGTGACACAGAATGGAAGAAGAAAATGTGTTGCGCCGACCCCAAATAGAATGGGATAAGTGCAGGAAAATGCAATCGAAATCTTCCTAAAAAGTTACATTAATTCGATAGAATGCAAACAGTTCATTATCCTTATCCTTACTAATATTATAAAAGCGAAAGTGAGTTTGTTTGTTACCTCTTCACGCTTTAATGGCTGAACCGATTTGGATGAATTTTGGTACAGATATAGTAGGGAACCAGGAGACGGACATAGGCTAATATTTTTTTGAAAAAAGTGGGATGTGAGGGAGAAAGAGGGAAGAGAAGGGAAAACTTAGCATTGCTATTACAAATCAATAAGGCGCAAGAGGAACTGTGTTACCCCAAATTTAACGCGGGCGAAGCCGCGGGCGAAAGCTAGTATAAATTAAAATAAACCGCCTGGTAACGTACCTATCTCTTTTGCCGACTGTGCATTGGCCCCAGATTTCTTAACGTTCGATTTTAGTCACAATCAACATAGTTAAATCTTGCCTGTAAACTGGAATTTATTTATAAATAATATATTTATTGGTACATAAAACAAAATAACCCATTCGAGGAAAAGTAAACGTTTTAAATAGTAATTATATTTATAGACTTCCAGCGTACTGAAAAGGAAATGACATTTGTGCATTTAATCATATGGAATTTACGAACTGATAATTATAGTTGCGGTCAAATAACCTACAAGCTAATATATAAAATTCTCGTATCGCGGTGTTTGTTCCCAACCTCCTCCTAAACGGCTGTACCGATATTTATGAAATATTGTGTACATATCGGGTAAGTCTTAGAATCCGTTAACATCTATAATTCAAACCCCTAAGTGATAAGGGTGGCGCTCTTCAGCAAAGGAGCTGGGCAACAGGTGAAACCGCTGGACACAGCTAATATTCCTTCCTTCTAATTCTTTCATCTTATAACTGTATTTTGTTTCTTGATTAAACTGGGTTACGGAATATTTTAATGTAAATAAATATGTAAAGAAAACCGTTACACTCATCTTCCAATTAGAATCTTAGAATTCATTTGCATCTGCTCTTTTCTCAATCTATACTTAATATTATAAAGCTGAAGAGTTTGGTTGTTTGTTTGAACGCGCTAATCTCAGGGACTACTAGTTGGAATTGGAAAATTCTTGAGGAAGGCTATAGGCTATATAACATCACGCTACGACCAACAGGTGCTGAGCAGCGTGGGTGAAACCGCGTGGAACAGCTAGTTTAAAATAAGCCACGTTGTGCACGCTTTTTTTTGTGGGTGAGAAGTCATCAAATAACTTCCTCCGCTCTGTGCAGAGCAGGGGGGAGTGTATTCCTTTTTTTACCCTCTATGTTCCGGGGCCGCGGTATATCCTTCGAGCAACCCGCAACCCCGGGCGACATGCACGTTGCTGTTATAATGGCCATAGATGTGAACATCTAGAAGGAAGACATTTTAGAATTTTACAAGGATCATAAGTTTGTTGTGTTCTATAAATTTTAAACTCTATAAAAAAGGATATCAAAATCTGTAATAAGGGCCTTAAATTTTGTTTCTTTTGTATAAGTAGATAATGGGTGAGTGAATGCTTTATGTATAATGTTAGTGGTTAGTATTAAATAAAGTTTTTGTATTACAGAGAATACAACTTAGGTATTTATCTCATCGCATTCTAGCATTTAAATCGCCCATAGTTAAAATATCATAAAAAATATATTGTTACGAAACAATTATTAAACAAATATACTTAGGTATAATCCTACTAATATTATAAATGCGAATATTTGTGAGGATGTATTAAGTATGTTTGTTGCTATTATTTTGATGAAACTTCCTCAATAATATAGATTACATATCAGAATAACACATAGGCTACAATTCTAAAGGATATATTTTTTATTCTATCACCACGCGAATGAAACCGCGGGGCGCAGGTAGTCTATAATAATACTAGAGTAACTCTTATAACTGAAATATGTCCAAGCCCCAAAAAGAGAAAACGATTATAGGTCGTCAACAAATTCGTCTACATCGGTGTCAATAGAAAAAGTGCCTAGAAAGCTGGCAGTATTGTCACGTTGGATTGGATGGCAAAGCTGATTCTTATTTTATAAATATAATAAATGGTACTTACATTAACCAAATAACTGGTAAATTATAAGTGTTTTATCGTGGGTGCGTTTACAAACGTTGAAACTCACATACACAAACAGCCAGACCCGAAACAACTACCTGTAGGCCATACAAATATTTGTTTCTTGTGGGGATCGAACCTGCGACACGCATGCAGGAGTCGATCTCTCAGCCACTGCGCCAACCGTGTCGTCAAATATTAAGTACTAGCTGTTCCCCACGGTTTCACCCGCGCTGCTCAGCACCTGTTGGTCGTAGCGTGATGTTATATAGCCTATAGCCTTCCTCAAGAAATGAACTATCCAACACTAAAAGAATTTTCCAATTCCAACCAGTAGTCCCTGATATTAGCGCGTTCAAACAAACAAACAAACTCTTCAGCTTTATAATATTAGTATAGATTACACCTCTGCCTAACCAGGGGATTTATAGTCGGGATATTATTCATGTAAGGTAAAATATTAGATGATCAAATGAAGCAGTCTATTGTTTTAGTTTGAAATCTACCTGATTGGGAAAACGAATTGTTCTTTATAAATAAATACTTTTGTGCTCGTATTTTTTTTAGTTTGGAAAACCCTAAATGACATAACTAAGCCAAGTAATTTACCCCGACTGGATTTATAACTGGCTAGCTGGCGCCCGCGGCTTCGCCCGTGTGATGATAAAAAAATATCGTATGTGTTATTCCTCTGTGCCAAATTTCAACAAGTTCCGTTCAGTAGGTTTTTTCGTGAAATAAGATCAAACATACATCCATGCTCACGAACTTTCGCATTTATAATATTAGTAGGATTTTATTCTGAATTGGTTACCAGGGAATAGGCTTCTCTTTAAGCTATGAAATCCCCTTTTTTCGGATTGGAAATCCTTAAAGGACTTCTTCCACTGTGAGCTGAGCGGAGGCGAGTATCAGACTTGTAATGGCAAATTCCAATCCATTTTCCTTCTTATGGCTTTTGTGTTCCAGGGCTGTTGTATCTCTTTCGAATAAACGCGCAGAATCAACAACATCCAACATACATATATTAAATAGATTTCTTATTGTTTTGTATTGAAGTAGAAATCTATTCTAGTATATTTTTATTTAATCTACTCTTCTTTATTCTGAAAAGATTAGGTACTTGTTTCCAAGTGACTTTTAGGTACATTACAATAAACTTGATTATACATAAGAAACTTAGCATATTATTTAAATTACTGTAGGTTTAAGACATCCTGATTTTATTTATATCTTAAGTAGACGTAATAAATAATGTAGTTGACGACATTATTTTTTTGAATGACGTCATAGACACAAGAAATAGTAGAATTAAGTAAGCTAGTTTATTTTTTTTTGTACTTAACAACTACATAATAAATGGCCTTCTTTTTTATCATTATCTCTATGAAGTCTTGAGAGTTAATTATAATCTCGCTGAACTAATCAAAAACATAGAATATGTTAGCTATCTTTTGAGCAAAAAAATGTAAGTCTAATGAGCATAGATAGAGCATAGAGCATGAGATAGTTTAGCTACTAGTTGAGTTAGTAAGCTTGAGTCATTTTGTTTCCACTTTACTTTTTAGTACTAACTGGGTTTTGGAGGTCGGTTAACTACTGGTAGTCAGCTGCATCAGTTTAGACTGAAAGCCGACCCTAATATAGTTAGCAAATTGCTAGGCAGATGATAATATTCCTACGACTGGTGATTATTGTATTATTACTGGCCTGTACCCAATGATGTATAAAACTATAGATACGTTGTCCGCACTCTAAAATGGCAACATGAAATGAAGCCAATTGGCCACATTGCACTCAGTCACGCACCAACCTCTATATATAATACGTCATTGCCTGTAGGTACCTTATCTTTTTTAACATTTGAATCTGTAACTGTTAGATTCGAAATAATTGCTCTTAGTTTGATTTTCACATTATCATAAAGTGTCAAAAAGATGACCAAATTTCAATGGTTTTTTTTTGTTCTATTGCTTTTTCTTAGGTACATCATTCGGTATCTTTTTCAGTTATTAACAATTTGTCGTCTCTAATCTGCATGAGTCAAAGTATAATCTGACCCCAGTTTTAGATTCCTATAGGCATTACTAATCAAGAATCCACCTCACAATGGTTATAGTGAAAACATTAAATGTTATTTCTCATTCTTAAGCATTTGTTTAGATCGGTTGGAATGCAAGATTTCTAACGGAGACGCGAACGATTGTGTCAATCAGTTTTTATTTATATTTACACAATAAAACGGAGAAAAACAATAGAAATGCGTACGAGCGTATTATATTTACGTTTTCGCTAGAAATAATACGGTGATGGAATGGATTCAGTTTGTAAAACATATCTAATGGAAAGTGTGTTTGAGTTCGTAAACAAATGTGATTGGATCATCGACTGTCAAGGTTTTGTATTCCGTCATTATTTTTATGTAGATTCTAGAATGTATACAGCGTAGTTTACAGATTACTAATAATGGTAATTATTATGAAAGAAATTGTAAATAGACAATTAAGAGAATGCATTCATTTCTTCTAGAAATGATTGTATTACATTCATTAAGCTTGTTTAGTTGTCATTGAAATAACTGTTTGTGTCCTTAGTACGAACTTTAATTTTAAACAATTTTAATGCATTCAAATGTATGCCTCTGTTTCCTAATACCTGAGCTAATCAAATATTCATTTACCCATTATTCAAACCATCTATCTTTACAAACGTGTGCAAGATCATGAATTACTGATATCCCAGATGACATTTTGCTGTGACAGCTGTCAAATAATACGCGCGAAATATTTGACGTTTGCATATTACGATTTTGCGTTGACAATTAAATATTTATTTTATCGTCTACTTATGTAAATGGGTTAGTTAAATATTCGCTATATATTTCCGTTAGGTACATCGTAAGTGTGTTAGTTAAAGAGGTACTTATTCTGGTTGCGGGACTTCGAAATATTTAGTGTGGTCTGTACCGTTGGGAACTGTTTTGTGTCGTCTTTGTCAAGGGCATAGACAATTTGCCTTTCAATAAAGCAACGGTTTGTAGAATAGTTTGTATTGGTTTCAAAACTCTTGCGTAGTCGGTAGTTTTCTGCTGAATCATTACTTGACATGATAGAAACAAATGACAATAGATAGTTTACTTCATCATGAGCCAGTCGTAGTTGATGTGACTTGTTGTATAGCAATGTTTGTTCAAGAATTTCTTTGCTTACAGAGTTGACTACTCACGTTAATAAGTAGTACTTTTTTCCTTTTACAGTAGAGGTTTTAGAGGATTCAGCTGAGATTATTCACTATTTGTCAGGATTTTTTGGAACATAGTCGTCGGTATTCGAACGTGTTAAGAATTTGTTCCTACTCTGCTACAAAAAGGACCGTAAGAATTTAATCTTTCTGCTTTGAAAAGTTTAATTCTGTTTTCAATTCTTGCGTACCATCGAGGTAATATTTATTTCATTAACTTTTCGTCGTTAAACCAATCAATCTTAAATCAGTTATAGGTGTGATTAGCATCTATAATGTTGCATGATTGTAACATTGTTACGGCGAATTAACCCATCGTCACCACATCGCTAGTTAACCAAGGATATCAAGGTCTGATTAATTGGAAACAATCATTATTACTTGGCGCAGTCATGCTTTTCAGGGTTACATAATTCATTGACTTGAGCTATAGCCCTTTATCAGTGCAAATGATGCGAGTTTTAAAGTCAAAGCTGAAATGTTGTCTGATATACGTTTCATGTCACACTAGTGCCACAAAGTAGAAAACATAAGTAGTCTATGGAATTTCCTCTGTTGGTGAACAGGGCCCTTTGCTGTAAGCAAACATTAAGCTAGAATGACACTCGTGGGTCCTGGCGGCTAGTAGATGCCACACATGTTCTAAAACATGCTGATGTTTAGAGCAGTGTTGCTGAAATAATTTACACAAATAAAAGTGCTTGTCTCGTTTCGTATCTACGTCCCACAACTCGTAACCGATTCTGGTCGTTTCCACTGGGCCACCACTGCTCTGCAACACAACAAAAAGCTGTTTAATATTTCAAAACTCCAAACTAACAAAAACCAATCTCACTTTCTCAATATTAGATTAAAACCTTCCTAAATCACTGTCTCAAAAACATGTTGCCAACCAAACGAGCGAAACTTCATCAGTATTGCCGCCACACTTTATCCCCTTATTGGGTAAACGCGCAACAATTAAAAACTGTCCCATATATGGGCAGCTGCCCTGAACCTGTCCAATTTCGTTGACTTTACATGAGTTGTAAGAAGTCTGGAGTTTAGTAGGAATTCTTGAGGTGTACGCGGTTTATTTAAGGAGTTTGTGATTGGTATATTAGATTCGTTTGAGTGGAGCGACTTTCTGGAGTTCTAGACATTGTTGCGTTGACACTAAAATCGGAAATGCAAAAGTAAGTTTGTCGGTCTACCTATTGGTTAGTCAGTTCACGCCAAAGAGCCTGAACGGACTTTAATGTTGGACTATGACCTAGGTTTAGATATAGTCTGCATTCTAGAAGCTGCGGGTATAAGCCTTTTTCATATTTTTTTTAAGAGATTCTAGTTGAAGCCGGTGCAGACAACCTTCTTGACATTTCTAGAACATCTTGCACACGACTTGATTGTGACAATTTGCGGTACACTCTCATTGAACTGTTACCATAGGTACATATGTCGGATGAGACTCATGTCTCAAGTGAAATCAGAGGAACAATGCTACTCGGTTCCCACACAGTGGCGCCTCTACCGGGCGTTCCGAGAAACTCCGGTGTCGAGTAGACGGCGCCCGCGCTTTCCTTTAAATTTGGAATTACTCATTATTTGTATCGTCTTACCGTCGTGTTGACAAATAGTGTCGTTATCGCACTTGTGGGTAATGTGTGCGTTTAAGTTTTGTAAGAAAAGATAGGAGCTTCTGTTAAACCTGTAGGCAGGTGCATCCATATCGAAGATACTTTTTGTTGAGAGACATTTTGCAACGTGATAACAGTAAGTTTTTTGCGGCTTTGACTTTCACATTTTTACTCCTTGCAAATGTTGTACCGCAAAAAGTAAACGTGTGGAAAAGTAGATACTTATAATATGCTTAATTTGGTACTTATTTGAAAATGCCCAAAGTTTTTCTCTAGTTACATGAACTTGAGTGCAAGAAAAAATAAAACCTAATGAATAAATCGAAAACAGCGGCATTTTTTTAAAATTAATTTAATAGATAAAATCAACAGAAAACCATTTCTCTCTGTTAAGGAGTAATATTCATGTCTTATTAATAAAGACTTTAGAAACCTTGATTAACAGTCGACGATAGGATAATTTGCACTGACTCGATAAACACGCAATTTGACTGATTCTAATAACACCTTAGACCGACTGATATTGATTGCTTGAATTAACCTAGTCAGACTGTAGGTAATTCTATAAAACCAAAGATTATAGACGCGGACTAAATCGTATTCTACTTTATCATCTGCCTAGCCTTTCAACTTTCAGTGTATTCTATATTTAATAAATTATTTAGTAAAATATACATATAATACTGTATATAAATGAAAAAAGCAAGGAATTTTTGTCACGTGGCCAAAATCAGAACTGTCATCGCCATTACAGCGCCTCTCTGTGAACGTCATTCAACCACAAAAAGAAATAATAATCTTTTGAATTAGAACTGTATAACTAACCCATCCAAGGTTTTCAGTTCACAAAACGTTACCTTCAAACGCGTTCTTTTTTCAAACCATTTTTTTTTTCTAATTATTGACGTGCCCCCTTTCCTCCAGCCAGTCATAGACTTAGCAACAGTCTACCGCTAGACGAGACGAATCACATTACGGGTGTCGATTGATTAGCACGATCGCTATCACTTGCCGGCTCTCCTTACGATGTTTCCTGCAATAGCGGTGTAAAACGGTTAGCGATATCGAAGCACTCGACACCACGGCAACGGGAGGGTTTTTCAAATTCCGTAGTTTGATACTTTACCTGAAACTTATAGGCAATGTGGGAGGCCTTTTGAGAAGGAAAGATGAGTCTTTCATGTCTGGTGCTAACCAAAGACTAATAAGTTATTTAGTTAACTGACTAACCCTTAATATGCATTAAATAGGTTGTAGAGGTCAGAGTGGCAATCGCTCCATATAAAATACTTGTATTTCTTTTGTGATATATTATATATATTTCTTTTATGATATTCGTTTTTTAGTTTCGTAAAATTCAAGTATTACATAATTAAGAGCTAATTTCACCAATTAAATTGAACGCAATCTAAAGCGTGCGCAAGAATAAATAAGATTGACTTCTTGTCGAGTCGATGGTTAACATAATAATATTTATAACCTGCATGAGTTAGGAGGAGCTCGTGGCTAAACAATAGCAGCCGCTTGGGTTGATCTTTAGGATGAGCCACGCCTGCCTAAGTTGGTCTGTGGATGAGTGACCCTTTACATACCAAGTTTTCTCCGTGCTTCGAGTTAAGCTGTTGGTCCCGGCTGTCATTAATAATAGTATATGATCATAACTATTAGTCGGATTTCACCATGATATGCAAATGCATGTTTATTCCATGAAATAATTGAAATTTCCATTATTATAGGTATTCCCAAAAAACAATAACGTCACGTTGCCTCCCATTTGATTACAACAATTTGTGGAACGAACTTAGTGAACGATGATTGTAATGTTTTCCTGGATTTTTCCCAGAAATTTCCCAAGCCGTCATCGGTAGGCCCGTTATTGATAATAATATTTGGACAAACTCCTAGAGGCCAATGTAAATAAAAAGGATATCTTTAATAAAATGTACGCGACAGACGGAACCAACCTCTCTTTATCTTTCTAGCCTTCCTTACTCGTGGATGCTAAATAATAACAGCCGCTCGGGTCGATCTTTAGGTTAAGCCGCGCTTGCCTAGGTTGGTCTGTGGATGGGTGACCACCCGTTACATATCGAGTTTCCTCCGTGCCTCGGAAAGCACGTTAAACCGTTGGTCCCGGCTATCATTTGTAGATCTTTGACAGTCGTTACAGGTAGTCAGTGTCCTGAAAGTTTGACAACCAGTCTTACCAAGGGGTATTGCATTACCTAGTATTAACTGGGTTGTGGAGGTCAGATAGGCAGTCGCTCCATGTAAAATACTGGTATTCAGCTGCATCCGGTTAGACTGGAAGCTGACCCCAATATAGTTGGGCAAAGGCTAAGCAGATGATGGATTCCACCTTACCAGATACAGCTGGATGGATATGGTACACTGCACTGCTTGCCTATCTGACTTCCTCGGTCTAGCTTTTTGTTTTCGGGGGTAATTTTATCTTATTGTAAAGTTTTGATGTAAAAGGTAGACCCTTGCGAAGATGGTGTGACAATTTGTCATCTGATTTTATTTGTGGGGCAAAAGTGTCCAGGTATTGAGAGGAAAACAAATAGAGGTTTGGAAGAAGAAAGGGAGGGGATGATTTTTGTACAAAATACCCTTGAAAGGCTAAAATAATACGTCTTACCATCTTAGGTAATACGTAATGGCTGAAACGTACTCATTCTATTTTTAAAAATCTTTCATTGATACAAAACCACGCTATGTCATGCGATGTTTTGTTTTAAAATAAGAAAGCGGGCAAACACGTGTTCTTAAATTACTTCCAGATACATTATTGTTAGAAACCGATTCGAATTCCAATTCAATCGTTTTGTGAAACTTCTAAAACATTCAAAAGAACAATAAGAAAAAAGAAAATAAAAACAAATGAGCGCTATGCAGGAGGATGTTTTTAAATAACATACTGTTATATAGTGGGTTTTATATTGATTAATATAAATGAGGACATCTTCTATGCAATGTGTATTTTAAAATAAAATATTATTAGATTTAGTATCAGGTTGCTATTTATTTATTTTAGTATCTGGTTCTTTTATATCAGTCTGTTGCGGCTGGTATTTTTGTAATCTGTAGCCTTAAATAATGATGTTGACTGCAAGTTTTAAGGAAAATGATAAACCAGGAATATAATAATAACAAATAATTTGGACATGTTATAACGTAGGAAAAATCCACTTGACAGACGAACAGTGTGTTTATCTGTGGAAAGTGCATATCCAAAGAGCATTAAATAAAAATAACTCATTCTTCTTCTTTCTTTACAGCATGATGGATTCCGGAGGAGCAGGTATAGCAGAATCCCCCCCTACCTACCATCGTACCTACGAACAATACGTGCAAGGAGCCGTCGAGAACAGTACCGACTCAGTGCAAGAACAAACCAGCCCCGAACTTGTAGTATGGTCAACTCTACCTTATGGCATAGACTATAGAGCGCAATATGACTATAGAAGCCCTTACGACACTGGCAGGGATTATTCGACTCAACAGTATGCCAGAGCCCCGTTTACTACCAAAATGGGCCAGGCTAAGGCGTTGAAGGAGGCTAGAATAAGGAGGCCGATGAATGCGTTTATGGTTTGGGCGAAGGTTGAGAGGAAGAAACTGGCTGACGAAAATCCTGACCTGCATAATGCTGATTTGAGTAAAATGCTAGGTAAGTGATTTTGATTTTTTTAAATAGAATGTGTTTTTTTATATTTTTGGTATTTAAATTTACTGAAGGTAAGTACTGTCATAAACAACGGTTTTCAATAGTCGACATTTATTTTTAATGATAACTTACCCACGATCTTTTTTTCGGATACTTAGTTAATATTTATATATATGTTCTACTTTGATATTCCGGTAAAGATCACCTTGGCTAAAGTTATTTATTACTCAGACACAAACCAAATTTATTTTTGTATAGGTAACAAATGAAGTTATAACGCAGGTTTACAATAATAATAAAACAAAAGGTAAGTATTTACTCATGATTTTAATTGTGTTTCTATGTTCACGCATATTGTTAAACAGACGTGATTTTTCAAATGAATTAATTTCAAATGATTTACTTCATTTATATTCAAATATAATTTATCGGGCAGTTTTTGTGTTTGTAAAATTTAAACAGGTACAATCTTAACAAAAGGTTTACACAAATAGGCCGGGCCGAAACATTGGAGCATCGAATGCGTGAGTCAGCAGAAAACTTCCATTCTTGTACACAGTTCGAAATTTAAATAATTTAAAATATTATAAGTAGCCAGCGCTATTCCTACAGATTCTTGCATAATTTGTTTTTAAACTATTAATTCGATTTCTTGACGTCATGACTTGACATATTCTTGGTTATTCTTAAAATTGTTGCCTAAATTTTCTATTTCAGAAATCACCTTTTAACAGCAATTTTCAAAAACGTTATGCTTAATGAATTATTATACTGTCACACTTAGATACTATTATAATAAATACGAAAGTGTATAAAGATGGATGGATGGATGTAAGTTTGGAAGTTTGTTACTCTTTCACGCAAAAACTGCTGAGTAGATTTGTATAATTATAGAATTTGGCACACAGTTAATAAGCTTTATCCCGGTAATATGATTCTGTGGGCCAAAAGCAAATTTGCGGTTTGCTTTTGGCCCACAGAATAAGCTAGTTAAAAATGTAAGTATTTATAGAATACCATTTTTGAAACCTGTTTAATCAGAATTCCTATACACACCTATAAATAGCCACTAGTTTTTTTTCTCTTAACATTTATTAATTTTTGTCTACTTCATGAACGTTACAAAGTATTTCCTTAGCACATTCTAGATAATTTCATACCACTTTAATAACTGTATTACCAGATCTGTTCAACACATTATTAGTCACTTAGCCATATTAAAATAATGTCTTTACCAACACATAATAAGAATTCAATTAATACGATAAAGATTCATTAGTAAAACAAATAAAAAACTGGTAATACATAAATGTGGTTGGATGTATAAAAAACTTTGTCGTTCGGAACTTGCAATATTGTTCCTTATTAGTAATGTAACATTCTTGCGTTTAAAAGGCGATACTTAGTAAGTAAAGCAAGTTAATTAAGCTATCACGATGATTACTTGAACTTATTTACTCGTTTGTGGGTATGGTCAGCAACTTAAGTCAGTTGAGACTGTTTACTTTTACACAATCAGCTGAATAAGTAATTTAAAACTTTTTTTTAAAATCGCTTTTTCTTAATACTTGTTCTGTGTGACTGGCAGTTTGTGTTTTAGGAGTTTAAATGTTTTTAAATACCCACGATACAGGAGAAATTCCCAGTGTAGCGTAATGTTGAAAATAAATTTATGCTGATTTAGAAAATGTTGAAATAACAAAAGTTTAAAGCCAATTACTTTATAATATATATTGCACACTTAATAAAAGTTAGTTCAGATAAACTGAAGACAACAATTTTTTTTTGACTGTACGCGTGTTTTACACGGATGTCATAGCGTATGATAACGGATGTACGGTCGACAAAAGAGATAAGACACCAGCCTCATCTGAACGGTAGATTTAAAAAAAAAACGGATGTTCGTCTTCGATTCCATTTCTAAGATTTCAACCGTATTTGACGAGTCTATCTCTCTCTTTTGTTGATTGTACATGTTTGTGTTTTCTTCAGCATAGATGTTTACAATTTTATAAGTTGTCTCGATTATCATCCTTGATTTGCTCGTATTGGTTTTAATAATTAAATTCATTCAATCCAATCTGCCAATATTAGGAAAAGTATTTTTTTTTATTTGGACATAGGTTTAAAAAACAAACAAATTATAACTTGTATCTGCATTGTCAGAACATGAACATATTTGACAATATGGTTGGCATAGTGGTTGAGCGATCGACTGCTGCACTGCGTGTCGCGGGTTCGATCTCCGCACGGAACAAATATTTGTAAAGCCTACAGATAGTTGTTCCGGGTCTGGCTGTTTGTGTATGTGAGTTTAAATGCTTGTAAACGCACCCACGATACTGGAGAAATTGCTAGTGTGGGGCAACCTTTTATAACGGAACGTAAAGGGCAATAGAAGGAACATGGGTGGGTCTTACTCAGTACAAGTCTGACACTCCCCTCCACTCCGAGCGCGGGAAGTTATTTGATGATTTCCCACCCCAAAAAAAGGGTAAAGGCTATATTCAGTAACTACCGTAAATTGCAGAAACGTTCCTGTTTGAAGAAGGACGGTACATACGTATGGTGTCACCCGCACCATGCTGTTTTAGTATGGGACAGTATACCTCGGCAGTGGACGTCAGATATGCAACCGTTCCATTTAAATACGCGCCATCAGCTGTATTTGGTTAGACTGGAAGCCAACTCCAACAGTTGTGAAAAAGGCTAGGCAGGTGATGAGGTAGAATTAAGTCATAAGTTTTATATAAGTAGGTACCTAAATGTTTGAGGTAAATTCAACTGCATGTATTTCTACTTTAGTTGTTTATAATATTAATTAATTTATCGTTTCGTATACGTATCTCTTCTCCGTAGCTCAATGTTACGAATTTAAATGAAATATGGTATGCGCGACGACGAATCAAGAAATACAAAACCAGTTTATGCGAATCTCTCATTGCACTAGAAGTCTATACAAAGCGAAGCCATGTTAAACTGGAGATGTATTGCTTGATGTGTCGCCGTGTGTACATCTGGCGCTTGTCAATTGTGATATCTGACTAATAATCGCTGTGACCTCGCGTAACTTTCTCTGCGAGGTATAAAACACAGGAGGCGCGGACATGAACTGTGCGCCACGACGAAATGAACGTACTGTACTAGGTATAGTCGGTGAAACAAGTGATAGTATTATTAATTAAATGCTCTCATCAACTGATTACAACGAACACGTCAGAAAGTTGAAATTTTGTAGGC
This sequence comes from Ochropleura leucogaster, assembly GCA_958449745.1. Classification (NCBI taxonomy): domain Eukaryota; kingdom Metazoa; phylum Arthropoda; class Insecta; order Lepidoptera; family Noctuidae; genus Ochropleura; species Ochropleura leucogaster. The sequence goes on along the minus strand of OY288221.1, from coordinate 7,514,012 downwards.
AAAATGACCAGAGTCTCTAACTCTGGTAATTTTGTAAATAGGTTTAACACTAAGCTATGTTCCTTGTCCTAGGTTTTGCTGAGGAGCAAACCTTCGTGTGACCACGAAAACAATTTTTCAATACTTTGATTCCGCAGCAGTCTTCGGTTCTGGTTTTGCAATTAAACCTTAAAAAAGGAGGGAGTAACTTAACCCTCCAATGGTATAACAATATTAACATTAATTTTATTTACAATCTAGTATGTAGTTTCCAAAAAAAAATATTAGTCATTGCATCGTAATTAGTTTTGTGGTTTTCCTCTTGTTTACACCACATTTGTCAATTGCGTGAAATAATAATAAATAGTAGCTATGGACCCTATTTCCGATACCGGTGGGCTACTATTTATTTATTTTTAAATGTTTTTTTTTCTATATTTTTATTACGATATATTTAAAAATTAAAATAATATGTTTTAAAATGAATCAATGAAAATATTAGCAAAGTCTATTAATAAATACGAAGTCTGTGTTCAAAATGTGTAATCAACTTATTTGTGCTACTTGTTAATTAAGTTTACTTATATAAACTCCTGTTAAAAACATTGAAATATAAATATCGTGGATTTACAACAGGAAAACGAGTAATTTATCCTAGGTATGTATGTATGCACTATTATCACAAGATACACATAAATTGATAGCGTTTATTGACTATCTTCTCTTTAAGATAAATGCAGAATACTTTAATAAAATTGGTTTAAGAAGGAATCTTCACTGAAACTACTCGTTTTAAAAAGATCTTTCTCTAATGGATAGGTCCATAATTTGAGTTGCATGTAGTGTGTTTTTACACGGGCAATGTCACGGGTAGAAAGTAGTCAGACAATATTAAACTAACCTAGATAACAAACCTATAACTATTATAATCACAGTAAATATCCTTTGCCATTGCTATTAAAACATAGTTTAATAAACTATCAAGACATTGTTATAACTTTTTAACTTAAACAATTAAGTATAATTATAATAACTTCCGCTTCATACTAACACATGTGACTAAGACTTGAAAATGGGTCAAAATTAACGGTACACCTTGTGTCCACGACTGTACAAGCTTACTAAGCGAGTTAGATATGGCAAGTCATTATACGAAGCGTGGGTGGCTCGATGGTATCGCTCTTAATGAAATAAAGCTCGAATAAAAAAAATAATGCCAGACAGCATGTACTAGTAAATAGTAAGCAGTTTAACAACTTCCAAAAGTACCCTTCAAAACAAATTAGCTCACCTATTGCCACGTGACAGAGCCTTAAATCGATTGACATTCGTTTTTGGGTACGCAAAAGTAAGTTGGCCAGTCTTAAAGCTATTATTCACTGATGAGTAATGGTATATATTTTTATCGGTCAAATATGGGATTACCATTTGAGACGAATCCCTAGTAGGTACCGCGATAAAAAATACCGTAAATTCATTAAATTTAGACGGTTTTTAAACTAGTTTGCGGATGTTCTCGTGATGGCGGCTAAAACCGATTTTTCGGTTAGGTATTGAGGAAGAAGCCCGTGACAGACGTACCTATGTTAATAAAGACTGTATAAATAAACCGTTATCGGTATGACGTGTAAGAGTGAAACCCCGCGTCCTACAATTAATGAAAAACGTCATCTTACAAACACTTTAATTAATTAGTGCGGTCAAAACAAACTATTGGCTTATATATACATATTAAGATGAGTGGTTTATTAGTAAGTCTTAGGTAATTATAAACAGTATATTTTAATCATAGTTATAGGTAGTCAGACAGTGGTAACAATGGTTGTCATTTGTAGATTTTTATCAGTCATTACATGCCCTTCTTGATGTCGTGGTTAGGTGTCTTACCTGGTGTCAGTTTTTATCCATAGAGATCAACACTTTGAAATGAGCAACTACAGTACTTTCACAAGTTATTATACCATGTGACCGGGACTATAGCTTTATATTTTTTTTCTTGACATACAAAAGGGCCTGTAATGTTCTAATTGACCGGGGTTGCGGGTTGTTCGGAAGAATACCGCGGCCCCGGAATGTAAAGGGACATGGAAGGAGCATGGGTGGGTTCTAATCAGTACAAGTCTGACACTCCTCGGGGGAAGTTATTTGGTGATTTCCCACCCCAAAAAAATGGTCTAATTGAAATAAATGCTTGCTAACTTAGCTTAACATGCCGTCGACAGAAAGTGGCCTGAAAAACTGTCAATTAGGTTTACCATGGAGTATAATATTACCCAGTACTAACTGGGTTGTGAAGGTCAGTTGGGGAGTCGCTCTTCGTAAAGTACTGATAATAAGCTGCATCCGACGAATCTGGGAGCCAACTCCACTATAGTTTGAAAATGGCTGGTCCTAAGGATTGTGATTATGATGATAGCCATGGCATACAGTCATTGCTTAATGTGGGTTACCGAAGACATTAGAACCAACAACAATATGACAGGAAAAATATAAAGCACTTTACCTATTTTATGTATTTCTTTAATAAGTGAACAATATTGTATGTTCTTCTGAAAAATTCAGTCAATTAGATAGAAAACTATACAGTTTTAAAGAGAGGAACCTATTTTACAAAAAATAAAAGTTGTGGTTTAGTATCTAAGCTTGTTCCTCAAGGAACATCACAACTAAGGATGTGGTTGTTCTCCGTAACCTGTTGACTCACACCCACATTCATAGTCAGGAGGTTATGGCAACTATACCTAATTCGATAAGAGGAAAATAGGTTTAGGTACTGATATGGGAAGTAAAATGTATACTAGACTATAATCAGGTTTGTTTAACATAGCTTCTTCAGCCAATAATGTTTTTTTGATGGAGAAAAGGTGGACACATAAACAACCATGTTGGGGTCGGCTTTCAGAATACCCAGTTGCAGCTCATCACCATCTTCCTGCCCTTGTCCTATTTGTGGTCAGAGTGAAACGTTTTTTTCTTCTATTCTTCCCTGTTAGACGTCACGACATAATTTACTCTTCTTTTTATGGATTGGAAATCATCAATTCGGAGCGGAAGGGCTCAAACTTTGACTGACTCAAACCCACCCAAGTTCCTTCTTATGCTCTTTGTGTTTCGGTGCCGGTTTCTCTTTCAAACAACCCACAATCCCGGCAGGCAGTGGCTCTGGCAAGCCCCTCTGCTTTGCTGACAAGTGACACCTCTTTGAGGAGCGCGTGGAACAGAGACGCGCCCTTGATACAGCTTTATGCAGTTCCTAGGCTTCTAACTTAGCTTAACATGCCGTCGAGAAATATTAGGCAGTTAGTGGCTCGTGTGACGACACGGATGGCACAGTGGGTGAGCGATCGACTGCTGTGCTGCGTGTTGCGGGTTCGATCCCCGCACGGAACAAATATTTGTATGGCCAACAGATAGTTGTTCCGAGTCTGGCTGTTTGTGTATGTAAATTTAAATGTTTGTACACGCACCCACGATACAGGAGAAATTCTTAGTCCGGGACAACGTTTAAAGTCTGACTTCCAGTATGACAAAAGGGTACCGTATTACCCAGTTCTAACTGGGTTGTGGACGCTAGATAGGCGGTCGCTCCAATACTGATGAAGAAGGTGTGAAGAAGTGGACTTCATTAATGCTGAATGTATTAAGGAAGTGCACTTCTTCAGCCCGTCAAGATCATTTATTTTAAGTATTGTAAAGTTATGCAAATGCCGTTGATATCAGAGTTTCCTTGTTTTGGTGGTACCGTAGTAGTGGATTGCGGTTAACATTCCAGGAATGTTCAGGTTTCCTAGTTAAAAATAAGTCTCTTTACTGGTTTCTCGGGAATTGTATTGTATAACGGGTTGGTGTCCGCAACTCCACGTCCAAGGCGCGTATTTTGCGTACGGGTGGTAATATCATTCGATCCACTCCAGCTCCCGATAAAGGCCGGCATTGCCTTGGCGATGCTACCGACCTCGCGAAGAGTACTTGGATTACCGAAGTACTTTGCCCTGTATGGGGCAACTCTGGGCAGTGCATAAGCACGTTACTCAGAAAACTAACGTATAGTTTTGCGGTTAACCAGGAGGACAACTCAGTTGTGGTGCAAAGATTTGGTAACTAGAACTGTTCTTCGTCTCCTGTGTCAACTGTTCTATATAGGCCTCCCCTAAGTATTACCTCATCGCTCGACGCTCACTATAATTGTAGGCCTTCTGCTAAAATTGCCTCTTCCTGACTTGTCTTCTCACGTACAACGGATTCCCGGATTTCACCAGATCATCAGCATAGCCCTATCTAACCGCTGCTTCAGTTTCTAAGCGGTCCAAGTCGCTTGATTACTTCAAGGATATGTAGGAAGTAATACTCAGAATCATAATTTAATATTCTAGTCTGAACTATGCTGACTATCAAGCCTTTTTGAACGTCAATATTACATCAGACGATCCCCCAAAACGACGCAACTTTCACCAAATCACAAGTTTTTTGACGAAAACATTCAAACGTGCGTGTGGTGAAAACAAAACACTAATCGATAATCAAAAGACTGAATTTAAAAATAGATTACCACTAATAAATATGTCATTTGTATGTGTCATTCTAAGTTTCATTGCAGTCACTCGTCTAGTCCAATAAAGGCTCTATTATGATTATTTTAATGCCTCTATTTGTATAAAAAAACGTCAGCAAAACCACTATTTTATTCAGATTGCTAGTCATGTTGCAATTTTCATATATTTTGATGCGACGGTCGTCATTCTTGTGCTCGTAGTACATATCTCTGACGAATACTGCGTCCCGTATCTATATGTCTACGTCATTAGAAATAGGTGCCAATTTCTATATTTGTTCAGTACCACCATAGTCTGACGTCAGTTAATTAATTAATATCGACCATAATAATTGTAAACAAAATATGGATTTCCCCGGTCCTATCAGCGGGTACCTACAGGAGGTTATAGTTCACAGCTGTACCTTCGTTGAGATGTGAGCTAAAATGTATCTTATGTGGTCGTGTTACAGGATGTTATAGCTTGGTATTCCATTCTAGTTAGCTGTAAATGTAAAAGAAATAGTTTTTTTAAGCTTCACTGCGGTTATGTTGGATTTTCCTAAATTGCACAAAATATTAAAAGAATATTAAAGAAAATATTAAAAGAATATTAAAGAAAATATTAAAAGAATTGCTATAAGATGTCATAGTAGCCCTTCTGAAGGGCTACTATGACATCTTATAGCAATTCTTATTCCACTGATGGAAAGAGATGGTGCTAGACACCCTGTATAGCTCTGTCTCTTTCCCTCAGTGGAATAAGAATTGCTTTAAGAGGTCATAGTAGGGTAGCTGGACTTAAAGATTATCGCTCTGGGGTTTGACTTATTTTTGCAATATAGTTATTTGCCTAGTCTCTTCCAAATTATGTTGGAGCCGTCTTCTAGTCTTAACAGATGCAGCTGAAAACCAGTATCTTACTATATCTACTATCCTAAAAAAACGACGAAAAATGAAACAAAACTTAAGCAATTAAGAAGAACATCTGTCGCGTACATATTCTTACACAATTACATTTCCAAATTCGTAGGTAATTTCAAATAACTTTTTCACTTTCATTAGTAATACAAATGTTACTAATACAGACTACAGTTTTTAAGCAGAGCAGGGACGGTTTACATGGAGTACGATAGTGAACATATTTACGATCTTTAAAGCTTTGCTATCACTGTGTGCATTAACAGACGTTCCTCAAGAACTGGCGTTTCACAAATGGCCGCTTTCTTAGTTACCATACCAGTGATCGATTTCTAAAAAACTGGGCAAGAGCATGTCAGACTTCCGCACTATTTTACATACGTGCAAACTTGCCATGTAAACAACTATGTCTTTTGACTGCGTACATTTAGAGGGTTCATTTTTTTTCACAAAGGGACCACAGAGTTGAGTATATGCTTTTAATTTCAACTTTTCGATACCCACGCGTTCCTGAGGTAAAGGGTCTTGCCAGACAGACAGACTAGATGAGTCCTTGCAAAACAAGGTCAATGCTATTTTCAAGTAAATTTTTCGTCATTCATAATTTTCAGGGTCATTTTTAGCGTAGCAAAAATCTTTTCGGATAGCCAAAGTTTAATTCGTCTGTCCTTAGGAGTGTGACTAAGTGTCATTATATCAGAGATAACTATGTAAAAGTCGTAAATGTATAGTATGTCCTTATAGTGGGCGAAGATCAAGGTTAGGGCTACCTTCATCATCGATATATTATAAAAAAAAAACTTCATACCTCATTTACAGTAGAGAGTCATCTATGAAGCTTTTCAATCTGAACAAGTTTTCCTTACTTCGGCTAATCTGTGTATAAAGGTCTATTTAAAAACTTCCAGGTCAGCCATAACAACTCGTGTCCAGATGGCAGAATAAAAATACCCTAAAACGTCCAAGGCCAACACGAAAAAGTTTTCATACATCAATTTCAATCAAACTCTTCTAGAGACAGCCTAACTCCGCACTTAAGGCTATGTTACACCACGTTTTCTCAATAACCGCTCCGACCTTGAGGCTGCCATCGTTAATTGGCTAAATTGCTTGCCTTTTAAGGTGGCACCACACTGTGATAATGACATCCTTGTATCAGTACGCCTCGCCGTACATACTTAGTGGACTTAATTAAATGAAGACCTTAAACAGCTGGACTTGAGTCAGGAGTGAGTAATGTTGTTATGATTTGAATGTGCAGGAAGCTTTATGTTATTGAAATTGCTTTTTTATTGGCGCGATTCGTATGCTAAGGGCCGCCATTTTTTTTTTGGTTTGACAATAAGGTCAGGGAGGTGATAAGGTTTTGCCAGTTGTCTTTGTTTGCATTTGTTATGTGTCTCAATTGTCAGAGGAAAAGTGCGAAAAAGCATTAGTGATTAATAATTCGGAGAATCATTGTTTTTTAGGGTTGTAAGGATCCAGAGATCAATGAACTCTTTTTCTTTTCGAAATTGTGCATTGTGTCATTTAAGTACAATGGTACGGTACAATAAGTATATAGCTCTACAAATGGTTGAAATAAATATTTCGGTATGAATTTTCTACTTCTTTCAGTCTCTTTGGTCTTGTGTTCTGGTTTCAGATCTAGGATTCTAGGATGAAGGCAAAGAATTAAAAAGTTATTTTTTTATTTTATCTAAAAAGGAGGGTTGTCGCCATTTAACTGACCGTTTGGAGCACTTCAGTAATAATGTTTCCGCGTTACCTGTTCAGGATACATCCGGTTCATCTTAACAGTGTTTTTTTCATCTGATATTTGTCGGTATTGGCCCAGCGTCTCAATTTGTGAGATTTTATGAAAACGGTCGCATTTATTTTAAAAACAACTGGCAAATTGTGGATAAACTAATAATACATCTCTTAAATTAATTATGTTGTCTACGTTATATCTTATATTTTGCAGCACGCAAAGCTTTCGTAAGACATTTTTCTAGAGTTTAATGAGACAGGTCTTTATTATGTATCATAGTTATTATGTAAGATGCTTCCTCCATACATAACTTGAATTATGGAAATCCTTATAGAGATTGCGTTTTTATTAACGACGTCTTATTACATTCTTTGTGTTATTGCATTTAATTTATTAATTATATTTTTAGATGTCAATCTACATCGCAATCAAACCTAAGAATCTCGTAACCTCTGCATCTATTTTGACATTTTGTTTAATAAGCCTTTCTTGGACGCGCCATTCCTCATGAATCAGGATGGGACAACCTCCCACATATATCCTCATTTATTTCAAACTATACCTACAGCAATTAGAATTGACAATTTGACAAAAAACATGGCGGTGCTGACGTATAAAACTTAAAGATTTATTCTATGTAGATATGGCCTTTCAAGAATCGATATGAACCAATAACCTATAAGTTGGCCTAAAATATCGATGCATAGAATGTTCGAGTGATTGGTTACCTACCGGTTGCCAAGGCTACCGGTGTGGTCACTTCAACTTTTACTATTTATGGGGAAAACAATTCGGTGTCTATGGTACGGTATTTGTCAATACGTGGAGTGTTTATTTGTTTCTAAAAGCTCTGTTAAGAAGTGGTACAACTTGGAGTAATTGGAACGATTGTATTTAAAAAATAACTTTATTCAAATACAATCTGTGTGTCTGATGAATTGTAATGGACAAGAAGAAAAAGCTCCATGATAGTTTACTTTCAAATAAAAAATAGCTCTAATTATCGTTACAAAATTGATATCACCTAGTCTAGTAAACTTTGGATAGATTCTCGCACATGATGTCGTGATCCTTTTGAAAACCCGATAGTTAATATTAATTTGTAGGTATTATTTTTTGCCTCAAATAGGTACGACCCAAACAAAAATGCATGGAATTTCAGGAAACCCTAGTCTGATAATAATGCGGTTTTCCTATGTGACATCATACAACATAAATATTTGCCAAAGCTTAGCATGATAACAGCATTCGAGTCAATGGTTTTTGGTCCAAAATATTAGGTCAAGAGGGAAAAATAAAAGAGGTTATCGAAAGAAAAGCTGTGGTGAATTAGTCATTTAAGTAAATGTCCTTATTGACACATAGGATCAGTACTTACATTTAGTAAAATCACATGATTGACAAAGTGACATGACACTTTAAGCCCGTAACAAATGGTTGTTTTTTGCAAGTAGATTACTATTATTATTCCGTTTCTCCAACCATACGTTATTTGATTCTGCTGCGTGCATCAGGCGCTTGCACGTTTACGTCACATCTACTAAGGAAAACAGACATAAAATAAAAGACTTTTGGGTCCCGTACACCTTTCACTCCAAATCCAAACCCCAGTATAATATAACGTTTATAATTAAAACACTTGAAGAACCCTCAAAAGGCATATCTTGGATATTTCCAACTAATGCTACTGTTTTTGGTGTTATCTCGTACAGCCGCCATTTTGGGACCAGAGACAAGTTTTTACACTACTCTAAATAAGGTTAGGTCTTGCTAATGGTAATATTAATCTTGATGTATAAATATAATTTTGTGGACGCCATTAAATATGAATTTAATGAAGGGTTTGGAGGCTTTATCGCTTTTTTTTTGTGTGCTTGTTGATTATTCTTGTTTGAATTACTTAAAGGTCTTTTTTGTGGTGTGTTTTGATGCTAGATAGAACAGTTTATCGACTGAACCAGCTTACTGAGCCAACTGCACTTTCAGCAACAAATCATATATTTATTATTATTCTTCTTTGAATTACCTAGCTAGATGATTAGTTCGTAGTAAAATCAAAGTATTAGTTATGGTGGGTATCATTTAAATAAATGATGTGCAAATGAAATATTGCACTCAAGACTGCTGGTTGCACCCAGTATTGAGCGAATGCTGACAAGCTACCTTAAAACAGCGGGTGGTTAATGGTGCAACCAATATTAATGATTAACCATAGATCAAACTTGTCAATTCGAAATGCGAATCTATTACGTAAACTTAGCGTTCCTACTAGCTCTATCGGCCTCTTCAATGAAAACGTGACAACCGAAAATTCAAAGCTCCCAAAATCACACTAGTAACAGAATAGATATAGTTGGATAGCGTTTCGCGTTAACTCGAAACCTAGACATATTCATGCCGTGCCAAATTCCCCGAACGATGGCCGAACACTGTCGGAATAACACGAAACTATTCCAGGAAACACGAACAAAAAGCGAACCGACGAACAATTATTAGCATTCTGCACACGTCAACTATAATAATACAATTAATTCCGTTTGTCACATCTGATAACCAACTTACCAAGTTTTATTTGCTGATGTACTGATCTTTATTAGTTAACAGTAAGGGTGATTTTTACGTGGTTTAGGTGTATGTTTGTAAATTGATGTCGCTATAAAGAAAATCTTAAAAGGATCTTCACGTTATGGGAGGTAGACCATTGGGAAAATTGGTTCTGCGCATTTATGATTTCCTACTTATAAATAAGTGTAATTATTGTTTATTTTATCTTGTTATATCGCGTAGGCTGTAGCTACATAACGGAAAACCGTAGGCATCAGAACTGCAACTCAAAAATTGCACAGTATTTTTAAAAACATATTTTCAACTGTTCCTTTTTTGAATTGGCACGAGACTCCTCGTTTTCGATGGAACCTTCCATCTTTTTAGTTGATACAAGTAAGTAAAGCAAGTAGCCAATCACGAAAATATGAGCAAGTCTTCCATAGTTTTTCTTCCCCGAAAATTTTCTCAACTGCATAGACTAAAAGTTTATTTATGAATTTAATAGTACCAATTTCTACCTACAGTTTACTAGTTTTAAAAGCAGATTTATAAAACGCCATTGCTGGGAGGTATATTGCATATTTTTTTTTCGTTTTCTAAATTTAAAACATTTGGACATTCTTTTTTGGGGTCATTATTGTACTAACCTTATTAAAATAATTCCAATTTGAATTTATTTGAACATTTAAAAAAAGAACCTTCAAAATGCAACTACTAATACTAAGATGATATCTATCAGCTAACCCACGTTATTAACAATTAAAATTAAATGTTAAGATAGTCAATTTTGACGCTTCCCAGATGAGTTACTATAATAGTTTGATTTACTGAGGTTAAGCAACGTTTGCCGCGGTCAAAAATGGTGTAGTGACCCTGAGGCTTACTTTGAGGTAATTAGAATTCGCGAATGCGTGTGCTGTATGTTAAGTGTAGTTAAGTTTATTATATGTGATTATTTTACTGTTAAAATGTAAAAAAAGTAGAATGGAAACATGGTAAAACGATTTAATCAAATAAGTTTCCTATAAAAAATGATAGTTTAGTATGATATTTATGTTTTTATGTGCCAATTCTTTGTTTTAACAGAAGTAATATAAAATGGAATTTGTGATTTTGTTTTTCGATTTTGTGCAAACACGATGTCATATCATATTCTTTACATTTTGATTAAACTAGTTAAACTTTGCAATAAAAATAATGCTCGGCATTTCACCAATCACAAGGGTATTTTGTGATTGGTGAAATGCCGAGCATTATTTTTTCTTCTTTCTACTTATACCTGTCAAAAATATAAATAAGATTGTCAAATTATTCAAATGTATTCCCCAACCGGTATAAGTAGACTTCAATTAGTACTATGTAATTACTGAAACAACTAGCTTCGAACACTTATAGGGCCCACGCAGCGTATAATAGACTCGTTACTCCGTACCACCTCTGTTTTGTCTATAAAATGTATGGGATTTTGATGTAATAAATTGTTAAGATTCATCATCATTATACCATTATTATTGTAACTGGCAACCTTGTATTTAGTGCACTGTCTATGGCCCTTCTCTTAACAGTGAAATAAATAAGTCATCTATGTAGACCAGTATATTTTTTTTGTTAAGTCTTACCATTTTGTTAGAGCTATTGTTATAAAATCATATTATGATATAATGCTTTAAAAATGATTTGTTTATAACCAGATCTTCTATGTAGTCTCTCAGCGTTGCCAATGTTAAAAATAGTTGACAAACTTTTTGGAAAGCAAAGATTTTTTTGATGAATCGAAATCGAGATCTTGAATTTTACTTTCCAAAGAGGTGAAATATAAAAGCTCAAAGCTCATGCTTATTTCAACAGCCGCGTTTGTAGGAATACCTTCTGATTCACAGTACCGATTTTATAATCATGTACTTGCCTACAGTACATATTTTATATAATCTAATACAATCACTGCGTGCCTTATCGTTCCAACTTAATGCAAATTCGAATATTCGAAATTTAAAACCTCAAAGTCTTGCGCACGCGCCGCTAACATGACTCACACACGCAATAGGGTCACGACACTCGGTCCTACTATACTTAACTATAGTATGTAGTTTGTATGAAACTATATAAATGCCGCTTACCAAGTTTTGATTGCGTTTCGTTAGTTGTGGATGTAAAGTTTTGATAATTTGTTTTTTTTTAATATGAAATATTTTCACGATTAAGCTGTGGGTATAAGTAAAAGGCTTTATTTTAATGGCAGATTTAATAGTAATAAATTAACAAAAAATAAACGACGGATTCGAATTGTGATAGACATTACATAAATGTAAACTCTCTCTATAATCAGTCAAACCCTTTTCGTAAACAAATTCGATTTGAGAACAACAACCATTTAGTTTGAATTGAGAACAACAACCACAAGGCTTTCGGCCAATCTTTTTTTACACGTGCAAATAAATCACCAATATTATAATCAACAAAACCACTTTTTACCATAACCGAATCGTGTACCCATCACTGTCAATTTAAACACATGTTAAATTTGACAGTTCAAGTATCAAGATGTGTCAATCACTTCGAGCGCCTACGCTTCGCCGCTACGTAGGATCGAGCGACGAATACATTATTTTATTGTAAGTAGGCGAGCGCCCGATAGATATGACTGGCGACGACAAATTGTTATTACAAATTAATCGATTCCCCGCGATCGAGAATCGAGTAATCGGCTGATATTAATTTAGTTCAGTGATTTATGGTAGTTAGGTATGTGGTTCGTTGTATGCTAATTTTGAAACAGTTAGTGCAGTGTTAAAAGCTTCCTAACGTCTGGCTTACCCCTAGTCAATAATAACAGCAACTGAGCTCTTACTAAAAACAATTTACAAAATTGAAAAATTTGGTGCCATATAAATAATTGTATTCATACTTTGCTGAATGGATGTAGTGACTATTCTTCTTTAAATACATATAATCTGATTCTTAACTACTTATCTCTTACTGGAACGGTTTAGGCAGTGGACCTACCTATTAAGAATGATCTCTAATTGGTCGGAGCTATTGCCACTACTAACTTTAGAAAGTGATCTCCCTTCATAGAAAAGTATTTTTTTAAGAAACTTTCTCTGCTTAAGTTTTCGATTTCGAAAAACGAACACCACGATCCTTCTTCTTTAAACTGTACTATGAAACACTATCGCCTCTAATTTCTTGACGGCCAGTGCCACCGGGGTTATCGATAGGGAAACTTTCGTGTTAGAAACTAGGATTGCAATCATGTCCTACAAACTACCATTTTTCACAATGAAAAGCTTTTATCTTGTAAGGAAATCAGCTTTTACAGCAACATTTTTGCTGTTATTTTCTCTTTCACTATTTTTTTTTGGTTTTTGTTTTACCGGGAGCATTGTGTTTTCTCTTGTAAAGGTGACAGCCTCCGTATTTCAATCTCGTGCAGCTTATTTAAAAGTCTTTCAAGTATTTTCGAAACTCGATAAATCCAAAGGTGAGTTTCCGCATTCTCGCCAATATTCCATTTTAAAATTGCAATTGACAGCTGTCATTGCAGGCTGAATGCGAAACGACTGTTTGACTTTTTTGTTGATGTTTTAAAAACATAGCTTGTGTGGTCTCTGGCGATGTTGTTTTTGACAAATTCGAATATTATCTTTGTCGGATGACGATGGACTGTCTGTATTAAATTATTAATGATCTTACAATATTAGCATGAACTTTGACCAATTAGAGTAAAGTTCCAGGAAGCGAGTGACAGCATTGAAGACGATTTTTAACGCAAATTTTTAGTTTATTGTGAAGTTATTTTATTATTGTTATTTTAATTTATTAATATATGAATTTTGTTGCGAAGTCGATCAACTTAGTGTACTTAATAAACATTCATGATTCTCTTCAGTCTTCTTCTGTACTTCTCAGATCCAGCTACGAAATTTAATTTCTTGATACTAAGTCGATGTTTTTTATGTTTGTCCCATCGTTATTGAACATGTGCTATATGGAACTACTAACTCACTACTAAATTATGATACAATAAGAAAACTCCATTTAGCGTTTATTCCTAAGTGTTGACATACCGTGGGTGTTTGTCTAGGATTCAGTCTTAAGATAAATCGCTCAGATCAAGTGCTCTTGACCTAGTGCTAAAGTGGCAACAAGTAGGTTGTGCTAACCGTATCACTTGCTACAAGTACCTGTTAACACTATGTTTATTGGATTTATTTTGAATCTGATGATTTAATGTTTGACATTCGCCTCGGTGATGAACAAGATGGATCGTAGGAGTAGGTA